>CM062288.1:161298932-162568355 GCA_031216915.1 Pictodentalium vernedei | reverse complement strand
ACATTCGGTTCGTTTATGCAGTTTGGAGAGTCTGGAATGATATCTGAGGGACGATCTGTCACATTTCAATCTGAAAGCCCACGAATGAAGTGGAAAAAGAATCTAATTAATGGAATTACACGAACTAAGTAAACATTTGTAATAGCTTTATGCCATTGGGTAATTCAAGGCAGAGAAAATGCTAATAAGCTGCTGGCAGCTATTTCGCCGGTGCCCGTGGAATAGTAGATTGGCTTTTTCTCAGGAGCCTGGGAAATAGCCTCTTCGAAAAAAATGAAGTTTACTAATAAAATGAACACGTAACTGCCCCCCCCCCCCCCCACACACACCGACATGACCACCACCACATTGCGCTTACGTGCTCCGTTGGCGCTGTCTGTAGATCTCAAGCACATCAACATATCTTTTAATCACATGCACCCCACCTCGTGGTTTATATTCAAAAGGGGTAAATAAAACGTCTGAAGTAAATCTAAACGATCAGAAAATCAATGAAAATATTGTAATTCTCTCATACATTATGTACACAATATACGCATCGAATGTCATTGTTGTAGAAGCGCTCAGATATCGCTCCCAGGGCGTCCTAATATAAAAGTTTTTCCTAGGGAGATCCCCCGCCACCTCAAACATACACACACAAACGGGAGGGACCTCCCTCCTCCCTAGTTCAGCGATCTGAACGTAGTGACTACCCCCCTTACAAGCGGTTAGCCACTACGTTCAGATCGCTAAACTACCTTGTCCTCATCCTCCTCCAGCTCTGGCCTGTGGCGATTGGGAGATGCCTTCAGCATCTCGACCTTGCTCCCCATATCTTACTCAGGACCCTCTAAATTGAAATACTCGTGCCTTCTGCCCTCGCAGAAATACCACCCCCCCAACCGGTGGGGGCGCCATAGAGGGGCTTCGGTGCCGCCCCCCCCCCTTTTCCCTCGGACACCCAAAAATCAAACTTCAAATTACTATCTGACCGTGGGTTTTTCCACCCAATTTCACACCCGCAAAATGGCACACAACACACATCATGTCATTGTTATAGAAACGCTCAGATATCGCTCCCAGGGCGTCCTAATATGAAAATGTTTCCTGGGAAGATCCTCCAGACCCCCCCCCCCCCGCAAACGGGAAGGGCCACCCCCCTCCCTAATTCAGCGACCTGAACGTTGTTGCTACACCCTTTCGTTCAGATCGCTAAGCTGCCTCAGCCCCTATTCTACTCTAGCTCAGGCTTGCGGCGTTCGGGAGATGCCTTCGGCATCTGGACCTTGAACCCGCCATATCTTACTTGGGACGCCCTAAATTGAAATGCTGGCGCCGGCACGCCCCCCCTCCCCCCCCCCCCACACTTTCAAAAGGGTCCCGTAAGTTCAGTGAAGTTGGCGAAACAGGATAAACCTATGGCACAAATTGTCTCTACCCGGCCCTGACTGTGTCACACTAAGAGCTCGAATATTCAATATTTTACGATCGTCATTTTATTTTTATGACATATTTTAATTGTTGTGTAAATGATTTAGAAGGTTACACCCGAATATCTTCATATATTTAGAAACACAAGGCTCGAAAATTGTCCCTTTTTGTTGTGTAAGATAATAAGGAAATGCCAGTCCGTTTCAAATTCCGGAATTCCATATTTTGATTATTTTCAGCATGCGCAAACAAAAAACGTCACAAATGTCTGGTATTTCCCAGTTTTGCTTGTTTTGTTTTGTGAGAAAAATTGGGGGTCCGTTGATTATAATTGTCTCTCATGCATGACATGCACCGTGCTCGGCCGACATTTTGTTCAAAAATGTAGAAGGGATGACCAGTTTCAAATTGGAATCGAAATTACATTGTCAAGGCAGGTATTTAGTGTTTTTAAGGGCCTATATAAGTAATGGAATTTTGTTTATTTTGAAATTCTCACCTCTCATATTCCTTAAATTCAAATTAAATATACACAAATTATACATCAAAATGAAGGTTGGGAGGTATATGTAACACATATGTAATCATCTCATAGAGTCGACTGTAGGCACCACTGGTTCCTGGAAGTCTGCTACCGTATTCGCACTAGAACTGATAATAAAATAATATTTCATCAGAACAACTTGTGGCCAAAATGTGCTTCATATATCCAAGAACAAGCTAGGCATTCAAAACACTTTCGAATACTGCGATAGGACTGCATTTTGGAAAAGGACAACTCTGTCTGCATTTTTTATTGGAGATGGTTTCCATGCTCGACAGACATGCGCAAATCACTCGTTACCACGAATTTCCATCGAAAAACAAAATCGTAATTCTAAGAAATTTCAACAGGTATCATGATACCTTGCATTGAATATGGCAACTGTGCAATCTCTATCTTATAACAGTGTACTGTATGAAGGCGATCTTTTTCATTATTTGATTTTAGATGGCGTTGTTTTTACATGCTTTTTCTGTCCGATGACGTCGACCGGAAATCGAAAGTATACTGATACGTAAACAAAAGCAAAGGCTTTGGAATTTTCCCCAATGCAGCTCTGTCGCCGTGTTTGGAAGAATTTTATCCTCTAGCCTTGTTCTTGGATATGTAAAGCACATTTGGCCACAAGTTGTTTTCGTGAAATATTATTAAATTATCAGTTCTGGTGCGAATACGGCAGCAGACTTCCAGGAACCAGTGGTGCCTACAGTCGACTCTATGAGTTGATTACACATGTGTTTCGTGTTCTATACATCCAAACCTTCATTTTGATGTACATTTTGTGTATATTTAATTTGAATTGAAGGAATTATCGGAGGTGAGAATTTTCCAAATAAACAAAATTTCATTACTTATATAGGCCCTTAACATGTCCAAACCGTTCGTACCGAAAATCTGTTACGAACAACTGCAAGCAAAAACTCGTTTAATCTTCCAGCGGAGAATAGCACGTAAATATCAAAACTATAAAATTAGCTATTCTCCGCTGGAATTCCAGCTAGAGGAAAAGTACATATTTATCTGCATTCTATATTCACGATGAATTTAGTTTTGCTTGCGTGTATTTTGACCTATTTAGAATCGGCAAAATCCACACTTGATCAATAAGAAATAACTCGAGATTGATTGTTTTTTACGAACTTTTCTCGGTCAACTAAACAACTGAGTAAATCAAAGAGACGTGAACTATATCTGGGTGACTCTGTGGAGTATGTTGTGTCAGTGTTTGCAACAGCTCTGTCAAACTGACAAATTACGTGGGGTGGGGTGGGGGTTGGTTGCAATGGCAGAATTCCATAAGATGAAGAATAATTGTGTAAATGGTGGAGTGGGAGGATAGGGTGGGGATTTGAGTGATTCCCAGACCGCACAACCCCAAATTTTTTCGAATGTGATCAAGTTACCCTGCTATTGCCTGTGCCACCACCTGTCCACCTCTTCACTTGTGATCAAGGGAAGAGTTGGGGGGTCATAGGCAAAACGCCAGTTATCTTGGTCAATATTATATGGTCACATTTAAAATTAGTGGTAGCGTGACCTGGGCATCACACACCCTCACCCCCCCCCCCCCCACACACACACACCCCCAGACTGGGATGCTCTTAAGACATCCAGTTCACTGCCGTTAGGGTGGTGAAGCAGTTAGTGGGGACTTTTTGTCATTTTTTTTTCTTTTTGGGTGGTGTCTGGAGGAATAGAATTGTTTCCTGCAATTTTGCCCCCCCCCCTTCCTCCACATAGAGAGAGAGAGTTATGGGAGACCGACCATGGTACAAAAATTAAATTACATGTCTCCTGACCCAGGGATTCCATCTGCGGGGCAATGGGGCCCTTTTAGGGCATCTTTCCCCTAAATTCAATTTACTGCATCATTTTATTTGTTCAGACTGCTGTAGATGAGTTGGCAATGGTTCTACATCTTTGCTTCCTGCCTGTTCAGACAGCCAGCAATGATGTAGAACCATTGCCAACTCATCTACAGCTATATAGATAATTTTGAGCTTTAGGATTTCAAAAATGTACTTGTAGTCCCCCCCCCCCCCCCCCGCGCCATGGCCTTAGCTGAGGCTCCAAGGAGTTAAGTGAGGCATCAAGGGAGACATAATTGCTGAACGTGCTGGAGGTGAAAACAGTGAGGGGAACAAAAGTTTGCTTGAAGCCAAGTACCAGTAATTATGGCACATCTACATTTCTTGTGAGTTCACTTCAAATTATGCCATGGCTGCTTAGCAGCAGCCATGACATAATTTGACAATAATCTTGAGAAACAATGAAACTTGGGGAAAATTATTTAAATGGAACAAGAAATCAGAAAGTGGGCCTACAGAAGGATGGGTGGGGTCACTGACTGGGGTGGTTGGATAGGGTGGGGTGGAGTGTTGTAGGTGCAAAGAATTAACAGTTTCACTCCTGGAGATTTTGAGGGTTTTTTCCATCCACATACAAAATTACTGTTACGGAAAGTTCCTAAAATGTGAAAAGGGGTGAGCTAATTAAAATTTGAAATCTGCTACCACGCGGCAGCATTTTAATTTTCGAATTTTAAATTACTCATCCCTTTGCTATCACAATCTAGAAAAATATTGGTTGATTTGTCACCATATGTGGAGTTTGAAGCATGCCTCAACATATGAGTGGCTCGTTGATACCACCACCCTGTGTATACAGGTGTTCAGAGATATAAGGCATCAGGGGCTAGGAACCAGGGGAGGGGGGGGGGGCACGTGCCCCTCCAACTTCCCTCCATGGGTATTATGTATGGGTAATATGAATAAATATGTACTAATGATAGATTTTATGCAAAATATTTTGTTCATAAAAGATTACTATTATAATTTCCTGTAGAATGCCTTAAGGCATTCTCTAGGAAATTGTAATAATATAATATTTATGAACAAAGTTGTGGGTTTTAACCACGTATAACGTATGTAGTATTGGAGGGAAAGCCACTATTGTGGTGAATTCCAGCTGTATTGGTATGTGCTAATGCCCTCCCAAGTCCAATATGCTTCCTACGCCCCTGGAAGGCATGTAAAGTTGACTAGAGGCCCAAATTCTCTTTTACACACACCATGTCTATGCATGGGTAAACCATATTCATCCTTCCTAGCACAGCCCATGCAAATGTTCCCATTGTCAAGTTGGACCAGCAGGTCGTAGAAGCCTATTCGACTTGGAAGAGCCTTTTATTGATTAACAGTATGCTTATATTGGTCCAAATTCCTGCAGAATGCCTTGTGGCATTCTCCAGGAATTTGTAGCAATATTACAATATTAGATATATTTTTTCATAGCTAAAGTGTGAACGGTGTTTGTAAATGTTTATTTACTTGTTACTTATTATTTCAACTAGATAATCATGGATGAAAGTTGAGGATGCACCTGCCCCCCCCCCCCACCCCCCCCCCCCACGGGTCACCGGGGCTCATCGACATAAAATATTCAGAATAAGCAAGCAGATGTGTCCCCTGTTGCACCAGAAACGAAATATTTAATGTGCTAATCCGTTCCCAGTGGTTAGTACTGGTTACACGAATATTTAGTCCTTGGAACGTCAGTAACGCTCATTGTTGTCGCCTAATTTCGTTTTAAAACAGCCCCATGTTGAAATCCATGTTATCCAACGCACGGAAGAGAAAACTGGCCAACGTTTTCACTCAGTATGTGAAAGAACATAACCGTGTTTCAAACTATGGCATTTAAAACAAAAAAATTCCAGCAATTAAGTTCAATTTACGAAAAGATTTGTGGTGATTCGATTATCATAAATTGGTTCGAAAATGGTAAAATGGGTAGGTCCAACGATTTCCTTATCCATAAAATATAACATTCAGAATAATTTCCATTTTTATCACATGATTTGGGATACTTTTCTGAATTGAAACAGCATAGAAAAGTTATTGGTGGAGAACATTTTCAAAACGAAATCGGATATGGTCTGATAGTGGTTCGATATCGGTAAAATGACTGTACGACAGAATGCAATTTTAATTGCTAAAGAGGTAGATTATGTTAATCTTTCGGAATCAGGTACCAATGTTAACAATAAAATTCTATTACTAAGAGTTCATGGGTTGATGAAGAAACTTTCTAATATTTTTTGAATACACCAAAATGTGGTCAATTTTTTTCTATTTTCTAGACTGTTTATTATATATGAAACAGATATTGATTTTACATTGTACAAGGATTACTGGACAGCGCACTTAACTGGCTGGGGCCTACATTATTTCCGTTGTTAAAAACTTCAAGGAAGGTTTGTGCACGTGATTTTGTCAATGCCCTAATAGATCGAATTGTATCATGAGTCCATATACTAAATGATGTCAAAATCGGCCTAGTACTTTCCCCGTTGCTATGGTGTCACTTTGGTTACTATGGATCTCACGTGACATGATAAATGACCCAATGGATGGATCTCCTAATGCATTTTGGGTTCCGATACAAAATTTGGTTAAAATAGGCCCAGTAATTTGCCCATTGCTAGGGAGTCCCACAGGTTGTCGGTAGTGTTAAGTGACATGGTCAGTGGCACAATAGATATCGAATCTCCGAGGCATTATGGTTTCATACACAAAGTTTGGTTGAAATCGGCAAAGTAGTTTGCCCGTTGCTATGGAGTCTCGTTGGTTGCTATGGGTGTGATGTAACATGGTCAATGACCCAATAGGTCATATTCGTAATGAACTTTGGGTCCACATGCCAAATTTGGTAAAAAACGGACCAGTACTTTCTCCATTGCTAAGGAGTCGCTTTGGTTGCTATGGAGATCACGTGACATAAATGACCCCGATCTCCCAATGCATTATGGGCCCAGATACCAAATTTGGTTAAAATAGGCTCAGTAGTTTTCCCGTTTCTATGGAATCGCGCATGTTGCCATGAGTGTTAAGTGGCATGGCCAATAGCACAATAGATCGAATTCCCTAGGCTTTATGATTTAATACACCATGTTTGGTTGAAATTGGCCCAGTAGCTTGCCAGTTGCTATGGCGTGGCGTTGGTTGCTATGGGAGTTATGTAACATGGTCAATGACCCAATACGTCGAATTCGTAATTAATTGTTGGTCCACATACCAAATTTGGTCAAAATCGGCGCTGCAGTCTGCCCGTTGCTAGGGAGTCGCGATGGTTAATATGGTTGTTACCTGATATGATAAATGACCCAATGGGTCGATCTTCCAATGCACTATGGGCTCAGAGACCAAATTTGGTTGAAATAGGCCCTGTAGTTTGCCCGTTGCTATGGAATCGCGCTGGTTGCTATGGGTGTTACGTGACATTGTCAGTGACCCAATAGGTCGAATTCCTGAGGGATTATGGTTTCATACACCAAGTTTGGGTGAAAACGGCCCAGTGGTTTGTCCATTGCTATGGAGTCTCGCTGGTTGCTAAGGGAGTTATGTAACATGGTCAATGACCCAATAGGTCAAATCCATAATGCATTTTAGATTCACATGCCAAATTCGGTCAAAATGGGCCCAGCACTTTCTCCGTTGCTAGGGAGTCGCTTTGGTTGCTATGGATATCACGTGACATGATATATGGCCCAATGGGTCGATCTCCCGACGCATTATGGTCTCAGATACCAAATTCGGTTAAAATAGGCCCAGGCGTTTCCCCATTGCTAGGGAGTCGCGCAGGTTGCTATGGGTGTTACGTGGCATGGGCAATTGCACAATAGATCACTTCCCTAGGCATTATATTTTAATACACCAAGTTTGGTTGAAATCGGCCCAGTAGTTTGCCCGTTGCTATGGAGTCTTGCTGGTTGCTATGGGAGTAATGTAACTGGTCAGTGACCCAATAAGTCAAATTAGTAATGCACGGTGGGTCCACATACCAAATTCGGTCAGAATCGGCCCAATATTTTCTCCGTTGCTATGGAATCGCTTTGGTTGCTATGGATGTCACGTGATATGATAAATGGCCCAATGGGTCGATCTCCCAATGTATTTTGGGACCAGGTACCAAATTCGGTTAAAATAGGCCAAGTAGTTTTCCCGTTGCTAAGGAGTCGCGCAGGTTGCTATGGGTGTTGCGTGGCATGGTCAATGGCCGAATAGACCGAATTCCCTAGGCATTATGGTTTAATACACCAAGTTTTGTTGAAATCGGCCCAGTAGTTTGCCCGTTGCTGTGGAGTCTCGCTGGTTGCTATGGGAGTTATGTGATATGGTCAGTGACCCAATAGGTCAAATTCGTAATGCACGGTGGGTCCACATACCAAATTCGGTCAAAATCGGCCCAGTATTTTCTCCGTTGCTATGGAATCGCTTTGGTTGCTATGGATGTCACGTGATATGATAAATGGCCCGATGGGTCGATCTCCCAATGCATTTTGGGCCCAGGTACCAAATTTGGTTAAAATAGGCCCAGTAGTTTTCTCGTTGCTAGGGAGTCGCGCAGGTTGCTATGGAAGTTAAGTGGCATGGTCAGTGGCTCGATAGGTCAGTTCTAACAATATTTTGGGTCAATAAAGAAAATAATTACACCTTGTTGGATGTTAACCCTCGTTTTATTTTTGCCTGACCCACTGGACACCCCTTTCCGTTATTAATATTTCGATATCATAGTTTTCAAGAAATCGTTCAAAGGCTATATTTCTGACCCGAGCTTCTTTGAAAAACTTCCGACGATAAAAAAATAATGAAAACAATATAAAGGACGATGTCGCTCGACGTCGGCTATTGCCGACGTCTCGCTCGGGAGCCTTTGGCTCCATCGCCCTTTAAAAAAAAATCTTTCAACATTTACTATTACTGATTCACGCCTTTAAATTTTTTTTTATAATATTTACTGAAAGCCGCAGGCACAGATTACCACTTGTTGAGATGACAACGCCGGTCTGAATAGCCAAATACAAACAATCATCTACCAATACCAGAAAATTTTTAAATTTAAATTTAAATTGAAAATTTTCAATACCAGCCTTGGCATCACCACAAGTTCACCTAAATGCATGCATCCTACTATAACTTTAATAAAAATTTGATTTATACTGATTTAAATACCACTTTGTTGAACGTATATACAAAATATTCGGATTCAGGATTTCCCCAATCAAAGCGTCTATTCTTCCACCATTTTATTTTTAAGCTTTAATGGTTCTGAAAACAAGTCTTTCCAGGCCACTTTGGGTCCAATTGTCGATATTTTTGCTTTCACAGTGTCCGTATTTCCCTTCCTCTTCTTGTTCCTTTTCTCTTCCGTTGCAGTATTCATTAATTGTTTTTTCTTGACAGGCCATGACTTCTGTCGCACTGATGAAAACTTCAGTCACCAATCCTATTTTTGCTTCAAAGATTTGTTGGAATTGGGCTAGTTGAATCTTAAGGGGTCGTCCAACCTAACTTTGGTCAATTTTTTGCCATTTTTCCCAATGCCTCAGAAACAGATAAGAGAAGTAAGGAAAGGCAAATTATATATCAAAATAATGAGTAAAGTGCATAGAAAAGGTACTTATAATTTTTTTCAGGAAAAAAAGTGAATTTTAGGATTTTGCAGAAGATTAATTTGCAAATGGCATAAGTAACGAACCGGTAAAACCACAAAATAATCGGTAATTCGAAAGCCTTGTCCTTAATATAATGATAACATACTACAGACTCGGAGAAAGCATTTTTCTGACACACACTCTGGTGGGTTTTGACGTTTGAATGTAATAACATCAACACAAATTTTTGATGTTCCGGATGTGGCCATGTTTCAACGATGTTTTTCCGGTCATGTGATTACGATGTGGTTCTTGCAGAAATACTCAATTTGGGCAATCGTAAGAATGCAAGGACGTGATCACGCCCTTTATTTGTTCGAGACAATGTATGAGCGGATTTGCAAACAGGTGACAGCAATACTTGAGCTGTTAATGTCATAACTGCAAAATATGGTTCGAAATTCCCTCTCTTGTTTACAGGCCGTCTGAACTTTTTTGTTGACAAAAAATCGGAATTATTGCGCACTAGAAAGACAACATGAACCACTTGTAAAAAAAATAACCGAGTGTATAAAATCTGGACGATACACATAAAATAAGGCAATATTCATAACAAAGTAAGCAGAATGCTTCAGAAATCACTTTTTCGCAAAGTATATTCCAAGTGACCTGGAACTATATTGAGCGTGTTAATTTCCCCCTGTCGCTGCGAAGTTATTTACTTCCTAGTAACCATGGAATTTGAAGGCGGGTATGTTTGATGTCTGCAAAGGACCAATTGAAGAGGGGTTGAAAATGATGCATTCGTGCTTTTAAATAAGGTGCGCTTGGACGATGCTGAGAATTTAGTTTTTTCTTGCAACCAACCATAGTAATACAAGCGTCGATCAGTGTCTTTTATGATCGTTTTACACTGACAAATGTGACAAATCTCCTTCACCGGAAACCATCCCCCAATTTGCATATCACAATAAACATAACCGCTGTCACGGAGTGTCAGCGTGGCCGTGTGGTCAAAACCGAAACGAATTATCGAATGCACGGTCAATATTAGCTGCAATTGGCTTTTAAATAAATGAAATATTCGCAATTTCTTCATTATTCATGCCGAGTTACTTTTTAACCAAACCACATGCGTTCAGTTTCGTTTGTCGGCATCAAACTGATATTGTTTGTGGTAATTAAATAGTACGAGAATGCGAAGGAAGCCAAATATTTTCCATCATCTGTTATTTAATTCAAATTGATAATTTCTTTTATTTTACTGAAATTATGAACTGATAAGGTGGGTGTGTTGCGATTATTATGCCCCAGACCTGGAAGTTGGAAAATCAAAGGTGCATCTAGGGCCGTGCAGTGGTGACCCCTGTCCTCTTAATCTTAGTCTTACCCATTCATCATTACATGTACCAACATTCCCCCTTGTATCTCAACCATTGCTACTCCAATTTGAAGGATATTTGGTTTTGTGATCGAGCATCATGGGGAAACAATGCCTGTGTAGCTGCTGTAGCATGTGTTTCTTCCCACATTTTTTCAGAGTTGTGGTACTTTTTCACTCTTTTGAGTTAGAAAATTTTGTTTATAACTAGTTGATTTGTTACAATTTGTTGCAAAGTGCCTGCTAATACCCTCAATTGTATTGCTACAGAATTTTCTTGTGAAGATTTTGTTCCTATTACTTATCAAGCAACAACCTAATGAATATTCTGTATAAAGCCACCAATCTGATGTTTGACATTTGACACTTTTATCGAAGTTGTTTTGAAGGCTTATGGAACTCAAAATGTTGATTATGGCAGGACTTTTCTATTCACCCATTAATCGATAAATTAAGTGTTATAGTTGGAAGTAAGAAGCATGAAAGGCCCAGAACTAAAACTCTAAAAAGAATGTTTTGCAATGTAACATGATTTTTGCAGGTACACTTATTTGGAGGTTTACCTGTCTGATAGTGTTTGGAACATGTGTGGCCAGGATCTTCAAAAAGAAAAAAGAGTTAAACTTTGAGAAAAAAGGCATATGCCTTGAGTGCCGGAGGTAGAGTCATACAAGGAAGAGAGACCCCCCCCCCCGAAATTTTTTTGTGTCAAATGGAGCTCACTTGTCATCTTTTGGGGATTGCTTTGTGTACTGCGTTCTTGAAAAAAATATGTGAGACCCTCTGGATGTGCCCTTCTGATCTCAATATGTCAATAAGCCTCCTTGGGGAAAGTACATGCAATAATGGTTATGTAAGGTTGATTTGATGTGTTTTGAATAACAATGTACTTTTAAGTACATTAAATGGTTTATTGCAGTGACAGGTTACAGTTACCCTTATTTCTTCTCCAACAGATATCATGAGTGTATTGGTGTCCAAGAGTTAAACAAAGCTAATATACTTATTGATAAACCAGACAAATTTAACAATTTAATCACTATCAAATTGATGCATGGGATAAAAGGGGTTACAGTGCAAGGGGTTTGTAAATATATTTATTCAACTACAATGTATGACTTTGCAGTGCATTCTACATAGGAGAATATCATATTTTCTTTCCAAACCATTACAGTAACACATACATCTTGATATTGGGAGACACTCTTTTGTCCTTCCATACTTCTTCTGCTGGACTCCTTCAAGTTGACCTTTGTTGAACTCCCCAAATCAAAACATAAACAAAAGAAAATGTCTGCCTTCAATCAGTGAGCACTCCACTTATAACATTTGGTCTCAATCTTCATTACTTTCATGAATTAGGAAAAGATTTCTTCGAGTATGTACTTAAATGTTTATAGAATACAGCTGTTATTTTATTTTGAGGTATTTTATTGTAAAAATTTTGTTCTCTTACTTATGCCATAGCAGACTTTCAGGTGGTGCTATTTACACATGGCAGCAGTTCCATGGCAAATTTCAGTTTCCACATGTTCTATGTTTCATTCCAAGCATTTTGGTATATAATTTATTGGGGTTATTCATTTTGGGCCTTTTTTAGACTTGAAAGAAAATTACATGAAATTTGACCAAAGTTAGGTTGGACGTCCCCTTAAGATTGGTTATTTCAGTTTTTAACTCGAGATTTGGACATTTTGTCCTGTTTCAGTGAAGGAACTACATGTATTTGTATTAACATGTTTCAATTCTGCTACCCTTTCATCTTTATCAGCTATGTGATTTTCCAAATTAATTTCATTTTCTAGATTCAAAGGCTTTATTAAGTCCTTTAAAAAGTCATTATCTTCACTAGAAAGATTCATGGAATTGAAATCAATTTCTTTTACTTGGACCGGGTCCCATAACACACTGACATCTTTATTTTTTCATCACTTATCACCCTTTTCAGTTTTTTTCTGTTCAATCCAGGCTTTTTGTGAGTCCTCGCGGCTTTCATGAATTATGTCTCTACCTTCAGTTACCTCATATGGATTATTCGCTATTTTTAGTCGGTGTGAACACACAGACTATTGTTTTTGTAGGGTTTCTTTTTCTTTTCTTTTTTTTCTTCTTCTTTTTCTTCTTCTCCTGTCTTCTGTCTTCTATGCACTTCCTTGTCCTCACGATAACTCAAAAACGAATCGTCTTATCTCGCTGATTTTTGGCATACTGGTAGACATTCACAACTTCTCGGCCACCTATGTTTTTCAGGTCGCTAGAGCCATTGAGTATGGCCCAGTAGGCCACAGGGTTTTCACAGCCTCCAGTTTCCTGATACAGTAAATTCTCCCCAAGCAATACAATGTTATGTTCACACTGGAGACTATGTAAACATCAGTGGAGTCAGCTGTCAAAATGAAATCTGACCTTGTCATTATAATGGGATGTAAGTTCCTGAAACTAAGTTGAGAAAAACCCTTTGCCTTGCAAGGAAATAAATGATAAATTATTCAGTTCACTGCTTTTAACCCTCTCAAGACTTCTATGTGGATTGCACATATTTTATTTCAGGCAGAATAAAGTTAACCCTTTTCATAAAACTGCACTGAATAATTGTTGAAACCTATCTTATTCAGTTCAATGCTTTTAACCCTCTTAAGACTTCAATGTGGATTGCACATATTTTATTTCAGGCAGAATAAAGTTAACCCTTTTCATAAAACTGCACTGAATAATTGTTGAAACCTATCACAAAAACTGTCAGGGTGCCGGTAACAATGCAATACTGACATGATCGCCTGTACTGTTAACTGTGTCAGTGCTATGACTGTTTAAAACTCATTTGTCAGAGGAGTTCTATAGTCTTCCACTGCGCTCAGCTCAGTCTCACCGAGAGTGCAGAAACCTTTGGTGCCAAAGTGCCATTAAGAGAATGTCTCTGATTTGTGCCATTCTATCCCTCCGGAGTGCAAAAGCAGGTACTGTCAGCTGAGAAACTTTATGTTTTTCGCTTTATTTTCTTAACATTTAATTCTATGTGGAATGGGAACCCTTTCTACTGTTCTTATCCATATGGATAGATTGTCACCTCTATAAGGTTTCAATTTGTTGTGATTGACCACTTTACTCTTGGCATTCTTACTCATCTGTATTAAATAATTTAGATCAGATATTCTCTTCAACACTACCCCTGGACCAACATACATAGGTTGTAATTTGGGACAAACGCCTACTTTGCTCGTTTCATTCAACAGCCACTCAGGGTCTCCCATTTCATATTTGACTAACTTAGTATTCACATCATACACATCTTTTTGTCTCTGGGCAGCCCTGTTGAGATGGTCTCTTGCAACTGAATGTGCTGAATATAATCTTTCTCTCAAACGATCAACATATTCACCGTAAGAGCTACACACTTCCTCAGACACACATCTATTCAAATTGAACATCAATTCTGCAGGTAGTGGTACTTTCCTCCCAAGCATCATCAAGTTTGGGGACATCACTGTACTCTCATGAGGAGTAGCCTTGTATGCAGCTGCTAAACAGCCTAAATTCAAATCCCAGTCAGTCTGCTCTCCTTTGAGGTAAGCTTTGATCATTCTGACAAGTGTTTTATTGAAGCGTTCTGCTTGGCCATTGCATTTAGGATTTCTTGGACTAGTTCTCGTCTTTCTTATCTCCATCAAGTCACATAATTCTTTAAAGACATCACTTCATAATTCCGACCCTGGTCAGAATGTAAACTCAGTGGACATCCAAATCTTCCAATCACTTCATTTGAAATTTTTTCAGCACAGGTTTGAGCTGACTGATCTGGTACAGGGAAAATTTCCACCCATTTCGTGAAATGGTCAGTAACAAGTAAACTGTACTTGTGGCCTCTAGGAGTACGTGGAAGTGGTCCAAGTATGTCGGTGGCAAGTCGGTCCAGTGGGGCACCAACATTCATTCTTCCAAGTGGGGCTTTATTTTTCTGCACTGGTGGCTTGATTGCTTCACACATGTTACACTTCGTAACCCAATTTTTAACCTCAGTTCGTAATTCAAACCAATAAAAGTGCAGTAAAGTTTTCCCAATGGTCTTTTTACCACCCAGATGGCCTGAGAGAATAGTGTTGTGCATCTGGTACATGACTTCTTTTCTTAACCCTTTTGGTACAATTAGCTGTAACATAGAGTCTGTTCCATCAGGCTTGTAGTAACGTTTAAACAACACTCCATTCTTTATTTCTAGTGAGCCCCAGATGTTCCAATAATGGCGCGTGGCTGACTTGAGGCAGTTACGTCTGAGTGAGGTGGTCGATCACCCTTCAGTTTTGCTTTGAAGATTGGCTGGATATCTTCATCCCTTTCCTGCATCATTCTTATTTGGGAAATCGACTATTTCCCATCAAGTAGTAAAAGGTTTTCTGCAACTGGCGTGTCTTCATTTTCAATTTTAACTTCACTCGACAAATTACTGCACTGTGGTTCTAATGGAGCTTGAGTTTTAGCCACACGAGTGGTAGGGTTTGAAGAATTTTGTTCGAAGTGTTTAGTTTTGGTCCATTTCTCTGCCTTTTGTAACATCTCTCCTGTTCTTCGTTTGCACTTTGCACTGGCCCACACTTCAGTACTTCCATCATGTCAACTTCAGTACATTGACAGTTCCAGGGGTTGGGACATCTTGACATAGCACCTGCGTTGCCATGTTTGGTTCCAGTTCTATAAGTGACTGAAAAATCATAAGCCGACAGGATTTCAATCCGTCTAGCCACTCGCCCTTTTGGTTCTTTCAAAGTAAACAGCCAAATAAGAGCCTGATGGTCAGTTCTCACTTCAAATTTTCTTCCTAATAGGTACTGGCGGAAATACTCAATAAAATATCTAAGAGCCAAAAGCTCTTTATCAGTGACACAAAGTAGGGAATAAAAGTGGTTTCTGGACCGTTCAACCACTTTGGGCCAGAAATTCCGGTTAGGCCACAAAACTGAGTTATTTTCTAAAAATAGCTTGGGGATTTCCCAGAAGGATTTGATCACCTCACGAAAACGTGTGCATTTTTGAGAGGTGATTGAATCGTTTCCAGGGACACCCCAGCTTTTTTTTCGGAAAGGACGATTTACTGGCCCAGATTTTTAAAAGTGCTTGGGAAGAAAATGCCCATTTTTTTGTTTTGAATTTAACACTGATTTCCCATAGGGGGTGATTTTTTTGTCTGGGAAAACGAATGTGGAAAATGCTCATTGAGGTTCGATCCGGAATGGGGGATTTAGCGGGAAACGCGTGGTGTTTGGGTGGAGTGAATTTTCCAGTGGGCTAGAAAAGAGAGACTGCAGAGTTTTGTTGTCGTTTGAGTGTTACGACTCGATGGAAATGATCAGATCGGAGGAGGATCGCGATCGAGGAATGTGCGTGTGTTTGTGCCTCCAATTGTGTGTTTGTGTGTGTGTATATATTATAAGTTAAAAGATGAATAATAATAATAACAAAAATTGTTTAATAATTGTTTAAAAAATTAAAAAAAAATATATATATATAAAACAACATTCAAAAAAAATAAATAAGAATACAAAAAAAAATATAACTGTTTTTCATCCATTAAAGAGAGAAAAATAATAAATAAAAAAAAACAATGTTTCTACACATGGGAGATTCTAAGCGAAGGGACGAGAGGTTCATGAATTGATACGGAGTAGGGAGAACATCCAGGCAGAGGACAGGGCCAGGCGATTGGGAGAGATGGGACTGAGGCGAGAGGCAACAAAGTTGTTCAGACCTGTCACCGACGTTCAGGAATGAGCGAGGAAGGAGATTGTGGAGGAACTGAGACCCATAAGAGAAGGTTCTCGGAGGATGGGTTTTATTCCCGGTAGTTCTGCTTCGAGAACTCCGACCGGTTACACTCTGGAGAGAATCGAGACTGATCCGAGTAGCGTCGGTAGCGTCACGCTGAAAAGTTTGTCTGAATACACTCCGGAGAGGATCGAGACCGATGCGAGTAGCGTTGTCAGCAGCGATAGATCCGACGACGGTAGAGAAAAAGATTCGATGTACGGATTTTGTCAGGAAGGTGATGACGATTTCATTGACGACACACAAATATGGTTCGAAGGCGACTATTTGATCGTCGGTTCGAACAGGTATGAAATGACCGACGGATTGCACACTCTGCTCTCTCACAAGAGATCCGGTGATTACACTGAAGAGGATTACAAAAATTACGGAGACATTCTGATTCAGACTCACGCCATGAAGAAGAACAACGATTCTAGAGAGACAGGTCTGAAGGATTGGAGAGGTTACAAGTGGAAGCATGTGGTGGAACCCATATGGAAGGCGAACAAGTATTTTGTGAAGTCGACAACTGGAAAGGGAATTTAGACTGATGCGATATTCCTTCCATGCAATCCTCATGCCCTGTTGGAGAAATTGAGATTGTTGTTGGCAAGCAGAGAGCCCGGTAACACCGGAGTAAGTAACGAGATAGTGAGCGTGTGCGACGAATTGTTGAGGCAGAAGTTTTTGACTAAGAGGGATAATCAAAAGTTGATGAATCGTTTGAAATGATAAAATAGAGAAGAGAGAAAAAAAATAAAAAAAATATTAAGTAAATAAAATAATATATATTCACAAATAATAATAATTAAAAAAAAAACGAATTCTCAAAAAAAAAAAAAAAAAAATGTTGGTGATAAATAACAGGGGATACGCTAGATCTTACGTCTATGGCGGGTTGGGCATCGTTGATTCAATGATGTGATTCTTAACTCATAAATTCGCCACGATGCTGCGAAACAGATTGCTTCGAGCACTCTCAAAATCGGAAAGAAGATGGCGATCGACGCCGGTAATAAAGCCGCTGTCCAAGCAAGCGGTAGAATAGCTTCTAAAGCTGGCAAGAGAGGAGCTGACGCATTGATTAATAAATTGATAACTCTGTCGCAACCACCTGCCAAACGATCGAGAATCAAACTGAAAAGTTGGAAAGACTTCTATGACGATGTTGTGCCGATACAGGACTTGGCTAAAATGACGAGAGGATCGGGATTGAAAGTGATTCATAAATAAAAAAACAAAACTTTTATATATATATATATATATATATATATATAAAAATAGAAATTAAAAATAAAAAAAAAATAGAAAAAAAACCCATAATTCAAAACACAGTGAAAAAAAAAACTGGAGAAAAAATGGATATTAAAGACATGTCTTGGAATGATGTGATGACCAAGAGGTCGAACGACGATTTCTTTCCCAAGAACATAAGAGGTCTGATAGGATCAAATTGCGGAAAGACCAATCTCTTGATGAATCTGTTGTTGCGATGCGGCTGGTTGAATTATGACAGATTATTCGTTTTTGGCAAGAGTCTCTTTCAACCGGAGTACAGATTGCTTCGAGAGTGCATGACGCGTAAATTACCCAAGGATGTCATGTCGAGAATCTTTGACAATCGTGACAAATTCGAAGGATACGAGACTTCAAACATGTTGGAAGGAGTGGTGAGAGAATTGACGAGGAGAAACATCGAGTGTTCAAACGTGGAATGTCTATTTTCCAAGAATGCCAACGACATTCCCAACCCCAGACAGTTGAAGTCGGAGAACAAGAATCTCATGATCTTTGATGATCTGTTGTTGGAGAGACAGAATCGGTGTGAATCATATTACGTTCGGCGACGTCACGGCAACGTGGATTATTTCTACCTGTCTCAGAATTATTTTCGACTGCCCAGACAAATGATAAGGGAGAATGCTAATTTTCTGTGTCTCTTTTGAAGAATCTCAATCACATCTACGGAGATCACATGGCAAATGACATGAGTAGGGAAGAATTCAGGAGATGCCATAAGAAGGTGTGGGACAAGGGACTTCACAAGTTCGTCGTGATCGATTTTACTAGCGAATTTAACAACGGAAAATATCGAAG
Organism: Pictodentalium vernedei; assembly: GCA_031216915.1. Taxonomy (NCBI): domain Eukaryota; kingdom Metazoa; phylum Mollusca; class Scaphopoda; order Dentaliida; family Dentaliidae; genus Pictodentalium; species Pictodentalium vernedei. The sequence goes on along the minus strand of CM062288.1, from coordinate 162,549,686 downwards.
CGGATTTGACGATTTTTTTTTACATTCCTAATAATAATAGAGAAGAGAATAAAAATATAAAAAAATATATATAATTAATAAATAATAATAAAAAAAAATATGTCAGAACATCGCCTATTGGAACAGATAGTAGAAAATACGGATGTGAAACAGTCCTTTCAAATTATTGTGAGTCACGACACGACCCGATTCATGACAAAATTCGAACCTTCCATCGAATTGAAGAAGGAAAAGAGATATGAGATGGCTTTGGTTAATCTCGAGACTTATTATTTGTTTCCCAACGTCACGGAAAAGAACAACACGTTTCAGTATTCCAACGGAGTGGATTGGTTCGAGATTCGAATTCCCAAAGGGAGTTATGACATAGACGATCTGAACCGTCACATCCAGACGAGACTGAAGACCGACTGTCACGGAGGCAATATGATAAGACTCGCTCCCAATACGAGTACTCTGCAGGATGATATTAGACTTGGAAGATAATTTTCGAGTGGATTTTAGTGCGGAAGATTCGACCGGTGAGATATTGGGATTCGATCAAAAGATGTATCAAGGTCACGCCGCATCTGAAAATATGGTAGACATTCTTGCAATCAATAGCATTTTAGTGAATGTCAACGTGATTTCAGGAAGTTATGTCAATGGTAGCCCTAGCCTATGATCTACTCGTTCTTTCCGGATGTTTCGCCGGGTTATGGAGCGACCTCGAAATCTCGTCTATTTACTCGTGATTCTGGACGTGTTGTATAGCATCAAAACCACATTGATGGATCAGAACGGTGATCTGCTAGATCTTCGCGGAGAGGTGACTATACGATTTCACATCAGAGAGATATGAAAAAAAAATCAAGTAAATACAAAAAAAAAATAAATATATAATTTGAAACCCCCCACCCCCAAATTTTTTTTTGTATTTTTTAATTTTTTTTGGTATTTTTATATATATATATATATAAGATATAAGAAATTAAATAAAAAAACAAACTTATAATATTTATAATAATAAAAAAAACAACAACAAACTTATAATATTCTTAATTAAAAAATATATATATAATCCAGTGAAAAAAATGACTCAGTACATCATTAAAAACGTGAACATATCCAAAGGACAGAAAGCTAAACTTCGCTGAGCGTTGAGTAATCGAGGTGAAGCCGTCAGATTTAAATTCAGTTACGAAGATCTGGCGAGTGGCGGTAGCGATCGGATCGCCTGAACTAAAACAAATCAAGAGGATGGAGAAAGCGATTCGTAATCGAATGGGAACGACTGTGAGACTGAACGTCGACATTAAATCTCAAGAAGCCATTAGAAGCATTTGCCTTTTAGGAACATTCAAAGGTTTGATGTTCTGAACTTTTGAACCATCAGTGTAATAATCAAGACCAGTCGGCAGTTGCGAACTTGCGAAGTTCACAACTGCCGACCGGTCTTGATTATTACACTGACGGTTCAAAAGTTCAGAACATCAAACCTTTGAATGCACCTAAAAGAGGATCGTCTTCGTTGTTTACTTGAGGAAGGTCAACTGACTTGAACTTCATTTTTAACAACTTAAAGAGAGGGAAATGTGGGGAGGTGTCATCTATGTACGATTAATCGATTATTTGCGATGATTAATCGATTCCTAAATTCAAAAATCGTGACAGCCCTAACCCATTCTCTTGAAGAGGGTGTTGTCAGTTCTGGGCGTGGGAACTCTCTTGGGACTCGCTAGACAAATTAATGGGTAGAGGGTTGTTTTTGAAGAAGAGGGGAAATGGACTGTTTTTGAAGAAGGGAGGAGCCATGTGTCGCATAGACGTGGAGGGTAAAGGATTGTATCTAGGACCTGCGAGAAAATGTGGCAATGGTTTCCACAGAGACAGTCTCTTTCTGAAGACTGGAGAGAATGTGGAACCGATCGGTGAAGGTTTGTTGTTCGGTCAGAATTCACCGTTTAAGAATATACCTCTTCTGGGTATGTTATTATAAAAAAAATAAATAACAATTTAAAAAAAATAACAAATATCGTAAAAATTTTAATTTTTTTTTTGATATATATTTTATATAAAGAAATAATAAAAATGAAACAAAAGGTGAGAGAAAAAAAACATCTTTTAAAAGACGTGTTAACAAAAACGTTTTCGTCATCAAAACAACGTTCGCTTTACGAAAAGCTTTTAGCTTTTTCTAAACATTTACACAAGTGTGCATTAGAAAGAACTGACGATGAAAAATGATGGTTTTATCGGAATATGAAAAGCATAAAATCCTTCTTTCGAAAAAATATAATAATAGAAAAAAAATTCCGCAATCGTAATAAATGAAAAGAATTTGTTCATTCATTTGATGATGAGAGGAACAGAAAGTGTACTATATATATGCAGGCCTGGCCTTTTGAAAAATCCAGGGGTGCCACTATGGCCCTCCTAAATCTGTTTCAGGGGAGCTATTCTACACTAATATCAATTATACAAGGTTATTAATATGAAAATTGAGGAGAGCCATTACAGTTTAAGGAGAGCAATTATGGCTCTCCTCAATTTCCCTTTAGGAGAGCCAAGGAGAGCCGGAGCAATAGCTCCCCTCAAACGGCCAGGCCTGTATATGGAGAGAAAAAAAAATAATGGAAAATAATGATAATAAAAATATAAAAAAATTAGAAAAAATTATTTTTTAGGACTTTTTTTTTTGTATACATATATATAATTATGAGTAAAATGAGCGATTCCATGGAATTGAGAGCTTGCTTTCTTCGAAGGGCGTTGTGCATAGCTTACACAATCTGCGTGAAAGAGCAATTTCCTTGCGTCATGTGCGAAAGGTGTCTCAGTTGTCGAGAGGAGAAAAATTTAACCCTATTGATCATTCGTGTCTCACGATGGAATGGCAAATCATCGTCACCATGTATTTCATGCCTGCATTGGAATATGTTCAACATGACGACGTGATCAAATGTTGGAATCAATTAGTGTTTGGTGTTGGAAAATCCAAGCCCACTAGATCGGAAGAGTTGAAGTTAGCACATCGAAGTCTCACCAAAGAAGACAGAAATTGAGTTTTTGAATATTTGTTGAAAAGGGAAGACCACAAATTTTCTGACAGGAATTGCATTTTTTTTATGAATTTCTTGTTTAAGGGAAGAAACCATTAAAAAACATTTTTTCATTAATTAAATAAGGGGTGAAAATAAAAAAAATACTTAAAAAATAATAATAATAGATATAAATAAAACTGAGATGAAAATGGAACTTTGGAGTAAAACGACGTGGGACAGAAGTATCGAATCAAATAAATCAATAGAATTCAATCGTATTTGATGTGCGAGAGTGATTCTCGTCATTCGCTCAACAAGAAATATTCGAGATTCGAAAATTCGTGAGTGGGGTGGATTTGACTCTCGTCACGATCTCTATGGGTTTGAATGTTGCCGGAATAAGTCTGTTGTCGACCGCCATTGTTGCTTTTCCAGTCGTGTTAGCCGTAGAAGGATTGGCTTTGACTGCCGGATTCGTCAGCACGATCGGAAAATGTCTCGCTAAGAAATTATCTGTGAAGGCAAAGAAACACGAAAACATCAGCATTTTAGCCGATGCAAAGATCGACACCCTGTCGGATAAGATCTCCATGGCATTGAAAGATGGTAGGATTTCGGACGGTGAATACATCGACATATTGAATAAAAAACAAAAATACGAAGTCATGAAAGCAAAGATAAGAGTCAAGAGTCGTCAGATCATCAAGGAACAATTAAGAATTCTCTCGTGGAAAAAGGTAGGGAAGAAGCGAGACAATCGTTTTGTAAATTGTTGGATCCCAAAAAGATTCCAGAAGCAATCGATTGAAAAAAAAATGTATATATATAAAAGAAGAGAAAAAAAACTTTAAAAAAATAAATAATTAAAAAATATATATACGACAAAACCAAACAAACAAAACAAATGTATTGCGTTAAATGCAAGAGAGTTACCGATACTGTTAACGTTAAAAAAGTACTGACGAAAAATAAAACTCCCATGCTTCGTGGAACGTGTAAAGTGTGCGGTTCGACCAAGACACAATTCGTCAAATGCAGTGCCGGTCTGACGAATAAATTGATTAATAATCTACCTGTCGAAATGCATCTGCCAGGACATCAATTCACTGGACCTGGCACAAAATTAAATAAGAGATTGAATCGAGATCTGACACCTAAATCTTGGAGCAAACCCATCAATAGAGTGGATTCGTCCGCTTACACACACGATCTGTGTTACGCTAAACATACCGACGTCGAGACTCATAATCGAATCTGCGATAAAGACACATTGACGATGTTGAAAAATATATTGAATCCCACTAGGAGAGAGAGACTCGAATGTTCACTGGTCGGTAAAGTGATCGGTGCCAAGCGTCGATTCGGATGGGGATATATAAAAAAAAATGTCCAGAAAACATTATTAATGAATGCATTGGTGAATGAACTACACAAACCCATCACGCATAAATTTAGAAGGAGAAGGGTATTTGGGAAGGGTCTGGATCAGATCTGGTCTGCCGATCTGGTCAACATGAAATCACATTCGAGACGGAACAAGGGCATTAAATACATACTGACGGTCATCGACGTGTTTTCGAAATATGGATGGATGAGACCTCTGAAGAATAAATCAGGAGCTTGCGTGGCTGAGGCTCTGAAGAGCATATTCGCTCCGTCTTCTCGAAAACCAGATAAATTGTGGGTGGATAAAGGGAAGGAATTTTACAACAGTCAGGTTCGTCCATTGGTCGACCTCTATTCCGTCGAAAACGAAGGGAAGGCTAACGTGATCGAACGTTGGAACAGAACCATGAAGGAGAAAATGTACAATCACGACTAAGAAATATATCGACGTCCTAGACGAACTGGTAGAAGAATACAACAACACGCGACACAGATTGATCAAGATGACTCCTGCCGAAGCTAGCGATCCTCGAAATGAAAAATGCATCTTCGCGAATCTCTACCACAAAAGGATTAAGATCGAGAAGAAGTCCAAATCGCCGAAATTTTCAGTCGGGGATTGAGTGAGAATCACTTCTTATAAGTCACTCTTCGCGAAAGGGTACACTCCTCGATGGACCGAAGAAATCTTTAAGATCGTTAGAATATTTTACACCGATCCAGTGACTTACAAGATAGAAGCATTAGAGGACGATGAAGATGACAGCAGAGAACGTTTTACGAACAAAAATTGCAGAAGACGACCAACATTTTGAAGAACCAAACCTTCACTTTTTTTTCTTCCCTTTACGCATATATATAGTAGGGAAAAAATAAATAAAATAAGATAATAATTTTTAAAAAAATACAATTTATAGAAAAAAAATAAAAAAGTAAACGAATTAACACAAAAAACCCCCAAAAACATGACAAATATATTAGATATAACCCAAGGTATATCGAGAGACGAAAACATTGAAGAATATGAAGTTCACGAGTATGAACCTGTGACTGGAACTACTTTGAACAATGTCAGTGAAATAAGAATCAGCATCGAGATGCAAGATCTGTTCATTCATCACAGCAAAAGTTACCTAGTGATCCATGAACGTCTCACCAAGAAAGACGGAAGCGATTACGCAGATGACGACGTGGTCACTCTAGCCAATAATGGCATGATGCATCTGTTCAGTAATATAAAATACTTGTTCTCGGGACAAGAGATAGAATCCGGGTTTTACCCTGGACAAGCCACTACAATGTACGGACTCTTGACGTGTACGGACGATTTTTCGAAATCTAAAGGTCTCAATCAATTGTGGGTGAAAGACACCATCACTGACATGACTCCAGCTAATACCGGTGCTGCTCTGATATTCGACTACGTCATCAAGACGTCGAGACCCAGAGGAACGTTTTCATTCAGGATACCTCTGAAACATATTCAGATTCGGGGAAGATTTCGATAAGATTCTCTACGGATTCAAACACAATCTGATGTTGATTCAAAAAGGAAATGACAAAAGCCATCAAGAGACCGGCCATGACCGATGTAAGATACATCTGAACAAGATATCTTGGTTCGTTCCGCACGTGTTGCCTTCAGTCGCGGAGAAAGCACGTCTCTACAAGATCATAGAATCAAAGAGTAAATTACCGGTGGGATTTAGAATGAGACAGTGTGACACGGCTAGTATTCCACCATCTAGCAATCACTTCGATTGAAGATTGACTGTGAAATCTGCTTCGGAAAGACCGCGATTCATCGTAGTGGCATTTCAGACTGACAGGGATGGATCTCAAGAGAAAAATCTTTCACGGTTTGATCATTGTAACTTGAGAAACATGCAAGTATTTCTGAATGCCACGAGATATCCTGCAATCGATTACAACAACTCTTTCGATTAGAACGATTTCTGCAGACTATATGGTGACGCCGCGGATTTCAGAAAGAAATATCATCGACTGGATGAATTGATGGGCAATCCTAACATCACTCCCACAGAATACAAATGGATGTATCCCCTGTTCATATTTGATGTTAGTAAACAGAGCGAGCGACTCAAGAGTAGCGTCTTAGACATTCAAATCAGAATGCAATTCGACAAGAATGTGCCGAGGAGAACCGAAGCTTTTGCCCTAGTCCTGTCGGATAGAGAGTTAGAATTTGAATCGGATGGACAAAAAATGTCCATCGTTCGATGAAAATAATAATTAAAAAAAAAATTAAAAAAAAAAAGTTTAGATGATAAGTATCCGAAATAACCTCACTGGACTGAAAACAGCTCCAAGTTTTTTTGAAACCAAACTAGTGAATCGTCTTTACAATAAAAAAAATATGAAAAGTTTAATAAAAATCCTAAAAAATCTCACAATAAATCATTTACAAAGCATTGTTTTTTCTTCATACTATATAAAAATGAAACATTTGAAAGAGTGGTGGAAAATTAAATGTTTATTGAATATATAAATACCAAAAAAAAAAATAAATATATAATTGGATTTTTGAGACATTGATGAATATTCAGTTTCTCAAAATCCAATTATATATTTTTTTTTAGAGTTGTCTCCCCTACATCACAAAAAAGTGATTATTTTTTTTTTTTTTTTTTTTTTTTTTTTTTCACTGTTTGTTCAGAGGTTCCCGTTCGATCGACAGAGAGACTACTGAACTGACTGCTTCGGGATTATCGGTTTTCATCTTGAATGTTATCCTGTCTCCCATCTGCACCTTGAAAGGCATACCAAAGACGTTAGTGTTCGAGTGTTGTTCCTTCTTCTTTTCGACTCTGTACCTCTTGTTAAATTCCACACCATTCACCACAAGATTTACAATTGCTTTTTCGCTCAAGTTTGTAGAAGCCAGACTCATTCGAATGATATTGCCCCCCGCCGGCATGGGATATCCTATCAGACTGTGCAGCTGTCCGTTACCTCTGTTTCCGAAGGACCATTCAGCTTTTTCCACATCTAACGCACCGCTCTCCTCGGCCCAGATGGTGATCAATTGTCTGGCATATTTTAGCTTTGCCACGACGGAGATCAGATTGCAGGCATCCGTCATGTGTGTGGGATTTGGCAGATTCGTTAGGGCGTGTCCTCCCATGTCCAGTTTGCCTTCCATGATATCACCCTTTCTCCAGACCGTATTTTCGTCCAAGTACCGTCCGCTGACTGCGCTGTATCGTATTCCGGCTTGTCGTCGAGTCTGAATCATTCGTAACTATTCATGTTGATGCCTGCCTCCATGGTTCCTCCGGATTTTTTGTTCAGATACAAGTCGTCGACTTGAGATTCCAGATAGGATTGAGAATCCAGTAGGGCAGAATCAACTTAACCTTGTTAACCACCGTTGAATCTTCGTCATCATTGTCGATCACAGACAGATTCAGTATCTTGTTCAATCCCACATCCAGATCCGATTTCATTGCTAACTCGTCAATGTTATTCTTTCCCAATTCTAAGTCTACGTATTGTTTGGTCACCGCATCATTAGGATTCGTGGGAACGGGCACGTTGATTATCTTGTTAGAATTCGCGTTCAGTTCGGACTGCATCACTTTAGGAACGTAGCATTCTCTCAGATGTTTACTGAATCTCCCGTGAGCGTCATCTGCACATTTTTTAGTGGCGACATTGGTCGAATCTCTAGGATCCGGTAAGTTCACCACTCATTTAGATTTCAAGGCTAGATTGTCCGTGGTTCTTTCGACTGGGGTTCTTCTTTTCTTTCTAGAGGAACCTTCACTAGGAAAGGAATGGTTTCGCGTGCCGAAGGCATGCAGGGACGGTATGGGGGACAAGCCCCTTTCGACCTTCGCTCACTATCGTCAGCGTGACGAATTTATCTACTGTCATGTTTTGTTTTCGTATTGTTATCTTTTCTTTTAAGTAGGAATTTTATAATTTTTCTTTTTTTATTATTATTTAATATAAACAACTAAAATTTTTTATTATAAAATAATATTATTATATATCTCTCTCTATATATATATATATAAAAAAAAAACAAAATACAAAAAAACAAAAAAAACCAAAACATATTTATGAATAAGAAGAAAATAAAACGCATATTCTTTGAAGGTGTCATCTTACCCAACAAACCCCTATCTAACATCGATCTGTCGAAAGCTGCAAAAGATATAAAAATCGAACATTTTTGAGGTGTGTTTTCTAGAGATGTTTTGCCGAGAAAAAAAGACGATTCGGAATGTGGAATTTTAAATCTGGACAACATTGGATGTGAGGGCACACATTGGGTCACATGGTTTTCGAATGATAAAAATTATTATTTCGATAGCTACGGAATCTCACTGCCTATGGAAATAAGAAACTATTTATTGTCAGTTATTTACAATACCAAACGAGTGCAAGCGCCGGATGGAGTGTTTTGCAGTCACCTGTGTCTCTACGTTCTCAAGAGATGGTCGGAAGGAGATCACTTTCAAGATATTCTCAACGATTTACATTAAAGAAAAAAAAATAATAATAAATAAAACAAAAAGAAATTGTTAGTTTTTTTTTTTGTTTTTTTTATTTATTTTTTTTTTTCTCTCTCTCTATTCTTTTTTTTGTTTAATTTATAAACTCGCGAGTGTTTTTTAAGTTGTGGCATATTGAAATTAATCTTCCCCTCGTTTTCTTAAACAATCAATTAACAGCTCGCTATAATGTCCATGTGTGAAAGTGTGTATTTTATCATAACATATATATCTCTTATCGTCGTTGGATGTCAGTGCAATCTTATTGATTTCTTTGTTGTACATCTTGTGCTTTTCGCTTTGAATCACAGTCATCTTTTTATACATCGTTGAACCTTCAAAAATACACTCTTTATACTCGTCAAAAGTGATGCTTTTATTCGTCACACAGTCTTGAACACCTTTACATCTCTTGATCTCTTCGCAGTCGAGGAGATAAGCATACAATTTCGGTCTCAAACCTACGAATTCGGTGATCTATCTTCCACCGCTCACATCTTTAAATTTACCCAACACCTTTTTATTGACACCCGTTGGAATATTAGACGGATGATCATCGGGATAATTACTCATGTCGAACCATTCGTCCATGTCTGGCGCTATGTCCTTGTAGACATTTGCAGTCTCTATCTCATAAGCCAGACTGTCCGTGTCGGTGAACAGTAGTTTGGCATTCGAACCGAATTTCTCTTTGACGTAATCATAGTGAAACTCGTACATCAATTGCTTGCTGATGTCTAAGATGATCGCTCCGAGATAACAAGGTTTTTCGAACTTCAGATGCATCTTTTGCATGTGCACAGCCACTAGATTTTCATCGAATATGATTCTATGTCGATAATTGAGTTTCGCAGTTAATTTTCCGGACCTCTCTTCAGATGCGATGAGTTGAACGTCGGTTCTATTCCTAATGTTTTCCAGAGATTTCCCGTACACGCAATTGTTCATGAGTTTAAAGAAATCTTTTTTCGAAGTCGCTCTCGGCCTGCATTCTTAAATTCGTGTTGAGATCGATGTATTTTTTCATCCAAGGCTCATCGTCGAATCGAATGATTCGATGCATGTCGAGCAATATCATTCCGCGATCGATGTAACATTTCAAATTTTTGCAATAGACCACATACTTGTGTTTGTTATTTAAATTGGGAATGAGTTTTTCGACTCTGTTCACATCTATTCGTTCATGAGCCAGCGGATAATCGTGGTGTAGATCATGTAACTCAATCGGACAGTCCAAATCGACCTCTAAAATACAAGGATAGTGTCTCCATTTTTGTTTTTCTTCCAACGTTTTGACCCATTTGAAATTTCCGGTCGGTAAAGGATGACTCATAGTCCAACCGTACAAATTATTAGCGTCCCAATACTGTATGTATTTACTCGGTTCTCCCGAATCGAAATCTTCTCCCATGTAAGGATTATTAGCTTTAGCATATCCAGTAGAAATCATAGAGATACCACACCTCACAGCCTTTTCGAACATGAGCAACATGTCTACGTCACTTAATAATTCTAATCGAACCTCAGTCATCTTCAAGAGAGCATAAAAAGCGAGTCCGGGTGCAGTGAAATACCAAGCCGGATCTAGTTCGTAATGTCGTCGACACACCAATCGAAAATTTTCAACATGTCAGCCAAGAGAAGCACGTCATTTTTCAAATAGAGGTTGTGATATTCTCTCATGGATTTCATCTCGAACAATCTCCACACTTTCTGTGCACATTCGTAATCGTCGTCAGGAACATGAGACTTGGTCAGTTTTGAAAAAAAATATTCTTTAGGAGGTAGAGTGACGTCATCGAATTTCTCCAGATCACTCATGTAACCATAAGGGTAGACGCCTTTCCTCAACATGACGTCAACCAATTCTCGTCGATTGTTAAAATGTTCACTCGTGATTTTAAATTTCTTCCTATTCAAACTGTCTACTAATTTTTCCAGACCGGCCGACATGAATTTATAGCTGTCGATGAAACGTATCGCTCTAGGGATGGGAATCAATTCATCGTCGACCATCTTTTTATCAACGACCTTCCATTTAGTGAATGAAATATACTTTTCATCGTTTTCCACGATGCAGCTCAACTCTCCCTCACTGACACCCATATGTTTCACGAACAGGTGACTGTCGCAGCCCGAAAGATTGTGAAATGTCACCGGATAGTATTCAGTGTCTCAAAATCTTAAATTACATCTGTTGTGAGCAGTGCTGCGAAACAGACCTGTGTAGTGAACGTGATCTCTAACTTTTTTTTATTATTTTCCTACTGATTATCGAATAGTTGTCTACAGATGTGACATTCGATGGTTTTCTTGAATTCTTGCTGTTGCTCTGGCGTGATGATCATGTCTTAGGTTTTTTAAATTTGTCGTATATTTCTTGAATTTTTGGTTCTAACTCTTCCACAAATTTTTTAGCCACGTCGTCATCATCCGAACATTTAGAGTGAACGATTGGACCTAATGATTCTCCATCATCGAAGAAACATTTCACATAATAACAATAGCCCAAAGGTACATGCTTCTGAAGTTTTTCGGCGTAACTCTCACACTCGGTGGGCTGGCAAGAATTTATTTTATTATTTATTTAATTTATTTGGTGAAACATACGAAATCGGCGTAGATGACAAATGGTGGTTCTAATCTTTTTTTGTAGTTATAAAAATCCACACAAGTGTTAGGTTTAGGCATTTCGACAGCAATGTTCAACTTTTCGTTGCAGTATTCCTGATGGTGCATCAACGATTCTTGACGTTGGAACGAATTCATGCAGTTGAGACAGAAAAATCTCTCTTCCTTATGTTTAGAAGTCTGCTTCGACAACAATCTAATATCATGTTTTTAATCCAACAATAATGTTGAGTGTCATCCTCAGATGTCTTTTAGTCCCGTCGGGAAAGACACTCCTGTCCAATCGAGATTTTCACAAGTCCCAACGTACTTTGAAACTCTATCACTATGCTTTTCTATGGGATACAGGGCCGATGTGATCGCCCATTTCAAACACTCACTATCCGCTTTATTTTTCATGTTAACCACAGCTTTTTTATTGTACAGAAAATGAGGCAATTCTATATAGGAAGACATTGTCAAAGGATCGTGTCTCTCCACATGAATCTCGAGATTTAATACCTTCTTGAACGTCCAACCACTTCCCCTCTTATGATAACTGGCCATAGATTCTAACATTTTGTCTTTCATCACTTCATAAACATCGAATAGTTCATCGTCTTCAAACACAGTTTCCATTTTAGATTGAAAATAAGCATCTTGCACCACGATCTCACCCGTTTTTGCGTTGACCTTTTTCATCAGACAATGCAAGATCATCTTTATTTTTAAACCCCTATCTAGTTCTCTTCGAAACACGTCCAACACTCCACCCTTTGCCCGTTCCATGAAAGATTCGGGATCGAGATTCGTGAAACAGGAAATCACGTCAAAAGTTTTAAAATATCCTTTGATTGCTTGGTCACGTTCAATCGGAACCAACGATTTTTTCACTGTCTTGCTAATTATCGCTCTTATCGCATCGACTCCCTCATCCTTATCCAACACCTCCAAGATTTCCCAGAGCGTTTTGTTTTCTGACGAATCGCCACCTCGAACTGCGTCGCATTTCATTCTTTTATCTCCAGTCCCTTCCGGAGCCCGCGACTCAGCTTTTCATTTGACAGTCTTGTTCGTATTCTTATTAGTTTCCATACGTCAAGGTTGTTTCATCTTTACATCACAACTTCTCGTCACGGTTCAAGTTTTCCCCTCTGTTGCAGGCATTTCATTCATCCCCTTCCCACATAGTAAACGATCGACACATTCTCCTTTCTTCATGCATTTGACACCTTTCAAATTCAAAGACCGATGCACTTTGGCTTGTAAATTAACCAGCGTTTGGTCATAAGTCTCGACAAACAGAAGGTTAATCAATTCTCTCTTGGTCTTTTTATCCACGTCACTATTTCAATCCCTAAATTTCTACAGTACCGTTTCAACTGGGGTATGGTAGAGAAACATAACTTTGCCACCTCTGAGGTTTTTGTTGTTTTTGGCATTTTGAATGTTAAATTAATTTCTTATCTTTTTTTTTTTTAAAAAATATATATTATTATTTTGAGTTTTGTGAATTTTTTTTTTCTTTCTTGTTTTTAAATATATATAGATATAATTTTATTTTTTAAATTTTTAATGGATGGAATCAATTTTTCTCAGAACGCCGAATTTTGTTTTTTTCAAAGGCAGGAATCAATTTTTGATCTAAAATGCAAATATCACACGAAAGGAAATTATTCAATTTCATACAACACAAATAGAGAAAAGGTGCACATTTTCAGTCGCCATTTCATTTCTCACTGATGATAATAGCGAGTAAAATTCTTTCACTTTTCAACAAATTCACTGAAGAATAATGCATGACACATGCCGATCACAATATACATTCTAATGGTTTTATCTAAAAAATTTCATTCGTGAGATTTGCAACAGTACATTCAGAGACAATCATTTGAAAAACATTTTTACGATTCACATTTTATAATTTATATTATAAATTCACATTCGTGCAAGGTGTAATATTGCATCGATAATGATTAGGTTGTTTTGTGTGAAACATATATTGAGATCGCGACAGTACACTTCTCACACACACACACACACTGAAATACAAAACACCTTCAATGCTATGTTAATACAGTACTTCTTTTAATTTTATCTCAAATAAAATTGAATACCTGTGCAAGCAATCTAAATTAAAAAAAACAACAAATTGATTCGCACATTTGAAAAAAACAAAATTCCCGTTCTGAGAAAAAAAAAATTGATTCCATCCATTAAATATAAAAAAATAGTAACCCTAAAAGAAATATCTACGACTGATTTTTGCACAACGTCTCATCCACGATGTGAACATTGATTTTAACATCAGTTCCCTTGTGATAGACCCATCGAAACACCATGTAAACAGTCTCAAACGTCAGTCAGTTGCTGCTGTTGTTCTCCAATGGTCAGATTCAATCTGTGAACCAACGTCTCGGAAACACCGGAAAACATCTTGCTTCCATAGAACATAGTGGAGACGCAGTCTGGATCAAACCCTACCACATCCGCCAAGGAGAAAAGATTTAATAAATCGTCTTGGGATTCGTACATCAAATCCAGATTGGTCTCGCTCAACTTCAAAGGCAGAACGTATTTGTCGAATTCGTCCGTCAAACCATCACATTCCACATCCGTCAATCGAATGGGATTGTGAGATTCTAACTGGTAAATTTTATGGCCAAACTTCAGATATCTTTCAACCCTCTTCAATTCGAACAAGGATTTCTTTATTTCAGGTGCCGCTCTCGATTTCATGATTATTTTTTATTTTATCCTAAAAATATTTAAATTTTGTGTTTTTGTTTTTTTAAATGATAATTATTAATTGTAAAAAAAAAATTTTTTTTTTTTTTTTGTTTATTCTTCTTATATATATGTAGAAAAAAAATAAAACAACAACTTTTTGCAGTTTTTTTTTCTCTTTAATAACAAAAAACTATCTCATCCATCATTCGTTTCACAACACATAATATATACACACCCACAAACACACAATCGGATGCACAAACACATTCCTCGATCGCGATCCTCCTCTGATCATATCGTTTGCATCGAGTCGTAACACTCAAACAACAATGAAACTCTGCAGTCTCTCTTTTCTAGCCCACTGGAAAATTCACTCCACCCAAATGTCACATGTTTCCCTCGAAATCCCCATTTTGTATCGAACCTCACTGAGCATTTTCTGCATTCGTTTTCCCAGACAAAAAAATCACCCCCTGTGGGAAATCAGTGTTAAATTAAAAAAAAATGGGCATTTTCCTCCCAAGCACTTTTAAAAACCTGGGCCAGTAAATCGTCCTTTCCGAGAAAAAGCTGGGGTTTTCCTGGAAACGATTCGATCACCTCTCAAAAATGCACACGTTTTCATGAGGTGATTGAATCCTTCTGGGAAATCCCCAAGCTATTTTTAGAAAATAACTCAGTTTTGTGGTCTAACCGGAATTTCTGGCCCAAAGTGGTTGAACGGTCCAGAATCCGCTTTTATCCCCTACTACACAATAATTTTTCTCGGCTTTATTCAGTGTTCTACTAGCATATGCTATGACCCAGTCTTTGCCTTCTTGGACTTGGCTCAAAACACTTCCAATGCTTTCATTGCAGGCGTCACAGTCTAGTATGAATTCCCCTTTATCTTCCGGATATGCCATTATATCGGGACTAGTTAGTACTCTTTTGAGCTCTCGAAAGAGCTTTGGTACTTCTCGATCCAATTGAATTTCACATCTTTTTTGGTCAGCTCTACCATCGGTCTTATTAGCTTGGCAAAATCTTTTAGAAACCTATAACTACCCATGCCAATTACTTGTCTGATTTCCTTAACTGTCTTTGGTATTGGCCACTCTAGTATTTTGGCCACATTTTCTGGGTTAGGCATGACACCGTCCTTAGAAACCACATGACCAAGAAATGATACCTTTTCTTGCAGTAGAGCACACTTATTTGCTTTCAACTTCAAACCTGCATCTTTCAATCGCATAAGCACTTCTCTTACTCATGCTAGGTGTTTCTCCCAAATACCACAAAATCGACAATGTAAATGTTTGCCACTGAAGTTCTTGTAGCGCAAGCTCCATAGCTCTTTGAAAACACGGAGCCGCATTACAGAGACCGAAAGGCATCATCTTATACTCGAATAGTCCATACTTGGTGACAAAAGCTGTTTTTGGTATGTCTTCCTTTTTTACAGGAATCTGATGATAGCCTGATGTAAGATTAAATGTCGAAAATAAGCTTGGCCCAGCCACAGCATCTAAACAATCTCTTATTCTTGGTAGAGGAAAGGCATCAATTTTTGTTATGGCATTTACCCATCTGTAATCGACACAGAGCCTAAGTTTGCCTGATTTCTTTGGAACCAGCACAATCGGCGATGCCCAAGGTGATCTGGACTTCTGTATGACATCTTGCTCTAGTAGTTTGTTAATCATCTTTTCTAGCTTACCAGCATAGGCCACAGCAACCCTCCTAGGCAATTGCTTGATGGGTGGCATGTTACTTGTGTCGATACCATGTTCTGCTAAATTAGTTTGCCTTAGGTCATCATCATCTTTGGAGAAAACATCCTGAAAGTCAGAGAGCAATTTTTGAACTTTCAGTGCCTCCTTTTCCTTACAATTCAAGATGGCTTCTTCATACAAAGTTTTAAGATGATCTGGTACTGGTTTATTACTCAATACCTCGAGGTCTTCAGTTAAAACTTGCTGTGTTGGTAGATTTTCCATCCCAAAACCTTTACAAGTCTTAATACTCCTTATGGAGTTTTGGCTTTCAGTTCTGTAAGATCTTCACAGGACAATACTTCTATAGGTTCCTAGGTAAGCTCTTCTGCATAGCCCACTACAACATCCTGGTTGATGGATATTTCAGTTGACGTGGGGTTCATAAGTCTGACTTTATAAGTACAATTATCAAGACTTGTGAGACTGCATGCCATCAGCAGTGGATATCTCTCAGTAAATGTTTCCGCAGGTTCTATGATGGCTTCATCAACATTTCTGCCAGTATCTTTTCTTTCAATAAAAATGTCAATAATGGTTTCAGTACGTGGTTGTACATAATAATGATCAGCTGCTGTTACTCGACCAATTCTACCAGGCACTCCAACTTGAATGCATCTTATTGGGGTACCATTCAAATAAATTATACCTTTACTTGATAATAAATCTGCAGGACCTTCGACTTCATTCTGAAGGATATCAATACCCAATAAGGCTTCATCTTCAATGTCCGCCACTGCAATTTCCCTTGTCAATTCACAAGTCCCCAATTTGATATGGAATAGCCCCTTACCATACATAGTAAGTGGCATCCTTCCAAGACTCTTTACTGCTTATGCTGCTAATCTCTTGCATGAGAGGTCTAATGCCATTTTCAACTTCTCTTCTACTATTACAGTTCCTAACTGGACAATTTCGTATGAAATGCCCTTGACCTTGGCAGTAATAACAGATGATGTTTTGATTTCCCCCTTGCTTATAATGTTGACTTGCACTTAGTTCTTTTTCTAGCTTGTCTATGCGTTCCATTAATTCTTTGAAATTGTCAGGCGTCACTTGTTGCATCTTTTTGCCTGCCACATGTTTTGCCACTGTGTTTAGCATTGTCCTTGGCACAGGTTTATCTGTCCTTGACTCAAACTTTTTAGTATCCCTGGCTTCGGGGGTTCTAAAAGCTCTGTCATTTAAGTCATCAGCATCATTCACCTGCCTCACAGGCCTTTTCGGACGTCTCTCAAAATATGGTTCATGCAAAACAGATGGTTTCTGACATGTCTCATTGAAATTGACAACGAAACCAACAGCTTCATCAATATCTACCGGCTCTTTTACAAACTTAACATGAAATTGAGCCTTATCATCAATAAGACCATCCAGGAAGCATCTTAACAGGTCTTCGTTTCTGGTTTTTCTGATTCGGTTGGGGTGGGCTCTTGCATATAAGCTCTTGAGCTGAGCTGCATAGTCTTCAACACCTTCCTTAGGGTACTGGTCCCTCTTTCTAAATTGAGCCACATAAGTTTTGGTTGTTTCAACCACCCTGTATCGACTTTCTAGTGCAGCAGTGAGTAATTTGTCATTGCTAATGATTGTTTTAGGAAGTTGACCAAATACGAAGTCGTCTGCTGATCCCTGCAACCGGGGGAGGAGCTCATCTAGCTTCATGCTATCTGACCAATTTTTCCTACTAGCAACAGCGTTACAACGATTAAACCACACCTTCCATTGTTCTTTCCCGGTGAAAACTGGGAGTTTTGCATTCATGTGTGAATTTGGATTCATCACTCCAGAGGCATCACAACACACACTTGGGCTTGGTTCACTATCAACTCCATATCCACACACATCATCTGAGTAGTCATCATTCAGATACCCCTTTTTGACCTGTCTTACATTCACTTTCTTGGTCCTTGCATCTTTGTTGTCAACGACAGTTTCAATGGACCTCTTATTAGAGCACAAACTAGACACCACACCCTGCAACATCATCTGCACACTTTCTGCCACATTATCGGACATCTCCCTCACCGCTTTCTTCATTACATCATTAATAACTAATGAGACCTCTTTCAATGAATCATTCTCGACTATTGTCCTTTTTGCTTGGCCAGGGTTAGCATCTCCTTTTGCCAGCTACTCATCACATTGCATGGGTACATGTCAAGTATCCCGCTCGGCTTGTTCTAATAGACTAAAGGCATCATCATTTTCATGACCCAACATTTCGTTCATTATGTCTCCCTCATCATTATCATCAGTAAAAGTAGGGAAACCCTCAATATCAAAGACATCACTTGGAAGAGCCCTATCATCACTTACATTAGAGCTACCCAACATCATTTTATTTTGAGCTACTCTTTTACTTCTTCTCTCCATTATCAAATATTATTACAACAATAATAAACAAAACTAAACAAAACATCACAAGATAAGCGTGTGCTCGCACCACTGGATTCAATTAAATGTAACTGAATCCTGCTTCTGACACCAAAAATGTAACGGTAAAGCTGTGGGCCAGACCTAGCATGAATGACAATGGATAGTTGTCACTCACGCCACGACTGTCCACCAGACCCACCAGTTACTAAGATAAAAATTTACAGAACATTCTAAATTTACAGTGCTGGGTATAAGTAAATATTTGCAGACAGCACTAATTTAACACATGGGAATTGCTTGAACCTGTCAAGGGAGATAACTATGCGGTGTTTGGCATAAAAGGGAAATGTAAAAATTAAGGAACGGTGCTAGCTTAAGACTCATCTCCAGCAAAAGAAGAGAGGATTAAATTTACTTTTTAACAATTTCTCTCACAATGATTGAATATAATATGAAAGGGCCAGGCCAGGGAATATTTTGACAAATGGAACCAAAGAGCTATCAAAATTACAATTAACCCCAGCATGACCACATGTGCACCTATGATCATCCTGAGACCAAGTATCAGCTTGATCGATAAGGGCCTTCTTTTGCTTTTGATCAAACCCCACGAGCGTTAATATTGTCAGGATAGCGACACCAGTAGACAGAGTCTACAATCAATTAGTTAAATGAATTATTTAAATGCAATCAAAATTTATTAAATTGACTTCCAATGTAAGTACAAAAATTTTATCTATAAAATTTTCTCTGTAGTTCATTTACGTTTTTGGTGTCTTGGAAGTGGGATTCAGTTACATTTAACTGAATAGACTACAGACAAATAATATATAAACACACACAAGGCAAGTCTTTAAAGAGACATCAACATTAGATGCAAACACAGTGAATATCCTTCAACTCATTCAGTTAGTGTACCACCAATATATTATATTACGGCGAAAAGTCAGTAGTTTCCAATTTCAAGCCAGTCGCATGTTTCCTTCAGTACTTCTATGGGAAAGCATTTTATATGACTTGGAAGACGGTGCTGTTTTCCAACACATCACCACCTTTGCTTTCCACACCAGACTTATAGACGCCATCAACAATGAAAGTATTAGCAAAACTGTATATTTGTGTTTACACCCAAGATTGCGCCTGAGGGTATCCTCCTGAAGGGGACGATTGAAGTGATAGTTTCTGAGGTGGATAAGATCTGCCTTTCTGGTATAACAAGCTGGTTAACCCACCCGAGGGCTGGAATCCCGCCTTTGCTATCCAGAACAATCTTTTGTTTCACACTTCATTGCATTTCTTTTTGCATATAAAGGAAGATAATTTCACATTACACTGAATGTTATGAGCTTCCAGACCTCACAATTTATATAAAAGACCCACTATCCAAAGACACTTCTAGAATATGCTCTTTCCTAAATGGTGTGCTCCGTACAAAGCAGGGCCCTCGAATTGTCAAACAGTTCATAGCAACTGATATATAAACAGTTCCGTTCTCCACAAACATTCAAAATATGAGTGAGATTTGCTGTATACAGAACATTTCGAAACCTGTCATGGCCTTCAACAATTCAGAAAAAGAGATTTCCCCCGATTGCAGTCATGAACATTATATATTTTTGCTTTTACAGTTTATTGGTTCAGTTAGCCGAATTTGTGTTCTTTATTTTTTTTCGATTCTTTCCAATGGGGACGCCTTTTGAAATTCTTGAACAAAGAAAAACATATTTCACTAAAAATCGCGACATCGACGCCTTAGCTGAGACGGGTGGTGCAATCTGCAAGTCTAAAAAATATTCTCAGGGGCAATTTACAGGTGATGGTGAAAAAAAAACAAGAAAAATATTTGGAACAACATTTGCATCGGACATGGGCTAGACATGAATGAGATACACTTGCATATCAAATATGAAGTCATTCCACCAAATAGTTTGAAAGTTATTCTTTTAGAAACGCGTTGGTCACAACATTCTAAGTTCATCAAGGGCCATAACTCCAAGAAAAATATTTGGAACAACACATGCATTGAACAGTGGCTAGACATCAATAAGATACACTTACATGCCAAATATAAAGTCATTCCATCAAGTATTTCAAAAGTTAATGAGTTTTGAAACTCGTTGGTCACAGACAGACCGACCGACAGACATACCGACAGACAGACTGACAGACCGACATTGCCACTTATAGAGCTGCTAGTAGCAGCTAAAAATAAGTTCTGTAGGCACAAAAGTACCTTTCTGTTCACACTTCAGTTTACTGGCATGGCTTTTTTGAGTATATAAATGCTTATACGGCGAAATCAATTTTTTCAGCCTGACCACAAAAGCAGAAATTAGATACACGCATAATATCAGTGAATTATCAAATCAGCACCAAGTATGGACTACAGACAAATAATATATGAACACACACAAGGTAAGCCTTTAAAAAAACCCATCAATATCAAATCCAAACATATTGAATATCCTTCAACAGATTCATTTAGTGTACCACCAATATATTCTATTATGGCGAGAAGTCACTAGAAACCAGGTTTCCAATGTGAACCCTTTGCCCAACGTAACGTCCAAAACCGGCCAGCGCTGTTCTCAAAAATCGCCAATTAATTTTCATTATTTTTAAAATTGTTTTGTCTCAAAACCTTAGGTTATGACCCCCTCGGTGGAATGAGCTCATCGAGCTCGTTCCAATGAGGGGTCATAACCTATGGTTTTGAGACAAAAAATGAAAAAAATTAGTTATTCAAGATTTTTTTTTGCAAGTGTCGGCTTCTTTTCATGTCAGGTAAAGGGTTAAACCAGTCGCATGTTTCATTCAGTACTTCTATGGGAAAGCATTGTATAGGACTTGGAAGACAGAAGTGTGTTCGACCACTTCACCACCATTGCGTCACCCCCCCCCCCCCCCCCCCCCCCCACCCCTTTCCCAAACTTATAGACGCCACAGACAATGAAAGAATTTACAAAACTATATTTGTGTATATACACAAGATTGCACCTGAGTTTGTCCTCGTGAGGGGAGCGATTGCATTGTTTGTTTCTGAGGTGGATAAGTTCTTCTTTACTGGTATAACAAACTGCCTATCCCGTCCGATGGGCTGGAATCCTGCCTTTGCTGTCCAGAACAATTTTTTGTTTCACACTTCTTTGCATTTCATTTTGCATATGAAGGGAGATAATTAACACAGGAATTTCCAATTGCACTGAATGTTAGGAGCTTTCAGACCTCCCAGTTTGTATAAAAGACAAAACCCTCTGTCCAAAGCCACGGGCATTATTGAATATGCTCTTTCCTAAATGGAGTGCTCTGTAACTAGCAGAGCCCTCGAATTGTCCTAAAGGTCATAGTAACTGATATATAAACAGTTCTGTCCTGCACAAACGTTCAAAATCGAATTGAGATTTTTTTCTGCGTACAGTACATATAGTAACCTTTGATGGCCATTAAAAATTCAGAAAGTAATATTTCCCCTGATTGCAGTCATGAACATTATATATTTTTGCATGTTCAGTTTATTGGTTTAGTCAGCTGGGTTTTTTTCTGTTCGTTTTTTCGATTTTTTCCAAAGGGGACTACCTTTTGAATTTCTTTTTTTACAGTTTTTCCAATACAAATAAGTTCTAAAGGCAAAATAGGGACCTGCGAGCCGGGGATAAAACTTCGAGCCGAATCTCGAGCCGAATCATCCCTCTGATATCGAGTCGAGTCGAATCTCGAACCTTGAAACCGGCGCGACGGCGACATTCGTGCTTCCATAGTCTGCAATACCGGTACTCTGCATGCTGGATGAGTTCAGAATCAATTGGTCTGGAAGCGAGTATTCTCGCACTGCGAGAATACTCGATTCCAGACCAATTGATTCTGAACTCATAGACTCGCAGTTTTATTCTACCCACTTCGAATCTCGGCGATGGTTTCGAGTCGAGCCGAATCTCGAACGGTTCGCAGGTCCCTAAGGCAAAAGTACCCTCCTTTGCACATTTCAGTCAACTGGCATGACTTCTTTTGAGTATATAAATGCTCTTTCTGCGAAGGCAATTTTTTCAGCGTGACAGTAGAAGTAGAAATCAGATACATGCACAACATCACTTTTCAGTGCATTATCAAATCAGCACTAAGGATGAGCTACAGACAAATAACATATGAACACACACAAGGCACGTCTTTAAAAACAATCATCAATATTAGATCAATATTAGATCCAAACATAGTGAATCTCATTCAACTCATTCATTTAGAGTACCACCAATACATAATGTAATGGTGAGATGTCAGTAGAAACTAAATTTCCAATAAGCCAATCGCATGTTTCATTCAGTCCTTCTATGGGAAAGCATTTTTTAAGACTTGGAAGACGGTGCTGTTTTCCAACACATCGCCACCTTTGCCTTCCCCACCAAACTTATAGACGCCATAGACAATGAAAGTATTTACAAAACTGTATATTTGTGTATATACCCAAGATTGCACCTGAGTGTATCCTCCTGAGGGGAACGATAGTGAATATCCTCCAACTCATTCATTTAGTGTACCGCCAATACATAATATAATGGTGAGAAGTCAGTAGAAACTAAGTTTCCAATGTCAAACCAATTGCATATTTCTTTCAGTACTATGGGAAAGCATTATTTA
The DNA here is from genome assembly GCA_031216915.1 of Pictodentalium vernedei. Classification (NCBI taxonomy): domain Eukaryota; kingdom Metazoa; phylum Mollusca; class Scaphopoda; order Dentaliida; family Dentaliidae; genus Pictodentalium; species Pictodentalium vernedei. The sequence goes on along the minus strand of CM062288.1, from coordinate 162,526,652 downwards.
TGACTTGGAAGACAAAAGTGTGTTCGGCCACATCACCACCTCCCCCCCCCCCCCCACTGCCCCCCCCCCCCCCCCCCTCCAAAAAAAACCAACTTATAGAGAACATCGACAATGAAAGTAATTACAAAATTGTATATTTGTGGATATACCAAAGATTTCAAGTGAGTGTATTCTCGTGGGGGGGGGGGGGGGGGGGGGGGGGACGATAGCACTGTTTGTTTCTGAGGCGGATAAGTTCTGCTTTACTGGTAAAACAAACTGGCAAACCCGTCTGAGGGATGGAATCATTGCCTTTGCTGTCGAGAAGAATTTTGCGTTTCAGACTTGATTGCATATGAAGGGAGATAATTAACACAGGAATTTCCCGTTGAATGTTATGAGCTTTCAGACCTCCCTGTTTATATAAAAGAGAAAACCCACTGTCAAAAGCAACTGGCGTTATTGAATATGCTCTTTGCAAAATGGTGTGCTCTATACACAGCAGGGCCCTCGAATTGTCAAACAGATCTTAGAAGCTGATATATATACCAGGGACAGGGTTTCGGCAAGGGAAAAATTTGTGGGTCCGGTAGTTTAAAGAAAGTGAAACTCAGACGCCGAGGGCGTCTGCGGCACGTGCGTATAGGGGGAGGGGGGTGGTGGGTTCTGGGTGGGTTCTTCCCAGGAAAATTTTGAATTTTAGGTGCTCTCTGGTGGCCTCTGGGGGCATTCTGGTTGCTAATAATAATTGAAGTGGAAAATATGTATTTTTTCCTTCTACAATTCTCTAAATTCCCACGGGACACACAATACTACATCTGGTCGGAGGTTTCATAAAAATACAAACCCAAAACAACACAAAATCCACGAATCCTGACAGTGACTGCGACGCTTGACCTCAATTTTTTTATACAACCCGATACGTGCCAACGTAAATAATTGGAAATGCAGAGAGAACGAAATATTCGAAAAGAACCATGATGCGGACGTGTGACGTCATGGACGTGCAATTACATCATGTATCGCTTGAAATAAAAGCCAGTGATTTCGGACCAAACACGACAATTTGAGTCCGAAATTTTATAGGAGACGTTTAGGATTTGAACTTTGTTTCCCCCTCTCGTCTGGGGGTTATGAAGTATCAGGTTGTCGCCAGTAACAGTAGGTATAGTATACAACATAATTTATGACTATATTACGTGGAAACAAAGGATCCTGAGTGTCGTCACGACACAGCATTGTACTCGACATTTTAACCCTTTACCTAACATGAAAAGCAGACGACACTTGCAAAAAAAATTCTTGAATAACTAATTTTTTTTCATTTTTTGTCTCAAAAACATAGGTTATGACCCCTCGTTGGAACGAGCTCGACGAGCTCGTTCCAACGAGGGGTCATAACCTATGTTTTTGAGACAAAAAATGAAAATATTTTGAAAATTAATTGGCGATTTTTGAGAATAGCGCTGGCCGGTTTTGGCCGTTACGTTGGGTAAAGGGTTAACCACCAGCTTTTCTGACTGATCATAGTGAGATTTGCGGTAAACAGCACATACTGTACCCTTTGATGACCTTCAAAAATTCGGAAAGAGAGATTTCCTGCGACTACAGTCATGAACATTATATATTTTTGCATGTACAGTTTATTGGTTCAGTTAGCTGAATTTATTTTTTCTTTTAGGTTTTTGGATTTTTTCCAATGGAGACCGTCCCCTTCAGAAATTCTTGAAAAAAAATTTGTTTGCCTTTTTTCAATACAAATAAGTTCTATAGGACTTCAGTCACCTGACATGGCTAAGTATATAAATGTTCATACTGCGAATTCAATTTTTAACCCTTTACCCAACGAATCGACCACATCTGCCCGCGTAATATGCAAATTCAGCAGCTGAAAAAATCCTATTTTTCAAAAAGATTTCAACAAAACCATATCATGTGAACCGTCATTGGAAGGAGCCCTACGAGCTCGTTCCAATGAGGGGTCACATGATATGGTTTCGATGAAATTTTTTGAAAAATTAAAAAAATGATATTTAAAATAATAAATTTTGATATGTCTGCGTTGGGCAAAGTGTTAAAGCCTGACAGTAGAAGTAGAAATCAGATACATACACAATACCACTTTTCAAGTAATAGCAAGTACTGAAGGAAACATGCCGTTGGTTTGACACCGAAAACTTAATTTCTACTGACTTCTCGCCATTGTGTAATATATATTTGTGGTACACTAAATGAATTAGTTTAGTCAGACCTCAATATTTCCCTTTGGCACCCCCTACAGGGCACATTTATGATTGGATTGCTTTGAAACCTGGCATGCTTGTTTGGGGTGACCTCTAGATGGGAGCTATCGATTTTCTTCCATTTCCGCCCGTCAAAAAATGTTGCCGCTGGCAACAATCTTTGAACTTAGTTTAGTCAGGCATCAATATATTCCTTTGGCATGCCCTATAGGGCACATTTATGATCAGATTGGTTTGAAACTTTGTATACTTGTTTTGGGTTACCTGTAGATGGGACCTATCGATTTTCTTCTATTTCCGTCAAAAAATGTTGCCGCTGGCAATGACCTTCGATGAACTTAGTAAAACCTTAGTGCAGTTAAGCATCAATATTTTCCTTTCACACACCCTGCAGGGCACATTTATGATTGGATCGCTTGCAAACTTGGTGTGCTTCTGTGGGGTGACATCTATATTGGAGCTGTCGATTTTCTTCCATTTCTGTCGAAAAATGTTGCCGCTGACCTTTGAACTTAGTTAAGTCAGACCTCAATATTTCCCTTTAACACACCCTTCAGGGCACATTTATGATCGGATCACTTTGAAACTTGGTATGTGTGTTCGGGGCGACCTCTAGATGTGAGTTGTTGCTTTTTTAGCTCAACTTTGGCAAAGCCAAATTTGAGCTTTTGTCATGGCCCGTCGTCCGTCATCCGTCTGTCCGTACGTCAACAATTGGATACGGCTCGGGCCAGAGGCTGCATTTATGAACCGATCTTTACGAAACTTCTTGGGTACCTTTGTTATGACCGTGGGACGAGAACGAGTGTTTTTGGGTGCGGTCCGATATTCAAGATGGCTGCCAACCGCCATTTTGTACCGACGATGCAGAAATCTGTTTTTTTTGTACAGAACTTCCATATGAAAGCTCTGATTTGAATAATTGTTTGTATGAATGTTTAGTACCATGGGATACATCACATATAATACGTTTTTTTTTCTCGTGCGTAATTTATGCAATTTAGACTAACTTTGATGTTTTTTGGTGTTACTTTCAGCACTAAAAGTGCAAATGCCAATACGGCTCGGGCTAGAGGCCGTATTTATGAACCGATCTTTACGAAACTTCTTGGGTACCTTTGGTATCACCGTGGGACGAGAACGAGTGTTTTGGGGTCTGGTCCGAAATTCAAGATGGCCGATGGCAGCCATTTTGTACAAAATTAGGTGCAATCAGATTTTTGCACAGGACTTCCATATGAAAGCGCTGATTTGAATAATTTTTTGAGTGAATGTTTAATACCATGGGATACATCACATATAATACGGGTTTTTTTCTCGTGGAGAAATTATGCAAATTAGATGAACTTTGATTTGTTCAGTGCTACTTGCACTCAGTAAGTACACATGTCAATACGGCTCGGGCTAGAGTCTGTATTTATGAACCGATCTTCACGAAACGTCTTGGGTTATCACCTTGGGACGAGAACGAGTGTTTCTGGGTGCGGTCTAAAATTCAAGATGGCTGCCAGTGGCCATTTCGTACCGAAATTAGGTCTAATCAGTTTTTTGTACATAACTTCTATACCGCTCAGGCTAGAGACCGTATTTATGAACCAATCTTTATGAAACTTCTTGGGTACCTTTGTTATCACCGTGGGATGAGAACCATGTTTTGGGGTTTGGTCCAAAATTCAAGATGGCCACCGGCAGCCATTTTGTACCAAAATTAGTGCAATCAGTCTTTTGTACAGAACTTCTGTATGAAAGTTCTGATTTGAATACATTTTTGTATGAATGTTTAGTAACATGGAATACATCACATATAGTACGGGTTTTTTTTCTTGTGCAGAAATTATGCAAATTAAATGAACTTTCATTTATTCAGTGCTGCTTATACGCTGTAAGTGCACATGTCAATACGGCTCAGGCTGGAGGCTGTATTTATGAACCGATCTTCACAAAACTTCTTGGGTACCTTGGGACGAGAACGAGTGTTTCTGGGTGCAGTCCAAAATTCAGGATGGCTGCCAGTGGCCATTTTGTACCGAAATTAGGTCCAATCAGTTTTTGTCACAACTTCTATACAGCTCGTATTTATGAACTGATCTTCACAAAACTTCTTGGGTCCCTTTGTTTTCACCTTGGGACAGGAACGAGTGTGTGTTGGGGTGCCTTTGTTATCACTGTGCTATGAGAACAAATATTTTGGGGTTCAGTCAGACCCACTCTGGGACTCAAAGATTTCTTTTCTAGTTTAGCATCTGACTGTCACCCACCTTTACAATACTTTACCTATACATTTGTTACAGGCTACGGTCAGTATTTATGTACAGACCGTTACAATACTTTATATGTACCTTTGTTATCAGGTCATTACCTAGATGTTTGTCATTGCATTGTCACATACTATACATGTACATGTCTTAACAAGTTGAGCTACAGTGTCATTGACACTTTCATTTCATTTCCATAAAAAATTATTGTCGTTATCACCAGCCTTTGAACTTACTGCATTTGTGCATCAACTTATCCCTTTTGCACTCTATGCAGAGTATATTTATGAATTTCCATAAAAAACCATTGCCACAAGCAATGACCTTCTACTTAGTGCATTTTCATCTTCCTTTGGCATGCCTCAGAGGGCACATTCATTATCAGGTTGTTTTGAAACTTTGTATGCTTATGCAGGGTGACAAAGATAGGAGCTATTGATTTTCTTTTCATTTCCATCAAAAACTGTTGCTGTTGGCAACAATCTTTGAATTTATTGCATTTGTGCATTAACATTCTTTGACATGGCCTACAGGCCACATTTATCATAGGATTGTTTTTAGCTCACCAACTTCAGTTGTGTGAGCTTATGGCATGGCTCGATCGGTCGGCGTCGGCATCAGCGTACGTGTCCAATAATGTTAAAGCTTCTGTTTAGGTCCCTTACTCGCCCCATTTCCATATCATGGCCTTTATAATGCTGCTATATGATGATTATTATCATTCTACCATGATTTAACCCCTTATACCCTGCATTTTAAACATTTTTCGTAACATTTTTAGTTGTGTTTAGTTTCCTGTTTAGCTCAGAATTTCATGTTTAACTAAGTGTTTAGGTCAGCTGCTGTGCTCCTTCTCTTCCCATGGCACTTATATTCATCATATGTGTTCCCCAGTATCATTGTTCCGCGATTAACCCCTCATACCCTGCATTTTAAACATTTTTCTTGACATTTTTAGTTGCGTTTAGTTTTCTGTTTAGCTCGGAATTTCATGTGTAACTTAGTGTTTAGGTCAGCTGCTGTGCTCCTTCTCTTCCCATGACACTTATATTCATCATACATGCTCCTCAGTATCATTGTTCCATGATTAACCCCTCATACTCTGCATTTTAAACAATTTTCTTGACATTTTTAGTTGCGTTTAGTTTTCTGTTTAGCTCGGAATTTCATGTTTAACTAAGTGAGTAGTATGTCTCGTACCTTTCTCCCCACATTTGGATGACCCCGGTGGATGACCCCGGAAGTGACGTCATGTCACGTGACCTAGTGCCGCGATGTTTGGTTGTCATGGTAACCCGTGTGAGTGGCCATGTTGTGACGTCATCTCCATAGTGATACGTGGTGTGAGTGCGCATGGGCAGCGCTTGTTGTTAGGGTGATACGTGTTTCCGTCGTCCATTTTGTATACAGGAGGCCGCCATCTTGGTTTCTATGGTAGCACGTGATTGCTATGTTACCCAATTTTTGTAGACGAGTAAATCTAATTACCACAAACAACCCGACAATCCTTCCAAATCACCAAAATCCACCCCAACTTGTATTATTTCGAATTCTTTCAGAATTCTCTGCTTCTATCTATATATGCAATAGTTTACGTCTACCTAGGCATGTTTCTTTGTTCTAGAGTATACTCCAGTAGAGTAGAAGAGCCTATTAGTTGGAACACTTTACCTTATTATTACTATATTTAGCAATTTCTGGTCTATTCTTGTTAGTTCTGACCCTATTCCGTGTACTCTTGTTGTTTCATTTATCTAGATTATAACTAACCAATCAGATTGCTTGATTTCCCATAATCTGTATGCAGGGTTATCTCCCTTGTGTATAACAAAAGACTATATCCAATGGCCATATCCCATGAAATCCCATTTTTGGGAAACACCCGTGGCTATGGAATCCTTTTTTTGTCGTATGAGGCTATGAGGGCTATGTAAAAGCCCTCAATGAGTCCTCATTTATTATCCCTCATAGCCTCATTGAATTTTGAGGTTATGAGAACCATTAAAAATCCCTCAATGAGGTATAATTTACTACGACTCTTAGCCTCATTTCAGTATTTAAGGATACCTATGGCCTGGTATTGTATTATTTGAGGATACCTATCGAGGATACCTACTGGAGAATCCCTTTTTTGTCGTATAAGGCCATGGGGGCTATGTAAAAGCCCTTCTCTTCCCATGGCACTTATATTCATCATACATGTTCCTCAGTATCATTGTTCCATGATTAACCCCTCATACTCTGCATTTTAAACATTTTTCTTGACATTTTTAGTTGCGTTTAGTTTTCTGTTCAGCTCAGAATTTCATGTTTAACTTATTGTTTATGTCAGTTTCTGTGTTTTACTTTTAAGAGGTTGTGTTTAGGTCAGCTTTGTCGCATGTTATGAGCCTGTTTGATACAGTTCTTGTGTTTGCCAAAGTTACTATCAAAGAGGAATGTTGGTGAGGTATAGGGCGTTGGCGTCCTTCTTGTTGAACTTGGTGTGCTCATTAGGCAAGACCTTTAGATAAGAGCTATTGATTAGCATTCATTTCTGTGAAAAAAGTTGCCATTACAATAACCTCTGAACATACTGCATTTGTGTATCAACATTCTTCCTTTAGCCAGTCTTACAGTTTACATTTAAAAATGTATGGACGTTGTGCACACACAATGCTGTTATGTTGAAATTTCATCAAATAACATTGGTACCAATGATCTTCAATTTTGCCATTTCATTTATAACTTACCAAGTTCAAGTTTGTCAAGTTGAGCCACAGTGTCACTGACACTTTCATTTAAAATACTTGCCTTGTTTGTGTTTATATATTATATGTCTAGTCCATCCCTATTGTTGCTTTGATAATGCACTGAAACGTGATATTGTGCATGTATCTGATTTCTGCTTCTACTGTCAGATTGAAAAAATTGAATTCGCAGTATGAACATTTATAAACTCAAAAGAAGCCATGCCAGTTGACTGAAGTTTGAAACGGAAGGTACTACGGCCTATAGAACTTGTTTGTAATGCAAAAAGGGAAATTTTTAGCTCAACTTGACAAAGTTAAGCTGAGCTATTGCCATCACTTCTCGTCCGTCGGCGTACGTACGTACGTTAGTTAGTACGTTAGTACGTACGTTAGTACGTACGTCCACAATTTCCTTTGGCACACCTCACAGGTCGCATTTATGATCAGATCACTTTGAAACTTGATAAGCTTGTTTGGGGTGACCTCTAGATGGGAGCTATCGATTTTCTATCAATTTCCGTCAAAAAATGTTGCCGCTGCCAACGTTCTTAGAACCTAGTTTAGTCAGACCACAATATTTCTCTTTGGCACACCCTACAGGGCACATTTATGATCGGATTGCTTTGAAATCGGGCATGCTTATTTTGGGTGATCTCTAGATGGGAGCCGTCGATTTTCTTCAATTTCCGTCAAAAAATGTTGCCGCTGCCAACATTCTTAGAACTTAGTTTAGTCAGACCTCAATATTTCTCTTTGGCACACCCTATAGGGCACATTTATTAGCTCAACTTGACAAAGTCAAGCTGAGCTATTGCCATCACTTCTCGTCCGTCGGCGTACGTTGGTACGTACGTCCACAATTTCCTTTGGCACACCTCACAGGTCGCATTTATTTTCATTTCCTTTTAAAAACTTGTAGTTTTCACCAGCCTTTGAACTTACTGCATTTGTGTAGCAACTTATCCCTTTCGCACTCTCTACAGGGTATATTTATGAATTTCCATAAAAAAAAAAGAAAAAAAACATTGCCACAAGCAATGACATTCAAACTTAGTGCATTTGTGCATTAACATCTTCCTTTTGCATGCCTTGGAGTGTGCATTCATTATCAGGTTGTTTTGAAACGTTGTATGCTTATGCAGGATGACAAAGATAGGAGCTATCGATTTTCTTTTCATTTCCATCAAAAAACTGTTGCTGTAGCAACAGTCTTTGAATTTATTGCATTTGTGCATCAACATTCCTCTTTGACATGGCCTACCGGCCACATTTATCAGGATTTTTTTTTGAACTTGGTGTGCTCATTCGAGACCTTTAGATAAGAGCTATTGATTATCATTCATTCCTGTGAAAAAAAGTTGCCATTTACAATAACCTCTCAACTTACTGCATTTGTGTATCAACATTCTTCCTTTAGCCAGTCTTACAGTTTACATTTATAAGTTCAAGGATTACTCTTGACGTTGTGCACACACAATGCTGTTATGTTGAAATTTCATCAGATAACATTGGTACCAATGATCTTCAATTTTGCCATTTCACTTATAACTTACCAAGTTCAAGTTTGTCAAGTTGAGCTACAGTGTCACTGACACTTTCATTTTATTTTATTTTGTTTTTTGGTTACTTTCTTTCAAGAATTTCACAACGGGGTCCCCTTTGGACAGAACCGAAAAAAACGAAAAGAAAAAATAATCGGTTGACTGAATCAATAAACTGTACATTCAAAAATATATAATGTTCGTGACTGCACTCTGGGAAAATCTTTTTTTCTGAATTTTTGAATGTCATCAAAGATTACTATATGTGCTGTACACAGCAAATCTCAATCAGATTTTGAATGTTTGTGGAGAACAGAACTGTTTAGATACTATTCAAAAAAGTAGGGAATATTTGATAAAAGTGAGATATATGAAGAAATATATTTATATTTTCATCAAAAAGACAGCTGAGGCATTGCACTGTGACATCTGGTGAATGATTTCAACGATTGTTGTGTGTCTGACAAGCACACATTACACGCACTGAGCTGTAGAAGACATGGACGGTCAGTCAGAGAATTTACCACATTCAGTCCAAGACCTCAGTACCTTGTAAAACCTCCTCGGTTCGCGAGAGAAGCACGGATCCGACGTGGCATACTCCTCACCAAACGTCCACGATCAGCTTGCCTGATGTTATTCCATTCTTCCTGCATTCTTCCTGCAGTGCAATGGCGAGTTCCTGGATATTGGTAGGTGGCAGTTGGCGCTCTGGCCAAAAAAAAATGTCTATGGGAATTTTCAGTGATATATCAGTTCTCCATAGTACACACGATCGTGATTTTTCTCTGGCAAACAAATGTTTATGGAGATTTCAGTGTTAAATTAGGTCTCCATAGTGTCATCCCTTACTAATTCTGTGTTCCAATTATGAAAATTGTTAGCCATCAGTATTGCTATAGATCAGGGCTGTCATATTCCACCGGATTGACGAAAGCAGAAAGGTCAAATCAAACAAGACGCCGACGGCATCATGTTTGATCTGACAGTTCTGGTTTCATCAATCCCAATTCGCTTCAAATATATTTTGACAATATTTGCATACAAAACATACCTTATGAACCCTTTATGGAATGCGCTGGTCGAGCTTATCCAAAATAGGGGCCATGAACTGTGGGGTTTTTTTGTGAAAAATGTACAAATTTTAAGAAGTGCTTTTCGCAAATATCGTCTTCTATTCGTGTTTGGTAAAAGTTAAAGTTTACACCCATCAGTGAAATTTTATGGGCAAATTTTTTGGGACACCGTATTATCAGCCCGTGAACCACCAGTGATGTATCCGCTCTTCACTGTGAACTTGTGTGGGGCTACCATTGCACGTCGGACGTAAAATACGTGAATACCGTTCCTTGACTCCCTCAAGGGACAATATATTCACACCGAAGCGACACTGCTTATCCTTTCTAGCATATGACTATCTGTAAATAGTTTTAAGGACCCAAAGTTCAAATAATTAAAAATGTGCTCGTTTGGGGAATGCATAGCATCTCACTGACAGGTTTTTTTTCAATTTATCCCCCACAAAACATTGAGCATCATGCCTCTCTGACTGACGCCTGTTCGTACCAGTTTGTGTTATATTTCAGAAGACGTAGATGCAATTGAAAATGGTGATCAGATGAATGAATGAATTATACGTTAAAATTATCGAATTCTTTCATTCCAATTGTTTTGCAATTCCTTTTAAACATATGCTGTTGCTGTTGTTATTACTGTTGTTGCTGTTGTTAGTTCACGTACCGGTGTCAAGTAACACGTTGTGGGTTGCGAATGCAGCCCGATTACACGTTTATACACTCAGTATAAAACTACAGTGAGGAGAGTCGTCTCCCCTGCATTACAATACTGCTTTAAACTTTGCAATCAAGACATGAAACCCTCAAGCCAGCAGTCAAATTATGTAAGGAATGCGGCGCTGTTGTGGCCTGAAATCAGTCTAGATATTAACCCTTCGAGACTTTAATTATCCTGACGTTCAAACGTCACTGGGAATTCAGTTTCTTCAACGTTTTTTTTCAAAATGCGACGTCAAACGTCGGAAAGTACATATAACAAGATATTTTTCACACGAGTGATTAACTGGTTGAGGGAGGACTAGATTATTTTTGGTGGTCTGAATTTGTTACTCAAAACTTGTTTTATTGCAAATTATTGGAGAGTTCCCACGGGCACTCTCCAATAATTTGTAATAAAAAAATATATATAAACAAAATATTATTTCTGTTTGACTGAATATGAAATATATGCAAGGAAAGTGTTGGCCTTTGCTCTGGTATCCTCATTTTTTGAAAGCACTGATAGTGGCTTTTAGCGCTCAACCAGTTAAGAAGTCTTGACAGCAGGATTATAGTAGTAGCTTAAGCTGCGATAACATTTGGCTCACCAGTTGTCACTGAGCACTATTCGGGAGAAATTAAGAAATGAGGTTAAAACTTTTTAAAAAATCGAAAAATAAAATCGAAACAAATGACCACAAAGTATCAACGCGCTATTTGATTTCGTATGTCATAAGACGTGCAAAAGTATCAAAGGATTAAATAGCCCATCACTTATGTTTACATTCAATCTTTTGGAAAATTCCGGTTGGTCGGAAAAGCGAACCGTAATTATGAAGGAAGACTCACCAGTTTTATGATTACACTGGGTAGTTCCACCAATTGTATTAATACATGGAGGGTATCAAGTCGAATTAAATACTTATTGATTGGAACTGTAGCACAAAAAACAAACCTACACATTTGTGAGTAACGGGCCGTCGCGATAAATGAATGGTAGTCTGCGCACAAACTCTACGACAAGTGGTTTAATCCTTTTATTGCCACGCTCACTTTAGCCATATATGGAGGACCTCTATGTACGCCTGTATGCGTGGAAGTTTAATAACATTTATAAAATACTTAAAACTCTATCACCTGATTAAATGTTGGAAAGGGCTCTCTGATACAGGTAGAGCTGTGGGGTGGTCCTCTTCCCTTCCCAAGATTCTATCTAGGATACTTTTTTAAATCGACGGAATGAGACATATTACCACATAGTATCAAACAGACCATTGTCCGCCTCATATACCCCAGGCGGCACATTTGGTCTTTAACCTGGGATCTGACGGCCCCATGTCACATGTGTTAACCGCCACTCAAGAGGAAGTAACACTTACTACCACCTTCGAGTTTTGAAGCTAGAAGTCAGTTTCTGAAACGAATTCGACGTTATTGTAGCCTGGAACTTGCCCAAAGTAACCGCCAAATCCGGTCAGCGCTATTCACAAAAATCACCATTCAGTTTTCATTTTTGTTTTCATTTTTTGTCTCAGAAACATAGCTTGTGACCTCTCATTGGAACAAGCTCGCACTTTCACTAATTACGTACTTGAATTCCACCGTGGGTAACCGAAATTGATACCATGCTCACCTATGTTACTACCGGTGGAAAGCCCTATATTAAATTTGAGCTTTTAACCCCACTACCGGTGTAAAGCTTCTACTTCGGTTAAAACGTTTTCAATAGGAATTCCATTACAAAAATTTACACACAGAGTAGGAACTACGTCCAACGGGGCCTTTGACAAGACCCAATTTGCCGACTTCGATACATTCACACTTGACGATGTTTCATTCAAACACACGGCATTTTGTGGTACTATCTACGACCTGCAATGACTTACTGAGTTTAAAATACCTACAATTAAATATTTGAAATAAAATTTAAAAATTGTTAATAATAATTTGACTGGAAAAGCAAGGTAAATTCAATCAACTTTGACGATGTGTCTTGCTGTCAATCAAGCATTAACGTGCAGCCGGAAGTACTGCCCACCGGCGCAGATGTAAACAAACCAAAACCCATGTGTTCGCTCGTCTGCTAATCGAAAATATCGTTTTTCTCCATTTTAAGTTACAAAGTCGATTATTTATTAAGATCATGGTATAAATAAAACAAATAGGTACTATGGCCGGTAATCATATTTAAACCACGAGTAGGACAAGGGTTTTAACCACGAGGCTCTGTCAAGTGGTTAAAACCCTTATCCCACGCGTGGTTTAAATCTGATTACCGACCCTAGTACATATTTATTAGCTCACCTGACTGAAAGTCAGGGTGAGCTTTTCTTATCACTCTTCGTCCGTCGTCCGTCCGTCCGTCCGTCGTCCTGCGTGAAGGTGGTGTTTGAGCCTCTTTCTCCTAAACCACTGGCCACATTTTAATTAAATTTCATGTAAGTAGTGGTTATATAGGGACATTTTGATTTTTATGCAAAGTAGGTTTCGGCTCATATTGAACAGAGAGGTGGGGAAAAAAAGGCCAAGCTTTTTGAAAATCTTCTAATGAACCACCAGTAGCATAGACTTGATATGTGGTATGCAGAGTCCTTTTGAGGTTTAGAATCAAGTTTGTTCAAGAGAAGTTTGTCGGGCATTATTTGCCTTCGTTATGGGAGGGGATAAAAATTTTGTCCACGCCTAAAATTTCTATTTTCAGAACCGTGAGGTCGATTTGAACCAAATTTGATATGAGATGATAATGGGTCATAAGTAGTTGATTGATGCAAAAAAATTTTTCTCATTGCCCCATGGGAACCTCGGGAGCTAAAAATAGGAAAAACCTTAAAACTGCCATATCTCCAAAACTAAACGGCATAGAGAATTCTTATTTTGTATAAAGCTTAATTTTATCCAGTAGAATAGAACGGTAAAAAAATTCCTATCGGTTTGATCACATGGTACTTTTTTCAGGACTTTGAAAAAGTGCTGAGTCAGCACTTTTTAACACTGAGGCAATGGGAAAAACATAAAAAAAATCTTCTTCTCCAGATCCAGCAGGCAGAATCTTTTGATATTTGGTATGCAACATTGTAGGGTGGATCTGATTCAAGTTGTTCAAATCGGCTCCCTGGGTTCATATTTGGGCTCAGTATAGGAGCCCGATTTCGAACTTAGTGCATTTCGGGCAAATTTCTTAAAAAATCTTCTCCAGATCCAGCAGGCAGAATCTTTTGATATTTGGTATGCAACATTGTGGGGTGGATCTGATTCAAGTTTGTTCAAATCGGCTCCCTAGATTCATATTTGGGCTCACTATAGAAGCTCGAATTCGAACTTAGTGCATTTCAGGCAAATTTCTTTAAAAAATTCTTCTTCTCCAGATCCAACAGGCAGAATCTTTTGATATTTGGTATGCAACATTGTGGGGTGGATCTGATTCAAGTTTGTTCAAATCGGCTCCCTGGGTTTATATTTGGGCTCAGAATAGCAGCCCAAATTTGAACTTAGTGCATTTCAGGCAAATTTCTTTGAAAATCTTCTTCTCAAGATCCAGCAGGCAGAATCTTTTGATATTGGGTACACACCATGCTTAGGGGGGTGAGATTCAAGTTTGTTCAAGCCAAGTCCCTGGTTTCATATTTGGGCTCACTGTGGTAGCCCGAATTATAACTTAGTTCAAAATGAGGAATTTTCTTTAAAAATCTTTTTCAGATCCAGCAGTCGGAATGTTTTGATTTTTGGTATGCAGCATCCTTAGGGGGTGAGATTCAAGTTTGTTCAAGCCATGGCCCTATAGGTCCATATTTGGACTCACTGTGGGAGCTCGAATTGTAACTTAGTTCAAAATGAGGAATTTTCTTTAAAAATCTTCTTCTTCATTCTTCAGATCCAGCAGTCGGAATGTTTTGATATTTGGTGTGCAGCATCCTTAGGGGGGGGGGGGGGGGGGGGGGGCTTCAAAGCCAAGTCCCTGGGTTCATATATGGGCTCCCTGTGGGCGCCCGAATTATAACCAATATGAGGAATATTCTTTAAAAATCTTTTTTTTTTAGATCCACTGGTCAGAATCATTGGATATTTGGTATAAGCTTTTCTTAGGAGGAGCAGATGCAAATTGTTGAAATCAATTCTCTGGGTTGATATTTAGGCTACCATGTCAGGTGAGCGCCCTCGGCCCCCCTGGGCCTCTTGTTCTATATACCACTGAACAATCAAAAGGTTAACATTTTTCTATCAAACACAACTAACAAGTCGACGATTAATAGGGAATTAGCCTGAAGACACCTTCATCCATCAGCACGTACCGCTTGAAAAGTTCATGTCAGTCAAAGACGAGGGCGTTTATTAGGATAACGTACTTTTGAACTGAAAGAGTGGAACACGTTATCGCCTTAGGCCTCCACATCTTTAAACGGTTTCTCAATAAGCATGTTTGACAGGTACATTATTGTGGTTCAAAAATCACGTAAATGGGAAACATAAGCACGTGAAATGTAAATTTACCACACATTTGAACTCTCGTGGATGCAGGGACGTAGGAACCCACCTATTTCCAGAAATAGTTGCGAGAGGTTGGGAGAGAGAGAGAAAGAGAGAGAGAGGTGGAGAGGGAGAGGGAGAGAGAGTGAGAGAGTGAGATAGACCAGCATTATCTTTACAGGCCTGGAAATAATGATCTCATATACACCACGGTGAACCCGGGGAACCAAATGTAATGCTTTTGCGTCTTCTTTCTTTTTACTATAGGCCGGCTTTTTTGCTGTTTTCATCTCAACAGTATCACCGCCAAAGTAAATAGCAGCAACTAACGTGCGATCTCGCTCTGGCGAGATAGTGCGTTAGTTGTTACTATTTGTTTTGGCGGGAAGTTGATAAGATGTAAACGGCAAGCCGCTCTATGTATATGTGAATACAATGCGCAGTCTTTGAGTCCAGTTCAGTAGTCTCTAGAGATCTTCAAATCTAACTGGGGAAATATGTGGGGTTAGGAATTGAACTCATTTTGTATTATTTTGTCCCAACCTGTAGTTCGTTCGCATATTTTACAATTGATGTAACTCCCACGTTGCCTCAACAATCGTGGTCGAGTTATTTCCAGCCTTCCTTTACTAACGCGTCATTACAATCTGAAATTGAATTAGCAGGAAGGGCACAGGAACTCCTTAGTCTCAAACGATGTGACCAAAGATTCTCTTTTGATTCGTCTCTACAACCAGAGTCGGACTGGGCCTAAGGTCCACCAGGAAAATTCCGGGTTTGCCCCCATTGCGTTCCCCCTGGGCCCCAAAACTGATGCAGCCCAGCACTTGTTAGTACGTGAAATTTCATGAAAATGACAAAAAATAGATTTGATTGCATAGACTGACGGTATATCGAAATGTTCTCTATGTAGACTGCTCGATGGGTCTTCCCCATCCCGTTAAAACCTTTTTTTGTCGAATGATCGATAAAGATGATACAAAATGCCATCGAAATGTCCTCTCTGTGGACTGCCATTGGTCGTTCAGATGCAATGAAGCAGCGTTCGTTCAGTTAGCAAACTCGAGATTTTGTACAGGTCTTAAGCCCCTTTGTGCATTCTCCGGTAACTTTTCTTATTTCCAAATGAAACAAAATTCTGCATTTTGATTGGCTGAGAGGTACGGTGTAACTTGCAATCCACAGTGGCTTTCTTTTACACCATGTTTAACCACGATGTAAAACAAGAATATACAAGAGCAAGCTATATGGCTAAAAAATTCATACCTTCTGCTCGGTTATGTTAGAACAAAAATAAAAATACAGGAAATTTAATATTTATGTGCAATAAAAATATTACAGATATGGAGATCATTGGAACTGGCTCATTGAGCCAGTTTCAGTGACATCCATATTTGTCTGGTTTTATTTAAGAAACTTGCCAAGTACAAATTTTCTGTCAGTTTTTGCCCACTATGTAGGTTAAAGTATAAAGTACATCAAAATTCTTGGAAATATATCTGTTATCCTTGTGTTTTCCAGGGTGTATGGGAATTTACACCGGTTTGGGAACTCATACACCCTGAGGCTTCGCCTCAGGGTGTATGAGTTCCCAAACCGGTGTAAATTCCCATACACCCTGGAAAACACAAGGATAAGTAATGTTGTCCCTGTCCGCAACGGTCTTTAAAATCTAGAAAATTGTAAACTTCTAACTCCATATTTAAGAAATTTCCCTTTCGAGCCGAAGAATTCATGAGAGGTATATTAAAAAAGAAGCACCCCCCCCCCCCCCCCCTAAAAAAAACCAAAACAAACTGCGTATTCCTCTTAATGGAGAGGTACGTGAGAACCATACGTAGCTCTGTGTACCGTTCTGTATTCGCATAAGTACTGAATGACACTAGAACTATATTATCTGCACAAGTAATATATACGAATCGTGGCCCTTTAAAGTCATTATACGTACACAGAGCTCTTAGCAACGTTAAATTAGATCTAAGGCTAAAGAAAATTATTCTTTTGATTCTCAGGCGAATTCATTTTTTTCGGCCCGCGTTCGTCATATCTATTTTGAACGCAAAATTCAAAATGTATAAAACTATCATAGGGTGTGATTTTAGCGGTATCACATCGCAATTTGCGATGCAATATATCGTATACATTGATACAGTATTGTTATTCTCTTCGCGAAATGCGACACGATTCTCATATGTATGTACAAAATAAATATTTGTTTAACTGTTTGAGAGCTAGATTAGTTTTAGTGGTAAAATTTTTCATCAAAAATTGTTTTATTACAAATTATTGGAGAGTTCAAATAGGCACTCTCCAATAATTTGTAATAGAACAAATTTGTATAAACAAACTGTTGTTTACGTTTGACTGAATACGAAACATGAGTAAGGAAAATGTTGGCTTTTGCACTGGACCCTAATTTTTTTGAAAGGTCTGATTCTGGCTTCTAGCACTCAACCAATGAAAAAACTTCTTATTTTTTTATCTCCATTTTAGTTGTTCTATATTGATTTTGTGTTGTGTGATCGGTGTTACAAAAAAAAAAACAAAAAAAAAACAAACTATCAGTGAAATCAATATGGAAGCTCTAGTATTTAATTTTAGACTCTCGCAACTGGATTTCAGGCATCGGCGACCATTCCACCAGGAATAAAAAATAAAAACAAAAACCACCCTCCCTCATTCGTTTTAAAAAAAATTGCCTGAGAATCAATTATTTAATTTTGTTTGGCCTAATTACACAGACAAAAATCGTGTTGGAATTGTTGCTTGTTGATATTTTAAAAACATTTTCTGTTCAAAAAGAGAAATGTTCACATAGTGGTAATCGCACATTTCCTGTAAACATGTCAACGTGTTTTAAAGGTTATGATGGCATGGGTTTCGGCTTTTCGCACGTTCATGCGGTTATGGAAATTGAAACAACTGGGAGGGAGGGAGGGGGTGGTGGGGAGGGTGTGTCCTCATCTGTTGAAATCTTGTCGTGAATCCTGGAGACAAGCAGTGCAACTACGAAAAGAGAAATTTTCGGTTCGACGTCGTGACCTGAAATAAGCGACGCATCTCAAATATTTTCTCTGACAATGCATATTGTGACAGGGCAGTTCAATCACTCCATTAAATCTTTAATTATTTAATTATTTGTTTATTCATTTATTTCGAAGGCCAATTGCAGCATCTATTGCTCTATTCCGGCCACAACACTAGTATAGTGTCAAATTAAGCAATTTTTATACCTATGTTTCCCACTATGGAGGACTTCCACCCCAGAAAATGGTTACTAGGTCCCAAGGAAAGCAGATCTTGTTTACTACAGAACACAACACCTCTCCCAAGAATGGGGTATTATTTTCATGGGATACACTACCAAAAATAGTAAGTTGGGGGGAAACTAATGGAATAGGTCAGTATTATTTTATTTTTAACACTACCGGCCTCTAACACTCACTCGGAGCTTTGCACGGATTTATGTCAGGGGTTAGTTTATGAAGTGGAAGAAAAGGGCAATTATACCTGCTTATCACTTTCCAAAGTGTGATTTACTGGGATTTCCGGGTTTGATTATAAACGATAACTTCACAAGTGAATTATGCAATCAATCCGTGCATATCCGTGTATCCGTGCGCGCAAACGAAGACGTTTGCCGTGGGTGTAATGGGGACTTCATTGTTTTTTGGGTTTTTTTTAACCCTTTACCTAATATGAAAAGCAGACGACACTCGCAAAAAAATTCTTGAATAGCTATTATTTTCATTTTTTGTCTCAAAAACATAGGTTATGACCCCCTCATTGGAACGAGATCGACGAGCTCGTTCCAATGAGGGGTCATAACCTATGTTTTAGAGACAAAAAATGAAAAAATAATGAACATTAATTGGCGTTTTTTGAGAATAGCGCTGACCGTTACGTTATGTAAAGGTTTAAATAATATAATGATCGTTAATAATGAAAAGTAATAAACAGAGTAATCGCTTGACTGGGCTGGTTACGTGAAATAATTCATTCGAGGCGAGGGACTATATTGTAAAACACCCGCGCGCATTCGAGCACTCGTGTTTGTGCAACGTCCCTCACCTCTCATGAATTATTTCACGTAACCAGTCCAGTCAAACGATTACTCTCTGTGTAGTTATCCGATATAGTATTTCTTTTTTACAGGTGGTATAAAGGACTTGATTCATAATAAGTTATCTCCGCCAACATGTATGGTGTATGGAGATTTAATACCTCGGTGTCGGTTTTAAATGAGACATCCGGGTTTTAAATCTGCATATACCATACATGTTGGCGGAGAGGGCGTTTTTGTCCCGTTTGAAACGCAATAGAAACATAGTGGAAACAAATTTGTGGACGCAATCCATTGGACCAAACTCACGAATAATTGTTTTGTTTTTACAAACGCAGAAGACAACAGATAGAGTTACGTCCCTTGGGTTTTTATTGGATACGTGAACATATCGGAAGCTAAATATTTGTTGACACATTTGCTCTTATTTTATTTTTCTCAAGTTGTTTGATTTAATTATTCGACTATTTAATTAATAACAGTAACATTTGATCGAATTGTCAGAAATCTGATGATATTTGTGACTATGTTTAGGTTTTTTGGTTCGATTTTTATACCGAGGCTAGTGAATGAGAAAAAAGTTTCATTTACCCCCCCCCCCCCCCCCCGATGTTTCGCGTGCCCTTATATCCTGGATGTTGCACGCTCTCATATACCTTGGATGCTGAGTGCACCCTTTGCCATGGCTATTTGTCCTAGGCATTTTGATCATTCAGAAGACAGAATTTATCGGGATATAGGGGCAATATATTTTATCTAAGGGCATTATCTTCATATATCATCCCTGACTTATATCGTATGGAAATCTACTTTCGATAAAGTTATCTCCCTTGAAATCATTTGACAAGTGAGAAATGTCCAATTAAAAAGCAAGTGATTGTTAGGATAACACTTGTGACATCAGTAGAAAACAAAGTCACGTTTCCTTTTGTTGCTTGTAATACATGAAAACAACAGACAACACTCTGGGCTGTCTGTTGTTTTCGTTTATTAAAAGTAACAAAAAGAAACTTGTATTTTTGTGGCAAGCTAATTAAAAGCAACTACAGATGTCCACATTGGATTTTTGTTTAGCGAATGTATATTTACAGTAGTTTTTTACAGTTAGCTCTCCTTAACCCTTTGAACCCTAGCGGCCGTTTTTTCCGGCCAGGAACATGATACGTCATAATTTCATTACATAGGATGGATGCTAAGTGCATGTGTGTGGTAGACCAATCAATATTTTCAACGTGCAGCCAAAGGCTGCACGTTGAAAATATTAATTTGTCTACCCCTAAATAATAAACATGGACTGTTCCAGTCGCTGTCATTGAACTAATTTGGAATATACCACCAGGATTCAATGGTTTAATATCCTAAAACCTGTCAGAAAATTTAACACTATAGGTAAGAGAATTTCAATCGAAATTTCGAAATGTTAGCGACTTTATATTATCAATGAACGCATTATTTCCCAAACGTCAGGCATTTCCTATAGTGTGAAATGTTTCTCCTATCAGTTTGAATGTTTGACTATTATTCTTAGCGAAACCCTATTATAAAATGTCACCATCCTTTGATTTATTGGTATTTAAGGTCACATATTTGTGCACAATGGCTAATCATTACCACAACATGAGTATCAACTCAAGACCAGAGGTAATCGTTAATAAGCCATGTTGCCCATTTTAGAGAGGGTTTGCTCCTCCAAAGCATTGGTGACTGGGTCCTATTTTACCAGTAAAACGGAGCCTGTTTACCGCAGTGATCAGGCACCATCTTTTGATATTCTGCAGTTTTTTTCTGTTAATTTTCTCAACAGCATCGTGACATATAATACAGACACTGTCCTTTCCATTAATATAAAAGTCTAGGAGATGAGATTTGCTAATTTTTTACCTGGGAAGAATAAAAACTTACAAATTACTGTAAAAACACACATTCGCTACTCAAAGAGCCAAAACGGGAACCTTGGTGTTGGTATAAAAAGTCAGAGAGCTGTCTGTTGTTTTCGTTTATTAAAAGTAACAAAAAGAAACCTGGCTTTATTTCTATTTTCTACTGATGTCATAAGTATTTTCTCAACAATTACTTGCTTCCTAAATGGATCTTCGTCGCTCGTCTAATAATTTCAAAGGAGATAACTTTATCAAAAGTCGCTTTTCATCACAATACAAGCCAGGGAATGTTCTCACGTTACTGCGAAATCACACAATTGCAGGCATAAATGTATCACTTATACCAACAAGTGCAAAGCCAATCGCCTGCGATCAGACAAGAGTCCCCCACGGTAAGCGGTGTCACCAAATTTTGTAATATTGTTTTGAATTTGTTTACCAAAATCTAAAAAAAATACATACATCAATTTTCTATGATGTATGATCACTGGTAAAAATTAGAAACAGCATCTTGGAAGTGTCTCTGAGATAAGGTAGTAACAGCAGGCCTGGCCATCTAGAAAATCAAGGGGTGCAAAACACTTGCCCTCCTGAGATTGCCTGGGAGTGCAGTTGTACCTGAAATTTTCAATGCAAAAACTTGTATGCTATTTTGGTTATATTCACTTCAAGGTATTAATATTGTGACTGAAAAATTGTACTACATTCAGCTACATAATGGAATGAAAGTGTCAATGACACTGTAGCTTAACTTGTGTGCTGTGTTTGATGAAAAGGATAATGTTCAATGTTTATGAAAGGATTATGAAATAAGACAAGTATTGTGATAATTGGGAATATGTTCATTTCTGTTCCCTGTGTGCTATGTTTATGATAAAAATAATATGATGTGTACACTGTACTAAAGAGCTGAGGGGTGGGTTAATATGACCTCACAGTTAATGTATGTGGCCCTCACAGTTAACGTATATCAACAAAAGTTACCAAGTTACAGTGAAATTATTCCAAAACGAGTCATCCTATCAAGTTACATTAAAATCCCCTCATAAATATGGCCTGTAGACTGTGCTAAAGGTTTTCGGGCTTCGGGCCCCTGTAGCCTGTTCCCAATTGCGTCCAAAGGGGACGTTCTCATCTAGACATTATATGAAGTCAATCTACCAAGTTACAATGAAATCCCTTAATAAATATGACCGGTAGACTGTGCTAAAGGTTTTTGGGCTCTGGCAGCCATCATGGTTGAATGATCGCAACCAAAAGGGGACATTCTCATCTGGACACTATTTGGAGTCATCCTACCAAGCTACAATGAAATCCCTTCATAATAATGACCTGTAGACTGTTCTAAAGGTTTTCGGGCTTTGTGCCCCTGAAGCCGTGACAGTTGCCCAATCGTGTCCAAAAGGGGACGTTCTCATCTGGACATTATATGAAGTCAACCTACCAAGTTACAATGAAATCCCTTCATAAATATGACCTGTAGACTGTGCTAAAGGTTTTCGGGCTTCGGGCTCGGGCAGCCATCATGGCTGAATGATCGCAACCAAGGGGGACAATCTCATCTGGGCATCATCTGGTGTGATTCTGCGAAGTTACAGTGGAATCCCTTCATAAATATGACCTGTAGACTGTACTCAAGGTTTTCGGGCTTCGGGCACCTGTAGCCATCACAGTTGACCAATCACGACCAGAAGGGGGGTGTCATCATCTAGGCATTATATGGAGTCAACCTAACAGGTTACAACGAAATCCTTCTATAAATATAACCTTTTGCCTATGCTAAAGGTTTTTGGGCTCGGGCACCCATCAAGGCTGAATGATGGCGATCAAAATGGGATGTTCTCATCTAGACATTATTTGGAGTCATCCTACCAAGTTACAATGAAATCCCCTCATAAATATGACCTGTAGACTGTGCTAAAGGTTTTCGGGCTTCGGGCACCTTTAGCCGTCACAGTAGCCCAATCATGTCCAAAAGGGGACGTTCACATCTAGACATTATATGAAGTTAACCTACCAAGTTAAAATGAAATCCCTTCATAAATATGACCTGTAGACTGTGCTAAAGGTTTTCGGGCTTCCGGCTCGGGCAGCCATCATGGTTGAATGATCGCAACCAAAGGGGACAATCTCATCTGGGCATCATCTGGAGTGATCCTGCGAAGTTACAATGAAATCCCTTCATAAATATGACCTGTAGACTGTGCTCAAGGTTTTCGGGCTTCTGGCACCTGTAGCAATCACAGTTGACCAATCACGACCAAAAGGGGATGTCATCATCTAGGCATTATATGGAGTCAACCTAACAGGTTACAATGAAATCCTTCTATAAATATAACCTTTTGCCTATGCTAAAGGTGTTTGGGCTCGGGCACCCATAAAGGCTGAATGATCACGGCCAAAATGGGGCGTTCTCATCTAGACATTATTTTGAGTCATCCTACCAAGTTACAATGAAATCCCTTCATAAGTATAACCTGTAGACTGTTCTAAAGGTTTTCGGGCTTCGGGCACCTTTAGTCGTCAATGTTGCCCAATCGTGTCCAAAAGGGGACGTTCTCATCTAGACATTATATGAAGTCAACCTACCAAGTTACAATGAAATCCCTTCATAAATATGACCTGTAGACTGTGCTAAAGGTTTTCGGGCTTCGGGCTCGGGCAGCCATCATGGTTGAATGATCGCAACCAAAGGGGACAATCTCATCTGGGCATCATAGGAGTGATCCTGCGAAGTTACAATGAAATCCCTTCATAAATATGACCTGTAGACTGTGCTCAAGGTTTTCGGGCTTCGGGCACCTGTAGCCACCACAGTTGACCAATCACGACCAAAAGGGGATGTCATCATCTTGGCATTATATGGAGTCAAACTAACAGGTTACAACGAAATCCTTCTATAAATATAACCTTTAGCTTTTGCTAAAGGTTTTTGGGCTCGGGCACCCATCAAGGCTGAATGATCATGGCCAAAATGGGACGTTCTCATCTAGACATTATTTGGAGTCATCCTACCAAGTTACAATGAAATCCCCTCATACATATGACCTGTAAACTGTACTAAAGGTTTTCGGGCTTCGGGCACCTTTAGCCGTCACAGTAACCCTATCATGTCCAAAAGGAGACGTTCTCATCTAGACATTATATGAAGTTAACCTACCAAGTTACAATGATATCCTTTCATAAATATGACCTGTAGACTGTGCTAAAGGTTTTCGGACGTCGGGTTCGGGCAGCCATCATGGCTGAATGATCGCAACCATAGGGGACAATCTCATCTGGGCATCATCTGGCGTGATCCTAAGAAGTTACAATGAAATCCCTTCAAAAATATGACCTGTAGACTGTGCTCAAGGTTTTCGGGCTTCGGGCACTAGTAGCCATCACAACTGACCAATCACGACCAAAAGGGGATGTCATCATCTTGGCATTACATGGAGTCAACCTAACAGGTTACAATGAAATCCTTCCATAAATATGACCTTTTGCCTATGCTAAAGGTTTTTGGGCTCGGGCACCCATCAAGGCTGCATGATCGCGATCCAAATGGGACGTTCTCATCTAGACATTATTTGGAGTCATCCTACCAAGTTACAATGAAATCCCTTCATAAATATGACCTCTAGACTGTGGTAAAGGTTTTCGGGCTTTGGGCTCCTGTAGCCGTCACAGTTGCCCAATCATGCCCAAAAGGTAAATTTCTCATCTAGACATTGTATGAAGTCAACCCACCAAGTTACAATGAAATTCCTCAATAAACATGACCTGTAGACTGTGGTGAAGGTTTTCGGGTTTTGGGCTCGGGCAGTCGTCACGGTTGGCAGATCATGCCCAAATGGGGAAATTCTCATCTAGACACCATAAGGAGTCATCCTACCAAGTTACAATGAAATCCCTCCACATTAAACATGACCTGCAGACTGTGCTAAAGTTTTTGGGTTTTGGGCTTGGGCGGTTGATAGATCATGCCCAAAAGGGGACGTTCTCATCTAGGCATTATACAGAGGCATCCTACCAAGTTACAATGAAATCCCTTCATAAATACGACCTGTAGACTGTGCTAATGGTTTTCGGGTTTTGGGCTCGGGCAGCCATACCGGTTGCCCGATCGCGACCAAAAGGGGACGTTCTCATCTAGACATGACCCCAAATCTGCATATGAAATTTCGTGACGATCAGACAAGAACTGCGGGGTGTAACCCGTGCTAAAGGAAAATGTGAACAGACGTCACAGACTCACAGACTCACAGACTACCAGACTCACAGACTAACAGACTTCCGCACGCGTGATGGCAATAGCTTATCTTGACTATGTTCTCATTATTCGAAATGTTGCATTAAATTCTTATGTGACTGTCTTCTACGCTCAAAATCTATCGAAATGCGTCACAGAATGGGTCATGAATTATTTCGAATCAATGCAACATTGAAAATCGTCCCTTGAGTTCCAATGTGTTCTCTGTGCCAGTAGGCACAAAGAACACATTGGAATTCAGGGGATCAGGGGACGAAATGATAACAGATTTTAAAGGCAGCCCCAAACAGGTTTGGCATTCCAGAAAATCAGGGGTGCAAAAACTTGCCCTCCTCAATTTTTTCTAGGCGTGCAGTAGGTGTGCAGCACTCCTAAAGAATGCCAGGCCTGTAACAGAACACACAAACCTAATAAAAACAAATACGACTGAAAAAAACCCTGTATGCGGTGTTATTTATCTTATTCTGCTACACCTCCGTACCAAACATTATTGAAATCGGAAATGTCGTTTAGAAGTTCCAGGCAGTTCCAACAAAAAAGACTGTTAGTCGGCCATCTTGAATATTTTTTCGAACAAAAATTGACGTGCATCAATTTTACATAATGTTTGATCATTGCTGAAAACTTGAAACAAACGCGTCAAAAAGTCTCTGAGATGCAGGTAGTAACAGGACACACCAACACTATATATACAAATATGACTAAAAAAGCTGAAGTTTATCTAATTTGCATAATTTATGCGCGAGAAAAAAACCCGTATGATATGTTATTTATCCTTTGCTGCTACAAGCCCATACCAAATATTATTGAAATCGGAATTGTCGTTTAGAAATTCTAGGCAGAAAACTAATTACACGCAATTTCCAACAAAAATGTTCGCTAGTTGGGCATCTTGAATTTTTTTCGAAAAAAATTGACGTGCATCAACTTTACATAATGTGTGATCAATGCTGAAAATTTGGAACAAAAGTGTCAAAGAGTCACTGAGATACAGGAGGTAACAGGACAGACGGACAGACAGACTGCCAGACTGACATACAGACAGAGAGTGCAATCCATAAGTCCCCTCACTGCAACCCGCGGGGGACTAACAAGGTTTATGAAAACGATTTAAAGGCAAATGGAGAAAAATATTGTTAAAAATGGGTTGAAATCAGTACAAACATGTGTTTTTGTTCACACATTTTATTTGAAATATTTTTAAAATCCCACAGATGTCTTAAATATACTGAGCTATAAAAGAAGTGACAAATTAGTCATAATTTCTTGAAATATAAGAGGGATACTGTTACCACCTCTTTTTCTGTCTGTGTCAGTGAATCGATTGTATTTGAGTCAGAATTGAAAAATGGATTACATTAACCACTGACTTTACGTTTGAAAAAAACTTAATTTCCGATCCCGAAGTTTGTTTCAAACTCCACTGGATGGGGGTTGTGGGTGGGGGATGGCTCCAAATTTCATCTGAAAATTACTAGCGGGCGGCTTTTATTGCCGATTGCGTTGCTAGCTCTAGACCGTATCTGTGCCTCCGAAACCCCAGGCCCCTAAGTTACTAACCCGCTCCACCGCACTTCCACCGCCCACTCCAGAATCTTGTATTGAGTCCAGACGGCGATTAATAATTGTTCTATTTTTTGTGAATTCTTTTTTTGGGGGTCTGGGGGTGAGGGTGGATGAATCACTCACTCTCTAAAAGCAAGTGGGTTAAAAATTAAGCCAAATTAACTGGGTTGAATGAATATGAACCCAATTGAGTTCATATTCACTCACCCCAGTTGATTTGGGTTGATTTTTAACCCAGCTGATTGTGTCGGGATAGTAACTTGGACTGTCCGATAGCTACTCGACATTTTCGGTGGTTCTCACTGGGTGCTTCGGCCTTCTAGACACGAAATATGCCCTACGGAATATGGCCCAGGCTTCTGAAAGTGTACCAATGCCCAGTGAACAAACACACATAAAATGAACACATTTACCTTTTATGTACAAATATGTCGATGAGTAGGAGGTGATGCTTAGCAACATGTGAGAAGAAAATATAATATCTAATATTTGTTGTATTCCAAGACATTCATATACCTACTTGAGAATATAATGATCTAAACACACAAAATGTTTTGGACCGTCAAGAGTTAGTCCGTCGATGCAATATTGTCGACAACAGGCCTGACCATCTAGAAAATCAAGGGGTGCAAAACAGTTGCCCTCATCAGATTGCTTGGGAGTGCAATTGCACCTGGAATTTTCAATGCAAAAACTTGTATGCTATTTTGGTTTTATTCACTTCAATGTATCAATATTGTGACTGAAAAATGGTACCACATTCAGCTACATAGTGGAAAAATTGGCACACACATATTCTCATTATTAAAAATG
This sequence comes from Pictodentalium vernedei, assembly GCA_031216915.1. Classification (NCBI taxonomy): domain Eukaryota; kingdom Metazoa; phylum Mollusca; class Scaphopoda; order Dentaliida; family Dentaliidae; genus Pictodentalium; species Pictodentalium vernedei. The sequence continues at coordinate 162,499,086 of CM062288.1, read as the reverse complement.
TTGCATTCAATTCTAATGTGACTGTCTTCTACGCTCAAAATCTATCGAAATGCGTCACAGAATGGATCATGAATTATTTCGAATCAATGCAACATTGAAAATCGTCCCCTGAGTTCCAATGTGTTCTCTGTGTCAGTAGGCACAGGAAATACATTGGAACTCAGGGGACGAAATGATAATAGATTTTAAAGGCAGTTCCAAACAGGTTTGGCATTCCAGAAAATCAAGGGGTGCAAAAAATTGCCCTCCTCAATTTTTTTCTAGGCGTGCAGCACGCCTGCACCCCTAAAGACTGCCAGGTCTGCGACAACCAAATGAATGTACTTCGGTTATTTGGAGTCACATGCACAATCTACAAGGCAGGGATTGTTTACAATTTGATATGGACCAAAGCAGTGACTAATTCCAAAGCTTACCTCGAGAGGTAGGGCAATGTCCGATTCCGATGATAGGTGAGTGCTTCGGTGTTTAATATAATAGGACCTGTTAACCAACACCACGATGTGAGAGTCTATTAATTTTTGGAATATAATTACAAACAATTCGCTAAACTTTACTTTTTAAATGTATGTGGTCTCAATATGGCCGTGGAATTGATCTTTCCCCCAAGAAACACACACATTTAGAACTACGCAGCCTAATAAAACGTTCCATAGACCGTTCTCCTTGTTAAAGTCAGCTATCGCAACAGCTTCATTGTCGTCATGCCATCATTACATTGTGGACAAGTTCCTAATGGTGTGATGGAGGCGGACTGGTTCTTTGCGAAGTGGTGAGGGAGATATCCATGGCACTCTGCCGGATAACAGTCATAACTAAAAGTATTATTACGTCTATAAACTTACTTACATTAAACACCTTAAGTATCAAGACGTTCATACGATGTAGGCGACCCTAGCGTTTCGCACGGTACGATAAAGTAATAACCAACTCTTTGCCTGCTGCAGGATTTTCCAGCAGAATAAAATTACTGTCGACTAACAAACTATCCTCGTATGGGGATATACATACATTATCCCCGTATGGTTTGGAGTCGCCCTCTTATCAATTCTTTCTTGAAGCCAGACTCTATTGGATTCCCACCAAATACAGCAGCCATGACTTGATTTTATGAAACATTCAAGGAAAGTACTTAGTAGTTTAATAGTTAAAAATTTCTTCTCAATATGAATTTTGTCATGGTGCTATACTCTAAATAGGGACCTTGCTGTAAAACATTGCTGTAAAACAAAGACAAATATGAATACACTGGGTTGAAAGTGAAAATTTAAACATAAAATTGCGGATTATTGTTTTAACACAACGACCCGTTGCGTCAATAATTTATGCGGTGATTGTATGATTCGCTTTGGGTATTGTACTTCATTTAGTTACACGATGTCTCTGTTTGACAGCAAGGTTCAAAGTAAATGCATCACCCTAAGCCAAAATGCCCAACAGAAATGTACACTAGGCACCTTTTACATTACCATGTCGTACTCGACACAGACGCTTCCACTATATCCGGTTTGAAAATGCCTTTCTTCAATCCACTAAGATACAACAATTAATACTGTTTACACTAGTACAGTCGGAGAGTTGAATACTATTTTTCCATGGATTGCGTTCGCTTTATTCGCGAGACAAAATCAGATGGAAAGAAAAAGACAACATTTCCTGACAGCACATCCCTTACAATGTTGGTCATGTATTGATGAAAAATTAAAACCATAAGTGGAGATGGGCGTACGCGTGCGACTATCTAGCACAGTTGGACATTATCCATCCATGAAAACCAGGATAACATTTCGTCCCCTGAGTTCCAATGTGTTCTATGTGCCTACTGGCACATAGAACACATTGGAACTCAGGGGACGATTTGGCTCCAAATACTAACCGTTTAATCACGATCATGAAAAGTAAAACCCGAAGACAATTATTTTCATCAAAATATGGGGAACTATTTTGAACGTGCTTGGAAGTTCAGTAATAAATAACTATTATACGTCTATTACTTTTCCTCTAGTTCCATGTTTCCAAATCCACACGGAACACGTCTTCCATACGGATTTCCGTTGACGGACTATTTTTTTCTACCTGACTTCATGGATCCATCAAAAGAATTAAACTCCAATCGAAAGGTGACATTCTGACCTATATCAATTCGGAAGCTGCGGTGACAGCCGATAAATCGAATGTCAGTTGGACAATGTTTTTGTCCGAATCTACCAAAATCAACGAGATGAAACCTATTCTATAAATGGCGAGTGATTCTATAACACTTCAGTTTATATTTTTTCTGTATTGTCACGCGTGTTTGCCAATCACACCTGAGGTTTGTTTTTGTTTTTATTTCAATCACAAGATCAATAAATAACAAAGCGTTTTAAAGTTTTAAATTTCCTGTGCGTGTTGTTTGAATTTATAAATTAATGAAATCAATGTCACAGAGACGTGCAATACACACCAAAACGTCGCGATTTGTAATATTCGTCAATACGGCACTCATGCCACTCGAAGCTGCGCCTCTCGTTCTGTCCTTCCGCGTTTGCACTGTCGTATTGACGGATGCATTCACACATCGTTTATTATGCTGTCATTTAATAGAAACTCAAATTTTCATACACGCAAAACTTATTTCGTACTGGTTTTGAGAGTTATTCTGATAGTTAACATGGTATTCACTGTCAGAAAAATATTGTTATTCAAGTTGGGTGCTTTTTATTTCATCTATTAGAATTCAAAACGAATATAAGCAGAAGAGGAATGCGTCGCACATACTCTACTTGAATGCTCCATTCAGGGTTTGACTGATGAAAGTTATCAAGAGTATGGGTATGCACGGGGCACAATTCTTCGAGTACAAGCTGCATACTGTCTCTCATACTAGAATATTCTTGCGTTAACACCCTTCAGCCCACTTACAATTTAAGAGCACATTTGACCCCCCCCCCCTTCCCACCCCCGGGTAGGTTAATATGTAACAAGTCTCTATTCCAAAGCTCGGTATCATATTCTATTAGTAAGTAGGAAAACGTTATTGTTGTGGATAAACAGATGTTGCCCCAACACACGCGTGCGTTTATCGTCATAATGGTATAGTTAAAACTTGAAGTCCTGTCATGAAATGCGCACAAATAGCACGTCGATCTGCGCGTTAATCTACGCGTTATGACCATAGTAAAGCTATCAAATTCTGTACATATGGCTTGTGCACAAGCAATGTTTCAGCCAATGGACCTCTGGGTAACCCGGAGGTCCATTGGAAGAACATTGCCTGTGTTTGCTGTGAGGAACCAGGAGAACCTGCCGTGCTTTGGATGCAATTCCTACGCGCAATTAAGCCTAGATAAGCGCACAGTTCGTGACAGGACTTCTAGTTTTAACTGTACGTTCCAAAAGAAGTTGTAGAATAAGACATGTTTTGTCAATACAAAATTTCATCACTCAATCAAAGCCCACAAGGCCTGGAATTTCGAACTTCTCTCCAAGCTTTGGCAAATGAAATTTCTTGAGAACCATATCCGCTTCATGTTTCAGTTCCGCGGGAATGGTTTTTCTGGTGTCAACGTTAAACAATGCAGAACTCTTTGGTCGTACTGAAACCTTCCTCATCGTGGCACTGTCCGCTCTAAATGAATTGACAACTATGTCAAGATACTTCTGCGGTATATCCAAGTACTCAAAAAGTAGATGACAACTGCGCCGAGGGTTTATCATAAAATCCTCATATAAGAAGGTGAGCAACGGCAAGCCCTTTTCTTTGTAGCTGATGCATCTTCCAACTGCTGCTGCCCATGCAAGGGTGAAAATACCTACTGTTGATAGACTATGTGGCTTTAACGTTGGTGTTGACTTGTCTAATAAACTACAGAAGTAGTTGTATAATACTGTTCTAATGAACGGGAGAATAGTAGCAGTGATTTTATTGTCAGCTAGGAAACGGACGGCTTGTAGCATGGGTTCGTTTTGAAACATCGTAAGTGAACTTGAGACAGATTTCAGACTATTTCTGTACATAAATAGCTGGTAAATGCGCGGGAACGTTCTCCATATATCTTCAGTCATTGACGTACAACATGCGCGTGGCTTAATCAATATCATTCCAGATTGAGAGTCAGGCTTACATAACAAGCGTATTGCGCTTGCCAGCAGTTGTTGATATTCTCCGTCTCTAAATACTTTTGATTTATACAACATGCCTAGACTTGTTAACACGTCAGGATCTCTCAGTACTAACATTCCTGGGATATTAGCAAATGTCTGACATAATAAGGAGGATCCACATTTACCCGTGCTTGACAAAAGAGCAACGGGTAACCTTGGATCGCCAACATCAGAAGCTATTTTGTGAAAGGACGGAAGAGGCATGAGTATCAGTTTCTCTGCATGTTTGAACTGCGATATAAACATTGGTTCATCAACAGTTCTAAATATATTAATGTTCTCTGGAGTTTCTACAAATACTGCCTCACTCTTTGTCATACAGTACAGCGACACATTTGATTTAAGAACATAGTTTGGATGTTTGAAACAGCTGTGTACACTAACAAAATTAACAGGGTCCGCTATGTCCATGTTTATGAACTTCCTTCGTCTCTTGATAGTTAGCACATGCGCACTATTTTTGAACTGCAGTCCTCTTTTCGCGTCTCGTCTTATGTTCTCGACTCCTGTGACAGCCCATGTAAATTTCTGGAAAGTTACTATCATCAGTCTAAAGAATTTGTAAAAGAAGAATGTAACGATTAGGATAACATAATCTCTTGCTTTGTTCAATATCTGACTTATAACCTCCAACTGATTGTTGACGTTCTCACTGCTATCAGCTTTACCTCGTAATCCACCGACATTAATACCGTCTTTAGCCTCCATGTTTCTTTTCAATGTGCTGAAAATAGAAGGAAAAATATATTACTCAGCTGAACACCATGGCTGGCAATGTTCGTCATTGGAAGAGATTTATTGGAAAGTTAGCTCCCCTTAATTTTCTAAAGTTGCCAGTAACTTTAACACCAAGGGCATGGGAGTTCCATATAAAAAATTTAATTTCGAAATGTTAGCGAAGTTGTATCATCGACGTGTCCATCATTTCAGAAACTCCAGACACTTTCCTATACATCTGTAGAAACATACAGAAGCTGGTTTTTCATATTTCCCCCAATCAGTTTGAATGTTTGACTATTATTCACTGTTGAACCCTACTTTTTTCGTGGTGTGCGCATCGTAACATATAATACAGACACTATCCTTTCCATTAATATAAAAGCCTATGAGGTAAGATTTGCTATTTTTTCCCAGGAAGAATAAAAACTTGCAAATTACTGTAAAAACGCATTCACCAAACAAACAGCACAAAGTGGACTTAGTTGCTTCTAATTAGCTTGCCATAAAATAGTTATAGTTTCCTTCTGTAACTTTTAATAAACGAAAACAACAGAAGCTCCGAAAGACTGTCCTCGCCAGTCTAATAATTTAAGGAGAGATAACTCTACCGAAAGTAGATTTTCATGACGAGATAAGTCAGGAATGATCCATTCATAAAGAATTGTACTCTTTCAATCCGGTACGCATAATTTTTTTTCCTGAAAAGAAAATTCGGCAGTCACCTCGCAAAAACAATGGATAAACAATAGTTCAGAAGGGTCAGTACTAATTTAATCCAACAGCCCCAATCCGGGGTGGGGTGGGGGAGGGGTGCGTGTGGACAAAATTATTAGTGAATATCCTTACAAATATAGCATGGATTGGTAGTTCAATGGCTGTAGCTTGTGTTGTTCCCAAACACTGAACTCATTGTTCATATGGTTAAAGATAGTTAAAGCGACAATAAGCCGCGAAAGAACCTCATCTGCACCCCCCCCCCCCCCGTGACCTTTATTTACAAAACAATAAACACGAGGGAAGCGAAACGGTGAAATATATTAACGTAGAACAATTTATATCAATGTTTAAAAGTAGTATGTAATGTGGTTTTCACCCCCCCCCCCCATCATCCGGACCTCGGTGCCGGACCTCGGAAGTGATGTCATGTCACGTGACCTAGTGGCGCCATGTTGTATTGTCATGGTAACCCGCGTGAGCGGCCATGTTGTGGCGTCATCTCCATAGTGATACGTGGTGTTAGTGCGCATGCGCAGCGCGTGTTGTTAGGGTGATGCGTGTTCCCATCGTCCATTTTGTATACTGGAGGCCGCCATCTTGGTTTCTATGGTAGCACGCGGTTGCTATGTGACTCAAAGGCTTACAAGAAGACAGGGGTATGTTCGGAGTGTGTGTTCGACTGAATCGGAGTGTCGGAAATTACCACAAAAAACCGACAATTCCTCCAAATCACCGACATTGACTTCATTTACTACGGATTCCCCATTTTATCGCCTTAGCACGTAGTACTATAGTACCAAAGGGGTATAGGGGGTGTGTTCGATTGAACTAGAGTATATCTAATTACTCAAATAGACCCGACCACCCTTACAACCACCAAAATCTACACCAAACCACCCAAAAACGGATATGTGAAGCCCCATTTTGGGCATATAAAAATAACACGTAATGCTATAGGACTGAGATATCTCCTGGGTGTATGTTCTATTGAATAGGAGTACAGGACCTGATTTTCCAAGAATCCCATTTTTAATGCCAATTGCATATGTTTCTTTAACACTAACAGTCTATCCAGTCCAAACTATCTCTGGTTCTCTCGTCCAAGTCTTATAATCACCAGTGCTTGATTTCCCATAATCTGTATGCAGAGTTATCTCCCATGTGTACAACAAAACCCCATATCATTCCCAAAGCCAATAAGCTATCAAGCTGTTACTAGTAAGTCATTGCTCGAGCGACTCGAAGCAGATCGAGCAAATGAGTTTTAGAGCAATTGCTCGATCGAGTGATTCGCACATATTTCTCGAACGACTCGAATTCCATCGAGCAAATGAGCTAACGAGCAATTGCTCCTTCGAGTGACTTGCACATATTGCTCGAACGACTCGAATTCTATCGAGTAAATGAGCTAATGAGCAATTGCTCGTTCGAGTGACTCGCACATATTGCTCGAACGACTCGAATCCCATCGAGCAAATGAGCTACGAGCAATTGCTCGTTCGAGTGACTCGCACATACTGCTCGACGGCTCATTTCAGAAAAAAGGGATTCCATAGCCCGGGCGTTTTCGAAAAAGGGATTCCACAAATGGGATTCCAAAAATGGATTCCTTTAGTGGGATTCCGTCTTATGTCGAGTGACTCGCACATATTGCTCGAACGACTCGAATTCCATCGATATTTTCAAAATATTTCAACAAAACCATATCATGTGACCCCCTCATTGGAACGAGCTCATCGAATTTTTTTTTTAACTTTTAAAAAATAGTAATTAAAATAATAAATTTCGATATCGTCTGCATTGGGTAAAGGGTTAATTCATCACCATAGAAAAAAACAGCTATACACTACTTTATTAGGCCCGGTAACGCCATTTTCCCGATTGCGTTCAACGAATGACGGAGAACGATTTCGGTGCAAGCAAATTCGTAGTGCCTGGTAGCGCATCACTCTAACTTGGTTCACATCGGCAAAGATCAGCATCATATCAGCCGAGTTTGAAGCCTTGTCAACCGAGTCTGATGATGGGCAATTCTGGGAAAGGAAGTTATATGTAATAATTAAGCCTTTACCTAACATGAAAAGCAGACGACAATTGCAAAACAAATTCTTGAATAACTAATTTTTTCCATTTTTTTTGTCTCAAAAATCATAGGTTATAACCCCTCGTTGGAACGAGATCAACGAGCTCGTTCCAACGAGGGATCATAACCTATGTTTTTGAGATAAAAAATGAAAATTAATTGGCGATTTTTGAGAATAGCGCTGGCCGGTTTTGGACGTCACGTTTGGTAAAGGGTTAAGCTATCTCAGGTAACATTTGAAAGCTGAAGGTTCAACATAGTATTCGATCACCCCATGCAGCCGATAAAATAAAACGACATTTAATAAAGATTTTCGCAACATCAGACCTGCATATAAACCCACTCATTCAAAGTCTACAACTGTTAAGATGGCTGGGACATGTGTGGATACATGTTTGTCGAACTGGTGCCGATTTTGCCAAGTCGCATATCCTTCAACAAGTCATACGTTTTTGGTGAGCATGCACCGTCAGGATCACATGAATTTACATCATGTTAAAATAAACTTCTTAACATATTCGTAGAGTCTCGTGACCATAGACCGCATCATACCCGGAGATCACGTTATGCGGTGGCAAGCACATATTCTTAAGCAACTGTTATTCCACAAAACTGTAGCCGGTGTGTGGTAGCATATTAGAGTTGTGGAGAAGAAGTCTTTCTACGGCAATGAAATAAGCTTTGGGTATCCTTGCCGAGGCGATTTACTCTACAGACACCTGAAGATGCAGAGACATTGTACTCAGAAGCATATTTTTAGCTTAACTTGACATAGTCAAGATAAGCTATTGCCATCACGCGTGCGGAAGTCTGTTAGGTTGTGAGTCTGTGAGTCTGTTAGTCTGTGAGTCTGTGAGTCTGTTAGTCTGTGAGTCTGTGAGTCTGTTAGTCTGTGAGTCTGTGAGTCTGTGACGTCTGTTCACATTTTCCTTTAGCACGGGCTACACCCCGCAGTTCTTGTCTGATCGTCACGAAATTTCATATGCAGGTTTGGGGTCATGTCTAGATGAGAACGTCCCCTTTTGGTCGCAATCAGGCAACCGATATGGCTGCCCGAGCCCAAAACCCGAAAACCATTAGCACAGTCTACAGGTCGTATTTATGAAGGGGTTTCATTGTAACTTGGTAGGATGCCTCTGTATAATGCCTAGATGAGAACGTCCCCTTTTGGGCTTGATCTATCAACCGTGATGGCTGCCCAAGCCCGAAACCCAAAAACTTTTAGCACAGACTGCAGGTCATGTTTAATGTGGAGGGATTTCATTGTAACTTGGTAGGATGACTCCTTATGATGTCTAGAAGAGAATTTCCCCATTTGGGCATGATCTGCCAACCGTGACGACTGCCTGAGCCCAAAACCCGAAAACCTTTAGCCCAGTCTACAGGTCATATTTATTGATGAATTTCATTGTAACTTGATGGGTTGACTTCATACAATGTCTAGATGAGAAAGTCCCCTTTTGGACTTGATTGGGCAACTGTGACGGCTACAGGGGCCCGAAGCCCGAAAACCTTTAGCACAGTCTAGAGGTCATATTTATGAAGGGATTTCATAGTAACTTGGTAGGATGACTCCAAATAATGTCTAGATGAGAACGTCCCATTTTGATCGCGATCATGCAGCCTTAATGGGTGCCCGAGCCCAAAAACCTTTAGCACAGGCAAAAGGTCATATTTATGGAAGGATTTCATTGTAACCTGTTAGGTTGACTCCATATAATGCCTAGATGATGAAATCCCCTTTTGGTCGTGATTGGTCAGTTGTGATGGCTACAAGTGCCCGAAGCCCGAAAACCTTGAGCACAGTCCACAGGTCATATTTATGAAGGGATTTCATTGTAACTTCTTAGGATCACTCCAGATGGTGCCCAGATGAGATTGTCCCCTATGGTTGCGATCATTCAACCATGATGGCTGCCCGAGCCCAAAGCCCGAAAACCTTTAGCACAGTCTATAGGTCATATTTGTGAAGGGATTTCATTGTAACTTCTTAGGGTCACTCCAGATGATGCCCAGATGAGATTGTCCCCTATGGTTGCGATCATTCAACCATGATGGCTGCCCAAGCCCGAAGCCCGAAAACCTTTAGCACAGTCTACAGGTCATATTTATTAAGGGATTTCATTGTAGCTTGGTAGGTTAACTTCATATAATGTCTAGATGAGAACGTCCCCTTTTGGACATGATTGGGCAACTGTGGTGGCTAAAGGTGCCCGAAGCCCGAAAACCTTTAGCACAGTCTACAGGTCATATTTATGATGTGATTCCAATATAACTTGTTAGAATGACTCCAAATAATGTCTAGATGAAAACGTCCCATTTTGATCGCGATCATTCAGCCTGTATGGGTGCCCGAGCCCAAAAACCTTTAGCATAGGTAAAAGGTCATATTTATTGAAGCATTTCATTGTAACCTATTAGGTTGACTCCATATAATGCCTAGATGATGACATCCCCTTTTTGTCGTGATTTGTCAGCTGTGATGGCTACAAGTGCCCGAAGCCCGAAAACCTTGAGCACAGTCTACAGGTCTTATTTATGAAGGTATTTCATTATAACTTTGTAGGATCACTCAAGATGATGCCCAGATGAGATTGTCCCCTTTGGTTGTGATCATTCAACCATTATGGCTGCCCGAGCCCGAAGCCCGAAAACCTAAAGCACAGTCTACAGGTCATATTTATGAAGGGATTTCATTGTAACTTGGTAGGTTGACTTCCTATAATATCTAGATGAGAACATCCCCTTTTGCACATGATTGGGCAACTTTGACGGCTAAAGGCGTCCGAAGCCCAAAAACCTTTAGCACAGTCTACAGGTCATATTTATGAAGGGATTCCATTGTAACTTGGTAGGATGACTCTAAATAATGTCTGTATGAGAATGTCCCATTTTGATCGCGATCGTTCAGACTTGATGGGTGCCCGAGCCCAAAAACCTTTAGCATAGGTAAACGGTCATATTTATGGAAGGATTTCATTGTACCTATTAGGTTGACTCCATATAATGCCTAGATGATGACATCCCCTTTTGGTCGTGATTGGTCAGCTGTGATGGCTACAAGTGCCCGAAGCCCGAAAACCGTGAGCACAGTCTACAGGTCATATTTATGAAGGGATTTCATTGTAACTTTGTAGGATCACCCCAGATGATGCCCAGAGGAGATTGTCCCCTTTGGTTGCGATCATTCAGCCATTATGGCTGCCCGAGCCCGAAGCCCGAAAACCTCAAGCACAGTCTACAGGTCATATTTATGAAGGGATTTCATTGTAACTTGGAAGGTTGACTTCATATAATGTCTAGATGAGAACGTCCCCTTTTGGACACGATTGGGCAACTGTTACGGCTTCAGGTGCCCAAAGCCCGAAAACCTTTAGCATAGTCTACAGGTCATATTTATTAAGGGATTTCATTGTAACTTGGTAGGATGACTCCAAATAATGTCTAGATGAGAACGTCCCCTTTTGGTCGCGATCATTCAGCCTTGATGGCTGCCCGAACCCAAAACCCCAAAACCTTTAGCATAGTCTATTGGTCATATTTATGGAAGGACTTCATTGTTACCCGTAAGTTTGACTCCATATAATGCCTAGATGATGACATCCCCTTTTGGTCATGATATTTATGAAGGGATTTCATTGTAACTTTGTAGGATCACTCCAGATGATGTCCAGATGAGAATGTCCCCTTTTGGTTGCGATCTTTCAACCATGATGGCTGCCAGAGCCCAAAGCCCTAAAACCTTTAGCGCAGTCTACAGGTCATATTTATTAAGGGATTTCATTGTAACTTGGTAGGTTGACTTCATATAATGTCTAGATGAGAACGTCCCATTTTGATATATATATATATTTATGAAGGGATTCAATGTAACTTGATAGGATAAATCGTTTTGGAATAATTTCAGTGTAACTTGGTAACTTTTGTTGATATATGTTAACTGTGAGGGCCACATACATTAACTGTGAGGTCATATTAACCCACCCCTCAGCTCTTTAGTACAGTGTACACCTCATATTATTTTTATCATAAACATAGCATACAGGGAACAGAAATGAACATATTCCCAATTATCACAATTCTTGTCTTATTTCATAATCCTTTCATAAACATTGAACATTATCCTTTTCATCAAACACAACACACAAGTTAAGCTACAGTGTCATTGACACTTTCATATTTCCATGTGTTTGCATTATGATTATCGAACCATCACGTGACCTTTTACATCCTTTTTTCAAAAGTTGGTCATATCGTGGCAATTGCAGGGAGCTATTGGCTCAATGGTTGCGACATTGGACTTGAAACCGAAAGGTCTACGGTTCGATCCCGCCATGGGTAAATGTGCTGTGTCCTTGTTCAAGGCACTTAATTCCGATTGCCCATGGGGGCGGTGACGTTGTGTACAAAGGCGTACTGCACGTCAATGGTGCACTTGTCTTCAACCGATGCTAACCCTACTTGTGTGGTGTTAGTAAGTCAGGAAGTCTGATAGCTGCTCGCCGCTGCATTGTGGTTCGCTCCGGGTAATATGGATTCCTCCACTTGTAATACTGTCAGACAGGAGGTGACCCTGGCTGTCGAAAAAGTGTTGTTAAATCCCAATAAATAAATAAATAAATAAATAAATAAATAAATAAATAAATCGTGGCGATAGTTGGCCAAGGGGCCATCTATCACCACAATATGGCGTACACTTGAACAACAATTGAATAGGCCCGGATGTCTACATTTTGTTTATGTTTCGCTTGCAGGTCAATGCAATATGCGTACAAATTCAGTAACCTGTATTGAAGTTTGATTGAGTGCTGACGACAACATTCGCGCTTCTAATGTGACAGTTTTCTTCAAACTTAGACGAACACTCATAACCCCCCCCCCCCCCCCCCCGTAATATCCGCCCAGGCTTATGTAATTTAAATAATCCAAAATTTTACAGTTCAAGCAAAGAGTTTTTTCCCAGTTTCGTGGTCGCTTTCATGAAACCCATGGCTATCAAATGAACGCCAAAAAGGAAGAGACGTTGATGGTGGGCAGCATACGACTCATTGCATACCCATATTTATCACATAATCACCATCGAATAGCTCACTACCAAAATATCGTTCATAACACGTCTAATACGGGAATGACGTCAGAAATCAACGTCGACGTGGTAATTTTGTGATTGGGTTGCTTTCGGAAGTAGAATTGAAATAATCTTCTCTTATTTTTCATTAACCGTAACGGCCAAAACCGGCCAACGCTGTTCATAAAAATCGCCAATTAATTTTCATTATTATTTCATTTTTTGTCTCAGAAACATAGGTTATGACCCCTCTTTGGAACGAGCTCATCGAGCTCGTTCCAATGAGGGGTCATAACCTATGTTTTTGAGACAAATAAATGAAAAAAATTAGTTATTCAAGAATTTTGTTTGCAAGTGTCGTTTGCTTTTCGTGTTAGGTAAAGGGTTAACTGTCTACTACCTGGTATAAGTAACATTTGCAGAAAATATTTCCCGAATAACTAAATATTTTCATTTTTGTCTCGAAAACATTGCTTATGGACCTTCATTGGAAAGAACTCGACGTATTCATTCCAGTGAGGTGTCATAAGCTATGTTTCTGAGGAAAACATTTTAAAAATAGTAAAATGTGATTGGCGATTCTTGTGAACAGCGCTAGCCAGATTTGGTCGTTACGTTAGTTAAAAGTTTAAATTACACATTATGTGGTAACAAGAATCTCAAATTCGTCACGATTTGACATGAAATTTTGGAATCTCATTCACAAAAAGGATATGAGCCTCGGTACACACCAATTTTTTAACCCTTTACCTAACCTGAAAAAAAGACGACACTTGCAAAAAAAAATTCTTGAATAACTATTTTTTTTCATTTTTTGTCTCAAAAACATAGGTTATGACCCCTCGTTGGAACGAGCTCGACGAGCTCGTTCCAACGAGGGGTCATAACCTATGTTTTTGAGACAAAAAATGAAAGAATAATGAAAATTAATTGGCGATTTTTGAGAATAGCGCTGGCCGGTTTTGGGCGTTACGTTGGGTAAAGGGTTAAAAGTACGAATAAATAACCTATTTGGAAACAATTTTCATTTATATTTTTGTCTGTCACACGTATTTGTCAATTACAACTGAGTTTTGTTTTTTGTTTTTATTTCAAGCAGACGTCACAACTGTGAGAAGCCTGGTTTTGAAGAGTACCTTCATGGCACTTTTGGGGGGGGGGGGGGGTGTCACTATTGTTCAAGCTGAGGTTGCGGTCTCTGGAGCTGAGGGGGAAAATTGGGAAAAAACAGTGAAAAGGAGTGCCAGATGTGCAATTTGGGCGTGGCGGAGACCCTGGAACACTTTCTTCTAGAATGCCCAAAGTATCAGTCTAAAAGAATAAGATTCACTGGGAGTATAATGGGGAAGTGGGATGGGAGAATGAAGGACATGTGGTTTGTTGGAGACTCAAAGGAGAAGTTTAATATGCTAATCGGAGAGATTGGGAAGAATGGGGCAAGGGATGTCATCAAGCAGTTCGTCTCCGAGTGTTGGGAGGAGAGAAGAAGCGTGGGAATAGGGAGGCAGTTGGGAGTACAGGGGTAACCAATGTCTTCTCATCCGAGAACCGCGAAAAATCAGCGGCCGGCCAAAGTGTTATTATTATTATTATTATTATTATGAATTTTTAAATTAATTGGTTCTATGTCATAGAGGCGTGTAATAAACACAAAATGCAACGATGAGGGAATGCGTTCGTCAATACGGCACGAAAGTCATCGCGGAACGATAGAACTAGAGGCTGAGCCTCTCGTCCTATTCCTTAAACCTGTATTTAAAAAACTTTAATGCAGACGAATTTTCAGACCGTACGGGGAGATAAACGAAGTTGACTGAAAGTGATCCGAGGAATTTCAATGTAAACACAACAGAATTAAATAATTTCTGAATACACGTGGATATAATTTTACTTTCGCTGCTGTCGGGATGAATGGCCACTGCGAACAACAATTGTGAATTATTTTAGCAATAATTGAACATAATCAACTCAACAACTTTGTACCTTTTTAAATAAAGCACAGTTATGCTTCCATTAACCCTTTACTTAACACGAAAAGCAGACGACACTAGTAAATAAAAATCTTGAAGCACTAATTGTCTTAATTTTTTGCGTCAAAAACATAGCTTATGACCCCTCTTTGGAACGAGATCGTTGAGCTCGTTCCAATGAGAGGGTACGTTTTTGTGACAAAAAATGAAACAGTAATAAAAATTGAATGGTGAATTTTGTGAATAGCGCTGGTCGGTTTTGACCATTACGTTGGGACAAAGGGTTAAACCCACAACACACTGTCGTCAAAGACAGTCCCAAATCAAATTACATTGACCAATACACTATGTACAGAACACGTGAATACAAACTTCACCTTTGGCTGTCTGAGAAACATAATTACGACGAATATAGAAAATGACATTTGCAGTTTGTGCTGACCCGGAGATTTCAAAGAGATATCGGTAACTAGATCGAGATTTATGAGCGAAAACAACATGCCTTGTTAAAAAAAATCTGCAAGCGTCTTCAAGTTAATTTATTTTTTCGAAATGGGCGCTTTCATGCAAATGATATTTGAAGCAAAACGGTATGTTTGCATAAGGGAAAACATGGTTTCGTCAAATTGTCAACTTATTTTTTTTCTTCAAATTATCGGCTTATTGTCCCTCTAAAGCATTTGCAACAATTTTCTAAAGTGATTTGTTATTTGGTTGTTAACCCTTTACCTAACGTGAAAAGCAGACGACACTTGCAAAAAAAATTCTTGAATAACTAATTTTGTTCATTCTTTGTCTCAAAAACATAGGTTATGACCCCTCGTTGGAACGAGCTCGACGAGCTCGTTCCAACGAGGGGTCATAACCTATGTTTTTGAGACAAAAAATGAACAAAATAGTGAAAATTAATTGGCGATTTTTGAGAATAGCGCTGGCCGGTTTTGGCCGTTACGTTGGGTAAAGGGTTAAACGCAAGACATTCTGTGTGTGAAAGTACCACAACCTTTAATATATAACGCGTATGAAATCGCTCGTACCAATTCAGAAAATGAAGTTGAAGGTTACAAAAAATCTATTGGTTTCACGAAATGAACAACAATACAGGTACTTTTTTATTTATGGCGTTTCGTTTCTTTAATAGAGGTGTTGCGAACTGAATGGATTCCCCGAGGTAAACATTTTACTATAGTAGTGTCAACCCACGGGGAACCGCACGGATAACATGATAGACGCATTTTAATGCCCTTATCATTGATGTGGATTATTAGTTTGTAATTCACATTCTGCCTTTATAATACAGCTGAGAGTTCATTGAAAGATTCAATTTAGCTTTAACAAAATCAAATTATTTGTCAAAGCAAACATTTTGTCAATAGGTTTGTAGACATATACCACTGTGATACTGTTAACTGTATAAGAAATAGATAACAAGCAATACGCGTTCTAACACATTTACATGTTCGACAATCTAATTATGACACAGTGTGAATTCAATTGTGGTGAAGCCAAGGAATTTAGTAGAGCTGCAGTAAGAAATTAACTCTCACGGTATCATATCAAATGTGAAAACTTATTTTGCCTTGGAAACACTTCTTTAGCCCGTTGTTTGGCTAGTTTGTTTGCTTGTTTATTAGAGTTTAACGTTTCAGCAACCAGGGGCCAGTACTATAAAACTTTTACAATTGTATTTTCTAGAATTGTACTTTCCACCAATTGATATTACTGACTAAAATGAATCATTAGCATTTTGAAAGATGTGGCAATTTGCTACTGGCAAATTGCCACATCTTTGAAAATGCTAATGGTTCATTTACACCTATTTAAAGTCATGACTAGAAAATACAATTTTAGAAAATACAATTGTAAATGTTTTATAGTATTGGCTCCAGGCTTAGAGTCTGGCAGTTTTATGGGTGCATTTATTTATTTATTTATTTATTAGTGTTTAAGGTCACATATTTCTGCACAATGGCTAACCATGACCGTGACAGTTTTACGGGTGGAGGAAGCCGGAGTACCCGGAGAGAACCACTGAGCAACGGCGAGCAACTGTCAGCTCCCCAACATACCAACTCCACACAAGCAGTGTTAGCATTGGTTGAAGACATGTGCACCATCGACGTGCAGTACGCCTTAGTACACAGCGTCACGTGGGCAATGGGGGTGAAGTGTCTTGCCCAAGGACACAACGCGGTTGCCGCAGATGGGAATCGAACCGAGGACCTCTCGGCTTGCAGCCTGCACCTCTACCAACTGAGCCACCGCGCCCCTTTTATGGGTGTAGGAAGTAATGCGGTAATGAGCCGAGCAGCGGAGAGCAACTGTCAGAATCCCAGAACGGGCTTAGCAGAAGTCGAAGGTAGGTGCACCATCGACATGCAGCACGCCTTAGTTCGCAAGGCCACAGTTCCACGACGTCATCAATCAGGATTAAGGGCCTTGCCCAAGGACACAACGCAATTACTGCTGGTCACGAGCAAACTACTTGACTGGTAGTGACCTAAATTAGTGCTATGAGTCAGAATTTATTTACATGGAGTTGTTTTGTTACAGTTTATTGGAGAATGCCTGCAGGCACTCTCCAATAAATTTAAACTAAACAACAACACAGACTTTCGATTTTGAAAAAGGGAGGCGCGCCCTGTACTGCTCGCTACCATTTGAAGTGAAGCGCGCTATTGATGAGTCAGGGTAAATGTTTAAAAAGCATTTTCACACCGTTCACAGTGAGGAGGGATTCCAGAAATATTACGCGAGTTTTCGAATAAAGTTTTCGCAGCAGTAATCAAATTTATTTAAATTCGGTATCATACGTGAAATGTAACTTCAATGAAGCAATCGTAAATCAATCACATGATTCGCCACGTATTGCATGAACGAAAGGCATCGAGTAGCATTGATGGCAGCGCTGCAGGTGAGTTGACGCGCACGAGCGACAGCTCGACTCAAAATCGAAAGACTGACAACACAAGAAGAGAAAATATTAAACCAATCCACGTAATATGCAGCCTTCAAATAAAGTACCAGTACTTCCCTAAAGAGCCCAAAACGTGATCTTCGAACAAGCCAGAAAATAAGCAGACTGTCATCTGCAAAATGAGGTCCCCGGAACTTCAATGAGTGATGCTCTGCAGGGTAGCATCACTAAATTCACTCTCTGTGAACCTCAGTCTGAATTAGGGTCTCAAAACTAAACAGAATGGGGTACCCACTACCCAGAGGATAAGTTGACCCACTACATGGGATAGCATCATCAAATTCACCCTCCGGGGACCTCATTTTGTAAACGTCAGACTGCTTATTTTCAGGCCTGTCTTCGAAGCACCAAAATCAGATGGAGGCAATTTGCCACAGAGAGGGACCGATCTGAGCATTTAAAAATAAGAGCCAGTCTTGCATCCTACTTTTGAAATCTAGAAGCCAGATTTACTTCTCAGCCGGTATAGAGAGTGCTAAATTATTGTTGATTGTCAAAATTTGTTCATGTGTTTTCCCTTGTTACAATTTATGGGAGAGTGCATATAGGCAGCCCCACCCCATCTCCTCCTCTGCCTATAGGCACTCCCATAAATTGTAACAAGGCAAATCCACACAAATGATATAATGTTACTTCAAAGATAATATGAGGTACATTTACAGAACATGCAGTCTTTATTTTACAGCACCTTCACACCAGCATAACGCCCAAATATGGGCATCAAGCACTCAATCAGTTAACTGTAGTTATATTACTCTTTGATAATGATCTTCTTGTTTGAAGCTTTCAGCTGTGTAGGACATACATTTGTTCAACTAATTACATTCTTTTTTGGCATAATTAAAGTACTTTCTGAAATGAGTGAAAAATATTTTTATTACACAATAAACATCCATTTTCAGAATAGTTCCAAGTCATGTCTTTGTTGCCTGAGTGTGCAATGGATGAAATGGGGTCTTACGGTTACGAGCCAACTTAGAAACCTATATTTAAAATTCAGGAGCCAGATCAGAATTTTAGGAGTCAAATTCACACTGGCTCCTTACTAGGTCGGTCCCTGGCCACAGATAGTTTAGTAGTTCCGTTGAAAGAGCTGAAAACATCTGCATGCAATAGTTTGAAAGTCAAACGCACAAATTCCCAGTTACACTGACAAATAAGCTTACTTTCATTTCTACGATAAGAACGTGTGAATTCGGATAGTATATGAGATGTAACAGTGATAATGCATGCATGATTTATTGGTTTTGTCAACTGAACAGCGAAAGTTTTTGAGAACTTGTGTCATAAGGTTCCACCATCATACCGACAACACACGAACAGGGTCAGAAACAGAAGCCAGTATAGAGAAATTGGGCCGTTTTTCATCTTAAAAGGTAGCTAATCACACCCTCACTGTTAAGGGCACTAATAGTAACTTCCCAGTTATCGAATCAATCGAATATTTTGAGTGCTAGCACAAGACTCGCCCAATCATTTTTTCCGACATATCGTTCCCTGAGTTCCAATGTGTTCTATGTGCCTACTGCCACATAGAACACATTTGAAGTCAGGGAACGATATGATAGTATTCCACATATGATTGGAAGTAAAGGCGTCACAAAGTGACCGATTGTAGGGAGGTGGGAGAGGTAAACTTGATTTGTTCCGACTGTGATGACTCAAGTTCCGACTTCTAAAATATTCCATCAACATCATTAGGGCATGACTTAGTCGAAGGCATGCCTTGGTGACGTAGTTGGAATTTTCGGAAGTCATTATAATTCAAAAGCTCAGTGTTCTTGGAAATTTATTTGTCGATAAATGCACGTAGTAGTCGTGGCGCATCGGCTTACAAACTTCCTAATTATGTAAACTTGCCATTAAGCCCCAAATCCCCATACCCTCTGCCTCCAGGGGTGTAGCCGGGATAAACGAAGAGAGAGAGAGAGAAGATATTTCATCATTTCATCTTGTGCTGGGCTAAGAGTGCATATCCCCCATAGGTGTAGGGCCAGGGTCTTCTCAGGAGGAAAATAACTTTAAGTGACAAATGGAGCACCCTTAGTAGTTTTTGTTGGCTTAAGCACCCAGAAAGTGTAGGAGTGAACATAGAAAAACGACCCCAAAAATATCAGGGTGAGTGGACATGAACCAGTTTTGGCGGTTTCAGGCATGAATGTTTATAAGATTGACATTTTTTCAGGAACAGTGGGAGGACGAGCTGCCCCCCCCCCCCCCCCCCCCGCCCATGGCTAAGTCGCTATGTGCCTCCAATACTAAATACTATCGGAAATTTCTCATTTAGAATGAGATTTATCGGGTGCGGGCGATGGTCTCAGAACCATAATGAATGCATTTAGTTGGAGATTTCTTATTTTTTTTGGCAATATTAAATGCAAATATGGTAAATACTTACGCCAAGAGAAATACTCACATGTAAAGGTATTTTATTTCCAGAGCAGCCGTGTTGAACAGTTATATTTAATTTCTGTAAACGTACATTTATTATGTATGACCTTTACCTATTATACAAACGACATTGTGTCAAGTTTTTTGACAACAGAGATCTTTCTTAACAATCGTTTATGACAAATATAAAAATATTATGTGTTAGTTTTCTCAAGACCATGCAAGGTCAGTGTCAGTGAAGCGTATTTTTATGTCTCAGAAATTCTCTGCCTCGACCCAGCTATAGTCTTCTGAATTCACCACGAACCAATTGTCAGACTGTTTTTGTATCTGAACTCTAGTTTTTTTCTCTAAATTAAGGATAATGAGAAGAAACTACAGTCAGTGACTGAAGCGAACGAGCGCGCGCGCGCACGCACGCACGCACGCACGCACGCACGCATTCGTTAATTGGCGATATGTTTCATGAAAAAAAGAGAACAGCGATACTAAAAAGTAATACTTGCCTGATGCTGAGAAAAAAAACATTTACAGATTTCGAACAGATGGGTCACTTGGGTGTACATGGTGGTCTCTAAGCGGCGATGTTGTTAGCGTTTTTTTTGTGATATTTTCTCAGAAGTAAAAATTCACTGTGATTTATGAAAATCTACCCTCACTGCATTTCAGTTTTAATTTCCTCAGCTGCCACTGTTAGTTTTTCATGTTGGACGAATTTGGCTATTTCGCCATCCCTGACTTCTATCGACATGAAAATCGACTTTCAATAAAGTTATTTCCCTCAAAATTAAGTAATTGTTGAGAAAGCCCCTATGTCATGAGTAGAAAATAAAGTTAAGATTCCTTTGGTTACATTTAATAAACGAACACAACAGATAGCTCTCAGAGCAGTCTCTTGGCTTCATTTATTAAAAGTAACAAAGGGAAAACGTGGGTTTTTGAGGCAAGCTAACTTCAAGCAATTAACTCATAGATAATCCGTCATTAAGCATATCTCTCAGTATTTCACCTACAAACACGAATGCGTCCACCTTGGCTCTTTGTCTGTATTATATGCCACGATACGGGGAGCGCGGTGGCTCGGTGGTAGACTGTTGGACTTCTATGCTAGAGGTCCCGAGTTCGATCTCGTCTGGGACGACCCGCGTTGTGTCCTTGGGCAAGGCACTTTATCCCGTTTGCCTATACATGGGGGCACGATGACTCCGTGTACTAAGGCGTACTGCACACCGATGATGCACATGTCTTCAACCGCTGTAACCCTGCTTGAGCGGAACTTGAACAGAGTTAGAATGTTGAGGAGCTGACAGTTGCTCGTCGATGCTCGGTGGTTCTCTCCGGGTACTCCGGCTTCCTCCGCCCGTAAAACTGTCACGGTCACGATTAGCCATTGCGCATAAGTATGTGACCATAAACACCAATAAATAAATAAATATGTCACGATACGCAAACTGTAAATATAATGGACAGAAAATATATTACAGAACATCAAAAGATTTGTGAAGAGTCGTCTTCTTATTTTTAAATGGGTTTCAACAGAGAATAATTATGAAACGTTCAAACCGATTGGGAAAAAAAATAAAATGCCAGCTTTTGTATTTTTATACCACTCTTCAGGAAAATGCCGTAGGTTTGTGAAATGATGCACATATCAATGATATAGGCTAATATCTCGAAAGTTCAATTTTTAAATGAAATTTCCATACCCGTAGTGTTAAATTTACTGACAGTTCGTCCCCTGAGTTCCAATGTGTTCTATGTGCCTACAGGCGCATAGATCGCATTGGAACTCAGGGGACGACTTGTGGAAAATTAAGGGGAGCTAACTTTCCCGTAAATCTCTTCTAGTGACGAAATTGTCATCCATGCTACCTTGGAGGTTAAACCTCGCACAGTTAGATACCCTTAAATATAACTAATACCTTCATCATTTATGTATTAAATACAATGAATTGAATGAACCATCAACTGGTTTTCTCCTTCAGTATATGATTCTTAAGTGTTTTTCACAAAACCCATTAAGCGCATTGAGCTTTTCCGGATGCCCTGAACCTAAACTAAATTGTTGTTTAACATATTCGGGGTTCATGCACATAAAATTTCATGACTTTTTTTTATGAATTTCTGTGACTTAATTCAAAATTTGCACATGACCTATCAATTTTAAAAAATCTTGTTTAACGCTCCTCTCAGTGAAACAGCTAACCACATCGGGGACTACAAACAAAAAATCATAATTCGAATTTCTTTATTTTCTTTAATTCCGGAGTCTAAATCAGCTGAAATCGTTCCATTGAGTGTTATCAGCTATGTTTTGAAAAAAATAAAATAAGAATTTGACTTTTTATGTACAATAAAATGTTGGCGTGTTTCTACAAGCGCTGTCAGGAAACGTGGTTAGTTTCATATCGGCCGAGATATCAGCCGGAGGTAATTCATATCAGCCTGATACCGAAGGTCGAAGGCTGATGTGGGGTTACCGAGAGCTGATATCTCGGGCGATATGAAACTAACCAAGTAATAACCTCTTTATTTATTAAACAAAATCAAATAAATACAACGTGTTTTCAACTCTGTTACAGTTTTCCGACCGTTTTATTGTTTCTCATTCTGTTCACAAAGTCTGAAGATTCTCTTCTCTTAACCCTTTTACTGCTACGCCCACTTTAGCCATATATGGAGGATCTGTTTGCGAGGAAGTTTATTAAAATTTATGACATACTTGGAAACTCTATCATCTGATTAATTGTTGGAAAGGGCTCTCTGAGCCCTTTCCAACAATTAATCAGATGGTAGGTTTGATCTGCGCATATCAAAACGTACAGATTGTCATCATAAAATAGGTGACAAAAGTCGCTTTCGGCAGCGTAAGTGCTAATTCAGCTATCTAGTGGGTAAGCCGCGATGTTCCGCTCTCTGAACTACCTTTCTCTCACTTCGACGAATCTCCGCTTACGATTCTTCTTAATTTACATTGAATTCAATTTTGTGTACACCTCTCTTCCTTTTTCTCTTCATCCACCTCATCCTTACTTGTTTTCATCATTAATTTATCATCAAACAAAAACTACTCCCCTTTGCCGGGTAACGCCAATTTTACTGATTGATTGCTTTCGACGAATGGCGGTTAATGATTTCACTATAAAGAAAATGGCTGCGCCTAGTAACGCATCAAGGGGGACAACTCTAGCTAGGTTCACATCGGCCGAGATTGGCGCCATATCAGCCGAGATTGAAGCTATATCAGCCGAGCTCGATAATGGGCGATTCCGTGACTCGTATAAAGCCAAACAGTTTGAAAACCTGGATGTACGGGTATCTGTAGCAGTGTTACTTGCTCAAGCTTGCGAAAGTTAAAAGTGTCAAAATGAAGTTTTACTATTATTGAAATCTGCCTAATGGGCTTTGTATATTTTATTTAGTGCTGCTAACAAGGTAGTCTCTGTGAGACGGCTAGACTGACCCACCCGCACCTCCGGGCCTCGTCAAGGCCCGAGGTGTGGGAGGATCAGAGTGGCCGTCTCATAGAGACCACTAACATAGCAGAGATCTGAAAAGATGTGGATTTTAGGAATATGCTGCTATGGTAATCATTATTGTCTAAGGCCAGGAGGGCTAGTTTTTGCCCGCCTTCATTTCTTTAAGGCGAGCAGTAGGCGAGCGAATGAATCGCTCTCCTGAAAATGTTAGACCTGGTATACAGTGAACAAAACTTTTTAAGTAAAGATTGAACCGTACAAGCAAAGGATATACAAGCAAAGGATACAGTTAATCAAGGCTTACCTCGTGTGACACACAGTACAGCCGCCGTGGACTGATCACATTCCACGGGTGGGCAATATTTCCGTACGGACGCAATAACATTAGATTCCAAACAGTAATTACAGGAATAATCAACCAGGTGCTTCATTAATTAAAATTGTGCTGATGATGATTTTTATTACGCTTGCGTGGACGTCACTGCCCACGCGTGGTTTACGACCGGTCCATTGCGGCTGTACTGTAGCATAGCCGAGTGGACTTTGCGCCTTCGCAACATATCCGTCTTCAATGTCGGTAGGGCTTTCCAACAGATGAATTGTAACAAAACACTGAGAAAACAGATTAAAGGGGCAATAAGCCGCTAATACGAAATAATATTTTAGACTTAGCTTGTATGCGAAAGAGCATGTAAAAAAAATCAGCGGTATGCAATGTGTAAAACATCAGAGGCAACGTGAAAAGCAGACGACACTTGCAACAGAGAATAATTATGAAACGTTCAAACCGATTGGGAAAAAATAAATAAAATGCCAGCTTTTGTATTTTTATACCACTCTTCAGGAAAATGCCGTAGGCTTGTGAAATGATGCACATATCAGTGACACAGATAGGCTAATATCTCGAAAGTTCAATTTTTAAATGAATATTTCCATACCCGTAGTGTTAAATTTACTGACAGGTGTTGAAAATTAAGGGGAACTTACTTTCCCGTAAAATTCTTGAATAACTAATTTTTTGTCTCAAAAACATAGGTTATGACCCCTCTTTGGAACGAGTTCGTCGACCTCGTTCCAAAAAGGGCTCACAACCTATGTTTTTGAGACAAAAAATGAAAATATAATGAAAATTAATTGGCAATTTTTGAGAATATCGCTGGCCGTTTTTGGCCGTTACGTTGGGTCAAGGATTAATGTAGACGAACATTCAGAAGACAAGACATTATGATGTTATAAAAGAAGTTACCTTAAAGTGTTTGCAAGTAAACACGACACCTTCCCAATTAACCGAAAAAATGGCCGTAGCGAAAAACAGCTGTGCACCATTTTAGCAATAAATGGACAGTATTATATCAAAAACATTGTATTATTTTAAAGAAAGCGCAGTTGTGCTTCCAATAAAACTAACAGCACGTATATCGACAGCTGTAATCCGAAACAAATTGCACGGGCATGCACGCTATAAATAGAATCACATGTGCACAAACTTCACCGCTGTCCTTCAAAACAAGCTAATACCGACGGATATGGAAAATGGCATTGCGGAGAATTTTTCGTGAATGTTCGGCTAACCAGATCGGGAGGAAAAAAAAAATTGCCTGCTTTTATGAGAAAAAGAATAAAATCAATCATCCAAGTTAATGTATTTAACCCTTTAAACACTGGAGGTATCTTCTTTATCAGTTGAGTGGCAGCAATTGAAAGAGTCTATATTCATTATATGGGGGAAGACCAATAAATATTTTCAACGTGCAGCCTTAGGGCTGCGCGTTGCAAATATTCATTGGTCTACCCCACA
Organism: Pictodentalium vernedei; assembly: GCA_031216915.1. Lineage (NCBI taxonomy): Eukaryota > Metazoa > Mollusca > Scaphopoda > Dentaliida > Dentaliidae > Pictodentalium > Pictodentalium vernedei. The sequence continues at coordinate 162,473,737 of CM062288.1, read as the reverse complement.
CTTTAACTTAGTAACTTAGCAGCCATCCTACTTAATGAAGTTATGGCGTTTCATCTTTCTGGATCGTAAAATCGGCCTCTCGAGTGTAAAGGTTAATTGAGACAAACGCTTTCATGTGAATGATATATAAAGCATATTATTGTCCCTTTAAATTAAAGCAGCAAGTACATGGCCCTAAGGTTGATTACCACTGTCAGGGGTCGAAATGTTCAAAAAAATTTACTTGTCACCTGTGACAAGTAAATTTTTTTTTTTACTTGTCACCCATTGAAACCAACTTGAACAAACTGACTTTCAATACATTCGGCCCCCTTTGTGCATTCTGCAGATTTTTCCGAGTCAATTCAGGGGTTTTTCGTTACAAATTTACCCAGGACTAAACTCTTTGCAGATGACGCTGAACACGTTGTCTTTCAAGTGTTGTGTAGTTACCCCGACATTTCATGACGAGTACGCATTATTTTTCAATCAATACCAATGACGTATAAATTTAGTTAAAAAATGGAAACAAGTTTTCCCCAGAAAACACTAGATAATGACGAGTACGCACAGAATCTCCCTCAATATCCATGACGTGTTTGGTTGAAAATAGAAACGAGTTTCCCTCACAAACAAAATGGAAGTGGAATGTAATTATTGTTTTAACTGTGCCGATTGTTTCGGATTTTTTTCTGCAATCGGAATTGGTATGATTGGGAATGATTTCAACAACATAAAAAGTCATGGCCAAAATACACTTGTCGCCCAGGACAAGTGACTTTATTTTTTGGTTGTCGCTGGTACAAGTAGACAAGCGTTATTTCGACCCCTGGCTGTACGCGCCAACCCAAGTCGGCTGGGCTTCTTGGGGATTTAATAGGATTCCTGGATTATTGTCTGAATGAAAACTGTATAGTCCACATGTGTGTCAGTTGTAATCCTTTTTCCACTCTCAAAAATCAGTTGGGTTAAAAATCAACCCAAATCAACTGGTTTGAGTGAATATGAACACAAGAGGATTTTAGAGTGCACGGAATATACATGTATTTTTTCTTTCGTGTGATATTGCTTCTTAACTACGAAAGTATTTGCGTTTTCCGACGTGACTTTTCATTGACTCGATCCTTGAATAAAATAGAGTGGCTTATCAAATTGGGACATCCTGTTACAATGTTCTCTCTGAATGGTATCACTGATCATGAATGATACCGTCTCTATAATCTGTAAAGAAATACATTTTAAATACAGATCCCAGCATAACCCCGTGCTTTGTGTTCAGGGTATGCAATAATCCAGCAAATATATTGGCCCAACAACAGTCTGGTCGAGATAACTTTAATGATCTGTTCAAGATATCAGAAACACGGTATTTCCCCGGGGCTTTATACAAATACATATCTCCATCTGTTTTTGGTAACCGTCTAGTTATCAAACGGTTGATACCTGTGACAGGTAGCCGTTGGCTGATCAGACAAAGTGAAGTAATTATTTAAATTTATGCAAAGCATCGCCTCGATACACAACGCAACAAACAAGCATTTCAGTGTAGGGCACATTCCATTTTTTTCTCCAATAGGATATACCTATTAAGTTATCCTACATTATAGCAAGATCACTGAATATTATTTGTAGTGGAGACAACTGCACACGTACAAAAGTCTGTTTCGCCCGAACTGATCCGCAGGGCCGATTGTATCCGCATGCCGATTACGTCAGCAAAACGCGAGCCGATTGTGTCTGCAAATGAGCCGTTTGTGCTCTTTGGCAGGCCTCTTGTCGACTGTGTCGAAAAATCCTTAGGCGATTGCGTCCGCAAGCTGATTGTGTTTTCAAAATGCTAATCGATTGAATCCACTGGTCTGCCTGCGGGCACAATCGGCTCTCGTTTTTGGGAACGTATTTTTCCGCGGACGGAAATGGGTTTACGGACTTATTCGATCAAAACAAATTCCAATAGAATTTTAAGTAAAAATCGGAAATCTTCTCCGTTCTGGTGGGCAATCCATAATACTGCATGCAATTCATATGAGACATTTCCAATGCGTATATTCAATGCCCCCCGATCCCCCCCCCCCCCCCACACACACTTTCAAACACTTCCAAAGACTCATTTCTTGGGACAGTTGTAATGCTATTCAAATTTCCTACCCGCATTATTGAAGACGTGATACAAGGTTATTGCAAAAGCAGCAACACAGTTTCGATCAGACCGCGACCAAGGCTCTGCCTGCTTTGCTACCTACAGCACTGTCGAATATCGTCCATCAAAAAAGAAGCTCGAAAACACTGCATGGCAGATAATACGTTTGTTTTGTTTTTCATAGTTCAGTCTTGATATTTCAGAATATTTTATTTACGAGATCTCTGTCCACCGATGTTGGTTTCTTGGGGTTTAACGACACTTTCCCCAACCAGGGCAACATCGTTTCAGACAGTCTACGGGTGAAGGCCGAAGTATCCGGTAATCACCATCGAGCAGCGACGAGCAATTTGTCACCTGAGTGCTAGATTGTCCTATGTTCCATAAGGGAAATAATATATCGTCCCATAGGGGACATAGGACATTCTAGCAATCAGATGACGAATTGTCAGACTCCCCAACGTACTAACTCTGAACAATCATCGTTAGCAGCGGCTGAAGGCAAGTTCATCGTTCAGTGCAGCACACCTTAGTGTTGTGTCCTTGGGCAAGGCACTTAACCCCGATTGTCCACATCGGAGAACGACGACGCCGTGTACTAAGGCGTACTGCACGTCGACGGTGCGCATGTCTTCAACTAATCTAACCCTGTCTGTGCTGCAGTGCGGAGTATGATGTTGGAGAGCTGGCTGCTGCTCGTCGTTGCTCGGTGGTTCTCTCCGGGTACTCCGGCTGCCTCCACCCGTAAAACTGTCACGGTCATGATTAGCCATTGTGCATAAGTATGTGACCTTAAACCCCAAAAAATAAATAAGTAAACCTTAGTACACAGTGCCACGGTGCACAAGGAAACAATGCAAAGTCCAATTCTACAACCACTGAGTCACCACAATCACCGTCCTTCGATGTAAACATGTCGCAACCAGAATCCACTCCTGTAGCGATACGGAAAATGTGAACGCCTTTGCAATTTCAATGCTATGAATGTATATTATTCGAGTGATTAATCGGAGAGGGCAAAAGTGCAATAGCTATAATTGACTGAATACAAATGAAATCAATGGATCATGATTGAAATGCTCCAAATTCTGATAATATTTGGCGTACTCATTTAGAATCAAACCTGTTTTGTCCGTGTGAATTTGTCTTGTTACAATTTAGTACTACTGGCACTCTGCAATAAACTGAAACAAAACAATATTGGGAGCGTGTTGGCTCAGTAGGTGGAGATGCTGGCTGCCAACCGAGATGTCCTCTGTTCGAATCCCTCCTGCGCAACCGCGTTGTGACCTTGGGTAAGGCACTTAATCCAAATTACCCACGTGGGGGCATGGTGGCGTTGTGTACTAAGGCGTACTACACGTCGATGGTACACCTGTCTTCAATCAATGCTAACCCTGCTTGTGTGGAGTTAGTACGTTAATTGGAGAGTCTTACAGTTGCTCGTCTTTGCTCGGTGGTTCTCTCCAGGTACTCCGGCTTCCTCAGCCCGTAAAACTGTCGGACCACGAGGTGATCCTGGCCGACGAAAGTTTCGTTAACCCCAATAAATAAATAAATAAATAAATAAATAAATAAATAAATAAATAAATAAATAAATAAATAAATATTCGAACTTCTTCTGTCTATCTTTGGTACTCTAGAACCTTGCCACTCAAAGACATGTATTTATGTAACATCTGAGAATTTAACCATTTGAACTCGTAAGGCCGATTTTTGTCTAATGATAAAAGGTCTATTCACGGGGCATTGGTGATAAATTAACAACTGCAGGCAGCTATTATTTTATCCTCCTTGTGTACTGATATTGGACTTATCCATCTCACAGTAAGTGTACGCAAAGACGATACCATTCCAGGAAACGAGGGTTCATAGGGTTAATCTAGGCGGGAAAAAATTGACACAACTCTGCTATCTCAATCTATAGTTACCACCCACCCTGGCAAGGGAGCATGCGATTGCATTAGTTTTGAGGTCGAAAGGTCGACGGTTCGATCCTGACCCGTGTCCTTTACGTTGCGTGCTTGAGCAAGACACTTCATTCCGATGCCCATGTAAGAGCACGATGACGTTGTGTACTAGGACATAAAGCACGGCAATGGTGCCTTCAGTCGATGCTAACCCTGTTTGCGCAGCGTTAGTCAGTTTGAATGCCTGACAGTTACTCGCCGTTGCTCGGTGACTATCGCCGGGTACTCCGGCTTCCTCCCCCCCACCCGTCCGAAAACTGGCCGACACGATATCGCCCTCGGTCTTTAAAGTGTCGCCAACCTCCGATAAATAATTAATAACCGCCCGGCAATTCATCAAACTGGTCGTGTCGTCATGTTACACCCTGTTGGGAAAGTGTCAAGGGTGCTACTTACTGGAAGCGATGCTAGCATGGCACGCGATATGAACTTTTCCCCCTGGATGTTTGAATTCAAACACAAAGTGGTATCTCAAATTTTGGATTTGCTGAAAAACAACTTACTATTGTCATCACTGCAGGAACGTTGCCAAGGGTCTCGGATGGGGGGGGGGGGGGGGGGGGGGGGTGCCCACCTCTAGATTTCCAAATGCACCCCCTCCCCGCAGAAGGAAAAAGTCCGACTACCAGTACATAATTTCTAACAAGTTAGAAATTGCATTAGCACCGCCTCCTCACCCCTCTCCTTTCTTTATCTTAAACCTTTAGCAACACACAAGATTTCAAATTTTGTTCTTTTAATTTTTTAAAATGTTTTTTTTAAAATTTTTTAAACAATTTCTACAAAACCATATTATGTCACCCCTCATTGGAGCGAACCCGACGAGCTCGTTCTAATTATGTCTCACATGATATGGTTTTGCTGAAGTTTTTTTACAAATTTGTTCAACGGCAGAATTTGTAAATCCCGCGCGCGAATGCTGCCGATTCGTTATGTAAAAGGGTTAAGATTCAGAATTGACTGTCAATAATCCAACTGAGGCTCTTGGTAGCAAAAATTCCAATTGCAGATCAATATTTAGAGGGACTTTTTCAATCCAAATTTGGGGGACTTTAACACGATTTCAGCCTAAAAACTCCATATTTTGGCCAAATTTTAGACATGTTTGGTAACATTTGACTAGCGCCCTGCTTCAGGAATGATTGGGGGGGAGGGGCTCCCCCCGCCCCCACACACACACCGTGGTAACGTTCCTGCTTCACTGAGACCAGTGTGCAAACCGAAACATAAAATCGCTGATTATAATTTTGATGTATCGAGTCGATGCATCATTTTTTTTTCTCTCCTTGCATGTTTCACTTTTGACATTTGACTCCTCTTTAGTGATGTTAGTCATTGTTCTTCAGCACGCTTAAAGTAGAGGAATACTATATCAACACTCTAACCAGAGGAAAAATAATCTTTGATTTTTCATCATCGCATCCCGCGCAATGCACACATCGAATTCAGTGTTAAAAGGCCTCTGGAGTGCCTCTTCGAACAATTTCTTTCATGAATCCTTCACACCAGAAGAGACTAGCAAAAACAAGTGTCAATCTATACGTCAGTATGCTAAACCCTTCGACGCACAATTATCTTCTAACTAAACACTAGTTGTTCGGAAGCCACCAGAAATGCGTGTTCTACACTCTGAGAAAGACTCCGGTAATAATACTTATTTATTGCATAGGATTTTCTTTCCTAGATTTGTGCGTTATCAAACTCGACCGATATGGCCGACATGAACCAAGCTAGAATTGTGCCCTTGATGCTTTACAAGACGCAACCAGTTTGTTTACATCGAAATGTTCACAGTTATTCGTCGAACGCAATCAGGAAATTGGCGTTACCTGGCACAGTGGAGTGGTTTGAAGCAGAGTTGAAGAATGAATTATGGGAAAACGTAATGATTAGAAATAGGGTTGTACAGACAATTCATCGCAAACTAAAATTCAGAGTCGTAATCGGAGATTTGTCGAAATTGGAGAAGAGTTAGTTCAGCTATCCGAACTCGCGGCTTCCCCAGTTGGGGAAGCAGAGACTCTCAGATTGCTGAACTAGGAGAAGAGAAAACTTCGGACTTTGTGAACAGAATGAGAAACAATAACAGAGACAGAAAACCAAAACCGTCCTGAAAACTTTTATAATTATTTGTTTTGGTTTAACATATAAAAAGGTTATTACTTGGTTAGTTTCATATCGGCCGATATATCAGCCCTCTGTAACTTCACATTAGCCCTTGACCTTTGACGTCAGGCTGATATGAAGTTACCTCGGGCTAATATCTCCGCCGATATGAAACTAACCTCTGATTAAAGTAGTGGAGTACTCAATGAACGGATATTGAACTTGGTGGTGACAGAAATCGTTTGAAGTTTAAGGTATTACATAACCACGGCGAACAAGAGTCGTTGACACTTAAGTGAATAATGTAACCTCTTTATTTTGTGCACCTGATCAACTTATAAGGACTTTTCCCGCATTTCATACACACCAAACATATCTTCACAAAATGGTGAAATATTATCCAGAGTTTATCTTTATTGGCCGAATAAGATTTGACATGCGTTGAGGTTGGTAACACTAATACGGGTGAGACTGAAGTGGTGCTTTCTGAATGATTCACTCTAAAATCAACCCAAATCAACTGGGTTAACCCTTTACCCAACGTAACGCCAAAACTGTCCAACTGTATTCTCAAAGACAATTAATTTTCATTACTTTTTTCATTTTTTATCTCAAAAACATAGGTTATGACCCCTCATTGGAACGAGCTCGACGAACTCGTTCCAATGAGGGATCATAACCTATGTTTTTGAGACAAAAAATGAAACAAATTAATTATTCAAGAATGTTTTTGCAAGTGTCGTCTTCTTTTCATGTTAGGTAAAGGGTTAAGTGAATATGAACACAATTGAATTTAACCCAAATCGACTTGGTTGAGCTCCTATTCACCCAACCCAGTTAATTTGGGTTGATTTTTAACCCAACTGCTTTTAGAGTGTAGAAAAGTGCACAATTTTAAGACAGATTTCGTAGAAAAATAACGAGATTCATAACTCGAACAAACATTGACACCTGTACTCAGAAAGAATTACGGTGAACGCTTATATATTGTGAACTGGTGCGTGTCGGGCTCGGGAAATTATGTTTCAAGCCACTCGTCAAGTATGAAAAAATGTAATTATCGAACTAAAACAAAAAACACGTCCAGAAAAAAAACCCATTAAATTATAACTTTGTTGTGGAATCAAACGTTAAGAAACGCGCCATTTTTAAAGAAGCATCTCAACCAAAAACCGTATGCGTTCAACTAAGTGTTTAGAATATATAGGCTCAGCTTAGTGTTTAGTTCATGTGTGTTTAGCTCAATGCATATAGCTTAAAGATGTTTAACTTACTGGTTAGCTTCTGAGCGCACAAATATTCAGTTATGTGTTCAGATTCTAAACTTTTTATATGCCTAACAAAAATTATAAACAAAACAAAATCCAAATTATGAATTGAAATGCTAAACATGTTAAGAATCGAAACGTTTTTAAAATATAAAAATTGCCAAAAAGATGGCACAAAAATGTGGTTTTGTGTTTTGTGCCTACACTCTAAATCAGCTGGGTTAAACATCCACCCAAATCGGTTCATTCCCACTAGACCAATTCCGTTTAGACCAATTACCACGAGGCCAATTCCCAAAAGACCAATTCCCCTTAGACCAACTCATGCGTTCTACTTTTAAAATAATTATGTATCGATAATTTGATATATTTATAAATATTTATAAATGTATTTAATGTTATTGATATTCAAGCCTGAAAATAAGCAGTCTGTCATTTGCAGAATGAGGTCCCCAGAGGGGGAATTTGCTGATGCTATCCCATACAGTGGGTCAGTTTATCCTCTGGGTACTTCTTTCTGTTTATGTTTGAGACCTTAATTCAGACTGAGGTTCACAGAGGGTAAATTTAGTGATGCTACCCTGCTGTGCAGGGTAGCATCACCAAATTCACCCTCTGGGGACCTCACTTTTCAGATGATAGTCTGCTTATTTTCTGGCTTGTTGATATTTTATAAACTGAAATGTTATAAACCTATATTGTTTGTATGTTATGCGTATACATATTTTTTTATCAAATAAAGCGCTCGTCAGTAAATAAATGTTTTCTTAATTATCCTTAATCAATCCTTAATCAATAACAGTATGTAGTTGGGCTAAGGGGAATTGGTCTTTTGGGAATTGGTCTAAAGGGTATTGGTCTAAAGGGAATTGGTCTAGTGGGAAGACACCCTCAAATCAACTGGGTTGAATGAATAAGAGCCCAACAAAGTTGATTTGGGTTAAATTTTAACCCAGCTGGTTTACAGTGTAGACCTCATTTTTACAGTAAAGAAGGCAACGAAAAATCCGATATATTTTAATGGGGCACGACATGGGGTTCCGCTCCAGAATTTCTCACTGTTGCACAGGGGTAAACTTCTGAACTAAGGGCATATGTTGAAAGTAATGCCATTTGAATAGGAGATGTGTTTTTAGTATCAGACAAATGATTACATTAGGTTATTTGTTGGACAACAGAATTTGAAGTTTTGGTCAAAGAGTTCGAGTCTGATGCATAACGGTAAATTACCAGAGGAAGTTTGAGAAACAGTGGCTTCGAAAAACTGAATAATTTTAAAATGTCATTTAAACACGGAGTTGTTACCAGGTATGCAACTAAAAAATGAAACCGAAACATATAATTTTTGTTCGCATTTTAGAAACAGGGGATTATATGCTCCAGGGGTAGGTAAGTTGGGGTACTGGGAAAATTCTGCTTTTGAGGCTGCTGGATGGCTAAAAATGACTGGTTTCGGCATGTTTTCATGTAATTGTCCAACTTGAAGCATTGCACTTGACAGTTAATTATTTCACCCACATTCAGATTGTTTATTTCTATTTGGTCAGAAAGTGTTGTGTGTTTTTAGTGGATTTGGAATATGTAATACATGTTATGGGTAAGATAACCAAGTTAAAGTGTCTTCGTATTTGAGGAGAGTGTATGGCATGTCATTTTTGGAAATACCTGGGGAAATTGTGGAGCAGAACCAAAAGGATGGAACCACACCAAAATTTACGGTTTTACCGTCGAAGCTTAGATTAGGACCACACCGGGACGTTTCCCAAGATATTGTTTCAGAAACAAAACAGGTAGTCATGTGACATGATTTTGCATAATACATCACTAGAATTTGTTCATCTTAATGTTACCAATCGGGTGTTGTTAGCACGTGGAGTGGTGATTTCATCGGCATCATTTTGTTGGTGTTGAAGGTGGTTTTTAGAATGCAGATATATTTTAAATGTCATACAGCTTGGAGCTGACAAAACCAGAATAGCGGTGCTGGAAGAATAGTGCACGCACCAGATGAGCTATTCTTCCCGAGGACCACTATTTTTGAATAATTAACCTTTTACCCAACGTAAAGGCCAAAACCGGCCAGCGCTATTCACAAAAATCCCCGTTTTAATTTTCATTATTTTTTCATTTTTTCTCTCAAAAACATAGCTTATGGCCCCTCTTTGGAACGAGCTCGTCGAGTTCGTTCCAATGAGAGATCATAACCTATGTTTTTGAGACAAAAAATGAAAAAAAAAAGTTATTCAGTAATTCTGTTTGCAAGTGTCATCTGCTTTTCGTGTTAGGTAAAGGGTTAAAGACTTAGAGAATAATTACTATATCATATCGAACAAAACGAGGAAGAATCTTACTACTCACCAGGTTTCCAACCCTGAGTCTATTGTCAAAGATCTTACCCAAGTGGGACAATTGGATTCTTGAACTTAGCAATATTGAAACAGAATGCCGGAGAAAACCTTTTAAAGGGACTCTTTGTGTTTCCCAGTAGAACGTCAAAGAATATCGCCGGGCTGTTTTTCGGAAAGTGTTTAGCGCATGGGAATGGTGCATGATTATTTTTAGAACCGTTCGCAGATATAACTATCGAAAATAGTATGGTAGTTCTCAGCCAGTCAAGGGAAGGGAAAGCCACGTGAGATATAAATATCATCCCTTGAGTGCGACAAAGCGATATCTGCAGTGCTAAAGCATTGCAAATGACACCTTGTACTCAAGGGACGCCACGTGGATTTCTTCAATATCGTGTTGAAAGGACATTATAAAAGATAAGCATGTTGACATTTGCTGTTTTTTTTTTTGGGTGGGGGGGGGGGGGGGGGGGGAGGTGGCGGAATCTACCCACTCGTCGAATAACTGATTGATGCGAATCTACTCGCCAAATCTCAGCTTCCCTCGTCATAGGCAACCCCCATAAGTGGCTTGCTTTGCCCTGAGGAAGTAATGTATGGAAATGTATGGACTCAACAATCAAGGCCCACAATTACGTGCACTTGACTTCACAATGTCACAAGTTATCTCCTAATAATCTCTTCACCTCCTGGGCGGGTAATTTGATTCTGACAATAGGAGATATCGGTCCATAACCAAGATATTAGACAGTTCGTATTTAGGAAGTTGTATGCAATGCATACATGTGTTGTGAGAACGATAACAATATTTAAACATGAAACTAGCTTTGTTATATGTGTCACACGTCAGACCGTCCTGTAGTTTAAGCTTAGGCAAAAATGATAGGATGTTTCATTGATTCCCGTTTTTTCCATTTCTGCTCATCTAAATTGTTGGGTTGTTTGGAAGCCACATATGCAATAAGAATTTGTTATTTTAATTCTTTGTTGTTTAGTGTGGTTTAATGGCGTTTTCAGAAGCCAAGGCCACATCATGTCGTATTGTTTTACGGTTGGAAGAAGCCTGAGTACTTGAAGAGAAACGCCAAGCAGCGACGAGCAACTGTCAGACATTCCAACTTACTAACACTGCACAGACAGAGTTAGCAGTGGTTGAACGCAACTACAACATTGACGTTCAGTACCCCTCAGTACACAACGCGACCGTATCCTGACATGGTCAATTAGAATTAAGTGTCCGGCCCATGGACATTTCGCGGTTACCGCGGGTTAGCATCGAAAAGTCAAACTTGAGGTTTAACTTTCAATGCTCAATCCGCTGAGCGCCGCGATCCCTGTTACACGGAAGCCTATTGGGGCCAACATGTGTAGGGGGGGGGGGGGGATTGAGCACTGCCAATACTCGCAATGCATTGCGAATATTCGCAATGCATTACGAATATTCGCAATGCATTACGAATATTCGCAATGCATTACGAATATTCGCAATGCATTACAAATATTTGTAATACATTGCGAATATTCGCATTCAGCATTGCGAATATTCGCAATGCATTGCAAATATTCGCAATGCATTGCAAATATTCGCAATGCATTGTGAATATTCGCTTTAACATTGCGAATATTCGCTTTAACATTTGAGTCAACATGTGTAGTGGGAACATCGCGAATATTCGCATTCACATTGCTTGAATGCGAATATTCGCAATGTTGAATGTGAATACTCGCAATGCATTTCGAATATTCGCAATGCTCGATCCCTCCTCCCCCCCGCTACACATGTTGGCCCCAATAGGCTTCCGTACTGCTATCTTAATTATATCTTTCTTTCTCCAAATGAATGCAGGGACTGCGAAAAGCACCATCCCCGACAATAGAGTGTGGGCGTTGTCGCTAGTACTTACACCTTACCCCCCCCCCCCCCCCCCACACACACACATCCTCTTTCCCAGGCTCGCAATTTGGTTTTGAGTACAATTTAGAAGAAAGCATCAAAATTGCGTGTTTTGCTTATTTTATTTTCGTGCGATGAAAAAATAAAGAACTATAAATAATCAACACCAACCAAGGGTCAACGGAAAATACATCGCTTACCAACCAGCACGTATAGGAAGTAATCACTTGAAGGAACATTCAAAAATATGCCACGATGCTTCAGTAAACAATTGACACTGTGAATCACATTGAAACTTATAATCAGTAAAACACGCAGCTTTGAGACAACCATATGGGGACAAGGTCAGCGTGAGAAAAAGAATGAAAAAATTACCTAGTTTCTACAAAAATGTGTTTTCCTGTGACTATATACGAGTCCCTACCGTAGCCGTGGATACAGTACTGGTGGTATTCTGAAATACTGGCAACAGTTGATAATCAACTTTAATACAAGGGAGCACGGTGGCTCAGTGGTTACTGACTAGGATTTCAAACCGAAGGGTTCACGGTTCGATCCCCACCAGGGTAACAGCGTTATGTCCTCGAGCAAGCACTTATTCCCGATTGACAACATGGGGGCACTGGGACGCCGTGTAGTAATGTCTACTGCACGTCGATCGTGCACTTGTCTTCAACTAATGTTAACGCTACTTGTGCTGAGTTAGTACGTTGTGAGTCTGACCGTTACTCGCAGCTGTTCGGTAGTGGTTTCCGGGCACTTCGGTTCCTCCACCCGAAAAACTGCCCCACACGAGATGACTCTGGCGATCAAAAGTGTCGTCAAACCTAAATAAAAAAAAAACCTCAACGCCTTTTTTTCGAAACCATTAGTTTAACCCTTTACCCAACGTAATGGCCAAAAACGGCCAGCGCTATTCACAAAAATCGCCAATTAATTTTCATTATTTTTTCATGTTTTGTCTCAAAAACATAGGTTATGACCCTCTTTGGAACGAGCTCATCGAGCTCGTTCCAGTGAGGGGCCAAAACCTATGTTTTTGAGACAAATAATTAAAAAAAATAGTTATTCGGGAATTTTGTTTGCAAGTGTAGTCTGCTTTTCGAGTTAGGTAAAGGGTTAAAAACACCACGCAAGCGTAGCATGCATGATGCGCAAGGATTACAAAAGTGAACAGAGAATTTTGCCCGGATCGCGACCCAAGAGCTGCTACTTCTAAAATAGTATTTTCCACACCCGGAATTTATTCTATCCTTTTAAATTGGAAGTAATCATTCCTCTGCAGCTATGTAAGATCTAATTAGTTGTTTACCATCAAAGATTACATTCTGTTGACCATCAAAAGCAATCACTTGACTCCGTATCTTAAAATAATGTACCATTTTATTGAAAGAGATGCCGTCTCTTTCTTTTATTTGGAAAGAAAGGATCATGCGAACTTTGCTTTGATGCCCCTTTCCCTCCTCCAAGAGAAACGTTGGCGCCTCCCCTTAAGAAACATGAACACCAAAATTCCTTTCAAGGTAGCCACCCACAATGAAGAGAGTATACGCATTCGATATGGAGACTGAAGCGGGTTGGGATGATGGAGATCCTTAGAGATTCGTCAGGGGCGTAATAAAAATTATAACGAGTTACTTTGGGTGGTATTTTTGTGGTGCCATAAGACACGACATCTTATGCCTGGGTAAGCAATCTCTAGTAAGCACGGCTTTACCATAAATAACTGAAACATTTTGAATTTGAACTAATCTTGTGGCATCCCTGTAGCCACCAGTGCTGACAGTGACCTAGAACATCAATACATGCACACATAAAAAACTATAATTTGAGCCACCCAAAAACACTTTTTTTTTAAATTACGTTGAAAGGCTATTGTTTTCACTGATTTGTATTACACAGCTATTTAAGTTTATTAGATTACTAGTTTTAACATTCCTGATTGATTCCAATAACATTACTGGTTGATTCTTACACTATACTGGTTGATTTTTTTTTATTACATTACTGGTTAATATTACCCTACTAGTTGATTTGTATTACATTGCATGCACAGAACGACACACGCGTGTGAATGGGCTAATCGATATGACACGAGTGCCAGCGCGGAAGCATAAAACGAGAGGCCACGGGCCTCGAGTTTTATAATTCCGAGATGGCACAAGTCCCACATCGATCAACCAATACACACGCGTGTGTTGTTCTGTGTTTATTAAATTATTACACGCCTTCACGTTTATAAAAGCAATTTTTAGAAGGACACTCAGCAATTCATTTTACAATTCGTCCCCTGAGTTCCAATGTGTTCTATGTGCCAGTAGGCACATAGAACACACTGGAACTCAGGGGGTCGAACTATCAACAAAAAGAACACATTTTATCGCCAACCAAATTTGCGAGGGGAACCCGTGTTACTATCAAAGTGATAGCTAAAAGTTGAGATTTTTTTTTTGTTTAAAAGTGTATATATTTTCGATAATCTTTCTCACTGGGCTAAATATAAAGCGTAAAGATATGTATATGATGAACTACAAAAACCGATTTGTCACTTAAACAGACCAGCAATAATTCAAGCGCTGCTAATAAAGCGTGAAACTTAATGTCCATTATGGCGCACTTGTTGAACGCCACATGGGCTATCTGATAACTGATTAAATGAGTAAGAGAGACACAGTTCCCTCATGCAAGTCGTTATCTGTGGCCAGTTAATAAGTACTGGTGGTGAAAAGTACATCGAACATGTTCTGGACACACATCCATATTACGCATCCAGCATGTTACCGAAATGTCATGATATGCCGACTTTCAAAGGAATTTAAAAGTGAATATTAAATTAAGACAGATCTAAGCGGCCAAGTTCAAGAGAAGCGATTAAACTGAGAATTGATGTTCTGGGTATCGAAATACAAATCGAGGGATTTCTCGAAATATTCATTCCAGTCTGAAGGTGTGTAAGACTGTGGCGTTGCGAGTAGATGAGGATGTCCCGTGCTATAGGTTAGAGGATGTGTCGCATCGATGCGAATGTATAGGCAAGCTGTGATGTAGGGGGGGGGGGGGGGGGGGCACAGAGCTCATATTTAGAATAGGGGCAGTCGCGGGCCAAGTCGGTCGCCATATATGAGAATAGGATCAGAAACATGAAGTACGAGCTCAGGGAGCTATTTGCATTTAGGCAAGCGACATTACCTCTTTTAGAAAGTGACAATATGCTAATAGCCATGCGACGGCAGTGGAAGAGTGACATTCCGTCACTTGTTAGAGGGAAAGCGATATAGTGAAGTGACAATACGTTAGTGGCCGTGCGACGGCCGTAAAAGGGCGAAGTGAAGAGGCGATCAAAAAACAAACACCAGCGAGAAGGAGGCAAAACCAGCGACAGCAGAGTATGCGGGCCCGCAAATGACTCAAAAACTGTGTGGGTAGGGGGTGACTGACGTTTTGTTTTTCATATTCATTGGATTCCATGTAAGTCACAAAGTACCATATTTATTTATATGTATTAAAATTGTTGTTTTCAATGAACCCCTGTTGATTCTTGCCTTTTGACGAAAAATCCCAGATCCATTCAGGATAAGAACCACCCCATCAAAAGTGAAACAGGG
Organism: Pictodentalium vernedei; assembly: GCA_031216915.1. Taxonomy (NCBI): domain Eukaryota; kingdom Metazoa; phylum Mollusca; class Scaphopoda; order Dentaliida; family Dentaliidae; genus Pictodentalium; species Pictodentalium vernedei. The sequence continues at coordinate 162,458,427 of CM062288.1, read as the reverse complement.
GAGTTCGTCACGGCGAGACATACGTTCACGCACGGATTCATGCAGGCGACACTCCTTGAGTTTTGGCTGAATACGCGGCGTGAATCTATTTCTTCCAGCAGCGACGAAGCCCGGTTTTCGACAGTTACTATGTTTAGCTTTCGCTCGCGATTCAAATTGTAATTGCGGTGCACGAATTGTAGAAAACTCCAGTGAAATTTCGCTTCTATTTAAAAATTGTCAGTCAACGATTTCTGTTCCGTACATATGTGCGGAACAGAGTTTCATATTCCACATGCTTTAGTGTTACTGTAGATGGAGATTACATAGAACAGGCGTGTAATAATGGTTAATATTACACTACTGGTTGATTATTACACTACTGGTTGTTACAAGGCTAAAACGCTTGTTCACAGTTTTGAGGAATTTCCGTCTGTACAAAGGGAGTTAATCTGTACGTGAGTTTGCCGTAATCCAAACAAAAATGTGGGTTTTATGTAATGCAGAATAGTTCGCCTCGTTTAAAATCAAAACACATGTGGTTTGCAACATTTCATTTCTGTTGAGTGAATAGCAGCCAACATACGTGAAAGAAAAAACAAGATATCTAGAATTAGCACTATAAGTAAATATGAATCCGATTTTACTGCACGTATCTCTGTATCGAGTTCCATATCTGCTATCACTTCACGCAAGTTCACGGTAGATTCAGAATCGATAGACACCATTCTTCAGCCAACATAAAACTAACGAACGTAATGATGATTTAACCTTACACTAGTGCTGGGTGTTTTGGGTTTTTTTCCGGTCCAGATCCGGTTTTTGCGAGAAACTGGAAAACCGAACTACAAGACGCAGCAAAAACCGACCGGACGGGTTTACTGCGTTTGCGTATAAAATGTTCAAACTATCTTACTGGGAGGAAACTGGACTAGTCGTCCACTGAGTTACAATGTGTTCTATGAGCCTACAGGCACATAGAACACATTGGAACTCAGGGGACGTATCAGCACCCAGCCGCTGTGCCATAGTTACAGAAGTGAGGGGGTACAGTTGGGTATTGTTAACGCGCGTAAGTTTAAAAAAAAATTTGAGAAAAAAAGAAGTTGAGAAAAATTTTTAAAACTTACGTTGTAAATGGTGTTCTCTGGAGCATTCTCAGACAATTAAATTAAAACAGTTTTATCCTTTTGAAACTTAACTGGTTAGGTCTTTCAGTTATAGAAAACGTCGTACATGGTGACATTTTAACGGAAGAACGCTGTTGTAAAGTGTGAGCACAAAGCACCAAACGACACTTGAATGTAGGCTGCATTCCAAACGGATGCGTTGCACGCTCTCGATTCTAGCATTCCTCGAATACTCTTAAGCGGTATGTTTCAGACCGTTTGAACGCAGCACGCCTTGTTGCAGTTTGGGACCTCGACACTTGTTTGTTGTTTGCAGCTAATGTGTGTGTGTGTGGGGGGGGGGGGGGGGGTCGGGGGGGGGGGGGGGGGGGCAAACAAACATAATTTAAAAACTTCTCTGATTTAGTGCACTTGGGAATATGGAAATAAGCATACCCACCATTACACCGCAACTTTCAATACAAAAATTAAAATGATAGTATTTTTTTACTACGCTTGGCGAAAAAAGTGGAGGGGTAAGTACCCCCCCCCCCCCCCCCCCGCCCACCGGTGGAGCCGCCACTGTCAGCACCTGTGAACTCTTTCACATAGTTTATCCGTAAAAGGGGTGAATACGTCGTGATCTACTTGGCACATTTTCCCCTTATTGACTCGCCTGGTGGACGAATCAGTAAGAGAAAAGTGTGGCAATGAGAACGCAACACAGATTAGATGAAGTTTATTCATTTGCTACCCTAATTTATGGGTTTTTTTCTGACTCATGTGGCTTAGCAACTGGTCCCCTTGAACTCATGAGAATGATCAACGGGAGGTAAGGCTGAACCATTGGATATACCTACAGATAAAACTTTTTGTGGTGAGTGGTGTTGTACAAACTATTACGAATCTTTTCTAAGTTAACCCTTTACCCAACGTAAAGGTCAAAGACGGGGAGCGCTATTCACAAAAATCGCCGAATAATTTTCATTATTTTTTTCATTTTTTGTCACAAAAACATAGGTTATGACCCCTCTTTGGAACAAGCTCGTAGCAATGAGGGGTCATAATCTATGTTTTTGCGACAAAAAATTAAAAAAAATAGTTATTCAAGAATTTTGTTTGCAACTGTCGTCTGCTTTTCATGTTAGGTAAAGGGTTAAGTAGTCTGAAGTGTTATTTAGTATATGTTCTTACCACATAGAAAAACTGAACTGAAACTGAACCGAAACTGAATCTGAAAAAAATGAAAATCTCCCATCTCTACCATTCACACGGAAACAGATTCCATACACTGTAAAAATGTGTGTTATAAATAGGGTGAAGCGGCTATTAGAACTGGTGCAGCGGTACCGTAAATGTTACGGTAGTTTATTTAAATGACAGTGTAGAACTCAGTGCAGACCAAAGGAGATGTATGATTCATCTTCCCACTTTTCTGTTGAAAATACTGTTAACCAGCGTCAATTCATCATAATAACGTATATGTTCCAGTTAGACCATAGCCACAACCCAAAACCTACACCGTGATGTCTCTGCGCAAATAATCAATAAAGCAATCAAGGTCGAGGTCACTCAATTCTTGTTCAAATCGTAAACCGATTTGTAATTTCAGCAACACTTCATTCACTTGTGAAAAATCTCCTAACATGAAGCGGTTTGCAAGTCATTTCGTTGCTGGAATAATTGCGAAATGGGCAAGTTGGGCAACCTCATTTTAAATATTTCGCGTGGTGAAGTCAGACGATAAGAAATGCTACTGGAACCGTAAACACAGAAAAAAACTACGCGAGCTCTCATCCAATCAAAGGGTGAGGATTTTAGCCTTATTGGAACACAGCTTTAGGTGCTGTATTCCTGCCATGCTACTCGTCGAGCACATGGACCACAACTGATATTCATCAGTGACTGGGTGCCCTGGTATGACCCCCCCCCCCCCCTCCGTCGACAGAAGCTTCTTACGTCCCTGAATCCAGTTGTATCGATGAAAGACGTTAAAGATATAAGCTGTAGAACTTGCTTCCCAATCCTTGTAGAATGAATACTTTTTATACGCCTGTTTTGAAAAAACGGTCGTATTACGGTATACCGCTGTCCGTCTGTCCGTCTGCCCGTCCGGTCACATGTCGTACGATAACTCAAGAACGCTTTGAGAGATTTTCATGATTTTTGGGTAGGTGGTGTATATCGATGCAGGGAAGCTCCCTTTCGTTTAACGTCGCCGTTCGATTAGTCATTCCATAGTTATGGGACTTTATTACTTAGAAAATTGTTGATTTTTTACACGTCGTACGATAACTCGAGAACGCTTTGAGAGATTTTCGTGATTTTGGGGTAGGTGGTGTATATCGATGGAGGGAAGCTCCCTTTCGTTTAGTGTCGCCGTTCGATTAGTCATTCCAGAGTTATGGGACTTTATTACTTAGAAAATTGTTGATTTTTTACACGTCGTACGATAACTCGAGAACGCTTCGAGAGATTTTCACGATTTTTTGGTAGGTGGTTTATGTTGATGGAAGGAAGCTCCCTTGCGGTTGGTGTCGCCGTTCGATTAGTCATTCCAGAGTTATGGGACTTTATCTTTCACATGTCGAACAATAACTTGAAAATGCTTAGAGCAATTTTCATGATTTTTTGGTTGCAAGTATATGTTGATAGAAGGAATCTCCCTTTCAATTTGTGTCGCTGTCCGATTTGTCTTTCCAGAGTTATGGGACTTTATTCATCAAAATATAGGCAATTTTCCACATGTTGGACTTTGAGCAATTTTCATGATTTTTTGGTGGCAAGTATATGTAACCTGACAAGTACACATGTATACGCATATTGTGTGGTTCCCTCTTGTAATTAATAACGGGCATATCATGCGCTCATGGCGCAGCTGTTTATTGACGATACCAATCCTTGCTGTAAATAAATTTTATAACCATGCACGAATAATAATGGCCTTCTATTAGAGTGTTTTTACATGTACCCCACCTTTCATGAATCACGACCCATCCGATAAAACTGTGATCTGTGACATTTTATGTTATGGGAAATCGTTAATGAACAGACGGTGAAATTAACGTAACCCTTTTCATTCAAGATTATAAGACAACGCTTCTAAAAAGAACTGAAAAATATCATAGCTGGCCTAATAAACATAGCTTATCCCTTCTCATTAGAACAAGCAGGGTGAGCTCATTCCAGTGAGTGTAATAAAGTATGGTTTGGGAGAATAATATTTTTAAAAATGAAAAAAAATTGAAAGACCATTTTTGTGAATAACTCCCACAGGATATAACCGCCACCTTAGATAAAGGTGTAAAACGTTACCACAGAAGGGAATTAATGTATTTAACACTCAAATCGAAATAAAAAAATGTGGAGCGTCTGTCTGTATATCACTTGAGAGCACTGATCAACCTGGCAGGGGAGGGTTAAACTTCGTTTCTTGTTTTATATGTAGTAATGAGGTCGAGTACAACAAGAATAACGGATTACAATTAGGAAGTGTAACCGCTGGGGCAGACAGGCTTCGAAAAAGAGGTAATTTTAATAACTCGGCCTAATGTACGGTACGTGGAAAATGCATTACAGCCAAGACATCACAAAGTAGCTATCCGAATAATAACTTCATTTCAGCAAGAAAACATAAGACTTGCGAGCACAGTTTCATTCAAAGGACTTCCGGGTTTTACCTGGAAGTTCTTTGTCCGAAACAGTGCTTGCACTTTTAATGCCTCTAACGAAATTTGTTAATCATTTTCTCGGTGTAATCTCCAATCCACAGGTGTTCAGTTGATAATTTATAATCCCAAAGTGTTGTGTACAGAATGATTGTAAGTACTCAAAACGATTTGTCGCTTTTTTTTCCTTCTGGGTAAAGGTGGTATTCAACTGTGTTACGTGAAAAATAATTGTATTAACTCTTTCGCAGCCAGTGTCGCGCAAATCTGATACCACACGAAGGCCTTGACTGACACAGTAAATGTAATCGAACTCGTTACTGCTTGCTTTCATTCTTTAATAGATGACCAACACTATAGTGTTGGTCATCTATTAAAGAATGAAAGCAAGCAGTAACGAGTTCGATTACATTTTCGAAAAATTAACCCAAATCGACTGGGTTGAGTGAATATGAACCCAATTGGGTTCATATTCACTCGACACAGTCGATTTGGGTTAATTTTTAACCCCACTGATTTTAGAGTGTACTGTATCGCAGCAAACGTCGGCTGTTAAATGTGGAAATAGATGACATATATAACAGACACAGAACCTTCCTTCTCCCTTGGATAGGGGTGTTGCCCAAATTGTGGGAGGTGGAAGTTGGTCATATTGTGCCCATAATTGGGCATTATGGTTAACCAACCTTACCATATGACTAACGCTCGTCAATGGCTATCGATGTAATGCCCTAATTCGATAATTTTACAGAACAAACAGGAACAAAGAGTAAACTTCGACAATACACCTTGAAGCGAGACAGGACCATTTTTTAACTTTTTTTAACTATTTTTTTTATCAGTGCCATAATAATAATTAAATAATAACTGTATTTCCCTTGGATGTTTTCACTGTATAGAACGACTCAGTGCCAGTTTGGCGTGGATAGAGGTAAACTCTAACCTATTTATTTATTGGTGTCTAACTACAACTTCGACAGCCAGGGCCACCTCGTGCCGAACAGTTTTAGAACGGAGGAACCCGGAGTACCCGGAGAGAACTACCGAGCAGCGGAGAACAACTGTCAAACTTCCCAAAGTACTGGCTCTGCATAAACAGGGTTAGCATTGGTTGAAGACAAGTGCACTTTTGTTGTGCACTACGCCATAGTACACGGTGCCACCTCCCCCCCCCCCCCCCCCACGTGGGCAATCGGGATTAAGTTCCTTTCCCAAGGACACAACGCGGGCATCGAACCGAGGACCTTTCGGTTTGAAGCCCAATGCTGTAAACACTGAGCCACCGAAATTTAACATATACCATGGATGAGAGAGCTATGCATGGAAATTAACCGAAATTCTGGCCTTTTAAAAAGATTTGGTGTAAATTATGCGGGTGGGGTGGTGGACATTTTATTTCTATTAATTTACATGAGAACGTTCTCTTAGGACATTTTCCTTTAAATTTATAGAAAATAAAATTCAACTAGTTGAGTGCTAGAAGCCACTATCAGAGCTTCATGTACTGCACGTCGATGGTGCACATGTCTTCATCCGCTGTAACACTGCTTGAGCGGAGCTTGAACAGAGTTAGAATGTTGAGGAGCTGACAATTGCTCGTAGATGTTCGGTGGTTCTCTCCAGGTACTCCGGCTTCCTCCACTCGTAAAACTGTCACGATTACGATTAACCATTGTGCATAAGTACGTGACCTTAAACACCAATAAATAAATCAGGGCTTTCAGAAAAATGAGGGTACCAGAGCAAAAGCCAAAATTTGCCTTGTTCATGTTTCATATTCAGTCAAACCCAAATAATATTTTGTTTGTATAAATTTGTTCTATTATAATCATTGGAGAGTTCCTATAGGCTTTCTCCAATAATTTGTGATAAAACAAATTTTGAATAACAAGTTCAGTCCACCAAAAATATTCTAACAAACTACCAGTTAAGCAGTTCGGTCATCACTTAGCAAACATCAGATACCTAGGAACACTCTCCCACGCCTGGTATTATTTACTGGTGGAATACCTTCGGTTTAACCCTTTGGACTCTAGTGGTATCTTTCATGCCAGTTCAATGGCAGCAATTAGAAGAGCCCATATATTCATTATTTGGGGAAGACCAATCAATATTTTCAGCCTCGCGCCTGCACGTTGAAAATATTGATTCGTCTTCACCACACATTTACTGAACAGACATCCTATTTAATGGCGCATGATGTTCCTGGCCGGAAAAGTGGCCGCTCGTGTTCGTAGGGTTAAAACGCTCGGTGCGATTAAATTGCTCGTGTACAATAAAATGCTGATATAATGACGAATATTTCTCGGAAAAGATTATGAATTCAATGGTTATTAACTAGTTCAACTTGTGTTTGAGTGTTATTCTCTCGAAGAACAGAAGTTAAAACGCTCGGTGCGATTAAATGGCTCCTGTACGATAAAACTTATTTAATGGGTTATATTTCCAGGAAAAGGCGGTGAATTAAATGTTTATTAACTTGTCCAATTTGTCTTCGATTTTTATTCTTTCGAAAAGTACGGCGAAATATTTCAGTCAGCTTTGTGTGATGAAAAAATTAGTCTGCATTCCAGTGAAAAACAACAAATGCACACAAATGAAACCACTCAATTGTTTTCTATCAATTTTATCGGCAAATTATTTTGTGCATGCTTTCATGCTGTTTGGATGAAAATGTCGATGATATATATGGACATTTTTGAATGTAGTGTCTTCAAGAAAGGGACTTAATCCTCGCTTACTGACATGAGGACGCGGTGGCAGACCGCACGTGCTTACAACCAATGCGTCCACTGGGCAATCCTATAAAAGTTTGACAGTTGAATTTTTAGAAGAGAAAAAGACTCTTATTTGGTTACTTACATATAGGCCGAGATCTCAAGCTGAGGTCACTTCATACCAACTTGAGACCGAAGGCTAATATTATTTATCCTTGTGTTTTCCAGGGTGTATGGGAATTTACACCGGTTTGGGAACTCATACACCCCGAGGCGACGCCGAAGGGTGTATGAATTCCCAAACCGGTGTAAATCCCCGTACACTCTGGAAAACACAAGGATAACAGATTTATTTTCAAGAATTCCGGTGCACGTAATACTTTAACCTACATTGTGGGCAAAAACCGACCGAAAATTTGTACTTTGCAAGTTTCGTAAACAAAACCAGACAAATATGGATGTCATTGGAACTGTCTCAATGAGCCAGTTCCAATGATATCCATATTTGTAATATTTGTTTGCACATGAATATTAAATTTCCTGTATTTTTATTTTTGTTCCAACATAACCGAGCAGAAGGTATGAATTAATAATTAAAAATGGGTACTTTTTTAGCCATATAGTTTGCTCTTGTATGTATTTGTTTTTACACCGTGGTTAAACATGGTGTTAAAAAAAGCACTGTGGATTGCAAGTTACACCGTACCTCTCGGCCAATCAAAATGCAGTATTTTGTTTCATTTGGAAATAATGTGAAGTATGGAGGGCAGATATTTCGGCCGATATGAAACTAACCACGTAATAACCTCTTTATTTATTAACCCTTTACCTAACGAATAGCCCGCATCCGCCCGCGTAATATGCAAACTGAGCAGTTGAAAAAATTAAATTTTTCAATATTATTTCAACAAAACCATATCATGTGACCCCTCATTGGAACGAGCTCAATGAACTCGTTCCAATGAGGGGTCACATGATATGGTTTTGTTGAAATTGTTTGAAAAATTTAAAAAAATTGTATTTAAAATAATAAATTTTGATATCGTCTGCGTTGGGTAAAGGGTTAAACAAAAAACAAATAATTACAAAATGTTCTCAGATTAGTTAACTAATTCAACTATCCCAACGTCTCGGCTTTCCCCACATTACATGGGAAATCGCCACGTTCAGAAAGCTGATCTATTTATTCTCTGTTGTCTCCACTAACGATTCTGAAGCTCATTTTGCGTTTAATTTCCGGTAAACTGCTAATCATTACTTTTTTGCCATCTTTACTTCTTGGTCATATAAAAACTCAGGTTCCAGATTCTCCATTATTCCAGGTAACGACAATTTTCCTGATTGCTTTCGATGAATAAACAAAGTGCGAGCTCAGTTCATCTCGGCCGAGGTTGATGTCATATCAGAAGAGTTTGAAGTCACATCTTTAAAGCGTGATAAGGGGGCAATTCTAGGAAAGAAAATTATGTCAAATAAATATGGTTTTTTTCTGTGAATATAAATGGGTAAACTGAATCACCAATGTATAAAAATACCTGGCAATTTCGTATCGGTTGACTACTACGTCATTTAAAAATGTTAGAGGTACATTTTAGTCATTATATTCAAAGAGGAAAATGTAACTCTGGAACAAACAACTGTAAAGGTTTAATTGGATTGGACCCTTCACTTAAGCCTCCACGTATGCACAGTTATACCTTTCAACAATGGTGGTGTCTTCCAAGCCATTCAATGACAGAAAGTGGAAGAGTCCCCATACATCATTACCTGGGTATAGACCATTCAATATTTTTAACGTGCATCCTACGGGCTGTACTTTAAAAATATTGATCGGTTAATCCACACATTCACTGAGCAACCATCCTACTTGGTGAAAGTGGGACGTATCATGTCTCTAGACCTGAAAGCGATTTTTAGGGTCCAACTGGTTACAGCGTTGAAAAGTGTGTTTTCGACTCGCCGCAGTTTGCGGATGCTTCCGGCTACTTTCCTCATAGCTTTGATGCCCACCCAAAAGCCAAAAAACGAAAATACCGTCAATGAGGGTCGTAGAAAGTTCACCTACTTATTGTTTCCAGTAAAATATACAATGTATTTACGAATATTCGGCGAAATATTAACCCTTACATATACCAAGTTTTATAAAACAATACTAGGACTTCCTCGATAGCTTATTTTTCATCGTTCAAACACAGCTTACAGAGCTCGATCCATAAATGGTTCATAAATTATGAGTTTATTTAGGCAAAAATTGAAAAAATAAAATTCAATGAACTCGTTCCAATGAGGGGTCACATGATATGGTTTTGTTGAAATTGTTTGAAAAATTTAAAAAAATTATATTTAAAATAATAAATTTTGATATCGTCTGCGTTGGGTAAAGGGTTAAACAAAAAACAAATAATTACAAAATGTTCTCAGATTAGTTAACTAATTCAACTATCCCAACGTCTCGGCTTTCCCCACATTACATGGGAAATCGCCACGTTCAGAAAGCTGATCTATTTATTCTCTGTTGTCTCCACTAACGATTCTGAAGCTCATTTTGCGTTTAATTTCCGGTAAACTGCTAATCATTACTTTTTTGCCATCTTTACTTCTTGGTCATATAAAAACTCAGGTTCCAGATTCTCCATTATTCCAGGTAACGACAATTTTCCTGATTGCTTTCGATGAATAAACAAAGTGCGAGCTCAGTTCATCTCGGCCGAGGTTGATGTCATATCAGAAGAGTTTGAAGTCACATCTTTAAAGCGTGATAAGGGGGCAATTCTAGGAAAGAAAATTATGTCAAATAAATATGGTTTTTTTCTGTGAATATAAATGGGTAAACTGAATCACCAATGTATAAAAATACCTGGCAATTTCGTATCGGTTGACTACTACGTCATTTAAAAATGTTAGAGGTACATTTTAGTCATTATATTCAAAGAGGAAAATGTAACTCTGGAACAAACAACTGTAAAGGTTTAATTGGATTGGACCCTTCACTTAAGCCTCCACGTATGCACAGTTATACCTTTCAACAATGGTGGTGTCTTCCAAGCCATTCAATGACAGAAAGTGGAAGAGTCCCCATACATCATTACCTGGGTATAGACCATTCAATATTTTTAACGTGCATCCTACGGGCTGTACTTTAAAAATATTGATCGGTTAATCCACACATTCACTGAGCAACCATCCTACTTGGTGAAAGTAGGACGTATCATGTCTCTGGACCTGAAAGCGATTTTTTTAGGGTCCAACTGGTTACAGCGTTGAAAAGTGTGTTTTCGACTCGCCGCAGTTTGCGGATGCTTCCGGCTACTTTCCTCATAGCTTTGATGCCCACCCAAAAGCCAAAAAACGAAAATACCGTCAATGAGGGTCGTAGAAAGTTCACCTACTTATTGTTTCCAGTAAAATATACAATGTATTTACGAATATTCGGCGAAATATTAACCCTTACATATACCAAGTTTTATAAAACAATACCAGGACTTCCTCGATAGCTTATTTTTCATCGTTCAAACACAGCTTACAGAGCTCGATCCATAAATGGTTCATAAATTATGAGTTTATTTAGGCAAAAATTGAAAAAATAAAATTTTACTGTTATTTTTTAAATTATTGCACTGTAAAATTCGCGGAAATTCGTTAGATAAAGGATAAATTGTTATTCTAATTTCGCATCGCGTTTCGATAGTGTCGCGTACTAATAGTTTGGGATGGAATATAGTATAAAATCCAGTGTGTGCACATTTAATTTAATCAAAATATCTGATCTCCAATATTTATCAAGGACTTGAACCTCCAGCAACAAATCACACCAGCAATAAACCGTTCATCTCAACAACTCAAAAATGCGTGTGAGATGAATCGAATAAATTGTGCTTGAAGAGTTGTTCAGTTCAGTCCTGTCGTTTTAATTTCGAATTTATCAAGAGGATATAGACGAACAACATGACAGACCCTACGTCATGTCCGTTGACAATTTCGAGAGATATGACTGATTGTGGATCCAACTTTCTTAACCCTTAACTGTTAGAATTTTGGAAATCTATATTTGGACTTTATTCCGAAGTGCAGGTACCACAATTTATACACAGAACGACGCAGGCGTGTGAATGGTGTAATCGATATGGCACGAGTGCCGGAGCGGAAGGATAAAACGAGAGGCAGCAGGCCTCGAGTTTTATCCTTCCGCGATGGCACGAGTGCCATATCGATTAACACATTCACACACGTGTGTCATTCTGTGTTTATTACTGGTCTTCACGTCTGTAAAAGCAATTATCAGAAGGACACTCAGCACTTCATTTGACAACTCGTCGTCTGAGTTTCAAAGTGTTCTATGTGCCATTAGGCACATAGAACACATTGGAACTCAGTGAACGATCTCTCAACAAAAAGAACACATTTTATCGTCAATCAAATTTGCGAGGGGAACCGTATTACTATTTGTAGCTATCGCTAACGATTCAAATTATAAATGCAGTGCACGATTTGTAGAAAATTCCAGTGATATTCCACTTCTATTTAAAAATAATCCTTCAACGATTTCCGTTCCGCACATATGTGCGGAACAGATTTTCATTTTCGGTATGGTTCAGTGTTGCTGTAGGTGGGGATTTCATAGAACAGATAATAAAAAGAGTTTACATTCTGCGGATGTGTTTCGTATTATCCTTGCAGTGAAACTGATTCGTCTATTTGGATTTGCCTTGTTCCAATTTATGGGAGAGTGCTCAGGAGTGTTTATAAATTATAACAAGGCAAAGACACATCAGCAAATTTTGAGAACCAAAAATAATTTTGCGCTCTGCAAGTTAATGGGGAAATTGGGAGTAAAGTCAGACGTTTTAAAGGTAGAGAGGCGTCGGATCTAAAGGACACGTGTGCGCATATCCTACCTTTATATTACACACGTTACACGATAGCGTAAGAAGATAACATTTCTCGAGTGTGCCAATGTTGTCAACCCCGGGTTTGTCGCGCCTCTTATGCTACTGTTAGGTGTAAAGGGACAGCATCTTATTGAAGCGAGAATTAGACGAGTGTTTCGACGCGTTAGCTCGCCTTTTACAAAGAAGTTTTCTTTGGCGGCTCATGAGTTAATATTATGAAAAAAGTTGCGTAGATTTAGGTGTGCTCTATTCAAGAAACAGACGATAAATAAATAACAAACAATTCAGCTGATCTCATCCCTCCTACTCATCTGTTTGTTTACTGTTTGACATAAATACATGTTGTCTTCTCTAAAGTTTAACAAAACGTTCATTGACCACACATTGTGTGGAATGTGCAGTCAGTGGAAACACCCCTTACTGAACGAGTGTTCTTGTGTTGAATGGGATTTGCCGGCAGATGATTTCTTAATGACGTGGTCGTCTGCTCTGCTTAAGGATGCAGAATATGTCACAGTCATATCACAAGGCTGATACTTAATTTCATTCGAATTCAAGTAATTAAAACAATTTATGGGTTTTCAGAACTTAACCTGTTGCGGTAACCGGTTCTCGTCAGATCACCGAAGTTAAGTAACGTCGAGCTCGGTTAGTCCTTGGATGGGTGACCGTCTGAGCGATCGATTAGACTCCCGCGTTGTGTCATTGGGCAAGGCACTTCACCCCGATTGTCCACATGGGGGCACGATGACGCCGTGTACTAAGGCGTACTGCACGTCGATGGTGTGCATGTCTTCAACCAATCTAACCCTGCCTGTGCTGCAGTGCGGTGTTACGATGTTGGGGATCTGGCAGGTGCTCGTCGTTGCTCGGTGGTTCTTTCCGGGTACTCTGGCTTCCTCCACCCGTACAACTGTCACCGACACGATATGACCTTGGCTGTTAAAGTGTCTATAAACCCTAATAAATAAATAAATGTACAGCTCTCTTCTTTCTTTTCTTCATCCATCCAATCCTTACTTATTGCCATCATTAATATCTCACAATACAAAAACCGCTCCATATTGCCCAGTGATGCCAATTTTACAAATTGATTGCTTTCAACGAATAACGATACACGATTTCGCTGCAAGCAAAATGGCTTCCCTAGTAAAGCACCGAAGGGGGGCGACTCTAGCTCGGTTCATCTTGTTCAGCGTCACATCGTCTGAGTTTGTCATATCAACCGAGCTCGATAATGGAAAATTCATATCTAATGTATAAACTGGTTGTAAACTGATGCTTATACAGTGATTAGTACGGAGTGTAGAGCCGCCATTGACCTTCAGTTACTACCTTGAAATTACAAGACTACTAACTTGTAATTGCTAGATACTAACTTGTAATTATAAGATACTAACTTGTAATTTCAAGATACTAAATTGTAACTACAAGATACTATCTTGTAATTACAAGTTATTTTCTTGAAATATCAAATTAGCTAACTTGTACTTACAAGTTAACTAAATTGTAATTACAATTTAATATCTTCTAACTACATATTATTACCTTGTACAATTTAGCTAACTTGTAATTACAATTTAGCTAACTTCTAATTATTAATTTAACTATCCACAGCAACCATAGGACAGTAAAAAACATAACATAGGTAAATAGTACCAAGGAATAACATAAGACTAACAAGGACATACACAGTCCATCCTATATTACCGTACTAGACAACCAAGCGTACACGGCATAAGAGCGTGGTAAGATACTAAATTGTAATGACATGTTATTAACTTGTAATTACAAGTAAGCCAAATTGTAATTACAAGTTATTAAATCGCAATTACCAGTTACCTAAATTGTAATCACAAGTTAACTATCTGTAATTACAAGATATGAAATTGTAATTACAATTAAACTGCAATTACAAGTTTGATAAATTGTAATTACAAGTTAATAACTTGTAATTACAAGATATTAAATTGTAATTACAATTTAGCTAACTTGTAATTAGAAGTTAGCTAACTTGAAATTTCAAGATAGCCAACTTGAAATTACAAGATAGTGTCTTATAATTGCAAGATAGTATTTTGATTTCAATTTAGTGTCTAGTAATAACAAATTAGTATGTTGTAATTACAAATCAGTAACTTGTAATTACAAGTTAGTATCTTGTAATTACAAAATAAGAACTGAAGGTCAGTGATTGCTGTACGCTGCCGTATATTACCTATTTAAGTACAACGTTATTGTTGAGAACTGCACACCCACAAAACTGAAATATCTGGAAAAAGTGCTTGCTCCCCTTCAGACTATCCAACTACCCGGACCCAGTGTACAACTCCAGAACCCCTCCTCACGATCCACCCCTCCCTCGCCCCACACTGAATGAGTCGCTAAACAATAAAGCTACTTGTCCTTGTAGGGAAAACGTTCTAATCTCAAACTTCTACGAAGAACGGCGAATCAGTATCCAGACACCTCTTCCTGTTGCCAACATACCTATTGTTTATCCAATACACGTACTTGCGACTAAAAGGCTAACAGTGATATTTGAGACTGTGCATTTTTTGGGGATATATTTCTCATATATATACATGCACATTACAGAAATCACCACAATCCACCAATATTGTAACTGACATTAGAAAAATTATCCTTTACCTAACGTAGCGTCTGTATCCGTCTTGTCACAAAATGGTCATTCAAACAGTAATATTAGTCAAATCATCCGTCCAATGAGGAGTCACAGGCTATGTTTTGTCAGCAAAAATCAAAATGTTTAGTGAATCAAGAAATCTTATGTGTCACCATCATGTTGTGTTAGAAAGATTCGTTAAACGATGCTAAAAATTATAACCCGGGCCACGGAGTTATACATAGATGGGTTTCAAAACCTAGTGCAACTAAATATCCAGGAGGGCCGTGGAGGGGACGGTCGGACGAACCCATTCCTTCGTCCCCCTCCCTCTACTACGTGGAGAGGATTTAAAAAAGCGATTGTACGTTACACTGTATGCGAATTTAAATTTTACGCATTGTTGCCGTAAAAGTCAAATCAATTGTCAGTACCCCCATATTTCTTCCTATGATAAAAGTTGTACTATTGTCTTATGACATAGACTGTGGAGAGTGTCGTATCTGGCTGTCAGATGTGTGGGGGTCGTGGTTGGTCACGGGTTAGAACGGTGGACTTTAAACCAAAAAGGTCGACTATTCGATCCTGATCCGCGCCATCTGCACATAGACACAGCTGGTGAGCCGACCCATTCGTGATGTTATCACCAGAAATTTATATATCATATTTGGGAAAAATATTTTGAACAGTTTTCTTTATGACGGACGGACGGACAGACGGACAGACGGACGGACGTGCGGAACACATTCCTCCACTCCCCCCCCCCCCCCCCTCACTACGTGGAGGGAATAAAAAAGAGCTTGAACGTGAAACGATACGCGAATTTAAATGTTACACCTCGTTGCCGTTAAAGTCAAATCGAATTATATCAATTGTTGGTAGCTTATCAGGCGTAATAAGAATTTTGATGCAATCAAGGCGCATTGGAACAAAATAGACAGAGAGAGTCCCAGCTGTGAGAGGTACTTCCGGAGAAGTCGAAAGTCGTGGGCACCAAGGGACTGAAGGATTTAATACTTTATCCAACGCAACTGCCAAAACCGGTCAGTGCTATTAGCAAAAATCATCATTCAATTTTCATTATTTGTTTTCACTTTTTTATCAAAAACATAGCTGATGTTTTATTATTTATTATGTTTTATTGAGATTGTTCCAACGAGGTGTCAAAAGCTATGTTTTTAACGCAGAAAAGGAAACAAATTAGTTATTCAAGAAGTTTGTTTGCAAGTGTCGTCTGCCTTTCGTGTTAGGTAAACGTTTAAATGGTGGCGCTAACAAGCACCTTCCTGTTGTCGCATCCCACCTCTCACTTCCCTTTAGGGTTGGAGGCAACTACTGAAAGATTCTATGTGGCACTGCCTGGCAAAACTCTCCCCTAGATAGTTTTTTTCCCAAAATGTTGAGCTGATAAATGCAATTCAAGACCACCCGAAACATCTCAAGAAAGTAGGTAGCGAAACACCTCCCCCCTTTCTGTCAATCTCTACTTGTCACGCATTATGGGTTGGACAGCTAACTACGCCATATTGTTATTAGGCTTTCCAGGAAATCCGGTCATTTATATTATAAACAATATAAACGTCAATATTTTTCACGCGTAAACCAGAAACGTGAGTGTGTAAAGTAGTCTTTAGATTCTAAAGTTAGAAGGTCAGGGACTCGGCCTTCCTCATTCCCTCTCTCCCAGGTTTGCCGCTTCAGAAGCATTTCACATTGGATAGCCCGTATGCAAATAGAATTCAAAGGTCTCACCTACGTGGGATCGAGCTGGGGTTAGTAAATTGTTTTTTTTATTTCCTTGTTCCAAATAGACGAAAGGGACCATTTAACAGTCAGTATACATTTTATGTATTCCCGGGGCGCGAAAATAATCGTTTCAAATAATGCACACGCGTCTGTTACAGGAAATTCAAACCGGCATTCTCACAATGTACAATGTGTTTCTCGTATTTTCTATAGATAAGAATTCTTATAAATCAAAGAACGTTCAGCGTTGAAGCAGTAAAATTTATATATTATTTACTCACCTGTCTTGATATACGTCTTTCAGTTATAATTTTCTCGTCCCAATACTTCCTATATACATAAATGCAAATATATTTGAGAAAATTAGTGGAAATCTCTGTTGTTGCTGTTAGAATTTGAAAACACCGACTCCACCCAAATAACGCGTCTGGAAAATGAACTTGGCCGGCTTACGCCTTGTCACATCCTTATTTGTGTTATTTGCTCTTGCACTTGATTCTAATTCCCTCATTTATGTTTGTTGACAAATGTTTGAAAAGCGCCGTGAAATTACGACGAACTGAGGTATATTTTTATAGTTTGTTCCAAATAAATGAAGAAATGAAAGTTTATTTGTGTATGCGGCATATGATAGTATTTTTGCCGTAAAACCTCTATTATCGGTGGAGTGAATTAATGAGTAATGAATTAATGAGGTGTGCGAACTTTTTCGGTTTCTTTGTGAGGAATGAAATCTGCGTCCGTTCAGACTGTATTGTGTGATCTTTGACCAGAGTCCAGAGAGTGAACTTTGCATTGTGATGGGCTTAACCCTTTTCCTAACATGAAAAGCAGACGACACTCGCAAACAAAATTCTTGAATAACTAGTTTTTTTTTCATTTTTTTGTCTCAAAAACATAGGTTGTGACTCCTCATTGGAACGAGCTCGACGAGCTCGTTCCAAAGAGGGGTCATAACCTATGTTTTTGAGACAAAAAATGAAAATATAATGAAAATTAATTGGCGATTTTTGAGAATAGCGCTGGCCAGTTTGGGCCGTTACGTTGGGTAAAGGGATAAAAGAGTAGTGGGAGGACTGGGAGCTTTCCGACCATTCTTCGTTCTTTCAATTGGGGCTTATCGATAAGTGTATCCTCTTGAACTCTTCTTATCTCATCAGGTATCCTGTACAGGAGAACTGGTGATAGAAGAAGAGGTCAAGGAGGTTCCGCCTTAGAAACTACTTTGATTCCGTTCTGGAATATTACGCATTTTTGATTGACTTGTCCAAATAAACGAGTCACTGTTGAATACAATACTTGAGTTTATTTTAATGACATTTTTGGCACCCAGGCTCACCTCGTGTCGGACAAATTTACGGTCGGAGGAAGCTGGAGTACCCAGATGGAATCATCGAGCAGCGGCCAGCAACTGACAGACTCCCCAACGTACTAATTGAACACAAGCAGGATTAGCACTGGTTGAAGACATGTGCATCATCGACGTGCAGTACGCCTTTATACACAGTGCCACAATGCCCCCACGTGGGTACTCGGAATTAAGTTCCTTGCCCAAGGACACAAGACGGTTACCCCTGGCGGGGATCGAACCGTGGACCCACTGAGCCACCACGCTCCCTATTTTTGACTCTAAACATAAATGGCACGGCGACGCCGGGGTGAGGGGTGGGGGGGGTGTCTGTTTTTTTCAGATGGTGTTATTTTTTGATTTTGACAAGTAACGTAATCTAATTGTTATTGAACTTTCGTAATAATGACTGTTCCTGGCAGTAACAGATGGAAACGAAACAAAACTTCCAACCTTGTATAAACTGTGGTGTTCCATTTACCTACAGCTACTTACCTAAATTTGCGAGAGCAGGTCAAAGCAAAGAGATGTCTGGGTGGCTTGCGTGTTAAAGAGACGCCTAGTTTTGAAGAGCACATTGATG
This sequence comes from Pictodentalium vernedei, assembly GCA_031216915.1. Classification (NCBI taxonomy): domain Eukaryota; kingdom Metazoa; phylum Mollusca; class Scaphopoda; order Dentaliida; family Dentaliidae; genus Pictodentalium; species Pictodentalium vernedei. Next base: position 162,439,762 of record CM062288.1, on the reverse strand, counting down.
AAACCGTTTGCCGGTGGTAGGTGTGTGTGTGTGTGTGGGGGGGGGGGGGGGGGGGGGTGTCTTGAGCATTGTTTATGCTGAGGTCGCGGTCGCTGGACCTTAAGGAAAAAAAATAGGAAAGGCAATGAAAATGAGTGTCAAATGAGTAACTTAGCACTAGTGGAGACCCTGAAATGTCTAATGTCCGATGTCCAAAATTTCAGTCCAACAGAGTAAGATTCACTGTAAATATAATGAGGAAGTGGGTTGAGAGAATGAAGGATATGTGTGTATTAGTTGAGAGAATGAAGGATATGTGTGTATTAGGAGAGAGTTAGTATGCTTATCGGAGAGACTGGGGGTAATTGGTTTCGAGATGTCAAAGAGTTCGTTCCTGGGTGTTTGGAAGGGAAGGAGAGGTGTGGGGATAGGGAGATATTTGGTGGCAAAGAGTTAACCAAGTCCATCTCACCTGAGAACCGCGACAAATCCGCGGCAGGTCAAAGTGTTGCTATTATCAATTACGATTTCGTTTGGTATCTCAGCTATAGGGGATGGCTTATTCCTCTTGTCTGTTTTTCAGTTTTCACATGAGAGTAATTATTCCAGACAGTATATGCATAATCAAAATTAGGGAGAATAAAGAGCGGTGGTGAGCAACTGACAGACTCACAAACGTACTAACTTTGCTTGTACAGAGTTAATACGTTGGTGAGTCTGTCAGTTGCTCACCGCCGCTCGGTGCTTCTGTCCGGATACTGCGGATTCCTTCACACGCAGAACTGCCCAACACGATGTGACTCTGGTTGTTGAAAGTGTGGTTAAGCTCAAATAAAACAGACAAATGATACATGTTACTAGGTAAGTTGTAATTTTCAAAACACCTGCCCGAGTCTACGTTTTGGTCTATGTGGTAGTCAAGGGTGCATGTAGAGCAACTTCAAAATTAACATTTTCTTGTGAATGTACTCGAAAAGTGACCATCCGATGGGGACCTGACTACCGTTACTTATTCCCAGTTCCTTATTCGACATTTGTTATCAACCGATTTTATCATTTGAGAAATTTTGAAGCGCTGTTCCATTATAATTATGTTAACCCTTTACCTAACATGAAAAGCAGACGACACTTGCAAAAAGAAATTACAGTGCGAGCTCGTTCCAATGAGGGGTCATAACATATGTTTTTGAGACAAAAAATGAAAATATACTGAAAATTATTTGGCGATTGTTGAGAATAGCACTGATCGGTTTTGGCTGTTACGTTGGGTAAAGGGTTAATGAATGCTTCAAAAAATCTACATCGTTGTCGGGGACGTTGCGACACGGAGGGGTGTGATGTCTTACCCCCCCCCCCCCCCCACCATCTCCCATGATTCGTAATTTTAACAATAGTTGGATATTCGAAGCCCTGAAAGGAAAGAGTAGGAAATTTCAGACAGAGCGCAGATGTAATTGTTACAAGAATGTCATGGCCAAATATAGAGCTTTTAAACTGAAAAGTAGTGAAAGTCTTCCAATTATTGATTGAAAAATAGTAAAAATCCCCCCACCCACGCCCCATATCGATTTGTAGTTAGCATTTGTGTCTACCAAGAGGGGTGTATAAGTGGAATTCTGCAACTTATCCATTTACCTCACGAATCGGCGCATCCGCCCGCTAATTTATAAATTCAGCAGTGTCATGTGACGCTCATTGGAAAGAGCTCCATTGGGCGGTGGTGTGTTGTTGATATTTTTCTTAAATTAAAAAAATACAATAAAATTTTATTGTTGAGTAAAGGGATAAAACTTGAAGTTGGACGTGGTAATAAAATTCCCAATTGTTGGAAATTATGTAGCGGTAGGCGATATATTGCTTATCGGGTGGAGGGGGTGGGGGGTGGGGGGGGGCTGGACATTTAGAAGTGCCCCCACCTCCACCCCAATCCGAGGTCCCTCAGCAACGTCTCTGGTTATTGTCATGGTTTTGTTGAAGCTCCGCCAAGCAAAAATTGACTACGAAAATACGTGTCACCGTTACAACACACGCTGCGGAAGTGTACTGACACCGTCTATCACTATTTATTTATTTATTTATTTATTTATTTATTTATTTATTTATTTATTTATTTATTTATTTATTTATTTTTAAGGTCACATATTTATGCACAATGGCTAATCATGACCGTGACAGTTTTACGGGTGGAGGAAGCCGGAGTACCCGGAGAGAACCACCGAGCAACGACGAGCAGCTGCCAGCTCCCCAACATCGTAACTCCGCACTGCATCACAGGCAGGGTTAGATTGGTTGAAGACATGCGTACCATCGACGTGCAGTACGCCTTAGTACACGGCATCATCGTGCCCCCACGCGGGCAATGGAGATGAAGTGTCTTGCCCAAGGACACAACGCGGTTGCCGCAGGTGGGATTCGAACCGAGGACCTCTCAGCTTGCAACCTGCACCTCTACCTACTGAGCCACCGCGCTCCCCCCCCCCCCCCCCGCCTATCACTATGGTGGTGACATAATGACATAGCCGCTCTCGTGGGCTACCATGACAACTATACATGGCGTACCTGAATCACGTGACTATGACGTAACTTCCCCCACCACCTGCCTCTCCATCCAAAAAGGCTCGATCCATCTCTCTGCTACTACTGACGCCGTATCTAAATAACGCAAACAAATTATGCGCAGTGTGTTGAATGTTTTATTGGTTAGAACGTTGACCCTCTGCATACTCATGTCCAGATTTTAAATTTCCACCTGCAAGTTTCCCCCAGTGAGTGCTACAAGGCGCCCTCTACAATGTTTAGGAATTGTAGATGATGCCTTGTTGCACTCAAGCGACGATATTTTCCCATAAAGTAATTTGGAATCTGACAAATTTAATCATGTTTGACAGAGTTCATTGAGCTCTGTCAAACAAAATTGAATTGGTTAAACTCTCATTGCATTTTGGTCAATATGCTGCTTGAAATGTCAGTATTTTGACAACAGCGTGCAGAGGGTTAAATTACATTCAAGCGACAGTTTCTGCAGTCTGTACCTGTATTTTTTGTCCTGCTTCATAAATATTTAAAACGTAAAGATGTACCTCGCCCCTGCAGTTGTACCTCATTGCTTAAGCTTTACGCAAACACAATTGCATGCGTTTAGATAAAGAGCTGCAAGACACTTAATCCCACTTGCCCACGTGGGAATACTGTGGCGCTGTGTACTAAGGCGTACTTACTACACTTCGATGGTGCACTTGTCTTCAACCAATGCTAACCCTGCTTGTGTGGAGTTAGTAAGTAGGGAGCCTGGCAGCTGCTCGCCGTTGCTCGGTGGTTCTCTCCGGGTACTCCGGCTTCCTCCACCCGTAAAACTGCCCGACACGGGGTGGCCTTTGCTGGCGAAAGAGTAGTGAAACCCCAATAAATTAATAAATAATAAATTAGATAAGGAACTTCCGCGTTGTGAATCAAAGTGTTTTTTTATGGCGAAAAAGGATTGCAATTTGTCGTGTTTGTTTTTGCTTAATGCGTCCAGACCTTCATTATACGACCAACGAGTTTTGGTAAATACTCAGTTGCAGTGAAGGCAACAAAAGTGGTTAAAATGTAAACACTATTGATCGTACAGACTGAACAAACTTTTCAGACTCAGTCGAGGCGTTCTCTGCTCATTTTGCCAGAGGACAGCGTGTCATAGATGAATTAAAACTGGTAACAGTTTGCAGAATTTAAAATCTCTGCAAAGTATAATGTTATATACCCACGAAAATAGACTAACATTCAAATGAGGCCGAAGCTGTTGACATGGATCAAATGCACAGTCACCACAAGCGTAGGAGAGAGAGAATGTTACACCAGATTTCTGTGGTGTATGGAGCTCAGAAGTTTCACACATGCTTAAAAGAAGAGAAAACAAAATTTAATTTCATTTTCTTGTGGGTACGCGTATCTGAACCAGTCGCGTAGCCAGGATTCTATAACAGGGGGTGCCCTTGCCATTTGGGGGTGGGGGGATAGTGGAGGGGGGGGGGGGTAAACATGATAACTTGGAAGGTTGTTGTGGGATAGTGGTGGAGGCATCCTCTTTTCTTAACTAGGGCCCTCCGGTTGGTACGCCTCCTCCCACTTCCCTTGAAGGGAAGTGGGAGGAGGGGGTAACAGCCGCAGCGTCCTAGTAAGGACTAAGCCTTCCACCACCAGCAACAGATTTGGCAAACGTCAGTACTCTAAGAGCGAATCTGGGGCATTTATTGATTGTGTAGCCCTGTATTAGAGACTATTTTAGGGCTCTATATGTCATGTAAAAGTGGCATTGGGCCAACATTTTGCCCCCAAAGTGGCTGCGCTACTGATCTAAACCTTGTGCTGACCAAATCCGTCCAGCGCTTCTCACAAAAATCTCCATTCAAATGTAATACTTGTTTTATGTTCTCCTCCAAAACATAGCTTAAAAACCTCCAACGGAAAAAAGTTGGTCGAGCTTATTCCAATGCGGCGTCACAGATATACGCTTTTGAGACAAAAGGTAGAATATTTAGCTATTCGTTGAAATTGTTTTGCAAGTGCCGTCTTACAGTCTTGTTGGGAAAAGAGTTAACAATGATCGGCAAATAATTATCAGATCAAACCATGTATTAGAACCCTCTTTAAAATGTGCCCTCCATCTCACCAATGTCTATATGGGCCGCAACATCGGTCAGTGGGTCGTTATTCAATTGTCAATGTCGGCATTTTCGCGCAAATATGAATGTATTATAATGCAGCATCTCAGCATCCACCTTCCCATACCCCAAGTTGTGGGGGATGTCGAAGGTCAGATGTCCGAATACTTTATCAGTTTGACCTGACTCAGATAATAAGGAACAATGCGATACCAGATTTGGCAGGGTTTGCATGGAGGCATGGGCGTCGCGAGGATTGCCGCTAAAGATGGGGGGCGGGTGTAACCCAGATTTATCCAGATACTACTGTCCTGGCGCAAATCCCAAATGATCAAATATTGCAACTTCATCACCAAGACATACCTTCTTTGGAGGCATGCCTTATTGATGCAGTTGGAATATTAAACAGATACAATCAAACTCAAGACGTCTTTGAAATTTATTATTTCGACTGCTGCATCGATGCACAGAACTAATAACAACAGCGATCAAAATTAAATGAGAGAATTCTCACAATGTGTTCACGTGTCTTTGCCTTGTTACAATTTATGGAAGAGTGCCTACAGGCACTCTCCCATAAATTGTAACAAGGTAAATTCATACATACCAAACAGTTTCATTTCGAAGGTAACATGACACACATCCACAGAATATGAAGCCTTTTAAGTTGCCTAACCTGCACTTCAGACCAAATATGGGCTTCCAACGCTCAATCTTTCAACTTGAAGCGTTTATCGGCTGCCGCCATTTTGAATACTCAATGAACAAAGGGGAGATTACTCATAGCTGTCAGCGTATATTGATGTTGACAGGCTGTATATGGCTTTATATACAGTCTGCATGTGACGTCTTTGAACCAATAAAATTCCCAGGTACTTGTAGGAGGTAAGATATATAAAAATATGTATGTGGTAGGTCGTGTCGCAACTTTTTATTTAAATAACACGTACCGGTATTCGAATTGGTCATGCTGGGTTCCCAAACAATCTAAACGGGTACCACAGGCATCCTTTTGTATGAGCAACAATACGTATGATAAAAGTATCGAATCTTGTTTCGGAAGAAGTCCATGATTACAAGCAAGTGCTAATCGATGTCTCAGGCTCCAATCCAGATGAAAATATCCCGAGTGGAAAACAAATTGGGATGTTACCCCCCCCCTCCCCCACCCCCCACCCCCACGACATCCCTGCGTGGGGGCGAGGGACGTAAACAGATGGCCGGTACAAATAGAGATAACCCTTCCACTTATGCAACCATCATCCAAGATAATTTCTGCTCTGTTGTTTCTAAACTGAATAGGCTGACAGCTTTATGATTTCTCTGATGGTTGTTTTCTTCTCTTGTATTTCGTATTCCCACACTCTCAATACATTATCACAGTTTAACCCAATTTGGTTCGCTACCTCGATAATGCGGTAATTAGCTATGATAAGAACAAATCGAAGTAAAATGGTTACTCCCAAAAGGCCACACATAAAACCCGTTTAAATCGATTCTTTGGCGGGAATCTGTTACAGTTTCTAGTTTTTAACTGGTAGAGTGCTGGAAGCCCATATTCGGGATTTACTTTGAAGTGTGAGTACCAGCACTTAAAGGCTTCATATTTTGTGGATGTTGTTCATATCACCTTTGAAGTGAAATTATTTAGTCTGTTAGAATTTGCCTTGTTACAATTTATGGGAGAGTGCCTAATGGCACTCTCCCATAAATTGTAACAAGGCAAACATATGTGAACAAATTCTGATGACCAAAAATAATTCAGCACTCTACCAGTTAATAAGAGTATACTAAGTACTATTTGTTATATGATGTGACCTTTTTTCTAGTAAGTTAGCCCATTATTTAAAAAATGGTAATGCACGGTCCATCAGGCGCCGGAGAATTATCGTAGATTTAGACCCCTGGGACGAGGAATGATAAGCATTTGTTTTCTGTGACAGTAGTTGATGTTTATTCGAAAATTATTTCATAAGATTTGTGTCATTAAAGACTTCGTGATATATTCTTTATCGGGGACTATTTCCTGACGCGGACACTGCGGATAAGCAATGTATCTTAAGTTGTAACATCATCGCAGGCCTTATATAGGCCGCTGCCGTTTCTCCTAGGACCCACTTAAATTAAGTGTCTTTTGTTGGGTTTTTGGATTATATAATAAACAGAATCGTCAACTCGCCCCCAGTTTATATAGACATTTATAAAATTCGTCCAGTAAATTAGGTCTGGCCCACGCTAAAGCTACTTCCAGATCTAATTTACGAAACTGGGGTCTCGTTGGAAATTCTCGATTTAACAATCGAACGCAGCCATCTCTACATTCTTCCAATACCAGTATCGGAGTATTTGGAATAGTGTTGAAACTAGATAAAATAGAGTAAAGAATTACGAGCTAACAGCAGCTTCTATAAACCATAATATTTGTACCCATTGGTTCACTTGTAGGGCCTTGCGAATCTCAGATTTCGAAACGAATGGAATCTCGAATCGAATCAGACAGAGAGTTTCAAATCGAATCGAATCTCGAAGAAAATCTCATCGATTTCAAGTTGAAGATATTGCACTTTCTAACAAGCATGAAATAGAGCGAATATAACCAATCTCCCACTCAGGTATTGTATTAAGCTTCCGCTCCACAGTTTTCCAGGCATTTCCAAAAATGACATGCTCTTCAAATGCAAATATTTTGTAACTTAGTTATCTAACCCATAATATGTATTACATTTCCCAAATCCACAAAAAAACATATAACACCATCTGCCTAAGTATAAATAAACAATCTGAATGTGGGTGGAATAATTTTATTGTCAAAGGCAAGACTTCAACCTGCAAATTTACATGAAAAAATGCCGAAACCAGTCATTTTCAGCCACTCAGCAGCCTCAAAAGCAGAATTTTCCCACCACCCTCACCTACCTATCCCTGGAGCATAGCATACCCTGTTTCTAAAATGCAAAAAAAAATTATATGTTTCCGTTTCATTTTTAGTTACATGTCTGGTAACAAACCCGTGTAAAAATTGCATTTTAAAAAATAGCCAATTTTTCGAAGCCACTGTTTCCCATAATTCATCTGGTAATTTATTCCTACGTGTCAGACTCCAACTTTGGGATCAAAACTTCAAAATCTCTTGTCCAACAAGAAGCCTAATGTAATCATATATCTGATACTAAAAATATATCTCTATTTTACTTGGCCTTAGTTTCAGCATTATGCCGTGTGTTTAGAATTTCACCCTGTGCAATAGTGCGAAACTGTAAAGCGGAACCTCAACGACCACTTGTCTGTTTGAGCGAGTTAAACAAAAAAGCGGAATATTTCAGAAACGGAATCAAACTAGTTTCGGAAGCGGAACCTTATTGAATGCTTCTTCTATCAGCAGGTTTCCTGTACAGGAGATCTGACGATAGAAGAAGAGTTCAAGAGAAGACATTTAGAAGGATTTTGATAACACCTTCACGATTCTAAAATGTCAGAATCAGCCCGACTCGATTCGAATCATCACACGGCTCTACTTGTTTCTTCCAACGGAGTATTCTCAACAAGTCAAATAATACCTTTAAACACGAGTCCCGCTCTATAATGCCCACGGACAACCTATTGAGCCTGGCGAAAACGCGGACGGCGAAAATATTACCACGACAAACACATTAATACATGGACGACTAATCATAATAATCACGATATATCGATATTATGTAATATTTTTTTTATCACCCCACGAAATTCAATAAAATGGTTGTCTGGGCCCAAACATTCCACTGTGGCTTACAAATCATGCCAAGATAAGTGTTTAATAAGACGAACGGAGTAACGCTTCATCGAGGTAATCAGTCAGCTGGCTTGATCGGCCAGGTGTTTTGTTTGCACAGATTAGTGATTTGAGGTTATTTTCCAGTCGACATCGTAAAGCAAACAATTTAGAGAACACGTGTTTCATATGGAAGGAAGAAACACGTGGAGATAAATGCGATCATTTCTTTTGTCAAAGGGGCCATCCATTGTTGTATACATAGCCTGGACTGCGATAAAGCGAACAAACACTAGCGCTAAAGTCAATCATTAGTTCTGCAACAGACCGAAAAAGAAGTGCGGGAACCAACGACCCCAAGCACAGAAAGCGACTTATTTATCTCCAGACTCGGAGATCCGGGCCATCCGGGCTGCATGGATGGTAAATGACCTTTATATATCGATCGCTACACTACTCTCCGTATTTTGCGATTAACCACACGAGAATCGCACCCAGATTCAACACAGAGCGAGCGAAACACCCACAGTGCTTCCCACAGCTTCCCCAATGCCATCAACTGTTGAGGGCTGAGCAAGCCCCCCCCCCCCCCCCCCAATGTAACAGATCACAAGAGAAGTGCGGGAGCCGTGGCTACCACACTTCTCTCGATCTGTTACAGTTTTATGGAAACGGTATATAAGAATGAGTTCAAACAAGATTTCCAGGGGAGCGTAAAGGTAACCGGTTCTCGTCAGATCACCGAAGTTAAGAAACGCATAGCCCGGTTAGCCCTTGTATGGGTGACCGTCTGAGCGATCCATTCGGACTCCCGCGTTGTGTCCTTGGGCAAGGCTATTAACCCCGATTGTCCACATGGGGGTACGATGCCGCCGTGTACTAAGGCGTACTGAACGTCGATGGTACGCATGCCTTCAACCAATCTAACCCTGCCTGTGCTCCAGTGCGGTGTTACGATGTCGGGGAGCTGGCAGTTGCTCGTCGTTGCTCGGTGGTTCTCTCTGGGTATTCCGGCTTCGTCCACCCGTAAACTGTCACCAAAACGATATGACCCTGGCTGTTAAAGTGTCGTTAAATCTTAATAACTAACTAACTAACTAACTAACTAACTAACTAACTAACTAACTAACTAACTAACTAACTAACACAACATGCAAGTTTATCTGATGTGAAAGTAAGAAACTAATTCAGCTGGACCGATTTAAAGCATGTCCACTCCTCAATAGAAGACCTTGGATATATAACCTGCGTTATAATGACATGTGTTAGCATTTTAGTGTGTGGATGCTGAGACAGTCATATTGTATTATACTTATGAACGAGGGTGATGTTACAGACCATGTGCATCCTGGCGGCCAAAATAGTCCTATAGCACTCCATTTCGTATAGGCATACTCATCTAGATATTTACGGACCACATTGTTTTGAAGGAATCAGCTTGTTTTGTGAATAACACATGGAGCTTTGTTGATTTTTGAAATCTTGACTTGAATGTTTCGAAGACATTTCTACTGTCTGCCGCTTAAATGGAAGAAGTCTTAAAAATGTCCCTCATTGAGATCTTATGACAAGTCCCTATTTTTTCCTCATCTGGGTACTGGACGGCCCCATTTCGTGGAAACCCGTTATATGGTCTGCCTATTGTTACAGATTCCCATTCTCGTCGTATGGGTCCATGGGGGCCATGTCAGAATGCCCACAACGAGGTCTTACAACAAGCCCCTCTTATCCCCATCTGGGTAATGAACACCCACGTTTCATGGAATCCCACTTACGGAATCCTTTGCCATGGTCTGCCTATGGGTGTAGAATCCATTTTTTGTCGTGTGAGACCATCGAATACCCCAGGAAATACCTCAGTGCGGTCTTTTTTCAAATCCCTCTTATCCTCATCTCGGTATTCAACGACCACGTTCTGTGGAGTCCCCCTGTGACCTGTCTATGCCTGTACAATTCATTTTGTCGTCGTATGGAGCCACAATGACCAAAAGGAAATACCACAATAAGGTGTGATATACCATCCCTCTTATCCTCATCTGGGTATGGGAGGGTACATACGACACGGTACAGTACAGTTGCCATGGACTGGTCGTAATCCATGCGTGGGCAATGATGTCCACGCATGTGTTTACAAAAGTAATAAAAATAAATTGTCAGCAGCGAAATTTTAATTAATGAAGCACCGGGTTGAACCTGGTGCTTCATTAATTAAATGTTTGATGAGTATTCCTAGAATTAGTGTGTGGAATCGAATATTATTGCGTCCAATACTGTGGAGATATTGCCCACCCGTGGAAAGTGACCATCCAACGCTGTCGGACTAAATGTACAATTGGAGGATGCATATTGGGGGAAACCTTTGGGGGATAGTTGCCGTAGAAACCTGTGGTGCCTACATTTGGGTACCCTCCCCCGCTACAACCGGGTACCTGCAAGGATAGTTTCAGAAGACAACATAACAACATATAGAATTCCATTTTTACTCGATAAAATCAGTTGGGCTGAAAATCAACCCAAATCAACTCGGTTGAGTGAATATGAACCGAATTGTATTCAAATTCACTCAACCCAGTTGATTTGAGCTGATTTTGAAAGCAACAAATTTTAGTGTCTATTTTGTCTCAATCACAGTATAGTTTTGTCAAGTCCATTGTCAATCGCATTGCCAAATGCATCTTCGAATATTCTCACTCAGTTCACAGCCATATGGCTGAACCATCTCCTTTGTCGATTACACATCTGACTGGTGAGTTAGCTTTCCGCATTCTCCTTTCCGGAGAGACTGATAACCATTTTATTGGAGACTTCTTGTTCGCCAATGGAATTTCTTCTTTTGTTTGACTTTGACTGGATTCTTAATCTGTATGTTCGCTCTTTGAACATTTGGAGCAGGGGTATGTTGGTAGCTTGGATTTCAGGTGCTTTGTAGACTGGGAGGCTCATCACTTTATTCTTTGGTCGTACATTTTTGGATTGGTTCATCTTTGATGAAGCTTTGTTCTTGGTTTGGTTGGCCTATAATCTGAGTCGGCACCATTCGTCTGAGTGGTAAATTTCTTCTTCTCTCCAGCTTTCCCTTTTCTCTTGGATTTGTCGGCAGACTGGTCTGTTCATTACTGTTTTCGTCTACAGTTCGAGTTGAAACTTCATTGTTGTTTGGTATGTAGTTTCATGGTAACTTCATTGTTTTGAGTGTCCTGCAGCAATGGACTTTCATGTCTTCCCTCGATGACAGTCTGCGAACAAATGAGCATTCAGTGTCGTGTAGATTCTTTTTTATACTTTCCCCAGAGCCTCTGCTATACTCACCGGATATCATTGACTGCTCTTATATCATCGTTCGATTTTGCATTCAAGCGTGTCTATATGATGTTTTCGGGGTGTTTGTAGGAGCTGAAAAATCTAGTCTTTCGTCGAAGAATACATTGGAATGCTACGTTTTGTAGGTGTAACACGTTTTCACTATAGCAAGGAAGGTCACTTTTGAAGCAACCCAACGCGGCCTTGCGAGTCTCGGTATACTACCTTTCATGCGATTATCACCATTTCACCAGTTCCCCCTCTCCTTAAGTTAAAAGACTTGCTATCCACATGTCATGTCTGTAACCATTCAGAGCTGTTAAACACAGTTTAAAACATTTTCATTTTTATTTAAAATCTGCGTCAGTGCGTTTCGAATTATGATGTGTTTTTAATATTTGAAACTGTTAATTGGGTGGGTTTCCGGTCGGGTACTTCACGACTGGATACAAGATGGACTTTTAAGCGAGCTCAAAACAACCCGCCGATTGCTCTGAGCATCGGTCTCGCCAAGTACTCGAACATTCGGATCTCCACCAAATGGGTGCCGAACGCCAAATCATCATGACATTGTATCAAAAGCAGTTAGCTGCTGATATAAAAATGTGTCTCATGTTGGTAAACATGTCCAAAATAAAGTGCATACACTCTAAACATTAACCCAGATCAACTGGGGTGAATGAATATGAAACTAATTGGGTTCATATTCACTCAACCCAGTTGTTTGGGTTGCTTTTAACACTTCTGATTTTAGTGTGTACATTCATAAAGCTGCAGAATTAATTGTTTGTTTGGAAACTACTTTCTTGTTTGAAGTAACTGTAATCTGGATCAATTCCAGGCATTCCGGCTTCCTACAGCCGTGTAATTGTCCGATTCGATCTGATCCCAACTGTTGAAAGTGTTCTTAAATCCCAATAAAACAAACAAACAAACAAACAAACAAAAAATAACCCCCACCCAGCCCGCAATTAAATCCTCTTAACTCAGCTCATTATAGATTGAACTCGGTGAGATGAAGCCGGGCCGAAAGTCAAGATCACAGCGTGCGCAATAACAACAGATCGCCTCAAAGATTTTATCCTACGTTCATAATCAGTTTGGGCCTAACAATAGGAAGGATAACTGGTAGTAACTGTGCAAAACATCCAGATCGCAGTTACTTTGAACATGAAAATGGTTTCCATTCTTTACGCTTGACCTTTGTTGAACAATATTAAAGAAACGGTTTCAACACTGAAGTGGGATGGACAGTACACGTTAGGAGTAAGAGTTGTCTACCAGTGCACAAGTTCGCTTTTAGCATCAGTTTGTCTACCGAGCTCAACCCAGAATGGCGTCGGAAAGGGCGGGTGTAGGATCACCGAAACTAGCACGAGAGAAAGAGGGGCACCGCGTTCCTTCTTCTCCCAAAGCGTACAGGTGGACAAGACAATACTTTCCGAGAACAGTAACTAAGAATCTCCCCACAATTCGTTTCTAACGTATTTTACATGTACAAACTCTAATGTGGGGAGGGGGGGAGGGGGGATCAAATATAATGACTAAGTTTGGTCGATAATCACCGAGGAAACAAACGCCGCGGTTATTTCTAAACCTCTATATCGTCTCTTCAGAGGTACGAGGCGCCTGCTGATGGCGCCTTAATTGTTCGTTCTCAATGGACGATACACGTAATGTCAACACTATTGAGTATCACATAACAATTTATGATTCTTTGTGAATTGATGGTCTTAACTCATACACAAAGTCAAATGCCATTTGTGATATCCTTGACCCTCCTCGACCTCGGATGCTACCCGCACCCTTGTCAAACCCGGTGGGACAGGAACTGCAGTTGGATGATGCGTAAGTGAGGTATACAATGTTATAAGCATTTGGCTGCCCACAAGAGCTCAGAAGGGAGGTTCCAACAAAAAAATTATTTTTACATGCATGCATTAAATTTTTTAATTACCAAGTAACTGAACACAATGGGGTGTGTGTCTTACCGTTGCACTCGAATCGTTCACATTTGTATTTTCCTCTAGATGTTAATGTTGAATTAAAACACGATTTAACTTTAATTACCTAAGATTTACATTAAATTGGGAAACTGTAAAGCGAGACAGGAATGTTCATTGACTCCTCAATAATTTATCACTCCTGGAATGTTCTTCTATCTCTTGACCCAGTGGCTACAGAAAACGGTCTTAATGAGGGAACAGGTATCGCCAGTAAGTACTCTTAACTGGTTAAGTGCTAGAAACCCATATCTGGGCTTTATTCTGAAGTTCAGGTACAACAACTTAATTCTGTGAAAATGCTTCGTTTTATCTCCAAAGTGAGAGTATTTGCCATGCTGTAATTTATGGGAGAGTGCCTATGGACACTCTCCCATAGATTGTAACGCGGCAAAGACAAGCTGACAAATTTTAATGACCAAAAACAATTTAGCACTCAACCAGTTAACCCTTTACCAAACGTAACGGCGAAAACCTCGGCCAGCGCTGTTCTCAACAATCGCCAATTCATTTTCATTATATTTTCATTTTTTTGTCTCAAAAACATAGGTTATGACCCCTCTTTGGAACGACCTCGCCGAGCTCGTTCCAATGAGGTGTCATAGCCTATGTTTCTGAGACAAAAAATGAATAAAATTAGTTATTCAAGAATTTTGTTTGCATGCAAGTGTCGTTTGCTTTCCATGTCAGGTAAAGGGTTAACAAATGCTACACAACGTAGAAAGAAGGATTGGGAACGAGGCATACCATTCGCATTCAAAACAACCATTGAATTGCGTTAAAGTGGAACCCCGGTACCTGAACAGCCAATTTGTCAGTGAAAAGTATTAGCTGGTGTTTAATCAACAGAAGTTTGGCTTTCTTGTGTTCTTGAGATGGACTGAGCATTTATTCCATGTTATATTGTGTGACAGAGTTCGTGGAACTCTGTCTTACAGTATCTAATAGAATAAATGTCTGTATTTGGTATATATACTGAGGCCAAATTTGTAAAACACAATGGGACTTCTGTTGTTGTCAATGTAATTTTTCGACATGTTCCAAGATTTTTGATTCAATTAACAGGAGTTTACACCATAGGCCATATGCAATTAACGTGTCAGTTTTTGCTGAAGGTATAGTAAACGGTTTGGTGTTTGGAAGTTATATTCAGTTAACAGGGTTAGTTAATTATTGATATCCAATTAACAAGAACAGGTCTAAAGGATCTGGATTCAGTGGGGGTTCCCTCTCTGAATATCCAACTGTACCTCCCCATCCATCTGCCTGACATGCAACTGTTTGGGAAAACGATTCACACACCCCACGGAGCGCGGTTTCTCATTGTTTACGGCATTGAATTTCAAACAGAAAGGTCAACGCGTTGATTCTGCCATAGGTAACTGCGTTGTGTCCTTGGGCAAGGCACTTAATCCCGATTACCCACTCGAGGGCACGGTGCACTGCCCGCCGATGTTGCACTTGTCTTCAAGCAATGCTAACCCCGATTGTGTGACATTAGTACGTTGGAGAGTCAGGCAGTTGCTCGCAGCTGCTCGATGGTTCTTTCCGGGTATTCCTGCTTCCTCCACCCGTAAATCTGCCCGACACGAGGTGACCGAAAGTCGGTGTCAAAAGTGTCGTCAAAGCCCAATAAATAAATAATATAAATACTGACTCCAGTTAGACAACCCGATGAATTGTGGTTCGAAAATCACTAATTATCTGTAAGAAACTGTCACAGCCATACATAAAATGTCACATCTACTACCTATGGGGCCTAAAATTTCTAACTGTTGGTGATTAATGGTTTGATGCTTAACTCTTTACCTAACACGAATAGCAGACGACACCTGCAAACAAAATTTTTGAATAACTAAATACTTTCATTTTTTGTCTCATAAACATAGCTTATGACCCCTCGTTGGAACGAGTTCATCGAGCTTATATGGAATTGGCCTGGATACTTTCTACTGCTGAACCGAGTACCCCCAAACCAGCAACAGGTGTGTAGCCAGGAATCTGATGGGAAGGTGCGCTAAGAAAATTTTGGAAAATGAGTATCAAATGCTCTGTGGTAGCATCTGAAGAAAATATTATGTGAAATCTAGAACTTAAAATATAAGAATGTTGGCAGTATTGTATATGAAAAATTGCATACAAAATAGATCTATTTTGTTAAGAGGTATATTTTATTTTCCAGATATTTATTATTCCTATATATGTAATTCTGTTAATATGTGATTCTGGCAGAAATTAGACAGCGATAAGCTCGGCGCAACATATAGCGCCCGTAACACCAGAACCTTGCAACTTGTTTAAGTGAAACGCCTAGGGACTGTGATACTTTTTGATAGCCTAGGCTATAAAAACAATATCAATGCAGTACCTGACCGTTTCACAGAAACTACATGGAAACAAGAAAATTTATCTTTTAAAACAACTTACCCCAATACATCGGACTCTCTGTGACTCAGCCACAAAGAGTACAATGTATTGGGGAAACTAAGGTCGCCCATGTTGTCAAAATCTTCTAATCACAAGTGAGAGATAGCCCCTCAAGTAGAACTCTAATTCTGTGGGAAGGTGGGTTAACACCCGCCGCATCTCCCTTGAGCAACAACCGTTAACCCTCTACCTAACATGAAAAGCAGACGACACTTGCAAAAACAAAAAAAAAATTCTTAAATAGCTATTATTTTCATTTTTTGTCTCAAAAACATAGGTGATGACCCATCATTGGAACGAGCTCGAACTGCCGTTCCACTGAGGAGTCATAACATATGTTTTAGAGACAAAAAATGAAAAAAAAATAATGAAAATTAATTGGCGATTTTTGAGAATAGCGCTGGCCGGTTTTTGCCGTTACGTTAGGTAAAGGGTTTATAATTTTATGTCTTTGCGCAGGTCTCTGAACATTATCGGGGAATACTCGAATAGCTGGGTGCGCGGTGGGGTTACGGTAACCGGTTCTCATCCGATCACCGAAGTTAAGCAACGTGGATCCGGTTAGTCCTTGGATGGGTGACCGTCTGAGCGATCGATTCGGATTCCCGCGTTGTGTCCTTGGGCAAGGCAGTTAGACCCGATTGTCCACATATGGGCACGATAACGCTGTATATTAAGGCGTACTGCACGTTGATGGTGCACATGTCTTCAACCAATCTAACTCTGCCTGTGCTACAATGAGGAGTTACGATGTTGGGGAGTTGGCAGCTGGTCGTCGTTGCTCGGTGGTTCTCTCCGGGTACTCCGGCTTCCTCCACCCGTAAAACTGTCACTGACACGATATGACCTTGGCTGTTATCTGGTTTGGTTAGATTCTACTGAAATAAATTCACTTCGGAGTGAATGGCCTTGGTAAGAAAATGCATTCTTTTTCCGTGTGGATTGCAGTGTCTGTCAAAACTGACATCTCTTTTAAAGCTGATGCACCTTCTGCTATCCCTCAGAGTGTATCCGTTTTCAAAGTACTGTAATTATACACGGATGACTATTATTAATGTATTGTCATACTCGATACTGCAGTGTTCACGCTGGTCCGAAACTATCTGGTGCCAAATTTGATCAATTCTGGATATTTGAATGCCAAACAAAGTGCTTTGGTGCAAAAGGGGATATTTCTTCGCTGTTTAATTCAAATAAATTGATCGAGTTTTAAAAAATGAAGTTGCAATAGCAATTATTTCAAGAGTGAACGGACAATTGGTCACGAAAAAAATCCGACACATCACGAAAGTTCTGACGAAATCCCCGAGAGGCGAAGAAGACGGTCACCTAAGTTACATCTATGTCACTGATTGAATTAATGATCAGTGCGAATGATGTCGGTACGAACGCCTGCTGTTGCACTAAAATAATAACAGATATAATAACAGATTAATCGACTAATTAAGTTAATCTACCGGGCGAAGTAGTTCGCGAGTCTTTACAAAAGGTAACATATAATTGAATAAATATACTTTGTACAGTCGCGAGTCACTCGCGACAGTTTGAAGGATTTATCTAAATAAATTCTTCCTTTTGTAAAGTTGATATTTATTTATTTATTTTAAAATTTATTTATTTATTTTGTGGGTTTAACGACATTTCGACAGCCAAAGTCACCTCCTGTCGGACAGTTTTACGGGTGGAGGAAACCGGAGTACCCGGAGCGAACCACCGAGTAACGGCGAGCAACTGTGCGTAAAGTTGATAACCTACAGTGTTGTATTGTTTGGGTGCCAAAAGTTTAGCCAATAAAGATGTTTTTGTTCCAAATCAAAAACATATTTAGCGCAATTGGCAAAATTGATTCCTGACAGCGTGAACAATGCTATACTTTTAACCAATGTAGTGCCAATCCAATATTGTAACCTTTCGAACCCGGGGGGGGGGGGGGGGGAGGGGCGGGGGGCTCTTTTCAGGTCGAGGATCGTGACACGACCTGAATTCATAAACTATTTTGTTGTCAGAGTGTTTGTATGTAGACCAAACAAGATTTTCAACGTGCAGCCCCAAGGCTGCACGTTGAAAATATTGAATGGTCCCCCATGTAGCGAATATAGACTTTATTTGTTGAGGCTCCGAACTTGCATGGAATATACCATCAGGACCCAAAGGGTTGGCACTCTATGTAACACCGATAACAGTTCTGAAATCTGTTCCCAGTGTACCTAAAAACTTTCAGCCATTCTCTGGAACATGGCTTTCATGTATGACACGTACGCAAACTGACATACGTCATGCTTTCTACACACAGGCGGAAATAGGTTCGTGCGGTTATATTAGTATTGTATCCCATGTGCTGGATAGAGTTTCTATTCGAACGTAAAAATGGGAAGGGTTTTTAAAAGCTCCCAAGAAAAAAGGAGACTATAGTTGTATGTGTTACCAAATCCCCTGAGGACATTTAAAACTCTGAACCCGTGATAACATTAAACAAAAAACTTAGACAGAGAGATCATTGCGTTCCAAATTACTATAGTTCTGGCGTGAGATTAGGACAATTATTAATTACACTGTAGACTGCGATTGAGATGTAGTGACTTGCAAGCTCATAAATTCGAAGGGTTCATTACAGATGACCCTCAATATGCATGCAGCCACGGATATGAAGATGCCGAAAATTTTATACCACAATAAAATTATTTTACAATGTCCACGCTTTGATGTTGGGAACGAGACAAAATCTTTTCATTAAGATAGACCTAATACGCGATATGGACATTCTTCTACTTGGTAACCCTCAAGTAACAAACGATGAAAATAAACACTCATTCGAATCAATGTGATCCATTATTCTGGAAAGTAAACGATTTTCGTTGGATTAGTTCTTTAGTTCGGGGAACAGAGGGTCAAAGGCAAAAACTTGTCAAGGTATTGTGAAATTTGTGTCTATATCGTGGAGTAGGGCAGTTACCTTATGCATATAAGTCGGATAATCAAGAACTGTCAACCCGTTTGCTGGTGGTCAATCCTCCACCACAACATCTGAAGATGCACGTCTGGCGTGTTAGCTATCAAACCTGTATGTAATTGTACATTTTTTTCTGTTTTTGAAAGGTTAACGGGGACTTGTGCACGTCGGAATTTTGCAATGCACACGTTGGCTGAAACAATCTGAGGACAATATATCTCCACACATGCACTACTAGTACTATTTTATATATTCAGTGTTAGCGGATCTTTGTATAGTCGAGGTATTACCATAGGCTTTATGTAGCCTGTTTACCAAACCTAATTTCGTTTTGATGAAATAAAATTACAGTTTAAAAAAAAATCTCCTGAACACTAAAAATTATAGGTAAGAAATGAGAGTAAATTGAAGTTTGTTTTCATCAGACCTACTCTGTATTCTAGTTTAGATCTTGGGAGGTCTGGGTGTATGTTATTCATGGTGTCATTTTCGTTTTTGAAAGTAATTCATATTCGTTCAAGTACGCTTGTAATTAAAAATGTTAAGTGCCTTGAAAGGAATTTTAATCACTTCAACACAGACCAGTCCGTTTGAAATTACACGGATGAGACATTCCATCAAACTGTGGTGTTTGACTTTCAATGTGAAGATAATTGTTGAGGCTTGAAAAGGGTCACTAACGATAAGATTTTTTAGGCAGCTCCACTTTGCCGAACTAACACGAAACCGCTATACAATTTAGCAAACACCGTCGTCGAATAGGGGGTTAATATCTTTCGGGACTGGCGCAGTCATTACCCACAAACTGTCCTCTGGATCCCAGTTCGAACGTAAGTCTAGCCAGTTTTTCGACGCTCTATCTGTATGAGACGGTTCTTGCTCCTAAATGGGCCAATGACTTGCATATTTAACCCTTTCAACTCGATGAGCATAATTTTTTGCGAGCAGAAACAAATGGTAGTGCACGAGCAGACGATATAAAAAGCAAAAAGTCTGGAGCGAGGCTCGGTAATAATTTAATCCAACAGCTCGAAAGAGCTGATGGATTAAATTATTACTGAACCTCCCAACAAATCAGGATGGCTTCGCCTATTTCGCCATTGACAACATTAACTGAAATGATACCTTCCAGGGCGCCAGTGTTGAAAGGGTTAAACCCTGGTGGTATCTGCCATGTCATTTCAATGGCAGCAAGTGGAAGAGTCCACATCCATTATTTGGAGGTAGACCAATTGTTATAATTTCAACATGCATCCCAGAGGGGCCCATACGCTATGTACTGAAGGCAATAAATGTAATACAATTTGAATAACGATTTCAGTGAAAAGATGGCGCGGGTCATCTTCCGGTATAAACTCCAAAGCTCAAATCAAAGAGAGTCACCGTGCATACTGATACATTCTTAACCCTATACCAAATACTAGAAGACGAACCTTGGGAAAGACAATATTTTTTTCGCATCGAACACATAGCTTATGAACCCCCCCCCCCCCCCCCCCCCCCAATAAAACGACATCAACAAGCTCGTTTCATTTAGAGGCCACAAGCTATGTACTGGAGGCAAAAATTGAAACGTGTCATACA
Organism: Pictodentalium vernedei; assembly: GCA_031216915.1. Classification (NCBI taxonomy): domain Eukaryota; kingdom Metazoa; phylum Mollusca; class Scaphopoda; order Dentaliida; family Dentaliidae; genus Pictodentalium; species Pictodentalium vernedei. The sequence continues at coordinate 162,419,125 of CM062288.1, read as the reverse complement.
TGGAGAGTAATCGCTTGACTGGACTGGTTGCGTGAAATAATTCATGAGAGGTGAGGGGCGTTGTACAAACACGAGTGCGCGAATGCGCACGAGTGTTTTACGATATAGTCCCTCGCCTCAGTGGATGGATGAAATCAACAGCTAAGCCCTCTTATCTTGGCCTTTCACATGCCAAACACTGATTCAACAAACGAAACACTGTACCTGACAAATGATAAATGCGGAACACATTCATTCAAAAATAGGGTTTAATATATTCATTCCATGGTTTTTGTAAGGACCGGGAACGGGAAAGAAATTACTCTCAGAACCGGGAACCGAAAAATTCCCTGGGTAATAGCAAACAGATTTACGAGTGTAACAAGTCGCATTTATTTTAAGGAAAATGAACATATTTCATTGGCAACCCCCCCCCCCCCCCCCCCCAACGGAAAAGTTCTTTTCCTAAGAGGAGCGTGAAAACCAAAACCCGCTTGAATCTCGTCTTCATTTTCAGAATCACTAGTATTACCACCTCAACCTCCTCGAACATCAACACTCCCTTCACTACCGTCGGCTTAAAGCAGAGGAGTCTGGTGACGCCAGTGAAGAGGGGGTTGATGTTGAAGGAGGAGGTGAATATTGATACTAGTGGTTTTGAGAATGAAGGCGAGTTTGAACTTTGAAGCCGATGAAGATCTTGGTGTTGAAGAGGTCGAGGCAGAAATGGTTGAAAGCGACAGTGATTTGGTGAAAAGGGTTCGACGGAAAACAGGACTGTAAAATTTCAGGGGTGGAAGAGCAAACGAAATTCAACAAATTTACATCGGAACAGATTTTTCAGTTCAGAAAACTTCACTTCAACACACAACGAGTGCCCCGCTTGAGACCGGTTCCTTGCTATAGACTTCTCAGGTATCGGGACCAGCTTTTGGAACAGGGAACACGGGAATTTCCGTTCCCGGGATTAAACCCTCTTCGAAAACACGAATACTCATATCATCTACATCAACAATTACATGATTCCATAAGCAAAGCCTCGAGCGTATAAAGTATTATGGGCAGAGCTACGCACTGAAGCAGACATGTGTCCATAATAGCGACATCAACAATTACTTAACCACCACATGTGGCACGGTCACGGGTCCCTTCAAGTGTTACTACTGTATAATCTAAATAATCAGTCTGAACTGCTCAAGTGTTTTTCGACTTTGTACCGAGGCTTCCAAATGAGAAAAAAAACAATTGGCCTAATACCCCAGCTACTCATCCTTCTCCAAATGGAATTCTGTGCATGATAATATCTTTTGTTGCACAATCAAATTGGAAGTTTGGTGCTATCACACGAGACCAGAAGTAAGACAGCAAGTGTACCGAGGTCAAACCACACTGGTGCAATATATGGTACTATCCTAAGATACCTAAACTTGGTGATCACCGGGCTTGAAGCCAACTGCCCCAGTTCTAATACATTCCCAAATCCCCGGAGTTTCAATTGACTGGTCTAATATCACGTATCTATGATAACTGGCCCGTGTATGGTGCATAACAGACCGAGAGGTAAGCCGTTTTCAAACACCTACCCTAGTATGCTCATCCAACTTAATTGTGATGTTGTCTCCCCTTGTTATGTAATGTTTTTCATTTTTTGTAGCAGTGGTCGCACTCCGATTCATTGACGAGGCTCCATGAACCGAAGTCAATCTGTCCCCATCTCTGCACCGGTCTCAATACCCATCTACTTTCCTGCTACTGATTCAATACTTGAATATCATTAAGGTCCGACGACCTCGTAGTCAATTGTAGATGCATTCACCCTAAATGATCTCTTTCATCGTCCCACCTGTCTTCCGATTCCTCACTCTCAATTGTTGTCTCAGTCTTATGGATTTCTCTCTGGGCGGGGAACGCTGAAGCCCGAAAGTCGCTACAGACTACTCTGAATGAGTGAGCAAGCCAGCTCCCACTACACCCTAAAAGCAACTGGGTTAACAATTAACCCAAATCAACTGGTTTGAGTGAATATGAACCCAATTGGGTTCATATTCACTTAATCCAGTTCATTTGGATTGATTTTTAACCCAATTTATTTAAGAGTGTACTCACATTGGTGATACAGATACAGTGATCTATTTTACCACAACACACACGATGGGATAATCATACGATCATACTCTCGTATCTGATAGCATATCATTGAATTTCCCACCCACCTGGAAGCAACCCTTTGTTCCGGCTCCACTTTATTTGCAATTATGAAGTCTCATACACATCTATTTAGATGAGTGACATAAGACAGCAAAAATGTAGTGCTTGCACTGACTGGAGTTGAAGAAAAGACCGACTAACCACCCAGCGCACTATAGGCTACTACTAATAGGTTGGAATACCTTTGAAACTCCATGAACAGAGTCTAAAATGTATCACTACTGGCGTTTATGTTTCCTTACAACGATAGAGAAAGTCTATCTTGTTTGACAACAGTGCACATACTTGACACAGCACTTCACTGACTCATTGGACATACAGAGTATTACTTTCTTCTGTTCCACAAGTTTGCACAAAAAACAATCATCCGCCACACGTTGTGTGGAAATCCACGGGATGTTCACTCGTCGGTTGCACAGTGGTTCATTAAACGCATCAAGGGACTATGAAACTCCATGTTACTGCTACCAAAGACTCCCACAAGTGCAAACATGCCTTCGTTTCACCCACCCCCTCACCCACTTTTCTCAATAATAACACACTCTTGAAAGAAATTGTGAAAAAGTTGAAGGTAGACGAACAACATCACAACTATAAAGCTTAATTATGATATACAATGTACATGACAGTTGTTTGAAAGTTGAAAATTACGTTTGCATGCTGCTTGCGGATTCGGTTGCCCGGGACAAGATTTCTCGCCATTGAAGTAGGTATAATTTGAACACATTTACTCAAATTTTCCCTTTGTGAATTGAATAGGTTTTTCATCAATGGTTTCTCAAGTTAAATTTAGAAGATTTTTTCATCAAAACTAGTCATGGCTGCTGCGAAGCAGCCATGACTAGATTTGATGAAAAATATCTCAAAAATACTCAGGGTTAAGAGTTAAGAGTTGTCGCTAAAATATGAGTAATGCATGAAATATAACTCAAATAACCAAATGATAAATTATTTAGGCAATCTTACAGCAGTGTATCAGATCCAAGGAAATTTAATATTCCCAAACTGTTAAATTGTAATAATAGTTTGACACTTTTTAATTTTAAATTTCAATGGCGCTAATATGTTGGCGTACGAACCTGTATATTTATTTCTATTTTAGTAACGAATAATTGGTAACACTTACATTATGAGAAAGTAATACCAATGAGGTGAATGCCAGTAATAAAATATTTCACTCGTACAATCATTTTCACACAAATATGGGTCCATAAAATCAATTTGTATCGTAGTGTCCTCTAGAAGCAGCTGTGAATTCAACAAAAACGTCATTATTTTTTAAATCCTTATATATTTCATTTTTAGCTCAACTTTGGCGAAGCCAAATTTGAGCTTATGCCATGGCCCGTCGTCCGTCTGTCCGTCTGTCCGTCTGTCCGTCAACAATTGGATACGGCTCGGGCTAGAGGTCGTATTTATGAACCGATCTTTACGAAACTTCTTGGGTACCTTTGTTATGACTGTGGGACGAGAACGAGTGTTTTTGGGTGCGGTCCGAAATTCAAGATGGCTGCCAGCTGCCATTTTGTACCGACGATGCAGAAATCTGTTTTTTGAACAGAACTTCAATATGAAAGCTCTGATTTGAATAATTTTTTGTATGAATGTTTAGTACCATGGGATACATCACATATAATACGGGTTTTTTTCTCGTGCGTAAATTATGCAAATTAGACTAACTTTGATGTTTTTTTGGTGTTACTTTCAGCACTGTAAGTGCAAATGCCAATACGGCTCGGGCTAGAGGCCGTATTTATGAACCGATCTTTACGAAACTTCTTGGGTACCTTTGTTATCACCGTGGGACGAGGACGAGTGTTTTGGGGTCCGGTCCGAAATTCAAGATGGCGATGGCAGCCATTTTGTACGAAATTTGGTGCATTCAGATTTTTGCACAGAACTTCCATATGAAAGCGCTGATTTGAATATTTTTTTGTGTGAATGTTTAGTACCATGGGATACATCACATATAATACGGGTTTTTTTCTCGTGTAGAAATTATGCAAATTAGATGAACTTTGATTTTTTCAGTGCTGCTTACACACAGTAAGTACACATGTCAATACGGCTCGGGCTAGAGTCTGTATTTATGAACCGATCTTCACGAAACGTCTTGGGTACCTTTGTTATCACCTTGGGACGAGAACGAGTGTTTCTGGGTGCGGTCCAAAATTCAAGATGGCTGCCAGTGGCCATTTTGTATCGAAATTAGGTCTAATCAGTTTTTGTACACAACTTCTATACGGCTCAGGCTAGATGCCGTATTTATGAACCGATCTTTACGAAACTTCTTGGGTACCTTTGTTATTACCGTGGGATGAGAACGAGTGTTTTGGTGTGTGGTCCGAATTTCAAGATGGCCACCAGCAGCCATTTTGTACCAAAATTAGTGCAATCAGTCTTTTGTACAGAACTTCTGTATGAAAGTTCTGATTTGAATAAATTTTTGTATGAACGTTTAGTAACATGGAATACATCACATATAATACGGGTTTTTTTCTCGTGCAGAAATTATGCAAATTAGATGAACTTTGATTTATTCAGTGCTACTTATACTCTGTAAGTGCACATGTCAATACGGCTTGGGCTAGAGGCTGTATTTATGAACCGATCTTCACAAAACTTCTTGGGTACCTTTGTTATCACCTTGGGACGAGAACGGGTGTTTCTGGGCGCGGTCCAAAATTCAAGATGGCTGCCAGTGGCCATTTTGTACCGAAATTAGGTCCAATCAGTTTTTTTGTCACAACTTCTACACAGCTCATATTTGTGAACTGATCTTCACGAAACTTCTTGGGTACCTTTGTTTTCACCTTGGGACAGGAATGAGTGTGTTGTTTTGGGGTGCCTTTGTTATCACTGTGCTATGAGAACAAATATTTTGGGGTTCAGTCAGACCCACTGTGGGACTCAAAGATTTTTTCTAGTTTAGCATCTGACTGTCACCCACCTTTACAATACTTTACCAATACATTTGTTACAGGCAACGCTCAGTATTTATGTACATACCGTTACAATACTTTATATGTACCTTTGTTATCAGGTCATTACCTGGATGTTTGTCATTGTTGTGACACATACTATACATGTACATGTCTTTGTCTTGACAAGTTGAGCTACAGTGTCATTGACACTTTCATTTAGTAAAGTACAAGTGGTAACGTAAGTTACACATAAACTTTTAATTTTGAATACATCTATAATACGCATCCTTATATACTAGGTGCATTTATTAGGTTATTTATTATGTTTAATTACTTTCTGAATAATATTATTTCTTGCTTAACAATGAGCAAGTGTATAACTAAAACGTGAAACAGGTAGTTGGATATACTTGGTGCTTAGCAAACTTTGAGTATAGTATATTTTAAATATTATTTTTTTCAATTTTTTTTCAACATTTTATTATCAAAGCCATATCACGTGATCCCTCAAGGGAACGAGCTCGAAGAGATCGTTGCAGTGAGGGGTCGCATGATAGAGTTTGGTTGAAATCTTTTAAAATATTATTTTTTTCAGCGGCTAGATTTGTATATTACGCGGACGGTGTGGTCGATTCGTTTGGCAAAAGGTTAAACAGAGAAAACAGAAATGTCAAAAGGGATTCAAGAAAAGTTTTATCCCATTAATCACTTGGTGGACACTGAAATTCTTTATTGGGAAATTTTCTTCACATCGTTGACGCTTATGGTGAAGATCGTGAAAGATATTGACATGGAGTGCCAAGTGTGTAATCTGGTAGTTATGGAGACCCTGCAGCACTTTCACTTAGATTGTCCACAATATCAGTTTGATTAACAGGATTCACTTGGAGTAGAATGGGAAACTGCAGTGGGGAGATGATGGATAGGTGGTTACTGGGTGACACAAAGGAGAGGGTTAGTATGCTTAGAAGTAAAATTGGGGAAAATACGGGATAGCATTAAACAGTTCGTTTATGTGTGTTGTGAAGAGATAGGGGGCGGGGAGGGGCCAACATTTGAGGCCACATGGGTAGGCAAGGCTTTCTCATATAAGAAATGCGACAAACCAGCGAATGGTCAAATAGTTTTTACTATCCATAGCCTTCTTATCTGGATGGATTTTACACCCACTAGAGTGGAGTTGTGGTCAGTAAACACCGGGGCCATACTGTCTACACACTTTTAACTTTAATACTATGTTTGCTGCCTTAAGGTATAGCAGTACTAAATATTTCCCATGGGTGACCATTGTAACCTTCGTGTGAAAAGAAAATGATCGCTCATTTTAATTTTGCCATTCAGATATCTTTGTCAAGTATAACCATTCAGTCAACCTTTTCTGTCTTCAAAACAAATAGTAGAGAAATTGACAGGAACGAAACTACCGGACACAGGCACATTTTGTCAGTGTGAGAGCGACAGATCGTGCCCCATTGGGGGGGCACCGCAGAGGAATCCCGGAAGTGACATCATAGTCACGTGACTCAGTTACGTCAAGTTTGGTTGCGATTGTAACTCGTGTGAGCAGCCATCTTGCGACATCATCACCGTACTGATACGTGGTGTCAGTGCGCATGTTGTTGAGTGACCCGTGTTTCAGTCGTCCATTTTCTTTACTGGAGGCCGCCATCTTGGTTTTTATGGTGGCACGTGGTTGCTGTTTGATCCAATTGCCTACAATAGGACGGGAGCATGTTCAGAGGGTGCGTTGGACTGAATAGAAGTAAATCTAATTACCCAAATATACCCGACAACTAATTTATTAGTTCGAAGTCCTTCGGAATCTTCTCCTCTGCTTCTATCTGGGTATCTGCAAGTTATGTTATTGTTTCTGTCTATCCATCCCTATTTATTTGTTCTGGAGTATACTCCTGTTGCGTAGAAGAGCCTTTCAGCAGGAACAGTTTTATCTTATTCTTACCATATTTTGTTTTTCTGGTCTGTTCTGGCTAGTTCTTACCCTATTCCAGGTACTTCGGTTCTTGTTTCGAGCAGCATAAGTCATGTTTCATTTAGATAGATCATCCAATCAGTTCAATATACTGCAACTAACTAACCAATCACATTACTCCATTTTTGTAAACCACTGTCGGTAGGTAAGCAGTTATCTCCATTTGGTGATACGTGTGATTTCTAACTGGTCGAATGAGCTAAAGAGCCACGAGAGTAACTGCGCCATGTGCAAATGCTTTTGCGACTCTTCGACTCATTTCTGAAAAAAGGATTCTATGGACTAAAAGGTATTTTGTAAGTTGGGTGCCGAAAAACGTGCATAATAATTTCATTTAACCCTTTATCCAACGCAGACGATATCGAAATTTATTATTTTAAATATCATTTTTTCCAATTTTTCAAAAAATTTTAACAAAACCATATCATGTGATCCCTCGTTGGAACGTTCCAACGAGGGGTCACATGATATGGTTTTGTTGAATGTTTTTTAAAAATAATATTTTTTCAACTGCTGAATTTGCATATTACCCGGGCGGATGCAGCCGATTCGTTGGGTAAAGGGTTAATGAACTAAAGAGCCATGAGGGTAATTGCACAATCAGAAAATGATGCTCTTGCGACTCTACGACTTATTTCAGAAAAAATGGGTTCTATGACCTAAAGACTATATAGTAAATGTTGAATCCTTCACCTACCGTGAAGACCACAACCAGCTGGCGCTATTCACAAAATAGCAATTCAAATTTATCTTTTTTCAATTTTGCCCCCAAAACATATCTAATGACCTCACAGTGGGACGAGCACATTGTGCTCGTTCCAATAAGTGGTCATAAGCGATGTTTCTGAGGCAAAATATGAAATTGTTTTTACAAATGTCGTCTGATATTTGCGTTAGGAAAAAGTTTAATAACCTAAACAATTGAGGAGTGAAGATCCATGTTATTATGGAAGCACATCTATATAGAAAGCTCCTCTTAACAAATCGTGTCAGAAAGGATGATGAATAGATAAGATAAATGCACTCCAGTTTGAAAAGAAATATGGGATACGTCACGCAGAGATTACAGATAAATGATGATGCTTGAAAACCAAGCACTTAATGAAATTTGGAGAGACAAATTAACATACGTAAATGCCCATGAAGAAAATTCACAAACTTGTAAATATTACCTTCATTACAACCCTACACGTTCAAGTATTTTTTCGTCGGGGTATTTTGACGCGCTGTAATGGAATGGGAAGGAAAGTTGTCGAAAATACATTCGCCTACTCCCGTCGGCGCGAGAGATGCAAGAGCAAGAGCGACAGTGGAAGGCAATGGTCCCTTACCCTGAACAAGTAAGGCTTAGAGGGACAAGGGTAACCACCCAAAATGTTGTCATATACTACTAAGTACGGCCATCTAATATTACAGAACCAATAACATTGACGAACGTCCCTGACATTTCTTGTTAGTAGACATCAGTAGGTGGGGATCAAATAATTTAATTACACTCGAATTGTCCCAGACTGTCCAGTCGTCTGTCGTGAAGAAACGAAACATATAGCCCTAACCATTGCCAGATTAACGCTTGTACGGTGATAACAAATGCCGCAATATCCCTGACGTACGATAAAGTCCTCCTGGAAATGCTGAAAATAGCCGTGCAGGTTTGATACTGTGGCTTCAAAGTTTCTCCTTTCTAAATTCCCATTTTAGTGATGGATTTTATATCAGATTTGGCTATGGCCAGAAGATCTGAGATATATCGGTTTTTTTACCATGTCATTCAAACATGTTATATATTATATAATTTTAATAAAAATATAATAGCGGCATAAATCATTGTTACTGGTCTCTAAGAATGTACGGAAGTCTCATTATTTAATACCCATTTGTAAACGTTTTCCATTTAGCCGGGGACCTCACTCCAACGACTCATACATCCTCCCCCAATGAGACAGGTTATCGCTTACTCACCTCTCGTATTTTTCCTTGTTCATACCTTCGACACTTATCTCGTCCCTTGTCATTTTTGCTTCTGGCAACCATGGTCAGCGAGAACACCGAATCCAGTCTCTAGGATGCCTGCTTTCAAACGAATTAAAACTGAGCTAATCGACAAAATATGCATGCATATACAAATAACGAATTGTCTCAGCAAGTCATTTCAAATTACCCCTTCTATCGTCTTTTTCATAGTAGCAGTCTCAATCTAACCCACCAAGCCCACCCCACCTCCACCACAACACACTCAAATACACCCACAAAAACACACACACACACACACACACACACACACACACACACACACACACACACACACACACACACACACACACACACACACACACACACACACACACACACACACACACACACACACACACACACACACCGACCACCCCCCCCCCCCCCCCCCCCACACACACACCCACCCTACTGTACATACATATACATTTTTTCCAATTGTTAGTGTATTTCGCTGTAACAGATTTGGTAACATAATATGTAATATTTTGTATACCCTCTTGCATTTCCTAGCCACGTGAGATTGTACGGAGGATTATAAAATCGTGTCTTCTGCAAAATATCACCAAATAAACAATTGGATAAAAACCCCAAAAACAAACAAACCAAAAAAAAAAAAAACATGGTCAGCGAGCGTTCAGTGTTCACAACGTAATGATCAGAATTGGTGTTCGGGGGGGGGACGATAGTTTAAAACAAAACCGAATGAAATGTTTTGATCACTACTTGACAAAGAAGAATTTTTACATAGGTTCAAAACTTGATTTGCAGACCAAATGACTTCGTCTAAATTCTTGTCCGTGGACCTACATTGGATAGATGTGTCCCCAAACTTAGAAGCCGCCAGTCAAATGTTTGTTAGTAATTCGACACTGTTACTGCCTGGATCAATCTAGCCCTTAACCCTCTGTACACTGATATCAAAATGGCAAAGTTTTCAGTAGCATATATTTCCCACAATGCAGTTTGATATTTAAACAAATATACCTTGTTTGACAAAACTCGGTGAGCTCTGTCAAACAAGATATAACTAGTTCAATTCATAGTTATACAAGAGAAAATCAGAGTGATTGGATAAATTCCGTTGCACTACCAGCGTGTCAAACAAGATATAACTAGTTCAATTCATAGTTATACAAGGGGAAATCAGAGTGATTGGATAAATTCCGTTGCACTACCAGCGTGTCAAACAAGATATAACTAGTTCAATTCATAGTTATACAAGGGGAAATCAGAGTGATTGGATAAATTCCGTTGCACTACCAGCGTGGCAGGGGTTAAATAGTTCACCGCCTCTGTTTGGATTCAATCTTCTAGAATATTTCAGTTGGACGGATAAGCTTTTGCGACTAACTGAACAGTTCCAGACAAATGATCTAAAAATATAGTTTACATTTATTTTCTATAAATTAACACAAGAATTGCTTCTCGATAGAGACTTCATTTGACCAAATCGCTCACGACATTGTCAGAACTATTAGTCTGTTTGTTTACTAAATAATAGTGAATGCAGATTCACCACATCTGTGGTGTTATAATTATGCCGCGTAATTCCATCAATTTTGTTAAAATCTTGATGTTTTCAAGGTGAATTAAATACTTATTCATTTGAATATCTATAACTGGAACACGAAAGAATATTTTATATCGTTGCGAGTAAACAGACGTCACATTAAGTCAGCGGTAGCCTGCGCGCAAACATCACGAATAGTGGGTAAACAAACAGACCATAACAACGTCGGATTTCATACACAGTTAGCCTGATGGTCTGAGGGCTTGATGTGTCCCCAGACAGGAAGTGGACCGGAGGGCCGGTGGAAAACTATAATATCACCGGTAGCAAATTTACCAGCTGATATAAGTTGTATGAATACTTTGTGTAATCTCTTTCTGAGGGCATTCCGGAGAATGGCACCAAGGTTTGGAATTATCAACACAGAAACAAGGCGCAATATCACCACCTGGCCACGGATGCTCCCAAACCCATGTTGTAAGTGCCTATTTTCTGAAATAAATTAACATTTGTCGTATTATCTTTTCAATCTTTTACCATTTACCCAACGTAACGACCAAAACCGGCCTGCGCTATTCTAAAAAATCGCCAATTCAGTTTCATTATTTTTTCATTTTTTGTCTCAAAAACATAAGTTATGAACCTTTACTATAGTATAGTAAATGAGGTGGTCCGAGCTAGGAGAACAGTTAAATCTCCCATTTCATCTTAGCTCCACATTTTGATACTACTAAATCCTCTGGTCCAGGCTTTGCATTGCACCCCAAATTAGCCTCGAATTCAATAGCCTATGACACTGTAACATTTCATGCTCACCAAATCCGCATGCACAACCTTTTCTTTTTTTTTCATCACAATTTTACCTCAAGGGGAAGTTGGAAGACAGCCAGTCTGGCTATGACTTCTCCTAGCAGTGTGCAGACAGTCCATTTGAATGTTTCGTACATGTCATGTTTTTTCTATTCGTATGTTTGTATTTATTGTCCTTTTTCTTCAATTATTGTAATGTATACTGCTGAATAAAGTCATCATCATCATCAAATGTTAATACATGTCTAAAGTTTCACGTCTACTGAGTATCTATGCAAAATTTCATCACGGTCTTACTTGTAACATCTGAGTTACACTCGAGACAAACCCATGCGTACGTGCGTAAGTACAGACAGACGCATACCAGTGCATTTCACCTTTTTATTAAAGTGGGGGCATGATGAATGTAAAATTAACACTTCTTCAGTGACTTAAAAGAGTGCTGGCTGTTCGCTATATCTTATTTATCAGAAATCGTTCCCCTGTAAAATTCAACGGTTTGCTACGTATTCATACCTATGCTATTAAACTTTAAAAAAAAAAAAAATTTGTACGTATTTATTTTGAAGTTTATTTTACAAATTGTGAACGTTATGTCAATGTGAACGTTATGTCAATGGACATTCTATCGCAAACATATCCACGGGCAGTCTGGCTGCCTACCCCAGGAGTATACAAGTTTGCAATAGTATTAAAACTGGTTAATCAGTGCGACATGTCCGGTCATGTAGGATGACTAGCAAATTGGTCTGACCTACTGTCATGAACACTTTTCTGAACCGATCTGTTCTTGTTAATTCAAGGGGCTGAAGCTGTTGAATGAACATTGCTGGAGGTGAATATATCAAAATATTTACAAACTCGAGTTTGTACAAACATTATAGCTGTTAAAATCTTCAAATTCACGTCGGATAACTAACAACAGCTGATACCGGTAGCGAATGACTCATATTCACGAACCGCATGCGAAATAGAAGGTTTGCAGTTTGTTCTCTTGCTCATTTCGACGAAACAAATAGTGAAAAGTGGACAATAGAAAAGTACCAATGGTGAATTTAGAATGAAAGATATCCTTATTGTTTTCATGATCTTCGCATGTAAATGTTTGCTACCATAACTTGAAACTGAATATGCGTATTATTGACATCTTAAGTATGTCCTTGTATCAAAGTCGAGATGTCCTGAGAGTAAAGCGTCGAGTGAAGGACGCTGTGCCGTTGTAACGGCCTCTGCAAAGCAGTGTTGATTGTGTGTGTGTGGGAGGCGACGTGACCCCCAATTTTACCTGGTTTTCACCAAACAATTCTCCGATTAGTCGATTTTTCTAGGAACGGACTGGTCCGGCCAATTCAATGAAATTAGAATAGAAGAAAATTGTGTGTTATAACGAGATAATTTCAATGGCATCAAACCCGTGATACGAATTTGAGTATTCATTTTTTTTGCCTCCAAAACATGGCTTATGGAACTTGATTGGAACGAACGTATAGGCCTCGTTCTAATGAAGAGTCATAAGTTGTGATTTTGAAACTAAAAGTGAAATTTGAGAATTCTTAGCAAGGTAAGATTTACAATAAATCTTAGAGAAATTGACACACGTCGCCACCGATCATTTCGGACGGACGTTTTCAATGTTCCATTTAACACTCGTGACGAAATGCCTTTGTCAACTTCTCTTCTACCGAATGGAACAACTTCCATGAAGTCGGGATCACTTTGTTGAGTCACTAAATGATAAATGATGCAGAGTATTACACTCTAAAGTCAGTTGGGTTAAAAAACAACCCAAATCAACTGAGTTGAGTGAATATGAACCCAACTGGGTTCATATTGACTCAACCTAGCTGATTTGAGTTAATTTTTAACCCAACTGATTTTAGAGTGTAGAAATAGTGGTCGGTATTTGCCTGGTACACGAACCCCATGAACGACTATGGATCTCCCAGTTAAAATTGGGTGGACAGAACATAAGTATAAGATAACTTAATTCCAGTTTCAAGTATGTATAGATAATTTTGCTATGAAACAATTATTTTGTGTGCCTGTGTGGTATGTTATTTCCAATAAAAGTTGCCTCTATTAATAAGAATCACCTACATTTTTATGGCCCAGTTATGATATGGTAACACAAAGAGAAGTGTCATGAATTATTTCGTTATGGACTCCGAGGCCAACCTGTAATCATACAAATAATAGTTTCTCACACAGGAGGATTAATCTCATTTACTCTGTCAGTTCTTGGAATGTATGAATTGCTCTTCTGGGAGTAAGTTCTTTCAAACTTGCATAAAGTGTTTGGTACGCTATTAATCGCTGCTATACCGCTATTGTTGTGTGTATTCAACGCAATTGTGCATTCGATAAAGGCCAAGGTAATGGGTTACGCGCAACGAGAGTGCGCAGAGACGATAGTGGAACAGAAAAGGCCCTTTCGATCCTTTTAACCCTTTACCTAACATGAAAAGCAGACGACACTTGCAAACAAAATTCTTGAATAACTAATTTTTTTCATTTTTTGTCTCAAAAACATAGGTTATGACCCCTCATTGGAACGAGCTCGACGAGCTCGTTCCAATGAGGGGTCATAACCTATGTTTTTGAGACAAAAAATGAAAAAATAATGAAAATTAATTGGAGATTTTTGAGATTAGTGCTGGCCGGTTTTGGGCGTTACGTTGGGTAAAGGGTTAACAGTTTAATTATGATTTTTGCCGAAAATGTATGACCGAAGCTGAGGAAGAAAAGAAACAGGAGAGGTAGTTCCCTAACATCGTGGGCATAGGGTCTTTTTCTTTCTGCCCTACGGATACTTAGGCTTAGCAATGATAGTATCTGGAAGAAGTTTGCTGTCGCTTTTACCGTTGATTAGAGGTGTGAATTTTGCAATGGCTGCTTGAGTTTCGCTGGTAAACCGCCATCGTTGTTCATCCAGTTGCTCTTGTGTTATTGTGGTGTTACCTGGGGAAGTCTGGCTGTGGTCTTCAGGTTTAGAAGAACGGGAAGCGGAGAGAAAGCAACATCCATTTCCACCTCAATCTTTCTTCACACGTCGTTTCGTATCTACCGGCTCCTCCGTGGTAGAGCTGAGGGATGTGGAGGGGAAGTTGTGACAGACACTTCTGCGTTCCATACGTCAGCCTTGGCTCTCTTATTCCAGAGAAAGGACTTCCCGTCGCTTAGTAGAAGGGGTCTTCCGTTTCCTCTTGTTCTTTATCTCTCTTTTTTGTTGGAGTTGATGCCGACTCCCTCGGGTAAGGAACAGTGTGAGAGGAGGTACTCTCACAAGAGGTACTAGATCTTCCGAGAGTGGTGGGTGGGCTGAGTTGCATCTCTAATTCCACAGTTAGGTGTACAGCTCTGGGCAGCGTGGCATACCGCACTGGTCTTGATGTGGCCCGTCGTTTCACTTGCATACAAGGAGACTACCCTTGAGTTTGACTGGATTTTTGATAAATATAATACTCCATCTCTTGAGAAAATAATATTTACTTATAATTCGGGAATATGACAGAATAGTGATGGGAAGATACAGTATGTGCCCCTGTACTTTATAACAAATATGCTTAGCACATGTTACGCAATTAGTAGGATGTTTGGTATTTTGAAGAATCGAGTAACCGCTGCATGGGTGAACATAATTTACAATAAATAAGTATAGACCATATAATTCGACATCAGTCTTTCGATTATTAGGCGAGCTGTTGCTCTTGAGCGCCATCGCTTTTGAGATTTTGCGAGTAGACAACAACGCGCCTTGCTTCCGCCTAGCGAGCCATTAACTCTTACCTCACAAATCGATTGCATCCGACACGTAATATACAAACTGTGCAGAAGAAAAAAATTCAGCAACATCATATCATGTGACCCACCATTGGAACGAGTTCGTTGAGCTCGTTCCAATGAGGGATTCAAATTATATGGCTTTGTTGATTTATTTTTTTAAGAATTTGGGACGAAAAATCAGAATAACAGATATTTGATATCAAGAGTTTTCTGTAAAGGGTTAAAATCTATTCGTGGGAAATAGGCCAAATAATCCAAGGCGTGCAAGAAAAAATGAACACTACAACATGAATTACAAACTTCACTTTCCGAGAATTAGTACGTAAACAACATTATTCGACAAACTTCAAAGGCCAGTAATGTTACTCACTGTCTTTTCGCTCATGCATTCGGTGGAGAATCACCTGAGGGTGTTAAGGACAGGTCTTTGACAAGTGGTACACAAGCGTTTTCTGGATGACCTTCGGAGTCTCTGCCCAGTAGGTGGCCTGAGTTCAGTTCTATCTTGCTTCTCTGGGGGGGGGGGGGGGGGGGGGGGGGGGCAGCCACCCTCTGATGTTGTCTCAAGCACTTCACCCTTGAAATGGCCAAGTTTGCCAGGTTGGACCACTGGAGATATTCATCAATGATCTAGACCCTCTGTGGAGCTTTTATTGTCAGTCCCTGGCTGGGGTGGACTCTGACTTTGCAAACAAGGCGTCAATCCTCGTCATATTTCTTCCGCTCAACCGCGACGATGGCATGGGGAAGGGACACATCAACATATCAATGACATTGTTGAG
Organism: Pictodentalium vernedei; assembly: GCA_031216915.1. NCBI lineage: Eukaryota > Metazoa > Mollusca > Scaphopoda > Dentaliida > Dentaliidae > Pictodentalium > Pictodentalium vernedei. The sequence goes on along the minus strand of CM062288.1, from coordinate 162,403,123 downwards.
GAGGAGGACTTCCTGATGCGACCGTTCGTTAACTATGGGGCCGGGAATACTGACCAGAATGTGGTTTTTCTGTGTCGAGTATCTTGGATGATGGTTCAGGAGCGGAACGCTGACGGTTGAAAAATGTTTATTGTTTCTCAGGAAGAGCAACTCCTCAATAGCATCTCGGACTTCCTGCGGCTGGTAAGGATCAGATAGCTCGGCTTCCATAGCTCTTGCGCCATCCAAGACAACTGGGAAGGGCTTTCCTATTTGTTGGCATTGAATCCTGTCTGATGGAAACGGGTGGCTTTTTAAGGGTTTTGGGGGCTTCTTGTTTGGGTCTGTAGTCAACCTCGACTCCCTCATAATGGTCTGTATGGTCTCGCAATCATTCATTTGGCATCTATCTTGCGATAGGGGGTAGCTGACCCTGGTCACCACAACAGACTACCTGAACGCCCTTCTGATAAAGCCAGTTCGGGAAGGTTTCGAAAATCATTTTTAGAACAGAACATACTTCGTCCCAGGTGATGAATCGCGGGACATACATTTGACCCACTCTCTCTCTCTCTCTCTCTCTCTCTGGCGTCCAGTGCTTTTGACCGCTCCACCGACAGAAGCTGTGGTAGGTCTGGTCCTTCACTCTCCTATCCGACATTTCTTAGGCTAAACGATGAGTCGGAGTGACCACCAGTGGGTCACTGATCCATTGAACTTCGTTTGCTCTGGTCGTCTTTTCATTGTCTACGCAAGCGTTTAACCCTTTACCTAACATGAAAAGCAGACGACACTTGCAAAAAAAAATCTTGAATAACAAAATTTATTCATTTTTGTCTCAAAAACATAGGTTATGACCCCTCGTTGGAACGAGCTCGACGAGCTCGTTCCAACGAGGGGTCATAACCTATGTTTTTAAGACAAAAAATGAAAACATAATGAAAATTAATTGGTGATTTTTGAGAATAGCGCTGGGCGGTTTTTCCCGTTACGTTGGGTAAAGGGTTAAATAGAAGATCTGGTGGGTTGCGATACGGCCGTGGTGCTAAGGTGCTGTAGAATCTGGGATGTCTTTTTTCCGACACCAATACTTTGGTTTTGAAAGATATGCAGCGTGATCCCGAGGCATAAAGAGAGGTTCTCCCTTGTCATGCCACTGGGCTGCGGCTACAGGTCTCAACTTTCCTCAGTATGCTGCCACATTCTCTAACTTATGCAGTTCTGTTTTCTTGACGTATATGCTCTCTGTTGCCACTCGAACCGCTTCTTCGTCGAAACATCTCAACATTAGCGAGGAGGCTGACATGGGCATAGACAAGCATAGAGGTTCTAAAATGGGCATAGTATGGCTGGCGTCCGTCGTGGCAAGTTAACATGTTGCCCAGTGGACACCTTTCTGGGGCCCCGACAAGAGTTCCGCTTTGACGAGTGTCTTTCCCATGATAATCAAATTCACCCTGGTTTGTGACCAGACGGTGTGTTAGTCGGTTACCATCAGCGTTCGCGCCTTGAGTGAACTTGCTAATAATGCGACAACCTTGGTCTCGATCTTCTGGAAGCCATACTTCATTCTGCTTTTCGAAAGCGACGATAGCTTCTCCGACCTCTGGCTTAGTTAGGATGTCTAATTCGGTGAGATATGAGAGGAGGACCATCGGATCCCATCCCTACTTAGCCAAATCCCCCCCCCCCCCGAACTATGCAGGGATAACTGGATATATACTTGAGTCAAACGCCCACTTATGTATTTGAACGAAACTGGCTTCTATATCTTTGGGCTAAGAGACGCTGATTGCTGCAGTGTCATCCTGGCTTTCGGGTGACCGAAGCGTTGAAAGTAGGGTTGCATTTCGCCAAAGCCAGGGAAACTAGCAGGCGAGCACGCTTTCATATCGATGTTAATGATGTCATTGACGAGGTAATATTCTGTTCTGTTCTGCATCCCAGAGTCTACCATAACAGTGTTCCACACAGGACTTCTGAATATCACCCAGGAAGGGACCGAAGTCGGTTTCCAACCCTTCTTTTCTTTCGCCGTGACTGACGCTTCGTTGGTTATCCTGAATACTCTGTCTGCCAGAGATTCGTTTCTTAGGCGAGCATTGGCTTCGGTTAAAGCGTCATGTTTATTTCTGTATTCTGTTTGTTCGGTCATTTTGGTGTATCATTTGGTCAACATTGAGCTGTCTGTCCTATCCACCCAAGAGCTAGACTGCGAATGGTGCATTTTGGGTGGATTGTCTTATGACATCCCATACATCACCCTCATAGATGTGTATCTGCCTGGCTTGTGGGAAATGGAGCTCTTTTGGCCAGGTGTGGCCTCGTGGGCGATGAGCTCGATTGGTCGGCGATTGCCGTCACCCCCTCTTCCATATTTGCCATTATTGTAAATATCCTTACCAGCGATGTCCCTAAGAATTATCGATCTCTTAAGGATCTTTTCGAGTTTTGCCACGTCCTCAACTTTGGCACCAGTTTCATTGACCCTCTCCTTCCGATCCAGGATCTTATGTCGTCAGTTTTGGGTGAGGCCCTGTCCTCTGAGAGCCCTATCAAAATGTCCAACCAGTCTATGGGCGACGCAATTCAAATCGTCAACATTCAACAGTGCTAGGTTTTCTGAGTCTGGCCCTCTGAGAGGATAGATCCCGTAGACCACAACTGTGGTGGGGTAGGCATTTTGGTAGTACAGTTTGTCGATCGCAGTTAGTGTTAGTGCACCCGGCTAGGTTTTTTAGGTAAGTTCAACGACTTTCAGACCTTTTCTCCTCCTTTCTGTCTTTATCTCAAAGGTTTCTTCGATTACCCAGCATCCTTCATCATGTCTGACGAGTTGCGCTGCTTTCTGATCTACCATTCGAGCATCGATAGCCATATGGACTGCTCTAGCTTCACGCCATCGCGCCTCTCGTTCTTTCCTTCCGCGCCGGCAGTCCTGCCGTATTGACGAACGCATTCCACACATATTCTGTTTATACATTTTCCTTGAAAAACATATCTTATGAACCACTCAATGGAACGAGCACGGCGAACTCCTTTCAACGAGGGGGTCGTAAGCAGTATGTTGGGGGGCAAACTTTTTTCTGAATAGAGCTGACCGAATGTGGCGTTCATATTGTAGCGGTCGAGGTATAAAGGCCATTTACCAACCAACCAGCCTGGTTGGTCCGGATCTCTTAGTCTCGTGGTAAAATGGTCGTTTTGTGTGCTAGAGGTCGACGGTTCGAACCCCAGCTCCCGCACTTATCTCCCCTCCTGTTACATTTGGGGGCTCGTCCGATCCTCAGCAGTAGGTGGCACTGCGGGTGTTTCGACCGCTCTGAGGGAGGAACCTGGGTGAGATTCACATGCGGTGAATCTCAAAAGAAGGGGAGAGTAGTGTAGCGGTCGAGGTATAAAGGCCATTTACCAAACAGCCTGGTTGGTCCGGATCTCTTAGTCTCGTGGTAAATCGGTCGCTTTGTGTGATAGAGATCGACGGTTCGAACCCCGGCTCCCGCACTTATCTCTCCTCCTGTTACAATATTATTAACTGGTAGAGTGCTAGAAGCCCATATTTGGGCTTTATTCTGAACTGTAGGTACATAAAGTTAAAGACTTCATATTCTGTGGATGCTCTTCATATTATCTTGGAAAGAAAATTACTTATCTCCATCTATTTGCATTGCTACAATTTATGGGAGAGTGCCTGTAGGCACTCTCCCATAAATTGTAACAAGACAAAAACATGTGAACAAATCTTGAGGGTGAGAAAAAATTTAGCACTCTATCAATTAATACAGAGTTTATATATCATTTTTTATAAAAGAAAATGTGTGTGTTCCATTGTCAAGGGTTGCACCGATTGCCTTCTCAGTTGTGCACACACGGGTGTTCGTATCACCTTTCATTCCGATTGGATGTCTCAGATATATAATTATTTCAGCATTCTTTTTCGTGCAGTGAATGGGCAATCTGCTTGTAATATCTGTTTATTGGCGTTACCGTAATTATTTAAACCGAAAAAGCTGCTTTCACACTTCGGTTATGAAAAAAACTCAATATTTTCTTTCTGACTAATTATACATATCTTTTCTTTTCGAATCCATTAAGTGGATGAATATGTAATAAAATACGGTTCAGGCGTTTGAGATTCTTATCACGTGTACACAAACTGAATTGGAAGTTATGAATCGTCGTCAGATGTGTCGTTCCGGTTCTGATTGTGAAAGCATGTCGCACCTTCGTCTGTATATATGTGACACATCTGATGAGATAGCGGTAGTGTTACGACAATGGGCCCTTCTGCACAGGAAACTCCTTTATAAGATGTGTCATATATCAATTCTAGTTTATTTTAAACAATAGTTTATTTGTGAAAGGAAATATGAACACAGAAACAAAAGTGCAATGAGTAAAATGTACAGTAATGTCATACAGACTAAACACAAGCTGGGATCCAGCAGCAAGCAATACTGCTTACATAAGTCGTCTCCATCTCACAATTAAGGTTTAATACCGGGAACAGGAATTTCACGGCTCTACGGCTCCCGGTTCTGAAAGTCGACCACGATACCCGGGAAATTCACAGACCATCCTATCAATGCTAGCTCGTTGAACACGTGCGGAACAAGCGATCAAACTTGTGTTCATCGCGAAAGTCGTCTGCAGCTTCGTGGTATAGATGTAATGTAATGTTACGAATAGCGTAATTTAATTTTACAGCTAACTTTTACATCGAGCACAAGTTTAACTCACAGAGAAGTTTTACACTTTTACATATATCAGTACAGCTAACCATTACAAAGACAACGTGCATCACACATCAGTTCTATAAGAATAGCCTGCTTACGCAGAAGTGCATACACTAACCGACCCTTAACCCGTTGCCAGGACTATAACTATCTCATTTTGGCATGCATTACCGTGGCTTTCCTGTCTCCTGTTTGACCGACTATGACATATATCAGTCACCTGTCACCTGTTTGACCACACATGTTTACCCAATCATGACATGAAGGAATTTTCCCATTGGTACACATGCCTATGCTTCTCGGCGGGCTATTCAGAACAGAAAGCAACAGTCAGCATAAGCAGCCACAACAGTTGGCTAGATCGCGGTAAAAGCCAGACTTCCAATGCTTTTACCAGGGTTTTGCCAGTTGGTATGCCAATGAGAACGCCTTTGAACAGGCCAGATATCTAGCAATAGGACTCTGCTTTACTACTGCTCGGAGAGACACAGGGAATTCGAGGGCGGGTGATCACAAATACATCCAGGATTGACGACCTTGTCAGTATCCCCGCATTCCTGAACACAAATTAGCGGTTCCAGCTTTGATCTGTGTGGGTGATTTGTTAGTGATATGTGTTGTCGTCTGAATTAAAACTTGAGACATTAATATTGGTTCACTCGTTTAGTTTACCCCTTGTAAAGAAGAATGAATCAACCTATGAGGAGGCTGAAAAAAGGAAAAACAATGGCAAAGTTGATCATTAATAATTTAATCAACAAAATTTTTGGAATTTTTTTAAAATTTTCCCAAGTACACAAAATACTGATAAAACAAGTAAATAAAGGCATATTTTATATCAAATAATCACGGGAGTACACGGAAATGGAATATATTCACTTTTTCAGAAAAAAATGGTGAGTTTGATGACAGACAAGCATCCAATGGCATAAGTTACCAACAGCAAAAATCAAGAAGAGATCAGCAAATCCAATGACTGGATTTCAAATATTTTTTTAATACCATTTCGCCCCTGATGTGTTAAAAATGTCCCGAAAAAATGCACGAAAAAGAAATAAGCTTCCATTTGAAATCACCAATAATAATTCTTTGGTTTCCTAACGAGGAAGCCTTCTGCGTCAACCCCGTCAGTCGTCTAGTCACTCCTCCCTCACTGTCCCTCCTAATCTCCTAACATTCTGACACAAACTGTTTTATTATTACCCCCATTGGCGCTTTCTCAATCTCTCCAACTATGATATTAACTTCTTTCCTTCATATCATCCATTTTCTCTCTTACTTTCGTCCATTCTTCCATTAGTTTTTTAAGGAATCTTATTCGTCTAGACAAGTATTTGGCCCATTTTAAAATGAAATGTTCCAGGGTCCCCCCCCCCCCCTTGCCCTCAAGCTGAACATTTGGCACCCTCTTTCCTGGCTTTTCCCGATTTCCCCTCAACTCGAGTGACTTTGATCTCGCGTTGAACAACAAAGACGCCCTCATCCCACGATCCATCGACGTTCTCCTCAAAAGCTGGTGCATATTTTTTGAATAACCCGTCCAAAAGCTCTTGGCACTAACTACAGGTCGCAAGTTTCTATTGCAATCATCGAGAATACTTACCCTGATAAAACTGCCCCCTACTTCAGTCCTCCTTCAATGGGAAACTTCTCCATTAACTTCCTAAGCTACTTTGTCAATCCTGTCTGAATGTTGGAATCCCATACATAGTTAAATGTCGTCTGGAAGGTTTACCAGGTAATTCAAGTAACATAGTTTCCCCATATCTATTCTGTCTTTAACAGGCATGCAACCAAGTCCGCCTCTGATCGCTTTCAGCGCGGCTGCCTTACTTTGTGTTACGTTTATTGGTGTGGTTTCTGTATATGTCTCTAGCTGTGACTCATACGTCCCCCACCTAGTAAGTTTTTATATTCTCCCGTTTCTCACAATGTTATATCCTTGCTTTCCTACAATGGTTAAAGTTCTTCTAGCCCCGCCATCTAGGAATCCATCTGTATTTGACGGGCAAGTGTTGCAAAACAAAACGATATCACATTAAGAAAAATTACACGAACTGACCGATTTACGCAGTTACAGAAACAGCTTTGTTTCTGCGTGTAATAATATAGTTGCTCGTTCAAGCTGTTTTACTGCTTACCAATCGGTGTCGGATTGTAAGATAAATTTGTCATCACCACAATATGTTGATTGAGAAACTTGTTTCAAGCCTCGATGGTGTGGACAACACGTCCCCTGAGTTCCAATGTGTTCTATGCGCCTCTAGGCACATAGAACACATTGGAACTCAGGGGACGAAAAGAGGCTCATTTGCACTTAGCGAGCAATTAACCATTAGCTGACGGATCGCCTGCATCCACCGCGTAGTTTCCATATTGTGCACAGCAGAAAAAATTCTTCCTGCTAGTTCCCATGAGTTGTCACGTGCTATGAATTTGTTGATTTGTTTAAGAATTGGAGGAAAAAATTGAAATAACAAAACTTTTAATATCATGCGTTTTCTGTAAATGGTTAAAATCTATTCATGGGAAATATACCAAATAATACAATGAGAGCAACGAAAAGGTGAACAAGACTCCGTGAATTATAAGTTGTAGCATTCCAATACTTCAAACTTTACTTTCCAAGAATTGGAACGCAAACAACATAATTCGGCAAACTTCAAAAGCCAGCAATGTGTTTCGATCATGCATTCGTAGAGAATCATCTAATTGACTTACGATAGCTGCATGGAAGTTGCATTTCATGTATTATACCCAATGCAGATAAATTTGATTATTCTTGGGAAAAGCTTATTCGAAAAACTGGGTAATATTTTTGGAATTCCTACTTACTGTGCACAAGTGGAGTGAACGTTTCTGGGACTCAACAAAAGCGCGCTTCACTTCAAACGGTAACGAGGAGTATACAGCGCGCCTTCCATTTTCAAAATTAAGAGACTGGGTACCATATTATCTCATTAGTCGAGACTGTTTCACGAGTGACTGACACGTATATTCCTTTACTGTCGCCCATGAGATAATTCTGGTACCCACTCAAACACTGTTGGTATCCTCTATATGTTACCATATTGTGGAGTGTTGTGTGGATTACAGTTAAAATCTGTTCGCGTGAAATAGGCCAAACAATACAATGCGTACACGAAAATGTGAACGATACGCCATGAATTATAAGTTGTAGCATTCCAATACTTTAAACTAATCAATCTTTTAATTATTCATCAGATAGTTGCATCTAAGCACTTAATTCTACGAACTGCACCTCAGAAGAAATCAGCGACAGTACTTGTCTTTTTCAAATTTCTCGGATGCCATAGAATTAAGAAAGGACGCTGGTTTTGTTTACATTGGCATGGCGGGGGTTCGAACGCACGCCGTGAGAGTTTTCTTCGGCACCAACCGCCTAGCGAAACTATACTGAACCACGCACACCACGCGTCCACCGACAGACCCCACCAACCGCCTAGCGAAACTATACTGAACCACGCACACCACTCGGCCACCGACAGGGTCTGTCGGTGGCCGAGTGGTGTGCGTGGTTCAGTATAGTTTCGCTAGGCGGTTGGTGCTGAAGGAAACTCTCTCGGCGTGGGTTCGAACCCCCGCCATGCCAATGTAATCAATCTTTACTTCCCAAGAATTGGTACGTAAACAACATAATTCGGCAAACCTCATCAGCCAACAATGTGTTTCGATCATGCATTCCGTAGAGAATCATCTGATTGACTTACATGGAAGTTACATTTCATGTATTATACCCAACCCAGATAAATTTCATTATTGTTGGGAAAAGTTTATTCGAAAAATCGGGTAATATTTTTGGAATTCCTACTTACTGTGCACAAGTGGAGTGAACGACGCTGGGACTCAACAAAAGCACGCTTCACTTCAAACGGTAGCGAGAAGTATACAGCGCGCCTACCATTTTCAAAATTAAAAAAACTGGGTACCGTATTATCTGATTCGTCGTGACTGTTTCACGAGTGACTGACACGTATATTCCTTACTGTCGCACATGAGATAATTCTTGTACCTACTCAAACACTGTGGGTATCCTCTATGTATCATCATAGTGTGAAGTGTTGTGTGGATTACGGTTGAGTAGTTGCCCAATAAGTATGAGCAATTTTACAGTTACAAGCGATGATGATTTATGTCTCAGCTGCTATTGTTGTTGTTGTTCAATTTCGTAGATTTATAATGTGGGTTCATTAAACACTGTTTGTATATTATGAAAAAATGATACTTATGTGGTTACGGATAACGCCTCCGTTGGTGTTAATTATAGTAACTTAATCAACATTTTAACCATATATGTTAATACAATTCAATACGACTTTAATCCCCTTCACTCTGATGCAAAAATGGCAATGTTTTCAGCAGCAAATATTTCCCACAAAAGACTTTGATATTTAACCAAATATACCTTGTTTGCAGAGCTCCAGAAGATCTGTCAAACAAGATATAATAGGTTCAATCCATAGTTAAACAAGAGAAAAACAGAATGCTTGGAGACAATTCTGTTGCGGTACCAGAGGGCTGGGGGTTAACCATCCGCTGTCAGCTGCCATTCTCAACAGGAAGACCTGAGGGACAACAATATATTTCATTACCAAAGTATTACACATTTCTCCGACATCCCTTAACAACCCGACCCTCGTCTTTCGAAAAAGAAAATTGGCAGTTTTATGAAACTTTATGATCTGTTCCAGATGTCCCGTCTATGTTTTTTGTTTAAAAATGTTCTTGCGCTTTTCTTATCGAACCTGGCAAACCCGTTTACCGCTGTACACAAAAAACCCAAATCAGATCCTGTTGTTTTTCTTTATTTTATTTTTTACCAAAATCATAGCGGTTGGTCTCTCATTGAAACAAACTTGTCGAACTTGATCCAGTGGTGTACCATATGCTATGTTTTGGAAAGAAAAATCCAGTTTGCTAACCCTCTGAACACTAGTGGTATCGTCCATGCCAGTTCAATGACAGCAAAGGAAGAGTCCATATTCATTATTTGGGGTAGATTAATTAATATTTTCAACGGGCAGCCTCAGGGCTGCCCGTTGAAAATATTGATTGTTCAACTCACATATTCACTTAACAGCCATCTCTCTTAATGAAATTATGACGTATCATGTTCCTGAACCGATAAAGCGGCCTGTCGGGTTCAAGAGGTTAAGACATGTTGGATAATATTGGTTCTGTTGAAAAGTGGTAAATATAATCTTTCAATATTATTTATTGGGAAAATTCTTGAAATAGACTTGATGATCTAGTGTTACATGCCGCATTTATTTTTTTTACCACCTTCCACCAGCCATCCAAGTGTCCTCTGATTTATAAAGAAGGTGTGCACAAATTGCACGGAACACAACATCGTTTGCTTGTCGTGAGAAAGCTTTTTACCGCCATCGAATTGACGTAAATCACATCTACATATTTGTCAAGCACAGATAACAAAGTCTTCCCCCAATCTTTTGTCAAAAGATACTTTATTAACGTATCGCAAAGAGTTTAATGACATGTTGTTGCTGTCAACCCAACCGTATACAATTTTGCTACGGATTTTAAAATAGCACGTGCTACCCGAGAATGCCGAGAATATCAAATTGAATGGGTGACCAACGATTTTCTTTGTGTTATGTTGTGCTAGAGAGCCTAGGGTTGTTCAGATAACACGCTAGTTTTTGTCTTCCGACATTTTAAAAAAAATGCCAAGGTTAGCCGAAAATCGAAGGTTGTGTGCCATTGGTATGCATGAGGCTGGAATACCTCGAGATGAGCTGCTGAGTTCGGAGTCACTGTGGCCACTATTTAACGTCTCATTGAAAGGTATAGAACCACTAGATCTACTGCCGACCGACCGCGTTCAGGTCGACCAAGAGTTACGAACCCTGTACAAGACCGACATAACAGGACGTCTCACTTGCGGGATCGCTTCCTTCCGGCGACGAGGACAACAGCAATTACTCCTGGTAGAACTAACAATAGAATCAGTGCACAAACTGTCCGCAACAGACTCGCTGACACAGCATCCGAAGTCGGCGCCCCATACCCCGGACCAATCCTTACCCAACAACATTGTATTCGCTGGACTCAGCAACGTTGGAGCACAGTTCTTTTTAGTGATGAATCACGATTTTATATATACGGCGCGCTCATGGTAGGGCAAGAGTGTATTGCCGACGAGGAGAACGGTTTTCTGATGCTTGCTTGTGGGAATGCGACCGTTTCGGCGGGGGTAGTGTAATGGTTTGGACAGGAATTTCCTTGCACCATCGAACGCAGTTGATCTTCGTCGATGGTAATATGAATGGACAGCGATATAGGGACAAAGTTCTTATCGCTGTTGTTGTCACGTTGTTCAACGCTAACGTCGGATTGCAGCTATTCCAGCAAGACAATGCCCGATGTCACATGGCGCGTATCTGTCGTGACTTTCTTGAGAAGCAGAGCATCGAACTTCTTCCCTGGCCCCCACTTTCGCCAGATTTGTCGCCAGTCGAGCATCTTTGGGATCAATTGGACCGTCGGGTACGACTTCATGATCTTCAGACATTAGGCGATTTACTTAATGTTCTAAGGCGGGAGTGGAACGCAATACCACAGGGTGACATCCAGAGAATTTTCAGGTCCATGCGCCGTCTTGCCATCCAAGAGGCAAAACAGTGGACATACACGCTATTGACTGTATGTGTGGACATTTCATTTCACCCCACGTCTGAAGTGCGGCGTCCTGACGTGACGCTGCCAACAGTAAGAACATGAAATTATGCAAATTCTTACAGCTCGACTCGAAATATGAATTTACAATAATTTATTTGGGATTAAAGTCGATAATACTAAAAAAATGCCCCTCAAAGTTTATTATACTTTCTTTTTTGACACAGTATATCATCGGAATGTGTCAATGTTTATTTCGCTACAAATCTCAAACCCCTGTCTTGCCGACGTTGGGATTTAATTTCAGAACTTTTGTGCGCACTTTCCGATAAGCAAATCATTTTTTTCAGATACGGACTACAATATTGTTCGATAAAACTGCACGCACCCCTGGATTACTTTTAATGATATAAGAGTGTTTTGGTGGTGGAAAATTTTTTATCCCCGATGGGGGTGGGTGTGAGATGGGAAATCTCCTCAGGACAGGATATTTGGTCCAGACACTCGGCAAGCCTCGTGTCTGGCCCAAATATCTTGCCCTCGGGTGAGATTTCCCCATCTCAATCCTTCACCCACCAGGGATAATAATAGTTATATAAATGAAGATGATCCATTTATCCCTAACTTTACAATATAACAATAACATGAGTTTGGAGGGCGTTGTGGTTTATTAACGGCCCGAGAGGAATGAATAAGAGCCCGAGGGTTTATTACCGGCCCGAAACGAAGTCGGGCCGTTAATAAGCCAGAGGGCTGTTATTCATTCCTCGAGGGCCGTTAATAAACAGGGACGCCCGACAAAATTATGTTATTTCTATTATTACCATTACGACGGGCTGTTAATGAATTTTGTTTTCATTAACGGCCCGCCGCCTGCTTCCGGTTGCATGACACCACGAAATACGGAGTTTTAGAGCCCTACTAAACTCCATTAATATACTATAGAACGCCCGCTAAACTGGTAATAATATCCAATCACCGTTCGTCACACAAATCGCAATTGCAATTTTCATATTTTTTCAAATTTTGCCTCAAAATATAACCTCTCTTTGGAATACGCACCACGAGCTTGTTCCAATGAGGGTTTATACCTATGTTTTTGTGGCAAAATAAAAAAAAGATGCAGTTATTCCAAAAATAGTTTTGCAAGTGGAAGTGTCGTCTTCTGTTCATGTCAGGGAAATGGATAGTCATTTAAAAAAAAAATAACCAAAATGAACAGTAGAGACGTTGAAAGACGCCTTCCAAGCCGGATAGATGCTCGAATAATATTCATCAAATGTTTATATTGTATCTTTGACTTTTACGTAATATTCGTAGTGTTCCGCTGAACGGTGACAGAGCTAAATGTGAGAAGTTAAACGTACAGTACTGACAGATAAGTTTGCTGAGAAAATATCACAGAGTATTACCCTAAAAACTCGAATACTAACAGAAAACACAACAAAACAAACAAGATGAGATTCGTTTCAGTTTGCAGGTTTTTTTATTTATTAGTGCTTACGGTCACTTTTAGCAACTATGGTTATATCATGACTGCAACACAGGTTTCAAGTCGAGATTAGGCAACCATTTATCGCTATACTTCCCACCTTAGAGGACGTCCAGTTAAACAAGTATTGATCCACGCCTTAACCCTTTACCCAACGTAACGGTCAAAGCCGGCCAGTGCTTTTCTCAAAAATCGCCAATTAATTTTCATTATTTTTTCATTTTTTGTCTCAAAAACATAGGTTATGACCCTCGTTGGAACGAGCTCGTCGACCTCGTTCCAACGAGGGGTCATAACCTATGATTTTGAGACAAAAAATGAAAAAAATGAGTTATTCAAGAATTTTGTTTGCAAGTGTCGTCTGCTTTTCATGTTAGGTAAAGGGTTAAGGTTCCATTGGGGGTTCACTTTGCATATTGTACTTTCTATTAATCTTTACCTGCCACGAAGACGATACTTACAAAACAATTCTTCAAAAACGAAAAATGTTTAGAATCAGAATATTGTATCACTTAATTCTACACTTCATTGGAAATCAGTGAGGATCTCTCTATTTCAAATTCCCCGAGTGCCGTACGAAACAGTCGAGAAAGGTAACTAGTTATATTGCAAATGAGAATGAGCTCGTTTCAATGTGGGTCACAAGCTGTGTTTTGGGGGCAAATTGAAAAATAATAAAATTTGATTAGCTGGTTTTGTGAATGGCGCAGTCCGGTTTTCCGCCATAATGTTAGATAAGTGGTTACGAAAACACTCCGTTAAATTAATGCAAGATTTTCATTTTTAGCTCACCTGAGCGAAGCTCAAGGGGAGCTTTACTAATCACTTTCTGTCCGTCGTCCGTCGACCGTCGTCGTCCGTCCGGCGTTAACTTTACATTATCGACTTCTACTCCTAAACCACTAGCCCAATTTTATTCAAATGTTGGCTAAATGTTTATTACCTAATGCCAATTCAGATTTGTTCAAATGAAGTTGACCCTCCTCCTGGGTGGTGCCACGCCCCCAAGGGGCACCAAAATCTTTGTAAATCATCTTCTCATGAACCAGCAGTAGCAGAGACTTGATATTTGGTGTGCAGCTTTCTTTTGAGGTGTAGACTCAGATTTGTTCAAGAGAAGTTTGTGGGGCTATACTTGGCGTCGTTATGGGAGGGGCAAAATTTTTTGCCCCGCCCAAAATTTCTATTTTCCAAACCGAGAGGCTGATTTGAACCAAATTTTATGTGAGGGCTTATTGGGTCATGAGTACTTGATTTATGCAAAAAAAAAATTCCTGCAGCCCCGTGGGAACCGCAGGAGCTAAAAATAGAAAAAATTTAAAACGCCCATATCTCCAAAACTGCACGGCACTGAGAATTTTTATTTGGTGTGCAGCTTCGTTAGGACCAACAGAAAGGACTGGTAAAAAAAAATTGCCATCGGTTTTATCATAGGGTACAGTTTCGGGACTTTGAAAAAGTGCTGAGTCAGCACTTTTTAACACTGTAGGCAATGGGAAAAACATTAAAAAATCTTCTCCAGATCCAGCAGGCAGAATCTTTTGATATTTGGTATGCAACATTGTGGGGTGGATCTGATTCAAGTTTGTTCAAATCGGCTCCCTGGGTTTATATTTGGGCTCAGTATAGGAGCCCAAATTTGAACTTACTGCATTTCAGGCAAATTTCTTTGAAAATCTTCTTCTCCAGATCCAGCAGGCAGAATCTTTTGATATTTGGTATGCAACATTGTAGGGTGGATCTGATTCAAGTTTGTTCAAACCGGCTCCCTAGATTCATATTTGGGCTCACTATAGGAGCTTGAATTCGAACTTAGTGCATTTCAGGCAAATTTCTTCAAAAATCTTCTTCTCCAGATCCAGCAGGCAGAATCTTTTGATATTTGGTATGCAACGTTGTGGGGTAGATCTGATTCAAGTTTGTTCAAATCGGCCCCCTGGATTCATATTTGGGCTTACTATAGAAGCCCGAATTCGAACTTAGTGCATTTCAGGCAAATTTCTTAAAAAATCTTCTTCTCCAGATCCAGCAGGCAGAATCTTTTCATATTTGGTAAGCAACATTGTGGGGTGGATCTGATTCAAGTTTGTTCAAATCGGCCCCCTGGGTTAATATTTGGGCTCAGTATAGGAGCCCGATTTCGAACTTAGTGCATTTCAGGCAAATTTCTTAAAAAATCTTCTTCTCCAGATCCAGCAGGCAGAATCTTTTGATATTTGGTATGCTACATTGTAGGGTGGATCTGATTCAAGTTTGTTCAAATCGGCCCCCTGGGTTCATATTTGGGCTCAGTATAGGAGCCCGATTTCGAACTTAGTGCATTTAGGCAAATTTCTTAAAAAATCCTCTTCTCCAGATCCAGCAGGCAGAATCTTTTGATATTTGGTATGCAACATTGTGGGGTGGATCTGATTCAAGTTTGTTCAAATCGGCTTCCTAGATTCATATTTGGGCTCACTATAGAAGCTCGAATTTGAACTTCGTGCATTTCGTGCAAATTTCTTAAAAAATCTTCTTCTCCAGATCCAGCAGGCAGAATCTTTTCATATTTGGTAAGCAACATTGTGGGGTGGATCTGATTCAAGTTTGTTCAAATCGGCCCCCTGGGTTTATATTTGGGCTCAGTATAGGAGCCCAAATTTGAACTTAGTGCATTTCAAGCAAATTTATTAAAAAATCTTCTTCTCCAGATCCAGCAGGCAGAATCTTTTGATATTTGGTATGCGACATTGTGGGGTGGATCTGATTCAAGTTTGTTCAAATCGGCTTCCTAGATTCATATTTGGGCTCCCTATAGAAGCTCGAATTCGAACTTAGTGCATTTCAGGCAAATTTCTTAAAAAAAATTTCTTCTCCAGATCCAGCAGGCAGAATCTTTTGATATTTGGTATGCAACATTGTGGGATGGATCTGATGCAAATTTGTTCAAATCGGCTCCCTAGATTCATATTTGGGCTTACTATAGAAGCTCGAATTCGAACTTAGTGCATTTCAGGCAAATTTCTTAAAAAATCATCTTCTCCAGATCCAGCAGGCAAAATCTTTTGATATTTGGTATGCAACATTGCGGGGTGGATCTGATTCAAGTTTGTTCAAATCGGCCCCCTCGATTCATATTTGGGCTCACTATAGAAGCTCGAATTCAAACTTAGTGCATTTCAGGCAAATTTCTTCAAAAATCTTCTTCTCCAGATCCAGCGGGCAGAATCTTTTGATATTTGGTATGCAACATTGCGGGGTGGCTCTGATTCAAGTTTGTTCAAATCGGCCCCCTGGATTCATATTTGGGCTTAATATAGAAGCCTGAATTCGGACTAAGTGCATTTCGGGCAAATTTATTAAAAAATCTTCTTCTCCAGATCCAGCAGGCAGAATCTTTTGATATTTGGTATGCAACATTGTGGGGTGGATCTGATTCAAGTTTGTTCAAATCGGCTTCCTAGATTCATATTTGGGCTCACTATAAAAGCTCGAATTCGAACTTAGTGCATTTCAGGCAAATTTCTTTAAAAATCTTCTTCTCCAGATCCAGCTTCAGAAATTCAGAATCTTTTCATATTTGGTAAGCAACATTGTGGGGTGGATCTGATTCAAGTTTGTTCAAATCGGCCCCTGGGTTTATATTTGGGCTCCGTATAGGAGCCCAAATTTTAACTTAGTGCATTTCAGGCATATTTCTTAAAAAATCTTCTTCTCCAGATCCAGCTGGCAGAATCTTTTGATATTTGGTATGCAACATTGTGGGGTGGATCTGATTCAAGTTTGTTCAAATCGGCCCCCTGGGTTTATATTTGGGCTCAGTATAGGAGCCCAAATTTGTACTTAGTGCATTTCAGGCAAATTTCTTTGAAAATCTTCTTCTCAAGATCCAGCAGGCAGAATCTTCTGATATTGGGTATGCACCATGCTTAGGGAGGGGGGGGGGGGGGGGTGAGATTCAAGTTTGTTCAAGCCATGTCCCTAGGTCCATATTTGGACTCACTGTGGGAGCTCGAATTGTAACTTAGTTCAAAATGAGGACTTTTCTTTAAAAATCTTCTTCTTCAGCCATGTCCCTAGGTCCATATTTGGACTCACTGTGGGAGCTCGAATTGTAACTTAGTTCAAAATGAGGAATTTTCTTTAAAAATCTTCTTCTTCAGATCCAGCAGTCGGAATGTTTTGATATTTGGTGTGCAGCATCCTTAGGGGGTGAGATTCAAGTTTGTTAAAGCCAAGTCCCTGGGTTCATATATGGCTCCCTGTGGGAGCCTGAATTATAACTTAGTTCAATATGAGGAATATTCTTTAAAAATCTTTCTTTTTAGATCCACTGGTCAGAATCTTTGGATATTTGGTATAAGCTTTTCTTAGGAGGAGCAGATGCAACTTGTTGAAATCAATTCTCTGGGTTGATATAAATTTAGGCTACCATGTCAGGTGAGCGCCCTCAGGCCCCTTGGGGCCTCTTGTTTTATTTGAACGGACAACATGTACAAGTTAAGAAGAACCATTGTAGTTTAATATGATGAAATCGATTCACAGACAAGAAAAACGTAGAAAAAAACCCCCAGAGATTAGTAGTATGTAATGTGGTTTTCGAGGGTAGGTTGGGGGACCCCGGTGGGGGACCCCGGAAGTGACGTCATGTCACGTGACGTAGTGGCGCCATGTTGTGTTGTCATGGTAACCCGCGTGAGCGGCCATGTTGTGACGTCATCTTCATAGTGATACGTGGTGTGAGTGCGCATGCGCAGCGCGTGTTGTTAAGGTGATACGTGTTTCCGTCGTCCATTTTGTATACTGGAGGTCGCCATCTTGGTTTCTATGGTAGCACGTGATTGCTATGTTACTAATGGCTTCTAACAAGACAGGGGTATGTTCGGGGGTGTGTTCTTTTGTAGAAGAGTAAATCTGATTACCTCAAACAACCCGACAATCCCTCCAAATCACCAAAATCCACCCAAAATCACCGAAATTGACTTTATTTCCCCAATTTATCGGCTTAGCACGTAGTGCTATGGTACTAAGGGGGTACAAAGGAGTGCGTTCGATTGAACAGGAGTAATGTTCTGGCTTAGAATTCTCCCAGAATCCCTATCCCATGACGTTTTTCCCTATTAAGAATAGCACGTAGTGCTATAGGACAAATTTACCCAGAATTCTCTGCTTCTATCTATATATGCAATAGTTTATGTCTATCTGGCCATATTCCTTTGTTCTAGAGTGTACTCCAGTAGCGTAGAAGAGCCTATTATTTGGAACAGTTTATCTTATTATTACTATATTTAGCAATTTCGGGTCTATTCTTGTTAGTTCTGACCCTATTCCGTGTACTCTGGTTGTTTCATTTATATAACTAACCAATCAGATTGCTTGATTTCCCATAACCTGTATGCAGAGTTATCTCCCCTTATTACAACGAAGTTGTATCAGATTCTCATCACATCTATATCCAATGGCAATATCCCCGGGCACCCCAATTTAGGCACCCCTTTTTTGAAAAACATATGACCTTCGGCACCCCTTTTTTGTCATATGTGGTTATGTGAAAAAGCACAATGTGCCCTAGCACATAGGCACATGATTTATGTGCCGATATGTGCTTATGAGAAAAGGCACAATGTGACACAATGTGCCCTAGCACATAGGCACATACGGGTATTTGAGGATACCTATTGCCTGGTATTGTATTATTCGAGGATACCTACTAGAGAATCCCTTTTTTGTCATATGTGCTTATGTGAAAAGGCACAATGTGACACAATATGCCCTATCACATAGGCACATGCTTTATGTGCCGATATATGCTTATGTGAAAAGGCACAATGTGACACAATATGCCCTATCACATAGGCACATACGGGTATTTGAGGATACCTATAGCCTAGTATTGTATTATTTGAGGATACCTATCTAGGATACCTTCTGGAGAATCCCTTTTTGTCATATGTGCTTATGTGAAAAAACACAATGTGACACAATGTGACCTAGCACATAAGCACATGCTTTATGTGCCGATATGTACTTATGTGAAAAGGCACAATGTGACACAATGTGCCCTATCACATAGGCACATACGACCAAAATGGGATTCCATAGCCACAGGCGTTTTCGAAAAAGGGATTCCACAAATGGGATTCCAAAAAAGGGATTCCACAAATGGGATTCCGTTTCCATCTTGTCTCCAAAGCTCCAAGGCCACTACAGGTCTATGGACTATCTGTCCTATCATTAGCTTCAACAACAGTCTTGTTCCATTGCGGCCTTGTACCAGCACTATTGGCTAAACTACCATCAATTACTTCCTAGCTATACCTTCGCTGAAGCTTTCAAAATGTTCCGTCTGATTTCCCCTGTATACATATAAGGCATTCCGTAAGTGGCCCAGTCCGTAAAATTTGGATTCCGTGTTTTTACATCGACACTCGAGGGTATGGAAAGGGTTTGATAACACCCAATTCAACAATGACTACATGACTCTGAACAGAGACAACCAACCACTATAAAACAATAAAGGTACAGATCTAACATAACCAAGATCGAAGTAAACATAACAAAGTGAAAGAATGTCAAACTAGTCGGATTGATCGAACAAGTTTGACAGTCTTAACAGAACAAAGTGAACAAAGATCCAACACAACTAAGATCGAACTGATCAAAACAAAGTGACGAAAATCGAACTGAACAGATAGAAGAGAACTGACCCAATGAAGGTATCGAACTGAATTGACCATAACAAATTGAACAAAGTTCTGAACTCTAACCCTAATGAAGGTATATATAATTAACCCCTTTGAACTGTTTGAATGAACTATAACCCTAATGAATGTATTAACACCCTTGAACTGAATGAACTCTATTTTTTAACTATAGCCCAATATTAACACCTTTGAATTGAACAAAGTTTACAGCCTTAATGAAAATATAACGAAAGATGATCTGAATTTTTAAACTACAACCCATTGAACTGAATTCTTCCAATAGGGAATGGGAATACCCTCGAGTGTCGATGTAAAAACACGGAATCCAAATTTTACGGACTGGGCCACTTACGGAATGCCTTATATGTATACAGGGGAAATCAGACGGAACATTTTGAAAGCTTCAGCGAAGGTATAGCTAGGAAGTAATTGATGGTAGTTTAGCCAATAGTACTGGTACAAGGCCGCAATGGAACAAGACTGTTGTTGAAGCTAATGATAGGACAGATGGTCCATAGACCTGTAGTGGCCTTGGAGCTTTGGAGACAAGATGGAAACGGAATCCCATTTGTGGAATCCCTTTTTTGGAATCCCATTTGTGGAATCCCTTTTTCGAAAACGCCTGTGGCTATGGAATCCCATTTTGGTCGTATGTGCCTATGTGATAGGGCACATTGTGCCTTTTCACATAAGCACATATCGGCACATAAAGCATGTGCTTATGTGCTAGGTCACATTGTGTCACATTGTGCTTTTTCACATAAGCACATATGACAAAAAGGGATTCTCCAGAAGGTATCCTAGATAGGTATCCTCAAATAATACAATATTAGGCTATAGGTATCCTCAAATACCCGTATGTGCCTATGTGATAGGGCATATTGTGTCACATTGTGCCTTTTCACATAAGCATATATCGGCACATAAAGCATGTGCCTATGTGATAGGGCATATTGTGTCACATTGTGCCTTTTCACATAAGCACATATTACAAAAAAGGGATTCTCTAGTAGGTATCCTCGAATAATACAATACCAGGCAATAGGTATCCTCAAATACCCGTATGTGCCTATGTGCTAGGGCACATTGTGTCACATTGTGCCTTTTCACATAAGCACATATCGGCACATAAATCATGTGCCTATGTGCTAGGGCACATTGTGTCACATTGTGCTTTTTCACATAAGCACATATGACAAAAACGGGGTGCCGAAGGTCATATGTTTTTCAAAAAAGGGGTGCCTAAATTGGGGTGCCCGGGGATATTGCCATTGGATATAGATGTGATGAGAATCTGATACAACTTCGTTGTAATAAGGGGAGATAACTCTGTATACAGGTTATGAGAAATCAAGCAATCTGATTGGTTAGTTATATAAATGAAATAACAAGAGTACACGGAATAGGGTCAGAACTAACAAGAATACACCCGAAATTGCTAAATATAGTAATAATAAGATAAACTGTTCCAAATAATAGGCTCTTCTACGCTACTGGAGTATACTCTAGAACAAAGGAACATGACCAGATAGACGTAAACTATTGCATATATAGATAGAAGCAGAGAATTCTGGGTAAATTTGTCCTATAGCACTACGTGCTATTCTTAATAGGGAAAAACGTCATGGGATAGGGATTCTGGGAGAATTCTAAGCCAGAACATTACTCCTGTTCAATCGAACGCACCCCTTTGTACCCCCTAGTACCATAGCACTACGTGCTAAGCCGATAAATTGGAGAAATAAAGTCAATTTCGGTGATTTTGGGTGGATTTTGGTGATTTGGAGGGATTGCCGGGTTGTTTGTGGTAATCAGGTTTACTCTTCTACAAAGGAACACACCCCCGAACATACCCCTGTCTTGTTAGAAGCCATTGGTAACATAGCAATCACGTGCTACCATAGAAACCAAGATGGCGACCTCTAATATACAAAATGGACGACGGAAACACGTATCGCCTTAACAACACACGCTGCGCATGCGCACTCACACCACGTATCACTATGGAGATGACGTCACAACATGGCCGCTCACGCGGGTTACCATGACAACACAACATGGCGCCACTACGTCACGTGACATGACGTCACTTCCGGGGTCCCCCACCGGGGTCCCCCAACCTACCCTCGAAAACCACATTACATACTACTTACATTAATCGTTACAATGTTTTTAAATCAGTGTTGTGCTGCCTGGAGAGGCAGAGGCTGCCAACAATGACGTAAAAACGTTGGTGAGATGAATGAAATGATTCAACACAAAACGGTGTCAAGAAAGAAAGTAGAACAAACCGCCGAAGGTGTGAGATGTTTCAATAATATATCAACTTCATTCACTTAACCCTTTGAACCCTAAAGGCCGATTTTCCAGCCCATGAAGATGATACGTCATAATTTCACCAAGTAGGATAAATGCTTAATGAATGTGTGGGGTAACCAATCAATATTTCCAACGTGCAACCTGAAGGCTTCACTTCGAAAATAATGAATGGTCTACCTCAGGGTGCTGAATATACACTTTTCCAATCGCCGCCATTGAACAGAGCTGGAAGACACCATCAGGGTTCAAAGGGTTAATTCCAGTTCTATCTGTGTTTAAATACAGAACACAACACATTGCCGACCCTTGTTTTTGATTTTTTATGTTTCAATCGCACCTACAGCGCACGTGAAATATGAAAAGAAAACCAACTCGGTTCAATGATTTCTGCACCTCCACCCCATAATTCACCCAGTTGCGTTTTGTCTTAGTAATTCTCTTAAAACTAATCTGCAATTGTTAAACAAGAAAGTTGGTGTAAAGTATGTAGCTATACCAGATAATTCTTTGACGGCAAGACAAATACCTGTTTTATTTATTTTCTACTGAAAGAGAAGGCGTGATATTGGGAACAATTGCAAATTTATGCTAGATTCAGATAACATACAAATGATGGTTATTAGAGGGTCGCGGTACAACGAAGACACTGAGACAAAATCTTCCACCTCCCACTGTTGCGTGCATAATAATTATGTGGAATGGGATACGTATTTTAGAAATTTGACACTTACAATATTTCTATCTTTGTGTATTTTAAACTACTGAATGTACTCATTGGAGACTGAAGACTGTCATTAGTCACGGTTACTGTTTAGTTGAACCTTTTAAGGCCAGTATTCGTGAATTATGTCGTTTGGCTGTTTAAATTCAGGGATCGGTTGTAGAAAAGGATGATGTCTCTTTAGTCTTTTCTTTTGTTGTAAGGAGCAGTTGAATGATGTATTCTGGCCGAACATTTTTCATCAATGCCGCAACTGTTATCATTGACCAAATAAAACAAAAGTCAAGAAATGACCTGGACTAGTCGCAGGCACGTCATTCTCGACTAAAACGATAATATGGAGAGTAGCCAATTAAGAAAAGCCACTGGGGAATAGCTAATGGTTCACTCAGACAAATGAGCTTATAATAGAAGCATTTTGTAATCTTAGTTCATTGACAAAACCGCAGCTGCTACCCAAAAATCACGATATCGTATACCCCCCCCCCCCCCCCCCCCCCCCCCACCAGTGTCTGGGTTTCAGGGAATTGAAGATGTAATGTCCCAGCTGCCCACATACCATTCACAGTTGGTGGACATGTGTACATGGATAACAGTTAGATTGATTTCCTCGTTGTTTATTCATCTAAAAGAGGGTTGAAACCACTGAAAGCTTCATGTTCTCCATACCGTTGGTCTGCTGAAACGTCAGTGAAAACGCTGCAACTCAGTATCCATCAGTCCTCCCAGGATGGGGTGAAGTTAATCAACGCGGTAACTTCTGTTATACTGTGACTCTAGCAATATGGCATAACATGTCTCACTGAATAGTCCACTATGACGACTAATATGCACTGCGACCATGACATCACTTCCTGTCAAACATAACCATCTTCCGATAACTATCCTCCAAAAAGATATCCCCCGAAAAGTATCCTCCGTTAGTACATCATCATGTCGTGGGTATCCTGAAATACTTTGATGAGGATATGAGTGATGATAGATTATACCTCACGGATGAATGCCCTCATAGCCCTCGTGTGATGAGGTATGATAACAGGTAAGATCTAAATGAGGGATTTGCTCATGGCACACGACGAAAAAGGAATTCTATAACCACAGACTTATCATAAAGGGGTTCCTATATGTGGGAGTACGGAAGTGGAATTCCATAAGTGGGATTCCTAGCCGACTCCGTGAACCTGCTAGTGGTGTGTGTAGAACCATCAGTAGAAGACACCAGTAATATTAGTAGTGGTAGTAGTGGTCGACAAACATAGGGTTCGTTGGTACTAGCAGCAAAAAGGATTACAGATGTTACTAGTTAGCTTAGAAAAGAGTAGGTTAGTAGTGTGTAGACGCAGATGTGGACGTCAGAAAGCATGTACACTCTTAGATCGACTGGGTTGAAAATCAACCCTGATCAACCAGGTTGAGTGAATATGAACCCAGTTGGGTTCATATTCACTCAACCCACGTGATTTGGGTTGTTTTTTAACGCTACTCATTTTAGAGCGTAGTATGGTAGAGGAAGCAGGCGCAGAAAGCAGAAACAAAGTCAGTATCCTCCAAAATATATTCTGTAGTAGTCCCACCAATCCCCACTTGTCCCCAAACTATCATTGCTTTCAATCCCCAAATACCCATTTGAGGTGTGATAGATTATACCACATTGAAGGATTTCCTCATAGCTCTCATGGGACGAGAATATGAGGAATGGCAGATAATATCTCATTGGAGGATTTTCTCCGGGCACCAATGACATCATGCGCTGGGAAACGGGGTAGCGAAGGGCCGTGATTGTTAGGTGGGATTCTGGAAGTGGGTGCTATGGGGTGTTCAATGCCTGGATGAGGATATGAGGAATGATAGATTTTACTCCATTGGGGGATTTCATCGTAGCCTTCATGGGATAAAGATATGAGGATTGACATATTATACCAATATCGGGATCGAGTGATCGGGAATTCCTTGTCACCAAATACACTATGTTAGGTCACATACTATGATATCATTCCAACATTTCCCAACAAACTATACACTGCAAAAAATATAGGTTCTCTTTAGAACCAAAACTGGTTCTAATCTTGTCCCTGTGATGGAACCAGTTCTGTTTAAACAGTATTTATTTCAAATCAAATAAATTAAGGAATTTCTATATAAATTTAGAAAATTAAGATAACTTTCATTTTAAGGACTTACCATTAGATGTTGTGTTGGTTAATGACTAATTAATTTTTAACAGTTAATCACTTGTCGCTCATCTTGTAAAACACAGACAAATGACGTGTCACTCTCCTATATGTCGTTTACTGGTAGTAGAGTCTGGACCATCAAAGTCGACTAGGTTGATCTGTGTATTGCATGCTCAATAAGAAAGTAACCGATGCAATCATGTTTATTTTTGACATTGAGGGCGAAGAGTGAGATCTTGTATCCTCGATACAGGTTTGTTGTTCCTCATCACAGTGTATCTCAATGGCTTCCACATATTTCTTGATTAAATATAGTCGTGTTTTACTTTCAAAGATCCAAACGACCCTTTTTGTTTCACAAGAGTGAACTGAAACCCTTCATTTTGCTAATTCCTGTGCGATGTGCCGCACCATCCTAAATATTTTATTTAGCACATGAAGTTATTCATCCCTTTTATTGGAACGATTCTACTCCCCACTAAACACATGACTATTTCCCATGGAATGGATATACTGGAAGGAAGGTGAAGAAAGGTTGAAATCATTATTTGCAGTAATTAATTTAGTTAACCTTGGCCAATTTGATTTTATTCTTCTTTTATCTGTATTATTTATTTAGTTTTCCTCATATGGGGCAAAAGGTTGGTCTTTATTCAAGAATTATCGTAGAGTTATTCGAAAAAGGAAAAAATGGTAACATTTTTCTGTGTTGCTTCAATCGTTTAGTTGGAATAAATGTGTATAGCAATGGCTTTGTGTTGATACTCTCTGAAATCCGTTGGGTTATAAATTATCCCAAATCAATTGGGTTGAGTGAAGATGAACCCGATTGGGTTGATTTTTAACCCAGATGTTTTATAGTGTACCACTTTCTGGGATCTCGTTTTGGTTAAAACTGATATTTTTTAATGATGATTATTTTATGTGTTGTAAATAATTTGGGGGGCATTGAAATTTAAGGATCGGTGTCGCTATTTTGGGGCTGTTTTGTCTCGGTATTCGATATTGATATGATACCAATAACAATACCACCAGTACTGAACGCTGTTTCTGGTATACAGCCTAGCTTTATGCCAGTGTTCACTAATAGTCAGAGACTCAAAGGGTAATAGTAAATATTATCTTATGATGATGGTAAGACGTGGCAAATTTAACAAATAATGAATTTATTACACGCCGTTACTTTTCCATGTTCACCTATTTACAAATCCACTCGCTACACGCGTTCCGTTGACGGATTATTTCTCCACTTGATGTCAAGGATACATCAAAAGGACTAAACTCCATCTATTTTCGTAATCGGTCAAAAGAAGTGGCGCATTCGGACCTAAATCAATTCGCAGGCTTCAATGACAGCCGATAAATCGAATGTCAATTGGAAAAATAACAAAGAGTTTTAAAGTTTGAAACTTTGTCTGTGGTGATGTTTGAATTTTTAACCCTTTACCCAACGCAGACGATGTCAAAATTTATTATTTTAAATATCATTTTTCACATTGTTTTAAAATGTCAACAAAACCATATCATGTGACCCCTCGTTGGAACGAGCTCGTCACATGATATGGTGTTGTTGAAATTTTTTGAAAAATAATATTTTTTCAACTGCTGAATTTGCATATTACGTGGGCGGATGCGGGCGATTCGTTAGGTAAAGGGTTAAATTAATGAATTCTGTCATAGAGGCGCATACTAAAGCACATGTCGTCACAATATGTGAATGCGTTGGTCAGTTTGCACGAATGCCAGCGCGGAAAGATAGAACGAGAGGTGCAGCCGCGGGTTCTGTCCTTCCACGATGGCACTCATACCGTGTTGACGAACTCATTCACACATCGTGTCGTTTTGTGTGTGTGTTATTTATCAAAACATTGGAAATAACACCGATCTTTTGATGTAATATAAAAGCTGAGAGAAACGACCCCGTAGGGGGTTTTATCTCAGCTTTTTCATTATAACGAATAACCTCTCTCAAGTGCCCGTGGAACTGAGTAGGCAACGGGCTATTCTTGTTAGCAAATCTGGGTTAATATTCCATTGTCCGGACTATTTTAGGTAATGACCGGAGTATTTTTCAGTTCCGAAATTGAGATATTTTAAGCTTCCCTCGATACGGTAAATCGGTCTTCACTTTATCAGCATATTCCATATTAATGATGTATGTGCCCTCACGTAACTCATATTTACAAAACAGTAAACACGTGTGATGAAAAATGGAGAGACAAATACGCGGGTTACCGCCAATCGCTTTATATTTCACTTGTGTCCTAACGTATAACTCAACTGTGCAAAGTTGCAAACTTCCAATTGAATGGTATTGGCAGTACTTCATATCAATGCGTTTAGAATGTTGAAAATCAACGAAAATACGCATCTCGATTCAGACCATACGCAGTAACATTTCAATGTGTTTTTTACGTGAAGTTTCGTTTTCAGCTCAGGTTTACCATGCTAGTATTCAGGGCTCAAAATAAGCAGTGTCGCGTCGTTTTTTTGCTGTGCAAAACTTCCAAAAAGCTACACAATGTTCAATTATGTATAACATTTTGCGATACAAGATAATCAACAGCAGCCTGTTAGGCTGCAGTTGATTATCTTGTATCGCAAAATGTAAATGAAAATTTGCAAACAAATTTGAAAACTAGTTCAGTGATGCTTTACTTCTGATTGTGGAACATTCCAGGCCAGTAGTATGTCATGCACGTTTCATGTGGAGGTTGCCGGACCTCGGTGCCGGACCTCTGAAGTGACGTCATGTCACGTGACGTAGTGGCGCCATGTTGTGTTGTCATGGTAACCCGCGTGAGCGGCCATGTTGTGACGTCATCTCCATAGTGATACGTGGTGTGAGTGCGCATGCGCTGCGCGTGTTGTTAGGGTGATACGAGCTTCCGTCGTCCATTTTGTATACTGGAAACAGCCATCTTGGGTTCTATGGTAGCACGTGATTGCTATGTTACCTAAGGCCTACAATAGGATAGGGGTATGTTCGGTGGGTATGTTCGATTGAATCGGAGTAAATCTGATTACCACAAACAACCCGACAATCCCCCAAATCACCAAAATCCACCCAAAATCACCGAAATTGACTTTATTTCCCCAATTTATCATCTTAGCACGTAGTGCTATAGTACTAAGGGGTACAAGGGGGTGCATTCGATTGAACAGGAGTAATGTTCTGGATTAGAATTCTCCCAGAATCCCTTTTTGGATCCTTATCCCATGACGTTTTTCCCCTATTAAGAATAGCACGTAGTGCTATAGGACAAATGTATTTAGAATTCTCTGCTTCTATCTATATATGCAATAGTTTACGTCTACCTAGACATGTTCCTTTATTCTAGAGTATACTCCAGTAGCGTAGAAGAGCCTATTAATTGGCTTTTATTATACAGAAGGGAGATAACTGCATTATGGAAAATCAAGCAATCTGATTGGTTGGTTATAATTTATATAAATGATCTAGATATATGAAACAACAAGAGTACACGGAATAGGGTCAGAACTAACAAGAATAGACCAGAAATTGCTAAATATAGTAGTAATAAGTAAAGCTGTTCCAATTAATAGGCTCTTCTACGCTACTGGAGTATACTCTAGAATAAAGGAACATGTCTAGGTAGACGTAAACCATTGCATATATAGATAGAAGCAGAGAATTCTGGATACATTTGTCCTATAGCACTACGTGCTATTCTTAATAGGGGAAAAACGTCATGAGATAAGGATCCAAAAAGGGATTCTGGGAGAATTCTAATCCAGAACATTACTCCTGTTCAATCGAATGCACCTCCTTGTATCCCTTAGTACTATAGCACTACGTGCTAAGCTGATAAATTGGGGAAATAAAGTAAATTTCGGTGATTTTGGGTGGATTTTGGTGATTTGGAGGATTGTCGGGTTGTTTGTGGTAATCAGATTTACTTCGATTCAATCGAACATACCCACCGAACATACACCTATCCTATTGTAGGCCTTAGGTTCCGCTCCACAGTTTCGCACTATTGCACAGGGGTGAAATTCTAAACAAAGGGCGTATGTTGAAACTAAGGCCATGTAAAATAGAGAAATATTTTTAGTATCAGATATATGATTACATTAGGCTTTTTGTTGGACAAGAGAATTTGAAGTTTTGGTCCCAAAGTTGGAGTCTGATACATAGGGGTAAATTCCCAGATGAATTATGGGAAACAGTGGCTTCGAAAAATTGGCTATTTTTTAAATGTAATTTTTACACGGGTTTGTTACCAGACAGGTAACTAAAAAATGAGACGGAAACATATAAATTTTTTTTTGCATTTTAGAAACAAGGGATGCTCTGCTCCAGGGGTGGGTAGGCGGGGATGGTGGGAAAATTCTGCTTTTGAGGCTGCTAGGTGGCTGAAAATGACTGGTTTCGGTATTTTTTCAGGCAATTTTTCAGGTTGAAGTCTTGCCTTTGACAATAAATAATTCCACCCACATTCAGATTGTTTATTTCTACTTAGTCAGATAGTGTTATATGTTTTTTGTGGATTTGGGAAATGTAATACATGTAATGGGTTTGATAACTAAGTTACAGGATATTTGCATTTGAAGAGAGTGTATGGCATGTCACATTTGGAAATGCCTGGAAAACTGTGGAGCGGAACCTTAAAGAGCATTCTGCCAACGGTGTCAATTCTTGAACCAGGAAGTTCCTTATTTGTGTTTGAGTTATAAATACACCATTTTTCAAAAAACTTTTCATTATTTCTGGTTTGTGTGCTATTGTTAGTGGTAGTTGACATTCATCAAGTGATATCTCAGCACAACTGGAAGGAAATAAGTGGAATTTTGAGAAATTTGTTGATGTAGCCTAATTTCGCACTCGTTTTGAATTTTCGTCAAGATTTCAAAAACATTAAGGTAGAGCACTGCCTTTCCTAAACACCGAGCCTCGTATTTATGACAAATTTATGCAGTTATGGACAGCCTGGTTGTTACTGTTGACCCGAGATTTGCAGTCATGGTGTCTACTTTTTCATTTTGGTCATTGGTGTCATGTCTGTGTGTCATCCGTCCGTCAAGCTGTTCACGCTTTCATATCTAGAGAGCACCCCCCCCCCCCCACAAAGCTCGGGTTATTAGTTCTTATTGTTTTACATTTTGATTATATTTAACAGTGCTATTGGCAGGACCTGGGTAGTCAATGTGGCTGGTGGTAATAACAAAAATACTATCTGAAGTGGCTCAGAGAAATCGGGGGGTGGGGGTGGTGGTGTGGTGTGGTTGTGAAAATCGGGTAAAATCTGGCTGAAAAAGCTATTCGGCAATCAGGAAGGCCATGCTGTATCTTTTTACTGGTTGAAAATAGAGACTTGTGGCTTTTGTTCATTCAACTCAGGATAGACTCCAGATTATTTTGCCTGAGTGAAATCCAGGGGGAGATCACTCTTGTTTTCTCTTTAAGGTTCCGCTCCACAGTTTCGCACTATTGCACAGGGGTGAAATTCTAAACAAAGGGCGTATGTTGAAACTAAGGCCATGTAAAATAGAGAAATATTTTTAGTATCAGATATATGATTACATTAGGCTTTTTGTTGGACAAGAGAATTTGAAGTTTTGGTCCCAAAGTTGGAGTCTGATACATAGGGGTAAATTCCCAGATGAATTATGGGAAACAGTGGCTTCGAAAAATTGGCTATTTTTTTAAATGTAATTTTTACACGGGTTTGTTACCAGACAGGTAACTAAAAAATGAGACGGAAACATATAAATTTTTTTTTGCATTTTAGAAACAAGGGATGCTCTGCTCCAGGGGTGGGTAGGCGGGGTTGGTGGGAAAATTCTGCTTTTGAGGCTGCTAGGTGGCTGAAAATGACTGGTTTCGGTATTTTTTCAGGCAATTTTTCAGGTTGAAGTCTTGCCTTTGACAATAAATAATTCCACCCACATTCAGATTGTTTATTTCTACTTAGTCAGATAGTGTTATATGTTTTTTGTGGATTTGGGAAATGTAATACATGTAATGGGTTTGATAACTAAGTTACAGGATATTTGCATTTGAAGAGAGTGTATGGCATGTCACATTTGGAAATGCCTGGAAAACTGTGGAGCGGAACCTTAGGTAACATAGCAATCACGTGCTACCATAGAACCCAAGATGGCGGCTTCCAGTATACAAAATGGACGACGGAAGCTCGTATCACCCTAACAACACGCGCTGCGCATGCGCACTCATACCACGTATCACTATGGAGATGACGTCACAGCATGGCCGCTCACGCGGGTTACCATGACAACACAACATGGCGCCACTACGTCACGTGACATGACGTCACTTCCGAGGTCCGGCACCGAGGTCCGGCAACCTCCACATGAAACGTGCATGACATACTACTCAGGCCTAACTCAGATTAACTCTCCATCAAGCATCAATAGCAACTTCATATGTAAGATGAATTCTATTGGTTTAAATTCTTCCTCTTTTTACAACATTTTGCATAAAATGTCCATTAAAAATAACTTCAAGCCCATCAAATTAAAAATACCAACTTCCATTTTGAGAACTCTATTAAACAACCACGACGCCAATTGAAAATATCCAAGTCCATGCAACCTTTAAAGGCAGTCCAGTTAAAAAAAAAACATAGTAAATGTTTCATGTGTTGCAGATCATTTGGAAATGCCCAGAAATGGATGGAAACTATTCTATCTTCTTAGAAGAATTCACTACAAAACAGCATAACATAACTCTGGTATACAAAAATAGCTATGTAATTTTTACAAAATGCTATTCATTTTTTGGAAATGTGTAGCATTTTGCTACGCAAAGAAAAAAAGTTATTTTGAGCACTGCTATTATTATTAGAATTGATTCTGACTTTAAAAGTTAATTTTAACATAAATGGTCAACACCCCAATATCGATTTATTAGACTTTGAGTTGAGTTCACGTCAGCCATTTTCTGACTTGCACATTGCTAATGCCCCACATGTAATTTGTTTTTGGATACAAAGGTCACACGAGGGAGGCAAACATCATTAAGATGGAAGATGCTGATCTCCCCGATTGTCGTGATACCGATACAGCGCGGTATCTTTGATATACCACCCAGCTCTAGTTATAGACCAGTTCCAGCGGGTGGTGTAGTTGGCATTGCTCCCAATATCAAAATCATTATGAGTTCAGAGAAGATGGGATGGAAACTAAATATAGTCTAAAATAGAACGCACAACTGTTGTTTGGGAATTTTCACTGTAAAGAATTGCCGTTAAAAACAGTAAACGTACAGGCAACGAGCAGCTGCACTTCTACACTGCAAACAATATAGGTTCTCTTTAGAACCAAAACTGGTTCTAATCTTGTCCCTGAGATGGAACCAGTTCAGTTTAAACAGTATTTATTTGAAATCAAATAAATTTTTAAAGATTAACATTAAATATTAACAGAATTAAACATAAAATGAGGGGGGTTCAGCCGTAAGTTTAGAGCTCATACGAGGCTGTCTCAAATCATTATTAAGCAAATGAGATATGAACAGTTGGCATATCCAACCAGTTTTGGTTCTATACAGAACCAAAACTGGTTCGATATGCCAACTGTTCATATCTCCTTTGTTTCAAAATGTTTGGCGACTGCGTTGAATAAGCTCCAAGTTTACTGCTGAATCTACTTCAGTTTGTCAGGAACACCTGAGGCCCCGTAAGGCCTGGGTTGGCGTGGGGTTATTTAGTCCCGCTGATGAAGTTGCGGGAAAATTAGACCAACGTGGAGGGTCGAAATCCAAGTGTCGCCAACTCGGCGCAGGGAGCTGAGTTAGACCGACGCCGTGATTCCTTCTCTGCCAAATTGGCCTGAAATAGGTTCGATTTCCGTTAGGTGTGATTCCTAATCACTTCAGGCTGTATAATGGAAAGAATGATTTAAAGTAACAACGATTCTTTTATTTACACATAAAATAAATCCGTTTCAATATTTCAACAATCAACAATTCGATTCTTTTCACAGAAAATGGGTCGCTAGGGTTAAACAATTCTCAATAATCATATAGTCATTCTATAGCCCTGTACTGGCACTATAGTCTACACACTGGAAATGTTATTACCGTGAGCTCGCCATAAGAGCTTCACAAATCTGAAATGTTATTACTGTGAGCTCGCCAGAAGAGCTTCACCCGCTTAGGCTCAAATGTCAACGTCTGCGCGTAACTGTACCTCTGGCTGTCGGAGGGTTTCGACCAGCAATGTTCGTCATCTATAAATCCACCGTACTTCTGATTTGGGTCAGATATTGTCTACTCATACCTTATGTGTCTTTTTGAAAGTCCTCCGTGAAAGTCCTATTGAAATATTCACCGTTCCTGGTTGAATTCACGATTCACAAATGCCCCTTTTTGTGCTAGGGCGAAATTGTCACTCACACCGATCTCCAGTCGGTATTACGATGATTCGACAGCAAAACAAACTACTCAGAACGCAATCAGTCTGACGCTTCAAAGGGTTAATACGCACAATACAATTAACCTACACTTCTGACTATTGCAGGCTGATACCTGCTACTCGACAATCTAAACTTTAACGTTCCACCTGGGTGTTCCTTCTCACGAATTCGGCCCCGTAGCCGCCTATCAACGTTAAGCTAAATCAATCGTGGAATGCCCTCTCTGGCGATTCCAGCCGTTTCAGGGTCCTGTGATAGAAGGTACCCCTATGCCAGGAAACAGTCCGCCTGTCCTGGACTTCACCAACGTGTGTGTGACCCCAAGTGTGTGTCTAATGCTCTGCCCTTCAAGGTATATGTACTTTTTACCCTAAACTGTCAGGTGGACCGACGCTCATCTGTCCACCTGTCAAAACGGTGGGAGATGACATATATCGAGACAGAATCAATACAAGTCATCTCGCGCGTGACTTAACGGTGATTTCACTTGTCGAGAAAACCGATTCGTTCTTGCCATTATTACTACCTAATGATCAGGTGACGATACGATAGACATTTCTATCGTTTTAGAATCTCGTTTCTCAATTGGCCGTGACGATATCTTGCCACCAACTGATTACGTCTCGTAAGACTCGCGACTACTGTATAAATTAAATGAGATTAGACCTTATCTAACATACCGTTTCTCCCCTGGGTCCCTGCGCTAAAGCGGGATATACACCACATGTGTTTTATCCATGTCCAGCTTTGCAGAGAGGTGAAATTCAAGTAGGGTTTTCGCCTTGATGCGGAATATATTTTGAACTTACAATATCTTTAAATATGAGGCCCCTTGCCCCTATATTTAGGCTGGCTTTGCCCTGACACAGTTCATGTTATATTCTGTTAAAATTGAACGCTAATCTTGGTAAATTTATTTGATTTGAAATAAATACTGTTTAAACAGAACTGGTTCCATCTCAGGGACAAGATTAGAACCAGTTTTGGTTCTAAAGAGAACCTATATTTTCTGCAGTGTACCGTAAAATATTACGTTGAAAATACCGTATTACTACTTTTAGCAACGCCGACGTATTGTTTGTTCGAGCTTGGAGCAATGTCGAGGAACTCATATTGGGTTTCTCATCATTATAAGAGCGGGCGGCTTATTTTTTAAATAGGGTAGGCTTATTCATATCTTTAACCTGCAGCCATGTGGCTGCAGGTTAAAAATATTAATTAGTCTACCTTAAAAACTGATTTTGATCTAAACAAAGTTACTGTCAACATGAATGATGCCATTTTGCAAACACAGAGACAGAAGCGTCGTTCTGAAAAACACTTTGCTCTACCACTGCATTGGGCTTCATACCGAAAGGTTCACGGTTTGATCTTCATCAGGATAACTGCGTTGTGTCCTTCGGCAAGGCATTTAATCTCGACTGTCAACATGGACGCACGGTGATGCCGTGTGCAAAGGCGTACTGCACATCGATGGTACACTTGTCTTCTACCAATGCTAACCCTACTTCTGCAGAGTTAGTACGTTGAGTAGTCTGACAGTTGTTCTCCGTCCCACGATGGTTCTCCGTGGGTACTATGACTTCTTCCACCCGTAAAACTGCGCGACACGAGATGACTGTCGTTATCGAAAGTATCGTTAAACTGCAATAAAATACTCGTCTGTAAGTTTTCGTGCGGTGAAACATCAAGAAGTAACAATCGTTACTATATTTATATCATGCTCACCTATGTAACTACCTGTGAAAAGTCCATATGCTAATTTTTAGCTTTTAACCCCACTACTGATGTAAAGCTTCTACTGCGGTTAAAACGTTTTCAATGGGAATTCCATTACAAAAATGTACTCCTAAAGTAGGAATTACATCCAACTTGACCCTTTGACATGACTCAATTTGCCGACTTCGATACATTCACACTTCGCGATGTTTCATTCAAACATACGGTGTTTTGCGGTACTATCTACTACGTGCAATGACTTATTAAGTTTAAAATACCTACAATTAAATACTTAAAATAAAATTTAAGAATTGTTAATAATAATTGGACCGAAAAAGCAAGATAAATTCACTCAACTTTAACGATGTGTCTAGCTGTCAATCAAGCATTCACGTGCAGTCGGAAGTACTGCCCATCGGCGCAGATGTAACCAAAACAATCCCATGTGTTTGCGATAGAAAATGTCGTTTTTTCTCCATTTTAAGTGACAGAGTCGATTATTTATTAAGACCATGGTATAAATAAAACAAATAGGTACTAGGGCCGGTAATTAGATTTAAACCACTCGTAGAATAAGGGTTTTAACCACTCGGCAGAGCCTCGTGGTTAAACCTTATCCGACTAGTGGTTTAAATCTGATTACCGGCCCTAGTACCTATTTATTCCATATATTTACGGTAGAAGTAACGGCAATTTGTTGCCAGTACTTCTACCGTAAATTTAATGGTATCTGTTTACAGAGTGTGATATTCAAAACAATATTCATATATTATCAGTTGCACAGTTTGCTGGGGACCAGATATGGTATATACAATATCTCAGATTTCTGTAGGAGAAAAGATATTCCAATACACTTGAGATATTACCTTTCAATTCCCAGACAGTAATTGTTGATAAAAACACATACAATTTATGTTACGTCAGATAAAACAGAGAAAACTATCGTGATGATAAAATGATTTGGCTGTGAGTTCAGGAAATGACAGACTGCGATCCGGTCGGAACACAATTTACTCCAGAGGCTCGAGTTTTCAGAAACAAAATTTTGCGAAATCCTGAAACGAATTAAACTAGCATCTGAGTTTCAATCTTCTTGAATTTCTTTTTCAACAAGTGACATTTTACCGTGTTTAAGGGGCGGGGGAAGGGGGGGGGGGGGGTAAACGGGGTAGAATTTCGACTGGATCGTGTTCGGGTCGTTATTTTCTCTCCGCTTTTGGGATCAAAATACTGTGGCATGTGGCAGAAGCTTGCAATGTGTATTGCGCCATTCGCTCACGATTTGCCATTGTGCAGAAATACGTGAACTTATTCAGAGTCTGTCTATACTACTCAAAGTTTGCTAAGCACCACATATTTGACACATTGTGAAATTTGCTTGTGACATATTTACGATATATTTGGTGGATATGATTGAGGAATGTATTGAGATGGTCCCCAGTGTTTACATTAGCTCTCTTGACGGGCAGACGTTTCGTGACAGTCATGGAAAGCATGTACCCCTTGATTTTTATGATGTTTTCGTGTACTGTCTGCATGTACGTGACATGTGTAGGGTATTCAGTCTTCATTTTAACACAAACCCTTGAGATTTAATGACTGAATATGGCGAATGCAAATGTAAGAAGACGTTTGTCTGAAGCAGAAATGTGGCGGGCTGTTGGGATTGTGAAGCAAGGGGCTACGCATCGTCAGGTTGGTGAAGCCCTTGGTGTGCACCATACGCTGATCACCAGAGCCTGGGCAAGATTTCAGCAGTATGGCACACCAGTAAGACGACATGGTGGTGGCAGAGACAGGACAACATCTGCAGCTGAAGACCGGTTTTTGATCATTCAGGCCCGTAGGAACCGCTTTGCAACAGCAACCCAGCTTCGCAGTTACCTTCAGAATGTATCCGGGATAAATGTTTCGACGCAGAGTATCCGAAAAAGGTTGCACGAAGGTGGTCTCCGATCGAGAAGACCATGTATTCGCATTCCGCTGTCACAGAACCGCCGCCAGACACGATGTGAATGGGCCATGGACCATGTTGGATGTACCAGAGAAGATTGGCGTCCTGCCCTTTTTACAGAAGTGTCAAGGTACTGCCTAGACTACGCAGATAGGCGTTCTAGTGTATGGAGAAATCCAGGAGAGCGATTTCATGCAGCCAACATTGCTGGACATGACCACTATGGTGGAGGGTCAATAATGGTCTGGGGCGGCATCAGCTGGGATGGACGTACCAAGCTCTGTGTCCTTGGCCGTGGTACATTGACTGCACAGCGGTATATTGATGAGATCCTGGATGCCCACGTCAGATTGTATGCAGGTGAAGTGGGTGATAGATTCATTCTGATGGACGATAATGCCCGTCCTTGTGTTGTCTATGCTGTCCGTGAGTACCAACAGGGGGAGGGGATTGAGCGTATGGACTGGCCATGCAGTAAGATCCCCTGACCTCAATCCAATCGAACATGTCTGGAATGAGTTGCAGCTTGCAATTTCAGCCCGTCCAGTCAAGCCAAGAAGTGTCCAATAGCTTGGTGCCATGATGGTCCAAGAATGGAACAACATCCCACAAAGGACCACCAGGAACCTGATTGGGAGCATGAGAAGGCATTGTCAAGCTGTAATTAACAGTAATGGGTCTCATACTCGATAATGAACCCATACCAGTTCGCTCCGTCAACTTTTTGGCAAATTCGAAAAATTTCCTCTTTTACCAATAATATCCATTTTCCATGGTTATCGTATTCAAAAGCTAAAAAATAATGTCAAACACAAATAAAATCTTAATTTCTGTACTTAAATTATTAAAGATATAATTAAATAAAAAAATATATACACTTTTCATAACAATATTTGAACTAAAACGTAAAACAGTTAGTTGGGTATACTTGGTGCTTAGCAAACTTCGAGTAGTATATTTTGAAAATGGGAGGCGCGTTGTATACTACTCGCTAACATTTGAAGTAAAGCGCACTATTGTTGATTCCCGAGATAATTCATGGTGCATTGTTCACATTTTCGTGCATACATTGGATCATTTGTCCTATTTCACACGAAAGAATTCTAGCCCTTTACAAAAAACAAATCATATTAATTTTTTTGTTATTTTAATTTTTTTCACACAATTCTTAAAAAAAAATTCAACAAGGCCATATCATGTGACCCTCTCAATGAGGGATCGCATGATATGGTTTTGTTTGAGTTTTAAAAAAATGACAATTTGTATATTACGCGGCGGATGCACCTATTCGTTAACTTAGGATTGATCGCTCGCTTGGTGGAACCGATGCGAGCTGTTGTCTACTCGCAAAAATAAAAACTGCAGGTGGGATGGCGCGCAAGAACGACAGCTCGCCTCAAAATCGAAAGACTGCGGCTTGAACACCAACAAATAAATAATAATTGCGCCATTGCATTTCCAGGAGAGCGATCGGGGCGAAACCTTGAATGAATTGACTCGAACACCCTGGAAATCATCAGCGGACACTGTTTGGTGTTTTGTAAGAAAAACTTCCAATTTTTACAATGCTTAACTCTTACGTTAACACAACTATAGAAAAAATCTCTAATATAATTACCGGAAATGCTTATCTTTAATCGACACACGTGTTATACAAATATAACCGTGTCTACATTCTGATGTTAATGTCGTAATTCTATCGCTTATTATTACCAATAATTGATGCCAAATTATCCACGTTCTCATTTGAATAAACAACTGACTTAGTCTATCGAAAGTGCTGGAATGTGTTTACCGTTAACCCGTCTAAGCTCGTCGAAGACCAGGGACGTTACAACAGAGTGTGTGGGGGTGTTCACCCCATCCCATCGTTCGTCAAATTTCCAATAGTCGGAGATTCGAAGCCCAAAATTGAAAAAAGTTGGAAATTTCAGACAGGGCGCTGGTAGCATTCCTCCAAATATGTCTAGAATTTGGCCAAAATGTGGAGTTTTTAGACTGAAAAGTTATGAAAGTCCTCCAAATACCGATTGAAAAGTGGCAAAATCCCCACAAAGATTAATTTGTAGTTGGAATTTGTGACTACCGATAACCTTAGTTGGATAATTTACAGCCAAGGGGGTGTATAAATGCAATTCTGCATTTTAAAAACTGTAGTTGGAAAATGTTGGCAAAAGGGTGGGGAGGAGGGTGCTAATGGAATTTCCCACTTGTTGGATATTAAGTAATGGTAGTTGGAAATTTGCTTACCCGGGGATGGGGACGCAATTGGAAATCTATAAGTAGACATCACCCACCCCTCCCGAAACTGCTTAGCAACATCCCTGTCCAAGATGGGCATTTTCGCAACCCTCTTAGTATATTGTCGAGTAAGATTTACATTTGTAGAGAGGTCCAGAAATAATTTAATCCTACAGCTCCACATGGCTGTATGATTAATTTATTACTGTTTATCACTACCAATCTCTTATTATTTCCCCTGTTCGTTGATTTCCTGACGTAAAAATGCATGCGCACAGGGTTGAGATGGTTAACGCTGTAGTCACTGAAAGATTTTTGATTAAAATCCGCTTTAGTCATTATTCAAAAGGTGCGCTCGTACTTTACCTGAAATATCGGCGACATATCTCCGAAGTATACGTCTAGTTGTAAACAAAATTATTGATCCCCCATTGCAACAAGTTCAACGGGGGTTATATGCATTGTTATAAAATAGAAATAAATATTGCAGATCAAATATTTGTCGTGTCGTAAATACACAAGTGGAATCGTCGAAAGGCAAGCGAAATTGAAAATGAAAATTTTCCTGTGAGAATACTTGAAGTACTAACTCATATTCAGTTTAATGACTTCTTACATATCTCTCTGGAAAATGTTAAAGCAAATTCTCTTCAGTGGCGTCTTGTATTTCAACCCTTTACCTAACATGAAAAGCAGACGACACTTGCAAAACAAATTCCTGAATAACTATTTTTTCTAATTTTTTTCCTCCAAAAC
The DNA here is from genome assembly GCA_031216915.1 of Pictodentalium vernedei. Lineage (NCBI taxonomy): Eukaryota > Metazoa > Mollusca > Scaphopoda > Dentaliida > Dentaliidae > Pictodentalium > Pictodentalium vernedei. Next base: position 162,363,289 of record CM062288.1, on the reverse strand, counting down.
ATAGGTTTTGACCCCTCGTTGGAACGAGCTCGACGAGCTCGTTCCAACGAGGGGTCATAACCTATGTTTTTGAGACAAACAATGAAAAAATAATGAAAATTAATTGGCGTTTCGTGAGAATAACGCTGGCCGTTTTTTGCCGTAACGTTGGGTGAAGGATTAAAACACCCAAGTGGTATCACAGTACTAAATATTTTCTCATAGGTGACCATTATAACGTTCAGGCGAAAAAGTATGTTCGCATTCACTTTAATTTTGGCATTCAAAACTCTTCGTCAAATATAGCCCTTCAGACAACTTTTACTGACCCTAAAACAGGAAGTCATGCAACAAATAAGAGAGAAAAAATTACAGGAAGGGAAGTTCCTGCCACGAGCACATATTTTTCAGGGAATTCCCAACAAAAAACACACCAATAGTCAATTGTATTTTGGGGTCCAAAAAGTCATCAAATCACCCTCTTTATATATGTGGAATATTCAACAGTAATGCAAGATGTCAGTAGAATGCTCAAAACGTTTACTGAAACAATATATTTTCCCATGACTGCTAGGTTTCGGAGACTGCATCATTTCCGAGTAGCTCTTATTCAAATATTAAGTGCAGAACAGTCATACCAACTGAAGCACGGGCGTCCACAGAACAAATGCTAGCAACTTTTCAACCATCGCCCACCGGATGTTACTCAGTAGTCCATGAACTTGAACATAGCTTTATTTATTTATTTATTTATTTATTTATTTATTTATTTATTTATTTATTTATTTATTTATTTATTTATTTGTTTATTTATTTATTGGTGTTTAATGTCGCATATTTCTTTACAATGTCTAATCGTGACCGCAACATGGAGAAAAAGTAAAGTTTAGTCAATCAATGTTACCCATTTTAGAGAACTTCCATCCAGCATTGGTGACTAGGTCCTATTTTACCAGTAAAACGGTAACTAAATACAAATTCCTCCCGTGGAAACCCTGGGAAGTGAAGCAGTGCTTGTTCACTGCGGTAAACAAGCTCAGTTATACTGGTAAAATAGGACTGACGCTAACTATAATGTGTTGAAAATGTTGGCAAGCCCATCAGGAAAATCCACACACACAATGCTTTAGAAGTGTATGTATAGCAAAATAGTTTCTGTTTTAACCCTTTACCTAACGTAACGGCCAAAACCGGCCAGCGCTATTCTCAAAAATCGCCAATTAACTTTCATTATTTTTTTCATTTTTTGTCTCAAAAACATAGGTTATGACCCCTCGTTGGAATGAGCTCGTTCCAACGAGGGGTCATAACCTATGTTTTTGAGACAAAAAATGAAAAAAATTAGTTGTTCAAGAATTTTTTTTGCAAGTGTCGTCTGCTTTTCATGTTAGGTAAAGGGTTAAACTGTAGGAGAGGCAAGTACCCTTCGAGCCCACCTCTACGGGCAATAATGAAGTGTAGAGTGATGAGGATAAACTAAGATGGTGCAGGTAATGTTCCCACTTAGTTGTCAAAGAGAGGAAAATGAGTACCTACCTGCACCCAAAGTATTAAAAAAAAACATAAATGAAATCAGATTTCGATAGTGCGGAGAGAATTAATAGATATCAATCAAGCTGGAAATATTCCAGGAATTTGAACAACTTGCCCCTTGCGTTGAGTGACACCGAGCCACGTATGCACAGAGAAGTTTTGGTTCCTCCATGAACCAAAAATGGCTCATCAGTTTATCCTGGTAGGGGAGCCAAATTTGGTAACGTGGAACCAAACATACACATGTTTTGGTTCTTCGGCTTGTCAAAGAAACTGGATTGTCAATGCCGTTGGACATTGTATAAATTGCAATATATAAAGCCGCGTCAAGTTGAAGTTTTCAAGTGGCGACGAAGCAACGTCAGAAACACGTTTTCAATTGTTCCATCACGTATTCTTTAACCTTTACCCAACGCACACGATATCAAAATTCCTTACTTTAATCTGAATCTGAATTTGAATACTGTGTAAACCGCGTTTTCGCATATTTTAACATAGGGGGAGGTGTTGATGTTTATATGCGCATGGCGGAGTTGCCGCAAACTGCATCGATGGTGGCCTGACCTGCTGGCATGCCAATCCACAATAGTACGTGGAAAAAAGGAATTTTTAAATTCTGTTGTTGTTCTGTAAACTGCCAGCTTGGTGTTGTTATTGCTTCTTGTGCGTGTCTGGCCCATTTGGATGTACTGTGCCTTAGGGATCGCATCGCACCCAGAGATGATATTGTATAGTGTTTGGATGCGTTTGTTTTTACGGCGTTCCTGTAGTGTTGGACAATTTAGGGCACTGAGCATATCACTAACGCTGCTTGTTCTGCGGTAGTCGTTGTATATGAAACGTGCGGCTCGCCTTTGTGTCATCTCAAGTTCCTGGATATCTCTTTTGATGTAGGGGTCCCAGACAACGCAACCATATTCTAATTTTGACCGAACTAAGGATTTGTATGCTGTTTCTTTCAGGGCTCTCGGTGCGTATTTTAAATTTCGCTTGATGAAACCTAGCGTCGAATTTGCTTTTGCATTCATTTTGTTTATGTGAATGTCCCATTTTAATTTATTGGAGAACGTCAGCCCGAGGTATGGATTAGTTTCTACTTCCTCCAAAATGTGGTTGTTAATTTCATAAAAGTGTGTGAATGGTGTACTACTTTTAGAAGATCTTAATATGTAGCATTTTTAGCGTTCAATTTCATTCCTCACTTGTCTGCCCAGCGCTGGAGATTATTGAGGTCCTGTTGTAGGATGTGTTGTTCCTTGATAGAGGTGATAGGTCTGTAGAGGAGACAGTCGTCAGCAAATCGACGGACTTTGGATTTGACTTCATTGGGTAAGTTGTTTATGTGAAGGAGGAATAATAGAGGACCTAGTACGGTTCCTTGTGGGACTCCTGAATCTACTGGAACACAATCAGAGTGTTCTCCCTCGACGACCACTTCTTGGGTTCGATGGCAGAGGAATTGTTTTATCCAGGTGTGGATGTTATCTCTTATGCCATAGTGGTGTAATTTTCTCAGCAGTCTTTGGTGGGGGTACTGTGTCGAAGGCTTTACTAAAGTCCAGGATGGCAATATCAATCTGCTTTTTATTGTCATGGAGTTGTAGGAGGTCGTGGGTGGTTGTTAGGAGCTGTGACTCGCACGAGTAACCTTTTCTGAAGCCGTGTTGCGAATTTGTCAAGATGTTATGCACTTCTAGGTGGTTGAGTATGTGGCGGCATATAACATGTTCCATAAGTTTGCAACAGACACAAGTCAGCGATGCGGGTCTATAGTTCTCGCTGGCGTGTCTGGCCCCCCCCCCCCCTTTTTTTAAAGATGGTGTGATGAAGGCTTTAGTCCAGTCATCCGGGATTTCTCCAGAGTCCGGTGACTGTTGGAAAATACTAGTCAAGACCGGAGCAATCTCGTGAGCCAGTTCTTTCAGGATACGATTTGGAATGCCATCAGGACCACAAGCTTTGTTTGGGTTTAATTTGGCTAGGAGGGCCTTCACTCCATCGACTTTGATGTGGAGATTATTTATCGGTGGCATTGGGTTACCTGGTAGAACTGGTAGGGCATCCTCTTGGTTTTCTTGTGTAAACATCGATTTAAATTGCTGGTTTAGTAATTGTGCTTTTGTTTTTGGGTCAGAGTGTAGTTGACGTAGTTGTCTGATTGGAGACGCGCCTGTGTTGTCCCTTTTTCGATTTGACGTAACGCCATAATTCCTTTGGGTTGTTATCTTCCAAACTAGATGTTATCACTTGTTTGACATAATTCCTGTGAGCTTTGTTGATCATTTTCCTAACAAGTGCTTTGTGCTTTTTGTGTTTTGTATTTCGATATGCGTTCTTCGGATCCATTCTGCTTCATTTTGTAAAACAAGCGGTGTTTTTTGTTGCTGTTTTTTTTTAAAAGAAATTCTCAAGACATTTCAACAAAATCCTCATTGGAACGAGCTTCTCGAGTTCGTTCCAAGGAGGGGTCAGTTTGTATGGTTTTGTTGAAATGTTTTAAAAAATATTAATAGGTATCCTTGTGTTTTCCAGGGTTTATAGGAATTTACATCGGTTTGGGAACCTCAGTGTGTATGAGTTCCCAGACTGGTGTAATCTCCCATACACCCTGGAAAACACAAGGATAACGAATTTATTTCCAAGAATATTGGTGTACTTAATACTTTAACCTACATTGTGGAGAAAAACTGACAGAAAATTTGTACTTTATGAGTTTCTTAATAACACCAGACAAATATGGATGTCATTGGAACTGACTCAGTGAGCCACTTCCAATGACATCCATATCTGTAATATTTTATAGCACATAAATATTACATTTCTTGTATTTTTATTTTTGTTCTAACATAACCGAGCAGAAGGTATGAATTAATGATTAAAAATGGGTACTTTTTAGCCATATTGCCTGCTATTGTCTATTCTCGTTTTTACACCGTGGTTAACCACGGTGTAAAAAAGCTACTGTGGATTGTAAGTTACACCGTACCTCTCAGCCAATCATGATATAGTCTTTTGTTTCATTTGTAAATAATTTTTTTTTCTACTGCTTAATTTTTAAATTACGCGGACGTATGACGACGGATGCGGACGGATGCGGCCGATTCGTAAGAAATAGAGTTAAATTGCACGACAACGGCAATTTTTTTTATATAAACAAGAGAGGCAACTCCAAATGAAATTTCCGGGTTCTGGATCACACGAAGACTCATTTGTTTTGGTTCTTCGATGGGTTTTGGTTATACTTGGAACCAAATTTGGTGCGGATTCTCTGAGTGTAAGGGCGGGGTGTTACCGCACAGGGCAGTTTGTTCAAATTCATGAAATGCTGACAGCTAGGTTTGTAACTTACTTACACTTTGTCCTTTATTCAATCAACAAAACGCATGGACACAGGTATACTCAGTGCACCCGAGGTGTACAAGTGACGTCGCTTGAGCACCTAGTTTATTGTTCTACCAGGTATTTCAAGTCGCGTGCATACCCCGAAAAGACAACAGATACTATGTCTAAAAGAGTGGATAAATGAATTTGTCCCCATATCCCGATAAATTCTGTCTTTTGGTTGGTCAGAATGCCTTGGACAAATAGCCATGACAAAGGGTGCACCCAACATCCAAGGGATATGAGAGCGTGCAACATCCAGTGTATATGGGCACGCGGAACATCGGGGTGTATTTTCAGGTTTGTTGGTATATAAAAATCGAACCACAAAACCTGAAAATAGTCACAAATATCATCAGATTTCCGACAATTCGATCATCTTTTGCTGTTATAAATTAAATAGTCGAATAATTAAATAAAATTAAACAACTTGAGAAAAATAAAATAAGAGCAAATCTGATAACAAAATAGCCGATATGTTTATGCGTTTCCAAGAGAAAGGGATGTAACTCAATCTGTTGCCTTTCCTGTTTGTAAAAACAAAACAATTATTCACGCGCTTGGTCTAACTGATTGCGGAGCATGAGAAACACGTCCACAAATTTGTTTGCACTATGTTTCTATTGTGTTTCAAACGGGAAAAAAACGTTATCTCCGCCAACATGTATGGTATATGGAGATTTAATACATGGATGTCTCGTTTAAACCGACATCCAGGTGTTAAATCTCTATAATACCACACATGTTGGCGGAGATAACTTAGAGTATAAATGAGAAAATGAAACCCATAAAGAGAAGATGAAATAGTTACCAATCGACCTGGAGGTATTTCATAAATTTGAACATGTGCCGCGGGTTGAGCGACATCGAGCCGCGTTGCTGCGAGGTGTTACAACATAGGGCACACTCTAAAAACTCTAGGTACTCTGTGATATCAAATGTGGTACTCAACTTGCCCCATGTGAGGTACCAAAATTATGTTACTACAGAAAACCCAAACATTGTTGGTATGTCAAGAAACCAAACTGTAATGGTACTTTGAGACACCAAAACTGTATGGTAATTCGTTTTGGTTGTCCAGAAAACCAAAAGGTTGTCATTTTATTGTGGTTCTCCAGAGAACTCAACCCAAGTACCTATACTATGGTGCTCCAAGAAACCGAAAGTTTGGTACTTAGTTGACCCCCCCCCCCCCCCCCACACACACACACCATCCCTTTCAAATACACACAACATATACATGGAAGGGGTAAGCTCGAATATTGCTCCATTGGGGGATCCAAAGGACCGGACTAAAGTGTGAAAAGCTGCAGAAGTACCAGCCTCCCTCAGGGGCCAGGATACATTTATTGTGTAGATAACACCACAAATCATATCTCTATGAAAAAAAATGAAAGAAGAAAAATTGAGTTACGCAGTTCCTTTAATAACCTTCAACAGGTATTAAAAACATCCTCTGAAACTCACATAAATCAAATGCAGTTTGCACCAAGTCATCCGATCCGCTCCCAATGAGCCATTTAGTCACGTTTTCAAGCTCCCAGTCTTCGACCGAAACCGCCATTGTTGATACAGTAGACGCTCGCGCATGGCGCCTAGATTGCTCACGTGCTGGATATGCAGGGGGCGTAACTCCTGTTTATCGACAGTTAGATATTCCAGAACCATCCATGTGGTATTATACACGCGAAATATAGGGGAGGCTATTCATATTCGGTGTTTTAGGCATCTCATATACTGGTGGTATCCTAGAATACCAAAAGGTGTTGTTTTGTTTTTTTTTTGTTTGTTTTTTGTTTTTTTTTTTTGAGTGTTGGTTGTTCAAATTCATAAAATGCAGACTGCGAGGTTGGTAACTTACGCTTACTTACACCCTGCCTTTTTTGTCTTTTCGGGGTTACTAACCAACTTGAAATACCTGATAAAACAATGGACCGAGTGTTCAAGTGACGTCACTTGAGTTCCTCCCGCGGAGCGAGTACACCCGAGTCCATGCGTTTTATTGATTGGATAAAAGATAGGATGTAAGTCAGTTATCAACTTAGCTGTCGATATTCATGAATTTGAACAACCTGACAGCGTGCGGTGAGTGACGCCGAGCCGCGTTCAAATTCACGAATACCTCCAGCTAAGTTGGTAACTATTACATCCCAACTATTTTGTCTTTTCCATGTTAGTTATCAACTTGAAATACCCGACAGAATAATGGTCCGGGTTTTCAAGTGACGTCACTTGAAAGCCGTTGGTCTTCCAAGTATACACAAGTCCGTGCGTTTTATTGACTTAACAAAAGAGAGTATGTAAGTCAGTTTACCAATCATGCTGTCGAGTTAAGTTGTTAAATTTCCAACTACCAAGAGCTGGTCGGTTATTTATTTATTTATTTGTGTTTAAGGTCACATGCTTATGCAGAATGGCTAATCGTGACCACCATGACAATTTGACGGGTGGAGGAAGCCGGAGTACCCGGAGAGAACCACCGAGCATCGACGAGCAACTGTCAGCTCCTCACCATTCCAACTTTGTCCAAGCTCATCTCAAGCAGGGTTACAGCGGTTGAAGACACGTGCACCATCGACGTACAGTACGTCTTAGTACACGGCGTCATCGTGCCCTCATGTAGGAAATCGAGATAAAGTGCCTTGCCCAAGGACACAACGCGGGTCGTCCGCCGGACCGGGGTCGAACTCGTGACCTCTAGCATAGAAGTCCAACAGTCTACCATTGAGCCACCGCGGTCCCAGCTGGTCGGTAACTATAATATAACTGTCATACATCGGTGGTCCTCGCATGTGTGACACTACCGTTCAAAGATATTTATGAACATTCATATTTAGATTGAATGTGTCGACCATGATTTGTTACAGCAAGAATACCTGATTGATAGCTACGTGCAGGTATGTAATTGTTTTGAAGATAAACACACTGCATAATGGTAGTATCTCTTTCTTTACAAATAGTGACAGCCTAGCTGATGCACTTACGTGGAAGAAAAAAGGGATATTCCAAATGACAGTACGAAGTAGAGAGTTTGTCTTAAAATGCATTTAATGACAAATGACATGTCCTTTTGTATCTTATTTGTTAAGGCAAAGTGGATTCTGTGTTTAAATACAGACTTTCCTTTCGTCGTAACTGTCACTCGTCTGTTTGCAAGTCAAGCACATTGTACACCCAGTGAGTTGTTTACTTCTCGGAACTTTTAACCTTTTACCCAACATAAAAACCGGCCAGCGCTATTCTCAAAAAATCGCTAATTAATTTTCATTATTTTTTAATTTTTTGTCTCAAAAACATAGGTTATGACCCCTCGTTGGAACGAGCTCGTCGAGCTCGTTCCAACGAGGGGTCATAACCTATGTTTTTGAGACAAAAAATGAAAAAAATTAGTTATTCAAGAATTTTTTTCGCAAGTGTCTTCTGCTTTCCATGTTAGGTAAAGGGTTAACCCTAGGAACCGGAGTGGTATCTTCCACGTCAGTTCACTAAGAGCAGTTCCGACAGTCCATATTCATTATTTGGGGTGGACCAACTACGTTTTCAACGTGCAGCCACACATTCACTTAGCAGCCATCCTACTTAATAAAATTATGACGTATCATGAGCCGGAAAAATGGTATCTTGTGTTCAAAGGATTAACCCTCATATCTGAAGTAAGGCATAACGTTTCCTCAAATGAAAGGAAATCTAATACATTCACAGGTTTAAAAATGGCATTGGTTGGTTTTCTTGTAGGAATTGATTGGTGCATGGAGCTGGGGTATACCCTCATGCCTTACAATTTTCGTCATTGGAAGAAATTTACAGGAACGTTAGCTCCCCTTTGTTTTCTAAGGTTATCAGTAAATTTATCACTAATGGTATTGGAGTTTCATAACAATTTAAATTTCGAAATGCTAGCGAAGTTGTATCATCCATGTTCACATTATTTCACAAACTTCTGGCATTTTCCTGTAAAGTAGTATAAAAATACAGAAGCTGGCTTTTTACAATGTTTCCCCCCAATCAGTTTGAAGATTTGTTTATTATTACCCTTTTAAACCATTTAAAAATAAGAAAAAGTCGCTCCACCATCAACTCTTTTGATGTTCTGTAACTTCATTCTGTTCATTATATCAACATCATGACATATATATACAGACATTGTCCTTTCCGCTAATACAAAAGTCTACAAGCTAAGATTTGCTAATTTCTTTCCTGGGAAGAATGAAAACTTGCAAATAAATGTTAAAAACACTTTCACAAAATAAAGGGCTAAAGTGGACTGTTAATTAGTTGCACCTGATTGGCTTGCCATAAAAAGCCAAGCTTTCTTTTGTAATTTTTAATAAACGAAAACAGCTGACAGTTCCGAGAACTGTCTACATGTTGTTTTCGTTTATTAAAAATGACAACAGGAAACTTCGCTTTATTTTCTTCTGAAGTCATATGTGTTTTCTCAACAATGGCATGCTTCTTAATTGGACCATCCGCGTCCGTTCTATAATTTTAGGGGAGATAACTTTATCGAAATTCTATTTTCATGATAGTCCGGCCGCCAAATGCCAACATTCTGCCCAACCTCAAAGTCGCATGCATATGAAGTTTCTTTTCTCTGTGGTTTCTGATAGAAGGACATCTCCTGATTCAGAAAAAAGTTTACTGAACGTCTGACAGCATTGAGCAATTTGAGATATTCGTCACAGAAAATGGGTGCCCAGGTGATGAAATTCTCATATATCATCGACATTTACTAGAAAAAATCTAGAATACATGGCCTATCGTTGTTTTTTTCTCACCGAAATACGAATATGAAGTTGTTAGGGCGAGTGGCCGCCAGACAAACGTGGGATCGAAGCGAATCGAGAACATAACCAGACGCAGCAAACTGTACAATGATGGTCTGCATGTAGATTTACAAACGCAGCTAGATTTAGATGTCAGTTTAGTCTTGAGAAACCACAAATATTGTGCAGAGAAATATGTTCACCCGAAAAGGGTCACACGAGCTACATCAAGTAGAGATATTCCTATCGAGGCGGATGTACCACCCGAGGAAAGATATTGGCGATGTTAGGCACAAATTGTGTTGATTTCAAACGATTCTGTCTATTTTGTGGCTGCAATTGTGATGCGACAAAAGATTCTATAATCTGGGCAAGGTGGATAGAGGCTTATATTTTCCGTCAGGTAGTGAATCCTGGATCCAGCAGTAGTCCATCCCAAAAGGATGAGATAATACGGGTTTGTGAACAGCGAAAAGATAAATGGGGGAAGAGAGTAATGAGGGTTCTAGGGCTAAGAGTGATTTGCATGCGGCAAACGCTCGTTACCACTCGGTCTTTAGAGTTACATTTATGAGTCGTCCGCGGCAAAGCAGTTCATTGACACTACCTCAACAGATTCAAATCCCTATGCCGAAGCTTTCAAATCGGTGGTTGCTTTCACGACCAATCCCTTACTTGCAATTCGGTCGATTGATTCAAATTGTATGGTGAGTGTGGTGTACTTGTATTTCCCACCAAGTTTTTGTTGCTAAGCGTGCTGAGAAGTGCGGCAACAAAATTTTAGTCCATTCCTCGCCATCGATAGCCACGATTTTAGTGGATAGATCGAGAGTTGGATCGGCTTTACGCATTATACATGATCAAGATGATTGTGATGCCGAAAGTGCAATGAAAGGTTTGAAGAAAAGTATATGCTCCGAAACACTTATGATCTCGAGCTCAACTTTTACAAATATCAGAGTTTTCAAGCGGGACGTTGTCGGCTTTTCTGGGTAGCCTGTCGCCCTACCCAGGATGCTAATTAGCAACATTGTATCAACATTGGTAGTCTGGTACGTGGGATACCAACACAAAACAAATTGGTCTTGCTTCTGTGATGAGGGATTCTAAAGACTTCGGAGTAACATGCTCCTATGATGAATTGTTGCGTTTCAAGAAATTGGCAGCAAATACGGCAGCTCGCAATGTTGATACCAGTATCTAGTTCTGACGGTGGGCTAATACAGGTAGTGGTATATAATTTCGATGCAGACATTGCATCTCAGAATGGAAAACTTAGTACCCATTCTCTGGTGGTTGTGTTAACTGAAAGCAAAGAGCACGGCCCAGTCGCAACACCGACGGCTAATTGACTATCAGTTGGATGTTTTTCGTTATCACGGACCGAAACTCCCGGATATGCCTATACTGCGTTGTGTCCTATGTCAAGGCACTTAATCCAGATTGCTAATGTGTCACAGCGTAGTGCACTATGGCGTATTACACGCCGATGGTGCATTTGCCTTCAATGGCTGCTGTATCTGCTTGTGCAGAGTTAGTAAGCTGGATAGTCTGACATTTGCCGCTGTTGCTAGGTAGTTCTCTCCGGATTCCCCGACTTTTTTTTTAGCTCACCTGAGCGAAGCTCAAGGGGAGCTTAACTAATCACTTTCTGTCCGTCGTCCGTCGTCCGTCGTCCGTCGTCGTCCGTCCGGCGTTAACTTTACATTATCGACTTCTCCTCCTAAACCACTAGCCCAATTTTATTCAAATGTTGGCTAAATGTTTATTACCTAATGCCAATTCAGATTTGTTCAAATGAAGTTGCCCTTCCTCCTGGGTGGTGCCACACCCCCATGGGGCACCAAAATCTTTGTAAATCTTCTTCTCATGAACCAGCAGTAGCAGAGACTTGATATTTGGTGTGCAGCTTCCTTTTGAGGTGTAGACTCAGATTTGTTCAAGAGAAGTTTGTGGGGCTATACTTGACGTTGTTATGAGAGGGGCAAAATTTTTTGCCCCGCCCAAAATTTCTATTTTCCAAACCGAGAGGCTGATTTGAACCAAATTTTATGTGAGGGCTTATTGGGTCATGAGTACTTGATTTATGCAAAAAAAAATTTTCCCGCAGCCCCGTGGGAACCACAGGAGCTAAAAATAGAAAAAATTTAAAACGCCCATATCTCCAAAACTGCACGGCACTGAGAATTTTTATTTGGTGTGCAGCTTCCTTAGGACCAACAGAAAGGATTGGTAAAAAAAAATTGCCATCGGTTTTATCATAGGGTACAGTTTCGGGACTTTGAAAAAGTGCTGAGTCAGCACTTTTTAACACTGTAGGCAATGGGAAAAACATTAAAAAATCTTCTTCTCCAGATCCAGCAGGCTGAATCTTTTGATATTTGGTATGCAACATTGTAGGGTGGATCTGATTCAAGTTTGTTCAAATCGGCCCCCTGGGTTCATATTTGGGCTCAGTATAGGAGCCCGATTTCGAACTTAGTGCATTTCAGGCAAATTTCTTAAAAAATCTTCTTCTCCAGATCCAGCAGGCAGAATCTTTTGATATTTGGTATGCAACATTGTGGGGTGGATCTCATTCAAGTTTGTTCAAATCGGCCCCCTGGGTTTATATTTGGGTTCAGTATAGGAGCCCAAATTTGAACTTACTGCATTTCAGGCAAATTTCTTTGAAAATCTTCTTCTCCAGATCCAGCAGGCAGAATCTTTTGATATTTGGTATGCAACATTGTAGGGTGGATCTGATTCAAGTTTGTTCAAATCGGCTCCCTAGATTCATATTTGGGCTCACTATAGGAGCTCGAATTCGAATTTAGTGCATTTCAGGCAAATTTCTTCAAAAATCTTCTTCTCCAGATCCAGCAGGCAGAATCTTTTGATATTTGGTATGCAATGTTGCGGGGTAGATCTGATTCAAGTTTGTTCAAATCGGCCCCCTGGATACATATTTGGGCTTACTATAGAAGCCCGAATTCGAACTTAGTGCATTTCAGGCAAATTTCTTAAAAAATCTTCTTCTCCAGATCCAGCAGGCAGAATCTTTTCATATTTGGTAAGCAACATTGTGGGGTGGATCTGATTCAAGATTGTTCAAATCGGCCCCCTGGGTTAATATTTGGGCTCAGTATAGGAGCCCGATTTCGAACTTAGTGCATTTCAGGCAAATTTCTTAAAAAATCTTCTTCTCCAGATCCAGCAGGCAGAATCTTTTGATATTTGGTATGCAACATTGTAGGGTGGATCTGATTCAAGTTTGTTCAAATCGGCCCCCTGGGTTCATATTTGGGCTCAGTATAGGAGCCCGATTTCGAACTTAGTGCATTTAGGCAAATTTCTTAAAAAATCTTCTCCAGATCCAGAAGGCAGAATCTTTTGATATTTGGTATGCAACATTGTGGGGTGGATCTGATTCAAGTTTGTTCAAATCGGCTTCCTAGATTCATATTTGGGCTCACTATAGAAGCTCGAATTTGAACTTAGTGCATTTCATGCAAATTTCTTAAAAAATCTTCTTCTCCAGATCCAGCAGGCAGAATCTTTTCATATTTGGTAAGCAACATTGTGGGGTGGATCTGATTCAAGTTTGTTCAAATCGGCCCCCTGGGTTTATATTTGGGCTCAGTATAGGAGCCCAAATTTGAACTTAGTGCATTTCAAGCAAATTTATTAAAAAATCTTCTTCTTCAGATCCAGCAGGCAGAATCTTTTGATATTTGGTATGCAACATTGTGGGGTGGATCTGATTCAAGTTTGTTCAAATCGGCTTCCTAGATTCATATTTGGGCTCACTATAGAAGCTCGAATTCGAACTTAGTGCATTTCAGGCAAATTTCTTAAAAAATCATCTTCTCCAGATCCAGCAGGCAGAATCTTTTGATATTTGGTATGCAACATTGCGGGGTGGATCTGATTCAAGTTTGTTCAAATCAGCCACCTGGATTCATATTTGGGCTCACTATAGAAGCTCGAATTCAAACTTAGTGCATTTCGGGCAAATTTCTTCAAAAATCTTCTTCTCCAGATCCAGCAGGCAGAATCTTTTGATATTTGGTATGCAACATTGCGGGGTGGATCTGATTCAAGTTTGTTCAAATCGGCCCCCTGGATTCATATTTGGGCTTAATATAGAAGCCCGAATTCGCACTTAGTGCATTTCAGGCAAATTTCTTCAAAAATCTTCTTCTCCAGATCCAGCAGGCAGAATATTTTGATATTTGGTATGCAACATTGCGGGGTGGATCTGATTCAAGTTTGTTCAAATCGGCCCCCTGGATTCATATTTGGGCTTAATATAGAAGCCCGAATTCGCACTTAGTGCATTTCGGGCAAATTTATTAAAAAATCTTCTTCTCCAGATCCAGCAGGCAGAATCTTTTGATATTTGGTATGCAACATTGTGGGGTGGATCTGATTCAAGTTTGTTCAAATCGGCTTCCTAGTTTCATATTTGGGCTCACTATAGAAGCTTGAATTCGAACTTAGTGCATTTCAGGCAAATTTCTTAAAAAATCTTCTTCTCCAGATCCAGCTTCAGAATCTTTTCATATTTGGTAAGCAACATTGTGGGGTGGATCTGATTCAAGTTTGTTCAAATCGGCCCCCTGGGTTTATATTTGGGCTCCGTATAGGAGCCCAAATTTTAACTTAGTGCGTTTCAGGCATATTTCTTAAAAAATCTTCTTCTCCAGATCCAGCAGGCAGAATCTTTTGATATTTGGTATGCAACATTGTAGGGTGGATCTGATTGTGATTCATGAACGTATTTATTTGTAAAGTTGATAGAATCTTAGACAAAATTTGCAGAAAAGATCTACTATAGAAGGGGTGGTATCCAGGGTGAACCGTTTACCCAAATCTAGCAGTACTAATGCATTATTCACACAAATCTTCGTTCAAATTTTATGACCCCTCATTGGAACACACGCATTCAGCTCATTCCAACAAAGGTCATATGCCATGTTTTCGAGACAAAGGAATAAAAATTTTAGTTATTCATGAAATTTTTAGGCAACTGTTGTCTGTTATTCACATTGCTTCATGAAATTTCAGTACTTTTAGAAGTTACCTCAGTAATCAAGGGTTAATTCCCCTTAATTAAATGTCGCCTCTAAAAAACAACCACTTTGCATATCTTACCTTTTTACCAGCATAACTGCCAAAACTTGTCAGCATTCTTCGCAAAAATCGCTATTCAAATTTTAATTTTTGTCTCTTAAACATACATGTACTTATCGCTTGTAAATACCCCATTGGAATGAGCTTTTTGAGCTCATTCCAATGAGAGGTCGCACACCATGCTTTTTGAGTCAAAAAAGCAATTTTTTTAGTTATTCCAGAATTTCGTACGTAAAACACAGCTTTATGACTTCACATTAAAATGAGCTCTCTAAGCTTGTTCCAATCAACATTCACGCACAATGTCTTTCACACAAAAAATAAAATTTTCCATTTATTCAGGAATTTTGTTTGCAAGAACACTCTTACCCCCCCCCCCCCCTTTTTAAATGCATTATAGGAACAACTTGCCTAATCAAATTTAAATACTTTTGCATCATTCTGTATCTAGAACAAACCATTTACCATATCTTTACGCAAAATTCTCCAGCATCATTCACAAAAAAACACCATTATTTATATATTCACATTTCTGTCTCAAAAATATACCTGATCTTCCCATACCCCTATTGGAATAAGCTGTTTGAGCTTGTTCCAATGATGATAAAAAAAAATAAAATTTGTGAAAATTTTTGTTTTCTTGCATGCAAATATATACATGTAGCACATGGAAGATATCCACAGTTGGGGAGAGATGTCCAAGGCTATCTCTTCACATTCCTTGTTTGTGCTTCATGCTAAACCAGTTTGTCTGCAGAGATAAATTTGCTTTATTAAAAATCATTGGAGATTGGCCACACACCAATGATTTTAAATAAAACTAATTTTAGGTAACAAATGTTGAACTTCAAACAAAATCTATCACTCAACCAGTTAATGTTGATGAGGCATGACATGGTGAAGGTGACCTAAAATACTTCTTAGAGTCACTTTGTCAGGTGAGCGATTAAGGCCACGTGGGGCCTCTTGTTTCTTATTAGGGTTTATCGACATATTAACAACCAGGGTGATATCATGTCGGTGACAGTTTTAAGGGTGGAGGAAGCCGGAGTACCCGGAGAGAACCACCGAGCAACGACGAGCAGCTGTCAGCTCTCCAACATCGTAACTCTAAACTCTGCACCGCGGCACAGGCGGGGTTAGATTGGTTGAAGACATGCGCACCATCGACGTGCAGTACGCCTTAGTACACAGCGTCATCGTGCCCACATGTAGGCAATCGGGGTTAAGTGCCTTGCCCAAGGACACAACGCGGGAGCACGAATCGGTCGCTGAAATGGTCACCCATCCAACTACTAACCGCGCTCGACGTTGCTTAACTTCGGTGATCTGACGAGAACCGGATACCGCGACGCCACCGCCCCCCCCCCCCCCCCCCGATTCCCCGACTTCCCCCACCAATAAAATTGTGTGACTGGATGTGACGAAGGCTGTTAACAGTGTCGTTAAACCCAAATACACATACATAAAACAATCGGCATTTGTATTTTATTTTTTTCAATGTTTGCCTCTGAAACATAGCTCATGACACCTCATTGGAACGAGCTCATTGAGCTCGTTCCAATGAGGGGCCAAAAGCTGTGTTTTTGAGGTAGACAAGAAAATAATTAGTTATTCAGGAAATATTTTGCAAACGTCGTCTGTTATTCGTGTTTGATAATGGGTTAAGGCTCATCTGATATCGAAAACTGCAGTTACCGTTGCTGCCATTATCAATATCGGAGACACTCCCAACTTCCTTCACTAACTGTCAGTGGTGGCTCACCCATTGAGAGTGATTAGTGTAAGCCCAGGTGGTAACCGACCAGGGGGGGGGGGGGGGGAGGGGGGTATCACAACCTGAAGATTTGATTGGTCGTGTTTTCTCACACCGAGCCAGGCTGTCGACGAACTATGACACTGGATTTAAGTTTGAATTGTGGAACATTAGGTCCGTTCTGAATACATAGCTTATGACAACAAGCTCGTTCAAATGATGAAGCTTGTGTTTTTGAGACAAACGATGAAAAAATGATAAAGTTTGAATAGCGATCTTTGTGAATAGCTCCAACCGATTTGCTCGTAACGTTGAGTAATGAGTTAATAATGCCTGCAGGAAGTTTTACGAGGGTGACTCGGATTGGAAATGTTTCTTGATACATTGAAAATTATATTTACTTTAGCTCCTTAACCATGTCCTCCCGCATAGTTGTTTCTCTGGAAAAGCGGGCGCGCAGTGGCTCAGTGGTTATGGCATTAAACTTCAACAAACTGAAAGGTCCAGGTGATTCCCGCCAGGGGTACCTGCGTTGTGTTCTTGGGTAAGGCACTTATCCCTATTATACATGTGAGGGCACTGTGGCGCCAGGGGCGGGGCTAGAGGTTTCCGAACGGGGGTATTGGGTAGTGAATTTCCAACTATGGGGAGGGACTGGGAGGGGGAAACCCTTCTTCCGGTCCCTCCCCCTAGTCGAAAACTCATTACCGAGAAAGATTTTGAAAATGAAGCTATGAAAGGGGGCATAAAATTGATTCTAGTAACTGAAATGCCAGCACATTTATGATAGAATTATCAGGTTATTATTATTTGGTATTCTTCTGGGAATTGAATATGTGCTAAATAAATGCTCAAGCTGGGAACTTTAAGCCATTCACACTGTCCTGACATTAAATCAGATCTATTGCAGGAAAGGTCAATTTTCGATGTTTCGTCATTTTGTAACTGTGAATAATGGAATTAACTCAGGATAACGATTTTACACGATGTGATTTTCTTGAAGTGCATTTCGAGGATTTTTTTTATGACGATAAGTAAATGTACCGATTGACATCATGCATACTTATGAAGCTCGACATTTCGTACACTGTAGTTGTAAATAGTAACAGTTAGAATTTTTGCCGATTTGAAACCGAGTTGGGATTTTGGGTAGTAAAGGAGACATCAGCATCACCTAAGAAGGACTAAAATCCAGACAGATGGAATTTCCAACTACACATTACTTGCCCTCAGAATTTCCAACTATGGGACATTTTGTCCAGGATGGGAGGGGGGGTGACACCCCACCCCCTGTCGCCACGTTTCGGAGTGGCGCTGTGTATTAGAGCGTACTTCACGTCGATGGTGCACCTGTCTTCAACCAATGCTACCCTGCTGGCGTGGAGTTAGGATGCTGGGGAGAGTGGCAACTGCTCGCTGTTGCTCGGTGATTCTCTTCGGGTACTTTGGCTTCCTCCACCCGTAAAACTGGCCGACGCGAGGTGACCCTGGCTGTCAAAAGTGTCGTTAAACCCAGATAAAGAAATAAAGGATCTCGAGAAGTGCTGTTGGGTGTAGATATGAGCAAGTAGTCTATCTCAGACTTTCAGAATGCAGTAATTCTACCCAAAAGCCTTACATTCTGTGGTATTCAATTAATCTTCCTTATCGCCGCTTCTCATCATAAAGCTAGTTTAGTGCATTGTTATTTGTTGATCAACGGCCATGATTTTCTGAACACAAAAGTGTATCTATGTCTTCTGTGGTGAAATGTTCAAAGTGATGCTACCAGGTGGTCGCCTTCTGAAATTAGTACACCTTGTCACGGATCCTCTATTCACCATGGACACCCAGCAATAGTGTCTTCTTGCACAGTGATATTGAAAGTGTGTAATTTCTCCTATTTTCTGGGCGGAAGGGAACATGGCGGAAACAAATAAGCAAATGAGTGTTTCCACATTTGCCAACGACTTTCCTAATACAAATATAAGAGCTGGAAACCCGTTAACCCTTTGAAACGAATAGGCGTCTTTCATGTCAGTTCGTTATATGGGGGTAGAACACCTAATATTCTCAACTTGCAGCCTTTTGGTTGCACGTTGAAAGTATTGATTGGTCTACCCTACACTTTCGCTTAGTAGCCATCCTATAATGAAATTATGACGTGTTATGCTCATGGGCCGGAAAAGCGACCTCTTAGGTTCAAAGGTTAAGGTAACAAAATATTCATCAAAATCTCTACCAGTTCTGTTTTAACTGAGAAATAATACCGCGCTTTCAACACACAAAGGCGAAAGCTTCGTGACGTGAATGACCACATGTATCCTGCACTTGGATCATTAAGGACCACTAATAAATGATTTTAAAGTGAAAATAATCAGATATCCTTTTATGATGTATATATTGTGAAATATATGCATTGGGAGTATTTAATATTTTCGTTCTAAAATTAATTATGTTTTTTTTAATGATGCAAGCGTCAGCCACTAATAGAATGACAGACATTGATCCAAATGTCAGAAATCTTGATGATGAGAAGATGTTTACTCCATGTTACATGTTTTCTAGATAGAGGAACTCCAAATCGTCCTCGGTTAATTACGAAATTTACAAAAACCAGTTCAGTAAATAGACAAAGCTTTAGCGAGATGAAGACCCAATTTACTGGACGGGTTTTATAAATTTCGATATAAAATGGGGATGAGTGGAGATCCTATTCATTATATGATCCAAAAACCCATAAAAGATACTTTCTGTTTACGCATGGTCGTGCATTGCCACTTTTTATTGAATGGACTTAAGAACCGGAAGAATGGTCAGATCAAATAATAAACTGTAATGAGCTGGGTGTTAATGTCTTCCGTTGAGGGGGTGGGGGTGGGTGGGGGAACTATGTTCGTATAATGTTAATGCAGGAAGCACATGGCGCACTCGATATCGCTCGTTTAGTGCCCTAAACGCAAGGAATAAATAGATGGAAAACTACGCCACGGATATATTAACCCTTTGAACCCCGGTGGTATCTTCCATGTCAGCTCAATGTCTGCATTTGGAAGAGTCAATATTTATTATCTGGGGTTAGACCAATTAATATTTTCAACCTGCAGCCCTAAGGCTGCACGTTGAAAATATTGATTGGTCTACTCACACATTTACCTTGTAGCCATTCCACTTACTGACATTATGACGTAGCTTGTGACCCGGCCGGATAAACGGCCTCTGGTGTTCAAAGGGTTAAAACCTGTCTGCGTGTACAGAGATGTAGCAGATGCGGACTGGTAGTATGGTCCACAGGGAAAATTCCTGGTGGGCGTACTAATGGGTCCTCCCCGCCCCCCCTCCGGGGGCCTTCAAAATTGATTCAGCCTAACACTTGTTGGTAACTGATATTTCGTAAAAATGATTAAAAGGAGAAATAGATCTGATTGCATGGACTGTTGGTTTATCGAAATGCCAATGACAGTCCACACAGAGAACATTTCGATATACCATCAGTCTAGTCTGCCACTGACCGCTCAGATGAAAGGAAACAGCGTTCCTTGAATTTCGAAAAAAGAAATCTTCGATTGGGCCAAACTATGGTCTTCCCGATGCCCCCCCCCCCCCCCCCTCCATGAAGAACGTTTTTGTTGAATGATCGATGCAGATGATACAAAAATGTCATCGAAATATCCTCTATGTGAATTACCATTAATCTTCTCAGATGCAAGGACGCTGCGTTCGTTCAGTTCACAAATTCGAAAATTTACCCCGGGTCTGATACCCTCCCCCACACCCCATGCATTCCTCGGTAACATTTCATGGCCCTGTCATGTAGCCATGCTAAATGAAGTTGGGGTGAGGGACAAACTATTATTCTGCTGCCACTCGCAGCAGAATTTTTTTCCTGCACATTATTTTACGTTGTGGTGGTGGGGTGGGGATGGGGGTGTTAAGAGTGTGTATTTTCCCATAGGTAAAGATTCAGGGCCTTCCCGGGGAAAAAACAACTTCCCATACCATTTGGAGCTGCCCAAGGACTTTTTTGAGATTTAAGTACCCAGTAGGGAGCGCGATGGCTAAGTGGTTACGGCATTGGACTTCAAACCGAAAGGTCGACGGTTCGATTTCACCAGGGACAACTGGTTTGTGTCCTTGGGCAAGGCATTTAATCCCGATTGCCTACGCGGGGGCACGGTGGCCTCTGTACTAAGACGCACTGTACGTTAACGGTGCACTTGCCTTCAACCAATGCTAACCCTGCATGTGCGGAGTTGGTACATTGGGGGAGTCTGACCATACTCACCGCTGTTCGGTGGTTCTCGCCGGGTACTCCGGCTTCTTCCACTTGTGAAACTATCAGACACGAGCTGATCCTGGCTGTCGAAAGTGTCGTCAAACCCCAATAAATAAATAAATAAATAAATAAATAAATAATAAATAAATAAATAAATAAATAAATAAATAAATAAATAACCCCGACCCCGTGTCACTGATGGGGGATACCGTAGCCCTGAGCTGATATGACCTTCCCATCGGTGGGGGTTGGTGGGAGCCCCCGAAACTCCACCAATGGAAGGGCCATACCTACCTCCCACTTCAGGCCTACGGCCTTCGGATATGCCTGTGGCATATATCGCCCTGACACCCCTAAAAAAATCATGCCCCCCCCCCCCCTGTCAATAGGAAATCGTAGCTACGCCCCTGATACAAACTAGAGACAGGGATGTCAAGCATGATTGGTATAATGTTAACATTGGAAAGTGCGAGGTCGTGAGTCCCACCAAAACCCCTTCCTACATGGCAACGAGCTCCGAGCGTAAAGGATTACGATTTGCGAAAAATCGTTTTTTTGTATAGAACATATGGGGTTAACGGCGTGCTTTGTTTATCGATAGATAACGAAATACAGAGCGGTGTCCTACCAGGAGAATAAACATTTACAAACGTGTTTATAATTTAATTAACCGTGGTTTACACAACTCCTCTGTCTTAAAAAGCACATCCTTCCAAAATTATGCGTTAATGCCAGGGAAAAAACGCCCGACTGATGTTGCAAATGTTCCAATCTTTATCGAAGAAATGAATGACTACTTTGTAAATTTAAATTATAATAGATTCTGTTTTTGATAGAATGAAAGATAAATTATCTACGAAAGATCCAAAACACCCTTTCTCCACTATTCTCCACTGTCTAACCAATCTAATAACTACATTAAAATCCAATGTGACAACGAAACATTGTCAGCGAGTTTCAGAAGTATAACTGAATTAATCTCCGTTTCAAAGTTATTTATTTCATTACATTTCATAAAGTTATCTACCCTGAAAGTATAAGACGGGTGTTAAGAAAACACCTATGACATCACTTGAAAATAAAACGAAGTTTCCTCTTGTTACTTTTCATAAACGAAAACAACAGACGGCTCTTAGGGCTACCTGTTGTTTTAGTTTATTAAAAGTTACAAAAGGAAACTTTGCTTTTTATGACGAGCTAATTAGGAGCAACTAAGTAACCGTCCATTTCGCCTTTTTGTTTAAGGAATGTGTTTTAACAGTAATTTGCAAGTTTTTATTCTTCCCAAGAAAAAAATTAGCAAATCTTACCTCCGAGACGTTTATATTAACCCTTTACCTAATTTGAAAAGCAGACGACACTTGCAAAAACAATTCTTGAATAACTAATTTTTTTTCTCAAAAACATAGGTTATGACCCCTCATTGGAACGAGCTCGAAGGTTATGACCCCCTCATTGGAACGAGCTCGAAGAGCTCGTTCCAAAGAGGAGTCATAACCTATGTTTTTGAGACAAAAAATGAAAAAATAATGAAAATTAATTGGTCTTTTTGTGAATAGCGATTCCCGGTGTGACAGGAATGGAAGTCCGTAGGAAAATTAGTCCCTCTGGACTATAATTCCGCGGAATTATAGTCCTAGGTCTAACATTTCTAGGAATAGTAGTCCGCCGGACTACTATTCCTACGGACTTCCATTCCAGTCAAACAGGTTTTGACCGTTACGATGGGTAAAGCGTTAATGGACAGGAAAGTGTCTGTTTTATATGTCACAATGCGCACACTCTTGATGTAAAAAATGTTACAGAACATTAAAAGATGGCCACTGGGTTTAAACAGAGAATAATAGTCAAACGTTCAAAGTGACTGGAAAAAAAATTGTAAAAGGCCTTCTTCTGTATTTTTATACTACTCCACAGGAAATGCCCGACGTTTGTGAAATGATGCACTCCTTGATGATACAACGTCGCTAATATTTCGAAATTTTCTATTTTATACGAAATTCCCTTACCTTTAGTACTAAATTTATTGACAACTTTTGAAGATTAACACTTAGGTTGCTGAAATGGATTATTGTCACCTACTTTTTGATGATTATCTGTACGTTCTGGTATATGCGCGGATCAAACCTTCCGTCTGATCAATTGTTGGAAAGGGCTACATTTAATCAGATGATAGAGTATCAAGTATGCCATAAATCTTATTAAACTTCCTCGCATACAGGCGTACATAGGGGTCCTCCATATATGGCTAAAGTGGGCGTGGAAGTAAAAGCGTTAAAGGAATCCAACTTTCCTGCAAATCTCTTCCTCTTCTTAAAAACCTCAAGCAATTATTATAACTGAATGTGTAACCTCCATCTGAGCTTAAACATTAAGTTTAAAATGATGAGGCGGGGTGAGACGGGGTTGGCGGGGGTAAAATGGACGAATGGTGAAAAAAACTTCAATTTATTATCCTCGGTGCCAATGAAGAAAATCAAGGGGCCTGAGTAACTGAACATGTTGGGCTAAAGGATCATAACTTTAAAAACTACCATGTTCATACACCCAGACCAATAACCCTGGCACACCGATTGAGGGTTTCCTAAATTGAAAGTAAAACCTCGGGAAAGGGGGTGGGGTGAAGGAAGAGGGTCTTATGTTTCTCTGGGAATTTCCTTTTGCTACATTGAGTCTTTTTTTAGACGCTAACCAACGAAATGAAATCTTGATTGACTGCGAATGTAAACCAGTGTATTTTCTTTGATACCAGGAATCTGGTTATAAAGAATAAAATTGAATTGAATTGAATAGACGAAAATTGTCAGCCATGAACTGTGTACACAACACGACTCGCAGACAACATTTGCAAAAATATTAAAAAATGAAAAATTAAGCATTTTTATTTTTGCCTCGAAAACATAGCGTACGTCACCTCATTGTAAGAAACGTGTGTTGGTGCGTGTGTTTGGGTGGAGGTCATAAGTTATGTTTTCGAGGCAAAAATTGAAAAAAATAATGAAACTTGATTGGCGGGTTTGTGAATAGCGGTGGTCGTTTCGTAAGGTAAAGAATTTCATTATAAGTAGGGTTAGCGTTGGTTGAAGACAAGTGCACCATCGACGTGCAGTTCGCCTCGGTGTACAACGCCACCGTGCTTCCTTGTGGGCAATTGGGGTTAAGTGTCTTGCCAAAGGACACAGAGTAGCTGCCCCTGTGGCGATCGAACCGTGGAACTTTCGGTTTCATGTCCAATGGTGTGACCACCGAGCCACCGCGCCCCGAGCTATTCTTGTATATTGCAGGTTATACAGCTTGTATGGACATTTGTGTTGGTCTGAAAAACTACTGCATGTGAGGCACAGGATGGAAGCACTGTACAGATAACAGGACATGGCCTATGAGAGCGCGGACTCAATCTGACAACATGTTGCAATATTGACCCCTGAGTTCCAATGTGTTCTATGTGCCAGTAGGCACATAGAACACACTGGAACTCAGGGGACGATGTGGCTCGGGTGTTCGGGAATCCTTTCGAAGAACATGCAACAAGTACAATAGCTCAAAAATGGACGAAATGGAGATTTTCCTTCTCATGTCTTTCTTTGAGGAAAGAATAACGGCACTGAGACAGTTTTTAAGTGCCACAGCCATTAATTTTTCTGGATATAGTTAAATGTAATAGCTGACATAGGGAGCACGGTGGCTCAGTGGTAGACTGTTGCACTTCTATGCTAGAGGTCCCGAGTTCGATCCCCGTCCGGGACGACCCGCGTTGTGACCTTCAGCAAGGCACTTCATTCCGGTTGCCTACATGGGGGGGGGGGGGGGGGGGGCACGATGACGCCGTGTACTAAGGCGCACTGCACGTCGACTGAGCACATGTCTTCAACCGATGTAACCCTGCTTGAGCGGAGCTTGAACAGAGTTAGAATGTTGAGGAGCTGACAGTTGCTCGGTGGTTCTCTCCAGGTACTCCGGCTCCCCCCACCCGTAAAACTGCCACGGTCACGTTTAGCCATTGTGCATAAGCATGTGACCTTAAAAACGCCAATAAATGAATAAATAGCTGACATTGGCGGCATTCCACCATTCGCTGGAATCATGATTATATCACGAAAAGATGAGGTGTACTTCAATACAAAGTACGCACTTGGTATTTTGGTACTGAACCTCGTAATAGGCAGATGCGGTGTTGCCAGGCGGAAAGAGGGGACACGTGCCCCTCCACCTTTTTCAACTAACACGCTATGCGATTACACAGTGAGTTTAAAAAATGAAAGCATGCACAGTGTCAATACTTTGCTGTAATATATAATCTTCAGTTCCAAAGAAATTTAGTTGCATTTGGACATTTAATTCCACTTTCGCAACTGCAGTCTGTTTCTGCTACTTCAAATGTCTTTTAAAGAGCATTCGATTCTACGGGGTTCAATACCCTCCAGTTGAAGGGACAATAAGCCGCGAATTTGAAAAAAGATAAAATGACCATTTGACAAAACGACAATTTTCGTATAGTAACGCGTTCGAGTGGATTAAATGAGTTACAGTACAGTCGCCGTGAACTGGTCATAATCCACGGTTGGGCAGTGATGTCCACGCTTGCGTTTACCAGGTAATAAAAATTATTATCAGCAAAATTTTAATTAATGAAGCACCGGGTCATACCCGGTGCTTCATTAGTTAAATTTTTGATGATTATTCCAATAATTAGTGTTTGGAATCTAATATCATTGAGTCCGTGGAAATATTTCCCACCCGTGGAAAGTGATCATCCACGGAGGCCGTGCTGTAACTTGAAGACGAGAATGTATTTGCTTTGTCAAAAGAGACTGCATTCTTTCATCCCCATCTCCTAAACCGGTCCCTCGCGGAAATTCCCGGGACAGCGCAAAGTGCAATGTCATTCTCCATATTCTTTAAAATTAGCTTTCTCAGAAGGACAAAGCGGAAGTGTTTGTACACATGTTCCTATATTTATAGCGTACATGCAATTTATTTCGAGTTGCCGTTATAGATACAAGTGTTGTAGGTTCTATTGTAAGCATAACTGAGCTATATTTAAAATAATACAAAGTTTTGGATCCAAAGATGCCCAGTTATTGCTAAAAGAGTGCACAGTAGTTGTTTGTGGCGTCAATCATTCGGAAAGCAGTGAAGGCAGTAAATTATTTCCACCTGTATCAAAAAGTATGTGGCAATATTGTGTTCATTTCCGTTCACTTTCGGGCAACTTCGTTTATCTCTTCTCAATGTCGTATGTTCAAGTAATTTTTATTGCAGTACACAGTATACATATTATTGCAGTATAAAGTATAACTATAGGTTATTGCCACCATGTGGGTTACCGAGATGGTGCACTGAACTCGACACTTCGTTCCTGGGCATATATAGACGAGTCCTTTAGGACGAGTCGATATAAGTCCCAGAGGCTAGGTCGAGACTGCTATACACCACCTCGGAAATCTCACGGTGGGAACAACCAATTTATCGTACAATCATCCTCCATTTTTGACCTGTTCGCATAATGAAGTGTTTGTGTACAGTTTTTAACGACGTAAGATCTGACAATCATTCAACGTCTGTAAATTGACTTTTTATGAATGAAGCCCATGACGTTATGGTATTGCGCTCTTGTGCTGCTCATGACGTAATCCGCATTCATTGTTCTACTTGCATTATAACCACTGACGTTTGTAGTATTGTTTCAGCTGTTCTTTTCTCTGTTTTTTATTTTTCAGGTTTTTAATGCATAATAGGCCAAAAAAATATCACCGTGACACAAATGACATAGACTAATTTATTTCGTTGAGTTGGTGATTTATTTACCATTTAATTACTCTTACAAACACGGTAGTCTCGACTTTTGTATCATAAGTTGTCGATGAATGCGGGAATAAACGTTCTCTTTCTAAATCGAATGATCGCCCGTGCGGTTACTACCCTCAATACTGATTTGTATTCTGCCTCGACGTTTTTACCTGTTTTGAAAGAAATACGTTCTTGCTGTTAGATAAATAAAAAATATTACAATACACTTGAAAAATACAGAGACAGAATTTAAGAACTGTCAAAAATGGCTGTATACTGACACTTCCTAATTGGCTTTGTTCTAAAATTTCGTCTGCATTGAATTTTGTTAATTTATTTATTTATTTATTGGTGTTTAAGGTCACATACGTATGCACAATGGTTAGTCGTGACCGTAACAGTTTACGGGTGGAGGAACCCGGAGTACCTCGAGAGAACCACCGACGAGCAACTCCTCAACATTCTAACTCTGTACAAGCTCCACTCAGGCAGGGTTACAGCGGTTGAAGACATGTGCATCATCGACGCGCAGTACGCCTTAGTACACGGCGTCATCGTGCCCCGTATAAGCAACCGGGATAAAGTGCCTTGCCCAAGGACACAACGCCGGACGGGGATCGAACTCGGGACCTCTAGCATAGAAGTCCAGAAGCCATGGGGCTGCCCGTTGAAAATCTTGATTAGTCTACCACACAAATTCACTGAGCAACTATCTTTTTACGAATTCAGGGGCCAGTACCACAGAAATTCACTGCGTATAACTATCGGTCTACTCAATTATGAATTTAGGTCGTATCACGACCCTGAGCCGAAAAAGGGCCATTTGTGTTCAAGCGGTTAAAGCACTTGAAATCTTACAACACATTCGAACAATCGCAAATGGTTAACCCTTTACCTAACGTAACGGCCAAAACCGCCCAGCGCTATTCACAAAAATCGCCAATTAATTTTCATTATTTTTTTCATTTTTTGTCTCAAAAACATAGGTTATGACCCCTCATTGGAACGAGCTCGACGAGCTCGTTCCAACGAGGGGTCATAACCTATGTTTTTGAGACAAAAAATGAAAAAAATGAGTTATTCAAGAATTATTTTTGCAAGTGTCGTCTGCTTTTCATGTTAGGTAAAGGGTTAAACCAAGTTGCGACCTATGTTTATCATTACTTTGTTTTACAAGATGCTGTTCTTTGACATCTGGTAACTCGTAAATCCCATTGTGTGGATTCACAGAACTTATCAAGAGGGTGAGTACGGGGGACATGTAGCACGTGTTCCTGGTGCTCTCCCTCGCGGTACGCCCCTGCGAGTTATACAGTGGGTGTTATGATAAGTAAAAGTCGCATTTGTCAAGATCACTTTACTGAAACGATACTTACTGAATGAAACTCAAGAGGTGAACATCTTTCAGTGATATTCTTAACCAGTATTTTGTCTTGTTCAGGTAAATGGGTAGTTTATATTATATTTCTGTCATATGTGTCATACTTGTTGAGATAAACGTGTCACTTGTAATCCATCATCTCGGTACTCCATCTATGGTTTAAAATTACAAAGTATAATTAATAAGTTTAACGTCTAGATTCCAGGTTACAACATTTTTTTTTCCAAAGAAGGGGGAATCTTGCTATGTATGTCACTCCGTGAAGGAATAGATGACGTGGCTCTGTCAGGAATACTTTGAGATTGAGCCACATTTCAACCAACATTTCATAAAACACTAAATATACACTTCAACCTGGTCCAAGTCTGTGGAAGATGTTTCTGTGAGCAGCCACTAATTCCACCTCCAATTGTCATCTTGAGGTAGTTGAATATAAAACTCAACACTCCGACATATTTCGTGAATTGACTCGAAAAATGTTGAAATGAACTTAAAATGGCAAAATATTAATTTAAGCTGTAATGTTGATCGTGTACCAAACCCTCTCTCAAAACCATTGGCGACAGAGCGACGGTACCACTTTTTCTCTTTGCATGTCACCGGGCTGCTGCCAAGCTGTCTCAAAATATGAGGGTACCATGCAGCTACTCTTACCCCATCGGTGACTATTGGGCGTATGTCTGCCATTAAGAACATTATTGTTAATTTAATTCGCATTTGCTTCCATACATCAATTCCCGGTTTTCTCTGATAGGTGTGTTGGGTTTATGTAACTTTATGTACCAAATGATTGAACTAGTGTACGGAAGACTGTTATGTTGTACTTCCTAATCATCCCCTGTCTAAAGAATCTTTGACCCAAATCCTTCCATCCCCAGAAGTAGTATGTCAGGGGCTTTTGAGGACCCATTGGCCGGACCTCGGTGCCGGACCTCGGAAGTGACGTCATGTCACGTGACCTAGTGGCGCCATGTTCTGTTGTCATGGTAACCCGCGTGAGCGGCCATCTTGTGACGTCATCTCCATAGTGATACCTGGTGTGAGTGCGCATGCGCAGCGCGTATTGTTAGGGTGATAGGTGTTTCCGTCGTCCATTTTGTGTACTGGAGGCCGCCATCTTGGTTTCTATGGTAGCACGTGATTGCTATGTTACCAATGGCTTCTGCAATAAGACGGGTATGTTTTGAGGGTATGTTCGATTGAATTATTTCGAATTCTTCCAGAATTCTCTGCTTCTATCTATATATGCAATAGTTTTCGTCTATTTGGCCATGTTCCTTTGTTCTGGAGTATGCACCAGTAGCGTAGAAGAGCCTATCAACCGGAACAGTTTACCTTATTACAACTATATTTAGCAGTTTCTGGTCTATTCTTGTTAGTTCTGACCCTATTCCAAGTACTCTTGTTGTTTCATATATATAACTAACCAATCAGATTGCTTGATTTCCCATAATCTGTATACAGACTTATCTCCCTTCTGTATAATAAAAGACTATATCCAATCGCCATATCCCATGGAATGCCATAATTTTGCAAAACACCTGTGGCTATGGAATCCTTTTTTGTCGTATGAGGCCATGAGGGCTATGTAAAAGCCCTCAATGAGTCCTCATTTATTATCCCTCATAGCCTCGTTGAATTTTGAGGTTATGAGGACCTTGAAAAATCCCTCAGTGAGGTATAATTTTCTACGACTCTTATCCTCATTTCAGTATTTAACAGGTATATCCTATGGAATCCCATTTTGGAAAACGCCTGTGACTGTGGAATCCCTTTTTTGTCGTATGAGGCCATGAGGGCTATGTAAAAGCCCTCAATGAGTCCTCATTTATTATCCCTCATAGCCTCATTGAATTTTGAGGTAATGGGGACCATTAAAAATTCCTCAATGAGACATAATTTACTACGACTCTTAGCCTCATCTCGGTATTTGAGGATACCCATGGCCTGGCATTGTATTATTCGAGGATACCTATCGAGATACCTTTTATGGGATACTTATCTGAGGATACTATATAGGCTGTACATATCCATATAGGTCTCTTGCTGGCCCTCAGTACTATTAATCCACCTGATGCTTTATGTTATCCTATGACTGGTATAGGTAGTATGCAATACTAGGCATAGGAGTATTGTGGGTAGGGATACTGCCTGGTAGTTTAGAACTGCACTATAGTATGGCGGTATATACACCTATAGGCCCCTGTTAGTGCTTGGTACTATTAACCAACCAATTGCTTTGTTTTATTATATGGCTGGTATATGTAGTAAGTTATGATAGACCTAGTGATTTTGTGGGGTAAAAATCCCTCAGTGAGGTCTAATTTACTTCGACTCTCATCCTCATTTGACAAAAAAGGGATTCTCCAGAAGGCACCCCAATTTGGGCACCCCTTTTTTGAAAACATATGGCCTTTGGCACCCCTTTTTTCTGAAATGAGGATAAGAGTCGTATTAAAAATCCCTCATTGAGGGATTTTTAATACGACTCTTATCCTCATTTCAGAAAAAGGGGTGCCGAAGGCCATATGTTTTTCAAAAAAGGGGTGCCGAAATTGGGGTGCCGGGGATATTGCCATTGATATAGGTTTTTATTATACAGAAGGGAGATAACCCTGCATACAGGTTATCGGGAATCAAGCAATCTAATTGGTTAATTATAATTTATATAAATGATCTAGATAAATGAAACAACAAGAGTGCTCGGAATAAGGTAGGGACTACTGGTATTACGTACCACCTTACCAGTAACAGGATGATACAAAGCATTTGGTAGGTTAATACTACGAACGGTTAGGATGGGACCTATAGGGGAATATACCAACCATACTCTGCTGCCGTTCTGTATTACCAGGCATTGACCCCCCACCCCCCCCCCCCCCCCACCCCAGAATACTGCTCAATAATATGAAGCATCTGGTGGATCAGTAGTACCAAGGGCCAGCAAGAGACCTACAGGATATGTACAGCCTATACTATTCTACCGTTCTAAACTACCAAGCATTACCCCCACCCCCACAAAATCACTAGGTCTACCATAACTTACTACATATACCAGCCATATAATAAAACAAAGCAATTGGTTGGTTAATAGTACCAAGCACTAACAGGGGCCTGTAGGTGTATATACCGCCATACTATAGTGCAGTTCTAAACTACCAGGCAGTACCCCTACCCACAATATTCCTATGCCTAGTATTGCATACTACCTATACCAGTCATAGGATAACATAAAGCATCAGGTGGATTAATAGTACTAAGGGCCAGCAAGAGACCTATATGGATATGTACAGCCTATATAGTATCCTCAGATAAGTATCCCATAAAAGGTATCTCGATAGGTATCCTCGAATAATACAATGCCAGGCCATGGGTATCCTCAAATACCGAGATGAGGCTAAGAGTCGTAGTAAATTATGCCTCATTGAGGGATTTTTAATGGTCCTCATTACCTCAAAATTCAATGAGGCTATGAGGGATAATAAATGAGGACTCATTGAGGGCTTTTACATAGCCCTCATGGCCTCATACGACAAAAAAGGGATTCCACAGTCACAGGCGTTTTCCAAAATGGGATTCCATAGGATATACCTGTTAAATACTGAAATGAGGATAAGAGTCGTAGAAAATTATACCTCACTGAGGGATTTTTCAAGGTCCTCATAACCTCAAAATTCAACGAGGCTATGAGGGATAATAAATGAGGACTCATTGAGGGCTTTTACATAGCCCTCATGGCCTCATACGACAAAAAAGGATTCCATAGCCACAGGTGTTTTGCAAAATTATGGCATTCCATGGGATATGGCGATTGGATATAGTCTTTTATTATACAGAAGGGAGATAACTCTGTATACAGATTATGGGAAATCAAGCAATCTGATTGGTTAGTTATATATATGAAACAACAATAGTACTTGGAATAGGGTCAGAACTAACAAGAATAGACCAGAAACTGCTAGATATAGTAGTAATAAGGTAAACTGTTCCGGTTGATAGGCTCTTCTACGCTACTGGAGTATACTCCAGAACAAAGGAACATGGCCAAGTAGTCGAAAACTATTGCATATATAGATAGAAGCAGAGAATTCTGGAAGAATTCGAAATAATACAAGTTGTCGGGTTGTTTGTGGTAATTATCCAGGGAGGTCGTTCCAGAAAATACTCCGATTCAATCGAACATACCCTCAAAACATACCCCGTCTTATTGCAGAAGCCATTGGTACCATAGCAATCACGTGCTACCATAGAAACCAAGATGGCGGCCTCCAGTACACAAAATGGACGACGGAAACACCTATCACCCTAACAATACGCGCTGCGCATGCGCACTCACACCAGGTATCACCATGGAGATGACGTCACAAGATGGCCGCTCACGCGGGTTACCATGACAACACAACATGGCGCCACTAGGTCACGTGACATGACGTCACTTCCGAGGTCCGGCACCGAGGTCCGGCCAATGGGTCCTCAAAAGCCCCTGACATACTACTCCCAGAGATCTGTGTTCAATAGTTGGAATGGAAAAGTCGCGTGATGCCATATCCGAACAAGTCTGCCAGTGCGCAATGATTGGAAAGGGGTGGGTGTGATGGTAGGTATAGTAGCTGAGGTATTTTCTCTTTCTCAACACTTCATCTTATAGCAAAGTACCGGATGGAGAGTAGGGCCTGTACATTTTTAGAGAGCGGCAAAGCCAGGGACGTCGCGAAGAAAACCGATTGGGGAAAGGTAAACCTGATTTGTCCGGAGTGCGATAGCTCAAGTCCCGCTGACTGATATTCCAACTACACCATCAATGCATGCCTTCGTCGAAGGCATGCATTGATGATGCAGTTAGAATATTGGTCAGTCAGGATTATAGTTAAAAAAAAAAACCAAGACGACTTGGAAATTTATTAGAGAATATATAAAATATACATGTAATAGTTGCGATGCAACCTCTTATTTGATTAACACGTACTGTACCAGCACACCAAATAAGTAATGCTAGGCCCCCAATAACCCGAAACGGGTACTACAGACCTCCATTTGTATAACCCACTGAGTGGGTAACAGGAGTCCAAGTATCAAGTTTAGTTTTGAAAGAAAATACACGATTATCGGCAAGAGAGAATCGATATCTTAGAGTCCATTTCTGGCGAAAATGTCCTGAGTGGAAACAATTTTAGAGGATGTCACATACCTCTAAACCCATTAGCGACGCCCTTACCTGACGCTATTTACACCACAGCAGTTTCTATTACCACAGTCACTGTTATCTCTACTTCTGCTGGTTTCTACAACCACCACTGCTCGACCTCGCCATTAATGCAACTACGTCAGGCTTCTGTCACCACTGTCCTTACGTCTTCAAACAATACTGCCAGCTACAACCAGGTATCTACTTGTCCTTGCTTCTACAACTATCGTAAGTTGCTGTCGCCACTATAGCGCAGCTACTGCAGGCACAACTATGATTGCTGTCAAGGTTATTGGTTTGCACAATACACTTTCCGTCTTGGTTCCTAGGCATCCGATTGGTCCTATATACCTGTCACATAGAGATCTCTTATTATGTCCCAGATGCGTTAGTGTATATAGGTAACTTTGTACCTCAAACCCACACAGCACAAGCACAAGTGACCTTTCTCGCCAGCCAGGCTCCCCAATCGCAACCATTCATATAGTACAGTGGCTTTGTGATGTTTTAGTGACGCGCTGGCCAAAAGCACCAAATTTTGTATATGTGTTGGTGTTGGTACCGGTCTGACAGGAATGGAAGTCCGTAGGAAAATTAGTCCCTCTGGACTATTATTCCTCGGAATTATAGTCCTAGGTCTAACATTTCTAGGAATAGTAGTCCGCCGGACTACTATTCCTAGAAATGTTAGACCTAAGACTATAATTCCGCGGAATAATAGTCCAGAGGGACTAACGTTCCTACGGACTTCCATTCCTTTTACACCGGTACAGATTTTAAAACAATTCCAATTCTATGTTTCCAAAAATCTTTTCTTCGCATCATAGTATTGTGACGTTATAATTCCAAAATGATCGCCATATGGTAGCTGTGTATATGCATGACGAATAACAAGAACTAATACGATTATTGATGTTCTAATGTTAATTAAATCATTCTTTAATAATCACTTAATGTAATTATTTTGTAAATAGTCTATCTATTGTCTGTTTATTTGCTACAGGCCATTTTGAAATCCATCAATAGGTTACTGATCAACATTTTCCTTAAAACACACAATAAACGCAATAATTTATGGAACACTCCCAGGCATATTTACAGGAAAATATTGTGTAAGGGCATTTACATTGCCACCTGAAGCCATAATGGTTTTTTGAAACAATATTATATACCCAAACAAATAGTGATGGAGCTGAAGTAAGTGCATTCCGTTGATATGCCCATGATTGCTCAGAGAACTATTTCAGGAAAGGTGTATAGTCATCTCTAAGATTTATATAACCTTTATATAACCTTAGTTTTATGAAAAATGTTTATTTTAAGTGCTTTAAGGGTTTTGAAATTTGGTATTTATAGACTTGGAACTGCCAATAACCCAAGTGGGTGTTATTAATGAGACAAGGGAGAGATAGAGAAGTTTGTTTGCAGTCTTGTCTGGGAGTTGGTGGTAGGCAGTAAGGAAATGTGGCCGTTCCTTAATTAATGGTATGCAGAAATGTACAGTCAACATGTGAACCTTCTGGGGGTCCTACACAATGTGTGGGAGTCTTGGTGTCTAGCCTATGTTGTGGGGTAGAAAAAAGTAATACTATATATGTTCTATGTATCACTGAAATTCTGTGCCCGTAAGAGTGCTGAACATTTGGTACACCAAGCTACTTTGGGTATATTTTATTTATACCATGATCGTCAGATTATTAAGAGTCGTTATTATTTTTTCTCGATTTTACTGAGCAGCAGACGTACATACGTGCGAATCCGTTTATGTTTACATAAGCACCAGTGGGCGGTACTTCCGCTGTCAATTTTATCGCCGAGACGAAATGGAAAAAGAAACGCGCAAATCACGAGGCCTTTTTCAAGGGGTCGTGAATAGCAGATGTCAACCCCCCCCCCCCCCCCCCCCCCACGCAAGCTTGAATTGACAAAGCCCATTTTTAAATATGGAAAACCCTAAAAATGAAAATATCTGTGAAAACAAAATAGGAGGTGCACATCTTTAATATATGTAAACGAATGTCTAAAAGTTTCAGTGAAATCCGTTGAATGGTTTAAGAGGAGTTGCGGATAGCAGATCTGTACAGAATGTCAATTGAATTTGAAAAGTTCATTTTTCAATATAGGAAACAGTAGAAATGAAATATCTGAAAACAAAATAGGAGGCGCACATCTTCAATGTATGTAAAAGAATGCCTGAGAGTTTCATTGGAATCCGTTCACTGGTTTAAGAGGAGTTGCGGATAGCAGATGTGTACACCTCCAAAGCGTAACGGGCAGTCGGACGGATTGACATCGAAGTATGAAAATATCTCAAAGAAAAATAGGAGGTGCACATCTTCAATGTATGTCAAAAGAACGTCGGAGAGTCCCAATGGAGTTTGTTCAATGGTTTAAGAGGCTGTGTGGAATCGCTCTCCTGGTCTTCTCCATACCCTAGAACGTCTATCTGTGTTGTCTAGGCAGTACCTTAACTCATCTGTAAAAAGGACAGGTCGCCAATCTTCTCTGGTCCATCCAATATGATCCATGGTCCATTCGTATCGTGCCTGGTGGTGGTTCTGGGACAGCTGAAAGCGAATACATGGTCCTCTCGATCGGAGACCACCTTCGTGCAACCTTGCCCGGATAGTCTGCGTCGAAACATTTACCCCGGATGCATTCTGAAGGTCACTGCGAAGCTGGGTTGCTAGACCTGAATGATCAAAAACCGGTCTTCAGCTGCAGATGTTGTCCTGTCTCTGCCATCATCATGTCGTCTAACTGGTATGCCATACTGCTGAAATCTTGCCCAGGCTCTGGTGATACCGTATGGTGCACACCAAGGGCTTCACCAACCTGACGATGTGTAGCCTCTTGTTCCCCCATCCCTGCAGCCCGCCACATTTCGGCTTCAGACAAATGTCTTCTTACATTTGCATTCGCCATATTCAATCATTAAATCACAAGGGTTTGTGTTGAAATGAAGACTGAATACCCTGCACATGTCATGTACATGTAGACAGTACACGAAAACATCATGCAAATCAAGGGGTACATGCTTTCCATGACTTGTCACGAAATGTCTGCCTATCAAGAGAGCTAATGTCAACACTGAGGACCATCTCAGTGCATTCCTCAATCATATCCACCAAAAATATCGCAAATGTGTCACAAGAAAATTTCACAATGATGTGTCAAATGTGTGGTGCTTAGCAAACTTTGAGTAGTATAGAAATAATAGAGCATTACCTCTTATATTGCCCACAAAACAGACACAATCCATGTGAAACATTTCGTGGCCCACGTATAATTATAATTACTGACGCCCTTTTCCTCGATTCTGAACACTAGGTATACAACGAAGCTACAAATATTACTCGGCCCTATGTTCGGAATTGTTTAACGCTTTGGCTAGAACAAATATAGGACTAAAATTGGCAAAGTAATCCTTCAAGGAATTCTGTCTTATTTGCCACAAAACATGGATTATGGCCCCTCATTGGAACGAGCTCGTTTCAATGAGGGTATCATAAGCTACGTTTTGAGGCAAAAATTGAAAAAAATAATAAAATTTTAATGGCATTACCTATGAATTAAGCTGGCTGGGTGTGGGGGTGTTAGGATTAGAAAAGGCTTGAACCTTTATTGTGCTCCGCACTTGTTTCGATTGATAACGTTTATCAAACCATTAGGGATTAAGTTACAATACAAAAACGTGTGCACGTCATGATGACAAAGACCCGGATCTATTTGATTACATCTATATTTTATAACTTCCATGAAAAACTATCAGTAATCTCGTCGAAATGTAGTCATATTCGAGTGCTGTCCCTTTCCAAACAACTATTAACGGGTGTAGTTCTGGGTAATATTTTGAAGTGAAATATGTTTAATAATTGTTTTGTTAGAATTTATTGGAGAGTGCGTGCAGATCTACTCCAATAAATCCTAATAAAGCAAATATATATTGACAAAGTTTAATTTAATTCCACCTGACCAAAGAGCACAAGCTTATAGCATATGATAAATTTGTTGTTGCATCTATATTCATTTGAATGAAGCACAAATATGTGCGCCTGGTCCAAAGCCAGTTAATGTTTGAAGCCGCAAGTGAGGGGAGTAAGTCTCCCGAGCATGACGGGAATATGATGATGCTTACACTACCAAGGATCGCCCTCTTCCTGTTTGGTTTTTTTTCCCCATTTCGAGAAAATCTCTTTAAAACAGCACACAAAATGAGATTTCAAGTGTGGCATATCGCATGATATCTACACGGGTTGGTCCGGCTATCACCTCTCCAGATTCAACAGGCACGTAAAAAGCAGTTTGAAGTTGGGGGCACAAATTGATAAATATCAGTGGTGACCATGTGCCATATAAAACGGGCAGTTTGTGGCTTTATGGGGACTCAGGGGTTAAACTACAAATGCGCAACGAACGTTGGTTTGCCATGGAATGCGCGTGGAGAAATAGAATACACTCCCCACACCCATACCTCCCATTCCATCTCATTGCATACCACCAGTCCTGTCTAGATAAGCCACATTTAAACGACTGCTTCATTCATGGAACGTTGATAAATGTTTGGGTGAGTGCGTCAAAAAGCATTAACCCTTTGAACTCGTAAGACGGATTTTTCGGGACAAGGCATAATTTCGTCTAATTTTTGTCTTATTATAAGAGGACTTTACACGGGGCATTGATGATAAAATAATAACTGCAGTCAGCAGCCAGACGACTGCAGACTGCAGTTATTATTTTATCCTCTTTGTATATATTGGACTGATCCATCTCAGTCCAATATATACAAAGAGGATAAAATAATAAACGAGGGTTCAAAGGGTTTAGACAGGAAGCGATTGGGAAGTGTGCCCTGATGGTCCACTGTGGTTAAAGCAATTAGGGCTGGAGCAAACCAGGTAGATCCATTGCAGAGAGGGGCAACAGGGTCCGCATACTTTTAACTGCACCATGGACATCGACAGTGGTCAGTAATGTATGACATGGTGTGTGTGATATGTCGCGGCGTATTTATTAACGCCTGCTGTTTCGCGGGGAAAACTTTAACAAATTCTCATCTTTCAATAATATTTTTTCAATAAAATACATGGTTTTCCATCATCTTACTCACTGACCCCGTCCACCCATCTTGATATTAGAATCCCAGGTGCTCTGAAAAGTTGGTTAACACCAAGGGCGCGGGAAGCAGGGCAGCGGAGGGGCTGTCCCTTATTGTGAGGCTCGAGGTTAAGGGGGAGCGCGTGCTCTGCATCGCCAGAGGAGAAGTGATAGTGGAAAAGACTTTACTTTCCGAGAATTGTAACTGAGAAAGTCTCGAGTATTCCTCTCAAAGGTATTTTGCGTGTACAGGTTCAATGACGGAGTTTAGTCGATAATCAAAACAAAGAAGCTACACAACTGGCGGGGGTGGGGAGGGGGATGGGGGTGGTGGGTCTAAAGATTTATATCGTCCCTTGAGTAGACAAATTGTCATCTGCAATGCTTTAGCATTGCAGATGGCACATTGTTTCTCTCAAGGGACCGTATATATCTACAGTCAACACTACTTATTTTCACAATAGCATCACAATTCATGATACGTTGTCAGTCATACCCAGAGTCGAGTGCTCTTTTTGATATCCCTGTACCATTGCCGTCGGATGCTTCCGGCGCCCTTGATTTACACCAACGAATGTCGGTGAGATTAACCAAACATTTAAGGTTACACAGTTTCATGAAGTCTCTCCTGTCCTTGATCCTCGTCCACCCAAGCTCCTCTTCACTGATTCCAGTGCTGCGGCAGTGTTGGGGCTGAAACCTGTTATCCATACACCGCATCGTTCTGTGCCGTATCTTTACAGCCGCTGTTTGTGGTGGAATCATATTTTTGACTCGGTTCACCATCTCCATGTTGTTTTCCACACAAACACCTTATTGACGGTATTCTCTCGATCTAAAACACTTTCATCTCGTTAAGGATTCGCTACCCTTCACACTGAGTTTATTCGTGTGGTTTCTGTGGATACCTCTTCCCGTTAAGTTTATAATGACGCACATGTACCCGCCTTTCTCTCCCACATTAAGCAGTTTGCTATCACTTCCGGAATACAGAACTTCGCCACTCTCTACCTCAGGGTACGTTCTACTTTACGGACCATGGTTATACCCTTGATTTGGTTCTCATTCAGTTTGAGTCTTTATTTGTTCCGATATCACCCAACTTTTGCCTGCATTTTCCCCATAGTCTCTGAATGACCAAGTTGCTTAATGCCGTTAGATGTTTCCATATTCTCTTTTATATGAATCCGTTGGAAGTTCCATCTGTCCCTCCCGCTTTCTCGTCCACTTTTCCTACCACCTCTGCTTTTAATTTGCCGCGAGGTTCTATAAATTTCCCTGTCTCTTTTTTGCAATTTGGTGGGTTCCCAGTGCCAAATCGCTTGTCATTTATCCTTCCCCAGTGTTTGAATAGCTCTGGTGCGATATCAATACTTCCGTCCTATACTTTAACCCATCGACACTGATGTTATATTCCATGCCAATCCAGAGCCATCAACTGGTAGAGTCTATATTCATTACTTGGGGAAGACCAATCAATATTTTCAACGTGCAGCCTTGTGGCTGCGCGTTGAAAATCTTGATTAGCCCACCACACAAATTCACTGAGCAACTATCTGCTTGAGGATTTCAGATCGTATCACGATTCTGGAGAAGAAAAGCAGCCTTTCGGGTTAAAAGGGTTAATACTCAGTCAAATTCTGCTTTTGTTT
This sequence comes from Pictodentalium vernedei, assembly GCA_031216915.1. NCBI lineage: Eukaryota > Metazoa > Mollusca > Scaphopoda > Dentaliida > Dentaliidae > Pictodentalium > Pictodentalium vernedei. The sequence goes on along the minus strand of CM062288.1, from coordinate 162,323,399 downwards.
GTTTTATTCACCCATTTAAAAAAAATGAGATTGACCTCCCATTCTTCTTTTCGTCCTAATGTGGCGGCAATTTCGCCCCTAACGATCTTGACAGATTCCAGTGCTGCGGCAGTGCTTCGGCTGGATCCTGTTATTCGTCTACCGCATCGTTCTGTGGCGTATCTTTACAACCGCTGATTGTTGGGGGAATCATATTTTATACTCGGTACATCAACCATCTCCTTATAGTTTTCCCCAGAAATACCTTATTGAAGGTATTCTCTCGATCAAAAAAACTTCATCTCGTTAAGGATTCGTTGCCCCTTCATGCTGAGTTTATTCGGGTGGTTTCTGTGGATGCGTCTTCTCATTGTGTTTTTATCGACGCACACAAAAACAAGCCTTTCTCTCATACATTAAGCAGTTTGCTGTCATTTCCGGAATAGAGAACTTCCCCACTCTCTAACTCTGATCAAAAATTCGATAAATTTCCCTGTCTCTTTTTTGCAATCTGGTGTGTTCCCGATGCCTAATCGCTTGTCATTTACCCTTTCCCAGTGCTTGAATGGCTCTGCTGCGATATCCATACTTCCGTCCTCTACTTTAACCCATTTGACACTGATGGTATATTCCATGCCAATCCAGAGCCATCAACTGGTAGAGTCTATATTCATTACTTGGGGAAGACCAATCAATATTTTCAACGTGCAGCCTTGTGACTGCGCGTTGAAAATCTTGATTAGTCCACCACACAAGTTCACTGAGCGACTATCTACTTGAGGATTTCAGATAGTATCACGATTTTGGAGAAGAAAAGCAGCCTTTCGGGTTAAAAGGGTTAATACCTCTCAAATTCTGCTTTTGTTTGTCTCATTCACCCATTTCACAAAAACATGGGCTTGACCTCCCATTCTTCTTATCGTCCTAATGGGGTGGCAATTTCGCTCCTAACGATTGTTGTCATGGTTTTTGTTTATTTTGCTTCGTGCTTGTGTATATTCTTTTTTTTTGTTGTCTTTCTGTCGTTACGTTCCACCAACTTAACCTCCTGTAACAATGGTGGTATATCCCATGTCAGTTCAGTTGCACCAATTTGGAGAGTCCATATTCATTACTTTAGGGTAGACCAATTAATATTTTCGGTGTGCAGCCTTCAAGCTGCACCTTGAACACACTTGATTGGTCAACTCCACACATTCACTTTGCAGCCATCCTACTTACTGAAATTATGACGTATCATGTTCCTGTGCCAGAAAAAGCGGCCTCTCGGGTTCAAATGGTTAAATTTCCAACTTCCTCCTCCTGCATGCCGCGCACTGTACTTTTCTCTCGTTTTCCACGTTGGGGTCCCAACGTTTCCTACACGTTCTTTTCCCTGCCTCTCTCAGTCTTATTACTATAGCATTTGTCATTTCGTGGAGACTGCCCTCGTAGTGTATATTCTCAGTATTTGATTTGATTTGATTTCAAATCTTTTGGCTAAGTACACCCGGCCAGAGTACTTTCTGAGTTCCCAGATTTCTTTGAGGCTATCTCTGCTTCTTATTTTGTTTTTGCCCATGATAATGACTATATTCAAATTGTGATCACTGTGTAACTCTCCCATGCCCTTATCAACCACAACTACCTCTCTAGCCTCCCTCCATACGTCAGTATGAGTGAAAATCGACTATTGTTCTTCTGTCGATACTCTCCCGGGTTCATTTCCCATTACATTTCACATCATTGTTCAGAATCTTCGGACCAAATCCGATTGAGAATCCTAACAGCTTCCTCCGGTTCGTGTTCATTTTCTTGTAGCCATTTTACGTAACTTTTTCTTTATCCTTTATATGTCTAGTGAAGTCCCCCATGATGCCCCATCACGATAATGCTGAATCTTATACTCTCCAGTTATGCGATATTTGATCTACGTATTGTTTCGTCCTTCACATATCCATACACACTACTTACTCTGTACACTCTAAAATCAGTTGGGTTAAAAATTATCCCAAATCAGTTGGGTTGAGTTAATATGAACTCAATTGGGTTCATATTCACTCAACCCAATTGATTTGGTTTGATTTTTAATCCAACTGATTTTAGAGTGAATACAGATTCGTCCTGTCTTAACCATGTCGCAGTTAAACCCATAACATAAAAATTCTCCCCGATCGATCATTGTAGTTATTTCAGTGATTTTTCCGGGAGACACTGGATGTTGCTGTATCTCACTTTAATGGTCTTACACCCCCTACAAATCCATTTCCCACTCGTGTTATTTCCTCATGATGGCCCAGTTCAGTCCTTGCCTTCTCATTCTTTTTCCCAATTTTCACTCTTTAGTTAGTGGCTCTGATATCCCCAACTCCCTGGTTAATGCCACTCGTCTCCCCAACTCCTCTTCCCCAAAGAAGTCTCGACTACCTGTAGAACGCTTTCCCTAGCACTTTTGTCCCCACTATGCTAAGGGTTTAGACCGCACGTGTCTTCTCTAGCCCAGAACGTATCCCATTGATCAATAAAGGGTATCCCGACCCCCACGGTAGTCATTCGAAGTCCTCATTCAGTGCCACTAAATACGTGATGACACCCTCCACCACCCCCCCCCCCTTCCCGATGCCACTAACCTTGTGTTTATCCACAAAGTAAGTGTAAGTCTCCATCAACCGAAGTGACCTCCTCTCCCTAATGTTATTAGTATCAGTATCACTGGATTCGGTCCTGACATCAAGATACCATCCACCTTATCTCCGAGATCCTCAATATTGGCTCCTGAGAAACATAGCACAGCACAGGCGGCGGAAGCCCAAAAAAGTGTGTGGGGAGGGGGTCATACCTTTCTGGGTACCGCCAGAGTGTAGGAGGAAAATAATTTTTCTTCGGTGGGAGGGGGGATGTCAGTTGTGGTGGGGTGATGTATTCATGCAAAATATATAAATTTATATACGCTACCCCTCACTCTTGAACCCACTCCAGTTAAGACACTAACCTCAGCGTATTTCATTTTGTTTTGTTTTTAATTAAACCTTTAAACCCTGGTGGTATCTTCCATATCAATTCAATGGCAGCTATTGGAAGAGGCCATATTCATTATTTGTTGGCAGACCAAAATATTGATTGGTCTTCCTCACACATTCACTTACCAGCAATCATACTTAATGAATTCATAATACATCATGTTCGTGGGCCGAAAAAGCGCCCTCTCGGGTTCAAAGGGCTAATCATAACTTTGAAACCGTCCTTTAAAATATTACGCTCCATTTGGAGCTTTCTATTTTTATTCAATAAAATCTCGAATATCAATGTGGTCATATATGTTAGTGATGTGTAGTGACCATAGGGGTTGTGTATGTTATGTCGAAAAAATGCCTTTCGGGTACCTATAATTGGTGAAAAAAAATGTGTGGGGGGGGGGGGGGGTGCACGTGTCCCTGTGAGACTCTCGGGCTCCGCCGGCCCTGTAGCACAGTCCCGTTTGCACTATCGTGACCTCAGGCCACACTAGTAGTAGGCGAGGGTCTAGACGTCCCTGTTCTTGTGGACCTAGGCTGGTGGACCTAGGAAGTGACGTCATACCGCAATGTATTATGGGTATCACGTGGTTGTCATGGTAACCCATGTGGGCGGCCATGTTGTGACGTCATTGTCATGGTGATGGATGATGTGAGTGCGCATGCGCAGCTCGTGTTGTTAGGGTGATACGTGTTTCCGTCATCCATTTAGTATGAAGGGGGCCGCCATCTTTGTTTCTATGGTGGCACGTGGTTGCTATGTGACCCAAAGGCTTCTTATAGGGCTAAGAGGTCTGTAACAGGTATGTTCGATTGACTGGGAGTATTTTCTGGAACGACTTCCGTGTATAATTACCCAAATGAGCCTATTTTATCGATGTAAAAGGTAGTGCTATAGTACCGAGGGAACCCCCGCGGTGTGTTCCTTTGTAGAAGAGTAATTTTCTGACTTAAAATTTTCCCCAGAATCCTCGTTTAATTACCCAAATAAACCCGACACGTTTTACTATTTCGAATTCTTTCAGAATTCTCTGCTTCTATCCTATCCTATGAAGGTATACTCAAATAATACAATACCAGGCCATAGGTATCCTCAAATACCCGTATGTGCCTATGTGCTGCATGTTTTGTGCGCACATTGTGCACTTGCACACAATGTGCAAATAGCACATGTAAAATGTGCCAGTATGTGCAAATAGCACATGTAAAATGTGCCCGTATGTGCAAATAGCACATGTAAATGTGCCAGTATGTGCAAATAGCACATGTAAAATGTGCCAGTATGTGCATGTTTGTGCTAGGGCACATTGTGCCTTTTCACATAAGCACATATGACAAAAAGTAATTCCATAGCCACAGGTGTTTTGCAAAAAAGGGGTGCCTGGGGATATGGTCCAGGTGATGAGAAACAGATACAGCTTTGTTGTAATAAGGGGAGATAACTCTGCATACAGATCATGGGAAATCAAGCAATCTGATTGGTTAGTTATAATTTATATAAATGATATAGATAAATGAAACAACAAGAGTAGTTGGAATAGGGTCAGAACTAACAAGAATAGACCAGAATAGCTAAAACTAGTAATAATAAACAAAGGTGTTCCAACTAATAGGCTCTTCTTCGCTACTGGAGTATACTCTAGAACAATGGAACATGGTCAGATAGTCGAAAACTATTGTATATGTAGATAGAAGCAGAGAATTCTGAAAGAATTCGAAATAGTAAAACGTGTCGGGTTTATTTGGGTAATTAAACGAGGATTCTGGGGAAAACTTTAAGTCAGAAAATTACTTTTCTACAAAGGAACACACCCCGGGGGCCCCCTCGGTAGTATAGCACTACCTTTTACATCGATAAAATAGGGAATCCATATCAAATAAAGTCGTTTCCGGTGATTTACGCCCATTCTCGGGCTCATTTGGGTTATTATACAGGGAAGTCGTTCCAGAAAATACTCCCAGTCAATCGAACATACCTGTTACAGACCTCTTAGCCCTATAAGAAGCCTTTGGGTCACATAGCAACCACGTGCCACCATAGAAACAAAGATGGCGGCCCCCTTCATACAAAATGGACGACGGAAACACGTATCACCCTAACAACACGAGCTGCGCATGCGCACTCACATCACCCATCACCATGACAATGACGTCACAACATGGCCGCCCACATGGGTTACCATGACAACCACGTGATACCCATAATACATTGCGGTATGACGTCACTTCCTAGGTCCACCAGCCTAGGTCCACAAGAACAGGGACGTCTAGACCCGCGCCTACTACTCACACTATTTAATCCACAGCCATGACCAACTTCCTTCAGACCGCCTCCATATCGTTATAACCTGATCCTCTATCCCTTGCTGCTTGCGCAGTCCCACTAACACCCCAGTCACCCCCTGGGAACCTAACCTCTTGCCTCTTCCAACGCTTCTGTTCCTCTCTCCTACTCTCCCCTTCGTCCTCAGCTGGTTCCCTTCTCCTCTTTCCCGCCCGTTGCGCCCTTCACTCTAATTCCAACATCACCTGCCGCCACCGCAGCATCTGAGCCTCGGGATCTAAAATACTGAACCTCCACTCGCAGGCCCTACTATATCATGTACTTTCTTTCGAGACTAGATTTGATTCTTGGACTTATGTCACACATACAATCGGCCATGTGCGTTGAAGGTCTGTGATACTCGATTCGAGCTGTCGGTATACGTTAATTAAATAAGAAGTCGTGAAGCCCATGCGTCGCGACTACTATATACAGGCATTTGTCCATATATAAATTTCCAAGAACTCTAGAGTTTCTTAAATATAATCTCAAGTAACTAATGTGCCTTCTATGATGCAGCTGGAATAATTTATTGGTAAGGGTGTCGGAAGCAGGGGTAAGGGGCAGGTCCCACCTTGCTCTAAGGCTAGGGGAGCAAAGGAGCAGCGCGTCCCTTTTTAGCTAGATGTGCACCGTTGGAAAAAGGCTTTGCTTTCCGAGAACTGTAACTGAGAAATTCTCTGTGAGCGGGTGCGGGGGGGGGGGGGGGGGGGGGTGTTATCAGGTATAATGACGGAGTTTCGTAAATAATAATCAAAGGAAGCGATTTCTAAAGCTTTGTTATGTATATGAAATCAATACTATTGAGTATCATATTACAATTTATGATACCTTGTGAAGTCCAGTCTTAACTTATACCCAGAGTTGAGTACCCTTTTTGATACAGCTGCTATTCCGCCCCCTTCCGGATCTGCACATGATATCAATTTCGACAATCCTACAAAAGACATAGTAAAACGAACTTATGATGATTTCCAAGTAGATTTTGGAAATTCGTTCGTGACAGTCGTATCAAGGGTGGCAAGAAAAATGGTGCGTTCGAAGCAACAGCCACATCTTTCCAAGACTGCGTCAGAGACAGCGGTGTCGTAGGATCTCCCAGACAGGAAAGCTTGTGCTCATTGAAAGGGATCTAAAGTAGTCCCCGCCGAGTACACATTAAAGGAGGTCATTTTCCCGACGAGAGGGTCAACCGACCCGACCCGACGGAGGAGCGAACCACTCACACTTCTGCCCCTATTAGCGCCACCATTTGTTAAAGGGGCCGCCCGTTTGAAATACTTGAAAATGCCTTATACATTATAAATTTGCGCAATAAACCATTTCACAAGAAAATCCAAAGAGACCACCGAAAGTCTACGTGAAGAAGAAGGCTATATCATCTAATAGAAACCCAGAAATATACAATAAAGAAAAGAAACTTTTTGTTCATGGCCTTCTGGGTTTATAGTCATTTGAAGTGTGGAAAGAATCAGATGCTAATACTAAATCCGATAACGAGACATGATGGCATAATTGTGGTCTTAACCATGACGCTCAGCCAGTCGCATATTACTTACACTAGCTACCTGTCACAAGATGCCATGTGACATGTTTGTTTGTTGGTTGGTTTATTGAGGTTTAACGACCCCTTCAACAATCAGGGTTGGAGGAAGCTGGGGTACCAGGAGAGAATAGCCGAGCAGCGACGAGCAACTATCAGACTCTCCAACTTACTAGCCCGGTACAGATAAAGCAGTGGTCGAAGGCAAGTGAGACACAACGCAGATGGCGTGGGTCAGGATCGAACCTTTGACCCTACGGTTTAAAGTCTATTGCTCTAGCCAACAAGCCAACAAGCCACCAAGCTCTCCGCCACGTGACATAAACAACTATAAAAAGGATAGCCACAAGGTAATTCAACTTTCATCCTTACTGATCGGACCGTCGAAGAGTGAAGACTACGCAACAGTGTCCAGACTGAATATCGAATTTCACATACAAGTTTTCAAGAATGATGCTGGATTGAATGTGACATCACTGGAATTGGACAATTGAATCGTATGGTAGGCAGAGTCAAGAGAACGAGGCCTAACCAAATACATGGCCGTCGTTGCAACAAAGAGGCTGAGATACGAAGATCAAAACACGGACCTTCATGCAGACCGTTTTAAAAACGAAGTCCAAAAAGAAATCATATTACTAGTCAGAAGAACGAAGTTCCAGCTCCAAGAGACCTACTGGCTTTCTAAACAAACAACAAAGTCAAACTGCATGTTGTGTGTGGACAAAGCAAACAACCAAGCCACGCTACCAACATTCAAACAACAAGCATATCGAATCGGAAATCCGGCTCCATATTCAGAGCAAATGAAGATCTGCCAGCCGCCACTGGAAAATAAGAATTGGTCAGCTAGCAGGTTATTATCCCGCATTCCATGAAGACGAGAGCGAGTACCAACGCACAATGCCATTCTGAGATGTATTCGGTCAGTTCAATGGTATGCCTCTCAGAATGCTATTCCTTGATTGCAGCAAGGTGCAGATAGTGCCTTGGTGCACTCATGGTACTCAAATTATTCCTGTGTATATGTTGTCCAAATTAACCTTGAAAGCCGAGTATCCAATTAAGATCCCCCGATAGTGTCCCCTCGATAGAAGAAAACTACTGGAAGAGAAAAAATCATCCCTCAGTACTCGGACGAGACTCTTAGTTCAATGGGGAAATATCTCATTGAGACAGTTTGCCACGACTCTTAATAATATAATAATACAGTTCACAGTCGTGTATCCACATTGCTCTAGTAGGCTGTACAAAAAAGACCCACCCGTATTTTGTCCAGCGGCGCGAATGTATATGTTCGTGGACGGCGCACGACGAAACACTAAAAAGGACAACAAAAGAAAAAAATAACAATTCCCAAGCTGTGAAATTATCAAAAAATCGCCTGAAAATGTGAGTATTAAGCGAGGTTTTAAAAGATTCCAGGCCTTGTGGGACATTGAGATGACCAGAGAGTCTGGTCCATAAAAGTGGTGCAGCTACAGCGAATGTTCTGGCGCATGCTGTTGCCTGGTGTCCAGGTAGGTGAACGAGATTATTTGCTTGCAGTGACTGATCTCAGACATCTTACTGGTGCATAACGTTTAACCATGCTCGATAGATATAAAAAGGTATAGTTGTTGAGTGATTTGTACGTTGGGAAGAAAATTTTAAATTCAATTCTTTCTCTTACGGGCAACCAGTGGAGATCTTGCACAACCGGAGTGATGTGGCAGAATTTCTTATTACGAGTAACAATTCTTGCGGCACAGTTTTGTATGGTCTGAAGTCTAGTCTAGCGATTAAATTTTGCCTGCAGCCAAAAAGCCTCAAATTGCAGTAATCCAAGCGACTTGTCGCAGATGCATGGACAAGCCCCTTTGCTGTTCCCTCGTCAATTGCGCCTCGCACCCTGTCGATATTTCTGAAGTGATAATATGACGTCTTGCATACTTGCCTTACATGCTTGCCTGCATACCAACAGATGTTCGTCCATGAAATATCCCATTTTGCGAACCGAGGATAAAGGGGAAACTATACTAGGCCTACCTTCATAATTAAGACGGAGTTTTGATAGTTGTTGAGGTAGTCCAATGTAGATAATTTCTGATTTTTTCCGAATTTAGATTTAGGAAGTTTGCAGAAGGGGTCCAAGGACAGAGCAATGGGGTACACCAAACCTAAGAAGCACATCTTTTGAAACAGAAACATCGACAGTTACACTACGAGTGCGGCCATAAAGGTATGATCGAAACCATTCCAATGAACTACGCGTAATGCTTATTCGGTTTTTAAATCGATTAAAGAGCATGGCGTTGTCAATTTTGTCGAAGGTCACACTCAAGTCAAGTAACACCAAGCATAAGACTTATATTTGATCTATGGGGACAAGGGTATCATTTTGAACGCGAATTAGAGTGGTTTTGTACTGCATTGTGGTATGTACGCTGACTGGAATTCTTCGGCCAAACCACAATGAGGCAGGTGTTCACGGATTTGGAGAGCTACAACGCTCCATGAGTTTAGTAACAAACGAAAGATTTGAAGCTGGACGGTAGCTTTCAAATATTTCGGTGTCGAGTGCAGGCTTCTCAAGAAGAAGAGTTACAAGAGCATGTTTCATAGTCACCGGAAAGACTCCGGATACCAAAGAATTGTTCACAATTTCCTCTAGGCACGGCATTAATGGTGGCACACAATATTGAAACAGGTTTGTTGGAATAACATCTAATGGGTACTGTTTCGTTGGAGATTTCATAACAAGCCGTGTAAAGTCGTCTAGCGAGAGCTGTGTAAACGAGTCTAGATGGGTCATTTCTGTGACAAATGACGGAGTCTTTGTAGTTCCGCCGCTTATTTTGGGACCTACTACCACCTCTACTGTCGACCTGATATTAACAGTTTTTCCGTGAAGAAGGTTGAAAATTTATTGGCAGGTTCTTCTTTGGGGTGTTCTCGGGGAGAGTAAGGTTTGCCTTGCGATGTAACAGTTCATTGATAACATTAATGAGCACATTTGGCCTCTTCGTATTATCTGAAACAATGGCCTAGAAGTTTTTTTCGCAGTTCTTATTAAATTGTTCACAGAATACTTTTGGTTGACATACCGGTAGAGCTCTCTGTGGATGGTTAATTTGGACGCCCGCCACTGTAATTCTAGTTTCCTTCGTTTTACCCACCGTCCATCGTTAAGTGGCGTCTAGTATGAGATCCTGCATGAGATCTTGTCAATGAAGCCTTTCTGGATACGTCTATACTATTAAAATATTTTCAACCAATGTGGCCTAAACTCGAGTTCCATTCCCGCTTTCGTCCCGGCAGCTGGTAACTTCAAGTTACAAATCTTTTTGTATATTATAGGCCCTATATTTTGCAGCGTTGCACAGTAGTTCTCTCTGTATGAACTTTTTCAAAGTTGAGACGAGGGTTTCTCTCACTTACGGATTTGCTAGTGTAAAACCTATATATTTAGTATAGGTAGGTGGGTATTTTTTCACCGAATTTTCATTTCATTCATCAAATGGGCGGGAGCAAGTGTCGGTGTTCAGCCGAAAACAGGACAACCAGTTACGTGAAATAATTCCGTCCAGCAGTTTATGGTTAATAGATTAGGCCTAAATCTCGTTTTTTATACAGATTCAGCATACATGCGAGTTTTTGACGTAGAATACGAACACCAAAACCGACAAATGAAAATAATCAGTTTATTTTTTTCTGTTGGAGCAGAATGAATGAAGGAAAAGAAACCAAGTAAAGGGCAGTAACCGCGTTACTAATATTTTTCAAAATTGACAGAAGAGTTTCGTCTCTTCGTGTTTTGGACGATGACTCTGTTACCTCCTTTTTGTTCCCCAAACCGTAAGCTCGGCGAGCAACTTCGAAGTCGTTTCTGTCTAACTGTGTCTGTTGGTTCGTGTGTCACGCATCATATGTCCATCCGTCCGTCGGACCGCCGGGTGAAGCTGCAAAGAAATATAACAGCCGCACAGACTCCCCCCCCCCCCTTCAAAAATGAACGTTTTCTTAATTTAAACTATATGTATCCCTATTCATCCATGATTGGCACTTCAGCAGACTGTTATATTGCTCGTTTAAAACTGTAGTTTGTACATGAGTGAATGGTAGCCCAAGAGATTTAATTTGTGATGTCTGACTTAAATTGTTTCTTTTTTTTATTGGGGTTTAACGACACTTTCGACAGCCAGGGTCACCTCCTGGAGGAAACCGATGTACCCTGAGAGAACCACAGACCAGCCAGCGGCGAGCAATTGTCAGTATCCCCAGCGTACTAACACCATACAAGCAGGGTTATCATTGGTTGAAGACCAGAGCACCATCGACGTGTATGTAGTACGCCTTAGTACACAGCGCCACCACGTGGGTAATTTGGTCCCATCCGTGATGCTTTTCAGTCGAAACCGAGGCAAAAATATTGAGGTCTCTCCAATGAGGGCTCATAATCTATTTTTAATCCATTCCCAATCATAACATAAGAAAAGAAGAAATTATAGACCTTTGTTCGACAATAGTCTTCCTAATCGTCGTGTAGACGTCAGAGAGGTTGTCTGAGTAAAAAATTGCATTAAAACAGAAAACACCATGAGCATGGAATAAGTATAGACAGCCTAGAAATCGTGTATAATTATACACGATTGTTCGCCGATCTGTAATAACAATAAATGAATGTTTCAGATCAATTTCATTTAGGCCTATTATTGATTTAAAGAAGCACATTGAATTAGGCTTCAAGTTCGTATCGATTGTCAACGCCGTACCAGTGATCACCATAAAAAAATTTCAACCCTCGCCCCATCGTGTCGGAAGTTATTGAAATCTTACTTTCAGCCCTTTATCAGCAATACAAGTTGACAACAACACGAGTAGTGTAGCACGTATGAATCGACCCTCATAACCCAGATTTTTGCCGGTGCAGCTAGTGTTAAATTCCCATAGGAACCGGATTTTTGCCGTTACAACTTTTGCCGGTGCAAAATGTCTGCACCATACATCTAGATCCGGTAAATGGTGTATGTACTGCATATATAGTATGCTATGGTATGTATAGTGATATATGTAAACACAGGGCTATAGGTATACATTATGGGTAAGTGGTGGGAAAATGATGGGAAAGTTGGGTTTTCTTGAAAGTTTTTTTCCGCGAAACGGTTGACGTTGCTATTGACGTCGTGACGTCATGGTGGCCACGCGACGTCATAGAGACGTTGACCACTGTTGTTGTCCACTGTACAATCTGACATAACGTTGTTCGGGGCAGGGTATAGCGGGTTTCTCGTATGGGGTGGCGGTGATCTGGTAGTAGTGGTATATATCTATATTTGTATGCTATTACCCCTTGAGCCTTCAGGTTACCCTATATCTCTACCTATTTCTCCAAAGCGAGCTAAGACTTGCCGGAGAATCAACGAATTGAGGCTTGAATTTAATCACCCGGGTTTTGGACCCCTCATTATAATTTGTACGGATCTGTGCTTGTGATATATTGACGATGTCGTCCCAACATGCCGAATCCCAACAAGCCGAATGGATAAAATATCCCAACAAGCCGAATCCCAACAAGACGAAAATTAATATTTTTCATTAATTATTGCAGAAATTTAGAAATAAGAAACAAAATGTTTATTCTTATGATGTTTTGTGTGTTTTTTTTGGTCTTTTTTTTATTTTCATGCATTTATTCTTTTCTTGTTCATTTTTTTTTTCTTTTCTTCTATTGAGAGTAAACGTACCCACATTTACTTTATCAAAATTATGCAAGCGTTTCTTTTCTGGAATCGAATAATCCTACATTTTCCAACGATAACCTCCACCCCACCCCCAAAAGAAAGACCACCAGCAATTTTAATTATTAATTCGCCATAATATTGTTGAATACGACAATTGTTTTAACTTTATTTAAAGTCAAAACACAGTCTGCAAGATCAACGCAGACCTTACGTACCAAAGTCGTTGCTCATCACGTGCATTTTAGTTTCATTACCATTAAATAATTGTGTGTGTGTGGGGGGGGGGGGGGGGGGGGCAACAATTATACGTTTTATAAGTTTAATAAATTAGTTAGCAAAAGGGCTCGCCGTCTTTCAATGGTGGTGGGTGGCTCCTAAGATTTTATATAGAAATGTTAAAAGAAATGTTAAAGGAGTTAGTCGCCACAACCAGTGAAGTGGAAATCTCCCTTCCACAAAAAACAAATAAGTAAATAAATTAATAAATAAAAAATAAGAAATTACCACACTCTCGTGAGTTTAATGTTAAGAATTAGTCGCTACAACCAGTGACGTGGAAATCCCCCCCCCCCCCCCAACCAAAAAGAAATGCTTAAAAAATAAGAAATGACCACACTCTCGTGACTTCCATCGCCCCCTCCCCACTTCCATTGTTGGTTTTTGAGAGAGAGGTCTAAAAACTAATTTTCTCTGTTAAATGAAAATTAGTTTTTAGACTAATTGACGATATCGTCCCAACATGCCGAATCCCAACAAGCCGAATGGATAAAATATCCCAACAAGCCGATCCCAACAAGCCGTATCTCAACAAGACGAAAATTAATATTTTTCATTAATTATTGCAGAAATTTAGAAATAAGAAACAAAATGTTTATTCTTATGATGTTTTGTGTGTTTTTTTAGTCTTTTTTTTATTTTCATGCATTTATTCTTTTCTTGTTCATTTTTTTTTTCTTTTCTTCTATTGAGAGTAAACGTACCCACATTTACTTTATCAAAATTATGCAAGCGTTTCTTTTGTTGGGATCGGCATGTTGGGATATTTTATCCATTCGGTTTGTTGGGATTCGGCATGTTGGGACGACATCGTCAATATATCACAAGCACAGATATATACCACTACTACCAGATCACAGCCACCCCATACGAGAAACCCGCTATACCCTGACCCGAACAACGTTATGTCAGATTGTACAGTGGACAACAACAGTGGTCAAACTGTAGTTTGTACAGGAGTGAATGGTAGCCCAAGAGATTTAATTTGTGATGTCTGACTTAAATTGTTTCTTTTTTTATTGGGGTTTAACGACACTTTCGACAGCCAGGGTCACCTCCTGGAGGAAACCGATGTACCCTGAGAGAACCACAGACCAGTCAACGGCGAGCAATTGTCAGTCTCCGCAGAGTACTAACACCATACAAGCAGGGTTATCATTGGTTGAAGACCAGAGCACCATCGACGTGTATATAGTACGCCTTAGTACACAGCGCCACCACGTGGGTAATTTGGTCCCATCCGTGATGCTTTTCAGTCGAAACCGAGGCAAAAATATTGAGGTCTCTCCAATGAGGGCTCATAATCTATTTTTAATCCATTCCCAATCATAACATAAGAAAAGAAGAAATTATAGACCTTTGTTCGACAATAGTTAAGTTATTCACATTGCCAAGTGATCCTGTTCGACTATAAATTTAAAGTTAAGGGGACGTCCAACCTAACTTTGGTCAAATTTCATGTAATTTTCTTTCAAGTCTAAAAAAGGCCCAAAATGAATAACCCCAATAAATTATATACCAAAATGCTTGGAATGAAACATAGAACATGTGGAAACTGAAATTTGCCATGGAACTGCTGCCATGTGTAAATAGCACCACCTGAAAGTCTGCTGTGGCATAAGTAAGAGAACAAAACTTTTACAATAAAATACCTCAAAATAAAATAACAGCTGTATTCTATAAACATTTAAGTACATACTCGAAGAAATCTTTTCCTAATTCATGAAAGTAATAAAGATTGAGACCAAATGTTATAAGTGGAGTGCTCACTGATTGAAGGCAGACATTTTCTTTTGTTTATGTTTTGATTTGGGGAGTTCAACAAAGGTCAACTTGAAGGAGTCCAGCAGAAGAAGTATGGAAGGGCAAAAGAGTGTCTCCCAATATCAAGATGTATGTGTTACTATAATGGTTTGAAAAGAAAATATGATATTCTCCTATGTAGAATGCACTGCAAAGTCATACATTGTAGTTGAATAAATATATTTACAAACCCCTTGCACTGTAACCCCTTTTATCCCATGCATCAATTTGATGGTGATTAAATTGTTAAATTTGGCTGGTTTATCAATAAGTATATTAGCTTTGTTTAACTCTTGGACACCAATACACTCATGATATCTGTTGGAGATGAAATAAGGGTAACTGTAACCTGTCACTGCAATAAACCATCTAATGTACTTAAAAGTACATTGTTATTCAAAACACATCAAATCAACCTTACATAACCATTATTGCATGTACTTTCCCCAAGGAGGCTTATTGACATACTGAGATCAGAAGGGCACATCCAGAGGGTCTCACATATTTTTTTCAAGAACGCAGTACACAAATCAATTCCCAAAAGATGACAAGTGAGCTCCATTTGACACAAAAAATTTCCTGGGGGGGGGGGGGGGGTGGGGGGGGGGGCTCTCTTCCTTGTATGACTCTACCTCCGGCACTCAAGGCATATGCCTTTTTTCTCAAAGTTTAACTCTTTTTTCTTTTTGAAGATCCTGGCCACGCTGTTCCAAACACTATCAGACAGGTAACCCTCCAAATAAGTGTATCTGCAAAAATCATGTTACATTGCAAAACATTCTTTTTAGAGTTTTAGTTCTGGACCTTTCATGCTTCTTACTTCCAACTATAACACTTAATTAATCGATTAATGGGTGAATAGAAAAGTCCTGCCATAATCAACATTTTGAGTTCCATAAGCCTTCAAAACAGCTCCGATAAAAGTGTCAAACATCAGATTGGTGGCTTTATACAGAATATTCATTAGGTTGTTGCTTGATAAGTAATAGGAACAAAATATTCATAAGAAAATTCTGTAGCAATACAATTGAAGGTATTAGCAGGCACTTTGCAACAAATTGTAACAAATCAACTAGTTATAAACAAAATTTTCTAACTCAAAAGAGTGAAAAAGTACCACAACTCTGAAAAAATGTGGGAAGAAACACATGCTACAGCAGCTACACAGGAATTGTTTCCCCATGATGCTCGATCACAACACCAAATATCCTTCACATTGGAGTAGCAATGGTTGAGATACAAGGGAGAATGTTGGTACATGTAATGATGAATGGGTAACAGAGGTCACCACTGGCACTGCACGGCCCTAGATGCACTTTTGATTTTCCAACTTCCAGGTCTGGGGCATAATAATAGCAACACACCCACCTTATCAGTTCATAATTTCAGTAAAATAAAAGAAATTATCAATTTGAATTAATTAATAGATGATGGAAAATACTTTGCTTCCTTCGCCTTCTCGTACTATTTAATTACCACAAACAATATCAGCTTGATGCCGACAAACGAAACTGAAGGCATGTGGTTTGGTTAAAAAGTAACTCGGCATGAATAATGAAGAAATTGCGAATATTTCGTTTGTTTAAAAGCCAATTGCAGCTAATATTGACCGTGCATTCGATAATTCGTTTCGGTTTTGACCACACGGCCACGCTGACACTCCGTGACAGCGGTTATGTTTATTGTGATATGCAAATTGGGGGATGGTTTCCGGTGAAGGAGATTTGTCACATTTGTCAGTGTGAAGCGATCATAAAAGACACTGATCGACGCTTGTATTACTATGGTTGGTTGCAAAAAAACACTCAATTCTCAGCATCGTCCAAGCGCACCTTATTTAAAAGCACGAATGCATCATTTTCAACCCATCTTCAATCGGTCCTATGCAGACATCAAACATACCCGCCTTCAAATTCCATGGTTACTAGAAAATAAATAACTTCGCAGCGACAGGGGGAAATTAACACGCTCAATATAGTTCCAGGTCACTTGGAATATACTTTGTGAAAAAGTAATTTCTGAAGCATTCTACTTACTTTGTTATGAATATTGCCTTATTTTATGTGTATCGTCCCGATTTTATACACTCGGTTATTTTTTCTACAAGTGGTTCATGTTGTCTTTCTAGTGCGCAATAATTCAGATTTTTTGTCAACAAAAAAGTTCAGACGGCCTGTAAACACGAGAGGGAATTTCGAACCATATTTTGCAGTTATGACATTAACAGCTCAAGTATTTGCTGTCACCTGTTTGCAAATCCGCTCATACATTGTCTCGAACAAATAAGGGGCGTGATCACGTCCTTGCATTCTTACGATTGCCCAAATTGAGTATTTCTGCAAGAACCACATCGTAATCACATGACCGGAAAAACATCATTGAAACATGGTCACATCCGGAACATCCAAAATTTGTGTTGGTGTTATTACATTCAAACGTCAAAACCCACCAGAGTGTGTGTCAAAAAAATGCTTTCTCCGAGTCTGTAGTATGTTATCATTATATTGAGGACAAGGCTTTCGAATTCGCGATTATTTGTGGTTTTACCGGTTCGTTACTTATGCCATTTGCAAATTAATCTTTTTCAAAATCATAAAATTAACTTTTTTTCCTGAAAAAAATTATATGTACCTTTTCTATGCACTTTACTCATTATTTTGATATATAATTTGCCTTTCCTTACTTCTCTTATCTGTTTCTGAGGCATTGGGAAAAATGTCAACAAATTGACCAAAGTTAGGTTGGACGACCCCTTAACATGCGCAAAACAATAGGCTGCTGAGAGTCGGTGAACAAAAGAAGCTTTAAACAATAACAAATAGTAGTTCGATTATGTCACTGGGCGCTAATACCCCGACAGGTCATGATTGTCATATTAAAAGATTATTGTCACAGGTTTTAATTACACATCACACATACCTTTGCACCTCTGAACTCAGAGTGCGAGCACCCTAATTAATATCATAATTATGGAAACACTGGAACTACCAGCGAGTCAAGAAGACGATAGCAGCTCTGGGCGTCTCTTGCCCTATCACCTGGACTATCCAGGAGATAGGCAAGAGCGTTCATCTGACCCTTGAATTGAAGGTCGAAGAAGAGAAAGATTCATCACCCTCCTCGGGGAGAGGTAGCACCTTTGCTTAGAGGATCCCCTCTCACACTGGTCCTCACCCGAGGAGGTCAGGAGGCCCTGAAGAGGGGAAGATAAGGAAGAAGAGCTCGTCCACCAAGCGGAGGAATTCCCGACGCTTGGAGGCTTTCTTGGGGAAGAAGAGAGAGAAGAGTGAGGAAAAGGAGGAGCCAGAGACAGTCACCATTTCCCCTCCTACTCCCACAGAGGAATGTAGGAAGAAACGGTACAGGAAAAAACGGTACAGTACAAAAACGGTACAGGAAAAAACGGTACATGGAAAAAACGGTACGGCAAAAATGCCAATTTTTGAGGGGCTAGGAAAAAACGGTACAGCAGGGTAGGAAAAAACGGTTCAGCAGGGTAGGAAAAACGGTACAGCAGGGTAGGAAAAAATGGTACTGCAGGGTAGGGTAGGAAATATACAACCAAAATTGTAAAGTTTGATAAGAATTCTATTTTAGCACTTAAACTTCAAATATCATCAACAATCACAAATAATCAAACAGTGTCATATATACATAAGGTGATAAGCTGTTAAAACATATGTAAGTACTATAACTTAATATAATAACACTTTGGCCAGCCGCTGATTTGTCGCGGCTCTCGGACGAGAAGGCCATGGTTACCCCTGTACTCCCAACTGCCCCCCTATTCCCACGCTTCTCCTCTCCTCCCAACACTCGGAGACAAACTGCTTGATGACATCCCTTGCCCCATTCTTCCCAATCTCTCCGATTAGCATATTAACCCTCTCCTTTGAGTCTCCCCCTAACCACATGTCCTTCATTCTCCCATCCCACTTCCCCATTATACTCCCAGTGAATCTCATTCTTTTAGACTGATTCTTTGGGCATTCTAGAAGAAAGTGTTCCAGGGTCTCCACCATGTCCAAGTTACACATCTGGCACTCCCTTATAACTAAATGACATAAATGAATATTAACTGGCACTTATCTAACAATCTTGGAACATTATCAGAGCTGGTCGTAATGACATTCATATTTTCATGGTTTTATTGACATTTAATGGCAAAATAATAACCATTTACAGGTTTACTGTTTATGAGTATTTTGATGTTGGCTTCCATCTTTTGTTATAACCAGCACCTTCCAGAAACTGAACAATTGTCTTTTTACCATTTTGTCTATCAAGACAAAGCTTAATAAGTCTGCTGTTAAGGTCCTTGTATATTCTCTTTTGTCGTTTTGGGGGAGGGGCACCACAAGAATCATTTAAAATAAGAGCAGAAACAGTGGATTGTTCAGTCTGAATCCAAAATATTGTTCTCCATATTGATGGATGCTTATGCCCAACAAAACAGAACTTATTATTCCACCCTTCACAAAGATTATTGGTACGAGGGTCACCATTGACAGTTGCTGAATGAACATTCCAACTTTCGGGTGGGAACCGTGGTGATGTACGTTTCAGTACAAAGGTTGTACTCCCTTGGTTAGTGTTTTTCACACGCCTAAATGTCCCTGTTACATAGTTTTTGTCAAAATAGTCTACAAGTGGCTCAAAGGCTTCTGGGGTGTTGTCTTTCAAATGCAACATGCCTGACGCCACATCAGCTACAGGCAGAAGCGCTGGACTATCTAGCATGCCACAAAATAGTTTGGCCTCCTCACTCTCCTTGTTTGCATTTGCCAGTCCCAGTTCTTGCACCTTTCTCCATGTGGCTTGAGTTAAGTGATAAAAACACCCTTCAAACATACCTGGGGGGGGGGGGGGGGGGGCGCAAACACTGCTAAAACTGCCCGTCGTACAGCAATTTCGAAGTCAGTTATAACTACTGAGGGGTCAGGGAAAAGTTCCTGGCTATTGCACTTGTCTAAGATGGCACGTAACATCTCCTCATATGTATCCCGTGTCTGCCGCTGCAGAAGAGCATTCATAAGCAACAGACACTGCATTATCCCCAAGGGGAACACATATAAGATATAACTGTTTGAAATGAGGAGGTGCCATACTGAAGTTTCCATCCATCATCCATGTCGAGGAATTTGCTGAGAGTCGCAAGCAGTTATCACTGCAAAACACGATGACTCTGTTGTCAGCCTCAGGTCCATTGTCATATATCAAAAAAGGACGAGGTGTTGGTCCACTAGTTCTTGCCCAAGCTCCATCAATTTTCAAATATTTAATGTTTGTTCGGTCTCGCGACAAATTTGCGCTTTGGTGTATTCTTATCAGTCTTTTACACGCATAGATCTGCTGATATCAGTTTTGATTGAGCCTCAGTTGTTAAAATGTTTGTCGTTTTTGAGTAAATCTGATTGGGTTTGTCATGTGTTGACTTTACCAACTTTTTCATTTCATTCCTACACTTAGCTGCTGAGACTGCTGACTCATCTGGGTCATGATTATGTTGCATTTTCATCTCTGGATTTGTGAGATCATGATTTGTAATAATAGCACCTTTGCAATCATTTGACCGTTTGACACATCTCCATCGAGTAATTCATCGAGTAATTTCTCCACGATTTACATGCTTGGAATACATGTGCCCCTCAAAAATAAGTTTTTGACCACCTTTGTTTGTTGCTATCACCTCCATAATTTTACTTCTAATAAACATTGAATGAATGAAAGGTTTTAGCGCACCGAAGGCGCGCAGGGACGATGCCGGATTTACAAATCCCTTGCTACCCAGTTAACCTTATTTTATTTCACTTGGATCACACAGGCCTAGCTTTCCTATTGCCTCAAATGGGGTCTGAGGGGGTATGCACGCGGTTAGAATTCCCGGCAGTTTACGTTGGAGTGATAGATTGTCAATACTCAATCCCTCAACCCCATTAAGACTATCAGAGAGTGGGCTCTATTCGGTTCCAGCTCGGCGATGGCAGAGGTTTGAGTCCCACCATGGTGGCGAGCCAGAATATAATGCTGTGCGATGGCAAATTTAAGGGAAGAAGAGAAAAGAAAACCAAACAGCAACGCCGGTTTGGTAGCTGCCCCGGTATATGACCATAGCGGTTACAAAAAAGGAGTAGAGAAAGCTCCAACAGTTTAGTTTTAAAAAACCGGGAGTCATCCATCAAGCCTTCTTGGCGATAGGATGCCGTATGTGATTATGAGGTATCTGGTTATCTTTCGGAAATTCCAAATGACCTCCACCACCACCACCCCACCACCGAAAAAAAACAAAAAACACATCCTCTCACAGACACACACCCTCAAGCCCTTAAAAGGGCTGTTAAATCTTTATTCAAATGTTTATTTATATAAAATGTACACTCGTCCCCAGCCAGACAAGCTTCTTTCAATCCTTGCCTAGTGTTTGGTGGTTTCTTGTGTATATTCCAGAAAGGTAGTTTGCACCAATTCCTCCTACGCTTTGTCTACCATTTCTATGCGTCTTCTTGATAAGAGTGTTGCAAGAAAATTTGAGAATGTTCAATTAGAAAAGTTATAGATAGAGAGAAAGATAGATATCCGCTATTGTATGTTGTGACTGTTGTGTGATTGTTGCTATGAATGGGGTAAGGGGTGTGTTTCTTCGGAGCCCACTCCCCGCACTCAGAGTTGCGAGGCAATCCTCACAGACTCAATCCCAAAGATCTCAATGACTAGCGAGGCAATCCTCACTGACTCCACGCAGTTTAATTCTATTGAGTACTTTTAATTTACTGTGGCTTATTTTGTTTTTCTGTTAAGGGTTCGGTGTTCGTTCAGCGTCACCATTGATTCACTATCCTGGAGTATGTGGAGGGTTTTGTTATATAGATCTTATTAAACGCATTTCAATCGCGCTTCAGCAGAGTTGCGATGCAGTCCTCACATATTCTATCCTAAAGTTCTCAATGAGTAGCGAGGCAATCCTCACCGACTCCACGCAATTTAGTTATATTGTATAATTTTTTTTTTTTTTTTTTTTTTTTATTTTCTGGAAACTTATTTTGTTTTTCTGTTAAGGGATCGGTGCTCGTTCAGCTCAACCATTAATTCACTATCTTGGAGTCTGTTGAGGGTTTTGTTTTGTAGGTCTTTTAATCGCGTATCAATAGCTTCTATCTGAAAGCTCGCGAAGTTCCTTTATCGGTGTCAATTTCGGTTTGCATAGTGCCACACGCAGGGCATAATTTTGAACCCTCTGTAGCTTCTGAATGTTGGTTTTGCTCAGGTCACGTGTTATTATGGCACCGTATTCTAGTACCGGACGTATAAATGTTTTGTAGAGCTTGAGAAGCACATCTTTGTTTGCTCCCCAATTTCTACCTCTGATCATCTTCAGAAAATTGATACGTTTAGCAGCTCTAACCGTAATGGAGTTTACCTGACTGTTCAGACTGAGATTGCTATCTAGGATAAATCCAAAAAATTGGCCTCTTTGTTTGCTTCTAATTTGTGATCGTATAACTGGAGATCGATACTGGGGACTGGTTTTTTCCTTTGCTTCTTGAAGAACGTAACTTTTTGAGTTTTGGCGACATTGAGTTTGATGCGCCACAGGGCGCACCAGCTCTCAAGGTCACGAATGGTATCCTGTAGACGATTTTAAATATGTTTCGGGACTTGCTGGCTGGCCGTCCAAATGCCTCTGTCGTCTGAGAACTGCGATAGTTCAACACAGTTTTCCCTACTTTTTCTTTGTCATTCACATATATTACGAAAAGAAGCGGACTTAGAACCGACCCTTGTGGTGTTCCCGCTTCGAGTATTACTTCCTCTGGCATCTCGCGATTAACCCTCACCTTGATTTTTCGGTCAGTTAGAAATGATGATATGATCCTCAGAATTTTAGTGGGTAATCCCATTTTCGCTAGTTTATATTTCACGCCATTGTGCCATACCGAGTCGAACGCTTTTTCTACATCCAAGAAAAGCGCTGTTCCAATTTCGTTTTGACTAAATGCTGTTTTCATATAATCGACCAGTCTATAGACGTGTTCGATTTCCACTTTCTGACTCCTATACGCTCTTTGCCATTTGTTGAAAAAAGTTGATTGATTCGAGATAGCTGCGCAGCCTCGTAGTGAGAATCCGCTCAAATATTTTTCCAACACAGCTAAGCAAGCTGATTGGTCGGTAGTTAGAAGGGTTGGTAAGGTCTTTGTCGGGTTTAGGTATCATGACTCCTGTAGCTACTTATAATATAATAAACATTGCTGAACGAAATGGTTTCACGCGCCGAAGGCCCGCAGGGACGATATGGGGAGCAAGCCCCTTTCGACCCTCTTTAGTTGTGTGAGATTTGGCTTTGGCTTGTCTGGCCGTGGAAAAGTAGGAAGAGTTAAGGTAATCAGCGGCGTCTGTGTCTCCTGCGGTTTTTCGTTGGAGGAGGAGGATGTGTTGGAGAGATAGTAGTTGGTGGAGTTGACGGATCAGGCGGAAGAGTTGGTTCTTCTTTGGCTATGTACGGCCTGATTCTTGCTGCTGTTTCTTGAGGTTGTTGTTTGGACCCAATAAGACAGCTTGTGAGGATTATCCTGATAGAGTTTGCTGGGAATTTTCTTTCCAGGTAGTAGCTGTAGTCGTCCTGGATCGTGCTTCGGACAGTCTCGTCTGGTATCTCCTCCCCTAGGAATGCCTCCACGAACTCCGGGAAGCTTTCCTCCTGGTCGGACTCCTGGTCCAAAGAAGCTGGAGAAGCAAGAGCTGGAGGGGTGGAAGGTGCGTCATCTGGGACAGCTGCCTGCACCATTGACAGAGCATCCTCCTCCATCTCCTCTTCAGATGAAGAGTCTGATGAGCTGGAAAATGAACTGTCACCTGACAACCCACAGTCCTCCGGACCCTCCTCCTGGAAGGGGAGTACCGGGCTGGACAAGGGTTGTTCAGGGGTGACAGGGGTTGTCCCTTTGACGCCCTCACTTGCCTCCTTCTCTTCCTTTTCCTTCTTCTTTTTCTCCGGGAACTCCGTCATTCGCGGGCATCTCGTCGTCTGGCGGAGGGTCCCTTCTTTCTCGTCCTCTTCTTCTTCTTGGTGGTGGCTGTACTACTCCGCCGGCCTTCATCCAGCTTTTCCGTGTCACTAGGAGGGTGACCAGTGTGAGGGGAAATCCTCTCACGAAAGGTGCTACACCTCTCCAAGGACGGCGGTTCAGGTTCTTTGTCAAAATCCACTGTCAGGTGAATTTTACCCTTGAGCACCTGGATACTCCAGGTGGTTGCATGGGTAGCCTTCACTCTGACAAGTGTCTCTTGGATTACCAGTGGGAGCTCCATTGATCAGTTGTTAGCACCTCTGAGTCCAAGGTGCGAATGAAACGATGATGTGAGAGTTGTGGACCGATAAACATTGCGTGTAATGATCCCGAAAGGAATGATTTCGCGCGTCGAAGGCGCGCAGGGACGGTATGGGGGACAAACCCCTTTCGACCCTCGTTGACTGTAGGTGATTCGTTCTCACATGTCTAGGCGTGTTGAAGGAGGAACTGCTTCGGGTACTCGGCCGGTGTCACCAGTTGCGTCGTGATGGTCTCTTAGCTGATGTCGGTTGAACCCTCGGGTGAGGACCAGTGTGAGAGGTTGGGTCCTCTCACAAAGGTACTACCTCTCCCCGAGGGTGCAGTCGATCTGGATTTTCGGGCAAGTATAGTCTGCCGCTTCGAGGATGATTATGAGTGATGGCCATCCCTGGCAAGTATAATCTGCCTCAGGCTGTCTCTGTTTGGTTGGACTCTTTGGACGAAAACAACAACGACCCCTTTCGGGGACCACCAAGAAGAAGAAGACCCGAACTTCCCTGGTTCGGGGGCAGGCCTGCATTGTAATCCTATTGGGTTGGGACAGAAAGATGCGCAATGCGCTTACAAAAAGGGACAGAGGCGGGACGCAGGACCAACGCTCGCCTCCCTCAAAGTGGTCGACCACTTTTAGGGATGGAGCGGAGGATGTTCAGGAACCGTGGGGGGGGGGGAGACTGTTTCCATAACGGTTAGACTGTCTGTAGCGGTTATTGGGGTGCTGGTCAAAAAAACATCTTCTGTGTACCTGCTTAAAAGAAGAAGGTAGAATTAGTTTTCATTAGAATATGTGAACTGTAAAGATAAAAGTAGCTCCTCTTTAGTTGCGTGTCTGTGTGGTATCTGCTGTGTATGTGGGAGAGAGTATGAAATGCACGAATCTTCACATTCGTGAGCGCAGTGACATACTCTCGTGCTCTGGACCCAGCGCCTCCCCCCCCCCCCCCCCCCCCCCCCCCTCCCGTGTGTGTGGTGTTCTGCTGTGTTTGTGTGTGCTTGTCGCTATGGGGGAGAGTATGAAATGCACGAACCTTTACATTCGTAAACGCAGTAACATACTCTCGTGCTTGGGACCCCAATCGTTCCCTATTTATTATTTAGTTTTTATAACAATATTTAATCATGATGTAATTTTTAGCTGAGTCGGTGAAGGCAGCCCTTTCTGGTAGAAGGCCACAGTTAAGCTGTTTTTCTGCCTGATTGTTTGTTCACCTTCTCATTCCCTATTTATTTAGTTTTTAACAATATTTAATCCTGATGTAATTTTGCTTGAGTCGGTGAAGGCAGCCCTTTCTGGTAGAAGGCCACTGTTAAGCTGTTTTTCTGCCTGTTAGTTCACCTTGTCGTTCCCCAGTTTAATTCAAGCGGTCTTAGTTTTGATTGCAATTTTTGGGCTTTTGTCGGCTTTCGCAAATTGTTCCAAGTTCGGAGATTAGTTCGCTGTCGGCTAACCGGTCATGACCTTTCGCGGCCAGGGTGGCTAGGCGGTCTTTAATGGTTGGGATATCGGCCCTGTCGTGGAGTGTTTTGATGGGTGTGTCCCATGGGGCGCGGAGGAAAACTCTAAGCGCGTGATTTTGAACCCTATGGAGTTTTGCCATATTAGTTTGGTTGAGGTCAGTTAGTATGATTGCACCGTATTCGAGTACTGGGCGCACAAAGGATTTGTATAGTTTGAGTAGGGTGGACTAGTTGGCCCCCATGAAGTACCCTTAAGCATTTTCAGTAAGTTAATTCGTTTGGTAGCTTTTTTCGCCATGTCGTCGGTATGTTTGTTGAAGGGCAGTTTTTGGTCAATGGTGATGCCCGGGAATTTCGCTTCTTTGCATTCTGGGAGGGTGTTATCCATAAGTTTAAGGTCAAAATCACGTTTATTTTTCTTGCAGGTGATTCGTTGGGTTTTATTGGCGTTTAGCTTAATTCTCCATTTGGCACACCATTGTTCTAGGTCATCGAGAGCGCGTTGCAGGGGTTTTTGGAGCAGATTGGCCGTATTGTTAGAGTCCCAGAGGCCCTTATCATCCGCGAATTGGGAGACTTGAACACGATCCTTGGAGAAGTTAAGGTCATTTACATAGAAGATGTAAAGGAGGGGTTTTAGGACGGATCCTTGGGGGGTGCCTGCTTCAAGGGGGACACTGTCAGACATTTCATTGTTCACTCTGACTTTAATTTCGCGATCATTAAGGAAAGAGGATAGTAATCTGAGCAGTTTCTTTGGGAGTTTCATTTTTGATAATTTGTAGCGCATTCCATTATGCCAAACGGAGTCAAATGCTTTTTCGACGTCTAACAGGACTGCCGCGCCTATTTGCCGATTGTTGATAGGGGTTTTCATTTGGGTGACTAGTCGGTAGACATGTTCGATGCCTTCTTTCCGGTTTCTATAGGCTCTTTGCCATTTATTGAAAAAATCGATGTCTTCAAGGTGCCCCCTGAACCGATTGG
This sequence comes from Pictodentalium vernedei, assembly GCA_031216915.1. NCBI lineage: Eukaryota > Metazoa > Mollusca > Scaphopoda > Dentaliida > Dentaliidae > Pictodentalium > Pictodentalium vernedei. The sequence continues at coordinate 162,296,982 of CM062288.1, read as the reverse complement.
TAAGGATTCGTTCGAATGTCTTACCAATGCAGCTGAGGAGGCTGATTGGGCGGTAGCTGGTTGGATCGGAGGGGTCCTTGTCAGGTTTTGGTATCATGACACCGATGGCTTTTTTCCAACATTTGGGAAAGTAGCCATGGGTGAGGCATGCGTTGAACAGTTTGTTTAGTTTTTCGATTAGGGAGTTTGGGCTTTGTTTTAGAATTTTGTAGCTTACTTCGTCTTCGCCGGGTGAGGAGGAATTTTTGCATTTTTTTATGACGTTGATGATTTCGTCATTGGTGATGGGGGTGACGAGGTCATCGTCATCTCCGTCTTCTGGCTGGTTATCGAATTTGGGGTCACGGTAGATTTCAGGGTGTTCATTGACGAGGTCATCGATCGCGTTAATGGCGGCGTCATCATTGCCCGTGCCTTGATACGGGCGATGCGTTTTTCTTAGGAGGTCGGCAAAAGTGTCGGCCTTGTCTTTGTCGGTGCGCGTGAAGGAACCGTCTTCCCTTTTAAGAGGTTTGGCAGCAGCTTTGCCGCCCTTGTTTTTTTTTGCCCTGTTAGGATTTTGAAAGAGTCCCAGAATTTTTTGGCATCTTGGACCCCGTTTAGATTGTCTGTTGCCTTTTCCCAGTTGGCTTGTTTTTCAGCTTTGAGGGCTTTCTTGACTTCGCCATGAAGGCAGTTATATGTTTTTTTGAGGTCAGCTTTCTTGCCTTTGTCAGTTTCGGTTTTAAGAGCGCGAAGAGCTCTACATTTGGTTTTGATTAGTGACAGTGTGTCGCCCGAGATAGTATTTCTCCAGGGGCGCACTTCTTCTTTGGGGCATATTTCGTTTAGGGTTGAGTTAATGATTTTCTCTATGCCCTCGCATTGGGTTTCGAGTTCCGCTGCATTAGATGGGGGGATAAACATTGATGAATGAAAGGTTTTAGCGCGCCGAAGGCGCGCAGGGACGATGTGAGATTTACAAATCCCTTGCGACCCGGTTAACCTTATTTTATTTCACTCGCAGGCCTAGCCTTCCTATTGCCCAAAATGGAGTCTGAGGGGGGGGGGGGGATATCTCCACCTGCTGCCGGGTCTCCCCTCCCTGATATATAAATCTCGGGGAAAAAATGCTGGCTTCCCCATCCAAAAGGACGGAAAAGTTGTAAATTAAAAACCGAATTGCTCTAATTTTCAGCTCTCTATCTTTTCTACCTCCTCTATCTCATCAGACACACGACCAAACTGAATGACAAACTATGAGGGATTGAAACAATCCTCAAGCAAAGATGTGCAGAAAACCTAACAGACCAAGGCAAGGATTGAAACAATCTTGCCAGCAAACAGCCCTTTTAAGGGCTTTTTGTGTGTGTGTGGTGGGGGGGGGGGGGGGTGTTGGAGGTCATTTGGAATTCCCGAAGGATAACCAGATACCTCAAAATCACATACGGCATCCTATCTCCCAGAAGGCTTAATGGATGACTCCCGGTTTATCAGTGTTTGTACGCCCAATCATTGAAATCCGATATAAAAAAAATTCCGATTTCTATGCGCCCAATCACAAGAAAGATGGTCCTTTGTGGTTATTTGACATTCTGATGCTCGCATACACTTTGAGCTAAATAGTTAGTTAAAGGAAGGTGTTTTCACAAGAGCAAAGTGTTTCACACAGTGAATGTCGAACATGTGCACGAAAATCCAGACATTTTGCTGTTTGGTTCGGCACGTCGATTTACCCAATAATAATAACGATTTGAGCACATACAGCAGGGGCTTATTGTACAGAAAAGCAACATTATTTACAGAAGCACATGTTTGTAACAAAACACAAATCTGTACACAAACACATATAGAAACAATAGATCGGCTCTCATCCAACTTGTGTAGGCCTATATTTAGACCACACTAGGCCTCATTGGTCATAATATAATTTTGTGGTTTCGTAGGTAGGATGTTAGCCAGCCCAGGCCCGTCGGAACCGGGGGGGGGGGGGGGCTGCAGCCCCCCCCCCCCCCCAATAATTTGCTCATATTTCGTCGTTAGTTTATCCATGATGGGAGCAACCGATGTAATCTGAATAAAACTGGACATTACATTATTTAACTCAGATTAGAACAGTGGCGTAGGAACAGGGGGGGGGGGGGGGTGGGGGTGGGGGTAGGGGGTAAGGGAGATATTTCCCACCCACCCCCACAAATTTGTCAAAAGTAGGCTTTACTGGGCTGGGTTGGTGGTTTCTCCACCCGGGATGCCCACTGGTTACCATATTCCGACATTGCTGTTAATGATTACTGGATTGAGTGGGTTCCATGTGGGCTTTCTTCCACCAATAAAACTGACAGTCGTGTTTTCGCCTAATTGTGGAAAGCGATGTTAAACCCCAACCAACCACATGGTAATTCGTTGCATGTTCACTATTCCTGTCATTCTGCTCGGAAATCACGCTGAATTGATCAGAGAGCTGACGTATTTCCTTATTGACGATGTATTTGCTCAGAATCACTCAGAATGCATATTTGTACATCTTAAATTAAAAAAAATTTCCCGGGGGAGGCCCCCCCTCGGACCCCACCGACGAGACGGGGAGGTACCCCCCCCCCCCCCCCCCCCTCGTGCTCACCCCCTCTCGCCTCTTCGCGGGTCGGATGACGCGAAGCGTCATAGGAATATACGATTTATTTGCTCAGAATCAACCAGAATGCATGTTTTTACATCTTAAATTCGAAAATTTTCCCGGGGGAGGCCCCGCACCCCCCACCAACGAGACAGAGGATACCCCCTCTCATGTTCACCCCCCACTCACCGCTCGGATGACGCAACGCGTCATGGGAATATAGGTCCTACCCCCCCCCCCCCCCCCCAAATAAAATTAGCTTACTACGCCCCTGGATTAGAATTATGAACGTATCACAGAATGTATAACATGCACCTGCATATGTTGATGTGCAAACGTTTTGAGCAATCCCTTTGGCAGCTTAGAAGACCACGACAACCGTTGGCGTAATGATAAAACTAATGAATCCACCATAAGGCCTGGCTGTTTTTTAGCATGGCGGAATACGGCCACGGCCTACAGGTGAGCCCGGTGTGAGAACCGTCCCCAAATGTTATGGGCTTCTATTGGGATTTTTGAAACATTTTGTTAAAAAAACAACTTTTGCCGCTTAAAAAAATCAAGAGGTTTTTGCTTCAAAAGCTACCAGAATGCTTCCTTTGATTGCCGTTTTCAAAACATTTTCTGGGGGAGTAACCCCCCCCCCCCCCCTCCTCCTCCCCCCCTCAAAAAGCTTGTTCCTTCAGCACTCGCGCCAAATACCTTCGGCATCTGGATACCCCATACCCATTTAGTATCAGCCAGTTCACCCAAATTAGCAATATCAGCCCCCCCCCCCCCCCCCCCCCCCACCAATATAAATTTCATTCCGACGGGCCTGCAACCAAACCAAACATTATATTATGGCCTGTGGGGGCATTAGTTTCGATCTGTGCATATGAAATGTGCCTTTCCACTGAATTGAACACCAACTCTCTATCAGCTCGCGGGTCCTTATTGAAAATAGTGGGAGTGCCCATCTTGTATAGGCTATATCTCGTTTAAACTGGCCTTACAGCCGGTAATATGTTTCGGTTTGGCACATAGGATGTTTGCCGAACTTTTTCTATATGATTGAATGGGAAGAATCTGAACGTAGAGGGGTAGCCACTACGTTCGGATCGCTGAACTAATACAATCACTGAGGGTCGAAAGGGGCTTCCAAACCGTCCATGCGCGCCTTCGGCGCGTGAAACCATTCCGTCTGCGCTCCCGGCTTTTATTTTTAGCCTTTTGCTGTTTGCCGGAAAAATGTCCCACATTCTACCCTTTGAACCTTGAAAACAATCTGAGAGTGCAAGTCATCACAAGAAACTTTGAACCGCACATCTGTTTGCCGTGTCTTTTGTTTTGAGATTGTGCTGCAAGTAAATGCTGAGAAACATGGAACGAATGAACTTAATTTTCAAACATCTGAACTCGAAACTGGAGTCCACAGCCGAAAGATGTCTGGTTCAAAACGCTACCAGTTCAACACATCTTCCGAGTTTTGGAAGCAATAAGAACGATATCGTTGTCGTCTCGGCGCGGAGAAGTCCCATTTGTAAGGCTCGGCGCGGACAATTAAAGGTATTGTTGTCGCAATAATTAAAAAATAATGGAACAATGTTTATTTTCTGAACTTGAGTAGAACTAGAAACTGAAAACAATGCGCAGCGATGAATCATGAGGAAAATGTTATGGGTCATCGCCATGCAGTAGGTCATGGCTCTAAGGGTAATGCGCAGTGTTGATTTGCTCTGATACTACGGAAAGCGGGCTGGGACATGCTATTTGCTAGTTGCTTTTTGCGATTTGCTTTTTATGTGCACATTCAATAACCAAGGTCACATATTATTTGATATGGTATTAGAACACATGCCCCCCCCCCCCCTCCCTCACCCCCTGTTCATTCTGTCTTTGTACCAAAATCAGTAGCCTAAATTTGTCTAGGAAGTGCTTTCACATCAGTGTTGGCTGCCTCCACAGGCAGGCAACACTGATGTGAACGCACTTCCCATACATCTCAACAGGGAATAATCAGTAAAGCACCATTCGAAGTGGCTAGTTATTTCTGCCAACATTATATAACATTTGACAGTAAAATCTGAAAGGCGGCCCTTACTATGAAAAAGAGGCCGTGTAAAGCCTTTTCCTATGCCCTGTCCACATTCTAGAATGCAAGCTCTGCACAATCTTCGATTGGGGTTCGGGCTTTGCAAGCGGTCTTTTATGGTTTTGAGGGTTAGCGTTCGCTAAGTAACCCTAACCTGTAAACTTCTCCAAAGCCCTAATCCTAACCTGAGATTGTTGGGAGAGTTACAATTACGGCATTGTTACTTATTTTCGTACATTCGATTGAACGGCCCTTACCCAACGTTACCATTTTATTTATATAACTAGTGGGCCGACAAAAACACATCTTCTCCACACATTGTATTTAATTCCGAGTGACACAACGATTTCGTGTATCTTATAGCCTTTGTGAAATAAACCTTCAATACTGTTGTCAAAATTCATTTTATAAATAAAATAATTAACTTCTTTTTATAAAGTACACTTTCTGTTACCCTACAGTTACAAAACGCATTGGTTGTCCAATGAAATGTCCCCATACAGAATTATACGAAAAAAGAAAACAGCAAAAAGCAAATAGCAAATCTCAAAAAGCAAATAGCAAAGAGCAAATCGCAAAAAGCAAATAGAAAATCACAAATAGCAAAAAGCAAATCACAAAAAGCAAAGGGATGCACCCAAACCGTCCCCAAGTCGAACTGTCCCCACACTATTTTACGGCACGTCGATTTACCCAATAACACGCAATAATACCCAATAACACCCAATAATACCCAATAACGCCCAATACTACCCGATAACAGGGCGGGAATATTTGCTGATTGTTGATAGCGGCCTTCATTTGGGTAACTAGTCGGTAGATATGTTCGATGCCTTCTTTGCGGTTTCTATATAGGCTCTTTGCCATTTATTAAAAAAATCGTTGTCTTCAAGGTGCCCCCTGAGCCGATTTGTAAGGATTCGTTCGAATGTCTTACCAATGCAGCTGAGTAGACTGATTGGGCGGTAGCTGGCTGGATCGGAGGGGTCCTTGTCCGGTTTTGGTATCATGACACCGATGGCTTTTTTCCAACATTTGGGAAAGTAGCCATGGGTGAGACATGCGTTGAACAGTTTGTTTAGTTTTTCGATTAGGGAGTATGGGCTTTGTTTTAGAATTTTGTAGCTTACTTCGTCTTCGCCGGGTGAGGAAGAATTTTTGCATTTTTTTATGACGTTGATGATTTCGTCATTAGTGATGGGGATGACGAGGTCATCGTCATCCCCGTCTTCTGGGTCGTTATCGAATTTGGGGTCACGTTAGATATCAGGGTGTGCATTGATGAAGTCATCAATGGCGGCGTCATCGTTGCCCGCACCTTGATGCGGGCGATGTTTTTTTTTTAGGAGGTCGGCAAAGGTGTCGGCCTTGTCTTTGTCAGTGTGCGTGAAGGAACCGTCTTCCTTCTTAAGAGGTTTTCCTGCGGCTTTGCGGCTTTTGTTTTTTTGCCCAGTTAGGGTTTTGAAAGAGTCCCAGAATTTTTTGGCATCCTGGACTCCGTTTATATCGTCTGTTGCCTTTTCCCAGTTGGCTTGTTTTTCAGCTTGGAGGGCTTTTTTGACCTCGCCATGAAGGCGGTTGTATGTTTTTTTGAGGTCAGCTTTCTTATCGGGGTCAGTTTCGGTTTTAAGAGCGCGAAGAGCTTTCCGTTTAGTTTTGATTAGTGAGAGTGTATCACCCGAGATAGTATTTCTCCAGGGGCGTACTTTTTCTTTTGGGCATATTTCGTTTAGGGTTGAGTTAATGATTTTTTCTATGCCCTCGCATTGGGTTTCGAGTTCCGCTGCATTGGATGGGGGTGGGGTGGGGGGTGGGGGTGGGGGGGTGTTTGTGAGTTTGACATCGATGATGTCACGATAGAGGTTCCAATTAATTTTTCTAAAATTTCTGCGGAGAGTGGGGGGGGGGGGGGGGGTACCTTAGTGGGCCATTTCCTAGCTGCAGTGAGGCATGGACCGGGAGGTGATCGCTGCCTAAGTCGTCATCGCCGACCCAATGGTCATCGATGTGATTTATCAGGGAGTCACTGGCGATAACTAGATTGAGAATCTCAGATGAGAATAATGGGTTATTACTGATATAAGTTGCAGAGCTGTCATTCATAACCACATGAAGGTTATGCTTTTTATACGCCCGTTTGAAAAACGGGACGTATTATAGTATGGCGTTGTCTGTCCGTCCGTTTGGTTTCCGAACAATAACTTTAGTATTTGTTTTCTGATCGGCTCCAAATTTGGTATGTGGTTTAATCACAACAAAATACAGGTCAAGTTCGAATATGGGGTCAGTCCGAACATTTTTCGCCTGAATTATGGCCCCTGTTGGACTTAGAATTCATCAAATATTTGGTTTCCGGATGATAACTTTAGTATTTGTTTTCCGATCGGCTCCAAATTTGGTATGTGGTTTAATCACAACAAAATGCAGGTCAAGTTCGAATATGGGGTCGGTCTGAACAATTTTTGCCTGAATTATGGCCCCTGTTGGACTTAGAATTCGTCAAATATTTGGTTTCCGGATGATAACTTTAGTATTTGTTTTCCGATCGGCTCCAAACTTGGTATGTGGTTTAATCACAACAAAATACAGGTCAAGTTCGAATACGGGGTCGGTCTGAACAATTTTTGCCTGAATTATGGCCCCTGTTGGACTTAGAATTCTTCGTCAAATATTTGGTTTCCGGATGATAACTTTAGTATTTGTTTTTCAATTGGCTTCAAACTTGGCATGTGGTTTAATCACAACAAAATACAGGTCAAGTTCGAATATGGGGTCAGTCCGAATAATTTTTGCCTCAATTATGGCCCCTGTTGGACTTGGAATTTGTCAAATATTTGGTTTCCGGATGATAACTTTAGTATTTGTTTTTTGATCGGCTTCAAACTTGGCATGTGGTTTAATCACAACAAAATACAGGTCAAGTTCGAATATGGGGTCAGTCCGAACAATTTTGTCTGAATTATGGCCACTTTTGGACTAAGAATTTGCCAAATATTTGGTTTCCGGATAATAACTTTAGTATTTGTTTTTCTATCGTCTCCAAACTTGGTATGTTGTTTAATTTACTGGTTTGCCCTGATGCACCCACCAATCCCTTCCAACCCATGGTCAATTATGAAAATTTACTGGGTTTTTTCAAATTAACTGATTTCAAAGTCTGACCGTAACATATGTATATATGCCAGCATAAATTTCTCGCACTCTAAAAAAATTGCAAATGTGTTAAAATGGTACAATTTGAACAGTTCACGGGCGTACGATGCAATGTCCAGCGGTGCTCTTGTTGTGATTTCAAGGAGGGCTTCACCATTAGGGGTGGTTTTGTTACAGCCAAAGTACAGGTGTTTGGCATTGAAGTCGCCGAGGAAAATGACCTTAAAAGATGTGTTTCATAACTCTGAATTTCTTCATTGTAGCAAACATTTGAAAGAAAATCTGAATAGGTATTTAGAAAACGCAGGCACACCCATTAAAGACAGAAAAAAATATCTACTCTTATTTTTGGCACAGAAGGTTTGGTATTCTCTAACAATAACTTGGAATTTCGAATGAGAAAAGATGACCTGACCGACTACTTTAAAACTTACCCCAAATTCAGGACATATTGGATTAAATTCTTGAAAAAAAAATTAGTTAATTTTGTCATACGCCCCCTTCAAAAAGGCCTTATTAAAGATTTGTGGACAAACAATAATGCTGAATCAATAAACAATAGATTAAAACAAGAAACTGATTGGAAAATTCAAAGATTACCTCATTTAATTTCAAAACTAACTAAAGTATCAGACATGCAGATTTTAGATTTAAGACGTGCGCTACATGGTATGGGAAATTGGAAAATTGTTGACCCCAAAAATGAAATAAGCACCGACAAATGGGCTGAGGCAGGAGCCAAGGAAAAACAGAAATGGTTTGTAAAATTTCTACCAAAAAAAACAACAAAAAAAAGAATCGTTCAACGATAAAATCAAAATATGCATCTTTTGAATGTGTCAGACCTGAATAATCTAGCGAGAAGAAGCCCAGACAAAGGAGGTGCTGCCATTCTGAAAAAACTTGATGTAACAGATTAAAAAATATAAATAAATAAATAAATAAATAAATAAATAAATAAATAAATAGGGTTGTTCGCAACACTCCATGGGGTGTTCGATTAGGTGGTACGTTAGCGACTGACTTGACGATGCCAGGCCGCGGGTGAATAATGGTGAAAATAGCCATTATCCGCTCGCCGCCCTGCATCGTCGAGTGACGTCAAAATGGATTCTTAGCGTTTGTGATACAGTTTCAATGTTATCGAATATCTTTTTAGTCTGACTTGATCAACATAGTACATTGGTTTCCTTTGTGTCATTCCCAAAAGTCCCAAATCTGAGTTGCATTGTAAATTTGTTCTCTAGACTACACAATTGGAAAGATCATTTTAGTAATGTCATGATTCTGGGGGCAATAACAGTGAGTGGTAATAATAGTAATAACATGATTGTTGTCGAGCATCATGGTTCATAAGCGTCCCCACAGCAATGAAAAACAGCCCTGGGCTTATTAACGTCCCTCGGTTTCGTCTCGGGTCTTTAATAAATCGTCTGGCTGTTCATGATTGCTGCGGGGCCGCTAATGAACCATAATGCCCTCCAAAATCATGTTATTGTTATATTTATACCACCCACTTTAAAGGGGTGGGGGGGGGGGGGGTTGTTGTTGGCAATTGCTATCTGTATTATTAGTTGTTACTCACTGTATAAACCTTGATAATTTGTGCTAATGTTGTGTGAACTGGTCTTGTGCAAGATGATTTATTTCAGATGTTTATTACTTTTATTAAAAAAAAAGGAAAGACAAAAAAATGTTTGTTGTCATTCTACTCCTTCATTTCTTTCTCACCTTACATTTTCATCAAATTTTACTCTTTCTATTTGCCATCCCTTCCATCGCCATTAGAAACTTTTAATTGTGGCATTATAATCTTTTTTGTTTTTGCGCTTCGATGGGCCTGTGAATCAAGATAATTGTTTTTCGTCAGGGTGAAGCTTCAATTTGCTTTCAAATCGAGCCAACTGATTGTCATGGTCCATCCCGTGCCTTTTTACCATGACACCAGAAGGGACGTCGTACCATAGAATTTCCCACGTGCTTACCAAAATTGGCTTCCACGCAATTGTAAACTACACTATGGTTGGTGCCGTCTACCCTCTATCATCCAATAAGTAGTCTGTCAGATTGTGCAGGCCTGTGATGAATCGCTGAATAAAATAGTGGGTGGGCTCTAAAATAGTAGATGGATGGTACGTCATCTCGAAGCGCTGACCGCCATCGAAGGCGTCGGGGAGAGGGGGGGGGTTCTCTGATGTGAAGGTCAGCACATCAGGGAAGCATGAAAGGAGCTTTACCCACCATCCTTTGTAAGTTGGACTGGAAAAGATTTTTGAAACTACCATTAGTAAGGGAGTCCTGATTGATTTTAATATCTTTCTGTCGCATAATTCCACGCCGTAGGCAAATGGTTAACTGTCCTCATGACAAAAGTTGTTTGAGAAAATATATACGAAATGGCAGCTTTTGAGCTTTGAACGAAGCAAAGCTGTAGCTTGATATGGTAAATAAAACTAATACGGATAGCGCATCTGGGAACTAAATTTTGAGGTAACTAAAAGAAAATAGCCTGCACTGTTTTTTGTCTTGCTGACTTTCTCAACTGACTTCGCTTGGGGCCGAACGATAACAAGGACTGAGTTCTCCTATGAGCAAACTTCTCAGAATGTGAGCCCAATCGCCGCTATCACAGTGCGGCTGACACTGCATTCACTTCTTATGCACATGGGCCCTCAGGCAGCATGAATTTGAGGATGGAATGATTCACAAACAAATCAGACCACATTTTATCTAGAACATTCTGTCCGGGAGATCAAGTACATTAACTTGGGTCTTGGGGAATTTGTCCGGGTGCCAGTTGGGTAGTATTGTGTGCTGTTAGGTGTTATTGGGTAGTATTGGGTGTTATTGGGTAGTATTGGGTAGTATTGGGTGTTATTGGGTAAATCGACGTGCCCCTATTTTACCCAAACCATCCCCAACTATTTTAACCAAACCGTCCCCTGGGTCAGTTATTTCAGTTCATGACCGAACCGTCCCCACTGTTTTACCCAAACCGCCCCCACTATTTTACCCAAACCGTCCCCAGTTGAAGACATGGCGAAGTTACTTTATTTAGGTCTACTCATAATTAATGACTAACAAGACTGAACTTTATGATTTATTTCAATACAAAATTAAAAATAACTAGATGGGCGCAGTTATGACTGCCGGCAGGTCATAACAAGTATACACTCCGTTCCATTAGCATTTTCTGTCGTAGTGGTCATCACCACATAGGCCACCGCACATATTATTTTTACTTTCAAAATTTAAGTTGGCTAGCTTGACAACTTATGAACATATTGAGAGAAATACCTCAACCTTAACTGGCCACTTTTTGAAAATTAGCCTCGTTCTGAAATACACGATAAAACTTGCAGAAAATCCATTTTTACCCCAAAATGTGCAGACTCCCTTGTTTCACAACTTGTGTTAATTTCAACCCATAGACCTTTTGACTGCCAAGTTATTAAGAAAAAATGTGCTTAGAAAGTAGGTTTTTTTACAAATCTTAACTTCGAGCCTCGTTTTCACCTTGATCCTGCAACCCCGTAAATTTTTTTTTTTTCGTTGTCATGGAGAACTTTCATTTTTCTAACACCTCCCACACTTTTCAGAAAAAAATTCGTCTGGGTTAAGATGTTATTAATTTATTCCCAAACCACCTATTTTTTAACGTTTCCATGGTTACCAACAAAATTCATCGAAAACGACCTAGACCATGCATTAGAAGACATCGAGCTTATACCCCTGTTCAAATTTCATCATGCTGCTGTATATAGTTTCTGTGAACATTGGCCTACAAATTTGGGGTGGAATAATAATAATAATAAGAAAAATGATGAAACTTTACAATAACAATAAGAATACACTCCGTGTATACTTAATAAGAATACACTCCGTGTATACTTAATAAGAATACACTCCGTGTATACTTAATAAACATTAAAAACATTGATCATTTTGCATTAAAATGATTAAATAGTACTAGCATATTTTACATAATAACATTAATTAAATTTAGAAATTAATTTTGCACATTTTAGAAGTGTCTGTCTTGGTGTAATCGATCTCTCCTCATATGCTTTCCAAATTTCCTCAACCTGATCATTAAATTTTTATGTGTATCCATACTATGTATGGTACACATAATGCCAGCATCCGGGGTGGCCATCCGTCATTCGTCCATCCTTTGTCTGTCCACCTGTCTGTCCGCCCATCCGTCCATCTGTCCGGCATCCATATCCATTTCTTTGGAATTCGATAACTTGAAAAATATTGCTTGGATTGTTAAGTTACTTTATATTTGTGTTCAGGTTACTGATGTGCCAAGCTGTATAGTTTTTGGTGTAAATCTGATAATTTGATCCTGAGATATTAACTCTTTATCCTTCAAATTGAGAATTCTTCCAATCCCTTTGGCATGAGATAACTCCAAAAATATCAATCCAATTGTCATGTTACTTTGTATATATCTTCAGGTTACTGATGTTCCGAGTTGTATAGTTTTTGGTGTAAATCTGTTATTTTGATCCTGAGATATTAACCCTTTATCCTTCAAATTGAAAATTCCTCCAGTCCCTTTGGCATTCGATAACTTGAAAAACATTGCTTGGATTGTCAAGTTACTTTATATTTGTGTTCAGGTTACTGATGTGCCAAGCTGTATAGTTTTGGGTGTCAATTTGATCCTGAGATATTAACTTTTTATCCTTCAAATTGAAAATTCCTCCAATCCCTTTGGCATTCGATAACTTGAAAAATATTGCTTGGATTGTCAAGTTACTTTATATTTGTGTTCAGGTTACTTATGAGCCGAGCTGTATAGTTTTTGGTGTAAATCTGTTATTTTGATCATGAGATATTAATCCTTTATCCTTCAAATTGAAAATTCCTCCAATCCCTTTGGCATTCGATAACTTGAAAAATATTGCTTGGATTGTCAAGTTACTTTATGTTTGTGTTCAGGTTACTGATGTGCCAAGCTGTATAGTTTTTGGTGTAAACCTGATAATTTGATCCTGAGATATTAACCCTTTATCCTTCAAATTGAAAATTCCTCCAATCCCTTCGGCTTGAGATAACCCAAAAAATATCAATCCGATTGTCATGTTATTTCACATATGTGTTCAGGTTACTGATATGCCGAGCTGTATAGTTTTTGGTGTAAATCTGATAATTTGATCCTGTGATATTAACCCTTTATCCTTCAAATTGAGAACTCCTCCAATCCATTTCTTTGGCATGCGATAACTCAAAAAATATTAATCCGATTTTCAGGTTACTTAATATATGTATTCAGGTTACTGATGTGCTGTGCTGTATAGTTTTTTTTATGTTTATCTAATAATTTGATCCGGAGATATTAGCACTTTATCCATCAAATTAGACACTCCTCCAATCCATTTCTATATGTACCCATACCATGTACGGGTACATAATGTCGGCATCCGTGGTGGCCCTCCATCATACAGCTTTCTACTAGTTGCGCATATGGGTACACATCTGATGCCTATTTTTTGGTTTTATTTAGCTGTCGTCATCGCATCTGCCCCAACAGTACTGAATGAATGAATGAATGAGAGGTTTTAGCGCGCCAAAGGCGCGCAGGGACAATGTGGGATTTACAAATCCCTGGCGACCCAGTTAACCTTATTTTATTTCACTTGGATCACACAGGCCTAGCTTTCCTATTGCCTCAAATGGGGTCTGAGGGGGTATGCACGCATGAAAATTGGGCTTTATCTCATTCATTCTGTTGGATTTAATGTAATTTACAATCGGATATAATTTTATTCATTTACATCTAATTTGTTGATTTGATGATTCTCTTTTGGGTGAGTGGTTTTGCATAAAAATAAATCTGTATAAAAAATTATAATAATAATAAAAAAAAAATAATAATGACGTGGGGATGGTTTGGGTTTTGGGGGTTGAGGATGGTTTGGGTAAAATAGGGGGGGGGGGTTGGTTTGGGTTGCTTAGATGGGGATGGTTCAGCTTGGGGACGGTTTGGGTGCTATTCAAAGCAAATAGCAAAAATCAAATAGCAAAAAGCAAAGAGCAAATCACAAAAAGCAAATAGCAAAAAGCTTTTTTTTTCTTTGTATTACCATGTCTTATATACAATGAATAATTTGATTGGCTGTTCAATGTAGCTGAAGAAAGAACCAGTGCGATTGGTCCAATACAACTAGCAAACAGCAAATAGCAAATAGCAAACAGCAAATAGCATGTCCCAGCCTGCTTTACGTAGAATACCCATCTTGCAACATTTTTAAAATTTCAGGAAAAAATACGCCATTCAATGGAAATCATAAGATTATTAAAAATTAAATTTTCATTTTAAATTTTATTGGGTTGTTTCTAAATAGGTGAATCTTCCTAATACAAAAGTACTTTGATGCACTGTATTATTATTTATTTATTTATTGGTGTTTAACCCTTTACCCAACATAGACGATACCAATATTTATTATTTTAAATAACATTTTAAAAAAAATTTTCAAAAAAATTCAAAACCATATCATGTGACCCCTCATTGGAACGTGCTGAATGAGCTCGTTCCAATGAGGGGTCACATGATATGGTTTTGTTGAAATATTTTGAAAAATTTAATTTTTTCAACTGCTCAATTTGCATATTATGCAGGCGATTCATTAGGTAAAGGGTTAAGGTCACACACTTATGCACAATGGCTAATTGTGACCATGACAGTTTTACAGGTGGAGGAAGCCAGAGCACCCAGAGAGAACCACCGAGCATCGACGAGCAACTGTAAGCTCCTTCAAATTCTCTGTTCAGGATGTTCACCATTGACGTGCAGTACACAGCATCATCGTGCCCCCATGCAGGCAATCGGGATAAGGTGCCTTGCCCAAGAACACAATGCGGGTCTTCCCGGATGGGGATCGAACTCAGGACCTCAAGCATAGAAGCCCAAAAGTATACCACTGAACCACCATGCTCCCCTTGATGCAATGTGGTGGAACTGTTACTGCAGTCCAAACTGGGCCCCAGTGTTCTACATGTATGTAGATTTTTTAAGGTAGTTCACAATCGGGCAGTGAAGTTGCCACTGGGGAGGGGGGAGGGGGGGATGCCCTCACCATTCATCAAATTGACAATACTTGGAAATTTGAACCCCAAAATTGGAAAAATGTTGGAAACTTCACATAGGGTGCACTTGTGGAATTTTTCCATACATATCTAGAATTTGGTCAAAAATGAAGTTTCTAGGCTGAAACCTGAAGTTAGAAAAATTTGCCTCAAGGATTTCCTACTTGTTGGAAATTATGTAGAGTTAGTCAGAATTTTGCCTAACAGGAGGGTCGGGCTGCAGTTGGAAATACAAAGCTTGAAATCTCCTCCCTCCCCCAAGACCCCTCAAAGTAGCAACATCCCTGCCACAGGGCAAACTAACCTAAATATTATATAATGCTGTGTGGGGCCAAGTTTGGACTATAGTATTACAATAGTTCCAAAATGAGCTGGTAAACCATGGTAAACAAGTGTATTTTGGAACAGTGCCTTTGTATACTGTGGTATTGTCGTCGGAAAATCTGGGAAGGCTTATCAGTAAGTTATTGTACATAACAGTTAATGTGTATTGTTTTAAGGACTATGTAACCCCAAATCTGTCTAAAAAGGAAAGTCCCATTGAAAGCAAAGAAAGTACATGCAGGCCCCTAATTGCAATTAAATTAAACTCACATGATGGGACTAGAGTAACATTTTTTATATATTAAGTATTTACTGAAAATGTGTCATTGAGTTTACAGCTAGAGAAATACCTGATTATAAATCCAGAAAACATACCAACCAAAATTATAATAATGCATCTATCAAAGGCACTTTACTGAAAAGTATGTTTAACCCTTTACCTAACATGAAAAGCAGACGACACTTGCAAAAAAAAATCTTGAATAACTAATTTTTTTTCATTTTTTGTCTCAAAAACATAGGTTATGACCCCTCATTGGAACGAGCTCGATGAGCTTGTTCCAAAGAGGGGTCATAACCTATGTTTTTGAGACAAAAAATGAAAAAATAATGAAAATTAATTGGCGATTTTTGAGAATAGCGCTGGCCGGTTTTGGCCGTTATGTTGGGTAAAGGGTTAAAAATACCAGAAATGTATTTTAAAATGGGCAAAGAAAGTAGTAAATTACCTTCATGTTGTTTTACAAAAGATACAGAAGGACATCCTTAAAATCCCAGGACAGTTAACCCTTTACCCAACGAATCAGCCACATCCGCCCGCGTAATAAGCAAATTGAGCAGCTGGAAAAATATTATTTTTCAAAACATTGCAACAAAACCATATCATGTGATCCCCTCTTTGGAACGTGCACATCGAGCTCATTCCAATGAGGAGTAACATGATATAGTTTTGTTGAAATTTTTTGAATAATTTAAAATAATGATATTTAAAATAATAAATTTTGATATCATCTGCTTTGGGTAAAAGGTTAACCAGAACACATGTAGAAAGTCAATGATACTGGTTGGTTTGGCCAAACAATGAAAAACATGCATCTTTGGAGCACAACTGATTACTGGTTGCTGTCCAGTAATGGAAGGAGTTTTCCTTCCAAACATGACCCAACAAACAGGCCTGGTAATCTAGAAAATCAAGGAGTGCAAAACAATTGCCCTCCTCAGATTGCTTGGGAGCGCAACTGCACCTGAAATTTTCAATGCAAAAACTTGTATGCCATTTTGGTTATGTTCACTTCAAGGTATTAATATTGTGACTGAAAAATTGTACTAGATTCAGCTACAAAGTGGAAAAATTGGCACACACATCTTCTCATTATTAAAAATGTTGCATTCAATTCTTATGTGACTCTCTTCTACACTCAGAATGTATCAAAATGCAACACAGAATGGGTCATGAATTATTGCGAATCAATGCAACATTGGCAAATCGTCCCCTGAGTCCCAATGTGTTCTCTGTGCCATTTGGTACAGAGAACACAGTGGAACTCAGGGGACAAAATGATAATAGATTTTAAAAGAAGTCCCAACAGGTCTGGCATTCCAGAAAATCAAGGGTTGCAAAAAATTGCCCTCCTCAATTTTTTATAGGCGTGCAGTAGGTATCCAACACTCCTGCACTCCTAAAGAATGCCAGGCCTGACAAATAACAATCTAATTATCCAACAGAGGTTGAACATTTTTCCATCTCACATTCTGTACCTCTCATACAAAACTTGTTAACCTTCCTTTTTTTGTTTTCCAAAGTTAAGTGATTTGGATCAATTGATTCTGAAGGGGAGACAAGTCCTTAACCAAATGAAACTTATAGGGAGAAACAGTTTCATTAAGGTTTTCATGGGGAAAACCATTTGGGAAATGGTGGGTCTGCCAAGTATAACATATGGTTCCAAAGTGGTACCCTTAAACCAGATGGCCCTAAAGAGCTTGGAAACCCTGCAGAACGATGCAGGCCGATGGATAACAGGGTCGGGTAATGCCGCAGCACTAGAAGCAACCAGGGGTGAGCTTGGGTGGATGAGGATCAAGGACAGGATAGACTTATTGAAACTTGGTTATCTTAATTATCTTGTAAATCTCCCCAACAGCCGATGGTGTGAAGTAATGTTCCAGAGAATTTTCAACTCAAATATCAAGACAGGGTGAATGGTGCAAGTGAGGGAGCTAATAGAGAACTACTCATTGGAGATCTCTGAGCTAGACATAGGGGCAAACCAGGGTAAAAAAAATCATCACTGGAGCTGAGGGGAAAAATTGGGAAAAACAGTGAAAAGGAGTGCCAGATGTGTAATTTGGGCGTGGTGGAGACCCTGGAACACTTTCTTCTAGAATGCCCAAAATACCAGTCTAAAAGAATAAGATTCACTGGGAGTATGATGGGGAAGTGAGATGGGAGAATGAAGGACATGTGGTTAGTGAGACACTCAAAGGAGAGGGTTAATATGCTAATCAGAGAGATAGGGAAGAATGGGTCAAGGGATGTCATCAAGCAGTTCGTCTCCAAGTGCTGGGAGGGGTGATGAAGCGTGGGAATAGGGAGGTAGTTGAGATTACATGGGTAACTAAGGCCTTCTCACCCAAGAATCGTGACAAATCAGCGGCCCGCCAAAGTGTTATTATTATTATTATTATTATGGGAACTAACAAATTTTAACAGTTACTTTTATGACAGGTTTTTCTCTTTTCATGCCCAATGTTTACTTCACTCCCTCCATCTTTATGTATGAATTAAAATATTCTCATTTTGATCACAACTGTATTGATTTTTTTAGCATCAAGGAGGTTCTGTGGGCATTTATTCACAGTGAAATAAAACATGCATTGCAATCTTTTCATTTTCAAAACTAATTAGATGTTTTAAAAAATTATTTAGTTGGTAACTGGCCCTAGATGGATGTTCACAGAATGTTTTGGTTTAACTATGTTGGTGATATTCCCAACTACTCAGCTGTTGACTGTTTTTAAAATTAGAGAATTAAGTCATTTTTTCACCTCAAAATTACTTTTTCGACTCGCCCTTTATCATTAATGTGTTAATCAAATTGCTGTGATCCAACAGGTATGCTACATCAACTACCAAAGTGGTTGAAATTTGGGGTAACATAGTTCCTAACTGGTAGTATGCTACATTATTTTTGATCATCAAAATTTGTTCATTGCCTAATAACAATTTATGGGAGAGTGCCTGTAGGTACTCTCCCATAAACAGTAACAAGGCAAACCTTTACAAATAAAATAATTTCCTTTCAGAGGTAATATGAAGCACATCCACTGAATATGAAGTCTTTGCCTTTAAGATGTGGTACAGCGCTTCACAATAAAGCCCAAATGTTGCCTTCCAGCACTCTATCAGTTAAGTCATGATGTCCACTGCCTTTGTTATTTGTTAATTCAAAACATTACACTGAATTTCAACCCTGAGGTATCACTGGCAAACCAAACCTGGCCAGATGATTTCCATACATGAAACTCTAAAACTTAATTAATTCTTTGGTGAAAGAGAGAAGTTACAGTTAACTGAATAAAAATTGTATTTTTGTTCTCTCTTCATTGATAACACAAGGTCATGGTTAATTAATTGTTAGTTTAGCATTATTTGCCTCATTTGTTTTTTGCCCGATATAATAATGCATTTTCTTTATTATTGGCTCCGCAAATGGGTCGCCTCCGTTTTAGGGCCAGGAGAATATATCATTTCATGTTTCTTCCTCATCCATTGAAATGCCAGATTATTGCCTCATTTTTGCCAGATTGCTATTGCAATCTGGCAATAATGAGGCAATAGTCTGGTGTTAATAAGGGGTTGACTAATGGTACAATTGGATATTGGCAATTCTGTATATAACGTTGGCCATTGAAAGTTATACTATCTGAGACAACCTACATGTACACATGAAAGGAAGCAGTGTGTTAGAGCAAAATGATAAAATATGCATCTTGTTGAAATGGATATATTGCACCATTTCTCCACGAGGATATATTCAATAATAACCTCATTCTGCATATTCTTCTGATAACCTGGAATAACAGCACTATACTGAAGATTAACTAACCATTGCCCAATGTCCTTTCACTGCTTAACTGCTAAATAATTTTTCAAAGATGATTTGTAAAATGAGTATTTTTTTCAATGATACTATCCTATCAAGAAGTGGTGCCTAAAATAGTTTAGCAATATGTCATTCATAAATAATTGCTTATTACCATTTATTGTAGATTTCCTCTCAGCTCTCTCCAATAAATTGTAACAAACAATTTTTATATATAATTTTCTTTTTCTACTGTTGAATCAACAACATGTTAATGCTTATATTATACGGTAAAGCCACTGAAGTGGCTTTCAGCACTTTTTAGAAGAGTCATGATAGTGGCTTTTAACACTCAACTAGTTAAACATTGTTTTACTACTCTGGTCACTGCATACTCGCAAATTTTCCCGAAAGTGAGTGATTTTTAAAATCAGTGCACAAAGAGCAAGATATTCTCTCTGGTAGATTACCGTTAGGATGAATTATGAAGAAATAAGCTACTGACGTCAGATATGTTTCAGGCAAGTGACAAGAGTTGTCAACCATTATGTGGCTGTGTGCTAGTGCACAATGTGTACACAACACTTGCAGCACATAGGCATGTATAAGTATTGCCTCCATGGCTCCTTGCTCTTATATTGGCCTGTGATCACTCACCTCAAAATATTAGGTCTGATTTGAGCAGGCCTTAAAATCTGTCCCTATTCATGAGAATTAGTTTTGATTCTTGCAGACTCCTACCACAAGAATAAATTTTCAGTTCTTCAATAAGTTAGAATATAAAATTAATCTTAAACCCTTGTGAGTTATTAATCAGTCCATTTCCAGGCCATAAAATTTGAGAGGAACGATTTTGTCTTTCCTCTGGTGGCTATCTAAATGAAAAAAACACATAACCGAAAAGTTGTTTGTCTGGAACCACAAACAGTTCGTCAAAAACTAAGTTGTGTCTTATCACCTTATTTGATAGCACTCTTTCAAAAAGTTCCTGTGGGAAGAATCCTCTCTTCAATGCTCAAACTCCCAAAGACAGCTGATGCCCCCTGTGCTTGTCGTAGATACTTTCATACAGTAGGGCTATCATGGATGAGTCAAAATCCAGGGGTTGTCAGTTTTTCCACACATATAATTCAGAGATGATCCACTATGACACCTAGTAAATAGCAAAATTTCCACCAATGAAGCACCGGGATTACCCTGGTGCTTCATTGGTGGAAATTTCGTTAGGTGTCATATTGGATCATCTCAAAATTATATACATGGAAAAAATGCCCACCCAAAGATTTTGACCCATCCACGATGGCTGTACTTTAATCAGTACTCTTTATTACCAGTATATCTAGATGAACGGTAAATAGATTATCACAAAATTTGGGATTTTATTCTCTGCATTTCCCATACTAAAAATGAAACATCATATTTACTTGACTTTAACCCTTAATTAAGGGCCTAGTTCCTTATTTGGTGAGTTTCTTGTTTTATATACATGTACTACATACATTTTACTAAGGATCACCCACTATTCATTGACATAATTTGCACAGGAAAGGAAAATGTGAACATTATTTGTTTAACCCTTTACCCAACGTAACGTCCAAAACCGGCCAGCGCTATTTCCAAATATCGCCAATTAATTTTCAAAATATTTTCATTTTTTGTCTCAAAAACACAGGTTATGACCCCTCGTTGGAACAAGCTCTTCGAGCTCGTTCCAACGAGGGGTCATAACCTATGTTTTTGAGACAAAAAATGAAAAAAATTAGTTATTCAAGAATTTTTTTTGCAAGTGTCGTCTGCTTTTCATGTTAGGTAAAGGGTTAATGATAATGGAGCAATGACACTTTTAACAGTCTGGATGATTTTATCTAAGGTACATGTAATGACTAAACTTCCAGCACTGTCCACAAATGTTGCCAAGCAAATTTGATTATTCTTACAACTTTTGCCTTGAAAACATAGCTTATGACCCCTCATTGCAATGAGCTTGTTGAGATCGCTCCAACAAGGGTCATAAACTATGATTCCAAGGCAAAAAATGAAAATGTTCAGAGAATCAGGAAAAGTATTTTATTTGCAGTTGTTGTCTGGTGTTTGTATTAGGTAAACGGTAAATAAAATATAAGAGACGATTAATTCTTTTCCACTTCTGAACCAACACACAACCTCATGACATGGACATTGACTGCTGATGTCATTCCTATATTAAACATGTTATGAATGATATTTTCTGGAATGAGCTATTTGGTGGTATGTTATTTCTATGATGAATCTTGTTTGACAGATTTTATGAAATTCTTACGAACAAGATATATTTATTACATTAGTACCTGTATTGGATGTGTGTCCTGAAGTCAAATAGGTCTGTAAACAGGGGGAATTAGGTGATTATCAGGGCAGGGCTTATATTTCAGTGAGAATCCGAGAACTGATTCATGCCAAGATTTATTCAAACAAAACCAGTGAGAATGCATGTAGATTCTAGTTGCACCTCTGCTAGGATTCACGTGAAAAGAATTGAGTCAATTTAACTCTTTATCTAACATAGCGACAGCAAATTAACCAGTACAAGGCTAACATGACCCGAAATATCCTGACACATCGTCAGTAAAATTGTACAAATATGGCTGCCAATGGGACCGGCTCAATGAGCCAATCCCAATGACATCCATATTCAGGCTTGGCAATTTCAGGAGAGCGATTTTTTAGCTCTCCTTACTGCCCTCCTAAAAGAATTAAGGAGAGCGAAAAATTGCCCTCCTAAATATTTTGGTCTGGGATGATTGAGATTACATGTATTATGCTCACGTTAAATTTTTGTTGTAAAGCAAAAATGTAATTTAACCTCGAAGTCACATAACATCACGTAATTTCATTTTGAAAGTGGTTTAGTGGTAAAAGGTAATGGCTGCAACTGTGTTTGGGTATGTACTTTGTATACCCAAAACGCAGTTGCAATCAGTTGAAGCAAAATGGGTCACAGCAATATTTTTTTTTTCTGTCAGTTTCAAGTTCAACAACGGACATCACAGTTTGAGGGGTAATTATTCAAGGAATATTGACACTATAATATACTACCATTACTACTATCCTGTCACTTGAAGAACTTGCACGAGGATGTGACTGTAGATTCAAGCAGACCCGTTGTCCAAGAAAGTCATACGCCTACCACTACCACCTTCAACCCCCCTTGGGGGGGTTGAAGGTGGTAGTGGTAGGTGTATGACTTTCTTGGACAACAGGTCTGGGTACACACACAGGTCTTGTCAAGTGTGTGTTTGGTTGTTGAGTGAGACATCTAGATGTCTAAGAGATTTCGCTTTACCTTAGTAAAGTTAATAAAATCACTGATGTAGTCTGTTGGTTTCAGTTTCAATGAGTTCATTCAACTGGATACTTAAAATGCTGTGTAAAGCTAATTGCTCTCCTAAGCTGATTGAGGAGAGCGATTTTTTGCCCTCCTGCATTTTTCAGAATGCCAGGCCTGCATATTTGTAAGTTTTGGGGGTAAATATTATATATTTTTAAAAAAATTATCAAATTTGGTTCTTGTTTTAAAAATTAAAAAGCTGTATTAGGTAAAGTGTTATAATAACATGTGTTATCAATGTACAATAGGGGTTCAACCATGGTAGCCTCATGGGATACTGGGACACTCATAGCTGGTATGGATTCTTGCAACCAGTTTTGTGACAATCCTAATGGATTCTCCCTAATTTAGATGAAATATAAGCCCTGCAAGATAATTTCTCAACATATCACACGATTTTAACAGTTGTTTACTCTATAACCTACATTCAGTTTACACTTTATAGGTGAAATTTGTACTGAAGGTATTGGAGATTCTTTTGGGTGTCTATGGGGGCTGAATATGGGACCCTTTTCCCCACGGCACATTGGCATAATTTTTTCCAGTTCAATCCAAACATTTTCCAATCTCAGATCTCATTCAAATGAAAATTTAATTAACCCTTTACCTAACATGAAAAGCAGATGACACTTGCAAAAAAAATTCTTGAATAACTAATTTTTTTCATTTTTTGTCTCAAAAACATAGGTTATGACCCCTCGTTGGAACGAGCTCATTCCAACGAGGGGTCATAACCTATGTTTTTGAGACAAAAAATGAAAATATTTTGAAAATTAATTGGCGATTTTTGAGAATAGCGCTGGCCGGTTTTAGCCGTTACGTTGGGTAAAGGGTTAAAAAAACCCAAAACAAAACAGGTGCCTCAATTGGCTGTTTTTAGATATATTTGCAAGTTACATCCCACAAATCTTGTCAGTTGTTTCCAGGCTGGTTTTGACTGCCTATATCGGCAGCCAAGACTTGCCTAGACACATTGGCAAAGCCACAGAATGTAGACTGTCGAAGGGTTGCAAAATGCTTTAATATTGTGAATTATCTTCCAACATTGGGGGCGCGGTGGCGTTGCAGTAACCAGTTCTCGCTATAGATCACCAAAGTTGAGATCGATTAGTCCTTGGACGGGTTACCGTCTGAGCGATCGATTCATACTCCAGCGTTGTGTCGTTGGGCAAGGCACTTCACCCTGATTGTCCACATGGGGGCATGATGATGCCATGTACTGCACATCGATGGTGCGCATGTCTTCAACCATTTTAACCCCGCCTGTGCTGCACTATGGAGTTACGATGTTGGGGAGCTGGCAGCTGCTCATCGTTGCTTGTTGGTTCTCTCCGGGTACTCCAGGTTCCTCCAGCCTCCTCCAGCCATAAAACTGTCACCGACATGATATGACCTTGGCTGTTAATGTGTCGTTGAACCCTAATAAATAAATAAATAAATCTTACAAAATTTAATAGAATATGAACAATTTATTTAATAGAGAGTACAGAGACTGATCATTATTTCATGTGACTGTTTGTCATAAAACTTACTACATGTAATACATATGTAGTAGCTTCTGTATTATTATTATCAATGCAATTTGAAGGTAACATTTCTTAATCTTTGTGTTTCTTGTTCCAAACAAATGCCCAATTGGAGCCTTCTCAAAGCAAATTTTTCCAATCGCATGGGTCCCAGACCCTTTCATAAGGAGGAGAAAAGAATATCTGGGTAGGTATGGTAAATGCTAAATGGTTTGGTGTTTCGAAGCTATATTATTGGATTAGCAGTGTTATCAATTAAGAGATATGCAATTGGTTTCACTGCATCGGTTATTCAGTAATTTAGAATTTGAGAGTACCATTATTAGTGCAACCAGTATACAGGGCTTATATTTCATCTAAATTTGGGAGAATCCATTTGATTCTCACAAAAATAGTTGCAAGAATCCATAGTGCCTATGACTGTCCCAGGTTCCCATGAGGCCACCATGGTTGAACCCCTGTTGTATACTGATAACACATGTTAACCCTGTACCCAACACAGGTTTTAAATTTTGAAAACATAAACTGAATTTGATAATATTGTAAAAAAAATAAACAATATTTACCAATTAAACCCTACAAAAATGGATGTAATTGGAACCGGATCATTGGGCCGGTTCCGATGACAGCCATATTTGTACAATTGTTTTGATAAAGTGTCAGGATATTTCAGGTCACTTTGGCCTTGTATTGTTTAAATTGACTCAATTCTTTTCACCAAGGCTTGAAATAAGTGGTGGAACAAGGACAATGACTGACACCAAACTTACTTTGACCTACATACTTTGAAATCCATGACATTTTGACCGACGCAAAATGACATTTTGACCAACGCAAAATTCTGCTCAGTTTTAGAATCTGAGTTTAAAAAACACCGGTAATTCAGTTGCGAATTAACAAGTCATTCCCTCATTTATTAGTCACCATATGTCAGTTTACGATGTGTAAAGCAATATGTTGAAAATGACCTGCACCAAATTAAAATGACCTGTACCAACTACTTGGGGCAGGCCATTTTGACCTGCACTGTAAAAAAAATTATTTTGAGCCTTGCTTTTTACGCAGTACTAGCAGAGGTGCAACAAGAATCCACGTAGATTCTCGCTGGTTTTATTGTGCGAATCTTTACATGAATCGATTCTCAGATTCTCGTTGAAATATAAGCCCTGCAGTAAATATTTCACAGTAAATAAAAACCTCATATTTATTTACTAACTCACATTTTGCTAAGGATCACTCATACATATCTACATACTGATACATAAAAGATCAAATATTTAGAGTTCAAAGTTTGTTTGTTTGTTCATTGGGGTTTAACTCTTTGCATGCTGCTGGCGGATATTCCTGCCCAGCACAGGGTTTCTCTTATCAGTGATATAAGTATAATTTGGGCATATTTAATCATATGTTTCCCAGTAAATTAGAATGGATTTTTTCACCAATGATTTCTTGTTATCATTAGATTAATTTTTCATCAACTCTAGTCATGACTGCTTTACAGCACCCATGACTAGATTTGATGAAAAATATCCTGACAATACTCAGCGGGCTAAGAGTTAATCATTTAATGGCATTTTTAACAGCTTGGATCATATCATGTCCGACTATTTGTATATATTTACGGTACTTAAGTTTAAGCCTTAAAGGCTTACAGTTGAAACTATGAGTCCCATGACTGTATTGCATATTATTTTGAAGTAACAGCAGGCTTCGTAAGTACACTTTTGTCCCTATCAAACTGCACCATTAGCATAACTCAATTACTGTAGAAAAACAGTGTGCACAACAATTTTATATTAGTAAATAGAGATCATTAACATCATTCCTAAACTCTACTGAGATATATGTAGATGTAATGACATAATAGATATTAAAATTTGATTGACTGCATATACAGAATGAAGAGAGTGGATTACTACTTAATCGCAGAGCCATATATTCCCCACTCGAAAAAATTGTTCATAGCAATACTTGTGTAAGAAATACTTGCCTGGTGGAACCCAGTGGTCCATGTGATGAAAGTTTGCAAGTGCTTCTTGTTAGCTGTGAGCTATTGTCATCACTTGTCGTCCGTCGTCCATCGTACATTAGCTTTTACAAAACAATCTTCTCCTTACAAACCAATGGCCCAAATTGAAACATATATGGGCCACATCATCTTGGGGGTATTCTGTTTTAGTTTTGTTCAAAAGGGGTCTCCGCCCTTTTTGGACGTGGTCTTATGCCCAAATATGATGAAATTCTTTAAAAATCTTCTTCTCATGAACAACAAGTCGGAATGCTTTGATATTTGGTATGAAACTTCCTCTGGTGTTCAGGATTAACAGTTGTTCAAAGAAAGTTGATAGGTCCATATTTGGGCTCTCCAGCAGATGGACTCACTTTTGTGCTCGCCTGAAAATTTCTATTTCAAGAACCAATGGAGCGATTTGAACCAAATTTTATATATGGCATTAGTTGACCCTAAGCACTTCATTCATGCCCCCAAAATTGTTTGCAGTCCCTCATGGGAACCCCCTGGAGCTAAAAATATAAAAATAGAACAAAAATGAAAAGTCCAATATTTTCCAAACTGCACAGACTAGAGATTTTGTATTTGCTATGAAGCTTTCTTCTGAGCAGTTGAAACAACTGGACAAAAAAAAAAATTGCTGGCAAATCTGTCATATGGTCTATTTTTGGTGTTATGAAAATATGATGACTCAGCATTTTTTAACACTGAAGTCAATGGGAAAAAGATTACATGTTTACCTTTTTAAAAATATCTTCTCCTCACAAACCAATGGCCCAAATTGAAACATATATGGGCCACATCATTTTGGGAGTATTCTGTTTTAGTTTTGTTCAAATGGGGTCTCTGCCCTTTTGGGGCTTGGGCTTATGCCCAAATATCGTGAAATTCATTAAAAATCATCTTCTCATGAACCACAAGTGGGAATGCTTTGATATGTGGTATAAAACTTCCTCTGGTGTTCAAGATTAAAAGTTGTTCAAAGAAAGTTGATAGGTCCATATTTGGGCTCTCCAGGGGATGGGCTCACTTTTGAGCTCCCCTGAAAATTTCTATTTCAAGAACCAATGGAGCGATTTGAACCAAATTTTATATGTGGCATTAGTTGACCCTAATATTTTTCATTCATGCCCCAAATATTTTTCGCGGTTCCCCGTGGAAACACCTGGCGCTAAAAATAGAAAAAAATGAAATGTCCAATATTTCCCAAACTCCACGGACTAGATATTTTGTATTTGGTATGAAGACAAAAAATTGCTGGCGAATCTGTCATATGGTTCATTCAGTTTACATTTTCTCCATACGCATAACCCTTATAGTTTAGGACAACTTGGTCCAGGTGAGCGTTTTAGGCTCTCTTGAACCTCTAGTGTTTTGTCCTCAGAAGTTGGAAGTAAGTTCTAAGTGAAAAATCTATTCCACAGCGATTTAGTAGTAACCCACCCTCCACATACTGTAGTCTCAACATTTTTTTTATATTTGCTCAGTTCAGTTCGTCATTTTACTACCGACCTCGTCAGTAGTGCATTTTATTTTGCATTGCACAGAGCAAATGCTGTTGTGTTTTTCAGACTACAGTGGAGCCCACTTAATTGGATATCTTTTAACTGAATAACCCTGTTAATTGAATATAATTTTTTTACCATATGGTTTATTTTCGTTTCAACACTTGAAGCTCCGACTGAAACGCAGCAAAATAGAAATAAAAAAAATCCGCCAAAAGCGACAGTGGACAATTGATTGTCGTGTGATTTCAAATAAATGGTTGTTTATTTGACAAATTAAAATGCCCATTTATCACACTCAAGCACATTCGATCCTTGAAAATAATTGTTTTTATGTAAACCTTGCATCACTCAGTTCAGCCTTACCTCATTTTGGCCAATTTTTAGAGGGCGACTTGTAATCGCCCCGACTATTTTTCTAGGCGACTTTGGGCTTAGAAGGGCGACATAATCCCTGACCATACCTCCAGTACAAATTTGACCTGTTAATTGAATGTAGGTAATGGAGTAAACTCCTGTTAATTGAATAAAAAATCTTGTCACCTGTCAAGAAATTGTCCTGAGTCTCCCCAGTTTTCCTTTGTTTATAGACCTATTTTGCCCCAGTACATCCAGTACAGGCATTTAATCTATTATATCTTGTTTGAGCGAGCTCATAGAGCTCTGTCAAACAAGATATGATAGAATAAATGGTAAGTTTATCTCTAGAATACAGGAAAGTGACACAATCCTTGTTAATTGAAAACTCCTGTTAATTCAATAATTTTCATTGGAAAAGTGACTATTCAGTTATCAGGGTTCCACTGTACATGTACTTCATTCTTCTGCAGTAAGGAGCGCATTAAATAACGAGCATTTTCTGTGCTAATTGTGACAGGCTTCTAGCTTGAACTGTAGTTTATACATGAAGTTTGGTGAGTTTGTTTCTCTCACATGAATAACAAGAGGCTTTTGATGGTGTTGCTGATGTAAATTACGGTACATTGGAAGGGGTTTCTAGTGAAATTTTGGCTGCCTATATAGGAAACCAAGACTTCACTAGCCCTTACTGCTGAGTCATAATGTTGTTACTTATTGTGAATGTCCAAAAAATAAGGCTTCTGCAGGTCTTTAAGGACACATAGAATCTATAACAAGTATTTTTTTTTATTTTAAAATTGCTGTGTACTGTCCGCTACCATTTGAAGTGGAGCGTGCTGTTGTTGAGTCCCTGCATGCATAGGAAATTTGTTTTAAAGAAAAACATCAATGAACATCTCTACACCATGCACTTCACTGGGACATTAGGAATTCCCAAAAATATTACCTGATTTTTTGAATAAGCCTTTCTCAGCAATAATCAAATTTATTTGAGTTCAGTGTAATACTGAAATGTAACTTCAGTGAGCGAAAAGACAGTGAGCATTACATGCCTTTGAAGTTTATTGAATTATGTTGCTTATGTACCAATTCTTAGAAGGGTGAAGTTTGATTACTTCTTGGAATGCTACAGCTTATAATTCATGGTGTTTTGTTCATATTACCATGTACACATTGTATTATTTGACCTATTTCCCACCAACCTATTTTAACCCTTTACCCAACATAATGGCCAAAACCAGCCAACGGTATTCACAAAAATCGTCAGTTAATTTTTATTATTCTTTTCATTTTTTGTCTCAAAAACATAGGTTATCACCCCTCTTTGGAACGAGCTCATCGAGGGGTGATAACCTACATGTATGTTTTTGAGACAAAAAATGAAAAAAGTTAGTCATTCATGAATTTTGTTTGCAAATGTCATCAGCTTTTCATGTTAGGTAAAGGGTTAACCCTTTACAGAAAGCCCATGATATCAAAATTTATTTAAATTTTTTGTCACCTAATTCTTAAAATAATTTCAACAAAATTATATCATGTGACCCATCATTGGAACGAGCTCAGCCAAAGAATGGTCACATTATATGGTTTTGTTGAATTCTTTGAATAGTTTCTACTGCACAATTTGTATATTATGAGGCAGATGCATCTGTTTCATTAGGTAAGGGCTAATCACTCACTAGGTGGAACTGAGGCATGCTGTTGTCTACTCACAAAAAGTAAAAATTGCAGGTATGATGGCACACAAAAGTGACAGCTCGATCCCAAATCGAACGACTGAAAGCAGCCATGACAAGATGCGATGAAAAAATATTTTTAAATATACTCAGCAGGTTGACACAACTCTACGTACTCTGCATGATACCTAAAAAACAACATTTTCAGCAATGAGACATTTCCCATAATGCAGCTGGAAATTTAGCTAACATGTATATCTTGTTTGATAGATCTCAGTTAGCTCTGTCAAACCAAGGTATAATATAATTGGTCAAATATTTAGAACAGCAAGTGCAAAATATCATCGCAAAGATTTCTATTAAATTACCAGTGTGTTGGGGTTAAACATACTTTTATGTTGTATTATTCCAGGATACATACCCTGATAACTTGCTGTCAGCGGTGTTCAGTGCAGTATTGGAGGAAACCAAGTTGGATCCTAGACTTGTGGGTGATATTTGTGTTGGTAAGATTTTTGTTAGTACATGTAGTATTGGTGATACAGATTTCACAGGGTAGGTTGGTACATAACCATATCCTTGGTCGTACCCAGGAGGGAGCATGTGCCAACCACTCCACCTCCACCAAGGGTTACATATTATTACCACTTTAGTGGACGTTCTCTGATATATTAACTGAGTTTGGTAAGGCAGTAAAACTGTAATTCATGGCATCATGCAATTAGAAATGGTCGGCAGGCAGTTAATGAAAACAAAATCCATTAATGGCCCATCTCCTGCTTCTGGTCATGGTAATAATGATAATAACCTGATTTTGTCAGGCGCCCCTGTTTATTTACAGCCAGTGAGAAATAATTATCAGTCCTCTGGCTAATTAACGACAAGCGACTTCATTTTGGGCTGTTAATAAGCCCTTGGGCTATTAATCATTCCTCTCGGACCATTAATATAACAATAACATGAGTTTGGCAGGCATTACAGTTTAGCAATGGCCCGGGAGGAATGAATAACAGCCCAAGAGTTTATTATGAAGTCTTGCGGTATTAATAAGCCAGAGGACTGTTATTCAGTCCTCCAGGGCCGTTAATGAACCAGGATGCCTGACAAAATCATGTTTACTATTATTACCATGACTGGAAGTGGATGGCGGGCTGTTAATGAATTTTGTTTTCATTAATGCCTGCCGCTCACTTCAAGTTGCATGATGCCGTGAATTACTGAGTTTTACTGCCCCACTTAACTCTGTTAATATACTGGAGAAGAACGTCTGCTAAAGTGGTAATAATAAACCATAATCCCCTACCAACTCGTGTTATTGTTATACAAGTATTATTCAACAGTAAACAAGCTATTAATTGAAAATAGAATATGTTTTCATTTTTGGAATTCATTTTAAAAAAAAATTCCATTATCCTATGTTAGTATTTCTATTAGTTTCTTGAACCCTGCACCCTATAAAACAACATGTAACCAACTAACCCTCTGCATTTTTACTGGCCCAGTCAGTGTATATTACAGTTATTGGCAGTTACCAATATTTTATAACCAGAAATAACCAGAAAGTGTGAATAACCCTGTGCAATGCAAACGCCGGACATAATCCCATCCGGACAAAATCCCATCCGGACAAAATCCCAGCGGACAAAATCCCATACATGGGCAGACAGAATCCTAGTTGGGTATAAAAAATAAAAAGACACAATTTTTGAGTGCACCATTACATTGAAAGGCAACATGTTTGCTACATTCCTATCGGATGCTGTTCTTACTTTTATATTTTTTTGTGTAGAGAAAACCATCATAACAAAGTTTAAGGCCACCTTTCTGGCTTTTTATCACTTCCATACTGGACTTCAAATCTGATATGATTATTCTGTCCAACGGATTTGTGTTATATATCTTCGCTAAAAAAACAAGCGGGTTAACACAAAGCGAGTAGGTGGAATGATGGAAGTTTCAGTGATGAACAGGCAGTTTAAAACAAAGTGAGAAGTTTGAGAACTGGCATGATTGAAGTTTCATTGATGAAAAATAGGCGGACAGGCGGTTTAAAACAAAGTGAGAAGTTTGAGTAAAACAACAACCAAAACACTGTTTTTGTAAATAAAAAATATTTCCTGGCATTTTGTCCGCTTTTGCCAGAAAAAAAATACTACCTGGGATTTTGTCCGCTTTTTTGTGAAAAAATATTGCATGATGTTTTGTCCGCCCATGTCTGGGATTTTGTCCGCTGGGATTTCGTCCGGGTAAAAATTCTGGGATATTGTCCGGATGGGATTTTGTCCAATGGGATTTTGTCCACGCACCGTGCAATGCACAGGGTTAGTCACACTTTCTGGTTATTAAAAATGTTCATTTTTAACTCAGTATCTAGCCCTGTGCACTCTATGTTCAGCCTAAGTGTAAATCTCATCTAAATCAACTCCACCAAAAGTAATGGCTAAAACCAGCCAGTACTATTCAAACTCAGCTTAAGACCTGTCATGTTTTTTTTTTTATTGAAATCCAAAAATGAAAACAGTCTACTTTCAATTAATAGCTTGTTAGCAATGCCTTATAAATAAAGAATGGACATAAAACAGTGCTGCAAACTCAGTTCAAAGAATGTTTGATTGTTGAAATCCATTTTTAGATTTCAGGTTGCTTAACTGTTAATATACATATATAGGCCTCATAGACCCTTGGCCCACATACAGCAGATCATTAGTACCCTTCAGTGAAGCCATTAACAGGGTTCAACACACTTATTTTTGGAAAAGGTCCCAGTCCCTTCCAATTTGGAAATTCTGCAATGTAACAGCAGCCTAAATTGGGAATTTCTTTTACATGTTTTTATGAAGAAAACTATCCTTTTAGTAACTGTGGAGTGCACCCGTCAACAGATTTGATGGAAGCAGCCATTTGATTTGAAGCAGTCATGAGCAGATTTGATGCAATGAATATTCACTTCCATGGGAACCTGTGCACCTGCAATTATAGTTTTGATTGGCATTTTTTTTCCAGAGTTGTGTCCCTTTTCATCTTAGGATAATCATGGCGGTAGGGGTGGCGGGGAATATCAAAGACCCATCTGGGACAGTCACACCTCTGGTATAATTTGAGTTTGGCATAATGCATGAAATGCAACTTCAATGGAGCAATCATAAATTTTTCATAGAATGCATGAGCGAAAAGGCAGTGAGCATTAATGGCCATTGAGGTTTGTTGAATTATGTTGTTTGCATACCAATTATTGGTAAATGAAGTTTGATTAGTTTGAAGTCTTGGATTACTACAGCTTATACATGTAGTTAATGGTGTATTGATCATATTTTTGTGCACACATTGTATTATTTGACCTATTTTCCCCATGAATAGATTTGAACACTTACAGAAAACTCGATATCAAAATTTGTTATTTTAATTTTTTTCCCCACTTCTTAAAAAATTTCCAACAAAACCATATCATGTAACCCCTCATTGGAACGCGCTCAATGAGCTTGGTCAAATGGGGGAGGAGGTTGGGGATCACCTGATATGGTTTTGTTGAATTTTTAAAAAGTTTTTTCTACTGCTGAATTTGTATGTTATGCGGAGGATGCAGCCCATTTGTTGGGTAAGGGGTAATTGCTTGCTAGGTGGAACGAGGCAGGCTGTTGTCTACTCGCAAAAAGTAAACATTGCAGGTGCAATGGCACACAAGAGCAACAACTCAACTCAAAATCCAAAGACTGAAGATGATTTGAAAATGATCCAATGCCTGTTAATTGAATATTTTTCTATGGCAAAGCAGCTATTCAATAATCAGGGTTCTACTGTAGTGTGAAGCCACAAGATGTACATGAAGGCTGTCAATGTGTTGCAAATGTATATTTAAATCTCCTGGATAAAAGGTTGTTACACACTAAATGTGATGTGATCATTGTGCATGATGCAATAAAGTACCGGTAATAGTAGTAATTTTACTTTTCAGTTTAGAATGTCGACAAGCCATGATAACTCTGATTTGGACTTTGCTGTACAACATAGTTGACAAGTGAATTTATTTATTTTTAGCTTAACTTGACAAAGTCAAGACAAGCTATTGCCATCACGCGTGCGGAAGTCTGTTAGTCTGTTTACATTTACTTTTAGCACAGGCTACACCCCGCAGTTCTTGTCTTCTGATCGTCTTCTGATTTTGGTCGCAATCGGTCAACTGGTATAGCTGCCCAAGCCCAAAACCCGAAAACCATTAGCACAGTCTAGAGGCCGTATTTATGAAGGGATTTCATTGTAACTTGGTAGGATGCCTCTGTATAATGCCTAGATGAGAACGTCCCCTTTTGGGCATGATCTGTCAACCGTGATGGCTGACCAACCCCGAAACCCAAAAACTTTTAGCACAGTTTGCAGGTCATGTTTAATATGAAGGGATTTCATTGTAACTTGGTAGGATGACTCTTTATGATGTCCAGATGAGAATTTCCCCATTTGGGCATGATCTGCCAACCATGACGACTGCCCAAGCCCAAAACCCGAAAACCTTTAGCACAGTCTACAGGTTATATTTATTGAGGAATTTCATTGTAACTTGGTGGGTTGACTTCATATAAAGTCTAGATGAGAAAGTCCCCTTTTGGACATGATTGGTCAACTGTGATGGCTACAGGGGCCCGAAGCCTGAAAACCTTTAGCACAGTCTACAGGTCATATTTATGAAGGGATTTCATTGTAGCTTGGTAGGATGACTCCAAATAAAGTTTAGATGAGAACATCCCATTTTGATTGCGATCATTCAGCCTTGATGGATGCCCGAGCCCAAAAACCTTTAGCATAGGCAAAAGGTCATATTTATGAAAGGATTTCATTGTAACCTGTTAGGTTGACTCCATATAATGCCTAGATGATGACATCCCCTTTTGGTCATGATTTGTCAACTGTGATGGCTACAGGTGCCCGAAGCCTGAAAACGTTGAGCACAGTCTCCAGGTCATATTTATGAAGGGATTTCATTGTCACTTCGTAGGATCACTCCAGATGATGCCCAGATGAGATTGTTCCCTTTGGTTGCGATCATTCATCCATGATGGCTGCCCGAGCCCGAAGCCCGAAAACTTTTAGCACAGTGTACAGGTCATATTTATGAAGGGATTTCATTGTAACTTGGTAGGTTGACTTCATATAATGTCGAGATGAGAACATCCCCTTTTGGACACGATTGGGCAACTGTGACAGCTACAGGGATCCAAAGCCCGAAAAACTTTAGACCAGTCTACAGGTCTTGATTATGAAGGGATTTCATTGTAGCTTGGTAGGGTGACTCCAAAT
Source organism: Pictodentalium vernedei (assembly GCA_031216915.1). Taxonomy (NCBI): domain Eukaryota; kingdom Metazoa; phylum Mollusca; class Scaphopoda; order Dentaliida; family Dentaliidae; genus Pictodentalium; species Pictodentalium vernedei. The sequence continues at coordinate 162,261,918 of CM062288.1, read as the reverse complement.
AATGTCTAGATGAGAACATCCCCTTTTGGTTGCGATCATTCAGCGTTTATGGCTGCCTGAACCCAAAAATCTTTAGCATAGTCTATAAGTCATATTTATGGAAGGATTTCATTGTAACATGTTAGGTTGACTCCATATAATGCCTAGATGATGACATCCCCTTTTGGTCGTGATTGGTCAACTGTCATGGCTACAGGTGCCCGAAGCCCAAAAATCTTGAGCGCAGTCTACAGGTCATATTTATGAAGGGATTTCATTGTAACTTCGTAGTATCACTCCAGATGATGCCCAGATGAGAATGTCCCCTTTTGGTTGCGATCATTCAGTCATTATGCCTGCCCAAGCCCGAAGCCTGAATACCTTTAGCACAGTCTACAGGTCATACTTATGAAGGGATTTCATTGTAACTTGGTAGGTTTGACTTCATACAATGTCTAGATTAGAACGTCCCCTTTTGGACATGATTGGGCAACTGTGACAGCTACAGGGGCCCGAAGCCCGAAAACCTTTAGAACAGTCTACAGGCCATAATTATGAAGGGATTTCATTGTTGCTTGGTAGGATGACTCCAAATAATGTCTAGATGAGAATGTCCCCTTTTTATCGCGATCATTCAGCCTTGATGGCTGCCCGAGCCCAAAAACCTTTAGCATAGTCTATAGGTTGTATTTATGGAAGGATTTCATTGTAACTTGTTAGGTTGACTCCATATAATGCCTAGATGATGATATCCCCTTTTGGTCGTGATTGGTCAACTGTGGTGGCTACAGGTGCCCAAAGCCCGAAATTCTTGAGCACAGTATACAGGTCATATTTATGAAGGGATTTCATTGTAACTTTGTAGGATCACTCCAGATGATGCCCAGATGAGAATGTCCCCTTTTGGTTGCGATCATTCAACCATGATGGCTACCCAAGCCCAAAGCCTGAAAACCTTTAGCACAGTCTTCAGTTCATATTTATGAAGGGATTTCATTGTAACTTGGTAGGTTGACTTCATATAATGTCTAGATGAGAACAGCCCCTTTTGAACACCATTAGGCAACTGTGACGGCTACAGGGGCCTGAAGCCCGAAAACCTTTAGCACAGTCTACAGGTGATATTTATGAAGGGATTTCATTGTACCTTGGTAGGATGACTCCAAATAATGTCTAGATGAAAGTCTAGATGAAACGTCCCCTTTTGGTCGCGATCATTCAGCCTTGATGGCTGCACGAGCCCAAAACCCCAAAACCTTTAGCATGGTCTAGAGGTCATATTTATGGAAGGATTTCATTGTAACCTGTTAGTTTGACTCCATATAATGCCTAGATGATGACATCCCATTTTGGTCGTGATTGGTCAACTGTGACGGCTTCAGGGGCCAGAAGCCCGAAAACCTTGAGCACAGTCCACAGGTCATATTTATGAAGGGATTTCATTGTAACTTCGTAGGATCACTCCAGATGATGCCCAGATGAGAATGTCCCATTTTGGTTGCGATCATTCAACCATGATGGCTGCCCGAGCCTGAAGCCCAAAAACCTTTAGCACAGTCTACATGTCATATTTATGAAGGGATTTCATTGTAACTTGGTAGGCTGACTTCATATAATGTCTAGATGAGAACGTCCCCCTTGGACGCAATTGGGAAACTGACAGCTAAGATAATTATCGTTAATAATGAAAAGTAATAAACAGAGTAATCGTTTGACTGGACTGGTTACGTGAAATAATTCATTCGAGGCAAGGGACTATATTGTAAAACACTCATGCGGATTCGCACACTCGTGTTTGTACAACATCCCTCACCTCTCATGAATTATTTCACGTAACCAGTCCAGTCAAACGATTACTCTCTATGGGCTTAATGACACTTTCGACAGCCAGGGTCACCTCGTGTTTTATGAATGGTTGAAGAGAAGTTGACCATCACATGCAGTACACCTTAGTACACTGTGCCATTTTGCCCCCACGTGGGCAGTTGGGATTAAGTGCCTTGCCCAAGGACACAACATAGCTACCCCTGGTGGAGATCAAACCACATACCTTTCGGTTTGAAGTCCAATTCCATAACCACTGATTCACTGAGCTCCCAACAAATGAATAAATTGGTTCCTACAATAAAACCTGTCTTGAGAGACCACTGTCTTGAGAAACCACCTGTCTTGAGAGACCACATCTGCCAGGCACCGATTGGTTTTACTCTATAATGGACCTGCTATGGGAGACCACCTTTCTTGAGAGACCACCTGTCTTGAGAGACCACTGTGACCTGGTACCAACTTGTATTTTTATGCCATAATGGACCTGTCTTGAGAGAGCCCCCTTTGAAGACTGAAACCATGACAAAAACATTTTACCTGTTCTGGAATTGGAAAATCCATTGTGGTTATACTAACATAATTAAAAGTATTAAAAGCTCTTAATTGGGTTTCAATTGCTATTCAGTTACATAACTCATTAAAGATTGAGATGTTTTTATAAGACCCCAGTGAAAAGATAAGGATTATTGCTGAATAAACAATTTCATACATACCTGAAATGTGACAAATAGGATTATAAAAATAAATTTGTGTTGAAAATCTTCAATGAAGATTTACGACACTAATTTATTTTTATAATTTTTATAACAGTCCATTTCAATTTGTTACAAAAACTTCACAAAAAAGAACAACTACAAAGTAATTACAAAAATCCATTCTTCTCCATTTCTGAATTTTGTGGTTGGTTATTCACTGACTTGAGAAAACCTGAAACCTGTTATGAGAGACCACCTGTCTTGAAAGACCACTTTTGTGTGGCCCAAAGGGTGGTCTCTCAAGACAGGTTCTACTAAATTATAAAGTAAGGAATTCAATCACCAAATTCATTTTTAGCTTGACTTGACAAAGTCAAGATAAGCTATTGCCATTACGAGTACGGAAGTTTGTTGGTCTGTGAGTCTGTTCACATTTTCCTTTAGCACAGGCTCCCCCCCCCCCCCCCCCCCCATCCCCCAGTAGTTCTTGTCTGATCATCACAAAATTTCATATGCAGGTTTGGGGTCATGTCTAGATGAGAACGTCCCCTTTTGGTCGCGACTGGTCAACTGTATGGCTGCCCGAGCCCAAAACCAGAAAACCAATTCACAGTCTACAGGTCGTATTTATGAAGGGATTTCATTGTAATTTGGTAGGATGCCTCTGTATAATATCTAGATGAGAACGTACCCTTTTAGTCATGATATGTCAACTGTGATGGCTGCCCAAGCCCAAAACCAAAACCAAAAACTTTTAGCAGATATTGAACACAAACAGTCTGCAGGTCATATTTAATATCGAGGGATTTCATTTTAACTTGGTAGGATGAATCCATATGATGTCTAGATGAGATCTTCCCTTCCCCATTTGGTCGCGATCTGTCAACCGTGATGACTGCCCGAGCCCAAAACCCGAAAACCTTTAGCACAGTCTACAGGTCATATTTATGAAGGGATTTCATTGTAACTTGGTAGGTTGACTTCATATAATGTCTAGATGAGAACGTCCCCTTTTGGACGCGATTGGTCAACTGTGACAGCTACAGGGTCTCAAAGCCAAAAAACCCTGAGAATGTCCCCTTTTGGTCGCGATCATTCAACCATGATGGCCGCCCGAGCCCAAAACCTGAAAAACTTTACTACAGACCACAGGTCGTATTTGTGAAGGGATTTCATTGTAACTTGGTAGAATGACTCAGTATAATGTCGAGATGAGGTCATCCCCTTTTATTTGCAATCGGTCAACTGTTCTGGCTACACAGGCCTGAAGCCCAAAAACCTTTAGCACAGTCTACAGGCCATATTTATGAAGGGATTTCATTGTAACTTGATAGGATGACTCGTTTTGGAATAATTTCTCTGTAACTTGGTAACTTTCGTTGACATACATTAACGGTGAGGGTCACATACATTAACTGTGAAGGCCACATTAACCCACTCCTCAGTTCTTGAGTACAGCCTACATCTCATATTATTTTTGTTAAAAACATAGCATACAGGGAACAGAAATTAACATATTCCCAATTATCACAATTCTTGTCTTATTTCATAATCCTTTTATAAACATTGAACATTATCATTTTCATCAAACACAACACACATACAAGTTAAGCTGTAGTGTCATTGACACTTTCATTGATGTAGCAGTTCATTGCACCCTTTATCCAGTGCACACATTATTAAAATTTATTATTTTGAATATTACGTTTTCAAATTTAAAAAAAAATTTGGCAATATCATATCATGTGACCCCCTCCTTGGAATGAGCTAGATGAGCAGGGGTCATTCCAATGAGAGTTTACAAGATATGGATTACTTGAAATTGTTTGAAAAATAATTTGTTTTCTGCTGCTCAATTTGTAAATTATGCGGATGGATGTGACAAATTCATTAGGTAAAGGGAAAATCACATTGGTCTCAGTTTGGTCAATATTTCAGTTTATTTTGCAGTAAGGTACAAATCAGAGGAGTCAAACTGTGTGAAAATTCCCCCATGATTCAAAAACATAAAATCCTCATGAACTGAATCAACTTGAATTGAATCCTTGTGATGATGTTGAATTGAATTGAAGGCTGTAACTTTGAATGCTCCCACTATCATCTTCATACACACATAAAATGAAAAAAAACAGAAAAAATTATTAGTGCTTAATATAGGATTCTGCGAATATTTGAGATGCAATGTGATATTGATATCATACGTCTACTTCAAGGTTGATCCCGAATCAGTCTCAAGATTCAATTTTTTCAAATCTCTCATGTTTTGCACTTCTTTCTAAGGCTATATCTCAACTCTTCTTCAACGTCTCGACTCTGATAGAACATTTTGTACATATGTCTAATGGTGATAATATATATTTATTTGATGAATGGACTATATTCTGTTATCATTTACAGGTAATGTTTCAAATACAAGAGCCATCGTGGATTGCAGAGCTGCACAGTTTTACAGGTAATTGGTCAACTGTGACAGCTACAGGGTAACTACTTGTACGCTGCTGGCAGTTATTCCTGCCAAGGACAGGAAACCTCTTGCCACTAAAATAAGAATAATTTGGGAATTATTAACCCTTTGAACCCAAAGGGACACTTTTCCGAATCCTGATCCAGGATCGTGATATGACCTGAATTCGTAAAGTAGACAAGTCTGAAAATAAGCAATCTGTCATTTTCAAAATGAGGTCCCCAGAGAGTGAATTTGCTGATGCTATACCATACAGTGGGCCAATTTATCCTCTGGGTACCTCTTTCTGTTTGTTTAGGTTTGACACCTTGATTCAGATTAAGGTTCACAGAGGGTAAATTTAGTGATGCTACTCTGCTGTGGAGGGTAGCATCATCAAATTCACCCTCTGGGGACCCCATTTTGCAGATGACAGTCTGCTTATTTTCTGGCTTGAAGGTAGATAGTTGCTCAGTGAATTTGAGTGGTAGACCAATCAAGATTTTCAATGGGCAGCCCCATGGCTGCACATTGAAAATATTGATTGGTATTCCGCCAAGTCACAAATTTAAACTCTACCAGTTGATGTCTCTGCTCTGTTGTACATGGAATATACCATCAGGGTTCAAAGGGTTGACCAAATTTTCTCCTGTAAATTTAGATAACCTTTGGACCAATGACAGCAGCCATTACGTGATATGATGAAAAATATTTTTAAAAATACTCAGCGGGTTAAGAGTTAATAACCATAATAGATCACTTTAGAAATCCTTTCTGTTCAAGCCGAACGGTTGTAACATTTTTAAAGTGAAGATCCATTGAGCTTCACAAAGTCTGCACTGTTCAGTAGTATTAGGTCCCTCTGGGTCGGAGTGTAGTACCTGTTTAATATGACAGCGAATGTCGGATATGCAATGATTAATTCTATTGAAGTGGATAGCAATTGGAGTGTCCTGTTTGTGTTGAATATCTGTTAAATGTTCATGTACATGGATATTAAAGTGTCTTTTCGTTTCCCAAGCATATTGTTTACCGCCATTGTCACAGTACTTGTGATCTCACTGCAGGGTCTTCTAGATTTTTTAGGTATTATTGGTTTGAGCCCTGTGGGGGGAGAGGTTAAGTGTCAGGCATAATGCACAGCTTCCTGATGTTGCGGAAAGCAGGCTTATAATCTTCGTTGATGAAGGTCAGTGGTGATGTATGGCATCTATTTGCTTGCGGCTCATCTGTGCCTGAATTTAAAACGATCATTGTGCTGGAACACGGCCTTAAACAAAAGTCACTGATTGAGTCTACGGCTGGTTCTGGTTCTGCCATAACTTCAGCAAAAGGTCTAATATATTACATGTATTCCTAAGAGTTAATAACAGTTGAATAAAAATTAGATTAAAAATCTGTGTCTCATCAGGTCGGTTGGTATGACAGTATAAAGAGTGCATTCTATTTTTTTTTACATCTGTGGTCAGTGTTGTCAACATTATTAGGATCTGACTTCAGGTGAAGTATAAGGATACTGTGGTACCCAATATTTTGTGTTGGTGTGGAGTGGTGTTCATCATTAATTTAAAAACATATTGATCTGATCAAGGTATCTTGCATAGATATTTTTGTGTTGACTCCTCTCAATCCATGATGTTTGATGAGGTGAAAGCTGTTTCTCTGCAGTGTAGCAGCTTTCACCTCATCAAACAAAATGGCATCCTACCTTACCTGAAAACTAATAACACAGTATCTACTTTCCAATCTCAGAACTTGTTTTTGTCAATATTATAACGGAAATATGTTGTAAATATCCAATTTGCATTGCCACAAAAAATGTGAATATCATCAACATATTTATTTTTTGCTAACATCGAAGTATGTTGTTTAACTGGTAGAGTGCCAAATTATTTTTAGTCATCAAAATGAGTTCACAAATCTTTGCCTTGTTACAATTTATGGGAGAGTGCCTATAGGCCGTGTGAGCCATGCCTACAGGCACTCTCCCATAAATTGTAACTCGGAAAATCCATACAGACCAAATAATTTAGATTCAAGGATAATATGAAGGACACCCACAGAGTTTGAAGCCTCTGAGTTGCAATACCTACACTTTAGAGTAAAGCCCAAATATGGGCTTCCGGCACTCAATCAGCTGAAAACCTATTGAAGATCGCCAGGCAGTGGGAACCGAAGGCCTTTGTGAATTTCTTTTCAACCTACTCACAATTGTTTACAATTGGCTGTAAGGTATGTGCAAGCCCTACCTCGGAACTAACTCAAGCTTAAGAAACTTTTCCAAACAAGTTGGAAAAGTAATAGAGTGCAAAAGCATGAAAAAGATCGAAAAAGGGTCGAGCGAGACCAGCGCTCGAAATTACATGTACTCTTTCTGCACACCTCTTGTGTTTACCGAGCGCATGCCAACAACCGTGACGTCAATTCCTTTTATTTACGCCATTGTACTGGTCGGAAATTTTGTGACTCGTGCTATTATTTAGGTGTTATCTTCGGGAACAACTTATTTGTATGTGCTATCTTGTCTGATTATGTGCAAGTGGATTGTATCCTTTTCAAGCTTCTAAATTATTCACTATTTGATGATATTTTTCATAATTTTTGCTTGCTTTTTCTCACATAGTCTTGTTTTTCCCCCGCATGTGAACACAACCATTGTTCTGTTTTCTGTCGGCGGGAAGCTTGATTTCATTTATCAGATTATGCCTAAGACTATTCCTTGTTCCTCTTGCTTTCAGGTGAAACATGTGGACGACTCTCATTCCACATGTGCCACTTGCAACAATTGTACACAGGCCCAATCATGTGGTATTTGTGGGGTTTGGTCCTCAAAATTCGGGGCATCTGTAAACAAGGTGGTTCTGTCTAGAGCTAGAACCCCTCGTTCTCATTGTAAGGGTAGCCGTGCCTTATTAGACATTTCTGTGAGTGTATGTGGTGACTCTGTCACACAGGATTCTGATCTGTCTTTTTCTGTGGCGAGTTCCTCTGCAATTGTTCATGGTGCTAAGTGCTGTGATACCTGAAGTGGAGATCGTGGTCTCTTTGTCTTCTGATGTCACTCTTGTGGCGTCTGTTTTCATTAACAGCTTCTCCGAGGTCAGCTCGGTGACACTCTCCGATTTGCCTCCTACGCCGTCGACAGTTGCTGAGGAAGTTGTTACTACAGATCCTATTCCGTATGATGGATGACTCTTCCATCTCTTCTGTGGATGGTATACAGTCTCGGGGGCCCGAGACTCTATCTGCTGGTGTGTCTATGAGCTCTCAGCCTCCCCTGGCTTCGCAGCGAAGCTGTGCGGGTTTGCTCTCTGCTCCGTCTCATCTGAATAGGTTTGCTCCTAGTCGGTTGAGCCATTCAGTCGCTTCGGCAGCAATTCCTCGCCCCTCGAACGAATCGTTTATTGTTCCTCCTTCCCCTGCTAGTGTGCCGACTAGCAGGATGGGGCTGGGACATTGGCTTCCAGGGCCTGCTGTTCGGCAGAGTTCAGTGGCAGCCCCGGTTAGCTGTCACTCTTGGAACATTCCTCCGGTGATTCCTCACTGTGTTCCGAGTCTGGCTATCGATCAATGCTTGCCGTCGGTCTCTGAGGATGGGCAGTTGGGGCCTTCTGCTGCGCAGAGGCCAATGGCAGGTTCCTGTCATTCTTGGGACAATCCTCCAGTGTCTTCTCATCATGTCCCAGGTCCAGCTACCGATCGACGTACGTCGTCGGTCTCTTTAGAGGATTTGCAGGCAGGGCCTTCTATTCCGCAGAGGTCAGTGATTGCCCCTGGGCGTCACAATCAGGACTATCCTCTGGTGTCTTCTCACCGTCTCCCTATTCTGTCTGCCGATCGACGTTCATCGTCGGTCCCTTCTGAGGATTTGGGTTCTTCTACCAGAAGGGTCCATTGGGAAGACACTCCGTTGGCTTCCCTGTACCTCCTGAGGCACAACCTCCTTTGGTCGGTCGCCGAGATGTTTCGCCTGGCCCTTTGGATACTGCACAGTATTCACAGGAGGTTTCTGCTGGTCAGCCCAAGTTGGGCTACGTCTCTTCTGCAACAGAGGATGATGATTTTCTTGAAGGTGATGGGCCCTCCTCGTCAGTCTTGGGGCAGGCTTTGGATTTTGTCTTTGGCTTATTGCCTGACATTCAATCTTCAGACCAGCCATCTGTGACCATCCGGCCGCGGTCCTCAGTGGAGCGCCGTAACCCTGTTGAGCTTTCTAGCTCTGGGGCTTTGCGTCCTCTGCAATCGGCTCAGGTTGTTGAGTCCTTCCAGGGCTTGGATGCCAAAATGCATTCTAAGGCCCTCAAGGGTTCTTTCTTTTCTAGAGCGTATGCCTTTCTACCTCCATCGCGGTTTTGTATTTACGATTCCGTCTGTTCACCAGTCTTCCAAGGGATGACTACTGTGGATGAGGATTCTTCTTCCCTCGGGTTGACTAAGCCTAAGTCGGCAGTTCTCCCGATGTCGATAGTTGAGTCTATGGTGGGCCTGTCCTGAGAGATGGTGGGTATGTTATCTCTCGCGGACCATGTCATCGCTGCCCTGGATGAATATTTCCACCAGGGCAGTTTGATGATGCTCAGACGCCTTTTTGCGTTTTGTCACAGGCTCTTATGAACTTGACACACGCTCACACCTGTAACACGGCTAATTTGGAGCTGGCACGCCGGGATGCGGTGTTGGATTCTTCTCCATCCCTTCCTTCTGAGCAGCATGCTGTTCTGAGGTCTGCCTCTTTGGTTGTACCTTAGTTGTTCCATGGTTCCGTGGAAGCTGTCCATGGTGAGGTTCTTCATCATTTGAAGGACCAGCTTTTGCTACGACAGCTGGACCAACCTACTGCTGAGGGTGGTGGTCGTTCCAGGCCTGCCAAGCGTCCTGCTGCATCTGCGACAGCCTCAAAGAGGAAAGTCTCTGGACTCTGTTACTTCCCAAGGGGGTGGTTTCTACTCTCGGGGGCCTAGAAGCCGCAAATGAAGGTCCTCACCTCGATTCGCCTCCAGTCGGGGGAAGGCTGTCGCTGTTTTACGACCATTGGACAGAGATAGCGTCGGACATTTGGGTCCTCGACGTCATCCAATCCAGTCTGCGACTGTCCTTCCATCGGCACCCCAGTTTATCTCCTCCCGACTCAGGTGACATCGGGTCCCTTCCGATTCTCTACGTCAGGACCTTCTGATGCAGGAGATCGACAATCTCCTCTCCAAAGGGGCGATCGAGGTGGTCAGGAACACCTTTTCACCGGGGTTTTACTCGAGACTTTTCTTGGGGCCAAAGAAAAACAGCCAGTTTCGTCCTGTCATCGATCTGAGTATCCTGAACGAGTACATTATAGCACCTCGTTTCAGTATGGAGACTTTCCGGTCAGTTCCCCGTTCAATTCATCAGGGCGACTTTGCTGCAGTATCGACCTGAAGGATGCCTACTTCCATGTACCCATTCATCTGGTGTCACAGAAATACCTTCGGTTCTCATTTCGGGATCGAGTCTATCAATTCAGAGCTCTCCCATTTGGATTGAACCTGGCTCCTTGGGCCTTCACCCGACTGATGTCACATGTGCTTTCTTTTCACCGTACTCAGTTGGCTGTGACTTCGTCAGCCTACCTGGACGACATCCTCCAATGGCACCACGATGATAGTAGGCAAAGAAACTGCCTGAGTCAATCGCGAGAAGTCAGATCTCCTTCCTTCTCAGCAATTTCGTCATTTGGGGATGGATTTCGACACGCTTCACAATGTGGTGTTGGTCCCCAATGCTTGGGCGGCGATTCTTTCTGCCTTGACTCGGAAACTTTCAATCTTCCTCGGTCTCGTCCAGGACTTTCCTTCGGATGCTGGGCCTTTGCGGTTTGGTGACAGATCTCATTCTGCTTGGTCGCTTGTTTGTCCAACCTCTCCAACACTTCCTGTTGGATCATTGGCGTCCGAATGTAGATACACTGGACCTGGAACTTCCTATTCCTCAGTCCCTGCTTTGTCACCACCCTTGGGCCGATGTTACCTGGCTGACACAGGGTGTTCCATTGGATTTTCCTTTGGCTGATCGCATCCTTACTGCGGATGCCAGCAATTGGGGCTGGGGTGCGACGTTGGATCCTCTCGGTCTGTCCACTCACGGTGAGTGGAACAGAGAGCAGGTGGGCCTTCATATCAACCAGAAGGAGCTCCTTGCTCTTCTGTTTAGTTTTCGGCTGTGGATCCCTCACCTGTCGGGTCACATTGTCCTACTTCTTTCGGACAATTCGACAGTGGTGGCCTACATACGGAATCAAGGAGGCACACATTCAATTCCCATGTATCGGCTATCTCAGGATCTTCTTCTTTTGGCGCAGGATGTAAACGCTCGGGTGTCCATTCGGCACATTCCCGGGCGTCTCAACGCCCTAACAGACTCCCTGTCCCGACGCGACAGTGTTCTTCCAACCGAATGGATGCTACATCGGTCGGTGTTTCAGGTGATTTGCGAGCGGTAAGGACGTCCTCTGGTCGACCTTTTCGCCACTCTCTGGAATCATCAGGTAGAGACCTTTGTCTCTCCTTGTCCAGATCCTCTGGCATTTGCGGTAGATGCTGTGTCTCTGGACTGGACAGGTTGGATCGGCTATGCCTTCCCTCCTGCACTGATTCTTCCTCAAGTATTGGCAAAGATTCGTGTTTGCAGTTGCTGGATTATTCTGATCACACCTCTGTCTCCACAGAGGGTGTGGATCAATCTGCTGCGGCCTCTGATGGCAGATCGGCCGATTCGTCTACCTCTGCATCGCGATCTTCTTTCCCAGGGTCATCCCAGGAAGTATCACAACAACCTGGCGAGCCTGTCCCTTCACGTCTTTCTTTTTTCAGATCCTGTCTCCGACGTAGAGGTTTTTCGAGACGAACAGTGGAGTGCATTTTTGCATCGCGGCGACATTCCACTGGCATGACTTATGCTGCGAAGTGGAAGGTTTTCTGCCACTGGTGTACCTTTTTGACTCCAAGGGCCTCCAGCCTATTATGATTAAGGGCTATCAGTCTATGCTGTCTGATACTTTCTTTTATGTGGAAAAGCGGTGCATCGGTCGTAATCTTTTTCTCTCCAAACTCATTCGGCACTTTTCTTTGAAGAGGCCTCGAGTTTTGCATCGTACACTCAAGTGGAACTTGGAATGGGTGTTGCATTGTTTGGAGGGGCACCATTCGAGCCTTTATCTGAGACCGATATGCGTTTTCTCACCTATAAGACGGCTTTCCTTCTAGCGTTTGCTTCTGCTCGACGTGTCAGTGAGCTTCATGCGCTATCTGTTGATTCTGCTTTCTTCAGAAATGAGGCTAACAGTGTCACCTGCGCTACTGATTGCTCTTTTCTGGCCAAGAATCAACTTCCTGATTCGGTACCTCCTCCCATCTGCATTCGGGCTCTCCCTGCTGTTGAAGGCCGAAGGCCTCTTCTTTGCCCTGTTCGTGCGATCAAGACTTACATTAATTGCACTCAGTTCATTAGAAGAGGGTCGGAAGAGATTCTTTCTGTCTCTCATTCCTAAGAGTCAGTCTGTCTCTTCCCATTATATTTCCAGATGGATCTGTCTTGCAAACAAGCTGGCTTATTACCGCTTGTCTGCTTCGGATTTTGTTTCGAACCGGTTTAATGCTTATGAGGTTCATGCCATTTCTACATCCTGGGCGTTCGCCAATTCTGTTCCGCTCTGGGATGTTATGAATGTGGCTTACTGGAGGAATGCTTCTACCTTCTCCTCCTTTTATCTCCGCCACCTACAGCAGCAATCTGAGGACCTTTATTCTTTAGGCCCTCTCGTTGCTGCTCAGGCTGTTGAGCACCCTTGTTAAATTTGTTTTTATCGGGTTTGTGCTTCGCTCAGCCTTGTTCTTTTCAGGTGCCTTCTCTCTATCATCATTACAGGTTTCGCTATTGTTCTCTGCCCTCCTTGCTTTTCTTTCTGCTGCTCTTGTTGGTATTGGTTATGTGATTCACCTCCTCCTATTGTTTATTCAGCCAATTGTAAACAATTGTGAGTAGGTTGAAAAGAAATTAAAATTTTTTAGTAAATTTTGTTTCTTAACATACCTACCACAATTGTTTACCAGAGGCCCACCCTCCTTGGGGATATCTTTGATATCGATGCCTCCCTGCTAAATCACAAACTTCTCGTTGGCGGAAATACGGAATTGACGTCACGGTTGTTGCGCATGCACTTGGTAAACGCAAGTGGCGTGCAGAGAGAGTACCTGTAATTTCGAGTGCCGGTCTCGCTCGACCCTTTTTTGATATTTTTTGTGCTTTTGCACTCTATTACTTTTCCAACTTGTTTGGAAAAGTTTCTTAAGCTTGAGTTAGTTCTGAAGTAGGGCTTGCACTTACGTTACAACCAATTGTAAACAATTGTGGTAGGTATGTTAAGAAACAAAATGTACTAAAAAATTTTAATTTTTGATTGTTCAGCATTGTTTATTTATGGCAAAAACTCCCCCCCCCCACTCCCCCATCTGTTTTTCTATATGTGACCAATGAGAGTTCTAGCAATATATTTATATGGAGATCAGTGGGTACACTACATGAATATGTGATGTTGCAGCCTTGACTCTCTTGTCTTTGGTCATGCATCACATTTTACAAAAACATCACACAAATTTAGTCACAGTTAAGAAAGTGATTCAATAACCTTGATCCTAAAACCAACTTTGGCTTACCAAATTATAGAGAGGTGCTGTATTTTGAGTTCAGTATTGGTTTTGGTATGGTGTACCGCAGTATTAGTATCTGACTTTACTGAGATGTGCTGATAGTACCCAAGTGGAATTCACACCAGGAAAATACAGAACCAGTTGTTCTTGTATCATTCTAATACAATGACACAAATGTGATTGCCAGAGAGCTCATCATTGGCATTCTTTTGCCAACCCAAATAATAGCCACATGTACCATAATTCTGTGACTTGTTCCAAATACATGTTAACCTTTAAAGACCTATTTCAGGTTTTTACAGTCTCGGAGCATATACCCTCAACACGATATTATTGGGAGGTCCTGGTGACAATAGACAAATTGCCAGGGTAGTGATTTATAGTCAAGTCTTGGCTGCCTTAACAGGCAGCCAAGACTTGACTAACAATAACCGCTAAGCAATTGAACATGATTGTACAGGTTATAGTCTTATGAGAATTGCCCTGCCTCTTAAACAGAAAAGAAAATCAATCACTTCTTTCATGAAAATGAACACTTCAGCTACTATCAAGCCTCAACAAGGCCTTATAAATGGAAAATATAGAAAATGTGAAAATACAGATGGTTTCGATATTCAATGATTGGTTTGGTTCCGTTTTTTGTTATCTCCATTATACATGTATTGGTATCGTTCATTTTTTCAGTTTAATGCACATCTCCGCTAAATTACTTCCTCTTCACAGTAAATCAGTGCTAACTCAAATAATCCATTTAAGCACAAAATTGGCCATCATTCTTCTGATTTTTGTATTTCTCTCAAAACATAGTAGATTTCCCTTCTTTGAAATTTGCTTAACATGGTCTATCCCATTCCAATGAGGGGTCTTTAGCTGCAGTAGTGTGATCACAACAATAGTATCTTTTACAATCAGATCACAATCAGGTTGTGACACACTTACAAAGCAGGTGTGAAAACCTCATAAGTAAAGTATTGTGAAATTAGGACCGAATTTAGAGATACTTTTGAAAATAGATCGAATCTCAGATGCAGTGTTCTGGCACTTGTTTAACAGTGGTAGAGATTCTATCGTGCTCTGGGTGAAAAAGTAGATAAACAATTTTAACTTGATTGCAACCTAGTAGCATTCTGGTCAAAAGACTCTGTCTGATTTCGTGATGACTAGAACTATGCGGTGTTTTGGTTTTCTGGTCAGTTCCATTTTTTTGTGGCAAATTGGAAAGCCAAACCCATCAAAAACTGGCCGAAAGGTTTCACTGTGTATTGTGCAAAAACTGATCAAACTATCTCAACTGAGAGTGAACTAGATTAGTTCCCCCTGTGGACTCTCATCACTTATTCTATCTGGCAAAGTCGGGAGCGCAGTGGCTCAGTAGGTAGAGGTGCAGGCTGCAAGCCGAGAGGTCATCGGTTCGAATCTCACCTGCGGCAACCGCATTGTGTCCTTGGGCAAGACACTTCATCTCCATTGCCCGCTTGGGGGCACGATGACGTCGTGTACTAAGGCGTACTGCACGTCGATGGTACGCATGTCTTCAACCAATCTAACACTGCCTGTGCTGCAGTGCGGAGTTACATTGTTGGGGAGCTGGCAGCTGCTCGTCGTTGCTTGGTCGTTCTCTCCGGGTACTCCGGCTTCCTCCACCCGTAAAACTGTCAAGGTCATGATTAGCCATTGTGCATAAATATGTGACCTTAAACATCAATAAATAAATAAATAAATAAATAAATAAATAAATAAATAAATAAAATGTGAATTGGCCTCGTGGGAGTTGGTCTAAAGGGAATTGGTCTAGTGGGAATGAACCCTCTCATCACTAAGCCTATCTGGCAAAGTCAAATAATGGAGAAAATGTGACAATGAGAACACAACATAGATTAAATGATCTTTATTTACATGTATATGTTAACTTAGTGTGTGTTTTTTTTTACTGAATACACTTCGTAAACTGATTGAATACCTTAGTAAACTGATCCCATATAACCCCCGAAGAATATTCAAAGAGCAGTTAATCTGAACTCATATTGGGGGTAGTTACAGACATAGCTATTGTGGTGAGTGGTGTCACATACAAACTATTGCAGATTTTTTTCAAAGTTAACCCTTTTCTTACGAATCGGGCGCATCCGCCCCCGTAATTTTCAAATTTAACAATTGGAAAAAAATATACTTTTAAAAAAATTTATCAAAACCATATCATATGACCCCTCGTTGGAACGAGCTCATCGAGCTCGTTCCAATGAGGGGGTCACATGATATGGTTTTGTTGAATTTTTTTGAAAAAGTTTTTTTTTGATATCCTGTGCATTGGGTAAAGGGTTAAGAAGCCTGAAGTGTAATTTACTTTATGTTCTTACCACACAGATGAAAAGAACCGAAACCAAGGTTTTTTTTCCTGCAATTGAACCAAAATTGAATCTGTTTTTGATGTAAATAAAAGGAAAATTTTCTGTCAAAAAAATGCATTGCGAGCATCCCCTTCATAGTAAGTTGGGTAATGAGCTAGAGATAAAATATGTGATTAAAGTGTCAACAAACCTCCATGCTGGGACCTGTTAACGCTATCTCTGTCACCACTGCCAGTTCAAACCCTTTTTGTCTGTTTAGTATCTCTCTCGCTCATTAACCCTACATCTCTGCCCCACCCAATGCCCCCCCTCCCCCAAACAAATCAGAGTTTGTAAACAACAAAAGAAGAAATATGTCCCATGAACCTCATGAATGAGAGAGAGAGAGAGAGATTTCAAATTGACTACGGTGACAGAGACAGGTTTAAATAACCAAATAAAAGAAAATTTACTTTTAAAAAGAAACAAAATTAAAATTTGAAAGAATTGGAATGAAGTGTGCCCTGGCTTCACATAACTGTTCCTTAAGCCTTAATTACAAATTTGATTTTATATGTTTGTAGCAAGATTCCTGAAACTGTACCTTTAGCTGTTGTGAACAGGCAGTGTTCCTCTGGTTTGCAAGCATTCATGGACATTGCAGGTAAAATAAACACTTTCCATGAACAGTGAGTAAATTTAATGACTAGAGAAGTCATTTTTTGGGCCAGAGAATCAATATTCAGTGATAGCTCAAGACAGTTTAATGTAGAAATATTTGAGTTTCAATCTCATAATAATTTCAAAATAATTTTAGGCCACACAAAATAAATTAATTGATTCTCAGTCAGTTGTTTACAGATCAGTGAGTGAGGGAGGGTTTTATTATTGTTTTTCTTGCATATATATACATGTATTGAGAATGGATTAAGAGGCTTTCTGCTGTCTTCAAACAAGGTATAATAAAACATGCCTAATTATACAAATAAACTCATTTAATTTTAAAATGAAACTGTTTTGCATCTTTCGTTATGCTTTTCAGGTTTCAGTGACATTTATCAATTAAAAAATGTAAAAAGTTTCCAGTCTCTAGATTTTGTAGTAATATTGGAAGACATTGCAAGACAACAAAAATGTCCAATGAGGGGTTTCAGTTTCAGTGAGGGATTGCTTGAAAATGGGTATGAACTTAGCAAATCTGTGATGTTCCCAAATCAAACCAATATAAAGCCCTGTGTTCCCTCCACCTTTTTACCTGCAGCATATTTTACAACTGTGCTTGTTGAGTTTTCTTAAATAAGCATCCACCACAAATCACAATGCAGGTACGGGCATAAAGATTAATTTACACTGGTTTTGTTTTGTCTTCTATAGAAGGGTGGGGGTTATGGATTAGGGTTTAATCCCAGGATCGGGAATTTGCTGGGTTCCCAATTCCAAAAGCCGATCACGGTACCCAGGAAATCAAAAGCACAGAACTGGGAATGCGCATGTTTGTGCTGAACTGAAGTTTTAAATATTGATAAACTGCCAGACGTAACTTTGTAAGACTTTGTTAGTCATTCCACGTCTGGATGTTTTACAATTCTGCTTCCTGAAGAACCTTTTTCACCAAATCACTGTAGCTCTCATTCAGTTCCGAGGGACTCCTCGCATCAACAGTGAGATTTTCACTCGCTCCTAAGTTCAAACTCGTCTTCATTTTCAGAATCACAAGTATCACTCACTATTCACTACTTCCTTCAAAGTCAACTTGTTCTTCACTGCTGTCACCAGTCTCCTTTGCTGTAAGAGGAAGTGATGATAAAACTAATGATTCTGAAAATGAAGATGAGCTGGAAGCGGGTTTGGTTTTCACACTCCTCTTAGGAGTATGGAGATGGCAGATTGCCAATAAAATCATTTTCACGAAAATAAAAGCATCTTGTTACTCTCGGAAACTTACTTTTTATTATCCAAGACATTCCCAGTGTAATTTCATTCCCATTCCCATTTCTATAGAAACCAGAAATGTATTAAACCCTATTATGGATATAAGTCTCCAAACCTTTGTTAACAGAAAAGTCTCTCATACTTTCAAAGAGAAAACAGTTCCCTATATTGATTTGATGGTCACTTTTTCATTTACACCAGCTTCATTAAAATATTTTTGAACTATCATTTCATATTTCTTTTGCAGTACAAGATAATAATTTTTCAACACATAATTCTTGTGTACCACAAAAATACTGAATTGTTGATGTGGCACTCATATTGTTTACTGCCTAAGAGGTTTGAATGTGAATGAGAGCCTTTGAGATACAACATTCTTGAAAATTGTGATTATTATTGATTTATTAAAAATTCCAGGAATTCTTTTGGGTGTATATACAGGGTTCCCTTCAGGCCTTAAATTCATGGAACAAGGTCATTCAAGGCCTTGAAATCCTGGAAAATGTGTCAGGAGGCCTTGAAAAGCCTTGAATATTCATGAAGTTGAAGCATGTAATCAAAACTATATAGTTTTGTATGCCAGACTTCGTGAAGGCATACTCCTAACTAGGACCCTCCAGTGAAGGGAAGGAGGAGGGGAATAATGAATGACTGGAGGGTCCTAGTTAGGACTAGTGAAGGCAGGCCTTGAAAGTCCTTGCATTTAGCTATTGTCAGGCCTTGAAAAATGCCGAAATATGTTGAGAAATGACCTTGAATAGCCTTGAATTTTATCTGTCCTTGCCTTGCTAAAGGAAAATGTGAACAGACTTTCAGACTCACAGGCTACTGCACACGTGATGGCAATAGCCTATCTTGACTTTGTCATGTTAATCTGAAAACCAACAGATTGGCATTACATTTTGGGCCAGATAACCATTTCACAAAATTATGTCACCATGGCTGAATGATCGCAACCAAAATGGGACGTTCTCATCTTAACATTATGTGGAGTCATCCTACCAAGATACAATGAAATCCCTCCATAAATACGACCTGTAGACTGTGCTAAAGGTTTTCGGGTTTTGAGTACGGGCAGTCATCACGGTTGACATATCGCGACCAAATGGGGAAGTTCTCATCTAGACATCATACAGAGTCATCCTACCAAGTTACAATGAAATCACTGTGTATTATATATGACCTATAGACTGTGCTAAAAGTTTTTGGGGTTTGGACTTGGCCAGCCATACGTTTGACAGATCATGACCAAAAGAGGACGTTCTCATCTTGATATCATCCTACCAAGTTACCATGAAATCCCTTCATAAATATGACTTGTAGACTGTGCTAAAGGTTTTCGGGTTTAGGGCTTGGGCAGCTATCACGGTTGACCGATAACAACCAGAAGGGGATGTTCTCATCTAGACATGGCCTCAAACCTGCATATGAAATTTCGTGACGATTGAACAAGAACTATGGGATGTATCCTGTGCTAAAGGAAAATGTGAACAGACTTTCAGACTCGCAGGCTACTGCACACGTGATGGTAATAGCTTATCTTGACTTTGTCATGTTAATCTGAAAACCAACAGATAGGCATTACATTTTGGGCCAGATAACCATTTCACAAAATTATGTTCCTTATAAAAAAAAAAATATCACTTTTTAAGTACTTCCTCTTTGTTGATCTGACTTTTTTTATATGTAATCATAATTTGTAATGCTACATGCCGACAGTTACTGTTACTTTTGTTATCCCCCACCAAAACGAAGTTTGCGGGGGATAGGTTCCATCCATCCCTTCATCCATCCAGGCATCTGTCCATCTGGTCGTCTAGGCATCCATCCGTAACAACTTTGGACTGATGTATATCTCTTTTGTATGCTGATGGACCACTGACAACTTTGCCCCCTTTTTAGTTAACCACTTATTAGTTGGGGATACCGGTGGCATTGCACCTTGTTCTGGCAGACATTGTTTTGCTTTTGAATTTTTTATCAAAATTATCATAGATGCTGTGGCAGGTACTGGTCTTTTGTATTGCTTTAGCAATACTCTCAGAATGCTCGTTCTTATTTTAGGTGGAATCAACAGTGGTGCATATGACATTGGTATGGCAGCAGGGTAAGAGTAGTAGTAACCTAATTCAAGATTATCAAGAGTCATTTTCTTATTGAACAATATCATATATACAGCAAACCTAAATTTTTGGCAGAGAGCGCAGTGGCTCAGTGGTAGACTGTTGGACTTCTGTGCTAGAGGTCCCTGAGTTCGATCCCCATCGTTGTGTCCTTGGGCAAGGCACTTTATCCTGGTTGCCTACATGGGGGCACAATGATGCCATACACTAAAATGTACTGCATGTCAATGGTGCACATGTCTTCAACTGCTGTAACCCTCGTTGAGCTGAGCTTGAACAGAGTTAGAATGTTGAGCTGACTGTTGCTTGACGATGCCCGGTGGTTCTCTCTGGCTTCCTCCACCTGTAAAACTGACACAGTCATGATTAGCCACTGTGCATACGTATGTGACCTTAAACACCACTAAATAAATAAATAAATGATGTTCAGCATATGGGGATACATTCAGATGAGTGGATTAGTGGCAGACATTAACCCTTTACCTAACATGAAAAGCAGATGACACTTGCAAAAAAAATTCTCAAATAACTCATTTTTAGCTCACCTGGCCTAAAAGGCCATGTGAGCTTTTCTCATCACTTGGCGTCCGTCGTCGTCCGTTGTCCGTCGTCCGGCATCTGTAAACGTTTTCACTTTTTCATCTTCTTCTTTGCAACCGCTGAGCCGGTGTGAACCAAACTTGGCAGGAATGGTCTATGGGAGGTCCTCTACAAACGATCCTCATTTTGTTCCCCGTCAGATGAAAAACATGGCTTCCAGGGGCATTCTTTGATTCTGGTTGGTGGATTTTCAAAAATCTTCTCCTCTGAGACTGCCTGGCCAAATGTTTCGAAACTTCATATAAATGATGACTGGGACCCCCTCTTCCAACGATCCTCATTTAATGTTGATTGGGTTACAAACATGGCCGCAATTGCGGCTTATAGTTCCTGTAGAAACCCTTTGGGAAATCACATTTTCCTCTTCTCTGGAAAAACCAAGGCGAAGTGAAAACAAACCTGGCAGGGATAGTCTATGGGAGGTCCTCTACAAATGATCCTCATTTTGTTCCCGTGGGTTGAAAAACATGGCCACCAGAGGCATTCTTTGATTCTGATTGGTAGATTTCCAAAAATCTTCTCTGAAACTGCCCAGCGAAATGTTTTGATACTTCACATAAACGATGACTGGGACCCCCTCTACCAACAGTCCTCATTTAATGTTGATCGGGTTGCAAACATGGCCACAATTGCAGCTTATAGTTACTATAGAAACCCTATGGGAAATCACATTTTCATCTTCTTCTCCGGAACTGCTGAGCCGACTTGAACCAAACCTGGCAGGGATGGTCTATGGGAGGTCCTCTACAAACGATCCTCATTTTGTTCCCGAGGGTTGAAAAATATGGCCGCCAGAGGCATTCTTTGATTCTGATAGGTGGATTTTCAAAAATTTTCTTCTGTGAAACTGCCAGGCCAAATGTTTTGATACTTCACATAAGTAATGACTGGGACCCCTTCTACCAACGATCCTCATTTAATGTTGATCGGGTTGTAAACATGGCCACAGTTGCGGCTTATAGTTACTATAGAAACCCTATGGGAAATCACATTTTCATCTTCTTCTCTGAAACTACTGAGCCGATGTGAACCACACTTCGCAAGAATGGTCTATGAGAGGATGGAAATATGTGGCTACCAGGGGCTATATTCTAATGCTTAACCCAATGCCTCTCCTTTCTGCACAAAAGATCGGTACTGTCAACAAAAATACTTGTTTTTTGAGAATCTGGTAAGGGTTGGTTCCAGTTTTCTCCACTGAGAACTGGGGGAAAAAAACCCAACATATTGTGTATACAGTACAAGTCAAAATAAGCTGTAGCATAACTGCAATAAACTAAGTAAACTGCTGCTCCTGCTCTGACAAGATCAGAATCTGACATTTTCTGGAAAGCTATCAGTGAGAGCTTTCCAGAAAATGATGTCAGCTTCTGGTCTTATCAGTGTAGGAAGAGAAAAAGATACACAATTTATAGGATTATCCTACAACTTATTTTGACTTAATTGTAAACTATTGGAACTGTACATGGATGCTGATATATGCTCATTACTCATGTTCTTATCAGATAATCTTGGTTGTTGACAGGTGTTTGGAGAAAACAGAAGATTTTGCTAACATTCTTGCAATCATGTCAGCTTAGATGACAGTAATTATTGTATATCCTTTTAAGATTTGACAGAAATTGGAGTAATGTGTTTCCTGTAACCCAACCCTTTTACCTATCTAAAGCTATTTTGAAAAGAGAATACTGTCTGAAAAAAGTCGTAATTTTTCAAAAATATTTAACTTTCTTTTACTGATTTTTTTGTTGAAAACAGAATTCATAAATGTGTGCATTTTCAAGAAAATCTTCTTTGAAACTACAAGGCCAAATGGTTTGAAAACTTAGTGTGACTGATGACTGTAACCCCCCCCTCCCCCGTCTTCTACCAATGATCCTCATTTTAATCTTCATTGGGTTGCAATTATGGCTGCAATTGTGGCTTATAGTTACTATAGAAACCCAATATGAAATCATATTTTCATCATCTTCACTGAAAGTACTGAGCCAATGTGAACCAGACTTGGCAGGCATTGTCTTTGAGAGGTTCTCTACAACTGTTACTCATTTTATTTCTGTTGGGTGAAAAACGTGGCCATCAGAAGCATTCTTTGATTCTGATTGGTCAATTTTGAAAACTCTTCTTCTCTGAAACCACAGGGCCAAATGTTTTGAAACTTTGCATGGTTGATAACTGTGACAACCTCCACCAACATTCCTCATTTTAATGTTGATCGTATTGCAAACATGGCCACAATTGTGGTTTATAGTTACCATAGAAAAAAACTATAGGAAATCACATTTTCATCTTCTCTCTGGAACTTTTGAGCTGACATGAACCAAAAACTTGGCAAGAATGGTCTATAGGAGGCTCTCTATAAACGATCCTCTTTTTGTTCCCGTAGAGATATTCTGTGATTCTATTTGATGGATTCAAAGGTTTTGAAACTTCACGTGATTGAAGACTGGGACACCTTCTACCAATGATCCTCTGTAATGTTGATGTAATCTTGCAAAATATGGCCACAATTGCAGCTTATAGTTACCATGGAAAGCCTATGGGAAATCACATTTTTTATATGTATTTCCAGGTGAGCGATTACAGGCTCTGTAGAGCCTCTAGTTTAAATTTTTTGTCTCAAAAATATAGGTTATGACCCCTCATTGGAATGATCTCGATGAGCTCGTTCCAATGAGGGGTCATAACCTATGTTTTTGAGACAAAAAATGAAAAAATAATGAAAATTAATTGGCGATTTTTGAGAATAGCGCTGACTGGTTTTGGTCATTACGTTGGGTAAAGGGTTAAAAAGTAAAAAAAGTTTAATGAGAGGTGTATTTTACTGAACCAAACACTACATATTTGTACGATTTACTGCAATTTTGGAAGTTTTTATTCAACAATTTTGCTTAAAAACGCTAATTTTGTGATCCACATAGCTCGATGGTTATACAACATGCAGCTTTGATACTTCACACTTGGATTTCCTGTTATCTGAAGGGGTGCATTCCATTTTTACGTTTTGGGAATTCGATTCATGAATTAAGGGATGTAAATTTTTGCATTTTTTTCTTTGTTTTTTTTTTAGCCTCAGCTTTTAGAAATTTTGGAAATATAATCTTCACACAGAAACCATATCTAAAAACTTGTTGCCATCCAAGGAAATTCTCAATGCTTAATGTTAAAGTGTGTAGTGTCATAAGGACAACATCTAAGAAATTAAAAAATGTAATATTTCTATGAAATTTTGGATGCTGGCCAAAAGATCCCCAAACCAAAACATCCCCAATAGTTGGTCAAAACATCTCCAACAGTTGGTCAAAATGTCCCCAACAATTAATCAAAACATCCCCAACAGCCCGTCAAGACATCCCCAACATTAGTCAGGACATCCCCTAGTTCATTCTTTGCATAACCGTATTATTAAAATATATTTGAAGCTCATTCAAGTAGTTTGATATTAAATTGTCTATTTTTATATTACTAGTAATCAAGTTTTAATGTTTTTCATTCATCTTGAGTATGGGTATACAGAATGGTACATTGGCCAAACTTTCCACAACAGTTGGTCAAAATGACAACACATCTGAAGATTACAGCTCTAGAAGCATGTTTTTTAGTGCCTTGAATGCCATGTCAGGAGGAAACCGTGGAGCCACACAGGTTTCAGCTCACCACCCACATGGCAGACTTCTGTGGGCCAACTTCACAGTTGGTATCCATTGAGGGGAGGTTCTCTCACAAAAGGCACTACCTATTCAAGGGTTCTCTTGATATCAGCATGAAAATCCATGTTAGAGACCAGAGCATTCTTGATTGACGTGTTTATAACTTGACGTCTAAGCTGCAGATGTGATGATGAGGATCTGGATTGGACATAATCAGCAAAACAACTAGTTCACACTGCAATTTATCTTAAACAATCAGGTTAATCTTTTGAAGTTACATAATGTAATGATGGTCACAGAATATTATGGCAAAAAGTGGGATCTTGTAAGTCATAGTAGTTCATATACTAATCCTTTGATGAAAATCTTATTAATTGTAAGCAATGCATAGCCTTAATTTTTAAGTATAATAAAATAAATATTAAAACCCTGATATTTTGCAACTGCAAATATTTTTATTGTACAGGAATGTTTTAGAATATGCAACAATTTAATTGTTGCTTTTTTGATAAGAATTTTTTTTTATAATTGATCAAGGCATTTTAATTGTTTTTCAGTATTTTTCAAAGTTCGAAAAAATATATTAAGATGCATATTTATTTAACCTGCTTTTAAATGTCTTTCAGTATTTTTCAATGTTTGAAAAATATATTAGCATGCAGATTTATTTAACCTGTTTTTAAATTCATTAATATTAGCTCATCTGGCTGAAAAAGGCCATGTGAGCTTTTCACATCACTTAGCATCCATCGTCTGGCGTCCGTAAACTTTTCACATTTTCATCTTCTTCTCTGTAACTGCTGAGCTGGTGTGAACCAAACTTGGCAGGAATGGTCTATGGGAGGTCCTCTACAAACGATCCTCATTTTGTTCCCGTCGGATGAAAAACATGGCTTCCAGAGGCATTCTTTGATTCTGGTTGGTGGATGTTCAAAAATCTTATCCTCTGAAACCGCCAGGCCAAATGTTTTGAAACTTCACATAAATGTTGACTGGGACCCCCTCTACCAATGATCCTCATTTAATGTTGATTGGGTTACAAACATGGCCGCAATTGCAGCTTAGAGTTATTATAGAAACCCTATGAGAAATCACATTTCTTATCAACCTACCTTACAGTTGTTTACTACAGGCTCGCACTACAGTGGAAGACCCTAACTCGGATAAAATACTCTATATTTTAATCTTTTCCAAGAGATTTGGAAAAGAAAAGTGGTGTAAAAACACCACGAAAAAATAAGCCAAAACTTGGTCGAGCATCATCGGCGCACTCCAAGTAGGGGACACTCTTCTCTTAGTACAATTCCACGACTTCTGTTAACCAGTGTGCAAAGCAGTCATCGAATCATTCTTTTTTCGTCCGACGTTCAAGGATGACGTTCGGCCATTTGTATTACGAAACAGTGATAATTCAACTCATCGATAATGGTTTCCTGTGATTGGAATTATGGATCTGAGGATCGTTTTATAACAGGACTGTGTTTTATATATACTGGTTATTATTTTCAATCACATTTTCATTATATTTTATATATTTTCCATGTCGTGCCTGAATTTCGCGTACTGTGTGGTTCGGACATAAAATGTTTTGGTTGATAAATTTTATTATTATTATTGGAGTTTGGTGTCAATGAGGGACTGTATGGACAGGATTTCTTCACTCTGTTGAGGGTTGAATTTCTGTTTTTTGGGTCTCTGTTGGCCGTCTGTGTTCTGTTGTGTTCATGTCGGTTCTTTTTCAGCCACCTTTCTCTTGTAGTTAGGGGTGTTCTTCTACTTTCTGTATCTGTTCAGTTCACCTTTTTTCTTCTACTGCTCTCACCTCTGTTATGTCCAGTACTGTTCCTTTAGGGCAATGCTGTTTGCCCTCGCTTTTGGTACATTCTCGTGGCTGTTCCTCCTGCAGGGGGGGGGGGGGGGGAAAGGGGGAACGCTGTTGTTTCTGGGCCTCCCGACATGACCACGTCTGGTGAGAGTTATACCCCCTCCATGGGGGATGTGCAGCTCCTCCCACACCCGAGGGGGGAACGCTGTCATTTCGGGGCCTCCCGACACAACCATGTCTGGTGAGAGTTATTCCCCCTCCATGGGGGATGTGCAGTTTTTTACCATGGTGGATACTGCGGGAGCTGTTGAGTTGTCTGGTGAAGAGATGTCTGGTTCCGGGACTATGCTCCCTCTCCAGTCGACATCTGAGGCAATCACTAGGGTTGTGACTCCTCCTTTGGAGGCCAAACTGAGTTGCTCTCTCCCCTTTTCACCAGTTTCAGCAGCTCCCATCGTATCTGCTGCTACTGCTGTTCCGTCTACAACATCATCGGTCACCGTTTCAGCCAGCCTTGGCTTATCCCTGCTGGGGTCTGCAGTGTGGATGTGGGGTATCGACTTCAGCCTTCCCTGACTTCAACTCGGCGAAGTCGGAAGTGGCTGCCGACCCCTGCTGTATCCTCTCAGCCATTGAGCACAGCAGTACCTCAGTTTTTCTCATTGGATTCGGATGTTCATCGTGGGGTCCCATGACCAGTTTTGCTGGACCAATGCTTTTTGTGCAGCCTGGACCTTCTGTCCCGCAGAGGTCCGCGGTGACTCTCCTGAGTTTCCGCTCTGTAGATCCTCAGGGTATGTCATACCCCAATACTGCCTTCAGATGTTTTGGCTGCAGCCTGTCGCCCCGTGTCGGGTGTTTTTGAAGATCATGACCCTTCGTTGGTTAAATGGGTCAGGAGTGAAGCCACTTTGTCCCCACGTCGAACTGTCCGACACAGTCAGTGAGCTTAGGGAGGCCCTATCCTTGTTCACTTAAGTTCTGTCCAAGAGCCTTTTTCGTTGATTCCAGCCTGGCTACGAGTGGTTTCCAGGTGCCCCCTGTGGCGCCGCCTCCTGGGATTGGAAACAGGCCGCTTTCTGATCCCCCTGGTGTGCCTACACCATGGGAGGCGTCGGCTGGTTTGCCCATGAGGGCCTATGTGTCTTCCGACTCATGGGATGAGTCTGACATGCCTGACGTCAAGAGAGCCAACAGTCTTCTGACTTGGGGGCAGCTCTTGACATTGTGTTTGGGTTCCTCCAGATCTCAAACCATCAAACCAGCCGGAAGTGTCAGCCCGACCGCGATCATCAGTCGCGCGCCTACAGCCTGTGGAGCAACCTACTTTTGGGTGCCTCCGACCATGCCTGTCGGTACAGGTGGTTGAAGCGTTTACAGCTTTGGACTCTAAGCTGAGTTCCAAGGCTATGAAGACGTCGTTCTTCATCAGGGTTGACACTTTTTTGCCTCCGGTGCGTTATCGATTCTGCCAATCCGTCAGTCTGCCAGACTCTGATGGTCTTGGATCAGGACTCCAACTCCCAAGCTGGCCGTTTTTTCATATGGAGACTCTGGAGTCTGTGTTGGGCTTATTGAGAGAGGTGCTGGAATGCTTTCTCTCTTCGATCACATCGTCTCTGCTTTGCTGCTTATCTGCTCCCAGGTAAGTTTGACGACTAACAGGGTTTTTGTGAGTGCTGTCCAAGGCACTCATGCATCTTCTCACACACATGCCTGTAACACGGCTAACTTGGAATTAGTTTGCAGGGATGCTGTACTGGACACAAGCCACTCCCTTCTTGAGGGGCAGTGCGCTGCTCTTCGATCTGCCTCTATCGGCGGGTCCACAATTATTCCATGGTTCCGTGGCGACTGTCCAGGATGACTCCCTATGTCATTCCATAGATCAGCTGCTGCTTCGTCAGCTTGATCAGCCTTCTGTTGGAGGCAGGGGCCATCCAAAGCCTAACAAGTACCCTTCTGCATCCTCTGCGAAGCCAAGGGCTGATCCTGATGTTGCCACTTCTAGTCACTCACAGGGTAAGGGTAGGCGTCGGCAGTAGTCACCCCAAATTCGTCCCAGGTTGAGGCATTCCACTCAGTTGAGAGTGCCTCTTCCAACACAAGTCCCTTTCAACATTACACATTGGGAACTTTTGATCACGGAGATAGGCAATCTCCTTCAAAGGGGGTGAGCGAGGTCATCAAGAACATTCTTTCAGTGGTATTTTATTCCCGCCTGTTCTTGGTGCCGAAGAAGGATGGCCGACTCAGACAGGTTATCGATCTGAGTATCCTGACCCAGTCTATCATTGCTCCTAAGTTCAGCATGGAGGCTCTCAGGTCGGTTCGCCACTCCATTCTCCAGGAAGTTTTCCAGTTCAAGGCCATGCCCTTCGGCCTCGACCTGGATCCTTGGGCCTTCACCCATCTGATGTCGCATGTGTTAGTCTTACATCGCACACAGTCCAGGGTGTCTTCTTCAGCATATCAAGTCGATATCCTCCAGAGGCATTCCAATGCTGCCTTTCTGGAGTTGGATGTCGACTTACTGTTGAGCCTGCTCACGTCACTAGGGTTCAAAGTCAACGGGGAGAAGTCGGACCTGGTCCCTTCTCCGCCGTTTTGTCATCTGGGATGGGCTTCCATACTCAGCTGGATACGGTAGAGGTTTCCCAGGCAAGGGCTTTCATTCTCTCAGCTTTTGCCCTGACTCTGTCCAAGTCCATGTCCGCTACAGCTCGGAGTATTCCCCGGCTGCTCGGTCTCTGCGGTTCAGTGACAGATCTCATTCCTCTAGGTCGGCTGCATGTCAGACCATTCGTTGGAGGCCGAATGTCAATCTCTGGATCTGGTGCTTCAGTTTCCAGAGTCTCTTCCTTGTCAACAGCTCCCCTGACAGATGTTCAGTGGATTATGCAAGGAGTTCCGTTGGACTTCCCCACGTCTGATCATGTTCTGATGACAGTCGCCAGCGATCTCGGATGGGGTGTGACGCTGGATCCTCTAGGTCTTTTCCTTCCCGGGGCATGGGACCAGGATGCAGCAGCTCTTCACGTCAACCAGAAGGAGCTTCTGGCTCCTCTTCTGAGTTTCCTGCAGTGGATCTGCTGCCTTTCGAATTGTCAGGTCCTTCTGTTGTTCGACAATTCGACAGTGGTTGTTTACATTTGGAACCAGGGCTGCATGCGCTATGTTCCCATGTACAAATTGGTTCGGGATTTTCTACTCCTCGCTCAGGATGTCAAAGCCTGAGTGGTGGTTCGTCACATTCCCAGTCGTCTGAACGTCCTAGCCGACTCCCTGTCCCGACGGGGCAGGTTCTTTTCCACCGAGTGGATGCTACACGTGGCGGTGTTCCAGTCCCTTTGCAAACTCTGGGGTCATCCCCTCATCGATCTCTTTGTGACTCGTTGGAACCATCAGGTGGACACTTTCGTGTCTAGATGCTCTGGCTTTTGCCATGGACGCTCTGTCCCTCCTTGGAATGGTCTTGTCGGCTACACCTTCCTGCCGGTTCCGATTCTGCCTCAGGTTTTAGCCCAGATACGAACCTGCAGTTGTCAAATCATTTCAATCGCACCCCTGTTGCCTCAGTGGGTGTGGATCGATCTGCTCCGCTCTCTGTTAGCGGCGGTTCCGGCTTGTCTCCCTCTACGTCGCCACCTTCTGTGCCAAGGTCGCCCGAGGAGGTTTCACGTCGACCCGACTTCATTGTGCCTTTGCGCATGTCTTTTGTCAGGTCCTGTCTCCTCCGTGGCGGTTTTTTCGAGACGAGCAGTGGGGTTGCTTTTCTTCTTCAAGGAGGCACTCCACTGGTTTAGCCTATGCGGCTAAGTGGAAGGTCTTCTGTCGATGGTGTGCGGATCACTCTATTGCTTCTGTCACTCCTTCGATCTTACAGATTGCGGAGTTTCTGGTATATGTTTGATTCTGGAGGTCTCCAGCAATGGGTACAGGTCCATACTTCGGAGACCTTTTCGTATGTGGGACAGCATCATATTGGCACTAATCCTTGCCTCTCCAAGCTTTTTAGGACTTTGCAGCTTACTCCAGGATGGAATCTTTCTTGGGTGATGCTTTGCTTGGGGGGGGGGGGGGGGTAGGGGGGGGGGCGTTCGAGCCTTTATCCCAGGTGGATATGCATTTTCTCACATACAAGACAGCTTTTCTGATGGCTTTTGCCTCAGCCAAACGGGTTAGTGAGCTTCACGCCCTCTTGGTTGACCCAGCCTTTTTCTGGAGCTCTCCCACGAGTGTTATGTTTACCAGTGATTGCTCCTTTCTGTCCAAGAATCAGATACAGGAAACTACTCCGCCTCCCATCTGTATTGGGACTCTTCCTTCTGTTGAGGGTAAACACCCTTTGCTCTGTTCATTTGGAAGGGTAGAATCAATTTTCTGTCTCTTATTCCTGGTCGACAGAAGTTCTCTCCTGAATCCATTTGTCGATGGATTTATCTTGCTATTCGTGCAGCTTCCACTCGTCTAGCGACTGGCGATTGTATTACCAATCGTTTTTCTGCCACGAGGTGCATGCATTGTCTACCTCTTGGGGCTTATACTAACTCTGTCATGTTGTCAGATGTTATGCTGGCATCCTACTGGAGAAATGCTACTTTCTCCAATTATCTGCTAAAGTTGCAGGAGCAGGCAGAGGACCTTTGTTCTACGGGCCGCCTTTCTTCCGCTCAGGCTGTTGTCTATCCCAGCCATTCGGCTTCTTACAAGGTCAGTTCCAGCTCCGTGCTGTTAGTGCCCTTTCTGTCTGTGTGTTGCACATCACCATATGCCTGATCTCTCATTGTCTTTTACTAATGTTTGTGATTCTATGGTTGATAGGCCTAGGTACCTCTTCCTCTGTCCACAGTTCCAGTGCAATTGAGTTATGTGTGGGTTGGTTATGTGATTCCTTCCATCCTATTGTCTATTCAGCCTGTAGTAAACAATTGTAAGGTAGGTTGATAAGAAATATAAATTTTAAAGTAAATTTCCTTTCTTATTATACCTACCGCAATTGTTTACATGGAGGCCCTCCCGTCTTCTTATTCAGGTAAGAATCCTTCCTCCCCACTGATCATATAACTCAAAACAATTATTTGATGACTGCTTTGCACACTGGTTAACGGAAGTCGTGGAATTGTACTAAGAGAAGAGCATCCCCTACTGGGTGTGCACCGATGGTGCTCGACCCAGTTTTGGCTTATTTTTTCGTGGTGTTTTTATGCCACTTTTCTTTCGCAAATCTCTTGGGAAAGATAAAAATAGAGAGTATTTTATCCGAGTTAGGGTCTTCCACTGTAGTGCAAGCCTGTAGAAAACAATTGCGGTGGGTATAATAAGAAAGGAAATTTACTATAAAATTTAGATTTTCATCTTCTTTCTGGAACTACTGAGCCGACGAGAACCAAAACCTGGCAGGGATAGTCTATGGGAGCTCCTCTACAAACGATTCTTATTTTGTTCCCATGGGTTTGTAAACATGGCCTCCAGAGGCACTCTTTGATTCTGATTGGTGAATTTTGAAAAATCTTCTCTGAAACCACAGGGCCAAATGTTTTGAAACTTTGCATGGTTGATGACTGGCACCCCCTCTACCAATGATCCTCATTTAATGATGATCGGGTTACAAACATGGCTTCAATTGCAGCTTATAGTTACTATAGAAACCCTATGGGAAATCACATTTTCAACTTCTTCTCTGAAACTACTGAGCAGACGCAAACCAAACTTGGCAGGAATGGTTTATGGGAGGTCCTCTACAAACGACCCTCACTTTGTTCCCGTGGGTTGAAAAACAGGGCTGCCAGAGGCATTCCTTGATTCTGGTCGGTGGATTTTCAAAAATCTTTTCCTCTGAAACTGCCAGGCCAAATGTTTTGATACTTCAGATAAACGGTGACTTGGACCCCCTCTACCAACAATCCTCATATAATGTTGATCAGGTTGTAAACATGGCTGCAATTGCGGCTTATAGTTACTATAGAAACCCTATGGGAAATCACATTTTCATCTTCTTCTGTGGAACTACTGAGTCGACGTGAACCAAACCTGGCAGGTTTAGTCTGTGGGAGGTCTTCTACAAATGCTCCTAATCTTTGTTACCGTGCATCGAAAAACATGGCTGCCAGAAGCATATTTTGATTCTGATTGGTGGATTTTGAAAAATGTCCTCTGAAACCACAGGGCCAAATATTTTGAAACTTTGTATGGTTGATGACTGGGACACCCTCTACCAAAGAGCCTCATTTCATGTTGATGGTATTGCAAACATGGCCACAATTGCAGCTTATAGTTACTATAGAAACCCTATGGGAAATCACATTTTCATCTTCTCTGGAACTACCAAGCTGATGTGAACCAAACTTCACAGGAATGGTCTATAGGAGGCTCTCTATAAACTATCCTCTTTTTGTTCCCGTTGGTTGGAAAATATGGCCACCCTCTGAAACTACAAAGTCAAATGTTTTGAAACTTCACATGATTGAGGACTGGGACGCCTTCTACCAGTGATCCTCATGTAATGTTGCAAATATGGCCACAATTGCAGCTCATAGTTAACATGGAAAGCCTATGGGAAATCACATTTTGATATGTAGTTCCAGGTGAGTGATTACAGGCTCTTTAGAGCCTCTATTTTCAAATTTCATGCAATTAAAACTCAAAATGAAGCACAGATAGCTTTTATGGTGGCACACTGCCATGGAATTTTCAACAGAAAATCAGAGATAATTGCAGGCCATAAAATAGACAATTTGCACACAGCAACAGACTGCTTTTTAACTTCAGTGAGAATTTTTTATCATCAAACCATTGTATACATGTTCGTGGAAAATATGATCTCAGCTTGAAATAGTGATCGAAATTGCATCATTAGCTTAACAATACTTGTGGGCGGGGCATTCTTGTTTGAAACTTGAATATTTCTGATTGAAAATGACGAATGATGGCTTGAAATGGGTGAAGTTGCAGTGTTAAATCACATATCATATTATTGTCCACATGATATATGAAGGAGAATTAATTAATTTAGTGAATTGATTATGTTGTCTGTGTATTGTTCATCTTGTAGGGGATTTACTTACGTTTATTGATGGTAAACAATCTTTTGATTTTTAGCTCACCTTGACAAATTCAGGCTGAGCTAATCCCATCGCTCTCTGTCCATCGTAAATCAGTCTGTCCATCCGTCCGTGGTCCATTTCTGTCAACATCATGTTTTAGTCTGCTCTTCCAAAACCACTGGGCCAATTCAAGTGAAAGTTTGTGTGAGTGATGGTCCCGAAAGGGGCATTGCATTTTTGTTCAGCTTAACATGCTCAGCCCCATAGGGAGGGGGTGAGGGAAAATGCTCCAAAATATTTTTAAAATCTTCTCATGAACCAGTGGGTACAATGACTTGATATTTGTTATGGAGCTTCCTTTTGAGGTGTAGATTCAAGTTAGTTCAAGTGAAGTTCGTGAAGCAATATTTGGCTTTGTAATGGAACTGGTAAGATTTTTGGGCCCTCTCAAAATTTCTATTTTATGAACCGATTGTCCGATTTGAACCAAATTTGGTATGCAGTATTATTGGGTCATAAGCCCTTGACTCGTGCAAGAAAAAAAATTCCTGCATCTCCATGGGTACCCCTGGAGCTAAAAATAGAAATATTTTCAAACGCCCATATTTCCCAAACCACACGACACAGAGAACTGTTATTTGGTTTGAAGCATCCTTAAGACCAGTAGCATTGAATGGTAAAACAAATTGCCATCGGTTATGTTAGGATGTTCTGTAGAGGGCATCAAAAAAATGCTGAGTCAGCATATTTGCAAAAATTAAAAAGAATCTTTTCTCCAGAACCAATGGTCAGAATCTTTTGATATTCGGTATACAGCATTCATAGGGGGGTCAGATACAAGTTTGTTAAAATAAAGCCCATTGGATCATATCTGGGCTCAATACAGGAGCCCAAATTTTAAACTTAGGGCAATGTGGGGAATATTCTTTAAAAACCTTCTTCTTCAGAACCACCCGTCAGAATCTTTTAATGTTTGGTTATACATCATTGTTATGAGGGTCAGATTCAAGATTGTTCAAACCAAGGCCCTAGGCTAATATTTGGGCTTCCTACGGAAAAAATTTTCTTCTTCAGATCCAACAGTCAGAATGCTTTCATATTTGGTACACAACATCTCTAGGGAGGTCAGATTCAACTTTGTTCAAATCGAGAGCCTTGGTTAATATTTGGGCTCCCTTTGGGAGCCAGAATTGGCCATGTAGCTGAAGAATTCAAAATTTTGTATTCAGTACCCTATAGAGGTGTGTAACTAAGATTAATCCACATAGGTTGTATCAAGGGGTTTCATAGGGGAGCTCCACATTTTACATTATGATCAACTGAAGAAAAAGGCATGATGCTTGGACTATTTTTGTCACTCCTCAGGGGCTCAAGGATTAACAGTGTATCCTATGAAGATGGATTGCTTAATGTAGACTCATTCTTGGACTCTGTTTATATCGTGTTCTGTTCAAGGTGAGCACTTCAAGCCCCGTGGGGCCTCTTGTTTGTTAGACAGCTTGGAATGAAGTTCACTTATGCAGCTTTGAACAAACTTTCAACTCAATAAACTGATGGGTGAAAAAAGTTGGATTTTGTAAGAAATAAAAATATAAATTTGGTCGTCTTGCTGGTGGTAGTTACAGTACTTTGACAGTGGTTTTTAGTGAAGTCTTAACTGCCTGTTTAGGCAGCCAATACTTCACTAGACACCACTGTCCTTGGATGGATGACCGTTTGTGTGTTTGACTCGGACTCCCGTGTTGTGTCCTTGGGCAAGGCACTTAACCCTGATTGTCCACATGGGGACATGGGGGCACTATGATGCCATGTACTAAGGCATACTGCACGTCAATAGTGCACACGTCTTTAACCAATCTAACCCTGCTTGTGCTACAGTGCAGAGTCTTAATGTTGGGGAGCTGGTAGCTGTTCGTCGTTGCTCAGTGGTTCTCCCTGGGTTCTCCGACTTCCTCCACCCATAAAACTGTCACCGACACGATATGACCTTGGCGGTTTAAAGTGTTGTTAAACCTTAATAGATAAATAAATAGACACCACTGCTAAAGCATGGTGTTACCTTATTATGAAGGAACAAAAAATAAGGAGAATTCTCCAGGCCTTTAAGGACAATTTCAGAATTTATGCCGAGAACCAAATGAACATTTTTCAGGAATTTTAAACCCTACCTTCTGCTTTAAGTTTTTAAAGAAACATCACAAATTCTATTTCTGCCTTCCAATTCCGTTTGTTTTTGAACTGCATTATTATGGATGATCAGTGTAGTTCGAGTTAGTATTTTGTATTTGCACATGTTTTATTGGCTGATCTCCAACAGAGATTTTATAAGATAAGATTGTGGTCATCACCAAGAAAGGATCAACTTTCAACCGCCAAACAG
The DNA here is from genome assembly GCA_031216915.1 of Pictodentalium vernedei. NCBI lineage: Eukaryota > Metazoa > Mollusca > Scaphopoda > Dentaliida > Dentaliidae > Pictodentalium > Pictodentalium vernedei. The sequence continues at coordinate 162,226,413 of CM062288.1, read as the reverse complement.
CAATGATATTCAAGACATGGAAACATAACCAGTGATCTGCCACTATCATCTTATGGTTGAGTGGGCAAGTTGAAGAAAAAATAATTTCATAGTCCAAAATTGCAAGTGATAGAGTGATGATAAATGAATTTTATAATCACGTACTGAAAGGTGTTGCTTATCAACTGAATATGAGTATTTATCCCATTGATTTTTCAATAACATTCAAGTGGAATGAGTGGGGCAGTGTTTCTTGGGATGATTTGACCAGTTCCTGGGGCTGATTTGACCAATATATTAGGGGACGTTTTGGTTTGGGAATGTTTTAACGAGAATTCAGAATTTTAGCGTAATTTAGAGCTTAAAAAATTAGAAGACATGCATTCTTTAGTTTTTTGATTTAAGCCATGGCCAGTCGTCCATCTGTCCGTCAACAATTCAATACGGCTCGGGCTAGAGGCCGCATTTATAAACCGATCTTTACAAAACTTCTTGGGTACCTTTGCTATGACCGTGGGACGAGAACGAGTGTTTTTGGGTCCGATCCGAAATTCAAGTTGGCCGCTGGCAGCCATTTTGTACAAAATTAGGTGCAATCAGATTTTTGCGCAGAACTTCCGTATGAAAGTGCTGATTTGAATAATTTTTTGTATGAATGTTTAGTACCATGTGATACATGACATATAATACGGGTTTTTTCTCGTCCGTAAATTATGCAAATTAGACTAACTTTGATGTTTTTTGGTGTTACTTTCAGCACTATAAGTGCAAATGCCAATATGGCTTGGGCTAGAGGCCGTATTTATGAACCGATCTTTACGAAACTTCTTGGGTACCTTTGGTATCACCGTGGGACGAGAACGAGTGTTTTGGGGTCTGGTCCGAAATTCAAGATGGCCGATGGCAGCCATTTTGTACAAAATTAGGTGCAATCAGATTTTTTCACAGAACTTCCATATGAAAGCGCTGATTTGAATAATTTTTTGTGTGAATGTTTAGTACCATGGGATACATCACATATAATGCAGGTTTTTTTCTCGTGCAGAAATTATGCAAATTAGATGAACTTTGATTTTTTCAGTGCTACTTACACACAGAAAGTACACATGTCAATACGGCTCGGGCTAGAGTCTGTATTTATGAACCGATCTTCACGAAATGTCTTGGATACCTTTGTTATCACCTTGGCACGAGAACGATTGTGTCTGGATGCGGTCTAAAATTCAAGATGGCTGCCAGTGGCCATTTTGTACCGAAATTAGGTCTAATCAGTTTTTTGTACACAACTTCTATACGGCTCAGGCTAGAGGCCATATTTATGAACCAATCTTTCCGAAACTTCTCGGGGTACCTTTGTTATCACCGTGGGATGAGAACGAGTGTTTTGGGGTGTGGTCCAAAATTCAAGATGGCCACCAGCAGCCATTTTGTACCAAAATTAGTGCAATAAGTCTTTTATACAGAACTTCTGTATGAAAGTTCTAATTTGAATAAATTTTTGTATCAATGTTTAGTAACATGGAATACATCACATATAGTACAGGTTTTTTATCTCATGCAGAAATTATGCAAATTAGATTAACTTTGATTTATTCAGTACTACTTATACACTGTAAGTGCACATGTCAATACCGATCGGGCTAGAGGCTGTATTTATGAATCTTCACAAAACTTCTTGGGTACCTTTGTTATCACCTTGGGACGAGAATGAGTGTTTCTGGGTGCGGTCCAAAATTCAAGATGGCTGCCAGTGGCCATTTTGTACCAAAATTAGGTCCAATCAGTTTTCTGTCACAACTTCTATACAGCTCGTATTTATGAACTGATCTTCATGAAACTTCCCGGGTCCCTTTGTTTTCACCTTGGGACAGGAACGAGTGTGTTTTGGGGTGTCTTTGTTATCACTGTGCTATGAGAACAAATATTTTGGGGTTCAGTCAGACCCACTCTGAGATTTCTTTTCTAGACTGCTACTGCACAGGCCTCAGTGATGGACGTGCTATCCCAAATAGCACAACTTATCACAGCATCCCAGCAACGACAGAATCTCTGTCGCATCATGTAATATCCGACGACGCTGGGTCGGGACGCTCCGCTGAAGCATCAGGTACGGACGTCCAAAAACTTCATAGGGTCCGACAGGATGGCGAAAGGGATTCGGAGGATTTCGAGCTTTCCCTTTTGGAACAACATAAGCTGCTGTATATGTCATCCGGCTTTATCTTCTAGAGGTTGTTTCATCGGACCAGAATGCTGCGATGCCGAATAAGAGACTGATAGCGTCGGTGGACACAAAAATTTTTGGATCGGTTCAGGGACATCGTCCCTCAGTTCCTACACAGTCCAATAATGTCACAGGAACTTTCGAATTATTGAACGACGCTATTTATATATATATGCTTGCTATTAACAAGCAAGTCTAGTTTCTTGTTTGCAAAGTTACTGAGATGCCTTTCAAAAGTGTGCCTCTGTCGTCATAGTTAAATGATGAGCTAGCGGCAATAAGTGCTCATGGAATACGTCAATCGCCTAAGAGGTCGCTAGTAGGATCGATGGCGTTGACATTCGCTAACTCACCCGGTGTAGCGTCCATTCATCGAATGGTTCGGCAGCCGGGTTCGTCTGTTGCGGTCCAGGAAGGAGATTTGGGTGATGCGAGCACTATAATAGACAATAGTACACACCCAGTGACGACGGATTAGAGGAGAGATCGGAGGAAGCCTGTTAGTCCAGTTCCTAGCTCATCCAGGTCCGTCCGGGCTGCGAGCGAGAGAGGTCCCTCTCTTGTACAACAACATCTGGGACCGGATGTTGTGGTACAAACGTTTCGCATTCGGAGCATATGTCCGCCGCTCGGGACGCTCCGTTATATAGACAGTCCGAGAGACTATCGATAATGCTTCCTCATCCTCACGGCAGCGCACACGACCGCAACTTGGCTACGTGACCTCGAGTATCCTGCCAGCTTCGTCATTCAGTGATTCCATGGCGAACAGGTCATGCCATCCGGTAGCCAAGGGACACGAGGCCTGTACACTCCGGTCGATCGCATAATAGAAGTATACACGGGGTAACGAACACGGAGCTTCTAGCGGCAAAGCATCGTAAGACCGCTTCTCCACAGGCCTCAGTGACGGACGTGCTATCCAAAATAGCACAGCTTATTGCAGCATCCCAGCAAACGACAGAATCTCTGTCGGATGAGGAATAATCCGACGACGCTGGGTCGGTTCGCTCCGCTGATGCATCAGGTACGGATGACCGAACACTTCATAGGGTCCGACAGGATGGCGAAAGGGATTCGGATGATTTCGAGCTTTCCCTTTCGGAACAACAGAAGCTGCCATACATTTCTTCCGGCATTATCTTCCAGAGGTTGTTCCGTCGGACTAGAATGGTGAGATGCTGGATAAGAGACTAATAGCGTCATTGGACACAGAGTTTTTGATCGGTTCAGGGACATTGTCCCTGAGTTGCCGACACGGTCCAATAATGTCACTAGAACTTTCGAATTATTGAACGACGCTATATATATAAGCTTGCTACCAAAACACGCTAGTCTAGTTTCTTGTCCGCAAATGCTCTAATCTGCCTTTCATCCATTCTAGGAATAAATTTGAAATGGCAGGACAGGGCATACTGAGAGTTCCTCTGTGTCCAGATGACGAGGCTGAAGACTGGGAATTGTCTTTTTCGCCGTCTATGTCAATTCCAACCATGACGTTGGAAACGACAATGATGTCTAATAGACTTAACTTAGAGGCTTTATGATATGTAGACCACCTTACTGAGGGGGTATCATTACGTCTTCAAGAGAAAGAATTCCAGGATATGATTCTTAATGAGATTTCTTTCAAGGGCAGTAGTTTTCCACGTATAACTCCGCCCTTCAGTGGCAACCTGGAGTTGGTTAGACGTGACGCAGCCCTAGCTACATCCACGCGCGTGGATAGTAAGGTGAAGAACTCTCTCAGAGTCGCTTCGGTCTCGGAGAAGCTTCTCTTCGACGGCAACCTTTCAGCAATCTATGAATTGCTCGATATACACGTTCTCTTGTCAATCAAGTGTAACAAGAGATTCAGACTTGGGCAAACATTCGGTGGTTGACTCAGAGAGTTCCACTGTAGTTGCCGGATCCGAGTTTTTCGATTATGACGGATGCCAGTCAAACAGGTTGGGGCACAATATTGATCCCAACGGATTCGAAGTGCCAGGGTCTTTGGGTTCCGCAGTTTTTAGGCAAGCACTTAACTTCCAAGAAATGATATTATTTTGGCTTGCACTACGTCATTGGATGAACATTATTCAGAAACGCATGTCCAAATCCTGTCTGATAATACGACAGTAGTTGCGTATATCCGGAACCAGGGAGGCACTCATTCGGTTCCGTTATTGAATTTAACGGAAAGAATCCTTCTGTGTGTTATAGAACACCAAGTTCTGTTTCGGTCCGTCATATTCTGGGTCGTCTGATTGTATTAGCAGACTCCCTTTCACGTAAGGATCGATTGTTGCCGTCAGAATGGACTCTCAACAAACAGGTATTCAATCAGATTTGCTACCAATGAGAGCGTCCAATGATAAATTTATTTGCGACACAACTCACCAATCAATTGCAGACGTATGTGTCACCATGTCTGGATCCCCGAGCATATGTAGTTTATGCTCTATCGATCTAGTAGGACGGAATGATAGGATATGCGTATCCTCCAGTGCTGTTGATTCAGCAAGTATTGCTAAGATAATACATTCACAATACAATTCTGTTGGTAGCATCTCTGTCTCCACAGAGACCATGGATAATTTTACTTAGGTGTTTGCTGTGGGACTTACCGCGAAAACTTCCTCCACGAGAGGATCTTCTTTCGCTGGGGAAATCGTGTCAACTTCATCACAACCCGCAAGGTCTCAATCTTCATGTATTCTGTTGTGCGGTCCTTCTTGCATGGCAAGCATTGTACAGGACGAGCAGTGGATGCGATTTCTAACTGTAGGAGGACCTCCTCTTCGCTATACTATGCGGCTAAAGTGGAGGGTCTTCCGTCGTTGGTGTAGGGATCATTATGTTGATATTTTTGATCCCTCCATACCAGACATTGCAAACTTTCTAGTATACTTGTTTGACGAGATCAACTGCAGCCTGTTACTATTAAGGTTATAGGTCTATGTTATCTGATACCTATGCACACCATGATAGTTTACAATTGAGCCTAATGTCTCTTTATCTAAGTTAGTTAGAAACTTTTCGATAAATAGACCTAGAATCCTTAGATTAATTCCTATACGGAATTTAGCTTGGGTTCTTATTAAACTAAAGCAACCATTTGAACCTCTTGAGACAGTAGTTTCAAATTCTGGCCTTTTAAGACAGCAATTCTCTTAGTCTTCTCTTCTGCTGAAGAGTCAGTGAGCTTCAAGCACTATCGGTGGACGATTCTCACTTTCGTAGTATCGGAAACTCTATTACCTTTACTACTAATGTTGTATTTTTGGTTAAGAATCAGGCTCCTAATAAATATCCGGAACCTATTGTTTTTAAGGTCCTTCCGTCTTCGAACGGGCTTAGGCCTTTACTCTGTCCGGCTAGACCTTTATGTATTTATTAACAGATCTCAGTTTATCAGTAAGGACGTAAAGCTTCTTCTGTCTCTGATGCCTAATAGAAAGGTCATTACGGTCCATTCTATTGCTAAATGGATTCAATTAACTATCGGTACTGCTTAGGATAATCTATCCTTAACTCAGCAGTCTGTGCTTAAGATTTCGGCTCATGAAGTAAGAGCTCTTCTACATCTTGGGCTTACGTAAATAGTGTTGCTATTATAGATTTAATGAAGGCTGCATATTGGTCTCAGCCATCCACATTCACAAATTTTTATCTCAGAAATATCGAGTCCATTTCTGGAGGCCTGCATTGTTTAGGTCCATTATCGGCTGCTCAGAATGTCGTTCACTTAACAATTGCAACTATAGCTATGTAGGCTTTCTGTTCCGGCAGTGACTCCGTCCTGCTGCCCTCTTCGCTCTGGGCTATTTGACCCAGGGCAAGGGGAAGGGGGGGGGGGAGGGTGTTCCCTTGGGTCACCTGTTTTATTATGAAAACAAGGGGATACCTCCTCCGGAGTCAGTAATTCTGAGCTGTTACTGGGATGGTTTTAAAGTGAAAAGTTTATGTTTTTAAAATTCATTCATGTCATAGTTTTAAAGTATAGCATTTGAATATGTCACGTGTCAAACGGGCGTTATTATACTATCCTCAGACACTTTTAAAAGAGTATAAAGAGTCTCAATTCTCTGGTCTAACTTTATTTATTGGCTTACTTTAAAAATAATTAGTATAAGGATTATACTGGATGTTAATAGAGAATATGGATGTTATGATGCTCAATTATAGAAGGTATTGTGTCTTTCTAATTTATCATAAATAAGAAAGATACATGTAAAGCCTAATACTCCTTTTCTCCTCGAGGGGATGACTCTATTTTATATAGTTGAGCTTATTGGATTTTCCTCTATGTCCTAGGCTCTCCAGCCTTTTTACTATTCAGCTATGTCTGGGTCATTGGTACAGTATAAAAATGTTAAAAAATTTATAGTAATTTATATATTTTTTATACTTACCAATGACCCAGACGGGGATGGCCGTCCCAGGAGTTGGGAACTCATACCTCCCCGCTGAGGACATAGCGCTTACCAGGCACTGATTGTAAGAATGCTTAATGGCGCCAATTTCAGGACGTCCTTGACACTGCGCATGCGCAGTAGAGGCGAAGTATGGAGGGCCATTCAGGACATGATTTCTTTGGTTTTAGATGCAAATTTTGGGGATTGGGGGGCAAAATTTGTGTTTGGCCCTAGATTTTTAAGAGTTAGCACCAGCTATGTCTGGGTCATTGGTAAGTATAAAAAATATATAAATTACTATAAATTTTTTAACTTTTTGAACATTTTATGTCCTCAAACCTCTACATACACTTCAGACTTGACTACCAGAATGCAAGTAATATGAGTATTTGAGATGAAACTAGGCCCCTGCAAATATTCGATTGTTCGAGTCGGAAGTTGAGTCAATCAATAAATTTGAGTCGAAAATAATATCCCGAAGATAAAAATCAAATATAAAAAATACTTATTAATAAATTGTCAAAACAAAGCGAAGAATTGAGTGCGAACCACAAGCAAACACTGTCAACAAGGAACTTACACTGTATTACCAATGTCATTTGGAATCACGTGTGTCACGTGATTCCAAATGACATTGGTAATACACTCAAATTTTACAGTGGATAAAGCCAGGGCTTCATACATGTATAAAACATGTAAGACTTCATACAAAACCTAAGCAACAGGGACTACATCGCAGATCGAACGATGCCAACCTTAAAGTCAAAAGGGAGCAAAGCATTCACAGGTACATACAGATTCTTTGTATCCTATTCAAACATGCGTTCAAGTGTGCTGCATTGTAAACATACAAACTGTTGAATGTTAGCATGAATATGTGGATAAATTATCAGTAAAATGCCAAAACAACCCTACTGTGGCTATTTTAATCTGAAAATATCACGTACGAAACCACACATGGGCAACTGGTTTCGGCTATCTTGGTTTGTATTCGATGTTTGGTCGACTCAATTTTTGTGGCAAGTTTGAGTTGAAATCGAGTCGAAAAAAAATCAGTATTCTCAAGGGCCTAGATGAGACCTTCCTATGTGGAATAGGTGAGAAAACTGCACAGAAGAAATGTAGCAAGTATTCATTTGGTAACCATGGGGCTTATGCACAGTTTTGAGAGTCGGAAAGGAAACCAGAAAAATTATTCATAGCTCCCCCAGAAATGATTAAAAGTTTATGAAGCTGAATTTTGTCTCAGCCTCACTTTCAACGATCATTTCTGTGTTTCCACTCTCGATTAGTCACTGCTTGGAAGCAGATGTGTTATCATAGGCAATGTGCTAAACCAAATGTCAGCAGACACCTTTCTTTAGCTGTGGGGTGAACTGGCAATGACCGTGCTTTGTTGAACAACTTCTGGAAATTTTATTTTCAATTTCAAATTGATCTACTTATAATATTAGTTTTGTTTCAGGCTTGAATGTATGACTCGAAATCCTATGGTAAACAAGGCCATGGCAGACGATTTAAATCCAAGACTATTTGAAAATGAGCTTGCAAAGGACTTGCTTTTTCCTATGGGGTAGATATATCTATTATTAGTTTTCTATTTTTCATCATAATTGGTGCTAGTGTTTGATTGGTGGAAACCACAATGTCAAGCATGGCCATTGGGAGTGTGCAGTTCATTAGCTCAACTGACTGACTAAACCACTGAACTGATTTCAGTTAAATTTGAGGTGATTGCTTGTTCTGATATCTCATTTTGTTTTTATTCAAATCATCCTGCCTGGCCCCATAAGGATAGGGGTAGGGGAAAAGGGTCCAAAATATTTTAAAAATGTTATCATGAACCATTGGGTACAATGACTTGATTTTTGGTATGGAGCTTCCTTTTGAGGTGTAGAATCAAGTTTGTTCAAATGAATTTCGTGGAGCAATATTTGCCTTTGTAATGCGAGGGGCAAGATTTTTGGCCCCCTCCAAATTTTCTATTTTCTGAACTGATAGTTCAGTTTGAACCAAATTTGGTATGTGGTATTATTGGATTATAAGTACTTGATTCATGCCCCCAGGAGCTAAAAATAGAAATATTTTCAAATGCTCATAGTTCCCAAGCCACATGGAACAGAGAACTGTTGTTTGGTGTGAAGTATCCTTAGGCCAGCAGAAGGGAATGGTAAAAATAAAAAAAATTGCCATTGGTTAGGTCCAGGTGTTCTGTAGAGGTGGGGGGGGGGGGGGGGGGGGGGATTTCTCCAGAACCACTGTTCAGAAACTTTTGGTATACAACATCCATTAGGGTGGGGGGTGGGGGGGGGGGGGGGGGGGTCATATACAAGTTTGTTAAAATGAAGCCCCTTGGTTCGTATTTTTAATATAGGGAATAATCTTCAAAAATGTTCTTCAGAAACACCAGTCAGAATCATTCAATGTTTTGTTTCCATCATTGTTATGAGGGGCAGATTCAATATTATTCAAATCAAGTCCCTCAGTTAATATTTAGGCTTTCTATGGGGGCCTGAATTTTAACTTAATTTTAATATTGGGGATAATCTTTAAAAATCTTCTTCAGATCCCCCAGTCAGAATCTTTTGATATTTGCTATACAGAATCCTTAGAGAGGTTAGATGTCAATTTGTTCAAACCAACTCCCTGGGTTAATATTTGGGCTCTCTATTGGAGCCCAAATTTTAACTTAGTCCAATATGTGGAATAATCTCTAAAACTCTTCTTCTCCAGAAACATCAGTCAGAATCATTTAATATATCGCATACAGAATCTTTATAGGGGTTGGGTTCAATTTATTCAACTCAAGTCCATTGGTAGAAAATTAGGCTCTGCGAGGAAGCCCAAATGTTAACTTAGTGCAGTATGAGATCCACGAGTCAGAGTATTTTGATAGATGGTATTCATCATCCTTAGGGAAGTCAGATCTAAGTTTGTTCAAATCAAGTCTTTGGGTTAATATTTGGGCTCCTTAATGGAGCCCAAAATTTAACTTAGACTCATATGAGGAATAATCTTTAAAACCATTCTTCTCCAGAAACACCAGCTAGAATCATTTAATGTATGGCATACAGAATCCTTGCAGGGGTTGGATTCTGTTTGTTCAACTCAAGTCCTTCGGTTAATAATTGGGCTCTCTAAGGGAGCCCACATTTTAACTTAGTCCAATATAAGGAATAATCTTTGAAAATCTTTTTTGTCAGATCCACCGATCAGAATCTTTTGATATTTGGTTTACGCCATCCTTAGGGAAATCAGATTTAATTTTGTTCAAATCAAGTCTTTGGGTTAATATTTGGGCTCCTTATTGGAGCCCAGATTTCAACTTAGTCCAATGTGAGGAATGTGAGGAATAATCTTTAACAATCTGCTTCTTGAGATACAATCAGAATCTTTTGATATTGGGTGTACAGCATCCTTAGAGGGTTCAGATTCAATTTGTTCAAGTCAAGTCCCTGAGCTGATATTTGAGTTCCGTGTGGTGGTGGGGGCAAAGTTTAACATAGATTAGTGCAAAAGTGCTAATATTCTCAAAATCTTCTTCTCCAGAACCACCAGTCAGAATCTTTTGATATTTGGTATACAACATCCTTTAAGTTGGTTCAATTTAAATCCCTTGGTTGGTATTTGGACTCCCTAGTTTTGCATTACTGAAAATCTTAGAATTATTTCAGTGGTAGCATCCCAATATTAAAAAAAAATCATCTGACATGGACAGCAGAGTTATAAATAATTAAATGACTTCATTCCTTTGTAGTGTTATCTATGCCATATATGCTAATTAAATCCATCTTTATACAACTATAGTCAGGTGAGTGTCTCAGGCCCCATATTAAATAAGTTGACTCCCGCTTTGTGTCCTTGGGCAAGACACTTAACCCCGATTGTCCACATGGGGGCACAATGACGTTGTATACTAAGGCAAACTGCACGTCGATAGTGCACATGTCTTCAAACAATCTAACTCTGCCTGTGCTACAGTGCGGAGTTACAATGTTGGGGAGCTGACAGCTGCTCATTGTTGCTTGGTGGTTCTCTCCGGGTGCCTCGGTTTCCTCCACCCATAAAACTGTCACTGACACGATATGACCTTTGCTGTTAAAGTGTTAAAACTTAATAAATAAATAAATAAATAAGTTAAATGAGTTATAATTAGAGAGGACTGTTATACTCTTGTGAGTGCAAGCCAGAAAAAAAGCAGACTCATCTGCAAAATGAGGTCCCCAGATGGTGAATTTAGTGATGCTACCCTGCACAGCAGGGTAGCATCACTAAATTTACCCTCTGTGAACCTCAATCTGAATCAGGGTCTCAAAACTAAACAGAAAGAGGCATCCAGAGGATAAATTGGCCCACTGTATGGATAACATTATCAAATTCACCCTCTGGGGACCTCATTCTGCAAATATCAGACTGCTTATTTTCAGGCCTGTGTGAGTGCAACCAGTACATATTCCTTTATAAAAGCAAACCTCGTGTTTATATATTTACTAGAATTTTGCCCTCAAGGGCCTAGTCCCATTTTTTGTGAGTTTCTTGTCATACATGCACATGTAAAACACGTATTCCAACCTCCAAGCTTTCAGTGGTCTTGCTGATAGAAGTTACAGAACCTTTGCATTGCTCTCAAATGAAGTCATGAGTATAAATGATTGACTAACTTGACTTTATCTCCATTTTGCAGTCTAGATTACCCATTGTGTAGAAATATGTTTAACCCTTTGTAGTGTGCCATTCTATGATATTGCGTTAACCCCCTTAAGATATCTAGTTCATTGTAATCATCACGTGTGTTCTGTATGTTTTGTTCATCGGAAATAAATTAATAATAATCAGAAATAAATATAAACATTATCGTTTATCCAGATATTACATTGGCGACGATTGATGATTCGAATTCACGGAGTGGAATGTGTGTGTCAAAACAAAACAAAATTACTGAATTATAAACATTTTATTTGATAAAAAACTTTGAACGCGAATGATTACCGGGAAGGACTTGCTTACGCTAAAATTTTTGAAAACCCGGAATCGGAAACGAAACTTATGTGTACGAAACAACGGTAACCCTAACTGATACGCAATTCTGTTGTACAAAATACGGATTGATAAAAAGTAATCCATTTTGAGATAAAATATAACTGCACAAACCCAACCAATGTTTATGCCTGTATCGATACTAGCGCCTAGAAGCCCTGGAACGTTTAATGTGGAAACTGAACCCCTCAGACTAGGTCCACGATGGGAGGAATGGCTGAAAGAATTTGACATCATGATTGGAGCAAGTGGTCTCACAGATCAAAAACAGTTAAGATGCATGCTCCTAAATCATGCCGGTTCCGAAGTTCAGAGAATATTTCAAACCCTGCCAGTTACCGGAGATGATTTTACTTCAGCTAAAACGGCTCTGAATAATTATTTCATCCCCAAGGCAAATAAAGTGTTTGAACGATACCAGTTTAGGCTTACTAAATGAAAAACTGGAGAGTCGGTTGATCAATTCTATATTCGACTGAAACAAGCCACAAAATACTGTGAGTACGGTGAGCAAGAAGATACAGAAATGACATTACAAATACTTATGAGTTGCAAAGACTCGACCTGTACTAAGGCATTTGTGGAAAAATGGAACCTCGAAACAGTCATTAAGAATCTGAAAGCAAAAGAACGTGCTGAAGAACAAACACTGTGTATGACCTCTGCTATCAAAGGTACACGTGATATGACAGTTAGTCCAGATATTGATTCAGTGTCTCGAGTGTACAGCAGTAAACCGGGAAGATATTCTAAATGTCACAGGGATGCAACAACACACCCTAAAACACACCGAACAAAAACAAAACCAACCAAAGCATAAAGCTTCGACATCTAATAAATGCTGTGGTTGTGGAAATGACTGGCCCCACACCGGTGGTTTCAAAAAGTGTCCTGCATATAATGCTACATGCAGAAACTGCAATGGCAAAAACCATTTTGCAAAGTATTGTTTTAAAAAACATGTTTCCTCTGTTGTTAAACAACCTTCTTTTTCTTCATGCGTAGCACCTGCCACTGACAGTAGTGACTCTGATTCTTATGTATACCACCTACAGTGTTTTATGATGGAAAATACAGAGCGTCCGAAAGTTGCCATGACTGTAAATGGGCAACAGCTGAGTTTGCTGATAGACTCAGGCTCAGATGTTAACCTCCTAGATTTTCAGACATATAATAACGTTATGCCCAATCTCCAACTAAAACCTTGCAAGACAGTTATTAAAGGTTACCCGGATAATCAATTACCTGTCAAGGGAATGTGTACAGCTAAAATAAAACATGGCAATATTCGGAGATTAGTCGACTTTATTGTTGTTGATGTAGACAAACATGTAATGCCAATATTGGGTTACAAAACAGCTTCAAGACTCGACATTCTACAGATAAATGACTCAACAACAGTGCCCAATGAACAAGTTAAACAGACTGGTAATACACAAACTGCCAATGGAAAAGTTGGGATTATGATCCTGAAATTTTTCAGTTCATGCACAGAAACGCAAAAACTGTTAAACGACTTTGATAGTGTATTTCATGGTATAGGTTTACATAAAACTGCTGAGGTTAAGCTACATATTGACAGTACAATTAAGCCAGTAGCACAAAATGCACAGATGAGTCCCATTCAATTTACAACAAAAAGTTGAAGAAGAATTAAACAGGCTTAAAGCAGCTGACATCATCAAAGATGTGAACGGTCCGACAGATTGGGTAACACCACCTGTCATCACATGTCGTAATAATGGTAAGATTAGATTTTGCCTGGATATGCGTCTTCCAAACAAAGCGATAAAATGTACATGCCATCCTGTACCTACGATTGAAGAAATCACTCATGCTTTAAACGGTTCCACAGTATATTCTAAAACAGATCTCCGTGACAGATATCATCAAATACCGTTAGCAGAGGAAAGCAGGTACATAACGACATTTTCCACACATAAAGGACTTATGCATTATAAACGGCTGAATTACGGAACAAGGTCTGCAGCAGAAGAATTTCATGAAATTCTTAGAAAGACATTCCAAGACATACCAGGTGTTCTAAATGTACATGACGATATAATAATATTCGGCCACGCCGAAGAAGAACATCAATCTGCCCTCAAGGCTGTTCTGCAGCGCCTAACAGATATTGGACTTACCATTAATAAAGGAAAGTGTCAGTTTAATAAAAGTGAAATAGAATTTTTTGGATTTATATTTTCCGCAAAAGGTATTTCGCCTTCACCTAGTAAAGTGGAAGCTTTAAAACATGCTTCACCACCACAAAATGTGAATGACTTGCGTAGTTTTCTTGGCGTATCGAACTACAGTTCCCGTTTTATTCCGAATTACAGTGACAAGACAACCTTATTGAGACAGCTTCTTGTAAAACACGCTCCGTTCAACTGGACGCCAGCACATCAGTCAGCTTTCCAAACTATCAAGGACTCGTTATCCTATAATGTTACAATGTCATACTACAATTCCACACGTCCCACAGAAGTGCACGTCGATGCTAGTCCTTTCGGTTTAGGCGCCATGATTACCCAAGCAGATGAATTTGGGAACTTGCATCCAATTGCATACGCGAGTAGAACTCTAACCCAAACAGAACAACGCTATGCTCACATCGAACGCGAAGCACTAGCAGTAGTTTTTGGATGTACCAAATTCCACAATTATTTGTACAGAAAATCTTTCATGGTATTCAGTGACCATGAACCATTACAAACAATTTTTAACAACCCCAAAACACATACATCTATGAGAATAGAAAGGCTTCGTCTTAAACTCTTAGGATATGACTTCCTAATAAAATACCGTTCAGGTAAAAAGTGTGTTGTAGACTATTTCTCAAGACACCCCCTACCACAAACTGACATCCCTTTCTCAGAAACCACAGAGAAAAGTATTAATATAATAGTGAATGATTTAATTTCAGATGCTGTTACTATGCACGACATTCGTTCAGCTACTCAATCTGATAGACTACTTTCTGAACTATCAACAGCAATTACACTTGGTAAGATATCAAAACACACCAATGATGACCTCCAACCTTTCAAGAGAGTGTTTGCAGAATTAACTCTAGTAGATGGAATCATTTTGAAAGAACAAAAGATTGTTATACCATCATCCTTATATTCACAAATTCTATCAGCAGCACACGAAGGACACATGGGTGTAATAAAGTGTAAGCAATACCTGAGAAGTAGAGTTTGGTTCCCAAAAATGGACCAACAAATAGAAAACATGATTCGCAACTGCCCAACGTGTCAAATATGCAAATTTACGCCTTCAGTGGAACCTGTAACAATGTCAGAACTGCCAGATGCTTGTTGGCAGAAATTGTCAATTGACTTTGGAGGACCATTTCCTAGTGGTGATTACACCATGGTTCTCATTGATGATTATTCCAGATTTCCAGTTGTACAAATCATAAAATCAACATCAGCTAACACAGTTATCTCCAAGTTGGACCAAATCCTCTCTGAATATGGGATTCCTCAAGAAATCCGTAGTGACAATGTCCCACCGTTTAATAGTGAAAACTTTACTAACTACGCAAAACAAATGGGTTTCCATCACCGAAAGGTCACCCCACTACACCCAAAAGCAAATGGTGAGTTAGAAAAATGTATGCATACACTGAATAAAGCCATACAGGCATCACACACAGATGGTCTTAACTGGAAGCAACAGCTGTTTAGGTTTTTAAGACAGTATCGTGCAGCTCCACATTTATCTACTGGGAAAGCACCATATGAACTATTATTTGGCAAACCTATGAAAACCACCGTACCAATGTTTACAACAAAGAAGACTCATGACAAAAACATACGAGTAACTGACTTTAAAGTGAAACAAAAAATGAAACTCAGTGCTGACTCAAAGAGCTGTGTAAAAAAACATTCTTTTACAATTGGAGACTCGGTGCTAGTTCGACAACGGAAAGTTAACAAACTGTCCACACCATATGACCATACAAAATCACTAAAATCAAAGGCTCCATGATAACTGCTATAAACCACAAGGGTAGAGACATAACCAGAAATGCTTCCCACTTTAAGAAGTTCCACAACGAATCCACAACGCACCGATACATAAATTCACCGAGTGACAGTGAATGTGATTTTGATTTCACGTCTGCAGATCAGAATGTTACCCAAAGACACAATCCTCCCAGAGAGAGGAGAATGCCCAGTCGTTATGATGATTTTATAACTTTTTTAAGACTTGCCCCTGACAATGCAAATAAACAGTGTAAAACAGTATATAAAAACCCATTCTAATTTACCGTGTGATTACGATTACGGTTCACCACTTGATAGACAGAAAGTCATTCTTGATTTTAAATTGAACTGTTTTGACTGCCATAACTAAAAGAAGGAGGTAATGTAGTGTGCCATTCTATGATATTGCGTTAACCCCCTTAAGATATCTAGTTCATTGTAATCATCACGTGTGTTCTGTATGTTTTGTTCATCAGAAATAAATTAATAATAATCAGAAATAAATATAAATTACACCCTTTACCCAACATAACAGCCAAAACCGGTCAGAGCTATTCACAAAAATCACCATTCAGTTTTCATTACTTTTTTCACCTTTTGTCTCAAAAACATTGCTTATGACCCCTCATTGGAATGAGCTCATCGAGCTCGTTCCAGTGAGGGGTCATAAGCTATGTTTTGGATGCAAAAATGCAAAAAATTAGTTATTCAAGAATTTTATTTGCAAGTCTTGTCTTCCTTTCATGTTAGGTAAAGAGTTAACACCAATAAATAAATAAATTAATAAATCTCTCCCCCCTACAAGAAAGTTGTCAGCTGCTGTCTGAAGGTCCCATACAGGTCCAGGATGTAACCATCATGGGAACCCAGGTTTATAAAGCCCCTGCACCTCTGCCAAATAAAAAAACAAACATAAAAAAACAGATAAAGGCCGGAAATGATGATGTGTGTTTATTCTGTTTGAGTGTTTCCCTTTATTTGAACCACTCTCCAATCAGGGATGTTAGGATTCTGCCCAAAAGTTTCTGAGTGCTAGACAAATTAGCACAAATAGGTTACCAAACACCACCTTTATGGTGCTAAATGTGGCATTCGAGAGATCTAAAAGATCACTTTTCCCCAAAGTGGTGGTTGGAAATGAAAAGTGCCAGTTATACCCACAACCACTAACCACTAGGTACTGTGGCAGTACCAGGAAATGGTTGCCTGTTCACCAGTCGTGTACAGATTTTGGTCAGAGACAGGTAGAAAAGAACTTTGCCTGGGGCCAGCAACAGGTGCTATTTATCAGCCAAATATGAAACAGTAAATGATATATCAGCTTGTAGAATAAAATAAATACATCCCAACTCGAATGCATTGGTTCAAAAAATGGCAAAAATGCTTATCTAGATCACCATGTGTTGTGACAATAAAGCAGAGTTTGGGAGATTCTTTGCAAAGCAAACCTTTAGGGCAAACATTGCTGGATATCACAATTGATTGCTCGGTTATGGACATGTGTTATAAGTGAAATGTACTGATTGGACATCATTTGTTTACTCTTTCATCAACATGCAATATTTGAAAAGTTCAAAATATATTCCTCATTTCTAATGTTAAAAACTCAAGATTAGATATTAAACATTAATGGCCTATCACAAAGACACATCGTATATCTGTGGTATGATGATATAGGTTAATCATTTGCCCAATGCACACAATATCAAAATTTGTTATTTTAGGCCTAAAAAAATAAAAAAATTGTTTCTCAGGCCCTCCCGCATGGTCCTTTTGGCTGCCGCATGCTTTCTTTTTATGACCAATGTAAACTTAAAAAAAATAAAAATTAAATGGTTTATGTCTGATATTTTGCCCAAGTTAAAAAATTGATAAATTTGTACCTTGATTGCAAGAAGGCTTTGCAATGCTTTAGCATTGCAAAGCCTTCTTGCTCTCAAGGGACGAAATACACCATAACCCATGCTGTTCCTAGAATATGAGGCCTAAAACATAAACCAAGAACATGAACTTTGATAGCCAAGAAATAATTACAGAAAAAAAAAGTAAAATAAAAAATCGCTCGACGACATGCAATTTTACAAATAATGGCCTGACAAACAGAA
This sequence comes from Pictodentalium vernedei, assembly GCA_031216915.1. Taxonomy (NCBI): domain Eukaryota; kingdom Metazoa; phylum Mollusca; class Scaphopoda; order Dentaliida; family Dentaliidae; genus Pictodentalium; species Pictodentalium vernedei. Next base: position 162,208,670 of record CM062288.1, on the reverse strand, counting down.
GATCTACTTTGTGTGGCCTTAATTATTTTTTTTTCAAATTTTAAAACAAATTTTGGCAAAACCATGTCATGACAAGCTGGTTCCGATGAGGGGTCACATTATATGGGTTTGTTGGAATTTAAAAATAACCTTTTTTCAACTGCCCAGTTTGTAAATTATGTGGGAGGATTTGACTGGTTCGTTAGATGAAGGGTTAATAGAAAATATTAATTATTGATCAATCCAGAGTTATTAAAAATGTACCAATGGTGTTCAGGTGAATTTTGGGGGCGACAGGTTGACAAAACTTTTACCTATCAAATGTAAAACGTCCCTTTCACGAAACTGACATGGCATTCAGATTTATTGACAAATTAATAATTAATAGCAAGCTGGTGTGGGGGCCCAGGTGGTCTGTGAACATAGATGAAGCACTGAATCCACAAATTAAAAAAGAAGGTAAATATAAGGCCCCACAAAGTAGATCTTCTGTTTCTCGGGCCACTTTTGTAAAATTGCATGCAGGTGGGCGGTTCTTTATGCCCCTGACCTCTGAAGGAGGATTTAGGCATATCTGATGAAGCCGTCCATCCTTCTGTCCATCTGTCTGTCCGTACAAACATTTTACATTGTAATTTCAAAGCCATTGGTCTCCTTTTGGTGTGCTGATAGTCCTTCATGGGGGAACGGATATGCAAAAGGAAAGGGTTCAGTCCAATAATTTCTCCCAGTGTTATTGCCCTTTTCACTTTTTTGACCTAGAAAATTTTCATGCCCCACAATACCTTTAAGGCCACCTTAAACATGCCTGCAGGTCAGGGGCTGTGGCCCACACTTTGCATTGCCCTTGCTATTTTATTTTGTGTAAATATTTCTTTGCAATCAAAAGTTCATGTTTTTGGTTAGTTTTATGTTTTAGACCACATATTACTACAGAATTACATGGGTGGTGGTTTAATTCGTCCCTTGAGTGCAAGAAGTCTTTGCAATGCTAAAAATGACGAATGATAGTATTGTCTGTTGTCAAACAAACTGGTGTCACATGATTATCATGTGGTCGGCACCGGTATGCTTTCAATTGCAGTGAAGTTAGAAAACTTAAAAACAGACCCGATATTTACCGCTTTTAAGTCAGGAATAAAGGCCTAATGTATACAGACTTACTTACTATATGCAGCTGCTTGTTCTTATGGGGCTAGTTTGCTGGACATTTTACATGTTTAATAATTTAAATAAAAATCACATTGTTTACAAGTTGAAACCATTTCAAGAAACCGTTTCCATTTCTGAGTGTACGACAGTAAGGAACAAAAATCACGTGACGTGGCAGGCTGTTAATGAGAGTTTTAAACCATTAATAGCCTGATACGTCACAAGACTTTTTGAAGTTGAGGATTACGTTCTTGTAATGCCCAATTAAACTTTGTTAATCTACTAGAGAATGCATGCTAAATTGGTAATAATATTTATTATATGCTAGCCTGTGAATTATCTCAAATTATCTAAAAGATATTTCTCAATATCCAACTACTTTATGGATATCGAGGAATATCCCTCATTAGCTTCCTAAATGACATCACACTATGTCACATCACATCACCTTGAATGAACGATCAGCTGATCTTTGTTATTGTTTTGAAAACTACGCATTTGGGGGTCGAATTGAGCTGAATATTGTGCAATAAAATGTCTTGTAGCACTGTGTAGAATATAATAAAAAGTAAATCTACTCTATTTTAATCAGTATCTGGAATTATCTCATGAGTGTGGACCTGAAAGTTTTATTTTTCATGAGCGTTTGCTCCAGTTAAAAATACTATTTTGAGGGATGAATTTTTTCAGTAGCTTCCTAAATGACGCTACGCATGATGTCGCCTTGAACGTTGCCTTGAAGGAAGGAATTATCAGCAGCTTTTTGTTATTGTCTTGAAACTGTTTGCAGTTGAATTGGGATGAATATTGCACAGTAAAATGTCACGAAGCACATAATAAAAAGAAAATCTATGTTGCTTTAGTGAATATCGTGAATTATCTCATTCGTGTGAACCTGAAAGTATTATTTTTCACTCGCACAAGCACTCGTGAAAAATATAACTTTCAGGTCCACCATCATGACTCTCATGAGATAATTCCCAATATTCACTAAAACAGCGCAGATATCCTCTATCTAATTAAAATAATAAATGTTGATACAATGTGCATTGGGTAAAGGGTTATAATAGCATCAAATTTGGATCACATTTCTGTATTATATTTAAGGAATAGTGCATGGCTTGGAGTTGACTACGCCCATATAGTGCCCAGTGAGGTGGTGTAGTTCCCGCCGCAAAGCGGAGGGAACTACATCACCTCACTGGGCACTATATGGGCGTAGTCAACGACAAGACATGCACTAATCCTTATATTATATCGAACACCCATAAAGAAAAACATCTGTCCAATTTGTTAATCTGTTACCAAGGTAGCAGCCTTACCAACCAGCGTTATATAGAAAAAATACCATGTAGTTTTTAAAAAACATTTTCTTCTTCCAAAACACGGCTAACTTGGATTATTGATATGAGCAGAAGACAGATTTTGAATCGGTCGGCAAGGGTAAACAAAACATTTCCCCCAAACGGAACTGTGTATTCTAGAATCGCACAACTCGCGAATGAAAACTAAAATTTTCGAAATTTGACAACGCAGTTTGATAATTTCCACACATTTGTCACACATATACATTACCGAATGGACCAGCACGGGATACAAACTCCAAAGATTCAACTGAATTCCATTATTTATTCATTTACTGCCCAAAACATACAATCAAAAAGCGAAATAATATGAGCAGCGAAACAAATGATTTTTCATATCCGGACGCGTTCTCATGAAAGTTGGACCCAGGTATGGATCATTCTCTTCGAAACGAGATATGGATCATCTTCTCAAGGAATAAAATGAACGCCTCAAAAAATGTGACTTCAGCAATGGAAAAGCAATACATTTTTCCACAATGCTTTCTTTCCAGGTCGTTTTGTGGATGTTGTGCCTCTGTGAATCGATTTTTAAATTTAGCCTGATCAGTTTTATTCGCCCAGTATGAAAAGAAAACTGATATAGTAGTGTGCTAAAAATAGAAAACGTGTAGTGCCTGGGTGTAGTGCCTGGTCAGTTCTGTGGATGCAAACTACACGAAATAGGGTATTATCTTTCAGCCAATCAGAATGCAAGGAAGTCACGTGAGATATAATATTAGATATTATTACCTAATGTGATGATAGCTAGAAAATGACACGTGCACAAAAATCTTCTTGAACAATTAAATATTTTCATTTGTTGCCTCAATATATTAATGTACTTTATGATCCCTCTTTGGATTGGTGAACTATTTCCAAAGAGGTGTCGTAAGCTAGGTATTTTATACCACGGTTAAACTTGAATGGAGCTTAAATTTTTAAAGAAAAATATCACCTAGGTAGTTTGTTTACTTTCTTGTATGACATTGTTTTGTATGAAAACATTTAAATTCACATCATACTGTCAGTAAAATGAGTAATGACCATTCAAATGAATTCTTACATAACATTATTAAATGTATGATGTAGTGTTGCAATGATTAATTGATGTTAATTAGATTTTCATTATTAATCGATAGCAAAATCACTGAATGGCTAATCAACACCTTCTCCCAACCATACATATCACCCATATGCAAAAGTCATGTAGTTAACGACACGCAAGCATTATTCAGTCATATTTTATTTCGTAAACACCTCCTGATGGAGAAGGTTAATAGATTCCAGAGCCACCACAGCTCTCTGCTCTTTGATGTTCCATCCATGCAATTATACACAGTGAATTCTTGTCACCGTCTCGTGAGTGAGCACAACTCAATCATGTTGTTTTCACAGGACTGCAAACTTTTTTTCAGCACCTTTTATTTTCGATCGAATTGACTGACGTAAATTCTTATCTTATCACTGACCTTACCACTGGCATGGATTGGTTTAACATTTCAAGAGAAATTATTCAATGGGTCTTTCATTTCATCAACTATCATGGCTACGAAAAACACTGACACATCCGATGTTTGGAAAACTTTCATGTTAGGTTATAAACTGTGAAATTAGATTTGAAAAATCACCAGTATTTTATCACTGGGATGGGTGTACTGATAGGCGCTGCCTGCCCCTAGTGTTGTGGTGATGGTTGCCGACTAGTGAATTAGTCGTTGACTAATGGCCGCCTACTAGTCCACTACAAAATTATATAATCATTTCCACACTAGTAGGATTGACTCCACATCTTGTATTTGAAGCGCACTTCTCGGTGTCTGTATTGTGTATGGTAATGTTGATTACCTACAACAATCAAGGTATAAATATTATATTACACATCCATTAAACTTTAAACCCTTGTATTATTCTCAAAAAGCATTCAAACTCGGCAGAAGACCCCTCATTGTTTTTTAATGAATTCCAAAAATGAAAACATATTCTATTTTCAATTAATAATTGCTTTTAACAGAATTCCAGAGAATATATATAAGAATTTTTATATCATGAACAGGTTTGGATACAGTGATAATTGAGTAGCCAATTTGCCAGTGAAAATCATTTCTTTTCTATTATGTTTAACAAAGCTCATGGATCTCTGTCAAACAAGATGTAATAGATTAAATGTGTTGTTTGTACAATATACAGAGGCCAAATAGTTATCTAAACAAGAGGATTGTTATGGTAATCTTTCGATATATTACAAGAATTTTTGTTCAAATAACAGGCATTTAGTCACCAGCCTACATGCAATTAATGGGTCAAATGTGCATAAGTATATTACCTTAAACACCAATAAATAAATAAATAATGGGTCAAATTTGTATGGTAAATGGTTTTGTGTTTTGAAGTTATGTTCAGTTAACAAGGTTCTTCAGTTAACTGGTTGAGGGCTAGATTATTTTTGATGGTCTGAATTTGTTACTCAATATTTTTTATTACAAATTATAGCAGAGTGCCCAAAGGCACTCTCCAATAATTTATAATAAAACAAATTTATATAAAGAAAATATTATTTGCGATTGACTGAATATGAAACATGACTAAGGAAAATTTTGCTCTGGTACCCTCATTTTTTTGAAAGCCCTGATATATAGTGGCTTCTAGCACTCAACCAGTTAAGAAATGAAAAAAATTATATTCAGTTAACAGGGTTATTCAGTTAAGAGATGAAAAATTAACAGTCATATATAGAATTTTTCATTTTGTTTCCTGCATAGAATTACATCAGAAAATGTTGCAGCAAAATTTGGAATTTCGAGAGAGAAGCAAGATCAATTTGCATTTGAATCACAGACAAAGTGAGTGAACATTTTTTTCTTTCAAATGAAATACACATGTAAAACTGTACTTTGAGGAAGAAAATAAAATTTTAACATTCAGCTTATCAAAATCTGATCATTATATGATTATTTTCTCAGGCTAGAAGGATATACAGTCCCTTGTACCCTGTCAGAATTATATATATCCCGAGCTGCAGACTGTGAAATCTGAACAATCTTCCTTCCTTGCATCCATGTGATAGTAACTGATTACTTAATCACATCACCCACTTGAAAATTTGAAGATTGTGTCCTGCTTTTTGTCAATCAAATATTCATAACTTTTTGTAGGAACAAAAAATGGCTTTCCCAAAATATATATTTGCCAAATATGGCTTGAGTGCTGAAATATTGTTCTTGTCTATTCTGATTTGCACATGTCATGGCAAATTAAGCAAGTTCTTTTTGCAACTCATGACAGCACTCATAATCTTCAGTGATGAAAATGTGGCACAGCAATGTGTTGTGTGCCTATCGCTCACGCAATTTTAATCTCCTGTAAGCATTTTTTGCGAGCCTAGTTTCAGTCTTTTTGACATCACTGGCATTTCAGACACTTTGACATTCCCTTTTACAATGGGTAAAACAAAAGTGACATTAACCCTTTACCTAACGAATCACCAGAATCCACCTGCGTAATTTGCAAATTGAGCAGTTGAAAAAAAAAAGATTTTTCAAAATATTTCAACAAAACCATATCATGTGACCCCTCATTGGAACGAGCTCATCGAGCTCGTTCCAATGAGGAGTCACATGATATGGTTTTGTTGAAATTTTTTAGAAAATTTAAAAAAATAGTAATTAAAATAATAAAGTTTGATATCGTCTGCATTGGGTAAAGGGTTAAGCCTGCTCTTGATCTTGAACCCTCAAAAAAGTAAAATTATGATGTTTGATCAGTCTGGGGCTAGTCAGGATGTTAATCATTCCTGTTGGGCCATCAATAAACTGCAGTGCTCCCCAAAATTATATTTTTTATTGTAAAATTATCTGTAATAATATTATTTCAGTTTTGCATACAACAGTATCTGTTCTCATGAGGAGACTCCGTTGAATTTTTACAAACCCCTCTACCCCCATATGGACCATTTGAGTAAGAAGTTCTGTCTGAAATGAGGCAGAACATCTTGCTCAATTGACCTATATTGGTGTAGAGGGGTTTGTAAGAAATAAATAAAGGTTCAATAAAATTTTGGGGGGCATTGATTGGCTTGAAAGTGTTCCATAGAGAGCACATACCATTTACCAGGCATTTTGAGGATGTTTGTGAAGCAAAATAATGAAAAATAGTTTAGGAGAGCAACTTGCTTGTCTACAGTACTTGGAGCATGTATTACCACTAAATCACCTGCAGAGGGAGATTCCACCCAAGCAATACTTGCAAATTTGTTGCAAAGCATTACAAGCACAAGCAAAGTTCCAGCCAGTTATACCCGGAGGTCCATTGGCTGAATCATTGCTTGTGTTTTTTGTTCACATGTACAGAATTTGAAAGTGGTACTTTGGGTGATAACTCCACTCCCCAGGTGCTTTAGTTACAATCCACTCTCCATGTACTGTAAGTAGAAGGATTTTTGCCACCCTGAATTTTCCAAAAAACCAATACTGGATCTTACAAGGTCAGTATAAGCTTTTAGTGGGATATAATGTTTAAGTTAACAGTTTTCTTCTTATTCAACAGAGCAGCAAAGGCAAGAGATCAGGGTCTTTTCAAAAATGAGATTGTTCCTATTAAAACAGTCATTAAAGATCAGGCAGGCACTGAAAAAGAAATAACAGTGAGTACAGTTTGAGTACCTATTCTGTTCTAAGTTGTTGATTTGAGATTATTTTCTATTGATCACAGACAGATTTGCTTCAGTGGTAGTTTCTGTCAATGAAAGACATTTGTGAACAAACTTTTAAAATTTTTATGCCCCTACTAATTTTGTGAAAGTCCGTCCATATGTCCACAGGCCTGGCAATCTAGAAAATCAAGGAGTGCAAAACAATTGCCCTCCTCAGATTGCTTGGAAGTGCAATTGAACCTGAATTTCCATTGCAAAAACTTGTATGCTATTTTGCTTATATTCACTTCAAGGTATTAATATTGTGACTGAAATATTGTACTGTATTCAGCTACATGGTGGAAAAATTGGCACACACATCTTCTCATTATTATGTCTCCCCTTCCCAGAAGGGAGACATATTGTTTTTGTGCATCTTCTTCTTCTTCTTCTTCTTTTCTTCTTCTTCTCATACAAACTTTGTCCAGGGCATAACTTTTTTGTCTTTTGACCTAGACCTTAGATATTTGGCATGTGGATGTATCACCATGAGCCGATGTGTCACGTACCATAGTGACCTTCATGTGACCTTGACCTTTGACCTGAAGGTCAGATTTATGTGCTTTTTAAGGGTAACTTTGTCCGGAGCATAACTTTTTTGTCTTTTGACCTAGACCTTAGATATTTGGCATGTGGATGTATCACCATGAGCCGGTGTGTCGCGTACCATAGTGACCTTGTGACCTTTGACCTGAAGGTCAGATTTATGTGCTTTTTTCAGGGAAACTTTGTCCAAACCAGAACTTTTTGTCTTTTGACCTAGACCTTAGATATTTGGCATGATTGTCAATATTATTCATGCATATATAATTTGCAGTGCATTAAATAGAAAGGAAGGGGAGACATATGTTTTAGTGTGCTAAAACAGTTTCTAGTTAAAAATGTTGCATTCAATTCTTATGTGACGTGTCTCCTAAACTCAAAATGTATCGAAATGCAACACAGAATGGGCCATGAATTATTGCGAATCAATACAACATTGACAAATCATCCCCCGAGTTCCAGTGTGTTCTGTGTGCCAGTAGGCACAGAGAACACATTGAAACTCAGGGGACGAAATGATAATAGATTTTAAAGGCAGTCCCAAACAGGTCTGCCATTCCAGAAAATCAAATGGTGCAAAAAATTGCCCTCCTCAATTTTTTCTAGGCGTGCATTAGACGTGCAGCACTCCTGCACTACTAAAGAATGCCAGGCCTGCATCCATCCCGAATATGGTTTCTGCACAATAACTTTAGTTTGAATGAAATGAAACAGGATTTTATTGGTATGTAACCACATAATACAGGTTGGGATTGATAGTGAGTTTGATCTGATATGGCACTTTTCTAAGGTTTTTTCAATGGAGATAAGATAAGATATTTATTAATTCAATATCAACTATCAATAAAGATAAATGACTAGAAACTCATGTTTGGCAGTGGGACAGTGTTGGTGGGGGGGGGGGGGGGGGGGGGGGCATAGCCACCATTGGTGTTCCACTTGTTTAGGTAATCAAGTGGATCAAAACTGTTTTTCATTCTTAACCTACTGAGTATTTTCTTGAAATTTTCATGAGATTGATTTCATGAAAAATTTAATAAAGTCTGGCATCAAGAAAATTATGATGAAGGGAGCACTTCTATTTGCGAAGTGCGAAAGAATACTCAAATATGAATAGCAATTTTTGTGAATAGAACTTGCTGGAGATGACCATTGGATAAGGGTGAAATTACAAGCTCAGTGATTTTGGATCAAGATGTTTCGTAATCCACTAATATTTATTTCTTAAATATTTTGGTCATTCAGTTGACAAGATTTGAATGTATTTGTATACATTTTTTTTGTATCATGAATAAAAACTCTCTCTCATCATTGGAATTCTGCAAAAACATTTCTTTACCTGTTTTATTTTTAATCCGTCAAAAGAAATTCTGATGAAAGAAAATTCTTTTCAAACTTTGACATGTAATAAATATGATGAATATTCCAGCTGCAAAAACAGCTGTTGACTGACTAATGATTATTATTATTTATTATTTATTGGTGCTTAATGCCACATCAGCAGCTAAGGCTATATCATGGCGATGAAAAGTATGTACTTTAAAATAGATCATTATCTTGAAGTAATTAAAACAAGTCGTTGAAATATGAAATATGAGGAATAAAACTAAGGAGTGGACACAGTTATGAGAAATTGAAGCCATTTCACAAAATGCTGACAGACTAATGATTCCCAGGAGAGTAAATCATTCAAATTTTAGAGACAATTCAACTGTTTTCAGAGATTGAAAGAGAAAAGAAACCCCTCACTCTCTCAACAAAAGATTCAGGAAAAAGTGCCTAAAAAACAAGATTTTCGAGCCTTACAAAGACTTTTTTTATTATCTGCTTTGACGCTTCTTTTAATTTATTGTCTGGCAGAAATGTATAATGCGTCATAACATTTTAGAATCTAGAAGTAATGCTGACAGTACTGAAATTGCTACTTGCTATAGCAGCTGTATCAGTACCGGTATGTATACTTTCCAGCACCGCCTGTAGGGGGGAGCATGGTAGCTTAGTAGGTAGAGATGCAGGCTTCAAGCCGAAAGGTCCCCGGTTCAAATTCCACCTGCAGCAACCGTGTTGTGTCCTTGGGCAAGGCGCCTACTCCCAATTGCCCACATGGGGACATGGTGGTGTTGTGTATTAAGGCATACTACACGTCTTTGGTGCACTTGTCTTCAACCAATGCTAACCCTGCTTGTGTGTGGCAGTTGCTTGCCATTGCTCAGTGGTTCTCTCCAGGGACTCTGTCTTCTTCCACCCATAGAACTGGCTGACACAAGGTGACCCTATTGGTTGAAAGTTTCGTTATTCCCCAATAAATAAATAAATACTGCCTATAGGGTGGGAGGCTTATTGATGTTCTGGTAGCATAATAATGTGTTTTCCCCATAGGAGCCCAGAGAAGTGAAACAGTGCTTCTTTACTGTGGTAACCAAGCTCTGTTTTACTGGTACAATAGGAATCTGGTTACCAGTGTCTGCGGTGGAATTCTTCTAAAATGGGCAACATGGGTATAAACGATAGGTTCTTCTTTACTTTATATCATTATTGTAGTCACGATTAGCCAACCTGCAGAAATATGTAGCCTTAACCACCATAAATAAATAAATAAATAAATAAATAATGTCTGTATTCTTGAGATATGTTCAGATATTCAGTTTATTTGATTTTGTTTGTTACAATTTATTGGACAGTGCCTATTTGTTTTAACCCATAAGGGCCTGGACAAGTATCCTGAACACCCACAGCCTCTATATGCCCAGTAGCTTAGCAGTGACTTCCAGTGGAGTCTTGGCTGCCTGACAAGGCTTGACTAGAAATCACTGCTTAGGTAATTTGTCTAGTGTTAGCTGAACTTTCTCATAATGGCATGTTATGGGCACCTTGTCTGAGGTCGTAAAAGTCAGAAATGTTCCTTTATTTGATTTTACAAAGACTGATGAGCAAGTTTTACAACTTATGTTAATGCCTTCATAAATATTGGATTATCCAGATACAAGCACTTCATTCATAAACTTTTGTCTTTATATGCACAATTTTATGGAGTTTTCTCTTATTTTTTGTTTCAAACATTTTAAAACAATCACTTCTCCTCATTCCCACATACATGTTGACCCTTTACCCAATGCACACAATATCAAAATTAGTTCATTTAATTATTTTTAGCTCAACTTTGACGAAGTCAAATTTGAGCTATTGTCATGGCCCGTCGTCCGTCTGTCCGTCCGTCCGTCTGTCCGTCTGTCCATCTGTCCGTACGTCAACAATTGGCTATGGCTCGGGCTAGAGGTTGTATTTATGAACCGATCTTTACGAAACTTCTTGTGTACCTTTGTTATGACCCTGGGACGGGAACGAGTGTTTTTAGGTGTGGTCCGAAATTCAAGATGGCTGCCAGTGGCCATTTTGTACCGATGATGCAAAAATCAGTTTTTTGTACAGAACTTCTGTATGAACGTTCTGATTTGAATAAAGTTTTGTATAAATGTTCAGTACCATGGGATACATCACATATAATACGGGTTTTTTTCTCGTGCGTAAATTATGCAAATTAGACTGACTTTGATTTATTTAGTGTTACTTTCAGAGCTGTAAGTGCCAAGCTGCTATGGCTCGGGCTAGAGGCCGTATTTATGAACCGATCTTTACGAAACTTCTTGGGTACCTTTGTTATGACCGTGGGACGAGAACGAGCGTTTTTGGGTGCGGTCCGAAATTCAAGATGGCTGCCAGCTGCCATTTTGTACCGACGATGCAGAAATCTGTTTTTTGTACAGAACTTCCATATGAAAGCTCTGATTTGAATAATTTTTTGTATGAATGTTTAGTACCATGGGATACATCACATATAATACGGGTTTTTTTCTCGTACGTAAATTGTGCAAATTAGACTAATTTTGATGTTTTTTGGGGTTACTTTCAGCACTGTAAGTGCAAATCCCAATACGGCTCGGGCAAGAGGCCGTATTTATGAACTGATCTTTACGAAACTTCTTGGGTACCTTTGGTATCACCGTGGGACGAGAACGAGTGTTTTGGGGTCCGGTCCGAAATTCAAGATGGCCGATGGCAGCCATTTTGTACAAAATTAGGTGCAATCAGATTTTTGCACAGAACTTCCATATGAAAGCCCTGATTTGAATAATTTTTGTGTGTGAATGTTTAGTACCATGGGATGCATCACATATAATACGGGTTTTTTTCTCGTGCAGAAATTATGCAAATTAGATGAACTTTGATTTTTTCAGTGCGACTTACACACAGTAAGTACACATGTCAATACGGCTCAGACTAGAGTCTGTATTTATGAACTGATCTTCACGAAATGTCTTGGGTACCTTTGTTATCACCTTGGGACGAGAACGAGTGTTTCTGGGTGCAGTCTAAAATTCAAGATGGCTGCTAGTGGCCATTTTGTACCGAAATTAGGTCTAATCAGTTTTTTGTACACAACTTCTATACAGCTCAGACTAGAGGCCATATTTATGAACCAATCTTTACGAAACTTCTTGGGTACCTTTGTTATCACCGTGGGATGAGAGCGAGTGTTTTTGGGTGTGGTCCGAAATTCAAGATGGCCACCAGCAGCCATTTTGTACCAAAATTAGTGCAATCAGTCTTTTGTATAGAACTTCTGTATGAAAGTTCTGATTTTAATAAATTTTTGTATGAATGTTTAGTAACATGGAATACATCACATATTGTAATGGGGGTTTTTTCGTGCAGAAATTATGCAAATTAGATGAACTTTGATTTATTCAGTGCTACTTACACAATGTAAGCACACATGTCAATACGGCTCAGGGTAGAGGCTGTATTTATGAACCGATCTTCACAAAACTTCTTGGGTACCTTTGTTATCTCCTTGGGATGAGAATGAGTGTTTCTGGGTACGGTCCAAAATTCAAGATGGCTGCCAGTGGCCATTTTGTACCGAAATTAGGTCCAATCAGTTTTTTGTCACAAGTTCTATACAGCTCGTATTTATGAACTGATCTTCACAAAACTTCTTGAGTACTTTTGTTTTCACCTTGGGACAGGAACGAGTGTGTTTTGGGGTGCCTTTGTTATCACTGTGCTATGAGAACAAATATTTTGGGGTTCAGTCAGACCCACTCTGGGACTCAAAAAGATTTTTTCTAGTTCAGCATCTGACTGTCACCCACCTTTACAATACTTTACCTATACATTTGTTACAGGCAACGGTCAGTATTTATGTACAGACCGTTACAATACTTTATATGTACCTTTGTTATCAGGTCATTACCTAGATGTTTGTCATTGCTGTGTCACATACTATACATGTACATGTCTTTGTCTTGACAAGTTGAGCTACAGTGTCATTGACACTTTCATTTTCTTCATATTTTTCAGAAAATTTCAACAAAACCATATCATGTGATCCCCCTCATTGCAACAAGCTTGATGAGCTCATTGTAATGAGGGGTGACATGATATGGTTTTGCTGAAATTGAAAAAGAAATTTTTTCAGCTGCTCAATTTGTAATTATGCAGGTGGATGTGGCCTATTCCTTCGATAAAAGGTTAAGAAGCATATTTTTTCTATTTTTTTTACTGGTGACACTTTACGGTCACATTGAGCATCTAACATCTAAATCATGACGGCTACAATAGATATGAAGTCAAGTTTAATCAATTGTTTATACCTATGCTGTCCACCTAAGAGGATTATGCCTATGTGTTGGTTAAAAGGTCCTATTTTACCAGTAAAGCAGAACTTGTTTACAGCAGTACTAGTAAACAAGCACTGCCCTACTTCCCAGGATTCCTATGGAGGTTAAGTTAACTCTTAGAAACTGGGGAATCAGAATGAATTTATTGAACATGACATACCGCGACAAACTTACTGTAAGCAGGTGCTTCTAGTCAAGTGTCATCTGCCTTTTCAGGCAGACAACACTTGACTAGAAGCACCTGCTCAGTGTTTAATTCTTCCCCAGCCCCAAGATAGCCAAACTGTCAAAGCCGGATTACCTGCCATAGTACATCACAGGCAAGAAAACTCGACTCCAGGCTTCTAAAAGTTAAAGAGCTTATTTATTTTTTAAGAGCATATTTATTCTTTAAAGAGTGTATTTACATTTCAAACTGAGTGGTCAGATTTTTCTGGTGAACAACTGGTCACATTACTCCTTTCACTCATTTGAGGGCAAATGACAAGAATCGGAATAAACAAAATGATTCTGACTACTATTAATGTGATACTGTACTATACTGACGGAAAAAAGAAACACAAGTTCAGTTTGGGTAATATATTTTATTTTATTCATAGACCAAATGTAGTAAAATTTGACACACAGCTACCTCAGTATACTGTCTAAAGAGTCTTAGGTTAAAATTCAGTCAACCATGACCACGTGCATCGCTGCATACTTTCAACAGATTTATTGACAAAGCATGCATCCTGGGCACTCCCATGTGCTTTGGGTTTGAATACCATACCAAATCGAAGTTTTGAACAGTACACATCGATTGCACAACATTTCATTTCAATTCGATTGAAAAGCAAAATGCTGTGAATATACGAAGTTCATAGGGGAAGGGCTATTGCTCTAATTATGCAGGACCAATTGCAACGACTCATAGCCCAGCAATTTGGGGTCCATGAGTCAATGATAGCTCATTTAGTTGGACATCTCAGAGCCACAGGAAGATTAGCTGACTGTCCCAGGAGCGGACGTCCACACATTACGTCATCACATGAATATAGAGGTATACGTCTCTCACACCTCCGTAACCGATTTTAGATGGCGACGGAGATGGCGGGTCAGGTTGTAGGTACTCATGGTCACCGAGTGTGTCCAAGAACAGTTAAAAATTGGTTGCTGGAGTTCATTTTAATGCCACAATGTCCCTAAGTTGTTCTGCAACTTACACCCAGACGACATCAATGTTGATTGCAATGGATGCGGGCACATGCACCAAATGTTTCACTTGGCCCACTGGAGATGTGTGTTATTTACTGATGAGTCTTGGTTCACACTTTACAGGTCAGATGGACGTCACATCTTTCCACTTAACCATGCGCATAACCTTACGTTGCAGCAGGATAATGCAAGGCCTCATATTGCAAGGATTTGTTGTGACTTCCTCAACCAAAACAATGTCCCAGTTCTCGATTGGCCATCCTACAGTCCAGGTTTGTCCCCGATTGAGCATTTGTGGGACAGAAGTGTGTCAACATCCCAAACAACTTCACTCAGCTCATGCAGGCCCTTCTTCAGGAGTGGAATAACATCACACAAAGGACCATAAACAATTTGATGGGGTCAGTTGTAAGGAGAGTTAGAGCAGCAACTGGAGCTTGGGGTGGGCACACCCACTATTGATTTTGATTGGGAAATGGCATAGGGTACCTCCATTTGATTGTTATCCATGCAACTGCAGTCTGTGTTAAGACAACAAAACTCATCAAAAGTGAATCAGTAATGAAGAAATAACATCAAACTCAAAACAATGAAATAATCATCCATAACAGATTTGAAATATTTACCACAGAAAAAAGAGATCCATTTCTTTTTTCAACTAGTATAGTTAATTATATATTTCAGGTGGCTGTGGATGATGGAATTAGAAAGACAACAATGGAAGGACTTGCCAAACTGAAACCAGCATTTAAAGAAGGAGGTTCCACTACTCCTGGTGGGTAGGAAAGTTTAGCATTGCTCTCCAAAAACTGCAATGGAATCCAATTAACCCTTTAACTAACATAAAGGCCTCTGTATCCACAAAAATCACCATTCAAATTTCAGTATTTTATCAAGTTTTTCCTCAAAAACATCGCTCATTACTTCCAATTGAAACAAGCTTGTTGAGCTTGTTCCAGTGAATAGTCATAAGCTATTGTTTTTAAGAAAAAAATGAAAATTTTAGTGTTCAAGAAATTTGTTTGCAAGTGTCGACTGCTATCCGTGTTAGGTAAAACTTTAACAGAAAATTTAAACTGGCAGAAAAAATATTCAGTCAACCTGCAGGGATGTTTAATTACCCAGAAGTGTTTTAATGTCTAAATAACATGAAGTTCAGGGGAGCATGAACTCAATGCTTCATCCGTCCATCCAATCCCTCCATCTGTCTGTGGTCTGTCAGCAGCGATATCTCAGCAGTGAGTGGATGGATTTCAATGAAATTTGGTATGAGGGATTCTTGTAACAAGCCACTCCCACACGTTATAAACAAGGGTTCATGTCAAGTTTTCATGGCTAATGCAATGGTGGCTATGAACTAAAAAGCATCAGAGTACCTTTTCTAAATAACTAACTTGGAAAAAATGACTAGGTCAGACCAATAATTCTGCTGCTGAATATCTGACCAAGCCCATTATTGAACTCGATCAAGACAGTTTTCCTGGAAACCCATATAATATAAAAATCAAATCGGTTAACATTTGTTCAAATTATGGCGCTATCGTGTATAAAATTTGCAAAAAATGGCAAAGTCAGCCCAATAATTCTGCTGCCATATATATCATACCAAGCCCATTTTCAAACTCAATCAAGAAAATGTTCCTGGAAACCTGCATAACGAAAAGGAATTGGATTGGTTGACATTTGTTCAAGTTATCGTGCTATCGAGCACAAAATTTTCAAAAAAATGGCCAAGTCAGCCCAGTAATTTTGCTGTCGTATATCGGACTGAGCTCGTTTTCAAACTCGTTTGAGATAAACTTCTTAGAAAAACATATAACAAAAATGAATCAAATCAGTTGATGTGTGTTTAAGTTATCGCGCTACAGCTATCAAGCACAATATTCGCAAAAAGTGACCAAGTCAGCCCAATACTTCTGCCATAAACGGAGTGTGCCCATTGTCAAACTTGATCAAGGCATTGTTCCTTGAAACCCATGTGCCAAATATCGTTAAAATCGGTTGATGTTTGTTGAAGTTATTGTGCTGTCAATCTCAAAATTGGTAGATTTTGGCAAAAAATGACCAGGTCAGCCCAATAATTCTGCTGCCATATGTTGGACTGAGCCTGTTTACGAACTCGATCAAGACATTGTTTCTTGAAACCCATGTGCCAAATATCAGTCAAATTGGTTGATGTTTATTGAAGTTATCACAGTATCAAGCTCAAAATTAGTTGATTTTAGAAAAAAATGACTAAGTCAGCAGGGTTTCCGCTATCAAGCTAAAAATTACTCGATTTCAGCAAAAAATGACCAAGTCAGCCCAATAATTCTCCTGCCGTACATCAGACCAAGGCCATTTTCAAAACCGGTTAACACAATGTTCCTTGAAACCCATGTGCCAAATATCAGTCAACTTGGTTGATGTTTATTGGAGTTATCGCTGTATCAAGCTCAAAATTAATTGATTAAATGACCAAGTCAGCAGGGTTTGGGCTATACCAGCAGAGCGGCCATCAACCGACTGCATTTCTCCACCAGCAAACATTCCAGACATTAATCAACATATTAAAATTCACCCTGACCTGCCTGTTAACTGAGAAATAATTGATTCCCAGATTGTAGAAGTGCCATTTCTAGACTTCTTTCGATGATTTCCATACACAAATTTCATAGAAAGGTGACTTTATTCTGATGACGCAATTGTTCCAAGAGTCCTGCATAACTCAATCAACCCCCAATGAAAAGCTAGACAAACTGTAAACAATAACCTCATTGAATATTAAATGCATCACGTGACAAAATGGTGCAGTTTGTTTGGTCAGTATGTGCACTATGTAATGCAAGTTGTAATATTTCATTCAGTGTTAAATATCTTTATGTGATGTTTTGTTTTCTGACCAATATTATTACTCCCAACATTTACCCAAAACAAGCATGTGTTGAAGTCAGCCCAATAATTCTGCTGCTGCACATCAGACCAAGTCTGTATTCGAACTCAATCAAGACATTGTTCCTTGAAACCCATATGCCAAATATCAGTCAAATCATTTGACGTTTGTTGAAGTTATTGCACTATCAAGCTCAAAATTAGTCAGTTTTAACAAATGGCCATAACTCTTGTGAAAAAGAGGTGCACATCCTATTTTGCATCAAAGGGCGTTGAACATGCAAGTCAAATATCAAAATCCATCTAGAAACAACTAAGTAAAGAAGGCCACCTGCCTGACCACCCACCTGCCTGGTGACTGACCCTCACCATACCAATAGTCAAGGTTTTTTTTTTAAAACTCGACTAAAAAGTTGTCTGCATACTTTTCATCAGAGTTACGATCCTTACTTTGTCAATTTTTCATAATTTTTTTCCTTATGCAGCGATATCTTACCAGTGCAGTGATGGATTTCAATAAAATTTGGTTTGAGGGATCCTTGTGCCAAGCCGATCCTGTGCATGTTAAAAAAAGTTGCCCACATATTTTTCTCCACTTTGTCAATTTTTCTTGATTTTTTTCTGTGTACAGCAATATCTCAACAGTGATTGGATGGAAATCAATGAAATTTGATATGAGGGAACCTTGTGACAAGCTGCTCCTGCTCATGTTATAAAAAGTATGATTTATCCATCCGTCCATCTGCCGCAATATCTCTCAGCAGTGAGCGGATGGATTTCAGTGAAATTTGGTATGATTGATCCTTGTGACAAGCCGTTGTCTAAGCCTAAAACTTTCAGTCATTTCACGAAATGCCTGTGGGGGTCAGTCATTTCGTGAAATAACTAAAATTTCTAGGCATTTCATGAAATGTCTGAAGTAATGCCATATTTTTTACACTATTTGACTACCATGTTCAGTCAAAGCGTGAAATGGCCAAAATTACCAGTTATTTCATGATTTTTTACACTATATGACTACTAGGTTCAGTCAAAATGTGAAATACCAGTTATTTCATAGAATTTCATAAGAATTGTTCACTGTATGACCACCAGTCAGCAATACTTCATTTCAATTAATTTACTGTCAACATGTCTGATAATACCGAGTTAAAGTTTCGTGATGAGTTGTTTTCTAGGTATCAGAAGTGTCCAAAATATCTCATACGAAAAGAGCAGGATATCAACATTACAGAGGATCTTAAGAAAGCTGGTGGCAATAAGAACACTAAAAGTCGTCATGTGTATTACCTTCTTAATCCGCATGAAGTGCTACGATGTGGTGATGTTGAGAACTTATTAAGAAACGACAGACATCAGAATTGTGTCAGGAATGTCAGAAAAAAAGAAAGCGGCCAATGACAAAAGGTGTTGTGGTGAAACCTATTCAAAGTAGTGAATTTTCCTACCGCGGCCAGGTTGATCTTATCGATATGCAGTCTATGTCTCAGGGTAGCTACAGATGGAATAAGGTTTATCAGGATCATCTAAAGAAGTTCTGTATTCTGTGACCACTTACGAGGGGATGTCAAAAAGTTTTGAGCCTAACATAAATAAAGCTGGAATATTGGTACAGAACATATTTATTTTTCAACAAAGTCCCCTTGTAGTTCAATACACTTGTTCTACCTGGTCGGAGAGTCGTTGATGCCGTGTCTGTAGAAGTCCATATCTTGCTCCTGTAATCAAGCCTCCGCAGCAGCAGTAAGTTCCTCATCATCTTGAAATCCTTGACCACGTAAGTGTTTCTTCAAATTTGGAAAGAGATGGTAGTCACCAAGTGACTACCATCTCTTTCCAAATTTGAAGAAACACTTATGTGGTCATTGAATTTTTGGAATTTCTTCCCTCATTTCACTCAAAACCAGAAGTGCATAGAATCAAAGAGGCATCAGTCATTTCGTGAAATGCCTAGACACAAATTCTAGTCATTTCATGAAATGACTAGAAATTTTAGTAATTTCACAAAATGACTGACCCCCACAGGCATTTCGTGAAATGACTGAAAGTTTTAGGCATTTCACGAAATGACTAATTTCACAGTTTGACTGTAACATATATAAATCAAGAAGCTGACTTGATGTTGATCCCGAATCAGGCCATCAATGTTGACATAGAATCGAATATACAATCCTTTTCAGGGCTCTAACACACTTTTATTCTTACATGAAATGATAATCACTGACAGTTACCATGGAGATTAGGAAGGAAATAAAAATAACCTATTTGTTGGTTTGTTTTTTGCTTTTCTTCACATTTTCATCAAAAACCATATGATGTCTCCTATCACTGGAATGAGCCCAATGAGCTCATTCCAATAAGGGTTCACATGCTATGGTTTTGTTTAAAGTGTTTGCAAAATAACATTTTTTCAACTGCTCAGTTTGTAAATTACATGGATGAATGCAGCTGATTCATTAGGTGAAAGGGTTAATTAGTTTTGAGCTGCTGTTTCAGAGATATTTTATCACTGAATAGACCTGGGTGATATTGAAATTTCAAGTTCGGTTTCAGTATCAGTATTTTTAGACTGATTCACCTTGGTATCGGCACGGTATTTGGTGTCAGCAACATACATGTACTCACACCACTACCAATATCGAATGGTATTTTGGGTATACTGTCCAGTTGTAGTTCCCCTGTTTACAGCAGACAAAGCCACCAAATTGTCAAGATATTGGAAGTAACACAGGTACTCGCCATTGGCCATTTAATGTAACAAAAAAGCCGAGCTACATCAAATGACCGGTGGTGACTGCCTTCAGACATACAAAGTCATTGAGCTCTTCCTGTCATGAATTTTGCGTAATGTTCTGTTGTTTGCTTTTTTCTTTTTTAACTAATGTTGGCAATATTTTTCAGTAGCAAAATTTTGGTATTTGAGATTCCTGTGGTATGATACGATACAAATACCGAAAGGTATGTATGGTATACCGCCCGTCTCTCTTACTGAATGCTTGAAAATATTTACCTCATTGACAACAATTTGTTGGTGCTCTGACAAACAAAGCATTGTTTTTAATCATGTAATTCTAGGCCCTATAGGAAGCACTGTGTATTTGTTTAGATATCTTTCATCAGGTTTTGGGTGAAGTGTTAACCCTTTACCCAAAGTAACTGCCAAAACCGGCCAGCACTATTCTAAAAAATCGCCAATTAATTTTCATTATTTTTTTCATTTTTTGTCTCAAAAACATAGTTTATGACCCCTCATTGGAATGAACTCATCGAGCTCGTTCCAAGGAGGGGTCATAACCTATGTTTTTGAGATAAAAAATGAAAAAACATTACATTGGCATGGCGGGGGTTCGAACCCACGCCGAGAGAGTTTCCTTCGGCACCAACCACCTAGTGAAACTATACTGAACCACGCACACCACTCGGCCACCGACAGACCCCAAATTCTAAATTCTAGGGGTCTGTCGGTGGCCGAGTGGTGTGCGTGGTTCAGTATAGTTTCGCTAGGTGGTTGGTGCCGAAGGAAACTCTCTCGGCGTGGGTTCGAACCCCCGCCATGCCAATGTAAACAAAACCAGCATCCTTTCTTAATTCTATGGCATCCGAGAAATTTGAAAAAGACAAGTACTGTCGCTGATTTCTTCTGAGGTGCAGTTCGTAGAATTAAGTGCTTAGATGCAACTATCTGATGAAAAAACATTAGTTATTCAAGAATCTTTTTTGCAAGTATCATCTGCTTTTCATGTTAGGTAAAGTGTTAACTAGAATCTTCAACTCGTCTCCTTTTTTTTTGTGAAATTTGCAAAACTTGTCCAAAGGCTCCATCCTAACTAAATTTACTGAGCTTGTTTTGTAAATTTCACTATATGGTGGGGACTGATTGGAAAGTCTGTGTATCTCAACTGCAATTTGATAGAATGCTGTTGCCCCTTCTATGAGCACATTGAAATGGCCTTGACTTCCAGAGTCTGTGATATCATTCTGCTTGTGTTATAACATGCCCAATGAAGCAGGACACAAAATTTCATAAGAATGCTCATTTCATTCTTGTGAAGGTCATCTGAAGCCAAATAAATGTATGGGAAGTGGCAGACAGTTAAAGAAAATCTGCCAACATTTGAATATTTTTGGACAGCAAAACAGTCTTGGACAAAACATAATGTAAACTCACATCTGAATAAAACTCCCCCAGTTTGACCCAGGTCATGTCTGGATTTTCTCCCTTAAGTCCTCATACAAACACAAACAGCCCCTTTTATATTGTCCTGTAACAGTTGTCACAAGTATGTTCTTCCTTGAGAACTCTGCTTGTAGGAGGCATTTATCTTCACAGTGCTTTACTTCATTGTTGGCTGCCTGTACAGGCAGTTAAGTCATCTGCAGCTGTATGTATGTACAGTGATGTCCACACATGTATTTACCAAGTAATAAAAATCATCATAAGGAAAATTTTAATTAATGAAGCTCTGGGTTCTAATTAAATGTTTGACGATTATTCCTGCAATTAGTGTTTGGAATCTATTAATATATGCTTTCATGGAAATATTGTCCACCCGTGGAAATTGACCAGTCCACGGCAGCCATACTGCATATATGGTAGTTATTTATGGAAAACTAAACTGAGGATTTAAGGGTTAAACTAATGAAATGAGGCCTTTCCAACAGTGTGTTATATAATAGGATTCCTCAACAAGAGTAAACCACACAACAATGTGGGTCTCTCGCCAGAAAGATCATTTCATTGAAGCAGCTTGGTCAGCGTCAACTATGTATGTTGTTGGCTATAAGTTTTAACTGGTTGAGGGCTAGATTATTTTTGGTGATCCAAATTTATTATTCAAAATTTATTTTATCACAAATTATGGGAGAGTGCCCACAGTCACTCTCTAATAATTTGTAATAAAACAAATTTATATAAACAACTTATGTTAGGATTTGACTGAATATGAAACATGAGCAAGGAAAACAGCTTTTGCTCTGGTACCCTCATTTTTTTTAAAAAAGGCTTTTAGCACTCAAACAAATAAAATACATTCAGTATGTCGAGTCTTTTAGTTTAAACAGAACCTATTGTTGTGAAATCATGTACTGCAACTCAACAACAATTCTTGTTAAAAAATCATGAACATGATTGGTCAGAAGGTCAACTGAACGAATGGTTAGCCATACTAAATTCACATAACGTATCTTTAGATATATGTCAGTACAAAATTTTTTGCCATGACTGAAGCTTCAACAGTCATTGTAATTAATATTTACTTGTTGTATTGTAGGAAACTCCAGTCAAGTTAGCGATGGTGCAGCAGCAGTGTTAGTTGCCAAACGGTCAGCAGCTCAAAATAACAACCTTCCAGTGCTTGGAATTCTGAGGTCATATTCTGTTGTGGGG
Source organism: Pictodentalium vernedei (assembly GCA_031216915.1). Taxonomy (NCBI): domain Eukaryota; kingdom Metazoa; phylum Mollusca; class Scaphopoda; order Dentaliida; family Dentaliidae; genus Pictodentalium; species Pictodentalium vernedei. Next base: position 162,185,831 of record CM062288.1, on the reverse strand, counting down.
TGTCCACCAAGTATCATGGGAATTGGTCCAGCAGTGGCTATACCGAAAGCTTTAGAGAAAATAGGTAAGGACTTGTAGACTTGGATTGATTTTTCACTGTCTCTCTTGGTATGCTAAGTCGAAGAATATGTCCTCCAGTTATTTTTCTCATTACAGATGCTGATCCATCAGCATTAATGTGAATTGTTTACCTGGCAACTTGGAGGGGGGGGGGGGTGCTTTGAGGCCCCTCATAGTAGCTGATGATTGTGGGCCTCAGACCCACCATCAGGTGGCTCTGTATGATAAAATTTGGGATTTAAAGGGCAGATAAAATTTGGGGTTTAAAGGGCAAAAGTCACCAAATCTAGAGACCTTAACCATTTGAATCCAAAAAGCCATTTTTTCAGTCTAGGATCATGATATGACCTGAATTCATTAAGTAGATAATTGCTCAGTGAATTTGTATTGTTGGCCAATCAATATTGATTTAATCACAGATAGAGTCTATATTCTTTACTCGTGGGAGGACTAATAGTCCTTCCACGAGTAACAAATATAGACTCTATCCGTTGATGGGTCCAAACTGGCATGAAATATACCATCATTGTCCAAAGGGTTAAGAAGGGCAATACATACATCTGAATTGGGTATATTTTCTTATCTCTGTGTCCCATTTCCTCCATTATGGGTGAATTCCATTCATTTTCTTCCTGACATAGTCTGCTTCCTTAGGTGGTCTCCAAGAGCTCAAAGTTAGGAACTCCTCTAATACACAAAGAATGCAACCACCCCAGAGTATCTTAAATTATTTTATCTTGTCTTGCTATCTGTTCTATCCCTGCCACTTTTGTCCTTCTTTTCTTCTCTCTTCTCATTTTCCTAATTCCACAAGATATGATTTTGAGAAATAGTGGCTTGGTTGTGGTGGGAGGGAGGGGTATCATGACTTACTCTGGTCACTCCCAGTGCACTGAGCAGCCATTGATTTACCTTTTTGAGAAATATCTATCATTAGTGAAGTGAGATTCTGTTTTACTGGCTATTTCTTATAAACTAGCTCAGAGAGTGGGGTCAACTGAATTGGATATTTCTTTATTGAATAACCCTGTTAACTACATATATATTCAGCACTCTTCTATTTCTCTAAGAGACAGCAATTGTAGTGATGAAAATGCTTCATCCTGCCTCAGAAGAAGCTTCTCTCACTCATTCAGTTTAATTTGCGGAGGACACACCAGCTGATAAGATGACTGCGCAATGCAATTCCAATGAAGGTCCAGTTGGTATGGTTGTGAAAAAGAGTGAGAGTGCCAAATAGTGATTAACCTATAAGGATTGCATGCAACCATAATCTGCTTGCAGATTAGTTGAGTTCACAATCGGCCGATGCCAGAAGTCACAACCAAAAGGAGTAATTTGTTCAAGTATGCATAGAATGGGATAAATTTTACACTACAGTCAGGTTGGTATGTCTGTTGATCACAAGAGGGAATCACTGTGTGTATCAAAATAAAAATATGACGTCAGCAGAAACATGTTAGCAGCACAGTGTCTTTTTGATCAATGCGAAAATAGGTGACTTACGCCTATACTATTTTAATTTCAACCTCCATTTAAATTTAGTTTCAAGAAGATATTGAATAAAATCAATCAAAGGGCAATTAAATAACATATATGTATTTACTTGATTTAATTATTGATTTATGTTCTAATTCAAATTTTTGATTCGAAAACCCACGAGGATATACAGTCAAAACAAAACTAGGTCCTGTTTTGTACACAGTAATTCAGATTGCTTTCGTTGTGAGGCGGAAATCAGCGACTTAAAATACATTCATAATGGCTGTGTTTTCAAATAGCTTCTAACACTGCAATTCACTCCATTTTGAAGATTCATATTCACACATCTAGGGCTGGAAAATCCCAAATGGAAAAATATAATGTTTCACAAATGATAGGCAATCCCAGAAGTCCATGCACAGAATGGCCATACACTATTTTTAGATTGTTTACATAAATAAATAACATGCACAACAGATTGAAGTTATACTCCAACTGTGAAAACAATCAACTGATGAGTGTATTTTATGTTCATTTGTTATTGTCCACTTTATGTTGATAGTGATTAAAGAAGAATTAGGTAACTAGATTGTTTACAAATGGACTCACGTTGATATCAGATGATGAAACAGCAATTCAAAGTACTGGTGGGGTGCTGTCATTGTCGGTGTAAGTTACTGTAACTTGTACAGGGAGTGGGATATTATAAGTGTCGAATAATCAACAAATCATTTCAACACTACTGCCAATAATTGTGGCAACTTATTAAGCTTGTTACTGCTTGTATGAAGTCGTGAATCAAACATAAATGTGAACAATTTTGATCCTGTGGTGTTCCATGTAACCATCGGCACGAACCTATGTTCAAACACTACTACCGATGGTCAACCAATGGTTTAAAATTGGTCGATGTCAGATTGGTTAATCACTAGTGCCAAATTGCCCGAAGCCCTGTGGCTGGAAATTAAAACTGTTAACATCACAGCTGCCTGTCTGCCAAATAACATTATCCTCAAAGATTAGAGAGAGATGTTAAAATGTGGAAAGGAATAAAAGTGTGCTCGAACAGTTTAGAATTACTGTACAGGGATCATACACGTTTTTTGTGATGACAGTTTGGGCACGCATGGCAGACAAACATTTGGACACCCTAACCCTAACCTTCATGAGAGCATACTTTATGACTCCCAAGAAATTGGTTGTATTTAACAGTTGACTGAAACTGAAAAGAATGCAGATGTTGCTCAGAAGAAATTCAGATTTCAATTTTATTAAAGTACATTTGCTTACTGGATCGTTCACTCACTTTTCTCTGAGAACAGTTCATCTGTATCAGGCAACTATCTCTCGATGATCGCTCTGTTATTAGAAAACAATAAGAGGTCCCGTTGAGTAGTTTTACTATTCCAGGTACTATATTTCTATCCCATCACTGGTACTGCCACTATTGGTCATGGCGGAACTTTGACATCTCTGCCACAAATGTAATTATACTTCCACTTTAAACATCGGTAAACAAAAACATTTGAAATTTTTCTGCAGTGAATATTTCCCCCCTTTAAAACTTTTGCAAAATATTTTTCATGCTTTTTCAGAAAATAATAAATATGTTTTACTGCGTGGGAGATGAAATGATGTTGAATTACAATTTTTGATTGATTCTGTGCAAGGTCAATCAAAACATGTAAACAAATGTCATTTTCTTGTGCCTAGCATCTGTGATTAAAAAAATTGATGCAATCCATTCATCAACAAAACATGTTTCATGCGTGTGATAATTTAGGCAATTAAGGTGCAAAATGAGACACAAAAATTAGTTTACTTTGAAATTCCCACCTCAAATATTCCATAAATTCAGGTTTGAGGTCATGTCTAGATGAGAGCGTCCCATTTTGGTCTCCATCAGTCAACCGTGATGGCTGCATAGGTTCAAAACCCCCCAAACCTTTAGAACAGTCTACATGTCATAGTTATGAAGGTATTTCATTGTAACTTGGTAGGATGACTCAGTATAATGTCTAGATGAAAATGTCCTATCTTGGTCAGGTTCAGTCAACCGTGATGGCCACAGGGGCATATGATTCTGGCTCCTTTAGCACAGTCTACAGGTTGCATTTATGAAGGGATTTCATTGTAACTTGGTAGGATGACTCGGTATGATGTCTAGATGAGACTGTCCTATTTTGGTCATGATCAGTCAGTCGTTACCGCCACTTGGGTATGAGACCTACATCCTTTAGTACTGTCTGCAGGTCGTATTTATGAAGGGATTTCATTGTAAATTTTTTTGGTTGCGATCTGTCAACCATGACTGCCTGACGGGCATGTGATGTAGATTCCTTTAGCAAAGTCCACGAGTCATATTTATGAAAGGATTTCACTGTTGTAACTTGGTAGGATGACTCATTTTGGAATGAATTTACTGTAACTTGGTAACTTTGGTTGACATACATTACTTGTGAGGGCCACATCAACCCAGGCCTCAATTCTTTAGTACAGTGTTCTACATCTCAAATTATTCTTGTTGAAAACATAGCATGTAGGGTACAGAACATAACATATGCTCAGTTATCATAATTCTTGTCTTATTTCATAATCCTTTTATAAACATTGAACATTACCCTTTACATCAAACACTACACACAGTCAAGTTAGGCTGCAGTCATGGACACTTTCATTTCATTAAGAATTAATATTTTAAAAATTTTAATTCAATGCAATGCGGCAGAAATAAAACTTTTAAGCAGTCTTAAAAAGAAGGAATTTGACAACCCAAATCTGTTTCTGTGTGCTATCAGATATATATTCAGAACCACACATATGTTTGAATGGGTTAAGAATTATCACACAAGATAAATGACCCAGGATATCACGTGATATCCTAGGCCAAAGCAATCTTGTGCGATAATTCTTAACCCACTCAAACGTATGTGCGGTTCTGTATTTATCACACACCTCCCATGTAACATCCAGCCTACACGAAAATTGAACTAAAAGCACTTTTCAACTGGATAATTGTTCTGTTTCCTTCGTTGCCAATAAGACATCACTGTTAGGTGGCGGGGTACCACCCCTAATTTGCTTTTTAATGTTTACAGCATTCAATTGGTCGAAACCAATTGAAGCCAATCAGTGTCACCGTCACAACGATCGAACTTCAGATATTCACTAGACTGCAGGGAATAACACAACAAAAACTTTTTAAATAGCTAATAAGTTTAACACACTCCATCATTATATGACCAGTTGTGAGTTGTGGAAAGTATTTGTCAAGGAACAAGCAGTCAGAATGTTATTTTTATTTTGTTGATTTTTGACTTGAATCTGATTGTTTAAATATCCCGTGTAAACAAATCTAAATGAGGAACTTAGCATTTCCAAACGATCTCGACTCCGGTGCATTCAACCAATGATGACGTGATTTATTTAGACGGGTTTCTTCTTGCTTACGTTGGAAACAAATCGAACATGTTTTGTATCACAACATGTGCGATACAACTTTATTTTTATTGCACAGGCAGAACAGTGGAAATCCCGTGTTTTACATCAATAGGTGTGTGATAAATTACATGGATAAATAAGTCTCTTTTATTTATGATGAGAAAGGCCCTCTCTGTTAATTTAATCAGACATTTAATCAAAGCTACATGAAAATATCACAGAATAGTTTCAGAAATATTGCCTAAAATATCCTTGTAAAATAGCTTGATTAGGTCCTTCATAGTCCTTGAATGACCTCATTCTAGAGACAGTGAGTCCTGAATTTACAAACTGTCATTTTTGGAGCAGCCTTAGTTCTGATCTTTGACATGTTTTAATATTATTTATTTTTAGGTTTATCTATAGATGATATAGAAATATTTGAAATCAATGAAGCATTTGCAAGTCAGGCCTCTTATTGTGTAGACAAACTTGGAATACCACCACATAAAGTGAATCCAAAAGGTGGAGCTATTGCTCTTGGTCATCCATTAGGCTGTACAGGGGCAAGACAAATAGCAACACTTCTACATGAGTTAAAGAGGAGACGAAAAAGGTAGGTATAATAAATATATAATAAGCAGTTACAGTACTGTGATTAGGACTTGAATTTCGACGTGAATCAAATCAGGCTGAGAATTTTGAATTGAATTGAATCTCAGGCGGGGGGGGGGGGGGGGGGGCACGGTGGCTCAGTGATAGACTGTTGGACTTCTATGCTAGAGGTCCCGAGTTCGATCCTCGTCTGGGACAACCCACGTTGTGTCCTTGGGCAAGGCACTTTATCCCGGTTGCCTACGTGGGGGCACGATGACGCTGTGTACTAACGCGTACTGCACGTCGATGGTGCACATGTCTTCAACCGCTGTAACCCTGCTTGAGAAGAGCTTGAACAGAGTTAGAATGTTGAGGAGCTGACAGTTGCTTGTTGATGTTTGGTGGTTCTCTCCGGGTACTCCAGCTTCCTCCACCCATAAAACTGTCACGTCACGATTAGCCATTGTGCATAAGTATGTGACCTTAAACACCAATAAATCAATAAATAAACAAGAGCGCACATTTTGCTGAAGCAATACAATGTCCCCTACCGGACTAATGAGCATTAATAATTATACAAATATTATAACCTAGATGTGATCAGCATGAATTCCGTTGATGCGTTTCCAAAAAAAGTCTGGAAAACTGATATTTTGGCACTTTTCCATATTTCCAAGGGCCATAACTCACACAAGAATAATGCAATCAGCATGAAACTCAAACTTGATCTATATGTCATCATCTATAGTAGGTTACCAAGAATGAAATCATTTGGTTGAAGCATTTCCAAAAAAAGTCCGGAAAACTAAAGTATGACTGACAGACTGACGGATGGATGGACAGAGTGTAAATGAAACTTGATCTGTAAGTCATCATTCTATAGTAGGTTGCCAAAAATGAAATCATTCCGTTGAAGCTTTTCTAAAAAAAGTCCGGAAAACTGATATTTTGGCGCTTTTCCTTATTTCCAAGGGCCATAACTCACACAAGAATAATGCAATCAGCATGAAACTCAAACTTGATATGTAAGTCATCGTTCTTTAGTAGGTTACCAAAAATGGAATCATTCCATTGAAGCATTTCCAAAAAAACTAAGGAAAACTGATATTTTGTGCTTTTCCATATTTCCAAGGGCCGTAACTCACACAAGAATAATGCAGTCAGCATGAAACTCAAACTTGATCTGAAAGTCATCGTTCTATAGTAGTTTACCAAATATGAAATCATTCTGTTGAAGCGTTTCCAAAAAAACTCCGGAAAACTAAAGTGTGACTGACGGACTGACAGATGGACAGACTGACAGACAGACTGACGGATGGACAGAGTGCAAACCTATAGTCCCCTCCGGCGATGCCAGTAGGGGACTAATAATTGAATCTCCAGGCTCTTCAAGTTATAAATATTGTACCTCCTTATACCTAAATATTGCCAGTCTCCACTCAAGTATTGTCCTGATTGCCCATGTGAGGCACTGTGTACTAAGGTGTACTACATGTCGATGCAAGCAAGAAAATAAGCACACTGTCATCAGAAAAATGAGGCCCGCAGAGGGTGAATTTGGGGATGCTACCCTGCACGGCAGGTTAGCATCACTAAATTTACCTTCTGTGAACCTCAATTGGATTCAGGGTCTCAAGCCTAAACAGAAAGAGGTACATAGAGGTTAAATTGGCCCACTGTATGGGATAGCATCAGCAAATTCACCCTCTGGGGACCTCATTCTGCAAATGACAGATTGCTTATTTTCAGGCGTGTGTCGATGGTACACTTGTCTTCAACCAATGGTAAACCTGTTTGTGTGGATTAGCACCTTGGGGAGTCTTACAGTTGCTCAGTGGTTCTTTCTGGATACCCTGGATTCCACCTGAAAACTGTCTGACATGAGGTGACCCTGGCTGTCAAACGTGTTCTTTAAACCCCAATAATTTTTTTTTAAAAACTCAAGTATTGAACATGTGACTGGTTTGTTTGGACAAATCAATAGAAAAGCCAGAATATTCCAGAATGGAATCAAAGTAGTTTCAGAAGCAGAACGTCCTTGATCTCTTCTTCTATCCTGTATAGGAGACCTGATGATACAGGCTTGTCATTTTGAAGTGGGGGATCGCCCCGTGCCTCAGTCGCCCCCTCGAGTTAAAAATTCAGTAAACGTCCGCCTAACCCCGCTTTCTGTGGCCCATTAATTCAGTCGAAGGCACCTCAAAATCAGCTGTCTCAAATGGCAATTTTCACGGATTGAATGAGGTAACAAAGCACTAAGTAACTTTCCAAATACGAGTGAGAGGTCTGCCAGTTCCAAAGTTGTAATTAGTTATTACATTGTACATCAGACTGTGACAACTCTCGTGTCATGTGCAATTACAGGACATGTCATCCCCAAGCCAGTTCTACCCCTGATGATTTGCCTGGGACATTTCGTCCCAAAATCAAAGCCGGGACGATTCGTACCCCAAATCTGATTGATTCGTCCCAAGTTATCGGCATCAGGCAGTGAGCACAGTGCACTGGCTAGTACAGTCATCATGTAATGTATAGATACGGGCTTTGTTATTTAGATGCAAGATAACTATAACACTCACTGTCTGTGAGTGTCATGGGTAACCTGGTATCTTGCAACCAAATATTCAAGCCTGCATCAATACATTACGTGATGATGTATATCATAATTACACAAACCACGTACCTTAAAATGATATTCGTTGTCTACCCAGCAGGCTGAAACAAAATGGCTCCTGCAAACCATAAATGGCCCTCCTGGAGTAATTTTAGGTGAACCCAAAATGGCCCTCCTGGAATGATTTGAGGCAAACCATAATGGCCCTCCTGCAATTTTAAAAATGACAAGCCTGATGATATAAGAAGAGTTCAATAGGATACACTTGATAGGCTTTTAAGAACACTGATGAGTCAAAAATTTCCAAATCACATGACTCGACTTGGATCAAATCAAATTATTAGGATGATTTCAAATCAAATGAAATTTCGAAACTATGCAGAAAAGTTTGGACGAATTTGAAATGCTGTGGTCTAGTAAAAATTCTATGTCCGCTTCCTGACTCACTGAATTGTAGATGCTCAACTGCCAAAAAAGTGCTGATTTTGTCTTGATTTCACAATTTTTATTTAGGAAATCATGATCTGATCGAACTGCTTTTCCAGTCTCTATCACAGTACAGTATGGCTGCCGTGGTCTGGTCACTTTCCACGGGAGAGCATTATTTACACAGATGCAATAATATTAGATTTCAAACACTGTTTACAGGAATAATTATCAAACATTTAATTAATGAATCACTGGGTATAATCCAGTGTTTCATTAATTAAAATTTTGCTGATGAGGATTTTTATTACCTGATAAACACATGCATGGAGATCACTGCCCATGAATGGATCAACTCACAGAGTTGACAGCAAGTACCAATGGTTCCTGGAAGTCTGCTACCATATTCTCACCAAAATGAATAATAAAATAATATTTCAGAAGAACAACTCATGGCCAAATGTTCTTCAGATATCCAAGAACAAAGCTAGGAAATCAAAATTCTTCAATACAGCCATTGGAACATGCCTACAGCAAGTTATGCTGGGATCCCGACCCCCAGGTACAAATCTAACTGAACATACTCCACATCTTGAAGACGCTCTAGCTATGTCCTTGGTAGTCTTCCAAAGTGTAGCAAAAATGTATAAATAAATGTCTCCAGGCCCTAAAGGATTATTATACTCCTCATGTATTGAATCTTGTATTTGTTTTTTTTTTGTAGGTCATTTGGTGTTGTATCAATGTGTATGGGAAGTGGAATGGGAGCTGCTGCTGTATTCGAGTACCCTGGGTGCTGATGAAGCATAACTACAGTTGCCCCAGAATACCAGTACCTGTCAAACATCACTGTGCCTTAAACAGACTTTTAAATTTTCTAACACCTGCTGATGAAGCATAACCACTGTTGTAACAGTATACCAGCATCTGTCAAACATCACCAAGCCTTAAACAGACTATTCATATTTTTAGCATCTTTGAAAAATGGGTAAAAAGTGAAATATGCTCATTTTACACAGACATGTTAACCCTTTACCCAACACAGACAATATCAAAATTTATTATTTTAAATATCATTTTTTCAAATTTTTCAAAAAATTTCAACAAAACCATATCATGTGACCCCTCATTGGAACAAGCTTGTTCCAATGAGGGGTCTCATGATATGGTTTTGTTGACATTTTTTGAAAAATAATATTTTTTCTACTACTGAATTTGCATATTACGTTATTAAATTTATTATTTTAAATATCATTTTTTCAAAAAATTTCAACAAAACCATATCATGTGACCCCTCGTTGGAACGAGCTCGATGAGCTCGTTCCAACGAGGGGTCACATGATATGGTTTTGTTGACATTTTTTGAAAAATAATATTTTTTCTACCACTGAATTTACATATTATGTAGGCGGATGTGGCCGATTCATTGGGTAAAGGGTTAAGCTGATGAATTGTAAAATAGTGAGATTTCTGAGCAAAAATGAGATTTTAATTTTTAAATGGCTTAAAGAGGAAAATTTATTGATTTTAATAGTGAGATTCTGTTAAAAATCCCAATTTTAGGCACATTTAACAAAAAATCATTCTGGAAAGTAGTGAATCTCACTCCAAAATAGTGAGACTTAACATGTCTGATTTTACAGCAGTGATTCACCCTTTACCTAATGAATCGACTGCATCTGCCTGCATAATTTACAAAGTGAGCAGATGAAAAAAAACAATTTTTCAACAAAACCAAATCATGTGACCCCCTCATTGGAATAAGCTTGTTGCGTGTGTTCCAATGAAGGGTGACATAATATGTTTTTGTTGAAATATTTTGAAAATTAAAAGAAACCCAATAATTAAAATAATAAATTTAGAAATCCTGTGCTTTGGGTAAATGGTAAAGGATTAAGTTACTGAATGTTATGATTTTGTGATAACTTTCTTTCAGTATGAACCAACTGTAAATATAGACTATGACATTATAAAACATTTAACTGATGCTATATAATTTGCAAATCTGGGATTTATCTGCCTTCTACATAGAAAATTCATCATACATTAAAAATTTGTATGACAATTTACACCACAGGAAATGATATATAGCAGAGAGCTATGTTTGTTTGTCTGTCTGTCTGTGTTTATTAGCCACATTGTTTATGTGGCTAACTTCCGGTAAAAAGTTATATTTTTGTGACTGTTGTCAATTGTGCTGCCAGCCACACTAAAGAGTGTTAACAGCTCTCCATACCAGACCCCTGTGAATCAGACTTTTTCCATTCGAAACAAATCAAATCATGAATTCAATGTTCGATTTTCAACCAAATTCCAATAAAATGGAATATTCAGTCAGTTTTTGTGGAAAGAGATTTTCAAATGCCACTTAATTGATTCAAAATAATTGTACATTTGGGGAAGATAGTCCCTTTTTTACACTGATAACATAATGAATACTTATGGATCAAGATGGAAGAGGAAGTGATTGCTAGCAAGCCTGGAAATAAACAATCTATCATTTGCAGAATGAGGTTCCCAGAGGGTGAATTTGCTGATGCGATCCCATACAGTTTGCCAGTTTATCCTCTAGGTACCTCTTTCTGTTTAAGCATGAGACCTTGATTCATGAGACCTTGTACAGGGTAGCATCACTAAATTCACCCTCTGGGGACCTCATTTTTCAGATGACCATCTGCTTATTTCCATGCCTCATTGGTAGTTATATATAATATGGAATACATCACCAGAACAAAATTGTGGTTGACACTGTCCACATATATTCAAAGAAAGGTTTGTTTGACGAAACCACCTTAATGAATGTCAAATGTTGACACCCCAAGTTCACACATTATTGAGCTGTCTGAACAACTGATACACGTCCATGCATTCTGACATAACATCTCCTCGGTTGACCCTAATGATTTTATTCATGCCGGCTATGGACTTTTAAAATAATAACCACCAACAGCTCTGACTGACTAGTCAGTTGTCATATTCTTGATATTAACGTAATTGGCAAGAAATAATGACCTCATATAATGACATATGCAAAAAGAAAGGAGGTGAGTTTCCGTTATTGCCATCACAATATTTGATTTCAGTATTCAGTAGTCAGGTATTCAAAAATCAAGTCAAATGGAATTGGACAAATGATTTGAAATTCAATTCAAATTCATAGATTCAAAGAGCACTACTTTACACAATAACCATGTGGCTGAGAAAATGTGTAAATATTTGTAAATATCTATAGGTTATTACCATCATGTGGTTTTCCAGAGATGTTGTATTGAGGTCGAGACCTCGTCTCTGGGCATGTATCGATGGGTCCATCAAGGTGATTCTATATATGACCCAAAGGCAAGGTCAAGACTTCAGTTCACCATCTCAGAAACTCACTTGGTGGTCATAACCAATTTATCTTACAATATTTCTTCCTTTCTGGTTCGCATATATTTGACAATCATTCAGTGTCTATGAATTGATTTTCTTTGAATGAAGATCATGGTATTGCATTGACATAATCCTCATTCTTTTTTCTACATGTACTAAAACTGCTGAAGTTTATAGTAAGGGTTCAGCTCTTTGTTTTTTTGTTTTATTTTTCAGGTTTATAAGGATATAAAAATATCATCATGGCAAAAATGATCTAGTCTAATTTATTTTGTTGAATTGGTGATTTATTTATCATTCAATTACTGTTATCAAAAACTGTGGCCTTGACATGTGTAATAATCAATGCCAGTTGATTGTAGGTAAACATCGTTTTCTTTCTGAATCAAATAAATGCATTTTTGATGCTTCCCTCAATACAGATATTTATCTTACAATCAACATGTATTTTGTCTGTTTTAACTCTGCAACTGTCGTGTATCCGACCTCCTGATACAGATGTTTGTATCAGGGGGTCAGATACAAGCATGTTCCTTTCGCGTGAGTTCCATTTTTTTTCTTTTTGTTCATCCGTACAAATATATATTTGTCTACATTCTTGACTTATCCCCAATATATTGTAAGATAAAATGATTATTACCATTATGGGGATGTACAAAATATAAATCTGAGTCTCGCTCCAGGTTCTAAGAGTAGATCACGACTCGTCTTCGACTCGCCATGATCTGCCCTTAGAACCCAGAGCTCGACTCGGATACATATTTTGTACATCCACATAATGGTAATAGTCTCTATATATTTCGTCTAGATGTATTAACTTGTAATGGATGAATATCATGAATTATATTCTTGTTGTAAGATAAATACATTTCACTCACTTAACCCTTTACCTAACATGAAAAGCAGATGACACTTCCAAACAAAATTCTTGAATATCAATTGTTTTCATTTTTTGTCCCAAAAACATAGGTTATGACTCCTCATTGGAACGTGCTCGTTCTAAAGAGGGGTCATAACCTATGTTTTTGAGACAAAAAATGAAAAAATAATGAAACTTAATTGGCGACTTTTGTGAATAGCGCTGACCGGTTTTGGCCATTATGTTGGGTAAAGGGTTAATGTCTTCTGACTGTGATATGTGAAATGTAAGGTCAAGAAAATTTCTTTCAAGAGTATTATTTCTTTGCTTTCATGTTTCACTCCCAACTACATTGTATAAAATTCCAATGCATATCAATGGTTTAACCTCAGTCAGGCCTTAACATTTGACCTGATTTGCAAAAATCAGTTTCATGAACTCCAATGGTGAGAAGCAGTGAGAATGAATTTTCAGTTTTTAATTTAGAATTTCAGAGTAGTGTTATATCCTTGTCAGGCTCGTCAGTATAACCAGTTCAAAATCAATAGTAAAACCCAAACATCATATATATACTACTCAAAGTTTGCTAAGCACCAAGTATATCCAACTATCTGTTTTACGTTTTAGTTGAAATATTGTTATGAAAAGTGTATATATTTTATATTTAATTATATCTTTAATGATTTAAGCACAGAAATTGAGATTTTGTTTGTGTTTGACAGTATTTTTAACTTTTGAATACGATAACCATGGAAAATGGATATTATTGGTAAAAGAGGAAATTTTTTCAATTTGTCAAAAAGTTGACGGAGCGAACTGATATGGGTTCAATATCGAGTATGAGACCCATTATTGTTAATTACAGCTTGACAATGCCTTCTCATGCTCCCAATCAGGTTCCAGATGGTCCTTTGTGGGATGTTGTTCCATTCTTGGGCAGCATGACACCAAGCTCCTGGACACTTCATGGTTGGACTGGACGGACTGAAATTGCAAGCTGCAACTCATTCCAGACATGTTCGATTGGATTGAGGTCAGGGATCTTGCTGGCCAGTCCATATGCTCAACCCCCTCCCTCTGTCGGTACTCCCAGACAGCATGGGCAATATGAGGAAGGGCATTGTCGTCCATCAGAATGAATCTATCACCCACTGCACCTGCATACAATCTGACGTGGGCATCCGGATCTCATCAATATACCGCTATGCAGTCAGTGTACCATCGTCAAGGACACAGAGCTCTGTATGTCCATCCCAGCTGATGCTGCCACAGACCATTATTGCTCCTCCACCATAGCGGTCATGCTCAGTAATGTTGGCTGCATGGAATCACTCTCCTGGTCTTCTCCATACCCTAGAACGCCTATCTGTGTTGTCTAGGCAGTACCTTGACTCATCTGTAAAAAGGACAGGTCGGCAATCTTCTCTGGTCTATCAAACGTGATCCATGGCCCATTAATATCGTGATTGGCAGTGGTTTTGGGACAGCTGAATGCGAATACTTGGTCTTCTCGATCGGAGACCACCTTTGTGTAACCTTGCCCGGATAGTCTGCGTCGAAACATTTACCCCGGATGCATTCTGAAGGTCACTGCAAAGCTGGGTTGCTGTGTCAAAGTGGTTCCTACTGGCCTGAATGATCAAAAACTGGTCTTCAGCTGCAGATGTTGCCCTGTCTCTGCCACCACCATGTCGTCTTACTGGTGTGCCATACTGCTGAAATCTTGCCAGGCTGTGGTGATCACTGAATGGTGTACACCAAGGACTTCACCAACTTGACAATGGGTAGCCCCTTGTTCCACCATCCCTACAGCCCACCACATTTCAGCTTCAGACAAATGTCTTACATTTGCATTTGCCATTTTCAATCATTAAATCACAAGGGTTTGTGTTGAAATGAAGACTGAATACCCTACACATCTCATGTACATGTAGACAGTACACAAAAACATCATGGAAATCAAGGGGTACATGCTTTCCATGACTGTCACAAAAAGTCTGCCTGTCAAGAGAGCTAATGTAACCACTGGGGACCATCTCAATACATTCCTCAATCATATCCACCCAAAATAGCGCAAATGTGTCACAAGAAAATTTCACAATGATGTGTCAAATATGTGGTGCTTAGCAAACTTTGAGTAGTATATATATATATATTTACTAGAGTTCAATCATTAAGGGCCTAGTTCCAGTTTTGATAAGTTTGTTGTCTTACATGTACATGAATACATATATGTTCCAACATGCAGGCTTTTTGGTGGTCTTTCTGATGGAAGTATACATGTAGTACCTTTGCAGTGATGTTTAGTGAAGTCTTGGCTGCCTTTCTAGGTTTTCCAACCAAATATTCCAGCATTCAATTTTTAGAAGCCAATTTTTATATTGCTCACATGAGACTCACGTAGGAGCTGGGACTATAGATGGGTACAGTATTATCGATGATAAAACATGGACATAACACTACCAGTGGTAGTGGATGTCCGTGTTCTATTGCCGATAATATTGTCTCTGGGTATCATTGCTTGTACAAATCAATGAAATTCAAATAATAGGAGAGGTGTGTGCCGGGTGATCTTTGCTTGTACAAATCAATGAAATTAAAAAAATAGGAGGGGTGTATGCTATGTGCTCCCTCTCTGAATCTGCCCGTGTGTATCAGGCAAAGGGTTGAGCTCTTTTTTTTCAATTTTTTCCCTCTGCTTCCAAAACAAAGCTGATGACAACTCTGTATCTCAGCATTATCAGTTTATGAAGCCTGTGGCTGTGAGGAGTCATAAGCTAGGTTCTGAAAGCAAAAAACAAACATTTTAATTGTTTAGCAGAAAATATTGCATAATCGAACATGAAAAGCAGAAGACACTTGCAAACAAAATTCTTGAATAACTAATTTTTTTCATTTTTATATCAAAAACATAGGTTATGACCCCTCATTAGAACAAGCTCGATGAGCTTGTTCCAAAGAGGGGTCATAACCTATGTTTTTAAAGACAAAAAATGAAAAAATAATGAAAATTAATTGGTGATTTTTGTGAGTAGAGCTGGCCGGTTTGGACCGTTACGTTGGGTAAAGGGTTAAACAGTTAATGTAATTTATTTTTTTCAAAACTTTGTACATTCCTGTTGCATTATTACATAAATTTCAAAAATAGATTTGTCATTTGGATTGCATATAGTACACACTCAGAATGTTGGGGTACTTGACCTTGTGGTATTTTGTATGAACTTATCTTTCTTAGAATGCAGAAAATCTAAATGCGATTGTGATCTGGTAAGTACCTTGTCAAAAATATCACCAGCAAAATTGAAGATAAACGATCAAAAGTTAATTCTGTTTAGATTTAGGAAAGATGCTGAAATATTATTTGACTCTCGCAAAATTTAAATTGTTTTCATTAAGCTGTATGATAATTTGCAGTTATCTCTTGGAAAATATCTGGAGTGCAACCTGCAAATTTTTCCCATTTTGCAAGCAGGGAATTAGGCAGTTCAGTCTTCAGGGTTCCTGCAGGGCCTTGGATTCAAGGAATGGCCTTGAAAATGATGAGAAACGACATAGAATAACCTTGAATTTTAACTCATTGCCGGTGGGAACTCATTGAGCCCTATCAAACAAGACTGAATTGGTTAAATTCTTAGTTGTATCATGGGAAAAAATTTACTGCTTGAAACTTTAGAATTGTTCCGAATGTTAAAACAAAGTACTACAATTCTTCTATATTGATGCTCAAATGATATCTGAAGTGAAAGGGGCTGGAGAAGGGTGTCATTAGTGAGGTAACTACATTCTATTTTCTCTTACTGGACTGATATGGCATGACATGCAGTCAGTGGAATTTATACCAAGTCTTGGCTGTGCTTCAACCTGTTATATCTACCAACTCTGTGCCATCCTTTACCAGTCAACTAAAAGATTATGTACACTTTCATTAATCCTTTCCACTGTGAAACTACAGTGAACAAGATATTAATTGAAAATAGAGTGTGTTTTAATTTTTTGAATTCACATTTAAAACATTCCAAAATCCAGTATAAGAATTTCCCTAACCTTGTTCATTTTTACAGCCTTGGTCCATGTATATTTTCATATAGTAAGTGATATGGCAGCCCATCAACTAATCCTTTGCAATGCCAATGGTCAACCAGTGCATGTTAGCTTACCAACTAACTCTGTGCTATGCACAGGGTTATTCACTCTTTTCTTCCTTGTTATATGATCAACTCTGTTATATAATCAACTCTGAGACTAGACCGTGTACAATGCGCAGTCTTAGTGAGTGTACATATGTAGTGTGTTACCCATTTTTTATAACCACCTAGTGTGACTAACCCTGTTAGTCACACTTTCTGGTTATAAAAAATGTTCATTATTAACTGAGTAACTGACCACATGGTGTCGTCTACTTTCGCCTACAGTGCACTTTCGCCTACAAAAATTATAAGGTAAAAGTGTAGGCGAAAGTGCACTAATTAAGGTATGGATATTACTAGATAATTACCTGCTCTACCTACAATAAATGGACTGACCGACCATTTTCTAATGTTATGTGTTTTTTTCTTATGTTATGCATTTGTTTGTTACAAATAGAACACGAGTGTAAGATAGTTGTTTTAGACAAATATTGATTTGTTTCTAAAAGCACAAATCAACTGCAGGTTCTGTTTAATGGTTACAGATATAGACTGAATAACCGTAGAAAGTCATGTGTGCACTGGAAATGTGTTGACTCTGGTTGTAATGGAAAATGCACAACTGTAGATGATTTTGTCAGAAATGTAACTTCGCATAATCACCCACAAGAGCAGGAAGACATTAATAAATTTTTAGAAAATTTGCGTCAGCATTGTCAGAGTGAAACTGCGCCGATCCAAACTATTTACGACGAAAAAATCAGTACTATTCAACGAGACTTGGCTATTGACATTCCATCATATACCAGTTTAAAGAGTGGGTTGTATAAGAGACGAAGGAAAACTACACCAGCCCTTCCAACTTCACTTTCAGAAGTGTACCTACCTGATAGATGGTGTGTAACACTAGATGAGCAACGATTCCTGTGTATCAATGATGGTGATGATGAAAGGATTTTGTGCTTTGCTACAGATGAATGCCTTAAAATTATGCAGCAAGTGTCAGAGCTGTATATGGATGGTACGTTCTATTCTTGTCCCCCATTGTGGGATCAACTGTATGTTATTCATGGACTTGTGGGTACTAAAATGTCCCAGCTTGCATTCTGCCTTCTTCCTAATAGACAGTGTGGTACATATGTGCGTTTGTTTACACAACTTAAAGCTGTGGTGCAAGAGGTGACTGGCCATGAGTTACTTCCCGAGGTCATTCAAACTGATTTCGAAATGGCAGCAATAAGAGCAGTACAACAGACATTTCCCAATTGTGACACACGAGGCTGCTTTTTTCAGTATACACAGCTATATGGAAAAAGGTTCAGAAGTTGGAAATGGTTAACCAGTACCAGGACAACGAGGAAGTGCATAAATGGGTGCGCCGTGCAGCTGCACTGCCACTTTTACCAATTCAACAGGTTCAGATGTGTGGATTGAAGCGATGGGTGATTCACCAGATGTAGTGCAAGTAACGGCATTTAATGACTATATGGTTGAGAAATGGGTTGATGGGGAGGCTCGTTTTCCTCCACCAATTTGGAACCAACACAGTAACATTGGTCCTAGAACCAACAACCATCTAGAGGGATGGCACTGTCACCTCAATAAGACTGTCCAACGTGCTCACCCCAACATATTTGCTTTTGTAAATGTGCTTCAAAGACTTGAAAAAACACAGAGAAACAAACTTAGCCAGTATATGCATGGTGCACGTCCTCCTCCTCGAAAACGACAATACCGTGAGCTTGATCAGAGACTTCTAAGACTCAAAGATCAGTTATCTTTAGGACAAAAGTCACCAATGCCACCAATGAAGCGCAACAAGTTACATATTTGAGTAAAAATTCTATATAAAGTGTCAGGTTCCGCTATTATTTCATGGAGAGTTCGCTCATGTTACATTCTTTCTTTTCTTATTTATGTATATTTGTTACATATTGATGTCTAATATTCTGTTAGAATTAAAATGTTGTAATAAAGTAACTTGACTGCAAGATTTGTCATTATTTCTATTCCCAAAAGGTCAGTCTATTTTATTGTGGGTAGAGATGGTAATTAGCCACTAATATCTATACCTCAATTAGTGCACTTTTGCCTACATTTTTACCTGATGATTTTTGTAGGCGAAAGTGCACTGTAGGCGAAAGTAGACTGAACCGACCGTGTGCACGGAACAGCCGTAGTATAAATCTCATCTGTATCAACTTTTTATCCAATGTAATGGTCAAAACCAGGCAGTAATATTTTCAAAAAGTATTTAACCCTTTACCTAACATGAAAAGCAGACGACACTTGCAAAAATAATTCTTCAATAACTAATTTTTTGTCTCAAAAACATAGGTTATGACCCCTCATTGGAACGAGCACAATGAGCTTGTTCCAACGAGGGGTCATAATCTATGTTTTTGAGACAAAAAATGAAAAATTAATGAAAATTAATTGGCGATTTTTGAGAATAGCTCTGGTCGGTTTTGGCCATTACATTGGGTAAAGGGTTAAGCTCAGCTTATGACCCCTCATTGGATTTGATTGTGGAAATGTTTTTTATAGTGAATTCCAAAAATGAAAACATTCTATTTTCAATTAATAGCTTGTTGGTGAACAATAAATGAAATGATACGAGCCCTTCATTGTGTGCCCACAGGTCAGATGAGTGGTTATTTGATTGAGTGACTATCTTGTGAGTTATTTAGTACCAAAATACTCCTTGTGTACTATAAGTTGATATATGTTCAGATAGTTCTCTTACCAAGAAGTGAACCTAGTGATTCTATTGGTACACTAGTTCAGTGAAAAATTACAATAAATTTTGAATAAAATGACAATTTGAAACCTGCTTACCGGTAGTTGTTTATTATTTATTTGTTTATTGTGTCACATGCCCAAAGTTATACTCACATTAACCCTTTTCCTAACATCATAAGTTATTGTGATGAATTGATGGTAACATGGTCTGTGGTTTGCGGCCCAGAGCGTATGTTCAGTAAATAAACCTCTCGTGTACACTACAACGTCACTGGAAAAATAAATAAATTGTAACTTGATTTGTAATTTAAACAACACTTGTTTCGAAACATTGTCTGCTTTACATGTGAAAAATCTATAAAAATGAAGCAGTTATTTATTTATTTATTTATTTATTTATTTATTTATTGGTGTTTAAGGTCACATACTTATGCACAATGGCTAATCGTGACTGTGACAGTTTTACGGGTGGAGGAAGCCGGAGTACCCAGAGAGAACCACTGAGCAACGATGAGCAGCTGACAGCTCTCCAACATCGTAACTCTGAACTCTGCACCACAGCACAGGCAGGGTTAGATTGGTTGAAGACATGTGCACCATCGACGTGCAGTACGCCTCAGTACACAGCGTCATCGTGCCCCCATGTAGGCAATCGGGAATGAAGCGGTTTGCATGTCCGTCTAGTCTGATGATGAAGTAATTACAAAATGTCCAACATCATTTCAAATATTTCGTGTGGTGACGTCAGGCATTAACGTACGCTACTGGAGCCATAAACATAGAGAAACTACACAACCTCTCATCCAATCAGAGGGCGAAGATTTTAGTCTTAATGGAGCATAATGCCATTAACGGGCCAGTGTTATTCACAAAAAGTGGCATTAACATTTTTTTCTTTTTTTTCTTCACTCCAAAACATAGCATATGATCCCTCATTGGAATGAGCTCATAGATGATGACCAATGAGGGGTCATAAGCTATGTTTTGGAGGCAAAAATGAAAATTCTTAATTATTTAACTGGTTAAGTGCTGGAAGCCCATATTTGGGATTTACTCTCAAGTGCAGGTATTGCAACTCAAAAGCTTCAAACTCTATAGATGCCCTTCATATTATCTTTGAAGATAAATTGTTTAGTCTGTAGGAATATCCTTGTAATTATTTATGGGAGAGTGCCGACACTCTCCCATAAATTTTTACAAGGCAAAGACTTGTGAACAAATTTTGACAACAAAAAATAATTCAGCACTTTATCTGTTAAGAATTCTCTTTTGCAATTGTTGTTCTCTTATTTTGAGAGATCAAGGGTTAACCCTTTAACCAAAGTGCACAATATCAAAATTTGTTATTTTAATTATTTTTTTTCTTCAATTTATTAAAAAAAATTCAACACAACTATATCATGTGACCCCCTCATTGGAACGAGCTTGTTCCAATGAGGGGTCACATGATATGGTTTTGTTGGAATACACATTTTATTCAACTGCTAAATTTATAAATTACAAATGACTGTGGTTAACAAGCTCTGTTTAACTGGTAAAAGAGGACCCACATTCACAAATGCCTGGGGTGGAAGTCCTCTAGAACTTGACTTTGCATCCATATTGTGGTCACGATTAGCCATTGTTCAGAAATATATGACCTCAAACATTGATAAATAAATAAATTATAAATTACGCAAGTGGATGCAGCCAATTCATAAGGGAAAGGATTAATACAGTGGCTTGAAAGTGGATTACAGTTACATGATGGAGGACTAAATTTTTTACCCAACACAAGTTTTGAAAAGAAATCACATGCAACTTTCAGATCATGGAGTACTGAATGCTTCCTTGTCTGTAAGATGAACAAGTACCAGTGCTTCTTGTGCTTTTAAACTGAAGGTAGTGTGGAAAATCCACCCACTGTGTTTTAGTGGTAATCCAAAAGACGTACTGAAAATCTTTCATAGGGTTATTGGTGTACTCTCCAGTAAATTATAAACTCTTTATTTTTTTTAATGAGATGCTGGTGATTGGGGCAAGCCAGAAAATAAGCAGACTGACATCTGCAAAATGAGGTCCCCAGAGGGTGAATTTAGGGATGCCACAGGGTAGCAACACTAAATTTACCCTCTGTGAACCTCAATCTGAATCAGGGTCTCAAAACTAAACAGAACGAGGTACCCAGAAGATAAATTGGCCCACTGTATGGGATAGCATGATCAAATTCACCCTCTGGAGACCTCATTCTGCAAATGTCAGACGCCTTATTTTCAGGCCTGGAGTGGGGATAGTCGAGCAGATTGTGGAAACTGGATTGTTGGGAGAGGTTCCATGAACCAGTGGCGGCGTGCTTCCTCACTGTATATATCATTTTTCTTTCGGTTCCTGGTGATGTGGGGTCCCTGTGATGTGACCAATTCTGTTTCTAACCTATTAACATATGCTATTCACATTAAACATATGTTCCCGAAATTCCGAGGTATCCCCACAGACTACATTTTGTATACAGTGTCCTGTACAGACTGCACAGTCAATTTGTAGGATGTGTGGGTGTGGGGAGGGGGGGGGGGGAGAATAATTAACGCGACAGGCGTACAATATGCCACAATTGATATAAACTAGTCGTCAAATTGTGTGGTATAAATGCCAGTACCTGAATGTCATTCTGTAACGTGTAGCGAAGGGGGCGCGGTGGCTCAGTTGGTAGAGGTGCAGGCTGCAAGCCGAGAGGTCCTCGGTTCGAATCCCACCTGCGGCAACTGCGTTGTGTCCTTGGACAAGACACTTCACCCCCATAGCCCACATGGGGGCACGATGACGCTGTGTACTAAGGCGTACTGCACGTCGATGGTGCACCTGTCTTCAACCAATGCTAACCCTGCTTGTGTGGAGTTGTATGTCGGTGGTTCTCTCCAGGTACTCCGGCTTCCTCCACCCGTAAAACTGTCACGGTCATGGTTAGCCATTGTGCAGAAATATGTGACCTTAAACACAAATAAATAAATGAGTAGCGAATTTTGTTTTCCCCACTGGTCATCTGTTTTCAGCCTGACTTGAAAAGACACCCGAAACAATAATCCCATTGTATGTTCCATACATTTCCCAGCAGAACCTCTCGGGTCACATCCGAGCACTTCCTATATCCTAAAATATATGTGGAAAGAAAACTTCCCCCTCCCCTCCCTTTCCATCAATGAGAGAAAATGCTTCTGTGGGCTTTTTTTTCTGTCATGGACTTCATATTTTCTAAAATAAACTAATTCTTCTGCCGGAAAGAATGCCTTCTCTCCTTCCAAGGTAGAATACTCATCAACGATAAGAGGATAAACCCCCTCGGGGCCCACAGACCTCTCGTAAGGCCTAGCTGTTGAATACGAGGCAGTTAGTGTCATGTCTGCACTGAACAACAGCAACCAAGAACAGTTACTATTATAGCAACCAAGTATTTTCTATAAATGGAGCTTGGAATTCTGACGTCTAAAGTTTCATACAGGATATACTGGGATCGGGGACGTGATAAGAGGGCCGTGGTTGGCTGATCTGCGCCCTCTGAATTTCCAAATGTACCTCCTCCCTCTGCCGAACATTCAGCTTTGAGGAAAACCATTTGCACCCCCGCCCCTTGAGTGCACGCCCTCCCTTTGTTTTAGAAATATTTAACCTTCGGGTTCTTGAGATGAAAATCGTTTTTTGGGTGCAACAAAGCACCATCTGCAATGCTAAAACTTTGCAGATGGTGCCCTTTTGTACACAAGGAACGAAATATGTACTCCAGTCGGATAATCACACAAAATGTGGTAAAAAAAACCCCACAAAATGTCTGTTAGAAACAGTGACAGCCGCGCATAAATTACCACGAAATCTACTAACAAAGGGCATTATTATTTATCATTTATTGGTGGTTAAGGTCACATACTTATGCACAATGGCTAATCGTGACCGTGACAGTTTTACGGGTGGAGGAAGCCGGAGAGAACCACCGAGCATCGACGAGCAACTGTCAGCTCCTCAACATTCTAACTCAGTTCAAGATCCGCTCAAGCAGGGTTGCATTGAGCATGGATGGTTACAGCGGTTGAAGACATGTGTACCATCGACGTGCAGTACGCCTTAGTACACAGCGTCATTGTGCCCTCGTGTAGACAACCGGGATAAAGTGCCTTGCCCATAGACACAACTCGTGTCATCCCGGACGCGGATCGAACTCGGGACCTCTAGCATAGAAGTCTACCACTGAGCCACCGCGCTCCCTAACAAAGGGCATACAATTTCCAACTGTTGGTGATTTGAGACTTAAAGTTTTTTAACAATTGAAAATTTCGGCCGGTATTGGGAGGTGGCTGGGCTCAATATTTGGTATAATTTCAGGACAGGGCCATGGCGTGTGTTTTGGGCCACACTAGAAGTGTAGAGTAGTTGCTGAAGAGATTTCCTAAGGCATTTTTTTCATGGTTACTTGGGGTGTGATTGGATAAATTGGTGATATATTTGTTAGCTGAGTCAGCCAATTGGGTAAGTGTGGAATTGCGTATTTGCTGTTTATTACTGCCCTGGCGCTTTATTTTATTTTTGTGGCGGGTAGTGTTATTGCGACTCCGTCTAATCCGGTTTGTATTGGTTCTTTTGGGGTTGTACCGGATTGTCTGTGTAGGGTTAATGGGGGTGGGGTGGCCACTAGTCATGCCGGCGGTTTAAGTTTGGTAATTAGGGCACGAAGGGCTGACTGTTGTGTTTGGTTGAGTTGTGGTTGGAGTTCCAGCTCGTTGGGTTTATCGACTGGTATCCTACTTAGGGTTTCAATTATGGGTTTGTTGGGAGGGTATGGAAAAAGGTGACGGTTAACCCTTTTGGGTCGCTGTGGTAGCGGTTTGGTAGTAGGTTCTATTGTATTGACTTGGTCGTTGGTGATATCACAATGGGTAGTGATGGGTAGTGTTTCCTTTGGTGAGGTCGAGGGGTGGAGAGAACGTTGTTGGTTAGCAGGAGAGTGGAGGGTCGATTGTGCACTGAAAGGTGAGGAGTCATGGTTGCCTGTGGTACCAGGTGAAAGGATGAGGTCCTTAAGGATTACATCATTGATTGGGGTATTTTGTTGCAGCAGGTTAAGGGTAGTGGAGGTGGAGCACATATTAATAGCTTGTGCGGGAGCTGAGGGGATTGATTTGTCTCCCTTAATGTGTTCAGGGTTTATTCCATTAAGGTTGGGGTTACATCCCTTTTCGTCGGCACTCGTTTTTGGGAGGGGTAAAATGTCTAACATGCCTGACCTACGGCGTTTGAAGTCCTCGGGAGAGATTGGGTTCATAATCCGTTTGTGGCTAGGGCCAGGCGTTATGGGCGAGGAGTCAAATTTCTCCCTCGAAAACACAGTTGGGCTAGCGTCACGTTGTTGTGGTTCAACTTGGGTGTTCAATTGGGAAAAAGGCCCCTGTGGGTCAGGAGACTGATGTGTATTTGGCATACAGTCATAATGCTTATGGGTATTTGCAGCCTTGTATTTGGCAAGGTCGTTTCTGATAAACCGCGAGAGGGTAGCTTCAGATATTTCCAGGAATGTGGATTTTTAATCCGGTGTTTGGCCATTCGTGTTGGGGTGTTTTTGGCTAATCTTGTTTTGCAATTGGGCGTGGTGGGCACGCAATTGATGTTCTATTAATAGTGTTATGCGTTGGCTGGTATGGAACGCAATAATTTCCAAGTCGCTGGAAAGGGTGTGTTGGAATTTCAGGGTTTTATCAGTTATGGTTTGTAATTGGCTCAGGGTTGGCTGGTATATTTCATTAGGGACCACATTGGTTAGGTTATATTGCTCATAGGTATGGAGAATGGATAGAGCGCAGGCTTCTTTATACAGTAGGGATCTGGTGTTATTGAGATGGCGCCTTAACAGGCGATGTGCACTCGGGTTGAGTGTGTTCATAATGGAAAGGGAAGGAACTGGCGTTGGTACTAAGCGAGGTCCTTTATCACTCGTCCGGAAATAATATCCGCTTGGGGGTAACTAGTTTCGCCTAATTCAGGCTTTTCAAACCAACGAGATGTATGAGGGTCCTCTGGGAAGGTTGTAGTGGGCGTGGGTGAAAATGAGTTAAATATCAATGGTGATTTTTAACCGTTCACATTCAGGTGTGTGAGTGTACTGTTGTATGGCGGGTTTTGGTGGAAAACAGCTTGAGAGATTGAAAACCTCAGTTCAAAAGGAGGATAGTGCCTTCCTGGTGGGGCGGAGGCAGGCAGTCAAACTCCAGGAGGTAAGAGCAGTGTGTACTTGGAAGTACTGGGTTAAAGTCCCATAACTCTGGAATGACTAATCGAACAGCGACAGTAAACGAAAGGGAGCTTCCCTCCATCGATATACACCACCTACCCAAAAATCACGAAAATCTCTCAAAGCGTTCTCGAGTTATCGTACGACGTGTAAAAAATCAACAATTTTCTAAGTAATAAAGTCCCATAACTCTGGAATGACTAATCAAACGGCGACACAAAACGAAAGGGAGCTTCCCTCTATCGATTTTCACCATCTACCCAAATATCGCGAAAATCTCTCAAAGCGTTCTTGAGTTATCGTACGACGTGTGACCGGACGGACAGACGGACGGACAGCGGTATACCATAATACGACCCGTTTTTTTTCAAAACGGGCGTATAAAAATTGTCTTTCGATTTTCAGTATTTTTTTCATTTTATTTGGCATAAAAAACATAGCATTTCACCCCTCACTGGAACGAGATCGTTCGAATGATGGATCATGAGGTATGTTTTTTGACGCAAAAATGAAAAGAAAATTGGTATTCAATAATTTTGTTTGCAACAGATTAAGCATCTCCTCCTGGCACTCCCATTCCTTTTTTACATGCGTGGCAACTAGTTCTCCAATACGACGGATAGCTTATCTTTCTGATTCTCGCTCGGGGACACATGTTTGGCACAGAAGTCAGAACTTTGGGTGACCCGGGCCCGACCCATGCATCCTGGACTCCTGGGCAAGCCCGGGTCCCCCAAGGTTCTGAGTTCGAATTGCAAGCGATCAACCACTTTTCCTTTTAATTCGCTATTGCAAACGAATGGAAATCCATGTTTGAAAATGACTGTCCCAAAAGCGCATGATTACAGGCGAACTATTGATAACTAAACTGAGGGCATAAACATTTTCGTCCGAGTAAGTGTTGTTTCTGGAAACAAGAAAGAGACCGGCTTCAGTTCACCCGCACACACGGAGTTTTCGGTATCAAAATTCTATATTTAGACAACCTCATTTCCCCGACTTTTATTTTTTGCCTCTTGCTGTTTGCCGGAAAAATGTCCCACATTCTACCCTTTGAACCTTGAAAACAATCTGAGAGTGAAAGTCATCACAAAAAACTTTGAACCGCATCTGTTTGTCGTGTCTTTTGTTTTGAGATTGTGCTGCAAGTAAATGCTGAGAAACATGGAACGGATGAACTTAATTTTCAAACATCTGAACTCGAAGCTGGATTCCACAGCCGAAAGAGGTCTTGTTCAAAACGCTACCAGTTCAACACATCTTCCGAGTTTTGGAAGCAACAAGAACGATATCGTTGTCGTCTCGGCGCGGAGAAGTCCCATTTGTAAGGCTCGGCGCGGGCAATTAAAGGTATTGTTATCGCAATAATTAAAATGAAAGAGTCAATGACTCTGTAGCTCAACTTGGATATGACAGGAATTAGTACTTGCTGTGACAAAGACAACTGAATAATGAATATGACAGGAATTAGTATTTGTTTTGGCCCAGTTAACAATAATAAAAGAATTACAAGGTGACTGTAATGGACTTCAGATTAAGACCAATCATTGTAGATTATTATTTTTGTGTGGAAATTTTCAGTCCCAAACAAAATATTTTCAGACTAAAATTTTTTTTTCTTCTTCTTAAAATTGACCAAAATGCATCAAAACACAAAAAACTAATTTCCGGATTTTGGTCCAAAATTTTCTAAGTCCCACCCGGACCCCAAATTTTCAGTGTAAAAAAAATTTATTTTTTTTTGTCTTAAAATTGGCCAAAACGCATAAAAAAACCAAAAAACTAATTTCCGGATTTTGGTCCAAAATTTTCTAAGTCCCACCCGGACCCCTAATTTGCATAATTTATTCACGAGAAAAACTCTGTATTATATGTAATGTATCCCATGGTACTAAACATTCATACAAAAATTTATTCAAATCAGATCTTTCATTTGGAAGTTCTGCGCAAAAATCTGATTGCACTTAATTTTGAACAAAATGGCTGCTAGCGGCCATCTTGAATTTCAGACTGGACCCAAAAACACTCCTTCTCGTCCCACAGTGATAACAAATGTACCCAAGAAGTTTCGTGAAGATCGGTTCATAAATACGGCCTCTAGCCCGAGCCGTATTGGGATTTGCACTCACAGTGCTGAAAGTAACACTAAATAAATCAAAGTTAGCCTAATTTGCATAATTTACGCACAAGAAAAAAACCTGTAATATATGTAATGTATCCCATGGTACTAAACATTCATACAAAAAATTATTCAAATCAGAGCTTTCATATGGAAGTTCTGTACAAAAAACAGATTTCGGCATCATCGGTACAAAATGGCTGCTGGCAGCCATCTGGAATTTGGGACTGCACCCAAAAACACTCGTTCTCGTCCCACGGTCATAACAAAGGTACCCAAGAAGTTTCGTAAAGATTGGTTCATAAATACGGCCTCTAGCCCGAGCCATAGCAGCTTGGCACTTACAGCTCTGAAAGTAACACTAAATAAATCAAAGTTAGTTTAATTTGCATAATTTACGCACGAGAAAAAAACCCGTATTATATGTGATGTATCCCATTGTACTATACATTTATACAAAACTTTATTCAAATCAGAACTTTCATACAGAAGTTCTGTACAAAAAACTGATTTTTGCATCATCGGTACAAAATGGCCACTGGCAGCCATCTTGAATTTCGGACCACACCCAAAAACACTCGTTCCCGTCCCAGGGTCATAACAAAGGTACCCAAGAAGTTTCGTAAAGATTGGTTCATAAATACGGCCTCTAGCCCGAGTCATAGCAGCTTGGTACTTACAGCTCTGAAAGTAACACTAAATAAATCAAAGTCAGTCTAATTCGCATAATTTACGCACGAGAAAAAAACCCGTATTATATGTGATGTATCCCATGGTACTAAACATTTATACAAAACTTTATTCAAATCAGAACTTTCATACAGAAGTTCTGTGCAAAAAACTGATTTTTGCATCATCGGTACAAAATGGCCGCTGGCAGCCATCTTGAATTTTGGACCACACCTAAAAACACTCGTTCCCATCCCAGGGTCATAGCAAAGGTACACAAGAAGTTTCGTAAAGATCGGTTCATAAATACGACCTCTAGCCCGAGCCATAGCCAATTGTTGACGTACGGACAGACGGACAGACGGACGACGGGCCATGACAATAGCTCAAATTTGACTTCGTCAAAGTTGAGCTAAAAATAATGGAACAATGTTTGTTTTCTGAACTTGAGTAGAACAAGAAACTCAGTGAAACCAGTGCGCAGCGATGAATCACGAGGAAAATGTTATGGGTCATCACCATGCAGTAGGTCATGGCTCTTAGGGTGAATGCGAATGAGTTCGGCCTTTTACCAGTTCGGCCCAAGTGATTTCGGCCCCGAAAAGTGAGTTCGGCCCACGCAAGTGAGTTCAGACAGGGTGAATTTGGCCCAGTGAAAAGTGATTTCGGCCCCATGAGGTATGTTCGGACCATATTATTGGTAGATAAAAAAAAATAATACTGATCAACAAACTGTTTATAGATCAATGATGAATAAAATAAACGAACCCTTTATCTACGCCACTGCGTACAGTTTGGAACAGGAAGTTTCTTTGTGGAAATTTCCCCCTTGCTAAATGATTCCTAAGAGTTAACAATTCATTTTCAATGTTTGTATATTCTTTGGTAGCGCTGAAGCTTATTTTCCGACACAAGCCGAACCTCTACAGATGGAAATTTACATTCACTGAATAGTTTTTCTAATAATCTATAAAATGGGAGTCCATTTTGTGCATGTTGGTTGATGCGGTTCAGGTTTGTGCCAACCTTCCACATCTTTATTGGTTCGCACTGATTGCATATTTGGTAAAATATTATTATGTACTCACCACTTTTACGTTTCAGTGTGAATGAATGTCTCATGTTGTGAAATAATTCATCTCCACCTCTTTTTGACAAATTACCGACGATTTCGTAAGCTGGGTTGTCATTTGATGCGTTACTTTCAGTTGGGTCCGTGAAGTCAGCAAGCAGTTAGTCGTTAGAAATTCGAAATGTGAAGTCAGCTAGCAGTTAGCAATTCGAAATGTGAAGTCAGCAGGCAGTTAGCAATTCGAAATGTGAAGTCAGCAAGCAGTTAGCAATTCGAAATGGGAAGTCAGAAAGCAGTTAGGGGTTAGCAATTCAAAATGTCAAGTCGCGGATATTAGATGTGTGGACGTTTCGTACCTAGACATTTCGTACCAACAATACTTTTTGTAAACCTGAGAAGGACTGTGAGACAGAGGGATTTGTCTTCCCCGCTTGTTCTTTCGGTACTCAGAAAAAGGTCAGTTAGCAATTCAGAATGTCAAGTCAGAAAGCAGTTAGCAATTCGAAATGTGAACTCAGAAAGCAGTTAGTAGTTAGCAATTCGAAGTGTGAAGTCAGAAAGCAGTTAGCAGTTAGCAATTCAAAATGTCAAGTCACGGATATTAGATGTTTCTTGACGTTCCGACCAGAGAACGTTTCGTACAAAGACATTTCGTACCGACAATACTTTTTGTGAACCCGAGAAGGATTGTACGCCGGTGATTTGCCTTCCTTCTTATGTGCCTAGGACGTTTCGTACCCAGGACGTTATCCATGATGAAGTAAGCAAGCTGTCCGGGAATATGTTTTATTAACCAGCACCTGCCGCTTACCTCGCTTGCTTCTGGCGGTCCTAAAAAAACAGAAAAATTCAGTTTTTGTTAAAGATGTGTCAGGTATAGTGTCCGATACAATTTTTTTTCGTAAAATTTCAAAAGTAGTAGGATGGGAACGAGTTGTCGCTTTTTGTGAACCTGAGAGGCATTGTTGGGTGGAGTGACTTGCCTACCTCACTCACTTCTGTCGATACTCAGAAAAAAGTCAGTGAGCAGTAAGCAATTCAGAATGTGAAGACAGCTAGCAGTTTGCAATTCAAAATGTGGAGTCAGCAAGCAGCTAGCAATCGAGCTGTGAAGTCATCAAGGCTTTTTAAAGTTAGCAATTAGCAGTTCGAAATATGAAGTCAGCAAGCAGTTAGCAGTTCGAAATGTAAAGTCGCAAAGAAGTTTGTTTAAAGTTCGCAATTCGGAATGTGAAGTCATGGATGTTTAGGTTTTCTCGACGTTTTGTGCACAGAGCGTTTCGTGCCAAGACATTTCGCACCCACAGTTGGCGTTTTGGACCCGAAGTCGTGGTCGCCCCCAGTCCAATGTCACTGTTGTTTTGTGTACGCGAGTTGACGTTTCGCATCATTATCTTGAGGCGGGGAGAGCGAAACGTTGAGAACACGACACACGGAACGTCCAGATCACTAGGTACCAAACGACCAAAGGTGAAATGGAATGATATCGTTAATTCCATGGGTTTTGCGAAGTCAGCCTCCTTACTTTTAACCCTTTACCCAGCTAAGCAAAAAAGTGGCTAGAAATAACTCCCACCCGGACGCGAGGTCCAAAGTAACTGTTCACTGCCCAATAAAACTACACAAACATGAATACTATCAGAAACGGCTCACCAAGCCATTTCTGATGGTATAAAAATTTGTATGGTTTTATTGAACTGTGTCATTCAAATATTCAGAATTTCGGGCAGAGATGGAATAAAATCGGTTTTTAGGGAGAAGGGTTGTGTAGAGTAAAGAGCCTCCTCACTTGTAACTCTTTATCCAACAGTCAGGAAATTATCGTCTTTTCTTTTTGTGAACCTGAGAGGGTCTGTGGAAGCGTAGACCAGTGACATTCACGATAAGCGATAAGAGCAAAAACAGCAGACACTGGGTGATTTATCGCAGTATACTTATCAAAATTATTTGTCAATTTATATCAGCTTGGCTGTCGATTACGTTTTTAGGTGTATGTGTGAAGGTATTTATCAATGTAAGTCCAAAAGGACGTGCAGCCGTAACCTAATAGTCAAGTGGTACAAACTATAGATGGGTTAAGCGTTATTAATATATATATGTGATGTGAGATACAGGGTGGCAGAAGCTCCCTACAAGTGTGTGTGTGTCGAGGGGGCACAAATTTTTAGGTCACACTGTTATCTATTTATTTGTTTATTGGTGTTCAAGGTCATATATTCATGTACAAAAAGATATAAACAAATATAAACTCAAGATTAGCCAATCAGTAAAGGTCATATATGCATACACAAAAAAGGCTAATCATGACAGAAACATAGATATAAACTCAAGTTTAGCAAATCATTTATAACCATGTTGCCCATTGTAGAGGACTTTTACCCAAGCTAGGCATTGGTTACTGGGTTCTATTCTACCAGCAAAGCAGGGCATGTTTAGCACAGTGAACAAGCACTGCTTCACTTCCCGGGGTCCCCACGGGGGTAAGTCGCCCTGTTGGCTGTTTATGAAAGACTTTTTTATCTCTGGAAATTATACTTCCACACCTGGAACGCCTTGGTAAAACGTTTCTGTCGGTTTTGGAGGGGGCAGATTTGTAGCTTACACCTGCCAGGAAATGGAATATTGTAAGAGAGAGGCCATGGTCTGAACCGGTGATAAAAGATTTTGATTTTAAAACCCAAATAGATGCAATATCCTCGCATCTGGAAGCCCCCCCCCCCCCCCCCCCCTATCCAACAACAACAACACACACACACCCACAAACACACTTTGCTTTTGCTCAAGCATTGTTTTCTGCCGTGGTGTTTCTGTCCCATTTTCCCCGGAAATGACCCCAAAAGTGGGTTTGGGCACCATATCGCCCACGTAACACCATGGGAAGCAAAAACCTATATGCCTACATTGTTTAACATTTAGATGTTAATGACTATTGAAAATAGTAATGCGTTGACCCCCATCCCTTCGTCATAGGCCCATACCCACGATAATGGCCCGTCAGAAACCTACTGTAGGGCCAATGATAAACCGGGCATCCAATTGGTATGGAAATAAAATTTTAAAAACGTCATGGTGGACTTTCCACTCAACGACATGAGATTGGGGAAAAAAAAGAATGTCAGTAACTATAATTTATTTATTTATTGGTGTTTAACGACGCTTGCAACAGCCAGGGTTATGTAGGTGACAATTTTGTTTTTTCAATGGTGGAGGAAGTCGGAGTACCCGGAGAGAACCACCGAGTAGCGACGAGCACCCAACAGCTCTCCAACGTCATAACCCTGACCCAACTATTCACCACATAGCAGTACTACGCACTATACAGCACAGACGGGGTTAGATTGGTTGAACACATGTGCGCCTCGGCGTGCGGTACGTCTCAGCACACGTTATTGTGCCCCGCTATCCTGTATTGGAACAGTCAAATCAGCACGTCAAGGCACTTTGTATCATTACCGACCTAACTTGAAGTAACTTCTACCTTATTTTGCCTGGAAAAGCGTTGAATTAGGGAAATATATATGGTGAAACCAACCTCCAAAAAAATGATTCCTTCGGTAATTCGAATACTAAAATCGAACCCATATCTGAGGGGAAAATTCCCATGAATGATCCTACAGCACCACTTTAGCAGCTTACACCAAGGGAAATGAAAAAAATCTACAAACATTTACCTATTCACCGGATTCATTCGGTCCCCGTGGATTGTGTTCGATATCTGTGCCACCTTCCACGTAAGACTCAATGTAGTGAAAAAACGTATGAATCTAGACGGGTGTTATCCAGTGGCGGCGCCAGAGTTACAGAAGTGAGGGGGTACAGTTGGGTATTGCCCGCCGCACAGCGGCGGCC
The DNA here is from genome assembly GCA_031216915.1 of Pictodentalium vernedei. Lineage (NCBI taxonomy): Eukaryota > Metazoa > Mollusca > Scaphopoda > Dentaliida > Dentaliidae > Pictodentalium > Pictodentalium vernedei. The sequence continues at coordinate 162,152,173 of CM062288.1, read as the reverse complement.
TCGGCGCGCAGCGCCGAGCCGGGGTGGGTCTGAATGGGGGGGGGGGGGGGGGGGGGGGGGGTTGTCCCTCATCTCCCGAAGTTGAAAATTTTTTTAAAACTTACGTTGTAAATGGTGTTCTCTGGAGCATTCTCAGACAATTAAATTAAAACAGTTTTATCCTTTTGAAACTTATTGGTTAGGTCTTTCAGTTATAGAAAACGTCGTACATGGTGACATTTTAACGGAAGAACGCTGTTGTAAAGTGCGAGCACAAAGCAACAAACGGCATTCAAATCGAAAATGAAAGTAGGTTGCATTCCAAACGAATGCGTTACACGCTCTCGATTCTAGCATTCCTCGAATACTCTTAAGCAGTAAGTTTCAGACAATTTGAACGCGGCATGCCTTGTTGCAATTTGGGCCCTCGACTCTTGTTTGTTGTTTGCAGCTAATGTGTGTGTGTGTGTGGGGGGGGGGGGGGGGGGCACACACAAACATAATTTAAAAACTTCTCTGATTTAGTGCACTTGGGAATATGGAATTAAGCATACCCACCATTACACCGCAACAAATTAAAATGATAACTCTTTTTACTACGCTTGGCGAAAAAAGTGGAGGGGTAAATACCCCCCATACCCTCCCATGGCGCCGCCACTGATCGTCATCGGCTTAAGTTTACACCCTGGTTGCCTTCCTGTTTTTTTCTTCACCTATAATTCTCTCATTCTTCGATACATCAGACTTTAATGAGCATAGATTAAACAATATATATGTAACCTTTTGACTATTATTGATCCCGTTATATTGTAACATTGTAAATGTTGTATGTAGAAACGACCTTATATAAGCTTTTTAGCTTTCTGCCGGATCCACCATCTATTATGTATAATTTATACTATTTTGAAATATTTTGAATAAATATTGTTTAAACTAAATCATAAGATTATTAAAAATTAAATTTTTATTTTAAATTTTATTGGGTTGTTTCAAAATAGGTGAATCTTCCTAATACAAAAGTACTTTGATGCACTGTATTATTATTTATTGGGGTTTAAGGACACATACTTACTGTAAGTCTTACATATATGCACAATGGCTAATCGTGACCGTGACAGTTTTACGGGTGGAGAAAGCCGGAGCACCCAGAGAATGCCCTCACCATTCATCAAATTGACAGGACTTGGAAATTTGAAGGCCAAAATTGGAAAAAAATTGGAAACTTTACTGGAGGAATTTTTCCATATATACCTAGAATTTGGTCAAAAATTAAGTTTCTAGGCTGAAACCTGTAGTTAGAAAAATTTGCCTCAAGAATTTCGTACTTGTTGGAAATTGTGTAGTGTTAGTCGGAATTTTGCCTAACAGGAGGGTTGGGCTGCAGTTGGAAATACAAAGCTTGACATCTCCTCCCTCCCCCATGACCCCTCAAAGTAGCAACATCCCTGCCACAGGGTAAACTATCCTAAATATTATATAATGCTGTGTGAGGCCAAGTTTGGATCAGTATTACAATAGTTCCAAAATAATCTGGTAAACTGTGGTGTATTTTGGAACAATGCCATGGTATACTGTGGTATTGTCGTTGGAAAATCTGGGAAGGCTTATTAGTCAGCTATTGTACATTACAGTTAATGTGTATTGTTTTAAGGACTATGCAACCCCAAATCTGTCTAAAAAGGGAAGTCCCATTGAAAGCAAAGAAAGTACATGTAACTGCGATTAAATTAAACTCACATGATGGGAATAGAGTAATATTTTTTATATATTTAGTATTTGCTGAAAATGTGTCATTGAATTTACAGCTAGAGTAATACCTGATTAAAAATCCTGAAAACAAATCAACCAAAATTATGATAATGCATCTATCAAAGGCACTTTACTGAAAAGTATATTTAAAAATAGAAATGTATTTTAAAACGGACAAAGAAAGTAGTAAATTACCTTCATGTTGTTTTACAAAAGATACAGAAGGACATCCTTAAAATCCCAGAACAGTTAACACTTTACCCAATGAATCAGCCACATCCGCCCGCGTAATATGCAAATTCAGTGGATGGAAAAATATTATTTTTCAAAACATTTCAACAAAACCATATCATTTGCTCCCTCTTTGGAATATGCACATCGAGCTCATTCCAGAGAGGAGTAACATGATATAATTTTGTTGAAATTTTTTGAATAATTTAAATAATTGATATTTAAAATAATAAATTTTGATATCATCTGCGTTGGGTAAAAGGTTAACCAGAACACATGTAGAAAGCCAGTCAATGATACTGGTCGGTTTGACTAAACAATGAAAAACATGCATCTTTAGAGCACAACTGATTACCAGTTGCTGCTCTGTAATGGAAGCCTTCCAAACATGACACAACAAATCAGGCCTGGCAATCTAGAAAATCAAGGAGTGCAAAACAATTGCCCTCCTCAGATTCCTTGGGAGTGCAATTGCACCTGAAATTTTCAATGCAAAAACTTGTATGCCATTTTGGTTATGTTCACTACAAGGTTTGAATATTGTGACTGAAAAATTGTACTTTTTTCAGCTACATAGTGGAAAAATCTTCACACACATCTCATTATTAAAAATGTTGCCTTCGGTTCTTATGTGAGACTCTCTCCTACACTCAGAATGTATCAAAATGCAACACAGAATGGGTCATGAATTATTGCGAATCAATGCAACATTGGCAAATCGTCCCCGGAGTCCCAATGTGTTCTCTGTGCCATTTGGCACAGAGAACACAGTGGAACTCAGGGGACAAAATGATAATAGATTTTAAAAGAAGTCCCAAACAGGTCTGGCATTCCAGAAAATCAAGGATTGCAAAAAATTGCCCTGCTCAATTTTTTGTAGGTGTGCAGTAGGTGTCCAACACTCATGCACTCCTAAAGAATGCCAGGCCTGACAAATAACAATCTAATTATTCAACAGAGGTTGAACATTTTTCTCTCTCACATTCTGTACCTCTCATACAAAACTTGTTAACCTTCCTTTTTGGTTTTCCAAAGTTAAGTGATTTGGATCAATTGATTCTGAATGGAAGACGAATCATTAACCAAATGAAGCTTATAGGGAGAAACAGTTTCATTAACTGGTAGAGTGCTAAATTATTTTTGGCCCCCAAAATTTGTTCACATGTCTTTGCCTTGTTACAATTTATAGGAGAGTGCCTGTGGGCACTCTCCTATAAATTGTAACAAGGCAAAACCTAACAGAGTAAATAATATCACTTCAAAGATAATATGAAGCACATTCACTGAATTTGAAGCCTTTAAGTCGCAGTACCTGCACTTCAGAATAAAGCCCAAATATGGGCTTCCAGCACTCTACCAGTTAAGGTTTTCATGGGGAAAACCATTTGGGAAATGGTGGGTCTGCCAAGTATAACATATGGTTCCAAAGTGGTACCCTTAAACCAGATGGCCCTAAAGAGCTTGGAAACCCTGCAGAACGATGCAGGCCGATGGATAACAGGGTCGGGTAATGCCGCAGCACTAGAAGCAACCAGGGGTGAGCTTGGGTGGATGAGGATCAAGGACAGGATAGACTTATTGAAACTTGGTTATCTTAATTATTTGGTAAATCTACCCGACAGCCGATGGTGTGAAGTAATGTTCCAGAGAATTTGCAACTCAAATATCAAGACAGAGTGGATGGTCCAAGTGAAGGAGCTGATAGAGAACTACTCATTGGAGATCTCTGAGCTAGACGTAGGGGCAAAGGAGATCTCTGAGCTAGACGTAGGGGCAAACCAGGGTAAAAAAAATCGTCCCTGGAGCTGAGGGGAAAAATTGGGAAAAACAGTGAAAAGGAGTGCCAGATGTGTAATTTGGGCGTGGTGGAGACCCTGGAACACTATCTTCTAGAAAGCCCAAAATACCAGTCAAAAAGAATAAGATTCACTGGGAGTATAATGGAGAAGTGAGATGGGAGAATGAAGGACATGTGGTTAGTGAGACACTCAAAGGAGAGGGTTAATATGCTAATCAGAGAGATTGGGAAGAATGGGTGAAGGGATGTCATCAAGCAGTTCGTCTCCGAGTGCTGGGAGGAGAGATGAAGCATGAGAATAGGGAGGCAGTTGAGATTACAGGGGTAACTAAGGCCTTCTCACCCAAGCATCGTGACAAATCAGTGGCCGGCCAAAGTGTTATTATTATTATTATTATTATTATTGTGAGAACTAACAAATTTTAACAGTTACAGGTTTTTCTCTTTTCATGCCCAATGTTTCCTTCACTCCCTCCATCTTTATGTATGAATTAAAATATTCTCATTTTGATCACAACTGTATTGATTTTTTTTTAGCATCAAGGAGGTTCTTTGGGCATTTATTCATAGTGAAATAAAACATGCATTGCAATCTTTTCATTTTCAAAACTAATTAGATATTTCAAAAAATTATTTAGTTGGTAACTGGCCCTAGATGGATGTTCGCTGAATATTTTGGTTTAACTATGTTAGTGATATTTCCCATCCACTCAGCTGTAGCCTGTTTTTAAAATTAGTGAATTAAAAGTCATTTTTTCACCTCAAAATTACTTTTTCGACTCGCCCTTTATCATTGATGTGTTAATATCAAATTGCTGTGATCCAGCAGGTATGCTACATCAACTACCAAAGTGTTTCATTTGTGTATTTTGACACTCTGATTTTTGGTTGAAAGTTGGGGTATCATAGTTCCTAACTGGTAGCATGCTACATTATTTTTGATCATCAAAATTTGTTCATTGCCTAGTAACAATTTATGAGAGAGTGCCTGTAGGTACTCTCCCATAAACTGTAACAAGGCAAATCTTTACAAATAAAATAATGTCCTTTCAAAGGTAATATGAAGCACATCCACTGAATATGAAGCCTTCGCCTTTAAGATGTGGTACAGCTCTTCATAAAGCCCAAATGTGGCTCTCCAGCGCACTATCAGTTAAGTCATGATGTCCACTTCCTTTGTTATTTGTTAATTCAAAACAGTGCACTGACTTTCAACCCTGAGGTATCACTGGCAAACATGGCCAGATGATTTCCATACATGAAACTCTAAAACTTAATTAATTCTTTGGTGAAAGAGAAAAGTTACAGTTAACTGACTAAAAATTGGATTTTTGTTCTCTCTTCAAGTTTATTGATAACACAAAGCCATGGTTAATTAATTTTTGGTTTAACATTATTCGCCTCATTTGTTTTTTGACCTGAAATAATAATGCATTTTCTTTATTATTGGCTCTGCAAATGGTTCATCTCCTTTATAGGGCCAGGAGAATACATCATTTCATGTTTCTTCCTCATCCATTGAAATGCCAGATTATTGCCTCATTTTTGCCAGATTGGTATTGCAATCTGGCAATAATGAGGCAATAGTCTGGTGTTAATAAGGGGTTGACTAATGGTACAATTGGATATGGGCAATTCTGTATATAACCTTGGCCATTGAAAGTTCTACTATCTGAGACAACCTACATGTACACATGAAAGGAAGCAGTGTGTTAGAGCAAAATGATAAAATATGCATCTTGTTGAAATGGATATATTGCACCATTTCTTCACAAGGATATAATCAATAATAACCTCATTTAGCATATTCCTCTGATAACCTGGAATAACAGCACTATACTGAAGATTAACTAACCATTGCCCAATGTCCTTTAACTGCTAAATAATTTTTCAAAGATGATTTGTAAAATGAGTATTTTTTTCAATGATACTATCCTATCAGGAAGTGGTGCCTAAAATAGTTTAGCAATATGTCATTCATAAATAATTGTTTATTACCATTTATTGTAGAGTACCTCTCAGCTCTCTCCAATAAATTGTAACAAACAATTTTAAATATAATTTTCTTTTTCTACTCTTCGATCAACAACATGTTAATGCATATATTATGCAGTAAAGCCACTGAAGTGGCTTTAAGCACTTTTCAGAAGAGTCATGATAGTGGCTTTCAGCACTCAACCAGTTAAACAATGTTTTACTACCCCAGTCACTGCACACTCGCAAATTTTCCCAAAAGTAAGTGATTTTTAAAATCAGTGCACCAAGAGCCGAGATATTCTCTCTGGTAGATTACCGTTAGGATGAATTATGAAGAAATAAGCTACTCACCTCAGATATGCTTCAGGCAAGTGTTGTGCACCAATATGTGGCTGTGTGCTAGTGCACAATGTGCACACAACACTTGAAGCACACAGGCATGTATAAGTATTGCCTCCATGGCTCCGTGCTCTTATATTGGCCTGTGATCACTCATCTCAAAATATCAGGTCTGATTTGAACAGGCCTCAAAATCTGTCCCTATTCATGAGAATTAGTTTTGATTCTTGCAGACTCCTACCACAAGAATAAATTTTCAGTTCTTCAGTAAGTTAGAATATATATGAAAATAATCTTACACCCTTGTGAGTGTATTAATCAGTCCATTTCCAGGCCATAAAATTTGAGAGGAATGATTTGGTCTTTCCTCTGGTGGCTATCTAAATGAAAAAACACATAACCGAAAAGTTGTTTGTCTGGAACCACAAACAGTGCATCAAAAAGTAAGTTGTGTCTTATCACCCTATTTGATAGCACTCTTTCAAAAAGTTCCTGTGGGAAAAACCCTCTCTTCAATGCTCAAACTCCCAAAGACAGCTGATGCCCCCTGTGCTTGTCGTAGATACTTTCATACAGTAGGGCTATCATGGATGAGTCAAAATCCAGGGGTTGTCATTTTTTCCACACATATAATTCAGAGATGATCCTCTATGACACCTAGCTAATAGCAAAATTTCCACCAATGAAGCACCAGGATTACCCTGGTGCTTCCCTGGTGGAAATTTCATTAGGTGTCATAGTGTATCATCTCAAAATTATATACATGGAAAAAATGCCCACCCAAAGATTTTGACCCATCCACGATGGCTGTACTTTAATCAGTACTCTTTATTACCAGTATATCTAGATGAACGGTAAATAGATTATCACAAAATTTGGGATTTTATTCTCTGCATTTCCCATACTAAAAATGAAACATCATATTTACTTGACTTTAACCCTTAAGGGCCTAGTTCCTTATTTGGTGAGTTTCTTGTCTTATATACATGTACTACATACATTTTACTAAGGATCACCCACTATTCATCGACATAATTTGTACAGGAAAGGAAAATGTGAACATTATTTGTTTAATGATAATGGAGCAATGACACTTTTAACAGTCTGGATGATTTTATCTAAGGTACATGTAATGACTAAACTTCCAGCACTGTCCACAAATGTTGCCAAGCAAATTTGATTATTTTTACAACTTTTGCCTGGAAAACATAGCTTATGACCCCTCATTGCAATGAGCTTGTTGAGATCGCTCCAACAAGGGTCATAAGATATGATTCCAAGGCAAAAAACGAAAATGTTCAGAGAATCAGGAAATGTATTTTATTTGCAATTGTTGTCTGGTGTTTGTATTAGGTAAACGGTAAATAAAATATAAGAGAAGATTAATTCTATTCCACTTCTGAACCAACACACAACCTCATGACATGGACATAGACTGCTGATGTCATTCCTATATTAAACATGTTATGAATGATATTTTCTGGAATGAGCTATTTGGTGGTATGTTGTTATCTCTATGATGAATCTTGTTTGACAGATTTTATGAAATTCTTATGAATAAGATATACTACATTAATACCTGTATTGGATGTGTGTCCTGAAGTCAAATAGGTCTATAAACAAGGAGAATTAGGTGATTATCAGGGCAGAGCTTATATGTCAATGAGAATCCGAGAGAATCAATTCATGCAAAGATTTATGCAAACAAAACCAGTGAAAATGCATGTAGATTCTAGTTGCACCTCTGCTAGGATTCGTGTGAAAAGAATTGAGTCAATTTAACCCTTTATCTAACATAGCGACAGCAATTTAACCAATACAATCCAATCTCAGATCTCATTCAAATGAAAATTTAATTAAAAAAACACAAAACAAAACAGGTACTCAATAGGCTGTTTTTAGATATATTTGCAAGTTACGTCCCACAAACCTTGTCTGTTGTTTCTAGGCTGGCCTTGACTAACTGTATTGGCAGCCAAGACTCGCCTAGATGCATGGCAAAGCCACAGAATGTAGACTGTCGAAGGGTTGCAAAATGCTTTAATATTGTGAATTATCTTCCAACGTAGGGGGCACGGTGGCGTTGTAGTAACCGGTTCTCGCTAGATTACCAAAGTTGAGCCCGGTTCTCGCTAGATCACCAAAGTTGAGCCCATTTAGTCCTTGGATGGGTAACTGTCTGAGTGATCGATTCGTACTTCCGCATTGTGTACTTGGGCAAGGCACTTCACCCTGATTGTCCACATGGGGGCTCGATGATGCCACATACTGAGGCATACTGCACGTCGATGATGCACATGTCTTCAACCAATCTAATCCTGCCTGTGATGCAGTGCAAAGTTACGATGTTGGGGCGCTTCTCGTCGTTGCTCGTTGGCTCTCTTCGGGTACTCCAGGTTCCTCCACCCGTAAAACTGTCACCGACACGATATGACCTTGGCTGTTAAAGTGTTGTTGAGCCCCAATAAATAAATAAATAAATAAATCTTCCAACATTTAATTGAATATGAACAATTTATTTAATAGAGATTACAGAGACTGATCATTATTTCATGTGACTGTTTGTCATAAAACTTACTACATGTAATACATATGTAGTAGCTTCTGTATTATTATTATCAATGCAATTTGAAGGTAACATTTCTTAATCTTTGTGTTTCTTGTTCCAAATAAATGCCCAATTGGAGCCTTCTCAAAGCAAATTTTCCCAATCGCATGGGTCCCAGACCCTTTCATAAAGAGGAGAGAAGAATATCTGGGTAGGTTTGGTAAATGCTAAATGGTTTGGTGTTTGGAAGCTATATTATTGGATTAGCAGTGTTATCAATTAAGAGATATGCAACTGGTTTCACTGCATCAGTTAGTCAGCAATTTAGAGTTTGAGAGTACCATTATCAGCGCAACTAGTAAACAGGACTTATATTTCATCTAAATTTGGGAGAATCCATTTGATTCTCACGAAAATAGTTGCAAGAATCCATAGTGCCTATGACTGTCCCAGGTTCCCATGAGGCCACCATGGTTGAACCCCTGTTGTATACTGATAAAACATGTTAACCCTGTACCCAACACAGGTTTTAAATTTTGAAAACATAAACTGAATTTGATAATATTGTAAAAAAATAAACAATATTTACCAATAAAACCCTACAAAAATGGCTCATTGAGCTGGTTCCGATGACAGCCATATTTTTACAATTGTTTTGACAAAGTGTCAGGATATTTCAGGCCATCTTAGCCTTGTATTGTTTAAATTGACTCAATTCTTTTCACCAAGGCTTGAAATAAGTGGTGGGACAAGGGCAATGGTTGACACCAAACTTACTTTGACGTACACACTTTGAAATCCATGACATTTTGACCGACGCAAAATTCAGCTGTTTTAAAATCTGAGTTTAAAAAACACCGGTAATTCAGTATAAAGTTTAAATTCCATTGCAAATTAACAAGTCATTCCCTCTTTTATTAGTCACCATATGTCAATTTACGATCGATGTGTAAAGCAAAATGTTGAAAATAACCTGCACCAAATTAAAATGACCTGTACCAACTACTTGGGGCAGGCCATTTTGACCCGCACTGAAAAAAAAATTATTTTGAGCCTTGCTTTTCACACAATACTAACAGAGGTGCAGCAAGAATCTATGTGGATTCTTGCTGGTTTTGTTGTGCGAATCTTTACATGAATCGATTCTCAGATTCTCGTCGAAATATAAGCCCTGCAGTAAATATTTCACAGTAAATAATAAACCTCATATTTATATACTAACTCACATTTTGCTAAGGATCACTCATACATATCTACATACTGATACATAAAAAATCAAATATTTAGAGTTCAAAGTTTGTTTGTTTGTTCATTGGGGTTTAACTCTTTGCATGCTGCTGGCGGATATTCCTGCCCAGCACAGGGTTTCTCTTGTCAGTGATATAAGTATAATTTGGGCATATTTAATCATATTTTCCCCAGTAAATTAGAATGGATTTTTTCACCAATGATTTCTTGTTATCATTAGATTAATTTTTCATCAACTCTAGTCATGACTGCTTTACAGCAGCCATGACTAGATTTGATGAAAGATATTTTGACAATACTCAGCGGGCTAAGAGTTAATCATTTAATGGCACTTTTAACAGCTTGGATCATATCATGTCCGACTATTTGTATATATTTACAGTACTTAAGTTTAAGCCTTAAGGGCTTACAGTTGAAACTATGAGTCCCATGACTGTATTGCATATTATTTTGAAGTAACAGCAGGCTTCGTAAGTACACTTTTGTCCCTATCAAACTGCACCATTAGCGTAACTCAATTACTGTAGAAAAACAGTGTGCCCAACAATTTTATACTAGTAAATAGAGATCATTAACATCATTCCTAAACTCTACGGAGATAGATGAAGATGTAATGACATAACAGATATTTAAATTTGATTGACTGCATATACAGAATGAAGAGAGTGGATTACTACTTAATCGCAGAGCCATATATTCCCCACTCGAAAAAATTGTTCATAACAATACTTGTGTAAGAAATACTTGCAAAGTTTCGTTACATGGACCACCTGGTGGATCCCAGTGGTCCATGTGATGAAAGTTTGCAAGTGCTTCTTGGGTTTTGTCCTCAGAAGTTGTAAGTAAGTTCTAAGTGAAAAATCTATTCCACAGCGATTTAGTAGTGATCCACCCTCCACATACTGTAGTCTCAATATTTTCTTTATATTTGCTCGGTTCAGTTCGTCATTTTACTACTGACCTCGTCAGTAGTGCATTATATTTTGCATTGCAGAGAGCAAATGCTGTTGTGTTTTTCAGACTACAGTGGAGCCCACTTAATTGGATATCTTTTAACTGAATAACCCTGTTAATTGAATATAATTTCTCATCACAAAACCATTTACCATACCTCCAGTACAAATTTGACCTGTTAATTGAATGTAGGTAATGGAGTAAACTCCTGTTAATTGAATAAAAAATCTTGTAACCTGTCAAGAAATTTCCCTGACTTTCCCAGTTTTCTTTTGTTTATAGACCTATTTGGCCTCAGTACATCCAGTACAGGCATTTAATCTATTATGTCTTGTTTGACAGAGCTCATGGAGCTCTGTCAAACAAGATATGACAGAATAAATGGTAAGTTTATGTCTGGAATACAGGAAAGTGACACAATCCTGTTAATTGAATACTCCTGTTAATTGAATTATTTCATTGGAAAGGTGGCTATTCAATTATCAGGGTTCCACTGTACATGTACTTCATTCTTCTGCAGTAAGGAGTGCATTAACTAACAAGCATTTTCTGTGCTAATTGTGACAGGGCTTCTAGTTTCAACTGTAGTTTATACATGTAGTTTGGTGAGTTTGCTTCTCTCACATGAATAACAAGAGGCTTTTGATGGTGTTGCTGATGTAAATTACGGTACATTGGAAGGGGGTTTCTAGTGAAGTCTTGGCTGCCTATATAGGAAACCAAGACTTCACTAGCCCTTACTGCTGAGTCATAATGTTGTTACTTATTGTGAAGGACCAAAAATAAGGGTTCTGCAGGTCTTTAAGGACACATAGAATCTATAACAAGCAGTTTTTTATTTTAAAATTGCTGTGTACTGTCCGTTACCATTTGAAGTGGAGCATGCTGTTGTTGAGTCCCTGCATGCATAGGAAATTTGTTTTAAAGAAAAATATCAATGAACATCTCTACACCATGCACTTCACTGGGACAGTAGGAATTCAAAAAACTAGTACCTGATTTTTCGAATAAGCCTTTCGCAGCAGTAATCAAATTTATTTGAGTTCAGTGTAATACATGAAATGTAACTTCAATGAGCGAAAAGACTGAGCATTACTGGCCTTTGAAGTTTGTTGAGTTTTGTTGCTTATGTACCAATTCTTGGAAGGTTGAAGTTTGATTACTTCTTGGAATACTACAGCTTATAATTCATGGTGTTTTGTTGATATTATCGTGCACACTCATTGTATTATTTGACCTATTTCCCACTCAAACCCGAAAATAAGCAGACTGTCATCTGCAAAATGAAGTCCATAGAGGGTGAATTTAGTGATGCTACCCTGCATAGCAGGGTAGCATCACTAAATTTACCCTCTGTGAACCTCAATCTGAATCAGAGTCTCAGAGCTAAACAGCAAGAGGTACCCAGAGGATAAATTGGCCCACTGTATGGGATAGCATCATCAAATTCACCCTCTGGGACCTCATTCTGCAAATGTGAGACTGTTTATTTTCAGGCCTGTTCCCACTAACATATTTTAACCCTTCACAGAAAACACATTATATCAAAATTTGTTATTTTAATTTTTTTTTTTTACCTAATTCTTAAAATAATTTCAACAAAATTATATTATGTGACCCTTCATTGGAACGAGCTCAGTCAATGAGTGGTCACATTATATGGTTTTGTTGAATTCTTTGAATATTTTCTACTGCACAATTTGTATACTATGAGGCAGATGCATCTGTTTCGTTAGGTAAGGACTAATCACTGACTAGGTGGAACTGAGGCACGCTGATGTCTACTCACAAAAAGTAAAAATTGCAGGTGTGCTGGCTCACAAGAGTGACAGCTCAACCCTAAATCGAAAGACTGAAAGCAGCCATGACTAGATGCGATGAAAAATGTTTTAAAATATACTCAGCAGGTTGACACAACTCTCCGTACTCTGCAAGATGCCTAAAAAACATTATTTTCAGTAGCAGACATTTCCCATAATGGAGCTGGAAATTTAGCTAACTACATGTATATCTGGTTTGATAGAGCACATTGAGCTCTGTCAAATCAAGATATAATTGGTTAAATGTTTAGGACAGCGAGTGTAAAATATCATCGCAAAGATTTCTATTAAATTACTAGTGTGTTGGGGTTAAACATACTTTTATGCATTATTCCAGGATACATACCCTGATAACTTGCTGTCAGCAGTGTTCAGTGCAGTTTTGGAGGAAACCAAGTTGGATCCCAGACTTGTGGGTGATATTTGTGTTGGTAAGATTTTTGTTAGTACATGTAGTATTGGTGATACAGATTTCACTGGGTAGGTTGGTACATAACCATATCCTTGGTCGTACACAGGGGGGAGCATGTGTTAACCACTCCACCTCCACCAAGGGTTACATATTATTACCACTTTAGTGGATGTTCTCTGGTATATTAACTGAGTTTAGTAAGGCAGTAAAACTCTGTAATTCATGGCATCATGCAATCAGAAATGATCGACAGGCAGTTAATGAAAACAAAATCCATTAATGGCCCATCTCCTGCTTCTGGTCTTGGTAATAATGGTAATAACCTGATTTTGTCAGGTGCCCCTGTTTATTTACAGCCAGTGAGAAATAATTATCAGCCCTCTGGTTAATTAATTAATGACTTCATCTTGGGCTGTTAATAAGTCCTTGGGCTGTTAATCATTCCTCTTTGACCATTAATATAACAATGACATGAGTTTTGCAGGCGTTAACGGCCCAAGAGGAATGAATAACAGCCCAAGGGTTTTTATGAAGTCTTGTGCCGTTAATAACCCAGTTGGGATTAAGTGCCTTGCCCAAAGACACAACATAGTTACCCCTGGTGGGAATCAAACCACATACCTATCGGCTTGAAGTCCAATGCCGTGACCACTGATCCACTGAGCTCCCAACAAGTGAATAAATTGGTTCCTATTACAAAGTAAGGAATACAATCATTACAAATACAAATTCATTTTTAGATCAACTTTGACGTAAGTCAAATTTGTGCTTATGCCATGGCCAGTCGTCCGTCTGTCCATCAACAATTTGATACGGCTCGGGCTAGAGGCCGTATTTATGAACCGTTCTTTACAAAACCTCTTGAGTACCTTTGTTATTACCGTGGGATGAGAACAAGTGTTTTTGGGTGGGGTCCAAAATTCAAGATGACCACCAGCAGCCTTTTTGTACTTTAGTTAGTGCAATCAGTTTTTTGTACAGAACTTCTGTATGAAAGTTATGATTTGAATAAATTTTTGTATGAATGTTTAGTAACATGGAATACATTACATATAATACAGGTTTTTTTCTCATGCAGAAATTATGCAAATTAGATGAACTTTGATTTATTCAGTGCTACTTATACACAGTAAGTGCACATGTCAATACGGCTCAGGCAAGAGGCTGTATTTATGAACCGATCTTCATGAAACTTCTTGGGTACCTTTGTTATCACCTTGGGAAGAGAATGAGTGTTTCTGGGTGTGGTCCAAAATTCAAGATGGCTGCCAGTGGTCATTTTGTACCGAAATTAGGTACAATCAGTTTTTTGTACACAACTTCTATACGGCTAAGGCTAGAGGCCGTATTTATGAACTGATCTTCACGAAACTTCTTGGGTATCTTTGTTTTCACCTTGGGACAGGAACTAGTGTTTTGGGGTGCCTTTGTAATCACTGTGCTATGAGAACAAATATTTTGGGGTTCAGTCAGACCCACTCTAGGATTCAAAGATTTCTTTTTTAGTTTAGCATCTGACTGTCACCCATCTTTACAATACTTTACCTATACATTTGTTACAGGCTACAGTCAGTGTTTATGTACAGACCGTTACAATACTTTATATGTACCTTTGTTATCAGGTCATTACCTAGATGTTTGTCATTGCTGTGACACATACTATACGTGTACATGTCTTAACAAGTTGAGCTACAGTGTCATTGACACTTTCATTGATGTAGCAGTTCATTGCACCCTTTACACAGTGCACACGATATCAAAATTTATTATTTTGAATATTATGTTTTCAAATTTAAAAAAAAATTCAGCAATATCATATCATGTGACCCCCTCCTTGCAATGAGCTAGATGAGCATGAGTCATTCCAATAAGAGGTTAGGCCACACAAAGATCTTCTGTTTCTCAGGCCATTATTTGTGAAATTGCATGTGGGCGAGCGTTTTTTTATTTTAATTTTTATTTCAGTAATTACTTTTTTGCCATCAAAAGTTCATGTTCTTGGTTCAAGTTTTAGGCCTCATAATCTACAGAATAGCATGGGTGGTGGTGTATTTCATCCCTTGAGTGCAAGAAGACTTTGCAATGCTAAAGCATTGCAAAGCCTTCTTGCACTCAAGGGGCAAATTTATCAATTTTTTTAACTTGGGTAAAATATCAGACATAAACCATTTAATTTTAATTTTTTTAAAGTTTAAATTGGTTATAAAAAGAGAGCATGCGGCAGCCAAAAGGACCATGCGGGAGGGCCTGAGAAACAGATTTTTAATTTTTTTAGGCCTTACAAGATATGGATTACTTGAAATTGTTTGAAAAATAATTTGTTTTCTGCTGCTCAATTTGTAAATTATGCGGATGGATGTGACAAATTCATTAGGTAAAGGGAAAATCACATTGGTCTCAGTTTGGTCAATATTTCAGTTTATTTTGCAGTAAGGTACAAATCAGAGGTGTCAAACTGTGTGAAAATTCCCCCATGATTCAAAAACATAAAATCCTCATGAACTGAATCAACTTGAATTGAATCCTTGTGATGATGTTGAACTGAATTGAAGGCTGTAACTTTGCATGCTCCTACTATTATCTTCATACCCACATAAAATGAAAAAACAGAAAAAAATATTAGTGCTTAATATAGGATCCTGCGAATATTTGAGATTCAATGTGATATCGATATCATACGTCTGCTTCGAGGTTGATCCTGAATTAGTCTCAAGATTCAATTTTTTCAAATCTCTCAGGTTTTGCACTTCTTTCTAAAGCTATATCTCAACTCTTCTTCAACTCGTTGAGATATAGCCATAGATAGAAGATCTCGACTCTGATAGAACATTTTGTACATAAGCCTCATGGTGATAATATATATTTATCTGACGAATGGACTATATTCTAGCTGTTATCATTTATAGGTAATGTTTCAAATACAAGAGCCAGCTTGGATTGCAGAACTGCACAGTTTTACAGGTAATGTAACTCTTTGTACGCTGCTGGCAGTTATTCCTGCCAAGGACAGGAAATCTCTTGCCACTAAAATAAGAATAATTTGGGCATTATTTTACCCTCTGAACCCGAAAGGACACTTTTCTGAATCCTGATCCATGACCTGAATTCGTAAAGTAGACAAACCTGAAAAATAAGCAGTCTGTCATTTGCAAAATAAGGTCCCCAGAGAGTGAATTTGCTGATGCTATACCATACAGTGGGCCAATTTATCCTCTGAGTACCTCTTTCTGTTTAGGTTTGACACCTTGATTCAGATTGAGGTTCACAGAGGGTAAATTTAGTGATGCTAACCTGCTGTGCAGGGTAGCATCATCAAATTCACTCTCTGAGGACCTCATTTTGTAGTTGACAGTCTGGCTTGAAAGTAGATAGTTGCTCAGTGAATTTGAGTGGTAGACTAATCAAGATTTTCAATGGGCAGCCCCATGGTTGCACATTGAAAATAATGATTGGTATTCCGCCAAGTAACAAATATAAAGTCTGCCAGTTGATGGCTCTGCTCTGTTGTACATGGAATATACCATGAGGGTCCAAAGGCTTGACCAAATTTTCTCCTGTAAATTAAGATAACCTTTGGACCAATGACAGCAGCCATTACTTGATATGACGAAAAATATTTTTAAAAATACTCAGTGGGTTAAGAGTTAATAACCATAATAGATCCCGTTAGGAATCCTTTGTGTTAAAGCCGAACGGTTGTAACATTTTTAAAGTGAAGATCCAATGAGCTTCACAAAGTCTGCGCTGTTCAGTAGTATTAGGTCCGTCTGGGTCGGAGTGTAGTACCTGTTTAATATGACAGCGAATGTCAGATATGCAATGATTAATTCTCTTGAAGTGGATAGCAATGGGAGTGTCCTGTTTGTGTTTAATATCTGTTAAATGTTCATGTACGGAGATATTAAAGTGTCTTTTCGTTTCCCAAGCATATTGTTTATCGCAGTTGTCACAGTACTTGTGATCTCACTGCCGGGTCTTCTAGATTTTTTAGGTATTATTGGTTTGAGCCCTGTGGGGGGAGAGGTTAAGTGTCAGGCATAATGCACATCTTCCTGATGTTGCAGCAAGCAGGCTTATAATCTTCATTGATGAAGGTCAGCGGTGATGTATGGCATCTATTTGCTTGCGGCTCATCTGTGCCTGACATTAAAACGATCATTGTGCTGGAACATGGCCTTAAACAAAAGTCACTGATTGAGTCTACGGCTGGTTCTGGTTCTGCCATAACTTCAGCAAAAGGTCTAATATACTACATGTATTCCTAAGAGTTAATAACAGTTGAAAAAATATTAGATTAAAAATCTGTTTCTCATCAGGTCGGTTGGTATGACAGTATAAAGAGTGCATTCTATTTTTTTTTACATCTGTGGTCAGTGTTGTCAACATTATTAGGATCTGACTTCTGGTGAAGTATAAGGATACTGTGGTACCCTATATTTTGTGTCGGTGTGGAGTAGTGTTCGTCATTAATTTAAAAACATATTGATCTGATCAAGGTATCTTGCATAGATATTTTTGTGTTGACTCCTCTCAATCCATGATGTTTGATAACGTGAAAGCTGTTTCACTGCAGTGTAGCAGCTTTCACCTCATCAAACAAAATGGCATCCTACCTTACCTGATAACTAATAACACAGTATCTACTTTCCAATCTCAGAACTTGTTTTTGTCAATATTATAACGGAAATATGTTGTAAATAACCAATTTGCATTGCCACAAAAATGTGAAAATCATCAACATATTTATTTTTTGCTAACATCGAAATAATTGTTTAACTGGTAGAGTGCCAAATTATTTTTAGTCATCAAAATGAGTTCACAAATCTTTGTCTTGTTACAATTTATGAGAGAGTGCCTATAGGCCGTTGAGCCATGCCTATAGGCACTCTCCCATAAATTATAACTCGGAAAATCCATACAGACCAAATAATTTAGATTCAAGGATAATATGAAGGACACCCACAGAGTTTGAAGCCTCTGAGTTGCAATACCTACACTTTAGAGTAAAGCCCAAATAATGGCTTCCAGCACTCAACCAGTTGAAAACCTATTGAAGATCGCAAGGCATCGGGAAACTGAAGGCCTTTGTGAATTTTTGTTTGTTCAGCATCGTTTATTCATGGCAAAAACTGCCCCCCCCCCCCCTCCCCCATCAGTTTTTCTATATGTGACCAATGAGAGTTCTAGCAATATATTTATATGGAGGTCAGTGGGTACACTTACATGCATATGTGATGTTGCAGCCTTGACTCTTTTGTCGTTGGTCATGCATCACATTTTACAAAAACATCACACAAATTTAGTCACAGTTAAGAATGTGATTCAATAACCTTGATCCTAAAACCAACTTTGGTTTACCAAATTATAGAGAGGTGCTGTATTTTGAGTTCAGTACTGGTTTTGGTATTTTTAGGATGGTGTACTGCAGTATTAGTATCTGACTTTACTGAGATGTGCTGATAGTACCAAAGGGGATTTCACATCAGGAAAGTACAGAATAAGTTGTTCTTGTATCAGTCTAATACAATGACACAAATGTGATTGCCAGTGAGTTCATCATTGGCATTCTTTTGCCAACCCAAATCATAGCCACATGTACCATAATTCTGTGACTTGTTCCAAATACTTGTTAACCTTTAAAGACCTAGCATATACCTTCAACATGATATTATTAGGAGGTCCTGGTGACAATAGACAAATCGCCAGGGCAGTGATTTATAGTCAAGTCTTGGCTGCCTTAACAGGCAGCCAAGACTTGACTAGCAATAACTGCTAAGCAAGTGAACATGATTGTACAGGTTATAGTCTTGTGAGAATTGCCCTGCCTCTTAAACAGAAAAGAAAATCAATCACTTCTTTCATGAAAATGAACACTTCAGCTACTATCAGGCCTCAACAAGGCCTTATAAATGGAAAATGTAGAAAATTTGAAAATACAGATGGTTTCGATATTCAATGATTGGTTTGGTTCCGTTTTTTGTTATCTCCATTATACATGTATTGGTGTTGTTCATTTCTTCAGTATAATGCACATCTCCACTAAATTACTTCCTCTTCACAATAAATTAGTGCTAACTAATCCATTCAAACACAAAATCGGCCATCCTTCTTCTGATTTTTGTATTTCTCCCAAAACATAGCAGATTTCCCTTCTTTGAAATTTGCTTAACCTGGTCTATCCCATTCCAATGAGGGGTCTTTAGCTGCAGTAGTGTGATCACAATAATGGTATCTTTTACAATCAGATCAGAATCTGGTTGTGACACACCACAAACCAGGTGTGAAAACCTCATGTAAGTAAAGTATTGTGAAATTAGGACCGAATTTAAAGATACTATTGAAAATAGATCGAATCTCAGATGCATTGTTTAACAATGGTTGAGATTCTTTCGTGCTCTGGGTGGAAAAGTAGATAGACAATTTTAACTGGATTGCAACCTATTAGCAATGTGATCAAAATTCTCTGTCTGATTTCGTGATGACCAGAGACTAGGCGGTGTTTTGGTTTCCTGGTTCAGTTCCATTTTTTGTGGCAAACTGGAATACCAAACTGCAAAACCTATCAAAAACTGGCCGAAAGGATTTACTGTGTATTGTGCAAAAACTGATCAATCTATCTTACTGAGAGTGAACTGGATTAGTTCCCCATGTGGACTCTCATCGGTGTCTTCCCACTAGACCAATTCCCCTTAGATCAACTACATAGTGTTTCTGATTAAGGGTTGATTAAGGATAATTAGGAAAACAATTATTTATAGAAATTTGCCCAACATCTATAAAATATCGACAAGCCAGAAAATGAGCAGATTATCATCTGAAAAATGAGGTCCCCAGAGGATGAATTTGGTGATGCTACACAGTGGCGTAGATAGCTTTTCGCTGGCGGAGGGGCAAGCCCAAAATTTTCCGACAGACCGAAAATTTTCCGACAGTGTAACAACAACAAAAACCCAAACAAACAGAAAGAATCTGTTGTTTACTGCAAATGTACTGAAAATTGGTCTTTTTTACCCAAAATTTACCCAAAATGGCATGTTTTATCCCCAAAGCCAGCATTTTAAAGTTATTAAGCATAAATTTGCCTAAAAATGGTCCCAAAAAATTTCCGACAAAACTTTTCCGACAAAACTTCCCCCTCCCCCCCTATCTACACCACTGATGCTATCCTAGTATCACTAAATTTACCCTCTGTGAATCTCAACCTGAATCAAGGTCTCAAACATAAATAGAAAGAGGTACCCAGAGGATAAATTGGCCCATTGTATGGGATAGCATCAGCAAATTCACCCTCTTGGGACCTCATTCTGCAAATGACAGGCTGCTTATTTTCAGACTTGAATATCAATAACATTAAATACATTTATAAGTATTTATAAATATATCAAATTATTGATATAGAATTATTTTTTAAGTAGAACACTCCAGTTGGTCTAAGGGAATTGGTCTTTTGTGAATTGGCCTCGTGGGAATTTGTCTAAAGGGAATTGGTCTGGTGGGAATGAACCCTCTCATCACTAAGCCTATCTGGCAAAGTCAAATAATGGAGAAAATGTGACAATGAGAACACAACATAGATTAAAAGATCTTTATTCATATGTTACCTTAGTGTGTGTTTTTTTTTGGACTGAATACACTTAGTAAACTGATCCCAAATAACCACTGAAGAATATTCAAAGAGCAGTTAACCTGAACTCATATTGGGGATAGTTACAGACATAGCTATTGTGGTGACTGGTACCACATACAAACTATTGCAGATTTTTTCAAAGTTAACCCTTTACCTAACGAATCGACCGCATCCGCCCCCATAATTTTGAAATTTAGCAGTTGAAAAAAATATACTTTTAAAAAACATTCAACAAAACCATGTCATGTGACCCCTCGTTGGAACGAGCTCATCGAGCTCGTTCCAATGAGGGGTCACATGATATGGTTTTGTTGAATTTTTTTGAAAAAGTTTGAAAAACAATAATTAAAAAAAGAAATTTTGATATACTGTGCATTAATTTGGGTAAAGGGTTAAGAAGCCTGAAATGTAATTTACTTTATGTTCGTAACACATAGATAAAAAGAACCGAAACCTAGGTTTTTTTCCTGCAATTGAACCAAAATCAAATCTGTTTTTGATGTAAATAAAAGGAAAATTTCTGTCAAGAAAATGTATTGTGAGCATCCCCTTCATAGTAAGTTGGGTAATGAGCTAGAGATAAAATATGTGATTAACGTGTCAACAAACCTCCATGCTGAGATTTGTTAACCATATCTCTGTCACCACTGCCAATTCAAACCCTTTTTGTCTGTTTAGGATGTCTCTCTCTCTCATTAACCCTACATCTTTGCCCCACCCAATGCACTCCCCCTCCCCTCTCTGTGAGTTAATTCTAAACAAATCAGAGTTCTCCCACCTGTAAGCAACAAAAGAAGAAATATGTCCCATGAAACTCATGAACAAGAGAGAGAGAGAGATTTCAAATTGACTACGGTGACAGAGACAGGTTTAAATAACCAAATAAAAGAAAATTTACTTTTAAAAAGAAAGAAAATTTGAAAGAATTTGGAATGAAGTGTGCCCTGGCTCCACATAACTGTTACCTTAAGCCTTAATTACAAAATTGATTTTGTATATTTGTAGCAAGATTCCAGAAACTGTACCTTTAGCTGTTGTGAACAGACAGTGTTCCTCCGGTTTGCAAGCATTCATGGACATTGCAGGTAAAATAAACACTTTCCATGAACAGTGAGTAAATTTAATGATTTGAGAAGTCATTATATGGGCCAGAGTATCACTCTTCAGTGATAGCTCAAGACAGTTTAATGTAGAAACATTTGAGTTTCAATCTTATAATAATTTTAAAATATCTTTAGGCCACACAAAATAAATTAATTGATTCTCAGTCAGTTGTTTTCAGATTAGTGAGTGAGGGAGGGTTTTATTATTTTTTTCTTGCATATACATGTATTGAGAATGGATTAAGAGGCTTTCTGCTGTCTTCAAACAAGGTATAATAAAACATGCCTAATTATACAAATAAACTCATTTAATTTTAAAAATGAAACTGTTTTGCATCTTTCGTTATGCTTTTCAGGTTTCAGTGACATTTATCAATCAAAAAATGTAAAACGTTTCAAGTCTCTAGATTTTGTAGTCATATTGGAAGACATTGCAAGGCAACAAAAACGTCCAATGAGGGGTTTTAGTTTCAGTGAGGGATTGCTTGAAAATGGGTATGAACTTAGGAAATCTGTGATGTTCCCAAATCAGACCAATATAAAACCCTGTGTTCCCTTCACTTTTTTACCCGCAGCATATTCTTCAACTGTGCTTGTTGAGTTTTTTCTTAAATAGGCATTCACCACAATTCACAATGCAGGTTCGGGCATAAAGAGTAATTTACACTGGTTTTGTTTGGTCTTCTACTGAAGGGTGGGGGTTATGGATTAGGGTTTAATCCCAGGAACGGGAATTCCAGGGTTCCTAGTTTTGAAAGCCGATCACGATACCCGGGAAATCTATAGCACAGAACCGGGAATGCGCATGGTACTGTTTGTGCTGAACTGAAGTTTTCAATATTGATAAACTGCCCAATATAACTTTGTAAGACTTTGTCAGTCATTCCACGCCTGGATGTTTTACAATCCTGCTTCTTGAAGAACCTTTTTCACCAAATCAGCTCCAAGGGACTCCTCTCTTCAACAGTGAGTTCTTCACTCGCTCCTAAGTTCAAACTCATCTTCATTTTCAGAATCACAAGTATCACTCATTATTTACTACTTCCTTAAACGTCAACTCATTCTTCACTGCCATCACCAGTCTCCTATGCTTTAAGAGGAAGTGGTGATAAAACTAGCGATTCTGAAAATGAAGATGAGTTGGAAGCGGGTTTGGGTTTTCACACCCCTCTTAGGAGTATGGAGATGGCAGATTGCCAATAAAATCATTTTGACAAAAATAAAAGCGTCTTGTTACTCTCGGAAACTTACTTTTTATTATCCGAGACATTCCAGTTCCCAGTATAATTTCATTCCCATTCCCATCTCTATAGAAACCAGGAATGTATTAAACCATATTACAGACATAACTCTCCAAGCCATTGTTAACAGAAAAGTCTCTCATACTTTCAAAGAGAAAACAGTTCCCTACATTGATTTGATGGTTACTTTTTCATTTACACCAGTTTCATTAAAATATTTTTGAACTATCATTTCATATTTCTTTTGCAGTGCAAAATAATAATTTTTCAACACATAATTCTTGTGTACCACAAAAATACTGAATTGTTGACTTAGCGCTCATACTGTATAAGGCCTAAGAGGCTTGAATGTGAATGAGAGCCTTTGAGATACAACATTCTTGAAAATTGTGATTATTATTGATTTTTGAGTGTATACAGGGTTCCCTTGAGGCAGAGTTTCCACTAGACCGGCTGCCGGTCTGTCGACCGGATCCATTCCCCCCGCCGATCATACCATGATCAGTCAGAAAAGCTGGTGGTTAAAATGTTGAGTACAATGCTGTATCGTAACGACACTCAGGATCCTTTGTTTCCACGTAATATAGGCATAATTATGTTGTATACTATGCCTACTATTACTGGCGACAACCTGATACTTTATAACCCCCAGATGAGAGGGGGAAACAGAGTTCAAATCCTAAATGTCACCTATAAAATTTGGGACTCAAATTGTCATGTTTGGTCCAAAATCACTGGCTTTTATTTCAAGCGATAAATGATGTAATTGCACGTGCATGACGTCACACGTCCGCATCATGGTTCTTTTCGAATATCGAGTTGTATAAAAAATTGAGGTCAAGAGTCGCAGTCACTGTCAAGATTCGTGGATTTTGTGTTGTTTTGGGTTTGTATTTTTATGAAACCTCCGACCAGATGCAGTATTGTGTGTCTCGTGGGAATTTAGAGAATTGTAGGAAGAAAAAATACATATTTTCCACTTCAATTATTCAGCATTTTAGTGACCAGAATGCCCCCAGAGGCCACCAAAGAGCACCTAAAAATCAAAAGGGCCCCCTCTATACAAGGCACGTGCAGTAGATGCCTTTGGCATCTGAGTTTCACTTTTTTTACACTACTGGACCCACAAATTTTCCCCTAGCGGAAACCCTGCTTGAGGCCTTGAATTCAAGGAACAGCCTTGAATTTGACTTAGGGTCATTCAAGGCCTTGAAATCCTGAAAAATGTGTCAGGAGGCCTTGAAAAGCCTTGAACATTCATGAAGTTGAAGCATGTCATCAAAACTATATAGTTTTGTATGCCAGACTTCGTGAAGGCATAGTCCTAACTAGGACCCTCCAGTGAAGGGAAGGAGGAGGGGAATAATGACTGGAGGGTCCTAGTTAGGACTAGTGAAGGCAGGCCTTGAAAGTCCTTGCATTTAACTATTGTCAGGCCTTGAACAATGCCAAAATATGTTGAGAAATGACCTTTAATAGCCTTGAATTTTATCAGTCCTTGCCTGCAGGAATCCTGGTCTACAGGGTTTGAATAAATGACCCTTTAACAATTGCATTTGGAATGATTTTTCCCAATTTCTGAGCTATTTTCCAAATCTCAGTCCCCACTCGAACAAAACTTTAATTTCACAATATTATTGCTGTCCTGAACCGTGCAGTCATAACCCTTTATCCAACAAATCGCCCGCATCTGCCCGTGTAATATGCAAATTCAGCAGCTGAAAAAATATTATTTTTCGAAAAATTTCAACAAAACCATATCATGTGATCCCTCTTTGGAATGAGCTCATCGAGCTTGTTCCAAAGAGGGGGTCACACGATATAGTTTTGTTGAAATGTTTTGAAAAAATTTAAAAAATGATATTTAAAATAAGAAATTTTGAAATCGTCTGTGTTGGGTAAAGGGTTAAACCCGCAGAAAACCAATAACTGGCATAATCTAATGAAGCATAGAATGCACCTGTATATCAAGGGTTAACAGCAGATTCTTCTTTGATAGTATAAGAACAGTTCAATGTAGATAACAGAGACTGGAGTGAACATGATTTCATGTGATTGTTTCTCATGTAGTATATATAGTTACTTCTGTATTAATCTTCTCTCTTTAATTTGAAGGTAAAATTTCTTATGCTTTGTATCTTTCTTCTTCTGCTCAAAAACAAATTCCCAATTGAAACCAACAGTGTGTAAAATTTCCCTATATCATGGGCAGTAAATCCTTTCCCTAAGAGGGCAGAAGGTATGATATGAATATGATAGAATACTTCTCACATACACTGTGTTCAACACATGTATCTTATTTAGAGGCATAATATAGAGTGCAGATGGTCTAAGAGTGCTTCATAAAATATAGTTGATAACCTTTTTGGCCATTATCCTCCCTTTTGTTTTCTCAGTATTTCTTCTGTTTGGTGTCTTCTATGTGTACACAGAATGTCTCGATGTGTGAATATGCTTGTCAGTTTGGCACGACTGACAGCATGGAAGGATCGAACCAGAGGCGTGGCCTTGAGTTCTAATCATTCCACAATGACATGGGTATAAAAATAAAAGTGGCAATGACACTGTAGCTTAACTTGATTGTGTGTTGTGTTTGATGAAAAGGATAATGTTCAGTGTTTATGAAAGGATTATGAAATATGACAAGAATTGTGATAATTGAGAATATGTTAATTTCTGTTGAATCTGTTCCCTGTATGCTATGTTGTCAATGAAAATAATTTGAGGTGTAGACTGTACTAAAGAAGTGAGGGGTGGGTTAATGTGGTTCTCACAGTTAATGTATGTGAACCAAAGTTACCAAGTTACAGAGAAATTATTGCAAAACGAGTCATCCTATCAAGTTACAATGAAATCCCTTCATAAATATGGCCTGTAGACTGTGCTAAAGGTTTTTGGGCTTCAGGCCTGTGTAGCTATCATGATTGACCTATCTCAACCAAAAGGGGACGTCCTCATCTAGACATTATACTGAGTCATCCTACAAAGTTACAATGAAATCCCTTCATAAATACGACCTGTAGTTTGTGCGGAAGTTTTGGGGATTTTGGGCTCGGGCAGCCGTCATGGCTGAATGATCATGACCAAAAGGGGACGTTCTCATCTAAACATTGTGAGGAGTCATCCTACCAATTTACAATGAAATCCCTCCATAAATACGACATGTAGACTGTGCTAAAGGTTTTCGGGTTTTGGGCACGGGCAGTCATTATGGTTGACATATCACGACCAAATGAGGAAGTTCTCATCTAGACATATAGAGTCATCCTACCAAGTTACAATGAAATCACTCCGTATTATATATGACATGTAGACTGTCCTAAAAGTTTTGGGGTTTTGGACTCGGGCAGCTATCACGGTTGACAGATCATGACCAAAAGGGGACGTTCTCATCTAGATTTCATCCTACCAAGTTACCATGAAATCCCTTCATAAATATGACCTGTAGACTGTGCTAAAAGTTTTTGGGTTTTGGGCTTGCTCAGCTATCATGGTTGACCGATCATGACCAAAAGGGGACGTTCTCATCTTGACATGGCCTCAAACCTGCATATGAAATTTTGTGATGATCAGACAAGAACTACGGGGTGTAGCCTGTGCTAAAGGAAAATGTGAACAGTCTCACAGACTACTGCACACATGATGGCAAAGTCAAGTTAATCTAAAAACCAACAGATAGGCATTACATTTTGGGCGAGATAACCATTTCACAAAATTATGTTCCTTAGACAAAAAAATATCACTTTATAAGTACTTCCTCTTTGTTGATCTGATTTTTTTTTATATGTAATCATAATTTGTAATGCTACATGCCGACAGTTACTTTTGTTATCCCCCACCAAAACGAAGTTGGCGGGGGATAGGTTCCATCCGTCCCTTCATCCATTCATCCATCCAGGCATCCATCCATCTGGATGTCTAGGCATCCATCTGTAACAACTTTGGACCAATGTATATCTGTTTTGTATGCTTATGGACCACCAACAACTTTGCCCCCTTTTTAGTTAACCACTTCTGTGGGGGATACCGGTGGCCTTGCACCTTGTTCTGGCAGACATAGTTTCAGGGGATTTGCTTTTGAAATTTTTATCAAAATTATAGATGCTGTGGCAGGTACTGGACTTTTGTATTGCTTTAGCAATACTCTCAGAATGCTTGTTCTTATTTTAGGTGGAATCAACAGTGGTGCATATGACATTGGTATGGCAGCAGGGTAAGAGTAGTAGTAACCTAATTCAAGATTCTCAAATGTCATTGTCTTATTGAACAATATCATATATACAGCAAACCTAAATGTTCGGCAGGGAGCGCAGTGGCTCAGTAATAGACTGTTGGACTTCTATGCTTGAGGTCCTGAGTTTGATCCCCATCTGGGATGGCCCACGTTGTGTCCTTGGGCAAGGCACTTTATCCTGGTTGCCTACATTGGGCACAATGATGCCATGCACTAAGACGTACTGCAAGTCGATGGTGCACATGTGTTCAACTGCTGTAACCCTGCTTGAGCTGAGCTTGAACAGAGTTAGAATGTTGAGAAGCTGACAGTTGCTTGTCAATGCTCAGTGGTTCTCTCTGGCTTCCTCCACCTGTGAAACTGTCACTGTCATGATTAGCCACTGTGAATAAGTATGTGATCTTAAACACCAATAAATAAATAATGTTCGGCATATGGGGATACATTCAGATGAGTGGATTAGTGGCAGACATTAAGTAAAATTCAGCCTATGGCTCTTGTGTTCTGGTTTTATATGGCACTGGGATTTACATTTTCAATTTATGGAGGAAACTCAGAAATCACTGACTGCAGGGACCTCCTGCCCAGAACTTTCTGTGGCGGAGGGACAGTTAATGCATCAAGCTGACCATGGTTCGGCTTGGCATAAGAAAATGTTGAAAACTGGTGCACAAAGAAGCAAAATCCTTTGCTCTAGAAGTTTAATGAGAGGTGTATATTACTAAACCAAACACTACATATTTTTATGATTTACTGCCATTTTGGAAGTTTTTATTCAACAATTTTGCTTAAAAATGCTAATTTTGTGAGCCACATAGCTCGATGGTTATATAACATACAGCTTTGGATTTAATGTTATCTGAAGGGGTGCATTCCATTTTTACTTTTTGAGAATTCGATTCATGAATTAAGGGATGTAGATTTTGCATTTTTTTCTTTGTTTTTTTTAAGCTCAGCTTTTGGAAATTTTGAAAATGTAATCTTCACACAGAAACCATATCTAAAATAAAAACTTGTTGCTATCTAAGGAAATTCTCAATGCTTAATGTTAAATTGTGTAGTGCCATAGGGACATCTAAGAAATAAAAAAACGTCAAATTTCTATGAAATTTTGGATGCTGGCCAAAAGATCACCAAACCAAAATGTCTCCAATAGTTAACATGGCAAGCCTTTGGAAAATCACATTTTTATATGTAGTTCCAGGTGAGCGATTACAGTCTCTCAAGAGCCTCTAGTTTCAAATTTCATGCAATTAAAACTCAAATTGAAGCACAGATAGCTTTTATGGTGGCGCACTGCCATGGAATTTTCAACAGAAAATCTAGAGATAATTGCAGGCCATAAAATACACAATTTGCACACAGCAACACACTGCTTTTTAACTTCAGTGAGAATTTTTTATCATCAAACCATTGTATACATGTTAGTGAAAAATATGATCTGAGCTTGAAAGACTGATCAAAAGTGCATCATTTGCTTAACAATACTTGTGGGCGGGGCATTCTTGTTTGAAACTTGAATATTTCTGATTGAAAATGACGAATGATGGCTTGAAACGGGTGGAGTTGCAGTGTTAGATCGCATATCATATTATTGTCCACATGTTATATGATGGAGAATTAATTAATTTAGTGAACTAATTATGTTGTCTGTGTATTGTTCACCTTGTAGGGGATTTACTTATATTTACTGATGGTAAACAATCTCTTGATTTTTTGTTAGACAGCTTGGAATGAAGTTCGCTTATGCAGCTTTGAACAAACTTTCAACTCAATAAAATGATGGGTGAAAAGTAAAGTTGGATTTTGTAAGAAACAAAAATATAAATTTAGTCGTCTTGCAGTGGTTTTTAGCTCACCGAAGGGAGGTAAACTTATCACTTGTCATCCGGCGTCGTGAACATTTTTCAAACGACTTCTCCTCTGAAACCACTAGGTCGATTTGCTCGAAACTTGGTATGGATGTTTATTACCATATGTCAATTCAAGTTTGTTCAAATGAAATGGACATGCCCACTTGGTACCCCATAGGGAACATAACTCCGATAGCACCCTATGTATATTAGAGAAATTACTAAAAAATCTTCTTCTCCAGCACAAGTGGGCAGAATCATTTGATATTTGGTATACAGCATTATGGGGTGGATCTGATTCAAGTTTGTTCAAATCAGCCCCCTGGATTCATATTTGGGCTCACTATAGAAGCCCAAATTCGAACTTAGTGCATTTCAGGCAAATTTCTTAAAAAATCTTCTCCAGATCCAGCAGGCAGAATCTTTTGATATTTGGTATGCAACATTATGGGGTGGATCTGATTCAAGTTTGTTCAAATCAGCCTCCTGGATTCACATTTGGGCTCAGTATAGGAGCCCGAAATTGAACTTAGTGCATTTCAGGCAAATTTCTTTAAAAATCTTCTTCTCAAGATCCAGCAGGCAGAATCTTTTGATATTGGGTGTGCAGCATGCTTAGGGGGGTGAAATTCAGGTTTGTTCAAGCCAAGTCCCTGGGTTCATATTTGGGCTCATTGTGGGAGCCCGAATTATAACTTAGTTCAAAATGAGTAATTTTCTTTAAAAATCTTCTTCTTCAGATCCAGCAGTTGGAATGTTTTGATATTTGGTATGCAGCATCCTTAGGGGGGTGAGATTCAAATTTGTTCAAGCTATGTCTCTAAGTCCATATTTGTGCTCACTGTGGGAGCCCGAATGATAACTTAGTTCAAAATGTGAAATTTTCTTTAAAAATCTTCTTCTGATCCAGCAGTCGGAATATTTTGATATTTGGTATGCAGCATCCTTAGGGGGTGAGATTCAAGTTTGTTCAAGCCATGTCCCTTGGTCCATATTTGGGCTTACTGTGGGAGCTTGACTTGTAAGTTAGTTCAAAATGAGGAATTTTCTTAAAAAGTCTTCTTGTTCAGATCCAGCAGTCGGAATGTTTTGATATGTGGTGTGCAGCGTCCTTGGGGGTGGGAGGTGGGGGAGAGTGAGATTCAAGTTTGTTAAAGCCAAGTCCCTGGGTTCATATTTGGGCTCCCTGTTGGAGCCTGAATTATAACTTAGATCAAAATGAGGAATTTTCTTTAAAAATCTTCTTCTTCAGATCCAGCAGATGAATGCTTTTGATATTTGGTATGCAGCATCCTGGGGGGGGGGGGGGGGGGGGGGGGGGGGGGGGTAAGATTCAAGTTTGTTCAAGCCATGTCCCTAGGTCCATATTTGGGCTTGCTGTGGGAGCTCAAACTGTAACTTAGTTCAAAATGAGGAATTTTCTTTAAAAATCTTCTTCTTCAGATTCAGCTGTCGGAATGTTTTGATATTTGGTGTGCAGCATCCTCAGGGGGTGAGATTCAAGTTTGTTAAAGCCAAGTCCCTGGCTTCATATATGGTCTCCCTGTGGGAGCCAGAATTATAACTTAGTTCAATATGAGGAATATTCTTTAAAAATCTTTTTTTTTTTAGATCAACTGGTCAGAATTTTTGTATATTTGGTATAAGCTTTTCTTAGGAGGAGCAGATGCAACTTGTTGAAATCAATTCTCTGGGTTGATATTTAGGCTACCATGACAGGTGAGTGCCCTCAGGCCCCCTGGGGCCTCTTGTTAGTGAAGTCTTGGCTGCCTGTTTAGGCAGCCAAGACTTCACTAGACACCACTGTCCTTGCATGGATGACCGTCTGTGCATTCAACTCAGACTCCTGTGTTGTGTCCTTGGGCAAGGCACTTAACCCTGATTGTCCACAAGGGGGCACGATGACACCGTGTACTAAGGCATACTGCATGTCGATAGTGCACATCTTCAACCAAACTAACCCTGCCTGTGCTACAGTGCAGAGTCTTCATGTTGGGGAGCTGGCAGCTGTTTGTCATTGCTCAGTGGTTCTCCCAGGGTTCTCCAGCTTCCTCCATCCATAAAACTGTCACCGACATCATATGACCTTGGCTGTTAAAGTGTCATTAAACCTTGATAAATAAATAAATAACTAGACACTACTGCTAAGGCATGGTGTTTCCTTATTATGAAGGAACAAAAAATAAGGAGAATTCTCCAGACCTTTAAGGACAATTTCAGAATTTATGACGAGAACCAAATGAACATTTTTCAGGAATCAAAGTTGATTCTCATTATTTTATTGGCAAGAATTATTTGCGAGAATTGATTCTGATTCATGCATGAAGTTTAAACCCTACCTTCTGCTTTAAGTCTCTAAAGGAACATCACAAATTCTATTTCTGCCTTCCAATTCCATTTGTTTTTGAACTGCATTATTATTGATGATCAGTATGGTTCGAGTTAGTATTTTGTATTGGCACATGTTGTATTGGCTGATCTCCAACAGAGATTTTATAAGATAGGATTGTGGTCATCACCAAGAAAGGATCAACTTTCAACCGCCAAACAGCAATGATATTCAAGACACAGAAACATAACCAGTGATCTGCCACCATAGTCTTCATGATTGAGTGGGCAAGCTGAAGAAAAAATAATTTCATAGTCCAAAATTGCAAGTGATAGAGTGATGATAAATGAATTTTATAATCACGTACTGAAAGGTGATGCTTATCAACTGAATATGAGTATTTATCCTTTTGATTTTTCAATAACATTCAAGTGGAATGGGTAGGACAGTGTTTCTTGCGATGATTTGACCAGTTTCTGGGGCTGAATTGACCAAAATCTTAAGGGGTCGTTTTGGTTTGGGAATGTTTTAACGAGGATTCGGAATTTTAGCGTATTTTAGAGCTTAAAAAATTAGAAGACAAGCATTCTTTAGTTTTTTGTTTTATCACCATTTTTGATGATTTTATGTCACTCCAAGTTTCTGACCATTCTTCTCATCTTCATTAAGAACGCAACTTTAATTTTTTTAACATTTTATATCCTCAAACCTCTACATACACTTCAGA
The DNA here is from genome assembly GCA_031216915.1 of Pictodentalium vernedei. Classification (NCBI taxonomy): domain Eukaryota; kingdom Metazoa; phylum Mollusca; class Scaphopoda; order Dentaliida; family Dentaliidae; genus Pictodentalium; species Pictodentalium vernedei. Next base: position 162,120,004 of record CM062288.1, on the reverse strand, counting down.
CTTCACTACCAGAATACCAAGTAATATGAGTATTTGAGATGAGACTAGGCCCTTGCGAATATTCAATTGTTGAGTCGAAGTTGAGTCAATCAATAAATTTGAGTCGAAAATAAAATCATGAATATAAAAATCAAATATGAAAAAAACTTAATAATAATTTGTCAAAACAAAGCAAAGAATTGAGTGGGAGCCACAAGCAAATACCATCAACAAGGAACTTACACTGTATTACCAATGTCATTTGGAATCACGCGTGTCGCATGATTCCAAATGACATTGGTGATACACTCAAATTTTACAGTGGATAAAGCCAGGGCTACATACATGTATAATACATGTAAGACTTCATACAAAACCTAAGCAACAGGGACTACATCGCAGATCGAACGATGCCAACCTTAAAGTCAAAAGAGAACAAAGCAATCACAGGTACATACAGATTCTTTGTATCCTATTCAAACATGTGTTCAAGTGTGCTGCATTGTTAACATATGAACTGTTGAATGTTAGCATGAATATGTGGTTAAATCATCAGTATAATGCCAAAACAATCCTAGTGTGGCTATTTTAATCTGGAAATAACGCATATGAAACTGCACTTGGGCACCTGGTTTTGGCTATCTTGGTTCGTATTCCATGTTTGGTCGACTCAAACATTTTTGTGACAAGTTCGAGTCGAAAAAAAAATCAGTATTCTCAGGGGCCTAGATGAGACCTTCCTACGTGGAAAAGGTGAGAAAACTGCTAAGAAGAAATGTAGTATTTATTTGGTAACCATGGGGCTTATACACAGTTTTGAGAGTCAGAAAGGCAACCAGAACAATTATTCATAGCTCCCCCCAAAAATGCTTAAAAGTTTGTGAAGCTGATTTTTGTCTCAGCCTCACTTTCAACAATCATTTCGGTATTTCCACTCTCGATTACTCACTGCTTGGAAGCAGATGTGTTATCACAGGCAGTATGCTAAGCCAAATGTCAGCAGACGCCTTCCTTTAGCTGTGGGGTGAACCGGCAATGACTGTGCTTTGTTGAACAACTTCTGGAAATTTTATTTTCAATTTCAAATTGATCTACTTATAATATTAGTTTTGTTTCAGGCTTGAATGTATGACTCGAAATCCTATGGTAAACAAGGCTATGACAGACGATTTAAATCCAAGACTATTTGAAAATGAGCTTGCAAAGGATTTGCTTTTTCCTATGGGGTAGATATATCTATTATTAGTTTTCTATTTTTCATCATAATTGGTGCTAGTGTTTGATTGGTGAAAACCACAATGTCAAGCATGGTCATTGGGAGTGTGCAGTTCATTAGCTCAACTGACTGACTAAACCACTGAACTGATTTCAGTTACAGTTGAGGTGATTGCTTGTTCTGATATCTCATTTTGTTTTTATTCAAATCAACTTGCCTGGCCCCATAAGGAGAAGGGTGGTGGAAAAGGCTCCAAAATTAAAAAAAATCTTCACATGAACCATTGGGTACAATGACTTGATATTTGGTATGGAGCTTCCATTTGAGGTGTAGAATCAAGTTTGTTCAAATGAAGTTCGTGGAGCAATATTTGCCTTTGTAATGGGAGGGGAAAGATTTTTGGCCCCACCCGAATTTTCTATTTTCTGAACCGATGGTCCAATTTGAACCAACTTTGGTATGTGGTATTATTGGATCATAAGTACATGATTCATGCAAAAAGACATTCCCTGTGCCCCCATGGTAACCCCAGGAGCTAAAAATAGAAATATTTTCAAATGCCCATAGTTCCCAAGCCACATGGAACAGAGAACTGTTGTTTGGTGTGAAGCATCCTTAGGACCAGCAGAATGGAATGGTAAAAATAAAAAAAATTGCCATTGGTTAGGTCCAGGTGTTCTCTAGAAAGGGGAGGGGATTTCTCCAGAACCACTGTTCAGAATCTTTTGATATTTAGTATACAACATCCGTGGGGGTAGGGGGTCATATTCAAGTTTGTTAAAATGAAGCCCCTTGTTTCATATTGTATTTTTAATATGGGGAATAAGCTTCAAAAATTTTCTTCAGAAACACCTGTCAGAATCTTTTAATGTTTGGTATACATCATTGTTATGAGGGTCAGATTCAATATTATTCAAATCAAGTGCCTCGGTTAATATTTAGGCTTCATATGAGGGCCTGAATTTTAACTTAGTGCAATATGGGGGATAATCTTTAAAAATCTTCTTCTTCAGATCTGCCAGTCAGAATCTTTTGATATTTGGTATACAGCATCCTAAGAGAGGTTAGATCTCAATTTGTTCAAACCAACTCACTGGGTTAATATTTGGGCTCTCTATTGTAGCCCAAATTTTGACTTAGTCCAGTATGTGGAATAATCTCTAAAACTCTTTTTCTCCAGAAATATCAGTCAGACTCATTTAATATATCGCATACAGAATCTTTACAGGGGTTGGATTCAGTTTGTTCAACTCAAGTCCATTGGTAGATAATTGGGCTCTGCGAGGAAGTCCAAATGTTAACTTAGTGCAGTATGAGAAGACCTTTGAAAATCTTCTTCAGATCCACAAGTCAGAGTCTTTTGATAGATGGTATACAGCATCCTCAGGGAAGTCAGATCTAAGTTTGTTCAAATGAAGTCAAATGAAGTCTTTGGGTTAATATTTGGGCTCCCTATAGCTAAAGGAGCCCAAAATTTAACTTAGGACTCATATGAGGAATAATCTTTAAAACCATTCTTCTCCAGAAATACCATTGATTTTGTTCATATCAAGTTGCCTCGCCCTTGGTAGGGCCACACCCAAAAAGTGTGCTGAAATCTTAAAAAATCTCCTTCTCATGAACTAGCAGTAGCAGAGACTTGATATTTGGACCAAATTTGATATAAGGGCTTATTGGGTCATAAGTACTTAATTTATGCCCCAATTTTTTTTTCCCATCACCCCATGGGAACCGCAGGATCTAAAAATAGAAAAAAATTAAAACGCTCATATCTGCAAAACTACACGCCACGGAGAATTCTTATTTGGTGTGAAGCTTCCTTAGGACCAACATAATGGAATGATAAAAAAAATTGCTATTGGTTTTTATCATGGGGTACTTTTCTGGGACTTTGAAAAAGTGCTGAGTCAGCATTTTTTAACACTGCAGGTAATGGGAAAAACATTCAAGACTACTTTTCTCCCAAACCACTGCTCCAAAAGCTTTCAAATTTCACATATATTGGAAGATAGTTTCACATGTTTATTGAAATCAATTTCCTGGGTCCATATTTGGGCTCTCTATGGGAGCCCAAATGGTTAAATTAGTGCAGCATGAGGAATATTCTTTAAAAATTTTCTTTTTCAGATCTGCCAATAAGAATCTTTTGATATTTGGTATGCAGCATCCTTAGGGGGGGGAGATTCAAATTTGTTCAAGCCAAGTTCCTCGGTTCATATTTAGGCTGAAAATTTGGGGTCCCCTTCCGGGGCTTAGAAATTTTGGACGAAAATCCGAAAAAAAATTTTTTTGTTTTTTTATGCGTTTCAGTCAATTTTAAGACAAAAAAATTATTTTTTTTTACACTGAAAATTTGGGGGCTGGGTGGGACTTGGAAAATTTTGGACCCAAATCCGGAAATTAGTTTTTGGGTTTTTTATGCGTTTTGGTCAATTTCAAGACAAAATTAAGAATTTTTTTTTTACACTGAAAATTTGGGGGCCGGGTGGGACTTGGAAAATTTTGGACCAAAATCCGGAAATTAGTTTTTTGTTTTTTTTATGCGTTTTGGTCAATTTTAAGACAAAATTTTTTTTTTTTTTTTACACTGAAAATTTATGGTCCGGGTTGGACTTGGAAAATTTTGGACCCAAATCCGTTTATGCATTTTGGTCAGTTTTAAAAAGAAAAAAAAATTTTAGGCTGAAAATATTTTGTTTGGGACTTCGAAAATTTCCAAACAAAAATAAAAAAAAATCTGTTTTTATGCGTTTATCTCAATTTTGGGACGTAAAAGTGCAGAAACTGAAAACAGAAGGAAAATCCTGTGTATTGTGTGGGCACAACTGCTTCATCTAGTTGGTATATGCTTTTCTTAGGAGGGGAGTATGCAGCGTATTCAAGTCAAGTCCCTGGTTTGATATTTAGACTACCACATCAGGTGAGCGCCCTCAGGCCCCCTGGGGCCTCTTGTTTCAAATTTTAAAACAAATTTCAGCAAAACCATGTCATGACAAGCTGGTTCCAATGAGGAATCACATTATATAGGTTTGTTGGAATTTAAAAATAACCTTTTTTCAACTGCCCAGTTTGTAAATTATGTGGGAGGAATTGACTGGTTCATTAGATGAAGGGTTAATAGAAAGTATTAATTATTGATCTAAGTTATTAAAAATGTACCAATAGTGTTCAGGTGGATTTTGGAGGCAACAAGTTGACAAAAATTTTACCTGTCAAATGTAAAACGTCAAGAAACTGACATGGCATTCAGATTTACTGACAAATTATTAATTAATAGCAAGCTGCTGGTGTGGGGGCCCAGGTGGTCTGTGAACATAGATGAAGCACTGAATCCACAAATTAAAAAAGAAGGTAAATATAAGGCTCCACAAAGTAGATCTTCTGTTTCTCGGGCCACCTTTGTAAAATTGCATGCAGGTAGGCGGTTCTTTATGCCCCTGACCTCTGAAGGAGGATTTAGGTGTATCTGGTGAAGCCGTCCATCCTTCTGTCCATCTGTTTGTCCATACAAACATTTTACATTGTAATTTCAAAGCCATTGGTCGGATTTGGATCTCCTTTTGGTGTGCTGATAGACCTGCATGGGGGAACGGATATGCACAAGGAACGGGTTCAGTCCAATAATTTTTCCCAGATGTATGGATACAGTGCGACCCTGATAATTGAGTAGCCAATTTGCCAGTGAAAATCATTTCTTTTCTGTCATGTTTGACAGAGGTCATGGATCTCTGTCAAACAAGATGTAATAGATTAAATGCATTGTTTTTACAATATATGAAGGCCAAATAGTTATTCTAAACAAGTGGATTGTTACGGTAATCTTTCGATACATTACAAGAATTTTTGTTCCAATAACAAGCATTTAGTCCCTAGCCTACATGCAATTAATGGGTCAAATTTGTAAGGTAAATGTTTTGTGCTTTGAAAAGTTATGTTCAGTTAGCAAGGTTCTTCGGTTAACTAGTTGAGGGCTAGATTATTTTTGATGGTCTGAATTTGTTACTCAATATTTTTTTTATTACAAATTATTGCAGAGTGCCCAAAGGCACTCTCCAATAATTTATAGTAAAACAAATTTCTATAAAGAAAATATTACTTGTGATTGACTGAATATGAAACATGACCAAGGAAAATGTTGGCTTTTGCTCTGGTACCTTCATTGTTTTGAAAGCCCTGATATTCAATGGCTTCTAGCACTCAACCAGTTAAGAAATGAAAAAATTTATATTCAGTTAACAGGGTTATTCAGTTAAAAGATGAAAAATTAACAGTCATATATAGAATTTTTCATTTTGTTTCCTGCATAGAATTACATCAGAAAATGTTGCAGCAAAATTTGGAATTTCAAGAGAGAAGCAAGATCAATTTGCATTTGAATCACAGACAAAGTGAGTGAACATTTTTTTTTCATTCAAATGAAATACACATGTAAAACTGTACTTTGGGGAAGAAAATAAAACTTCAACATTCAGCTTATCAAAATCTGATCATTATATGATTATTTTCTCTGGTTTTTAGGATATACAGTCCCTTGTACCCTGTTAGAATTATATATACCCCGAGCTGCCGACTGTGTAATCTGAACAGTCTTCATTCCTTGCATCCATGTGATAGTAACTGATTACTTCATCACATCACCCACTTGAAAATTTGAAGATTGTATCCTGCTTTTTGTCAATCAAATATTCACAACTTTTTGTAGGAACAAAAAATGGCTTTCCCAAAATATATATTTGACAAATATGGGTTGAGTGCTGAAATATTGTTCTTGTCTATTCTGATTTCCAAATGTCATGGCAAATTAAGCAAGTTCTTCTTTTTCCAACTCACGACAGCACTCATAATCTTCAGTGATGAAAATGTGGCACAGCAATGTTTTGTGCGCCTACCGCTCACGCAAATTTAATCTCACGTAAGCATTTTTTGCAAGCCTAGTTTCTGTCATTTTCGACATCGCTGGCATTTCAGACACTTTGACAGCCCCTTTTACAATGGGTAAAACAGAAGTGGCATTAGGCCTTTACCTAACGAACTGGCCGCATCCGCCCACGTAATTTGCAAATTGAGCAGTTGAAAAGAAAAAAATTTCCAAATATTTCAACAAAACCATATCATGTGACCCGCCATTGGAATGCGCTCATCGAGCTCGTTCCAGTGAGGGGTCACATGATATGGTTTGGTTGAAATTTTTTAGAAAATTTAAAAAAATAGTAATTAAAATAATAAATTTTGATATCGTCTGAGTTGGGTAAAGGGTTTAGTCTGCTCTTGATCTTGAACCCTCAAAAAAGTAAATTTATAATGTCTGATCATTCTGGGGCCAGTTAGGATGTTAATCATTCTTGTTGGGCCATCAATAAACTGACTGCAGTGCTCTCCAAAATGATGTTCTTTAACCCTTTACCTAACATGAAAAGCAGACGACACTTGCAAAAATAATTCTTGAATAACTAATTTTTTTCATTTTTTGTCTCAAAAACATAGGTTATGACCCTTCGTTGGAACGAGCTCGATCCAACGAGGAGTCATAGCCTATGTTTTTGAGACAAAAAATGAAAAAAATAATGAAAATTAATTGGCGATTTTTTAGAATAGTGCTGGCCGGTTTTGGCCATTATGTTAGGTAAAGGGTTATGTAAAATGATCTGTAATAATATTATTTCAGTTTTGCATACAGCATTATCTGTTCTCATGAGGAGACTGTGTTGAATTTTTACAAACTCCTCTACCCCCATATGGGAAAATTGTGTAAGAAGTTCTGTCTGAACTCAGGCAGAACATCTTGCTCCATTGACCTATATTGGTGTAGAGGGGTTTGTAAAAAATAAACAAAGGTTCATTAATATTTTTGGGGCTTGAAAGTGTTCCATAGAGAGCACATATCATTTACTAGGCATTTTGAGGATGTTTGTGGAGAAAAATAATGAAAAATAGTTTAGGAGAGCAATTTGTACAGTACAGTTAAAACTAGAAGTCCTGTCATGAAATGAGAACAAATAGCATGTCGATCTGTGCATTAATCTATGCATTATGACCATAGTTAGGCTATGACATTTTGTACATATGGCTTGTGCGCAAGCAGCATTTCAGCCATTGGCAAAAACATTGCCTGTGTTTGCCACGAGTAACCAGGAGAACCTACCATGCTTGGGATGCCATTCGATATGGTAAATGCGCAAAATTCCTATGCTCAATTAAGCCTAGATAAGCACACAGTTCGTGACATGACTTCTAGTTTTAACTGTAGAAGGATTTTTGCTACCCTGAATTTTCCCCAAAACTGAGTCTCGATCTTACAAGGTCAGTATAAGCTTTTAGTGGGATGGCATGTTTAAGTTAACAGTTTTCTTCTTATTCAACAGAGCAGCAAAGGCAAGAGATCAGGGTCTTTTCAAAAATGAGATTGTTCCTATTAAAACAGTTATTAAAGATCAGACAGGCACTGAAAAAGAAATAACAGTGAGTACAGTTTGAGTTTTGAGTACCTGTTCTTTTCAAAGTTGTTGATTTGAGATTATTTTCCATTGATCACAGACAGATTTGCTTCAGTGGTAGTTTCTGTCAGTGAAAGACATTTGTGAACAAACTTTTTAAATTTTTATACCCCCGCTAATTTGGTGAAGGGGCATTAAGTATTACCCTTGTCCATGTATCCATCTGTAAGTCCGTCCATACATCCACAGGCCTGGCAATCTAAAAAATCAATGAGTGCAAAACAGTTGCCCTCCTCAGATTGCTTGGGAGTGCAATTGCACCTGAAATTTTCAATGCAAAAACTTGTATGCTATTTTGGTTATATTCACTTCAGGGTATTAATATTGCGACTGAAAAATTGTACTATATTCAGCTACATGGTGGAAAAATTGGCGCACAGATCTTCTCATTATTAAAAATGTTGCATTCAATTCTTATGTGACTGTCTTCCACACTCAAACTGTATCGAAATGCGACACAGAATGGGCCATGAATTACTGCAAATCAATACAACATTGACAAATCGTCCCCTGAGTTCCAATGTGTTCTCTGTGCCAGTAGGCACAGAGAACACATTGGAACTCAGGGGACGAAAAGATAATAGTTTTTACAAGCACTCCTGTACTCAAAGAATGCCAGGCCTGCATCCATCCTGAATATGGTTTCTGCACAGTAACATTAGTTTGAATGAAATGAAACAAGATTTTATTGGTATGTAACCACATAATACAGGTTGGGATTGATAGTGAGTTTGGTCTGATATGGCACTTTTCTAAGGTTTTTTCAATGGAGATAAGATAAGATATTTATTAATTCAGTATCAACTATCAATAAAGATAAATGACTAGAAACTCATGTTTGGCAGTGGGACTGTGTGGGTGGGTTGGGAGGGGGCGGGGCTTTATAGCCACCCTTGGTGTTGCACTTGTTTTGGTAATCAAGTGGATCAAAACTGTGTTAATTCTTAACCTACTGAGTATTTTCTTGAAATTTTCATGAGATTGATTTCATGAAAAATTTAATAAAGTCTGACATCAAGAAAATTATGATGAAGGGAGCACTTGTATTTGCGAAGTGCGAAAGAATATTCAAATATGAATAGCAATTTCTGTGAATAGAACTTGCTGGAGATGACCATTGGATAAGGGTGAACTTATAAGCTCAGTGATTTTGGATCAAGATGTTTCGTAATCCACTAATATTTATTCCTTAAATATTTTGGTCATTCATCTGACAAGATTTGAATGTATTTGCATACATTTTTTTGTATCATGAATAAAAACTTTCTCTCATCATTAGAATTCTGCCAAAACATTTCTTTACCTGTTTTATTTTTAATCCGTCAAAAGAAATACTGATGAAAGACAATTCTTTTCAAAACTTTGACATGTAATAAACATGATGAAGATTCCAGCTGCAAAAACAGCTGTTGACTGACTAATGATTATTATTATTTATTATTTATTGGTACTTAATGCCACGTCAGCAGCTAAGGCTATATCATGGCGATGAAAAGTATGTACTTTAAAATAGATCATTATCTTGAAGTAATTAAAACAAGTTGTTGAAATATGAAATATGAGGAATAAAACTAAGGAGTGGACACTGTAATGAGAAATAGAAGCCAGTTCAGAAAATGCTCACTGACTAATGATTCTCGAGAGAGTAAATGATTCAAATTTTAGAGACAATTCAGCTGTTTTCAGGGATTGAAAGAGAAAAGAAACCCCTCACTCCCTCAACAAAAGATTCAGGAAAAAGTACCCAAAAAACAAGATTTTCGAGCCTTACAAAGACTTTTATTATTATCTGCTTTGAAGCTTCTTTTAATTTATTGTGTGGCAGAAATGTATAATACGTCGGTGATATAACATTTTAGAATGTGGAAGTAATGCTAACAGTACTGAAATTAATACTTGCTATAGCAGCTGTGTCAGTATGTATTCTGTCCAGCACTGCCTGTAGGGGGTGGGAGGGGGGGGGGCATGGTGGCTTAGTAGGTAGAGATGCAGACTTCAAGCCGAGAGATCCCTGGTTCGAATCCCACCTGTAGCAACTGTGTTGTGTTCTTGGGCAAGGCACCTACTCCCAATTGCCCACATGGGGGCATGGTGGTGTTGTGTACTAAGGCATACTGCACGTTTTTGGTGCACTTGTCTTCAACCAATGCTAACCCTGCTTGTGTGGAGTTAGTACGTTTGTGAGTCTGACAGTTGCTTGCCATTGCTCGGTGGTTCTCTCCAGGGACTCTTTCTTCTTCTACCCATAGAACTGGCTGACACGAGTTGACCCTAGTGGTTGAAAGTGTCATTAAACCCCAGTAAATAAATAAATACTGCCTATAGGGTGGGAGGCTTATTGATGTTCTGGTAGCATAATAATGTGTTTTCCCCATAGGAGCCCAGAGAAATGAAACAGTGCTTCTTTACTGTGGTAACCAGGCTCTGTTTTACTGGTATAAATAAATAAATAAATAAATAAATAAATAAATAAATAAATAAATAATGTCTGTATTCTTGAGATATGCTTCAGGTATTCAGTTTATATGGTTTTGTTTGTTACAATTTATTGGACAGTGCCTATTTGTTTTAACCCTTAAGGGGTGGACAAGTATCCTGAAAACTCACAGCCTCCGTACACCCAGTGGCTTAGCAGTGACTTCTAGTGGAGTCTTGGCTGCCTGACAAGGCTTGACTAGAAATCACTACTTAGGTAATTTGTCTATTGTCAGCTGGACCTTCTCATAATGGCATGTTATGGGCACCTTGTCTGAGGTCGTAAAAGTCAGAAATGATCCTTTAGTTGATTTTACAAAGATTGGTGAGCATGTTTTACGACTTATGTTAATGCCTTCATAAATATTGGATTATCCAGATACAAGCACTTCATTCATAAACTTTTGTCTTTATATGCTCAATTTTATGGGGTTTAAATTTCTCTTTTTTTTGTTTCAAACATTTAAAAAAATCACTTCTCCTCATTCCCACATACATGTTGACCATTTACCCAATGCACACGATATCAGAATTAGTTAATTTAATTATTTTTTTCTTCATATTTTTCAGAAAATTTCAACAAAACATACCATGTGACCCCCTCATTGCAACAAGCTTGATGAGCTCATTGTAATGAGGGGTGACATGATATTTTTTTGCTGAAATTGAAAAAAAAAAGTTTTCAGCTGCTCAGTTTGTAATTATGCAGGTGGATTTGGCCTATTCCTTAGATAAAGGGTTAAGGAGCATATTTTTTCTATTTTTTTTTTATTGGTGACAGTTTACAGGCACATTGAGCATCTAACATCTAAATCATGACTGCAACAATAGATATGAAGTCAAGTTTAACCAATCGTTTATACCTATGCTGTCCACCTAAGATGAATACCCCCATGTGTTGGTTAAAATGACCTATTTTACCAGTAAAGCAGAACTTGTTTACAGCAGTACTAGTAAACAAGCACTGCACTACTTCCCAGGATTCCTATGGAGGTTACGTTAACTCTTAGAAGCCGGGGAATCAGAATGAATTTATTGAATCTGACATACCGCGACAAACTTCCAGTGAGCAGGTGCTTCTAGTCAAGTGTCATCTGCCTATTCAGGCAGACGACACTTGACTAGAAGCACCTGCTCAGTGTTTAATTCTGCCCCAGCCCAAAGACAGCTGAACCATCAAAGCCAGATTACCTGCCATTTTACATCACAGGCAAGAAAACTCGACTCCTGGCTTCTGAGAGTTAAGGAGCATATTTATTTTTAAAGAGTGTATTTACATTTCAAACTGAGTGGTCAGATTTTTCTGGTGAACAACTGGTCATATTACTCCTTTCACCCATCTGAGGTCAAATGACAAGAATCGGAATAAACAAAATGATTCCGACTACTATTAATGTGATAGTGTACAAAACTGACGGAAAAAAGAAACGCAAGTTCAGTTTGGGTAATATATTTTTTTTTATCCGTAGACCAAATGTAGTAAAATTTGATACATAGCTACCTCAGTATACTGTTTAAAGAGTCTTTTGTTAAAATTCAGTCAACCATGACCACGTGTATTGCTGCATGCTTTCAACAGATGTTTTGACAAAGCATGCATCCAGGGCACTCCCATGTGCTATGGGCTTGAAACCATACCGAATCGAAGTTTTGGACAGTACTCATTGATTGCAAAACATTTCATTTCAATTCGATTGAAAAGCAAAATGCTGCGAATGTCCAAAGTTGATAGGGGAAGGGCTATTGCTCTAATTATGCAGGGCCATTTACAATGTCTCATCACCCTGTAATTTGGTGTCCATGAGCCAACGATAGCTCATTTAGTTGGGCATATCAGAGCCACAGGAAGATAAGCTGACAGTCGCAGGAGCGGACGTCCATGCATTATGTCATCACATCAGGATAGAGGTTATGTCTCTCACACCTCCATAACCGATTTCAGACAGCGACGGAGATGACGGCGGGTCAGGTTGTAGGCACTCATGGTCACTGTGTATGTCCAAGAACAGTTAAAAAGTGGTTGCTGGAGTTCATTTTAATGCCTCGACGTCCCTACATTGGTCCACAACTGACACCCAGGCAATGCCAGTGTCGATTGCAGTGGCTGCAGGCACATGCACCAAATGTTTCACTTGGCCCACTGGAGATGTGTGCTATTATGTCTCCCCTTACCAGAAGGGAGACATATTGTTTTAGTGCATATTCTTATTCTTCTTCTTCTTCTTCTTCTTCTTCTTCTCATACAAACTTTGTCCGGGCCATAACTTTTTTGTCTTTTGACCTACACCTTAGATACTTGGCATGTGGATGTTTCACCATGAGCCGGTGTGCAGTGTACCATAGTAACCTTCATGTGACCTTGACCTTTGACCTGAAGGTCAGATTTATGTGTTCTTTTAAGGGAAACATCACACAAACTTTGTCCGGGCCATAACTTTTTTGTCTTTTGATCTACACCTTAGATACTTGGCATGTGGATGTATCACCATGAACCAGTGTGCAGTGTACCATAGTGACCTTCATGTGACCTTGACCTTTGACCTGAAGGTCTGATTTATGCTCTTTTTTAAGGGAAACTGTCTGGACCAGAACTTTTTTGTATTTCGAGTCAGGCTTTAGATATTTGGCATGTGGATGTATCACCATGAGCCGGTATGTAGCGTACCATTGTGACCTTCATGCAACCTTGACCCTTGATCTGAAGGTCAGATTTGTGCTTTTTTCAAGGAAACTTTGTCCAGACCAAAACGTGTTTGTCTTTTGAGCCAGGCCTTAGATATTTGGCACGTGGATGTATCACCATGAGCCAGTGTGTCGCATACCATTGTGACCTTCATGTGACCTGACCTCAAGGTCAAATTTATGTACTTCAAATAGGGAGTAATTGTCCAGACCAGAATGTTTTTGTTTTTTACCTAGGACTTGGTTATTTGACATGTGGATGTGTCACCATGAGACCGCATGTCGTGACCTTCATGTGACCTTGACCTCAAGGTCAAATTTATGTACTTCAAATAGGGAGTAATTGTCCAGACCAGAATTTTTTTGTTTTTTAACCTAGGACTTGGTTTTTTGACATGTGGATGTGTCACCATGAGACCGCATGTCGTCTACCTCGATGACCTACATGTGACCTTGACCTCTGACCTTAAGGTCAAATTTATGTACTTCAAATAGGGAATAATTATCCAGACCAGAACTTTTTTGTTTTTTGACCTAGGACTTAGATATTTGACATGTGGATGTATCGCAATTAGACCGCATGTCACATGTAATCATGACCTTCATGTGACCTTGACCTCAAGGTCAAATTTATGTACTTTAAATAGGGAGTAATTGTCCAGACCAAATTTTTTTTTTGGACATGTGGATGTGTCACCATGAAACCGCATGTCTGCTACCTTGATGAACTGCATGTGACCTTGACCTCTGACCTCAAGGTCAAATTTATGTACTTCAAATAGGGAATAATTGTCCAGATCAGAACTTTTTTGTTTTTTGACCTTTACTGAGATGATTGACATGTGGATGTATCACAATGAGACCACATGTCATCATGACCTTCATGTGACCTTGACCTAAAGGTCAAATTTATGTACTTTAAATAGGGAGTAATTGTCCAGACCAGAATTTTTTTTTTTTGACATGTGGATGTGTCACCATGAAACCGCATGTCCGCTACCTTGATGAACTGCATGTGACCTTGACCTCTGACCTCAAAAGGAAGGGGAGACATATGTTTTAGTGTGCTAAAACACTTTCTAGTTTACTGATGAGTCTCTGTTCATGCTTTACAGGTCAGATGGATGACAACATTACTATCAATGTCGAGGTCAGCAACATTCTGACTTGTGCATTAAGGAAAACAACAAATTCGGGCTGGGGGAGGGAGTGGGGGTTGGCGGGGGATTTCTCATGGCATGAAAACCCCTCTCATGGTCACTCAGGGCAGTCTTACAGTAGTAAGATATCAGATTCAGGTCCTCATGCCTCACGTCCTTCCACTAATCCATGCGCATAACCTTACGTTGCAGCAGGATAATGCGAGGCCGCACATTGCTAGGGTTTGTCGTGACTTCCTTAACCAAAACAATGTCCCAGTTCTTGATTGGCCACCCTACAGTCCAGATTTGTCCCCGATCGAGCATTTGTGGGACAAGCTGGACAGGAGGGTCAGAAGCGTGTCAAAGTCCCAAACAACGTCACTCAGCTCATGCAGGCCCTTCTTCAGGAGTGGAATAACATCCCACAAAGGACCAAAAACAACTTGATGGGGTCAGTGGTAAGGAGAGTTAGAGCAGTGACTGGAGCCTGGGGTGGGCAAACCCCCACTATTGATTTTGATTGGGAAATGGCATAGGGTACCTACGTTTGAATGTTATCCATGCACGTTTGTGTTAAGACAATAAAACTCATCTAAATTTAATCAGTAATGAAGAAATAACATCAAACTCCAAACAATGAAATAATCATCCATAACACATTTGAAATATTTACCACAGAAAAAAAACTTGTGTTTCTTTTTTTCCGATAGTATAGTTAATTGTATATTTCAGGTGACTGTGGATGATGGAATTAGAAAGACAACAATGGAAGGACTTGCCAAACTGAAACCAGCATTTAAAGAAGGAGGTTCCACTACTCCTGGTGAGTAGGAAAGTTTAGCATTGCTCTCCTAAAACTGCAATGGAATCCAGTTAACCCTTTAACTAATGTAAAGGCCACTGTATCCACAAAAATCACCATTAAAATTTCAGTATTTTATCAAGTTTTTCCTCAAAAACATTGCTCATTACTCCCAATTGGGACAAGCTTGTTGAGCTTGTTCCAGTGAATGGTCATAAGCTATGTTTCTTTAATAAGGAAAAAAAGAAAATTTTAGTGTTCAAGAAATTTGTTTGCAAGTGTCGACTGCTATCCGTGTTAGGTAAAACTTTAATTGAAAAGTTAAACTGGAGGAAAGAATATTCAATCAACCTGCAGGGATGTTTAATTACCCAGAGGTGTTTTAATGTCTCAATAACATGATTTTTATGCTCCCCTAGAAAGTTCAGGGGAGTATATATTCAGTGCTTAATCTATCCATTCAATCCCTCCATTTGTCTGTCCATGCATGTGTCTGTCAGCAGCGATATCTCAGCAGTGAGTGGATGGATTTCAATGAAATTTGGTATCGTGACAAGCTGTTCCCAACCATGTTATAAACTAGGGTTTGCATCACCGATGCGGGGTCAAGTTTTCATTGCTAATGCAACGGTGGCTATGAACTAAAAAGCATCAGAGTACCATTTCTAAATAACTAATTTGGAAAAAAATTACTAGGTCAGCCCAGTAATTCTGCTGCTGAATATCCGACTGAGCCCATTATCGAACTTGATCAAGACAATTTTCCTGGAAACCCATATGATATAAAAAGAATCAAATCAGTTAAGAGTTGTTCAAATTATGGTGCTAACAAGCATAAAATTTGCAAAAAATAACAAAGTCGGCCCAATAATTCTGCTGCCATATATATCATACCAAGCCCATTTTCAAACTCAATCAAAAAAATATTCCTGGAAACCCACATAATGAAAATGAATTGGATTGGTTGGCATTTGTTCAAGGTATCGTGCTATCGAGCACAAAATTTGCAAAAAATGGCAAAGTCAGCCCAATAATTTTGCTGTCGTATATCGGACTGACAGCACGTTTTCAAACTCGTTTGAGATAATCTTCTTAGAAAAACATATAACAAAAATGAATCAAATCGGTTGATGTTTGTTTAAGTTATCGTGCTACAACTATCAAGCACAAAATTCGCAAAAAGTGACCAAGTCAGACCAATAATTCTAATGCTGTATATCAGAGTGTGCCTATTTTCAGACTTGATCAAGACATTGTTCCTTGAAACCCATGTGCTAAATATTGATCAAGTCGGTTGATGTTTATTGAAGTTATTGTGCTATCAAGCTCAAAATTGGTCAATTTTGGCAAAAAATAATCAGGACAGCCCAATAAATCTGCTGCCGTACATCGAAACGGAGCCCGTTTACAAACTCGATCAAGACATTGTTTCTTGAAACCCATGTGCCAAATATCAGTCAAATTGGTTGACCTTTATTGAAGTTATTGTGCTATCAAGCTCAAAATTAGTCAATTTCAGCAAAAAATGACCAAGTCAGCCCAATAATTCTGCTGCCGTACATCAGACCAAGCCCGTTTTCAAAACCGGTTAAGACAATGTTCCTTGAAACCCATGTGCTAAATATCAGTCAAATTGTTTGATGTTTGTTGAAGTTATCGCAGTATCAAGCTCAAAATTAGTTGATTTTAGAAAAAAATGACCAAGTCAGCAGTGTTTATACTATACTGGCACAGCGGTCGTCAACCAGCTGCATTTCCCCACCAGCAAACCTTCCAGACATTAATCAATATGTTAAAATTCACCCTGACCTGCCCATTCCCTGAGAAATAATTGATTCACAGATTGTAGAAGTGCCATTTCTAGACTTCTTTTGATGATTTCCATACACAAATTTCATAGAAAGGTGACTCTACTCTGATGATGCAATTGTTCCAAGAGTCCTGCATAACTCAATCAACCCCCAATGAAAAGCTAGACAAACTGTAAACAAAAACGTCATTGAATATTAAATACATCATGTGATAAAACGGTGCAGTTTGTTTGGTCAGTATGTGCACTACGTAATGCGAGTTGTAAAATTTCATTCAGTGGTAAATATCTTTATGTGACGTTTTGTTTTCTGATCAATATTATTACTCCCAAATTTACCTAAAACAAGCATGTGTTCAAGTCAGCCCAGTAATTCTGCTGCCGCACATCAGACCAAGCATGTTTTCGAACTCGATCAAGGCATTGTTCCTTGAAACCCATGTTCAGAATATCAGTCAAATCATTTGAAGTTTGTTGAAGTAAACACGCTATCAATCTAAAAATTTGTCAGTTTTAACAAATGGCCATAACTCTTGTGAAAAAGATGTGCACACCCTATTTTTCATCAAAGGGTGTTGAACATGCATATCAAGTCACATCCCAAATATCAAAATCCATCCAGAAACAACTGAGTAAAAAACACCACCTACCTGACCGCCCACCTCGACTAAAAAATTGCCTGAATACTTTTCATCAGAGCTACGGTCCTTACTTTGTCAATTTTTCATGATTTTTTTCCTTACACAGCAATATCTTAACAGCGCAGTGATGGATTTCTATAAAATTTGGTTTGACGGTTCCTTGTGCCAAGCCATTCCTGTGCATGTTATAAAAAAGTTGCCCGCATATTTTACGGTCCTTACTTTGTCAATTTTTCATGATTTTTTTCTGTGTACAGCAATATCTCAACAGTGATTGGATGGAAATCAATGAAATTTGGTATGAGGGACCCTTGTGACAAGCAGCTCCTGCTCATGTTATAAAAAAGCCGATTTATCCATCCATCCATCTGCCACAATATCTCGGCAGTGTATGGATGGATTTCATTGTAATTTGGTATGATAGATTTTTGTGACAAGATGCTTCTGCTCAAGGTATAAAAAAAAACTGCCCGCATATTTTTCACCAGATTTCATTTCAAAGACACACTATTTCCCATAGTAGGGGACCACAGTTTACGAACCTGCTTGTTAACTAAGTCGAGTGTCAGGGAGCATCCATCAACTTTACTGATTTTCTTGTTTAGAGTGTTACATTTCATTACCATTTATTGTCATCACATTTCAAAGAAAAGATTTTTTTCCTTATTTAATACAGTGGAGCCCACTTAATTGGATATCTCTTAATTGTATATCCCTGTTAATTGAATATAATTTTCAAACACAAAACCATTTACCATGCCTTCAGTACAAATTTGATCTGTTAATTGCATATGAGTTGTAGAGTAAACTCCTGTTAATTGTATATAAATTTTTGTAATATGTCAAAAAAATTGCTGTGACACGCACCAAATTCCCTTTATTTATCAACCTTTTTGGCCTCATACATCCAATACAGACATTTATTCTATTATATCTTGTTTGACAGAGCTCTATGAGCACTGTCAAACAAGATATAATAGAATAAATGCTCAGTTTACCTCCAGAAACAAGAAACTGACCAAATCCCTGTTAATTGTATACTCCTGTTAATTGAATAATTTTCAATGGCAAAATGGATATTTAATTAAGAGGATTCTGTACGTAGCTATTTGGTGATAATTTCCTGTGTGAACCAGCTGTGTCCGGCTATTTTTTTGTGGGTTATTGCAGCAATATTGCCCTTGTTGGAATTTGGTGGTAACTATTCCTTTATTTGTGCAGTATGATTTCCCTGACAGATGACATTTATTTGCTATTGCCCTTACGTGAAAAAAACATGACTTACCCTGATTTGATAACTATATACGAATCAAGAAGCCGACTTGACGTCAATCCTGAATCAGGCCATCAATGTTGACATAGAATCGAATATACAAAGCTTTTCAGGGCTCTAACACACTTTTATTCTTATTTGAAATAATAATCACTGACAGCTACCATGGAGATGAGGAAGGAAATAAAAATAATCCAGTGACACCATTTGACCCTTTACCGAATGCACAGACATCAAAATTTGTTAGTTTGTTTTTTGCTTTTCTTCACATTTTCATTGAAAACCATATCATGTCTCCTATCACTGGAATGAGCCCAATGAGCTCATTCCAATAAGGGTTCGCATGGTATGGTTTTGTTTAAAGTGTTTGCAAAATAACATTTTTTCAACTGCTCAGTTTGTAAATTACATGGATGAATGCAGCTGATTCGTTAGGTAAAAGGGTTAATTAGTTTTGAACTGCTGTTTCAGGGATATTTTATCACTGAATAGACCTGGGTGATATTGAAATTTCAAGTTCGGTTTCAGTATCAGTATTTTTAGATTGATTCACCTTGGTATCAGCATGGTATTTGGTGTCAGCAACATACATGTACTCGCACCACTACCAATATTAAATGGTATTTTGGGTATACTGTCCAGTTGTTGTTCCCCAGTTTACAGCAAACAAAGCCACCAAATTGTCAAGATACTGGAAGTAACACAGGTACTCGCCATTGGCCATTTGATGTAACAAAAAAGCCGAACTTTTTTGTTACATCAAATGACCAGTGGTGACTGCCTTAGACGTACAAAGTCAATGAGCTCTTCCTATCATGAATTTTGCGTAATGTTCTGTTGTTTGCTTTTTTCTTTTTTAACTAATGTTGGCAATATTTTTCAATAGCAAAATTTTGGTATTTGAGATTCCCGTGGAACGATACGATACAAATACCGAAAGGTATGTATGGTATACTGCCCATCTCTCTTACTGAATGCTTGAAAATATTTACCTCATTGACAAAAAATTGTTGGAGCTCTGACAAACAAAGCATTGTTTTTAATAATGTAATTCTAGGCCCTATAGGAAGCACTGTGTATTTGTGTAGATATCTTCCATCAGGTTTTGGATAAAGTGTTAACCCTTTACCCAACATAACGGCCAAAACCGGCCAGAGCTATTCTCAAAAATCGCCAATTAATTTTCATTATTTTTTTCATTTTTTGTCAAAAAATGAAAAAAATTAGTTATTCAAGAATTTTTTTGGCAAGTGTTGTCTGCTTTTCGTGTTAGGTAAAGTGTTAACTAGAATCAACTCATCTCCTTTTTTTAGTGAAAGTTGCAAAAAACTTGTCCAAAGGCTCCATCCTGACTTAATTTACTGAACTTGTTTTGTAAATTTCACTAGAAGGTGGGGTCTGATTGGAAAGTCTGTGTATCTCAACTGCAATTTGATAGATGAGGTCTGTTGCCCCTTCTATAAGCACATTGAAATGGCCTTGACTTCCAGAGTCTGTGATATCATTCTGCTTGTGTTATAACATGCCCAATGAAGCAGGACACAAAATTTCACAAGAATGCTCATTTCATTCTTGTGAAGGTCATCTGAAGCCAAATAAATGTATGGGAAGTGGCAGACAGTTAAAGAAAATCTGCCAACATTTAACCCTTTACCCAACGTAGAGAATATCAAAATATTTTAATTACTATTTTTTAAAAAAATTTTCCACAAATTTCAACAAAACCATAACATGTGACCCCTCATTGGAACGAGCTCAATGAGCTCGTTCCAATGAGGGGTCACATGATATGGTTTTGTTGAAATATTTTGAATAATTTAATTTTTTCAACTCCTCAATTTTCAAATTACGTGGGCGGATGCAGGCGATTCATTAGGTAAAGGGTTAAGTCCTCATACAAACACAAACAGCCCCTTTTATATTGTCCAGAAACAGTTGTCACAAGTATGTCCTTCCTTGTGAACTCTGCTTTTAGGAGGCATTTATCTTCACAGTGCTTTACTTCATTGTTGGCTGCCTGTACAGGCTGTTAAGCCATCTGCAGCTGTATACATGTACAGTGATGTCCACACATGCATTTACCAAGTAATAAAAATCGTCATTAGCAAAATTTTAATTAATGAAGCACTGGGTTCTACCCGGTGCTTCATTAATTAAATTTTTGATGATTATTCCTACAATTAGTTTTGGGAATCTATTAATATATGCTTTCATGTAAATATTGTCCACCCGTGGAAATTGACCAGTCCACGGCAGCCATACTGTTTATAAGGTAGTTATTTATGGAAAACTAAACTGAGGATTTAAGGGTTAAACTAACAAAATGAGGCCTTTCCAACAGTGTGTTATATAATACGATTCCCCAACAAGAGTAAACCACACAACAATGTTGTTCTCTTGCCAAAAAGATCATTTCATTGAAGCAGCTTGGTCAGCATCAACTATGTATGTTGCTGGTTATGAGTTTTAACTGGTTGAGGGCTAGATTACGTTTTGGTGATTTGAATTTGTTATTCCAAATTTATTTTATTACATATTATGAGAGAGTGCCCACAGTCACTCTCCAATAATTTGTAATAAAAAAATTTATATAAACAACTTATGTTTGCATTTGACTGAATATGAAACATGAGCAAGGAAAACAGCCTTTGCTCTGGTACCCTCATTTTTAGCTCACCTGACTGGAAGTCAGGGTGAGCTTTTCTTATCACTCTTCGTCCGCCGTCTGTCCATCAGTCGTCCTGCGTGAAGGTGGTGTTTGAGCCTCTTTCTCCTAAAACACTGGCCACATTTTAATTAAATTTCATGTAAGTAGTGGTTATATAGGGGCATTTGGGTTTTTCGGCAAATTGGATTTCTGCTCATATTGTGGAGTGGGGTGGGGGCCAAAATGCACAAAATTTTAAAAAATCTTCTTCTCATGAACCAGACTTGATATTTGGTACGCAGCTTCCATTTGAGGTGTAGACTCAAATTTGTTCAAGAGAAGTTTGACGGGCAATAGTTACCTTTGTTCTGAGAGGGGGCAAGAATTTTTGCCCTGCCCAAAATTTCTATTTTCTGAACCCAGAGGCTGATTTGAACCAAATTTAATATGAGGTATTATTGGATTATAAGTACTTGATTTATGCAAAAATTTTTTTTCCTGCGGCCCTGTGGGAACCGCTCGAGCTAAAAATAAAAAAAAATAAAACGCCCATATCTCTAAAACTGCACAGCACCGAGAATTTTTGTATGGTGTGAAGCTTCCTTAGGACCAACAGAAGGATTGGTAAAAAAAAATTGCCATCGGTTTTATCATAGGGTACAGTTTCGGGACTTTTAAAAAGTGCTGAGTGGGCACTTTTTAACACTGTAGGCAATGGGAAAAACATTAAAAAATATTCTTCTCCAGATCCAGCAGGCAGAATCTTTTGATATTTGGTATGCAACATTGTAGGGTGGATCTAATTCAAGTTTGTTCAAAATGGCGCCCTGGGTTCATATTTGGGCTCAGTATAGGTGCCCGATTTCGAACTTAGTGCATTTCAGGCAAATTTCTTAAAAAATCTTCTTCTCCAGATCCAGCAGGCATCTTTTGATAGTTGGTATGCAACATTGTGGGGTGGATCTGATTCAAGTTTGTTCAAATCGGCCTCCTGGATTCATATTTGGGCTCACTATAGAAGCTCGAATTGGAACTTAGTGCATTTCAGGCAAATTTCTTTAAAACTCTTCTTCTCCAGATCTAGCAGGCAGGATCTTTTGATATTTGGTATGCAACACTGTGGGGTGGATCTGATTCAAGTTTGTTCACATTGGCTCCCTGAATTCATATTTGAGCTCACTATAGAAGCCCGAATTCGAACTTAGTGCATTTCAGGCAAATTTCTTAAAAAATCTTCTTCTCCAGATCCAGTAAGCAGAATCTTTTGATATTTGGTATGCAACATTGTGGGGTGGATCTGATTCAAGTTTGTTCAAATCGGCCCCCTGGGTTTATATTTGGGCTCACCAGTATAGGAGCCCAAATTTGAACTTAGTGCATTTCAGGCAAATGTCTTTGAAAATCTTCTTCTCACGATCCAACAGGCAGAATCTTTTGATATTGGGTATGCACCATGCTTAGGGGGGTGAGATTCAATTTTGTTCAAGCCAAGTCCCTGGGTTCATATTTGGGCTCACTGTGGGCACCCGAATTATAACTTAGTTCAAAATGAGGAATTTGCTTTAAAAATCTTCTTCAGATCCAGCAGTCGGAATGTTTTGATATTTGGTATGCAGCATCCTTAGGGGGGGTGAAATTCAAGTTTGTTCAAGCCATGTCCCTAGGTCCATATTTGGGCTCACTGTGGGAGCCCAAATGATATTTCAATTCAAAAAAGGAATTTTCTTTAAAAATCTTCTTCTTCAGATCCAGCAGTCAGAATGTTTTGATATTTGGTATACAGCATCCTTAGGAGGGTGAGATTCAAGTTTGTTCAAGCCAAGTTCCCGGTCCATATTTGGGCTCACTGTGGGAGCTTGAATTGTAACTTAGTTTGAAATGAGGAATATTCTTAAAAAATCTTCTTCTTCAGATCCAGCAGTCGGAATGTTTTGATATGTGGTGTGTAGCTTCCTTAGGGGGGAGAGGGGAGATTCAAGTTTGTTAAAGCCAAGTCCCTGGGTCCATATTTGGGCTCCCTGTAGCCCGAATTATAACTTAGTCAATATGAGGAATTTTTCTTTAAAAATCTTCTTCAGATCCAGCAGTTGGAATGTTTTGATATTTGGCATGCAGCAACCTTAGGGGTCTGAGATTCAATTTGGTTCAAGCCAAGTCCCTTGGTTCATATTTGGGCTCACTATGGGAGCCCGGATGACAACTTAGTTCAAAATGAGGAATTTTCTTTGAAAATCTTCTTCAGATACAGCAGATGAATGCTTTTGATATTTTTTATGTAGCATCCATAGGGTGGTAAGATTCAAGTTTGATCAAGCCATGTCCATAGGTCCATATTTGGGCTTATTGTGGGAGCTCGAATTGTAACCTAGTTCAAAATGAGGAATTTTCTTTAAAAATCTTCTTCTTCAGATCCAGCAGTCGGAATGTTTTGATATATGGTGTGCAGCATCCTTAGGGGGTGAGATTCAAGTTTGTTAAAGCCAAGTCCCTGGGTTCATATATGGGCTCCCTGGGGGAGCCCGAATTATAACTTAGTTCAATATGAGGAATATTCTTTAAAAATCTTTTTTTTTTAGATCCACTGGTCAGAATCTTTGGATATTTGGTATAAGCTTTTCTTAGGAGGAGCAGATGCAACTTGTTGAAATCAATTCTCTGGGTTGATATTTAGGCTACCATGTCAGATGAGCGCCCTCAGGCCCCCTGAGGCCTCTTGTTTTGAAAACCCAGAAAGTGGCTTCTAGCACTCAACCAATTAAAATACATTCAGTATTCAAGTCATTGTAATTAATATTTTCTTGTTGTATTGTAGGAAACTCCAGTCAAATTAGCGATGGTGCAGCAGCTGTGTTAGTTGCCAAACGGTCAGCAGCTCAGAATTACAATCTTCCAGTGCTTGGAATTCTGAGGTCATATTCTGTTGTGGGGTGTCCACCGAGTATCATGGGAATTGGCCCAGCAGTGGCTATACCGAAAGCTTTAGAGAAAATAGGTAAGGACTTGTAGACTTGGATTGATTTTTCACTGTCTCTCTTGGTATGCTAAGTCAAAGAATATGTCCTCCAGTTGTTAGTCCCCTACCGGCATCGCAGGAGGGGACTATAGGTTTGCACTCCATCCATCCATCAGTCTGTCAGTCACACTTTAGTTTTCCGGAGTTTTTTTGGAAACGCTTCAACGGAATGATTTCATTTTTGGTAAAGTACTATAGAACAATGACTTACAGATTAAGTTTGAGTTTCATGCTGATTGCATTATTCTTGTGCGAGTTACGGCCCTTGGAAATATGTGAAAAAGCACCAAAATATCAGTTTTCCGTAGTTTTTTTGGAAACGCTTCAACGGAACGATTTCATTTTTGGTAACCTACTATAGAACGATGACTTACAGATCAAGTTTCATTTGCACTCTGTCCATCCATCAGTCTGTCAATCAGTCTGTCAGTCATACTTTAGTTTTCCGGACTTTTTTTTGGAAATGCTTCAACCGAATGATTTCATTCTTGGTAATCTACTATAGAACAATGACTTACAGTTCAAGTTTGAGTTTCATGCTGATTGCATTATTCTTGTGTGAGTTATGGCCCTTGGAAATGTGGAAAAGTGCCAAAATATCAGTTTTCTGGGCATTTTTTTTTGAAATGCTTCAATGGAATTCATGCTGATCACATATAGGTTATAACATTTGTATAATTATTAATGCTCATTAGTCCGGTAGGGGACATTGTATTGCTTCAGCGATATGTGCGCTCTTGTTTTTCTCATTACAGATGCTGACCCATCAGCATTAATGTGAATCTTTTCCCTGGCAACTTGGGTGGGGGGGGGGGGGGGGGGATCTTTGAGGGCCCTCATAGTAGCTGATGATTGTTGGTCTCAGATCCGCCATCAGTTGGCTACGCATGATAAAATTTGGGATTTAAAGGGCAAAAGTCACCAAATCTAGAGACCTTAACCATTTGAACCCAAAAAGCCATTTTTTCAGTCTAGGATCATGATATGACCTGAATTCATTAAATCGATAGTTGCTCAGTGAATTTGTATTGTTGGCCAATCAATATTGATTTAATCACAGATAGAGTCTATATTCATTACTCGTGGGAAGACTAATTGTCCTCCCACGAGTAACGATTATGGACTCTATGTGTTGATGGGTCCAAACTGGCTTGGAATATACCATCATTGTCCAAAGGGTTAAGAGGGGCAATGCATACATCTGAATTTGTGTATATTTTCTTAACTCTGTGTCCCATTTCCTCCATTATGGGTGAATTCCATTCATTTTCTTCCTGACATGGTCTGCTTCTTCAAGTGATCTCCATGAGCTCAAGGTTAGGAACTCCTCTAATAAACAAAGAATGCAACCACCCCAGAGTATCTTAAATTATTTTATCTTGTCTTTATATCTCTTCTATCCCTGCCACTTTTGTCCTTCTTTTCTTCTCTCTTCTCATTTTCCTAATTCTACAAGATATGATTTTGAGATATAAGGGCATGGGTGTGGTGGGAGGGAGGGGTATCATGACTTACTTTAGTCACTCCCAGTGCAGGAGCAGCCACTGATTTACCTCTTTTGGGAAATATCTATCATTAGTGAAGTGAGATTCTGTTTCATTGGTTGTTTCTTAGAAACTAGCTCAGAGAGTGGGGTCAACTTTATTGGATATTTCTTTATTGAATAACCCTGTTAACTACATATATATTCATCACTCTTCTATTTCTCTAAAAGACAGCAATTGCAGTGATGAAAATGCTTCATCCTGCCCCAGAAAAAGGCTCTCTCACTCATTGAGTTGAATTTGCGGAGGACACACCAGCTGATAAGATGACTGGGCAATGCAATTCCAATGAAGGTCCAGTTGGCATGGTTGTGAAAAAGAGTGAGATTGCCAAATAGTGATTAACCTATAAGGATTTGCAACCGTCATCTGCTTGCAGATTAGTTGAGTGCACAGTTGGCCGATTGTGAGTGCCAATACCAGAAGTCACAATCAAAAGGAGTAATTTGTTCAAGCATGCATTGAATGGGGTTAATTTCACACTACAGTCAGGTTGGTATGTCTGTTGATCACAAGAGGGAGTTACTGTGTGTATCAAAATAAAAATACGATGTCAGCATAAACATGTTAGCATTACAGTGTCTTTTTGATCAATGCGAAAATAGGTGACTTAAACCTATACTATTTTAAATTCAACCTCCATTTAAATTTAGTTTCAAGATGAAAATGAATAAAATAAATCAATCGGCAATTAAATAACATATATCTATTTTCTCGATTTAACAACTGATTTATGTTCTAATTCAAATTTTTGATTTGAAAACCCATGTGGATATACAGTCAAAACAAAACTAGGTCCTGTTTTGTACACAGTAATTCAGATTGCTTTCGTTGTGAGGCGGAAATTAGCGAATGAAAATATATTCATAGTGGCTGTGTTTTCAAATAGCTTCTAACACCTCATTTCACTCCATTTTGAAGATTCATATTCACACGTCTTGGGCCAGAAAATTTCAAATGGAAAAATATAATGTTTCACAAATAATAAGCAATCCCAGAAGTCCATGCACAAAATGACCATACAGTATTTTTTAGATTGTTTACATAAATAAGTAACATGGACAACAGATTGAAGTTATACTCCGACTGTGAAAGCAATTGGCTGATGAGTGTATTTTATGTTCATTTGTTATTGTCCACTTTGTGTTGACAGTGATTAAAGAAGAATTAGGTAACTAGATTATTTACAAATGAACTGACATTGATATCAGACGCTGAAACAGCAATTCAAAGTACTTATGGAGAGCTGTCATTATCAGTGTAGGTTACTGTAATTTGTACAGGGAGTGGGATATTATAAATGTCGAATTATCGACAAATCATTTCAACACTACTGCCAATCATTGTGGCAACTTATTAAGCTTGTTAGTGATTGTATGAGGTCGTGAATCAAATGTAAATGTGAACAGTTTTGATCCTGTGGTGTTCCATGTAAACATCGGCATGAACTTATGTTCAGACACTTCTACCGATGGTCAACCAATGGCTTAAAATTGGTTGATGTCAGATTGGTTAATCACTAGTGCCAAATTGCCTGAAGCCGTCTGGCTGGAAATTAAAACTGTTAACATCACAGCTGCCTATAAAAAACATTATCCTCAAAGATTACAGAGAGATGTTAGAATGTGGGAAGGAATAAAAGTGTGCCTGAACAGTTTAGAATTACTGTACAGGGATCTATCTACCATTCAACCCACAAGTGTCAAAGCTGAGAGGGCATTCTCATCATACACACTTTTTGTGATGACAGTTCAGGCATGCATGGCAGATGAACATTTAGACACACTAACCTTCATAACACCATTGTCCGTGACTCCCAAGAAATAGATTGTACTTAACAGTTGACTGAAACTGAAAAGAACTCCGATGTTGCTCAGAAGAAATTTCAATTTCAATTTTATTAAAGTACATTTGCTTACTGGATCGTTCACTCACTTTTCTCCGAGAATAGTCGATCTGTATTAGGCAACTATCTCTCGATGATCGCTCTGTTATTAGAAAACAATAAGAGGTCCCGTTGAGTAGTGTTACTATTCCAGGTACTATATTTCTATCCCATCACTGGTACTGCCACTGTTGGTCATGGCGGAACTTTGACATCTCTGCCACAAATGTAATTATACTTCCACTTTAAACATCAGTAAACAAAAACGTTTGGAATTTTTCTGCATTGAATATTTCACCCCTTTAAAACTTTTGCAAAATATTTTTCACGCTTTTTCAGAAAATAATAAATATGTTTTACTGAGTAGGAGATGAAATGATGTTGAATAACAATTTTTGATTGATTCTGTACAGGGTAAATCAAAACATGTAAACAAATAGCATTTTCGTATTTCCCGTCTTGTGCCTAGTACCTGTGATTAAAAAAATTGATGCAATCCATTCATCAACAAAAGATGTTTCAAGCGTGTGATAATTTAGGCAATTAAGATGCGACATAAGAAACAAAAATTAGTTTACTTTGAAATTCCCACCTCTAATAATCCATAAATTCAGGACTAGATGAAAATATCCTATTTTGGTCGGGTTCAGTCAACCGTGATGGCCGCAGGGGCACATGACGCTGGCTCCTTTAGCATAGTCTACAGGTTGCATTTATGAAGAGATTTCATTGTAAATTGGTGGGATGACTCGGTGTAATGTCTAGATGAAAATATCGTATTTTGGTTGTGATCGGTCAGCCATGATGGGTGCACTGATGCATGACCTAGATTTGTTTAGCACAGTCTACAGTTCATATTTATGAAGCGATTTTATTGTAACTTGGTAGGATAACTCGGTATGATGTCTAGATGAGACTGTCCTATTTTGGTCACGATCAGTCAACCGTTACTGCCACCTGGGCACGAGACCTAGATTCCTTTAGCACTGTCTGCAGGTCATATTTATGAAGGGATTTCATTGTAACTTTTTTTTGGTTGCAATCGATCAACCATGACTGCTGGACTGGCATGTGATGTAGATTCCTATAGCAAAATCTACTTTGGAATGATTTTACTGTAACTTGGTAACTTTGGTTGACATATGCTACTGTGAAGGCCACATCAACCCAGGCCTCAGTTCTTTAGTACAGTGCTCTACACCCCAAATTATTCTTGCTGAAAACATAGCATGTTGGGTACAGAACTTAACATATGCTCAGTTATCATAATTCTTGTCTTATTTCATAATCCTTTCATACACATTGAAGATTATTCTTTACATAATACACTACACACAGTCAAGTTAAGCTGCAGTGTCACTGACGCTTTCATTTTATTAAGAATTAATGTTTTAAAAATTTTAATTCAATGCAGTGCGGCAAAAATAAAACTTTTATAAACAGTCTTAAAATGATGGAATTTGCCATCCCAAATCTGCTTCAGTGTGCTATCAGATATGTTACATGAATAAATATGTCTCTTTATTTATGATTGAGAATGGTCCTTTCTGTTAATTTAATCATAAATTTAATCAAAGATACATGAAAATATCGTAGAATTGTTTTAGAAACATTGCCTAAAATGTTCTTGTAAAATAGCTTGATTAGGTCCTTCAAAGTCCTTGAATGACCTCATCCTAGAGACAGTGAGTCCTGAATTTACAAACTGTCATTTTTGGATCAGCCTTAGTTCTGATCTTTGACATGTTTTAACCCTTTACCTAACATGAAAAGCAGACGACACTTGCAAAAGAAATTCTTGAATAGTTAATTTTTTTCATTTTTTGTCTCAAAAACATAGGTTATGATCCCTTATTGGAACGAGCTCAACGAGCTCGTTCCAAGGAGGGGTCATAACCTATGTTTTTGAGACAAAAAATGAAAAAATAATGAAAACTAATTGGCGATTTTTACCTGCGTCGCCAGTGGCAGAGCAGGTCTAGTAACCACTTGACTCCGTCCATCCGTCAGTCCGTCAGTCTGTCAGTCCGTCCGAAACAGTTTTCCTGTCAAGGTTTTCTTGGCTTCTATGAAAGGGAATGATTTTATATTTGGTCTGCTGTTTCATAATGATGAGTTGTATCGTGTAAGCAGTTTTCAGATCTGCCATGCAGCTACTTCCTGTTTGCCAATACTTTGAAATTTTACTGTACCCACTGAACATTGAAATTTTTCGTCAAACTTTTCTCGGCTTCTATGCAAGAGATTGATTTTATATTTCATCTGGAGCCTGATAATGATCAGTTGTATCGTGTATGCAATTTTCAGATCTGCCGTGCAGCCACTTCCTGTTTGCCGATTCAATTGCATGCAGTGACACAGGTCCAGACCCGGTATTGATCTTGGCTTGTTGAGAATAGCGCTGGCCGGTTTTGGCCATTACGTTAGGTAAAGGGTTAATATTATTTATTTTTAGGTTTATCCATAGATGATATAGAAATATTTGAAATCAATGAAGCATTTGCAAGTCAGGCCTCTTATTGTGTAGACAAACTTGGAATACCACCACATAAAGTGAATCCAAAAGGTGGAGCTATTGCTCTTGGTCATCCATTAGGCTGTACAGGGGCAAGACAAATAGCAACACTTCTACATGAGTTGAAGAGAAGAGGAAAAAGGTAGGTATAATAAATATATAATAAACAGTTACAGTACTGTGATTAGGACTTGAATTTCGACTTGAATCAAATCAGGCTGAGAATTTTGAATTGAATTGAATCTCCAGGGGAGGAGCATGGTGGCTCAGTGGTAGACTGTTGGACTTATATGCTAGAGGTCCCGAGTTCGATCCTCATCCGGGACGACCCATGTTGTTTTCTTGGGCAAGGCACTTTATCCCGGTTGCCTACATGGGGGCAAGATGATGCCGTGTACTATAGCATACTGCTTGTCAATGGTGCACATGTCTTCAACCGCTGTAACTCTGCTTGAGCAGAGCTTGAACAGTGATAGAATGTTGAGCAGCTGACAGCTGCTCATCAATGCTCGGTGGTTCTCTCTGGGTATTCCAGCTTCCTCCACCCATAAAACTCTCACCGTCACGATTAGTCATTGTGCATAAGTATGCGACCTTAAACACCAATAAATAAATAAATGAATCCCCAGGCTCTTCAAGTTATAAATATTGCACCTCATTATGACTAAATATTGACAGTCTCCACTCAAGTATTGTCCTGATTGCCCATGTGAGGGCACTGTGTACCAAGTTGTACTACATGTCGATGTAAGCCAGAAAATAAGCACACTGTCATCAGTAAAATGAGGTCCCCATAGGGGTGAGTTTGGTGATGCTACCCTGCACAGTGGGGTAGCATCACTAAATTTACCCTCTGTGAACCTCAGTCAGAATCAGGGTCTCAAGCCTAAACAGAAAGAGCTACCCAGAGGATAAATTGGCCCACTGTATGTGATAGCATGAGCAAATTCACCTTCTGGTGACCTCATTCTGCAAATGACAGGATTGCTTATTTTCAGGCTTGTGTCGATGGTACCCTTGTCTTCAACCAATGGTAAACCTGTTTGTGTGGATTAGCACGTTGGGGAGTCTTACAGTTGCTCAGTGGTTCTTTCTGGATACTCTGGATTCCACCAGTAAAACTGTCTGACATGAGGTGACCCTGACTGTCAAATATGTTCTTCAAACCCCAATAAATTGTTTTTTTAAAAACTCAAGTATTGTACATGTGACTGGTTTCTGTGGACAAGTCAATCAAAAAGCCAGAATATTCCCAAATGGAATCAAAGTAGTTTTAGAAGCAAAACGTCCTTGATCTCTTCTTCTATCCTGTATAGGAGACCTGATGATACAGGCTTGTCATTTTGAGGTGGGGGATCGTCCAGGGCCTCAGTTGCCCGCCCGAGTTCAAAATTCCACGGACAGTAAACGTCCGACTAAGACTAACCCACTTTCTGCGGCCCATTAATTTAGTCGAAGGCACCTCAAAATCGGCCGACTCAAATAGCAATTTTCGCGGATTGAAGGAGGTAACAAAGTGCAATTTGTGAAGTTCATAGTGTGTCATCGACAGTCATCCAGAGACACTAAGTAACTTTCCAAATACGAGTGAGAGGTCTGCCAATTCAAAAGTTGTAATTAGTTATTACATTGTACATCAGACTGTGACAACTCTCGTGTCACGCGCAATTTCAGGACGTGTCTGCCCAAAGCCAGTTCGACCCCCTGATGATTCGCCTGGGACGTTTCGTCCCAAAATCAATGCCGGGACGATTCGTCCCCCAAATCTGATTGATTCGCCCCAAGTTATCAGCATCTGGCAGTGAGCACAGTGCACTGACTTGTACAGTCATCATGTAATGTATAGATACGGGCTTGGTTATTTGGATGCAAGATAACTATAACACTCACTCATATTGAAGCCTGCATCTATACATTACGTGATGACGTACATCATAATTACACAAACCATGTACCTTAAAATGATATTCGTTGTCTACCCAGCAAGCTGAAACAAAATGGCTCCCGCAAACCATAAATGGCCCTCCTGGGGTAATTTTAGGCGAACCCAAAATGGCCCTCCTGGGGTGATTTGAGGCAAACCATAATGCCCCTCCTGCAATTTTAAAAATGACAAGCCTGATGATATAAGAAGAGTTCAATAGGATACACTTGATAGGCTTTTGAGAACATTGTGATGAGTCAGAAATTTCCAAATCACATGACTCGACTTTGATAAAATCAAATTATTAGGATGATTTCAAATCAAATGAAATTTCGAAACTATGCAGAAAAGTTTGGACGAACTTGAAATTTCGTGGTCTACTAAAAATTCTATGTCCACTTCCTGACTCACTGAATTGTACAAGCTCAACTGCCAAAAAAGTCCTGAGTTTGTCTGGATTTCACAATTTTTATTTAGGGAATCATGATCTGATCGAACCCCGAAAAAGTCTGCTTTTCCAGTCACTATTACAGTACAGTATGGCTGCCATGGACTGGTCACTTTCCACAGGAGAGCAATATTTCCACAGACGCAATAATAGATTTCAAATACTGTTTACAGGAATAATCATCAAAAATTTAATTAGTGAAGCACTGGGTATAATCCGGTGCTTCATTAACTAAAATTTTGCTGCTGAGGATTTTTATTACCTGATAAACACATGCGTGGAGATCACTGCCCATGCATGGATCAACTCACAGAGTTGACAGCAAGTACCAATGGTTCCTGGAAGTCTGCTACCATATTATTACCAAAACGGATAATAAAATAATATTCCAGGAGAACAACTCATGGCCGAATGTTCTTCAGATATTCAAGAACAAAGCAAGGAAACCCAAATTCTTCAATACAGCCCTTGGAACATGCCTACAGCAAGTTATGCTGGGATCCCAACCCCCAGGTACAAATTTAACTGCTCATACCCTACACCTTGGAGAGCCTCTAGCAACATCCTTGGTAGACTTCCAAAGTGTAGCAAAAATGTATCAAAGTCTCCAGGCCCTAAAGGATTATTGATACTCTACTCCTCATGTATTGAATCATGTATTTGTTTTTTTTGTAGATCATTTGGTGTTGTATCAATGTGTATGGGAAGTGGAATGGGAGCTGCTGCTGTATTCGAGTACCCTGGGTACTGATGAAGCATAACTACAGCTGCCCCAGAATACTAGTACCTGTCAAACATCACTGTGCCTTAAACAGACTTTTAAATTTTCTAACACCTTCTGATGAAGCATAACGACTGTTGT
Source organism: Pictodentalium vernedei (assembly GCA_031216915.1). NCBI lineage: Eukaryota > Metazoa > Mollusca > Scaphopoda > Dentaliida > Dentaliidae > Pictodentalium > Pictodentalium vernedei. The sequence goes on along the minus strand of CM062288.1, from coordinate 162,086,652 downwards.
AACAGTATACCAGTATCTGTCAAACATCACCGAGCCTTAAACAGACTATTCATATTTTTAGCATCTTTGAAAAATGGGTAAAAAGTGAAATATGCTCATTTTACAACAGTGATTCACCCTTTACCTAATGAATTGGCTGCATCTGCCTGCATTATTTACACAGTGAGCAGATGAGAAAAAAACACATTTTTCACCAAATTTCAACAAAACCAAATCATGTGACCCCTCAATGGAATAAGCTTGTTGCGTGTGTTCCAGTGAAGGGTCACATGATATGTTTTTGTTGAAATATTTTGAAAATTAAAAGAAACCCAATAATTAAAATAATAAATTTAGAAATCCTGTGCTTTGGGTAAATGGTAAAGGGTTAAGTTACTGAATGTTATGATTTTGTGATAACTTTCTTTCAGTATGAACCAACTGTAAATATAGACTATGACATTATAAATCATTTAACTGATGCTATATAATTTGCAAATCTGGGATTTATCTGCCTTCTACATAGAAATTTTCATCATATATTAAAATTTTGTATTACAGTTTACACTACAGGAAATGATATATAGCAGAGAGCTATGTTTGTTTGTCTGTCTGCCTGTCTGTGTTTATTGGCCACACTGTTTATATGGCTAACTTCTGGTAAAAAGTAATATTTATGTGACTGTTGTCAATTGTGTTGCCAGCCACACTAAAGTGTGTTGACAGCTCTTCATACCAAACCCCTGTGAATCAGCGTTTTTCCATTCCATCCAATCGAATTGCAAATTTAATGTTCGATTTTGAAACAAATTCCAATCAAATGGGATATTCAGTCAGTTTTTGTGGAAAGGTATTTTCAAATGCAGCTTTAATGATTCAAAATAATTGTACATTTGGGGAAGATAGTCCCTTTTTTACACTGATAACATGATGAGTACTTCTGAATCGAGATGGAAGAGGAAGTGATTGGTAGCAAGCCTGGAAATAAACAATCTATCATTTGCAGAATGAGGTTCCCAGAGGGTGAATTTGCTGATGCAACCCCATACAGTTTGCCAGTTTATCCTCTGGGTACTTCTTTCTATTGAAGCATGAGACCTTGATTCATGAGACCTTGTGTAGGGTAGCATCACCAAATTCACCCCCTGGGGACCTCATTTTTCGGATGACATTCTGCTTATTTCCAGGCCTGATTGGTAGTTATATATAATATGGAATACATCACCAGAACAAAATTGTGGTTGACACTGTCCACATATATGCAAAGAAAAGTTTGTTTGAGGAAACCTCCTTAATGAATATCAAATGTTGACACCCCAAGTTCACACATTATTGAGCTGTCTGAACAACGGATACACGTCCATGCGTTCTGACATAACATCTGCTAGGTTGACCCTAATGATTTTATTCATGCCGGCTACTGACTTTTAAAATAATAACCACCGACAGCTCTGACTAACCAGTCAGTTGTCATATTCTTGATATTAACGTAATTGGCAAGAAATAATGACCACAAATAATGACATATGCAAAAAGAAAGGAGGTGAGTTTCCATTATCGCCATCACAATATTTGATTTCAGTATTCAGTGGTCTGGTATTAAAAAATCAAGTCAAATGGAATTGGACAAATGATTTGAAATTCAATTCAAATTCGTAGATTCAAAGAGCACTACTCTACACAATAACCATGTGGCTGAGAAAATGTGTAAATATTTGTAAATATCTATAGGTTATTACCATCATGTGGTTTTCCAGAGATGGTGTATTGAGGTCGAGACCTCGTCTCTGGGCATATATCGATGGGTCCATCAGGGCGATTCGATATATGACCGAAAGGCAAGGTCAAGACTTCAGTACACCATCTCAGAAACTCACTTGGTGGTCATAACCAATTTATCTTACAATATTTCTTCCTTTCTGGTTCGCATATATTTTGACAATCATTCAGTGTCCATGAATTGATTTTCTTTGAATGAAGATCATGGTATTGCATTGACATAATCCTCATTCTTTTTTCTACATGTACTAAAACTGCTGAAGTTTATAGTAGGGTTTCAGCGCTTTGTTTTTTAGCTCAACTTGACAAAGTCAAGCTGAGCTATTGCCATCACTTCTCGTCCGTCGGCGTACGTACGTACGTACGTACGTATGTATGTACGTACATTAGTACGTTAGGAAGCAGGTGAGTTCGGACTTTTACCAGTTCGGCCCAAGTGACTTCGGCCTATTTGGTGAGTTCAGCCCAAGTGAGTTTGGTCCACGTTTAAGTGACTTCGGCCCAATTGGTGATTTCGTCCCAAGTGAGTGCTGTCCATGTACAAGTAAATTTGGCCAACGTGTAAGTGAGTTCGGCCCAGTCATAAATCTCCATTCCAACCACATACGGCCAAGTTATAAATTAAAAACAGCTGAATCATTGTTTCCAGTGACTTAGCCCTTTTCAATTTGCTTTCAAAACTTTGTTCAACAATTGAAAAAACGTCTAAAACAAAAACATTCTGATTAGTCTTTTGCTGTTTTATATATCGTGTCTGTACAATCATTACTCCATTCTATTTGTGGTTATAAGTCTGAACCACAATTCTCACGACTTATTGTTTTTACAAAAACCATAAACATGAAATGGCCAAATTTCAAAAAGGTGAATAGTATGCACATCAGTTCCAAAATGGATAGTGATAATAACTGTATTAAATGTAGTTCGTTGGTTAGGCCCTGGCAGGAGGCATTGCAGTTATTATAGGTTTTGACAAATGAATTTGGAGGTTAACCATGTGAGGCTGTTCCTAACCTGGCATCATATCTTGCCAGGAATGCAAATTATCAATGACAAGCCACAAGACCTAAAAAGTCAGGTAAACGAAAAAAAGACTACAAAAAAGTTTTTAACAAAATAAAAGAAATTTTAGGTGAACAAATCAAGCTTCAGGGAGTTGTAATGGATTTTGAAGCAGCTACGTGGTTTGCTGCTTGGCGCGAATTTCAAGAAGTTTCTGCAGTGGGTTGTGCGTTTCACTGGACTCAGGCTTTATGGAGAATGGTTCAGATAGGACTAAGTAAAGATTACATGGAAAATAGAGGCCTTCATAAATTTGTGAGGAAAATAATGGCATTGTGCTTTATCTCCGCTGAACAAATACCAACAATGTTCGAACGATTGTCTGGGGAAGCCACTGGTGAGAAACTATTATCATTTGTTTATTAAGTCAAAAACATTTGGAAAGATGGGGATATGTGGCAACCCAAAGACTGGTCGTTTTTTTTTTCAATCAGAGCAAACCAATAATGACGTGGAAGGTTGGCACAACCGCATCAACCAACATGCACAAAATGGACTCCCATTTTATAGATTATAAGAAAAACTATTCAGTGAATGTAAATTTACATCTGTCAAGATTCGGCTTGTGTCGGAAAATAAGCTTCAGCGCTACCAAAGGAAGCAATATAGAAACATTCAAAGTGAATTGTTTGACTCTTGGGAATCATTTGGCAAGGAGGAAATTTCCACAAAGAAACTTTTTAAAAAATGTTCCAAATTGTACGCTCCTTCTTGTCAGTGAATGTTGTTTTACCTTGTTTGTATTTGTATATCAATGGGGCCGAACTCACTTTTCACTGGGCCGAATTCACTGTGTCCGAACTCACTTTCGTGGTCTGAACTCACTTTTCTGGGCCGAAATCACTTGGGCCGAACTGGTAAAAGTCCGAACTCACTCACATTCCGTACGTTAGTAGTACATCCACAATATCCTTTGGCACACCTCACAGGTCGCATTTATGATCAGATTACTTTGAAACTTGGCATGCTTGTTTGGGGAGACCTCTAGATGGGAGCTATCGATTTTCTTCAATTTCCGTCAAAAAATGTTGCCGCGGCCAACGTTCTTAGAACTTAGTTTAGTCAAACCACAATATTTCCCTTTGGCACACCTTACAGGGCATATTTATGATTTGATTGCTTTGAAACCTGGTATGCTTATTTAGGGTGACCTCTAGATGGGAGCTATCGATTTTCTTCAATTTCCGGCAAAAAATGTTGCCACGGCCAACGTTCATAGAACTTAGTTTAGTCAGACCTCAATATTTCCCTTTGGCACACCCTACAGGGCCCATCTATGATCAGATTGCTTTGAAACCTGGTATGCTTGTTTGGGGAGACCTCTAGATGGGTGCTATCGATTTTCTGCAATTTCTGTCAAAAAATGTTGCCGCGGCCAACGTTCTTAGAACTTAGTTTAGTCAGAAGACTCAATATTTCCCTTTGGCACACCCTATAGGGTACATTTATGATTGGATTGCTATGAAACCTGGCATGCTTGTTTGGGGTGACCTCTAGATGGGAGCTATCGATATTTTTATACTGTACCAATGACCCAGACTTAGCTGGTGCTAACTCTAACAAAACCAGGGCCAAACACAAATTTTGCCCCCCAATCCCCAAAATTTACATCCAAAACAAAAAGAAATCATGTCCTAAAGGACCTCCATACTACGCCCCCACTGCGCATGCGCATTGTCACGGACGTCCCGAAATTGGCGCCAATTATCATTCTCTGTTTGGCCCTTCATCAGTCAACATCTCACTGATCTTTGTGCTTGTAAATCTCAGTTTAAAGGATGCCAGACACGTAATTTTTGGAGAAATGGTGATTCTAAGGAGGATAGAAGGAGGAGAGGAAAAAGAAGTGACAAAAAATAATCAGGGCTGTACTTAAAATTTTTTGATGAAATTATGTTAAGTTGCCTATTTTCGAGGCATGGGCCTCTTGTTGTCATTCTTGCTAAATGTTGCACTGCTTATTCAGTGTTTCCTCTCCCCTAGCCTTCTAAAGTCCCCCCTTGCAATTCTCCCATGCTTTTGGCATATTTTTGAGAAAGTTCATTTCTAAAATTTTCCTGGGAGAGTTGCTTGGATACAGAAAGTTTTCTGTTATTTTCCCCATAGTTACGTTTTCACCCATGGGTGTATAAACGTTGTGTTCTGCATCTTCCATCTGATGTTCTGCAGATTCTCCCCTGGGAGTCTCTGTTTTGCATCAGATAGAGTGTAATCTTGATGACTGATTCCGGGCCAGTTTTTTCAGTGCCTGGAGTCATGTTTTCTGGTGTTTTACACTGTTTGTTTACATTGGCAACAGCCTTTTTTGAGGGGGGTTGTTTGCCTTTGGTGTAGTTTATCTCACTATAAGATACATTTATATTATCCGTAAGTGTCTCATTAATTATTTAATATAAATTTAAAATTTTTGACCACACTTTGCCATCGGATCCATCGGGGTTCAACGTTACTTTTCAGCAACTTGGGCTTCGCTGAAAAAATATTTTTTCAAAATTATTTTGATTTGCAATTGTTTTTTTCATTTATTAATGGATCATGTTATTATGTATCTTTGTGTCAGGGGTTTGTGCGAGTAACTAGGACTTGTTGACTTTTCACAATGAAAGGAGTTTGTTCAAATTGTAATGGGAAGAAATCTTCCTCTGACTTTCATGATCATTGTATTAATTGTAGTCAGTGTTCTCGCACTAATCCCTGTCTTATATGTCAATATTGGGATGATAAACATTGGAAACGTGTGTCACGGTATGTTGTTTCTGGAGAAAGGGCTATGCCGGCTCTTTCTCCGCAAGGTCACTCTACTCTCTCAGTTTCTATTTCAGAGGAACAAGAACAGGGTGATGTTTCCATGTTATCTTCTACAAGTGTGCGTCCGTCGTCACAAATGAATTCAGAGCTAGCGGGAAAAGTGCTCATGGAGATTAGACAAATGTCGTCCGCTAGCTCGCCCGGTGTAGCGTCCATTCACCGAATGGTTCGGCAGCCGGGTTCGTCCGATGCGGTCCAGGAGGAAATTTTGGGTGATGCGAGCACTATAAACATACTAGGTGCACACCCAGTGACGGCGGATAGTAAGCGAGAACGGAGGAAGCCTTTGAGTCCGGTTCCTAGCTCGTCCAGGTCCAGCCGGGCCGCGAGCGAGAGAGGCCCCTCTCTCGTACAACAACATCTGGGACCAGATGTTGTGGTACAAAATGTGTCGCAAGCGGAGCATACGTCCATCGCTCGGGACGCTCCATTGTATAGGCAGTCCGCGGAGACTGCTAAGGCTTCTTCTTCTCGTCAGCGCACACGACCGCACCTTGGCTGCGTGACCGCCGATATTTTACCAGCTTCGCCGATCAAGGATTCTTCAACGACCAGGTCACACCATCCGGCAGCCAGGGATTCAAGACCGATGGACTCCGGACGTTCGCATAGAAAAAGTATGCGGGAGCCATCTGATGCGGAGCTGCCCTCGGCGAAGCAGCGAAAGACTGCGTCTCCGCAGGTCTCGACGCCGGACATTCTTGTGCAGATAGCACAGCTTATCGCAGCATCCCAGCAGCCGACAGAAACGGTGTCGGATCGAGAATTATCCGACGGCGCTGGGTCGGTACGCTCCGCCGAAGCATCGGGGTGGACGACCGGGAACATCATGAGGTCCGACCGGATGGTGAAAGGGATACGGATGATTTGGAGCTATCCCTTTCGGAACAACATAAAGCTGCCGTGGACTTCATCCGGCACTTTCTCCCTCAAGTTGTTCCGTCGGGCCAGACTGCTGCGGTTCCGGACAAGAGGATTATAGCGTCATTGGACTCTGAATTTTTTGAGCGGTTCAGGGACATCGCTCCCGAGTTTCCGTTGCAGTCCAATAATGTTGCAAGAACATTCGAATTATTGAACGACGCTATATTTAAACTTGCTTCCAAGACGGGGAAAGCAGGTTTCTTGTCCGCTAATACTCTCAACCTGCCTTTCATTAATGCAAGGAATAAATTTGACACGGCAGGACAGGGTATCCCGAGAGCTCCTCTGCGTATGGACGACGAGGCGGAAGACTTAGAGCTATCATTACCGTCGTCGGCTTCTATTCCAACCGCGGTGTTGGAAACAGCTATTGCGTCTAACAGAGCCAATTTAGATGCCTTATCTTACGCAGATCACCTTACTAAGGCATTATCACTGCGCCTTCAAGGGAAAGAGTTTCAGGATATACAATCCTCTTTAAGACTTCCTTCAAGGGCAGTAGCTTATTCCACGTGTAACTCCGCCCTTTCAGTGGCAAATCTGGAGTTGGTTAGACGTGACGCAGCCCTAGCTACATCCACACTTGTGGATTCTAAGGTGAAGAACTCTCTTAGAGTCGCTTCGGTCTCCGGAGAACTTCTCTTTGACGGCAAGCTTTCTGCTATTTATGATAAAATTACAAAGAAAGCTTTGGATTCTCTGTTGTTCAAATCTGCTTCTAAGAAGCCGGATACAGCAGAAAAGAATAAGACAGGCACTTCTGGGTCTAATGCGCCCAAGAGAGGTTCCTATAGAGGTTCCGGTGCGTCCTCTTGGTCTTATTCGCGAGATCGCCAGGGTAGCGACTCTCGTTCGGGACGTCCTTCGGGCCGGGATAATCGGTCGGACGCCCCGAGGTCGACGGGGCGAGGTGCGGGTCGTGGAGGACGTGGTTTCTCCTACCGCAGGCCTCGCAGGTCCAGGAGGTGATGGCTTAAACCTCTATCGCGTACCGGTTGGCGGAAGGTTGTCGAGCTTTTCACAAGAATGGGCGTCGATTACGGACGACCCGTGGGTGAGAGGAGTGACTTCGGAAGGTCTAAAGATATCCTTCAAACGAAAGCCTCCATTAACTCGAAGTCCAAAGTGGACTCAACTTCCGTCAAATCCGCAGAAAAGAGACGCTCTGTTATCAGAGGTGCAGTCTCTTTTAATGAAGAACGCGGTAGAGGTCGTAGAAAACCAGGAAACTCCGGGATTCTACAGCCATCTGTTTCTGGTTCCAAAACCAGACGGCTCGTTCCGTCCAGTCATAGATTTGAGCTGGATAAACAAGCTGATCGTAGCTCCGAAATTTTATATGGAGACGATTCGGTCGGTCAGAGCGAGTATTCGGGTGAACGATTATGCAACAAGCATAGATCTCAAAGATGCGTACTTTCACGTCATGGTACATCCGACATTCCGAAAGTATCTACGCTTCGCAGTCCTAGGAGTGGTGTATTAATTCCGGGCGATGTGCTTCGGATTGAATCTAGCACCCTGGGCTTTCACTCGGGTAATGAACTCGGTAATGATCTATTTCCGAGCTCATTCGTCTGCGGTAAAGTCGGCCTACCTGGACGACATTCTTCAGAGGTACGGCAATGAGTTAACGCTTCAGAACGATGTTCAGAATCTACTTCTATTGCTCCGACGTCTCAGTTTTATAGTAAAAGAGGAGAAGTCGGATCTGGTGCCGTCCAAGTCATTCACTCATCTGGGAATGAGCTTCGAGACGCACAACAATCTCGTTCATCTGCCGTTAACCAGAGCGGAATTAGTCAGTTGTTACGCTCGTTATTGTCTGCACGCAGACAAAGTCACAGCGAGAGAATTCATGAGACTGATAGGTCTGTGCGGAGCCGCTGCGGATCTCATTCCGATGGGGCGGTTACGCACACGTCCTCTCCAAATTTTCTTGACTCAGAATTGGAGTGTGAAAATTCATTCGCTCGACGTGGACGTTCTCTTGTCAGATCAAGTGAAACAAGAGATTCAGACTTGGGCAAACATTCAGTGGTTAACTCAGGGAGTTCCGCTGCAGTTGCCGGATCCGAGTTTTACCATTATGACGGATGCCAGTCAAACAGGTTGGGGTGCATCATTAATCCCAACGGATTCGAGATGCCAGGGTCTTTGGGATCCGCAATTCCTGTGCAAGCACATAAACATCAAGGAAATGATGTCAATTTGGCTTGCGTTACGTCATTGGATGGACATTATTCACAATGCTCATGTCCAAATCCTATCCGACAATACGACAGTAGTGGCGTATATACGGAATCAGGGAGGCACTCATTCAGTTCCGTTGTTCAATCTAACGGAAAGAATCCTTCTGTTTGCGCTAGAACATCACGTTCTTCTTTCAGTCCGTCACATACCGGGTCGTCTGAATGTGCTAGCAGACTCCCTTTCATGAAAGGGTCGCTTGTTGCCGTCGGAATGGACTCTCAAGAAACAAGTATTCAATCAGATTTGCTACCAATGGGAATGGCCAATGATAGACTTATTTGCGACACATCTCAACAATCAGTTGCAGACGTATGTGTCTCCGTGTCCGGATCCAAGAGCATTTGCAGTAGACGCTCTGTCGATCCCTTGGGACGGAATGATAGGATATGCGTATCCTCCAGCGCCGTTAACTCAACAAGTATTGCTAAAGATAAAACAATCTCAATGCAAGATTCTGTTGGTAGCATCTCTGTCGCCACAGAGACCGTGGATAAATCTACTCAGGTGTCTGTTGTGGGACCTACCACAAAAGCTTCCTCCACGGGAGGATCTTCTTTCGCAGGGGAAATCGCGCCAACTCCATCACAACCCGCAAGGTCTCAACCTTCACGTTTTTCCGTTGTGCGGTCCTTCTTGCATGGCAAGCACTTTACAGGACGAGCAGTGGACGCGATTTCTAACTGTAGGAGGACCTCCTCTTCGCTAAACTATGCGGCTAAGTGGAAGGTTTTTCGTCGTTGGTGTAGGGATCATTCTGTAGATATATTCGATCCCTCTATACCAGACATTGCAAACTTTCTAGTTTACTTGTTTGACGAAATCAAACTGCAGCCTGTTACTATTAAGGGTTATAGGTCTATGTTATCTGATACCTATGCACATCATGATAGTTTACAAATTGGATCAAATGTCTCTTTATCTAAGTTGGTTAGAAACTTCTCGATAAATAGACCCAGAACTCTTAGATTAATTCCTAAATGGAATTTAGCTTGGGTTCTTCTTAAATTGAAGGAAAAGCCACTTGAACCTCTTGGGACAGTAGATTTCAAATTCTTATCTTATAAGACAGCTTTTCTCTTAGCTTTCTCTTCTGCTAGAAGAGTCAGTGAGCTTCATGCACTGTCGGTGGATGATTCTCACTATCGTAGTGTTGGGAACACTATCACCTTCACTACTAATGTGGGTTTTTTAGCTAAGAATCAGGCTCCTAATAAATATCCGGAACCTATTGTTATTAAGGCTCTTCCGTCTTCAGACGGGCGTAGGCCTTTACTCTGTCCTGTTAGAGCGTTACGTATCTATAAACAGAGATCTCAGTTTATCAGAAAGGGACGGAAACGTTTCTTTCTGTCTTTGATGCCTAATAGAAAGGACATTTCGGTCCATTCTATTGCTAGATGGATTCAATTAACTATCCATACTGCTTATGAGAGTTTATCTTCTTCTCAGCAGTCTGTGCTTAAGATTTCCGCTCATGAAGTAAGAGCTCTTGCTACTTCTTGGGCTTATGCTAATAGTGTTGCTATTACAGATTTATTGAAGGCTGCTTATTGGTCTCAGCCATCCACATTCACAATTTTTATCTCAGAAATATTGAGTCCATTTCTGGAGACCTGCATTGTTTAGGTCCGTTATCTGTTGCTCAGAATGTCGTCCACTAAACAGTTGCAACTATAGTTATGCAGGCTTTCTGTTCCGGCAGTGACTCCATCCGGCCGCCCTCTTCGCTCTGGGCTATTTGACCCAGGGCAAGGGGAAGGGGGGTGGGGGTGGGGGGGGTGTTCCCTTAGGTCACCTGCTTTATAGTGAAAAGCAAGGGAATGCCTCCTCCAAGTCAGTATTTCTGAGTCGCTTCCGGGATGGTTTTAAAGTGTAATATTAATGTTAAATTCATTCATGTCTTAATTTTAAAGTGTAGCTCGGTGTGAAGCATTTGTATATGTCAAGTGTCAAACGGGCTTTAATATACAATACTCGGACACTTTTAAATGACTATAAAGAGTCTCAATTCTCTGGACTACTTTATTTATTGGCTTACTTTAAAAATAATTAGTATAAGGGATATACTGGATGTTAATAGAGAACATGAATGTTATTGTGCTCAATTATTAAGGGTAGTGTATCTTTCTAATTTAATATTAAATAAGAAAGATACATGTAAAGCCTAATACTCCTTTTTCTCCTTAAGGGGTTACCTCTTTATTATATAGTTGAGCTTATTGGATTTTCCTCTATGTCCTAGGCCCTCCAGCCTGTTTACTATTCAGCTAAGTCTGGGTCATTGGTACAGTATAAAAATGTTAAAAAATTTATAGTAATTTATATATTTTTTATACTTACCAATGACCCAGACGGGGATGGCCCTCCCTGGAGTTGGGTACTCTTGCCTCCCCGCTGAGTACATAGCGCTGACCATGCACTGCCAGTAAGAATGATAATTGGCGCCAATTTCGGGATGTCCGTGACACTGCGTAGTATGGAGGTCCTTTAGGACATGATTTCTTTTTGTTTTGGATGCAAATTTTGGGGATTGGGGGGCAAAATTTGTGTTTGGCCCTGGTTTTGTTAGAGTTAGCACCAGCTAAGTCTGGGTCATTGGTAAGTATAAAAAATATATAAATTACTATAAATTTTTTAACTTTCTTCAATTTCTGTCAAAAAATGTTGCCGCGGCCAACGTTTTTAGAACTCAGTTTAGTCAGACCACAATATTTCCCTTTGGCATACCCTACAGGGCATATTTATGATTTGATTGCTTTGAAACCTGGTATGCTTGTTTGGGGAGACCTCTAGATGGGAGCTATCGATTTTCTTCAATTTCCGTCAAAAAATGTTGCCGCGGCCAATGTTCTTAGAACTTAGTTTAGTCAGAAGACTCAATATTTCCCTTTGGCACACCCTACAGGGCACATCTATCGATTTTCTTCAATTTCCATCAAAAAATGTTGCCGCAGCCAACATTCTTAGAACTTAGTTTAGTCAGACCACAATATTTCCCTTTGGCTCACCCTACAGGGCACATTTATGATTAGATTGCTTTGAAACCTGGTATGCTTATTTACAGTGACCTCTAGATGGGAGCTATCGATTTTCTTCCATTTCCGTCAAAAAATGTTGCCACGGCCAACGTTCTTAGAATTTAGTCTAGTCAGACCACAATATTTCCCTTTTATACACCCAACAGGGCACATTTATGATCGGATTGCTTTGAAACCTGGCATGCTTATTTGGGGAGGCCTCTAGATGGGAGCTATCGGTTTTCTTCAGTTTCTGTCAAAAAATGTTGCCACTGGCAAAAAAACTGACATTGGTACCAATGATCTTCAATTTTGCCATTTCATTTATAACTTACCAAGTTCAAGTTTGTCAAGTTGAGCTACAGTGTCATTGACACTTTCATTTGTTTTATTTTTCAGGTTTATAAGGATATAAAAATATCATCATGGCAAAAATGATCTAGTCTAATTTATTTTGTTGAATTGGTGATTTATTTATCATTTAATTACTGTTATCAAAAACTGTGGCCTTGACATGTGTAATAATCAATGCCAGTTGATTGCAGGTAAACATCTTTTTCTTTCTGAATCAAATAAATGCATTTTTGATGCTTCCCTCAATACAGATATTTATCTTACAATCAACATGTATTTTGTCTGTATTAACTCTGCAACTGTTGTGTATCCAACCTCCTGATAGAGATGTTTGTATCAGGGGGTCAGATACAAGCATGTTCCTTTAGCGTGAGTTCCATTTTTTTTTCTTTTTGTTCATCTGTACGAATAAATAGTTCATTATATATTCATCAACTTTCTTGACTTATCCCCAATATATTGTAAGATAAAATGATTATTACCATTATGTGGATGTACAAAATATGTATCTGAGTCTCGCTTCAGGTTCTAAGGGTAGATCACGACTCGTCTTCGACTCGTTGTGATCTGCCCTTAGAACCCGGAGCTTGACTCGGGTACATATTTTGTACATCCACATAATGGTAATAATCTCTATATATTTCGTCTAGATGTATTAACTTGTAATGGATGAATATCATGAATTATATTCTTGTTGTAAGATAAATACATTTCACACACTTAACCCTTTACCTAACATGAAAAGCAGATGACACTTCCAAACAAAATTCTTATATAACAATTTTTTTCATTTTTTGTCTCACAAACATAGGTTATGACCTCTCATTGGAACATGCTCGTTCCAAAGAGGGGTCATAACCTATGTTTTTGAGACAAAAAATGAAAAAATAATGAAACTTAATTGGCGACTTTTGTGAATAGCGCTGGCCGGTTTTGGCCATTATGTTGGGTAAAGGGTTAATGTCTTCTGACTGTGATATGTGAAATGTAAGGTCAAGAAAATTTCTTTCAAGAGTATTATTTCTTTGCTTTCATGTTTCACTCCCAACTACATTGTATAAAATTCCAATGCATATCAATGGTTTAACCTCAGTCAGGCCTTAAAATTTGACCTGATTTGCAAAAATCAGATTCATGAACTCCAATGGTGAGAAGCAGTGAGAATCAATTTTCAGTTTTTAATTTAGAATTTCAGAGTAGTGTTATATCCTTGTCAGGCTCGTGAGTATAACCAGTTCAAATCAATAGTAAAACCCAAACATCATATATATACTACTCAAAGTTTGCTAAGCACCAAGTATATCCAACTACCTGTTTTACGTTTTAGTTGAAATATTGTTATGAAAAGTGTATATATTTTATATTTAATTGTATCTTTAATGATTTAAGTACAGAAATTGAGATTTTGTTTGTGTTTGACATTATTCTTTAACTTTTGAAAACGATAACCATGGAAAATGGATATTATTGGTAAAAGAGGAAATTTTTCAAATTTGCCAAAAAGTGGATGGAGCAAACTGATATGGGTTCAATATCGAGTATGAGACCCATTATTGTTAATTACAGCTTGACAATGCCTTCTCATGCTCCCAATCAGGCTCCAGATGGTCCTTTGTGGGATGTTGTTCCATTCTTGGGCAGCATGGCACCAAGCTCCTGGACACTTCATGGTTGTACTGGATGGACTGAAATTGCAAGCCGCAACTCATTCCAGACATGTTCGATTGGATTGAGGTCAGGGGATCTTGCTGGCCAGTCCATACACTCAACCCCCTCCCTCTGTCGGTACTCCCGGACAGCATGGGCAACATGAGGAAGGGCATTGTCGTCCATCAGAATGAATCTATCACCCACTGCACCTGCATACAATCTGATGTGGGCATCCAGGATCTCATTAATATACCGCTGTGCAGTCAATGTACCATGGTCAAGGACACAGAGCTCTGTATGTCCATCCCAGCTGATGCCGCCACAGACCATTATTGCTCCTCCACCATAGCGGTCATGCTCAACAATGTTGGCTGCATGGAATCACTCTCCTGGTCTTCTCCATACCCTAGAACACCTATCTGTGTTGTCTAGACAGTACCTTGACTCATCTGTAAAAAGGACAGGTCGTCAATCTTCTCTGGTCCATCAAACGTGATCCATGGCCCATTCATATCGTGCCTGGTGGTGGTTTTGGGACAGCTGAATGCGAATACATGGTCTTCTCGATCGGAGACCACCTTTGTGTAACCTTGCCCAGATAGTCTGCATTGAAACATTTACCCCGGATGCATTCTGATGGTCACTGCGAAGCTGGGTTGCTGTGTCAAAGCGGTTCCTACTGGCTTGAATGATCAAAAACTGGTCTTTAGCTGCAGATGTTGCCCTGTCTCTGCCACCACCATGTCATCTTACTGGTGTGTCATACTGCTGAAATCTTGCCAGGCTGTGGTGATCACTGTATAGTGCACACCAAGGACTTCACCAGCTTGTCAATGGGTAACCCCTTGTTCCACCATCCCTACAGCCCACCACATTTCAGCTTCAGACAAATGTCTTCTTACATTTGCATTTGCCATTTTCAGTCATTAAATCACAAGGGTTTGTGTTGAAATGAAGATTGAATACCCTGCACATGTCATGTAGATGTAGACAGTACACGAAAACATCATGGAAATCAAGGGGTACATGCTTTCCATAACTGTCATGAAAAGTCTGCTTGTCAAGAGAGCTAATGTAAACACTGGGGACCATCTCAGTACATTCCTCAATCAAATCCACCCAAAATAGTGCAAATGTGTCACAAGAAAATTTCACAATGATGTGTCAAATATGTGGTGCTTAGCAAACTTTGAGTAGTATATATATATATATTTACTAGAGTTCAATCATTAAGGGCCTAGTTCCAGTTTTGATAAGTTTGTTGTCTTACATGTACATGAATACATATATGTTCCAACATGCAGGCTTTTTGGTGGTCTTGCTGATGGAAATATACATGTAGTACCTTTGCAGTGATGTTTAGTGAAGTCTTGGCTGCCTTTCTAGGTTTTCCAACCAAAATATTCCAGCATTCAATTTTTAGAAGCCAATATTTATATTGCTCACATGAGACTCACGTAGGAGCTGGGACTATAGATGGGTACAGTATTATCGATGATAAAACATGAACATAACACTACTAGTGGTAGTGGATGTCTGTGTTCTATCGCCGATAATATTGTCTCTGGGTATCATTGCTTGTACAAATCAATGAAATTCAAAAAATAGGAGAGGTGTGTGCCGGGTGATCTTGGCTTGTACAAATCAATGAAATTCAAAAAATACGAGAGGTGTGTGCCGGGTGATCTTGGCTTGTACAAATCAATAAAATTAAAAAAATAGGAGGTGTGTGTGCCAGGTGCTCCCTCTCTGAATCTGCCTGTTTGCATCAGGCAAAGAGTGGAGCTCTTTTTTTCAATTTTTGCCCTCTGCTTCCAAAACAAAGCTAATGACAACTCTGTATTTCAGCATTATAAGTTTATCAAGCCTGTCACTGTGAGGAGTCATAAGCTAGGTTCTGAAAGCAAAAAACAAACATTTTAATTGTTTAGCAGAAAATATTGCATAAAAAAGCAGATGACACTTGCACACAAAATTCTTGAATAACTAATTTTTTTCATTTTTATTTCAAAAACATAGGTTATGACCCCTCATTGGAACGAGCTCAATGAGCTCGTTCCAAAGAGGGGTCATAACCTATGTTTTTGAGACAAAAAATGAAAAAATAATTAAAATTAATTGGTGATTTTTGTGAATAGTGCTGGCCGTTTTGGGCCATTACGTTGGGTAAAGGGTTAAACAGTTAATGTAATTTATTTTTTTCAATACTTCATACATTCCTGTTGCATTATTACATAAATTTCAAAAATAGATTTGTCATTTGGATCGCATATAGTACACACTCAGAATGTTGGGGTACTCGACCTTGTGGTATTTTGTATGAACTTATCTTTCTTAGAATGCAGAAAATCTAAATGCGATTGCGAACTGGTAAGCACCTTGTCAAAAATATCACCAGCGAAATTGAAGATAAGCGATCAAAAGTAAATTCTGTTTAGATTATCTGCAGCATTAGGAAAGATGCTGAAATATTATTTGACCCTCGCAAAAATGAAATTGTTTTCATTAACCCTTTACCCAACGAATCGGGTGCATCCGTCCGCGTAATATGCAAATTCAGCAGTTGAAAAAATATTATTTTTCAAAAAATTTCAACAAAACCATATCATGTGACCCCTCGTTGGAACGAGCTCGTCGAGCTCGTTCCAGTGAGGGGTGACATGATATGGTTTTGTTGAAATTTTTTGAAAAATTTGAAAAAATAATATTTAAAATAAAAAATTTCAATATTGTCTGCATTGGGTAAAGGGTTAAGCAGTATGATAATTTGCAGTTAACTCTTGGAACACTAAGGTCAAATATCTAGAGTTCAACCTGCAAATTTTTCCCATTTTGCAAGCAGAAAATTAAGCAATTCAGTTTTCAGGTTTCCTGCAGGGCCTTGGATTCAAGGAATTGCCTTGAAAATGATGAGAAACGACATTGAATAACCTTGAATTTTAACTCATTGCTGGTGCGAACTCAATGAGCCCTATCAAACAAGACTGAATTGGTTAAATTCTTAGTTGCATCATGGGAAAAAAATTACTGCTGAAATTTTAGAATTGTACCAAAGGTTAAAACAAAGTACTACAATTCTCCTGTATTGATGCTCAAAATGATATCTGAAGTGAAAGGGGCTGGAGAAGGGTGTCATTAGTGAGGTAACTACATTCTATTTTCTCTTACTGGACTGATATGGCATGACATGCAGTCAGTGGAATTTATACCAAGTCTTGGCTGTGCTTCAACCTGTTATATCTACCAACTCTGTGCCATCCTGTACCAGTCAACTAAAAGATTATGTACACTTTCATTAATCCTTTCCACTGTGAAACTACAGTGAACAAGATATTAATTGAAAATAGAGTATGTTTTAATTTTTTGAATTCACATTAAAAACATTCCAAAATCCAGTATAAGAATTTCCCTAACCTTGTTCATTTTTACAGCCTTGGTCCATGTATATTTTCATATAGTAAGTGATATGGCAGCCCATTAACTAATCCTTTGCAATGCCAATGGTCAACCAGTGCATGTTAGCTTACCAACTAACTCTGTGCTATGCACAGGGTTATTCACTCTTTTCTTACTTGTTATATGTTCATCTCTGAGACTAGACTGTATACAATGCACAGTCTTAGTGAGTGTACCTATGTAGTGTGTTACCCATTTTTTATAACCACAAAGTGTGACTAACCCTGTTAGTCACACTTTCTGGTTATAAAAAATGTTTATTATTAACTGAGTAACTGACCACGTGCACGGAATGGCCGTAGTGTAAATCTCATCTGTATCAACTTTTTATCCAACGTAATGGTCAAAACCAGCCAGTAATATTTTCAGAAAGCATTTAATCCTTTACCTAACATGAAAAGCAGACAACACTTGCAAGAAAAATTCATGAATAACTCATTTTTTTCATTTTTTGTCTCAAAAACATAGGTTATGACCCCTCGTTGGAACGAGCTCATTGAGCTCGTTCCATCAAGGGGTCATAACCTATGTTTTTGAGACAAAAAAATGAAAAAATAATGAAAATTAATTGGCGATTTTTGAGAATAGTTCTGGCCAGTTTTGGCCATTACATTGGGTAAAGGGTTAAGCTCAGCTTATGACCCCTCATTGGATTCGATTGTGGAAATGTTTTTTATAGTGAATTCCAAAAATGAAAACATTCTATTTTCAATTAATAACTTGTTGGTGAACAATAAATGAAATGATACAAGCCCTTCATTGTGTGCCCACAGGTCAGATGATTGGTTATTTGATTGAGTGACTATCTTGTGAGTTATTTAGTACCAAAATACTCCTTGTGTACTATAAGTTGATATATGTTCAGATAGTCCTCTTACCAAGAAGTGAACCTAGTGATTCTATTGGTACACTAGTTCAGTGAAAAATTACAATAAAATGACAATTTGAAACCTGCTTACCGGTAGTTATTTATTATTTATTTGTTTATTTATTGTGTCACATGCCCAAAGTTATACTCACATTAACTCTTTTCCTAACATTATAAGTTATTGTGATGAATTGATGGTAACATGGTCTGAGGTTTGCAGCCTAGAGCGTATGTTCAGTAAATAAACCTCTCGTGTACA
This sequence comes from Pictodentalium vernedei, assembly GCA_031216915.1. NCBI lineage: Eukaryota > Metazoa > Mollusca > Scaphopoda > Dentaliida > Dentaliidae > Pictodentalium > Pictodentalium vernedei. The sequence goes on along the minus strand of CM062288.1, from coordinate 162,068,243 downwards.
CTACAACGTCACTAGAAAAATAAATAAATTGTAACTTGATTTGTAATTTAAACAACACTTATTTCAAAACATTGTCTGCTTTACATGTGAAAAATCTATAAAAATGAACCGGTTTGCATGTCAGTCTAGTCTGATGATGAAGTAATTACAAAATGTCCAACATCATTTCAAATATTTCGCGTGGTGACATCAGGCATTAACGTACGCTACTGGAGCCATAAACATAGAGAAACTGCACAATCTCTCATCCAATTCAGAGGGCGAAGATTTTAGTCTTAATGGAGCATAATGCCATTAACAGGCCAGTGTTATTCACAAAAAAACTGGCATTAACACTTTTTTCTTTCTTTTTTTCACTCCAAAACATAGTATATGATCCCTCATTGGAATGAGCTCATAAATGATGACCAATGAGGGGTCATAAGCTATGTTTTGGAGGCAAAAATGAAAATTCTTAATTATTTAACTGGTTAAGTTCTGGAAGCCCATATTTGGGATTTACTCTCAAGTGCAGGTATTGCAACTCAAAAGCTTCAAACTCTATAGATGCCCTATAGATAAATTGTTTAGTTTGTAGGGAATATCCTTGTAATTATTTATGGGAGAGTGCCTACACTCTCCCATAAATTTTTACAAGGCAAAGACTTGTGAACAAATTTTGACAACAAAAAATAATTCAGCACTCCACCTGTTAAGAATTCTCTTTTACAACTGTTGTTCTCTTATTTTGTGAGATCAAGGGTTAACCCTTTAACCAAAGTGCACAATATCAAAATTTGTTATTTTAATTATTTTTTTTCTTCAATTTATTAAAAAAAATTCAACACAACTATATCATGTGACTCCCTCATTGGAACGAGCTTATTCCAATGAGGGGTCACATGATATGATTTTGTTGGAATACACATTTTATTCAACTGCTAAATTTATAAATTACATACTACTGTGGTTAACAAGCTCTGTTTTACTGGTAAAAGAGAACCCACATTCACAAATGCCTGGGGTGGAAGTCCTCTAGAACTTGACCTTGCATCCATACTGTGGTCACGATTAGCCATTGTTCAGAAATATATGAATATATATCAAACACTGATAAATAAATAAATTATAAATTACGCAAGTGGATGCAGCCAATTTATTAGGGAAAGGGTTAATACAGTGGCTTGAAAGTGGATTACAGTTACATGATGGAGGACTAAATTTTTTACCCAACACAAGTTTTGAAAAGAAATCACATGCACTTTCAGATCGTGGAGTACTGAATGCTTCCTTGTCTGTAAGATGAACAAGTACTGGTGCTTCTTGTGCTTTTGTTCTCAGAAACTGTAGGTAGTGTTGAAAATCCATCCACTGTGTTTTAGTGGTAATCCACTGTACATACTGAAAATCTTTCATAGGGTTATTGGTGTACTCTCCAGTAAATTATAAACTCTTTATTTTTTTTAATGAGATGCTGGTGATTGGGGCAAGCCAGAAAATAAGCAGACTGACATCTGCAAAATGAGGTCCCCAGAGGGTGAATTTAGTGATGCCACAGGGTAGCAACACTAAATTTACCCTCTGTGAACCTCAATCTGAATCAGGGTCTCAAAACTAAACAGAACGAGGTACCCAGAAGATAAATTGGCCCACTGTATGGGATAGCATGATCAAATTCACCCTCTGGGGACCTCATTCTGCAAATGTCAGACGCCTTATTTTCAGGCCTGGATTGGGGATAGTCGAGCAGATTGTGGAAATTGGATTGTTGGGAGAGGTTCCATGAACCAGTGGCGGCGTGCTTCCTCGCTGTATATATCATTTTTCTTTCGGTTCCTGGTGATGTGGGGTCCCTGTGATGTGACCAATTCTGTTTCTAACCTATTAACATATGCTATTCACATTAAACATATGTTCCCGAAATTCCGAGGTATCCCCACAGACTACATTTTGTATACAGTGTCCTGTACAGACTGCACAGTCAATTTATAGGATGTGTGGGTGTGGGGAGGGGGGGGGGGAATAATTAATGCGACAGGCGTACAATATGCCACAATTGATATAAACTAGTCGTCAAATTGTGTTGTATAAATGCCAGTACCTGAATGTCATTCTGTAATGTGTAGCGAAGGGGCACGGTGGCTCAGTTGGTAGAGGTGCAGGCTGCAAGCCCGAGAGGTCCTCGGTTCGAATCCCACCTGCGGCAACTGCGTTGTGTCCTTGGACAAGACACTTCACCCCCATTGCCCACATGGGGGCACGGTGACGCTGTGTACTGAGGCGTACTGCACGTCGATGGTGCACCTGTCTTCAACCAATGCTAACCCTGCTTGTGTGGAGTTGGTATGTCGGGGAGCTGACAGTTGCTCGGTGGTTCTCTCCGGGTACTCCGGCTTCCTCCTCCCGTAAAACTGTCACGGTCATGGTTAGCCATTGTGCAGAAATATGTGACCTTAAAGACGAATAAATAAATGAGTAGCGAATTTTGTTTTCCCCACTGGTCATCTGTTTTCAGTCTGACTTGAAAAGACACCCGAAACAATAATCCCATTGTAAATATGTTCCATGCATTTCCCAGCAGAACCTCTCGGGTCACATCCGAGTACATCCTATATCCTAAAATATATGTGGAAAGAAAACTTCCCCCTCCCTTTCCATCAATGAGAGAAAATGCTTCTGTGGGTTTTTTTTTCTGTCATGGACTTCATATTTTCTAAAATAAACTAATTCTTCTGCCGGAAAGAATGCCTTCTCTCCTTCCAAGGCAGAATACTCATCAACGATAAGAGGATAAACCCCTTGGGGCCCACTGACCTCTCGTAAGGCCTAGCTGTTGAATACGAGGCAGTTAGTGTCATGTCTGCACTGAACAACAGCAACCAAGAACAGTTACTATTATAGCAACCAAGCATTTTCTATAAACGGAGCTTGGAATTCTGACGTCTAAAGTTTCATACAGGATATACTGGGATCGGGGACGTGACAAGAGGGCCGTGGTTGGCTGATCTGCGCCCTCTGAATTTCCAAATGTACCTCCTCCCTCTGCCGAACATTCAGCTTTGAGGAAAACCATTTGCACCCCCGCCCCTTGAGTGCACCCCCTCCCTTTGTTTTAGAAATATTTAACCTTCGGGTTCTTGAGATGAAAATCGTTTTTTGGGTGCAACAAAGCACCATCTGCAATGCTAAAACTTTGCAGATGGTGCCCTTTTGTACACAAGGAACGAAATATGTACTCCAGTCGAATAATCACACAAAATGTGGTAAAAAAAACCCCACAAAATGCCTGTTAGAAACAGTGACAGCCGCGCATAAATTACCACGAAATCTACTAACACAAGGCATTATCATTTATCATTTATTGGTGGTTAAGGTCACATACTTATGCACGATGGCTAATCGTGACCGTGACAGTTTTACGGGTGGAGGAAGCCGGAGAGAACCACCAAGCATCGACGAGCAGCTGTCAGCTCCTCAACATTCTTAACTCAGTTCAAGCTCCGCTCAAGCAGGGTTACATTGAGCATGGAGGGTTACAGCGGTTGAAGACGTGTACCATTGACGTGCAGTACGCCTTAGTACACAGCGTCATTGTGCCCTCGTGTAGACAACCGGGATAAAGTGCCTTGCCCATAGACACAACGCGTGTCATCCCGGACGCGGATCGAACTCGGGACCTCTAGCATAGAAGTCTACCACTGAGCCACCGCGCTCCCTAACAAAGGGCATACAATTTCCAACTGTTGGTGATTTGAGACTTAAAGTTTTTTAACAATTGAAAATTTCGGCTGGTATTGGGGGGTGGCTGGGCTCAATATTTGGTATAATTTCAGGACAGGGCCATGGCGTGTGTTTTGGGCCACACTAGAAGTGTAGAGTAGTTGCTGAAGAGATTTCCTAAGGCATTTTTTTCATGGTTATTTAGGGTGTGATTGGATAAATTGGTGATATATTTGTTGGCTGAGTCAGCCAATTGGGTAAGTGTGGAATTGCGTATTTGCTGTTTATTACTGCCCTGACGCTTTATTTTATTTTTGTGGCGGGTAGTGTTATTGCGACTCCGCCTAATCCGGTTTGTATTGGTTCTTTTGGGGTTGTACCGGACTGTCTGTGTAGGGTTATAGGGAGTGGGGTGGCCACTAGTCATGCCGGCGGTTTAAGTTTGGTAATTAGGGCACGAAGGGCTGACTGTTGTGTTTGGTTGAGTTGTGGTTGGAGTTCCATCTCGTTGGGTTTATCGACTGGTATCCTATTTAGGGTTTCAATTATGGGTTTGTTGGGAGGGTGACGGTTAACCCTTTTGGGTCGCTGTGGTAGCGGTTTGGTGTAGGTTCTATTGTATTGACTTGGCCGTTGGTGATATCACAATGGGTAGTGATGGGTAGTGTTTCCTTTGGTGAGGTCGAGGGGTGGAGAGAACGTTGTTGGTTATCAGGAGAGTGGAGGGTCGATTGTGCACTGGAAAGTGAGGAGTCGTGGTTGCCTGTGGTACCAGATGAAAGGATGAGGTCCTTAAGGATTACATCATTGATTGGGGTATTTTGTTGCAGCAGGTTAAGGGAAGTGGAGGTGGAGCACATACTAATAGCTTGTGCGGGAGCTGAGGGGATTGGTTTGTATCCCTTAATGTGTTCAGGGTTTATTCCATTAAGGTTGGGGTTACATCCCTTTTCGTCGGCACTCGTTTTTGGGAGGGGTAAAATGTCCGACATGCCTGACCTAGGGCGTTTGAAGTCCTCGGGAGAGGTTGGGTTCATAATCCGTTTGTGGCTAGGGCCAGGCGTTATGGGTGAGAAGTCCGATTTCTCCCTCGAAAACACAGTTGGGCTAGCGTCACGTTGTGGTTCAAATTGGGTGTTCAGTTGGGAAAAAGGCTCCTGTGGGTCAGGAGATTGATGTGTATTTAGCATACAGTCATAATGCTTATGGGTATTTGCAGCTTTGTATTTGGCAAGGTCGTTTCTGATAAACCACGAGAGGGTAGCTTCAGATATTTCCAGGAATGTGGATTTTTCATCTGGTGTTAGGCTATTCGTGTTGGGGTGTATTTGGCTAATCTTGTTTTGCAATTGGGCGTGGTGGGCACGCAATTGATGTTCTATTAATAGTGTTATGCATTGGCTGGTATGGAACGCAATAATTTCCAAGTCGCTGGAAAGGGTGTGTTGGAATTTCAGGGTTTTATCAGTTATGGTTTGTAATTGGCTCAGGGTTGGCTGGTATATTTCATTAGGGACCACATTGGTTAGGTTATATTGCTCATAGGTATGGAGAAGGGATAGAGCGCAGGCTTCTTTATACAGTAGGGATCTGGTGTTATTGAGATGGCGCCTTAACAGGCGATGTGCACTCGGGTTGAGTGTGTTCATAATGGAAAGGGAAGGAACTGGCGTTGGTACTAAGTGAGGTCCTTTATCACTCGTCCGGAAATAATATCCGCTAGGGGGTAACTAGTTTCGCCTAAACCAGGCTTTTCAAACCAACGAGAGGTATGAGGGTCCTCTAGGAAGCTTGTAGTGGGAGTGGGTGAAAATGAGTTAAATATCAATGGTGATTTTTAACCGTTCACATTTAGGTGTGTGAGTGTACTGTTGTATGGTGGGTTTGGGTGGAAAACAGCTTAAGAGATTGAAAACCTCAGTTCAAAAGGAGGATAGTGCCTTCCTGGTGGGGCGGAGGCAGGCAGTCAAACTCCAGGAGGTAAGAGCAGTGTGTACTTGGAAGTACTGGGTTAAAGTCCCATAACTTTGGAATGACTAATCGAACAGCGACACTAAACGAAAGGGAGCTTTCCTCCATCGAAATACACCACCTACCCAAAAATCACGAAAATCTCTCAAAGCGTTCTCGAGTTATCGTACGACGTGTAAAAAATCAACAATTTTCTAAGTAATAAAGTCCCATAACTCTGGAATGACTAATCAAACGGCAACACTAAACAAAAGGGAGCTTCCCTCCATCGATTATCTCCATCTACCCAAAAATCGCGAAAATCTCTCAAAGCGTTCTTGAGTTATCGTACGACGTGTGACCGGACGGACAGACGGACGGACGGACAGCGGTATACCATAATACGACCCGTTTTTTTCAAAACGGGCGTATAAAAATTGTCTTTCGATTTTCAGTATTTTTTTCATTTTATTTGGCCTAAAAAACATAGCATTTCACCCCTCACTGGAACGAGCTCGTTGAGATCGTTCGAATGATGGATCATGAGGTATGTTTTTTGACGCAAAAATGAAAAGAAAATAGGTATTCAATAATTTTGTTTGCAACAGATTAAGCATCTCCTCCTGGCACTCCCATTCCTTTTTTTACATGCGTGGCAACTAGTTCTCCAATACGACGGGTAGCTTATCTTGCTGATTCTCGCTCGGGGACACATGTTTGGCACAGAAGGCAGAACTTTGGGTGACCCGGGCCCGACCCATGCATCCTGGACTCCAGGGCAAGCCCGGGCCCCCCAAGGTTCTGATTTCAAATTGCAAGCAACAAGCATGCAACGCGATCAACCACTTTTCCCTTTAATTCACTATTGCAAACGAATGGAAATCCATGTTTGAAAATGACTATCCCAAAAGCGCATGATTACAGGCGAACTATTGATAACTTAACTGAGGGCATAAACATTTTCGTCCGAGTAAGTGTTGTTTCTGGAAACAAGAAAGAGACCGGCTTCACTTCACCCACACACACGGAGTTTTCGGTATCAAAATTCTATATTTAGACAACCTCATTTCCCCGACTTTTATTTTTTGCCTCTTGCTGTTTGCCGGAAAAATGTCCCACATTCTACCCTTTGAACCTTGAAAACAATCTGAGAGTGAAAGTCATCACAAAAAACTTTGAACCGCATCTGTTTGCTGTGTCTTTTGTTTTGAGATTGTGCTGCAAGTAAATGCTGAGAAACATGGAACGGATGAACTTAATTTTCAAACATCTGAACTCGAAGCTGGATTCCACAGCCGAAAGAGGTCTTGTTCAAAACGCTACCAGTTCAACACATCTTCCGAGTTTTGGAAGCAATAAGAACGATATCGTTGTCGTCTCGGCGCGGAGAAGTCCCATTTGTAAGGCTCGGCGCGGGCAATTAAAGGTATTGTTATCGCAATAGTTAAAAAAATAATGGAACAATGTTTGTTTTCTGAACTTGAGTAGAACTAGAAACTGAAACCAGAGCGCAGCGTTGAATCACGAGGAAAATATTATGGGTCATCGCCATGCAGTAGGTCATGGCTCTTAGGGTGAATCCGAATGAGTTCGGACTTTTACCAGTTCGGCCCAAGTGATTTCGGCCCCGAAAAGTGAGTTCGGAGAGGGTGAATTTGGCCCAGTCAAAAGTGATTTCGGCCCCATGAGGTAAGTTCGGACCATATTATTGGTAGATAAAAAAGAATAATACTGATCAACAAACTGTTTATAGATCAATGATGAATAAAATAAACGGACCCTTTATCTACGCCACTGCGTACAGTTTGGAACATGAAGTTTCTTTGTGGAAATTTCCCCCTTGCTAAATGATTCCCAAGAGTCAAACAATTCATTTTGAATGTTTGTATATTGCTTCCTTTGGTAGCGCAGAAGCTTATTTTCCGACACAAGCCGAACCTCTACAGATGAAAATTTACATTCACTGAATAGTTTTTCTAATAATCTATAAAATGGGAGTCCATTTTGTGCATGTTGGTTGATGCGGTTCAGGTTTGTGCCAACCTTCCACATCTTTATTGGTTCGCACTGATTCCATATTTGGTAAAATATATGTACTCACCACTTTTACGTTTCAGTGTGAATGAATGTCTCAGGTTGTCAAATAATTTATCTCCACCTCTTTTTGACAAATTACTGACGATTTCGTAAGCTGGGTTGTCATTTGATGCGTTACTTTCAGTTGGGTCCGTGAAGTCAGCAAGCAGTTAGCCGTTAGAAATTCGAAATGTGAAGCCAGCTAGCAGTTAGCAATTCGAAATGTGAAGTCAGCAAGCAGTTAGCAATTCGAAATGTGAAGTCAGCAAGCAGTTAGCAATTCGAAATGTGAAGTCAGAAAGCAGTTAGGGGTTAGAAATTCAAAATGTCAAGTCGCGGATATTAGACGTGTCTTGACGATTCGCCCAGTGGACGTTTCGTACCTAGATATTTCGTACCAACAATACTTTTTGTAAACCTGAGAAGGACTGTGAGACAGAGGGATTTGTCTTCCCCGCTTGTTCTTTCGGTACTCAGAAAAAAGTCAGTAAGCAGTTAGCAATTCAGAATGTCAAGTCAGAAAGCAGTTAGCAATTCGAAATGTGAACTCAGAAAGCAGTTAGTAGTTAGCAATTCGAAGTGTGAAGTCAGAAAGCAGTTAGCAGTTAGCAATTCAAAATGTCAAGTCACGGATATTAGATGTTTCTTGACGTTCCGACCAGAGAACGTTTCGTACAAAGACATTTCGTACCGACAATACTTTTTGTGAACCCGGGAAGGACTGTACGTGATTTGCCTTCCTTCTTATGTACCTAGGACGTTTCGTACCCAGGACGTTATCCACGACGAAGTAAACAAGCTGTCCGGGAATATGTTTTGTTAACCAGCACCTGCCGCTTACTTCGCTTGCTTCTGTCGGTCCTAAAAAGAACAGAAAAATTCAGTTTTTGTTAAAGATGTGTCAGGTATAGTGTCCGGTGGGGTTCGATACAATTTTTTTTCATAAAATTTCAAAAGTAGTAGGATGGGAACGAGTTGTCGCTTTTTGTGAACCTGAGAGGCATTGTTGGGTGGAGTGACTTGCCTACCTCACTCACTTCTGTCGATACTCAGAAAAAAGTCAGTGAGCAGTAAGCAATTCAGAATGTGAAGACAGCTAGCAGTTTGCAATTCAACTTGAAACGTGGAGTCAGCAAGCAGCTAGCAATCGAGCTGTGACGTCATCAAGGCTTTTAGAGTTAGCAATTAGCAGTTCGAAATATGAAGTCAGCAAGCAGTTAGCAGTTCGAAATGTAAAGTCGCAAAGAAGTTTGTTTAAAGTTCGCAATTCGGAATGTGAATTCATGGGTGTTTAGGTTTTCTAGACGTTTTGTGCACAGGGCGTTTCGTGCCAAGACATTTCGCACCCACGGTTGGCGTTTTGTACCCGAAGTCGTGGTCGCCCCCAGTCCAATGTCACTGTGTTTTTGTGTACGCGAGTGGACGTTTCGCATCATTATCTTGAGGCGGGGAGAGTGAAACGTTGAGAACACGACACACGGAACGTCCAGATCACAAGGTACAAAACGACCAAAGGTGAAATGGAATGATATCGTTAATTCCATGGGTTTTGCGAAGTCAGCCTCCTTACTTTTAACCCTTTACCCAGCTAGACAAAAAAGTGGCTAGAAATAACTTCCACCCCGACCCGAGGTCCAAAGTAACTGTTCACTGCCCAATAAAACTACACAAACATGAATATTATCAGAAACGGCTCACCAAGCCATTTCTGATGGTATAAAAATTTGTATGGTTTTATTGAACTGTGTCATTCAAATATTCAGAATTTCGAGCAGAGATCGGTTTTTAGGGAGAAGGGTTGTGTAGAGTAAAGAGCCTCCTCACTTGTAACTCTTTATCCAACAGTCAGGAAATTATCGTCTTTTCTTTTTGTGACCCTGAGAGGGTCTGTGGAAGCGTAGACCAGTGACATTCACGATAAGCGATAAGAGCAAAAACAGCAGACACTGGGTGATTTATCGCAGTATATTTATCAAAATTATTTGTCAATTTATATCAGCTTGGCTGTCGATTACGTTTTTAGGTGTATGTGTGAAGGTATTTATCAATGTAAGTTCAAAAGGACGTGCAGCCGTAACCTAATAGTCAAGTGGTACAAACTATAGATGGGTTAAGCGTTATTAATATATATATGTGATGTGAGATACAGGGTGGCAGAAGCTCCCTATAAGTGTGTGTGTGTCGAGGGGGCACAAATTTTTAGGTCACACTGTTATCTATTTATTTGTTTATTGGTGTTCAAGGTCATATATTCATGTACAAAAAAGATATAAACAAATATAAACTCAAGATTAGCCAATCAGTAAAGGTCATATATGCATACACAAAAAAGGCTAATCATGACAGTAACATAGATATAAACTCAACTTTAGCAAATCATTTATAACCATGTTGCCCATTGTACTTTTTACCCAAGGCATTGGTTACTGGGTTCTATTCTACCAGCAAAGCAGGGCATGTTTAGCACAGTGAACAAGCACTGTTTCACTTCCCGGGATCCCCACGGGGGTAAGTCGCTCTGTTGGCTGTTTATGAAAGACTTTTTTATCTCTGGAAATTATACTTCCACACCTGGAACGCCTTGGTAAAACGTTTCTGTCGGTTTTGGAGGGGGCAGATTTGTAGCTTACACCTGCCAGGGAATGGAATATTGTAAGAGAGAGGCCATGGTCTGAACCGGTGATAAAAGATTTTGATTTTAAAACCCAAATAGATGCAATATCCTCGCATCTGGAAGCCCCCCCCCCCCCCCCGCCCCCATCCAACAACAACAACACACACACATATCCACCCACAAACACACTTTGTTTTTCCTCAATCATTGTTTTCTGCCGTGGTGTTTCTGTCTCATTTTCCCCGGAAATGACCCAAAAAGTGGGTTTGGGCACCATATCGCCCACGTAACACCATGGGAAGCAAAAACCTATATGCCTACATTGTTTAACATTTAGATGTTAATGACTATTGAAAATAGTAATGCGTTGACCCCCATCCCTTCGTCATAGGCCCATACCCACGATAATGGCCCGTCAGAAACCTACTATAGGGTCAATGATAAACCGGGCATCCAATTCGTATGGAAATAAAATTTTAAAAACGTCATGGTGGACTTTCCACTCAACGACATGAGATTGGGGAAAAAAAGAATGTCAATAACTATAATTTATTTATTTATTGGTGTTTAACGACGCTTGCAACAGCCAGGGTTATGTAGGTGACAATCATTTGTTTTTTCATTGGTGGAGAAAGTCGGAGTACCCGGAGAGAACCACCGAGCAGCGACGAGCACCCACCAGCTCTCCGACGTCATAACCCTGACCATGCTATGCACCACATAGCAGTACTACGCACTATACAGCACAGACGGGGTTAGATTGGTTGAACACATGTGCGCCTCGGCGTGCGGTACGTCTCAGCACACGTTATTGTGCCCCACTATCCTGTATTGGAACAGTCAAATCAGCACGTCAAGGCACTTTGTATCATTACCGACCTAACTTCTACCTTATTTTGCCTGGAAAAGCGTGGAATTAGGGAAATATATATGGTGAAACCAACCTCCAAAAAAAATGATTCCTTCGGTAATTCGAATACTAAAATCCAACCCATATCTGAGGGGAAAATTCCCATGAATGATCCCACAGCACCACTTTAGCAGCTTCCACCAAGGGAAATGAAAAAAATCTATAAACATTTACCTATTCACCGGATTCATTCGGTCCCCGGGGATTGTGTTCGATATCTGTGCCATTTTTCACGTAAGACTCAATGTAGTGAAAAAACGTATGCATCTAGACGGGTGTTATCCAGTGGCCAGAGTTACAGAAGTGAGGGGGTACAGTTGGGTATTGCCCGCCGCACAGCGGCGGCCTCGGCGCGCAGCGCCGAGCCGGGGTGGGTCTGAAGGAGGTGTCCCCTCCCGAAGTTGAGAAAATTTTTAAAACTTACGTTGTAAATGGTGTTCTCTGGAGCATTCTCAGACAATTAAATTAAAACAGTTTTATCCTTTTGAAACTTATTGGTTAGGTCTTTCAGTTATAGAAAACGTCGTACATGGTGACATTTTAACGGAAGAACGCTGTTGTAAAGTGCGAGCACAAAGCAACAAACGGCATTCAAATCGAAAATGAAAGTAGGCTGCATTCCAAACGGATGCGTTACACGCTCTCGATTCTAGCATTCCTCGAATACTCTTAAGCAGTATGTATCAGACAATTTGAACGCGGCACGCCTTGTTGCAATTTGGGCCCTCGACTCTTGTTTGTTGTTTGCAGCTAATGTGTGTGTGGGGGGGGGGGGGGGGGGGGGGCACACACAAACATAATTTAAAAACTTCTCTGATTTAGTGCACTTGGGAATATGGAATTAAGCATACCCACCATTACACCGCAACAAATTAAAATGATAGTATTCTTTTTACTACGCTTGGCGAAAAAAGTGGAGGGGTAAATACCCCCCATACCCTCCCATGGCGCCGCCACTGATCGTCATCGGCTTAAGTTTACACCCTGGTTGCCTTCCTGTTTTTTTTTCTTCATCTATAATTCTCTTATTCTTCGATATATCAGACTTTAATGAGCATAGGTTAAACAATATATATGTAACCTTTTGACTATTATTGATCCCGTTATATTGTAACATTGTAAATGTTGTATGTAGAAACGACCTTGTATAAGCTTTTTAGCTTTCTGTCGGATCCACCATCTATTATGTATAATTTATACTATTTTGAAATATTTTGAATAAATATTGTTTAAACTAAATCATAAGATTATTAAAAATTAAATTTTTATTTAAAATTTTATTGGGTTGTTTCAAAATAGGTGAATCTTCCTAATACAAAAGTACTTTGATGCACTGTATTATTATTTAGTGGGGTTTAAGGACACATACTTACTGTAAGTCTTTCATGTATGCACAATGACTAATCATGACCGTGACAGTTTTACGGGTGGAGAAAGCCGGAGCACCCGGAGAATGCCCTCACCATTCATCAAATTGACAGGACTTGTTGGAAATTTGAAGGCCAAAATTGGAAAAAAATTGGAAACTTTACTAGAGGAATTTTTCCATACATACCTAGAATTTGGTCAAAAATTAAGTTTCTAGGCTGAAACCTGTAGTTAGAAAAATTTGCCTCAAGAATTTCGTACTTGTTGGAAATTATGTAGTGTTAGTCGGAATTTTGCCTAACATGAGGGTTGGGCTGCAGTTGGAAATACAAAGCTTGACATCTCCTCCCTCCCCCATGACCCCTCAAAGTAGCAACATCCCTGCCACAGGGTAAACTATCCTAAATATTATATAATGCCGTGTGAGGACAAGTTTGGATCAGTATTACAATAGTTCCAAAATAATCTGGTAAACCGTGGTGTATTTTGGAACACTGCCATGGTATACTGTGGTATTGTCGTTGGAAAATCTCGGAAGGCTTATTAGTCAGCTATTGTACATTACAGTTAATGTGTATTGTTTTAAGGACTACGCAACCCCAAATCTGTCTAAAAAGGGAAGTCCCATTGAAAGCAAAGAAAGTACATGTAACTGCGATTAAATTAAACTCACATGATGGGAATAGAGTAATATTTTTTATATATTTAGTATTTGCTGAAAATGTGTCATTGAATTTACAGCTGGAGTAATACCTGATTTTAAATCCTGAAAACAAATCAACCAAAATTATAATAATGCATCTATCAAAGGCACTTTACTGAAAAGTATATTTAAAAATAGAAATGTATTTTAAAACGGGCAAAGAAAGTAGTAAATTACCTTCATGTTGTTTTACAAAAGATACAGAAGGACATCCTTAAAATCCCAGAACAGTTAACCCTTTACCCAATGAATCAGCCACATCTGCCCGCGTAATATGCAAATTCAGCGGATGGAAAAATATTATTTTTCAAAACATTTCAACAAAACCATATCATTTGCTCCCTCTTTGGAATATGCACATCGAGCTCATTCCAGAGAGGAGTAACATGATATAGTTTTGTTGAAATTTTTTGAATAATTTAAGTAATTGATATTTAAAATAATAAATTTTGATATCATCTGCGTTGGGTAAAAGGTTAACCAGAACACATGTAGAAAGCCAGTCAATGATACTGGTCGGTTTGACTAAACAATGAAAAACATGCATCTTTAGAGCACAACTGATTACCGGTTGCTGCTCTGCAATGTTAGCCTTCCAAACATGACACAACAAATCAGGCCTGGCAATCTAGAAAATCAAGGAGTGCAAAACAATTGCCCTCCTCAGATTGCTTGGGCGTGCAATTGCACCTGAAATTTTCAATGCAAAAACTTGTATGCCATTTTGGTTATGTTCACTTCAAGGTATTAATATTGTGACTGAAAAATTGTACTATATTCAGCTACATAGTGGAAAAATTGACACACACATCTTCTCATTATTAAAAATGTTGCCTTCAGTTCTTATGTGACTCTCTCCTACACTCAGAATGTATCAAAATGCAACACAGAATGGGTCATGAATTATTGCGAATCAATGCAACATTGGCAAATCGTCCCCTGAGTTCCAATGTGTTCTCTGTGCCATTTGGCACAGAGAACACAGTGGAACTCAGGGGACAAAATGATAATAGATTTTAAAAGAAGTCCCAAACAGGTCTGGCATTCCAGAAAATCAAGGATTGCAAAAAATTGCCCTGCTAAATTTTTTGTAGGTGTGCAATAGGTGTCCAACACTCCTGCACTCCTAAAGAATGCCAGGCCTGACAAATAACAATCTAATTATTCAACAGAGGTTGAACATTTTTCCATCTCACATTCTGTACCACTCATACAAAACTTGTTAACCTTCCTTTTTGGTTTTCCAAAGTTAAGTGATTTGGATCAATTGATTCTGAAGGGAAGACGAATCATTAACCAAATGAAACTTATAGGGAGAAACAGTTTCATTAAGGTTTTCATGGGGAAAACCATTTGGGAAATGGTGGGTCTGCCAAGTATAACATATGGTTCCAAAGTGGTACCCTTAAACCAGATGGCCGTAAAGAGCTTGGAAACCCTGCAGAACGATGCAGGCCGATGGATAACAGGGTCGGGTAATGCCGCAGCACTAGAAGCAACCAGGGGTGAGCTTGTGTGGATGAGGATCAAGGACAGGATAGACTTAATGAAACTTGGTTATCTTAATTATTTGGTAAATCTCCCCGACAGCCGATGGTGTGAAGTAATGTTCCAGAGAATTTTCAACTCAAATATCAAGACAGAGTGGATGGTCCAAGTGAGGGAGCTGATAGAGAACTACTCATTGGAGATATCTGAGCTAGACGTAGGGGCAAACCAGGGTAAAAAAATCGTCCCTGGAGCTGAGGGGAAAAATTGGGAAAAACAGTGAAAAGGAGTGCCAGATGTGTAATTTGGGCATGGTAGAGACCCTGGAACACTATCTTATAGAAAGCCCAAAATACCAGTCAAAAAGAATAAGATTCACTGGGAGTATGATGGGGAAGTGAGATGGGAGAATGAAGGACATGTGGTTAGTGAGACACTCAAAGGAGAGGGTTAATATGCTAATCAGAGAGATTGGGAAGAATGGGTCAAGGGATGTCATCAAGCAGTTCGTCTCCGAGTGCTGGGAGGAGAGAGGAAACATGAGAATAGGGAGGCAGTTGAGATTACAGGGGTAACTAAGGCCTTCTCACCCAAGCATCGTGACAAATCAGCGGGCGGCCAAAATGTTATTATTATTATTATTATTATTGTGAGAACTAACAAATTTTAACAGTTACGGGTTTTTCTCTTTTCATGCCCAATGTTTCCTTCACTCCCTCCATCTTTATGTATGAATTAAAATATTCTCATTTTGATCACAACTGTATTGATTTTTTTAGCATCAAGGAGGTTCTTTAGGCATTTATTCATAGTGAAATAAAACATGCATTGCAATCTTTTCATTTTCAAAACTAATTAGATATTTCAAAAAATTATTTAGTTGGTAAATGGCCCTAGATGGATGTTCGCTGAATATTTTGGTTTAACTATGTTAGTGATATTTTCCACCCACTCAGCTGTAGCCTGTTTTTAAAATTAGTGAATTAAAAGTCATTTTTTCACCTCAAAATTACTTTTTCGACTCGCCCTTTATCATTGATGTGTTAATCAAATTGCTGTGATACAGCAGGTATGCTACATCAACTACCAAAGTGTTTCATTTGTGTATTTTGACACTCTGATTTTTGGTTGAAAGTTGGGGTATCATAGTTCCTAACTGGTAGCATACTACATTATTTTTGATCATCAAAATTTGTTCATTGCCTAGTAACAATTTATGGGAGAGTGCCTGTAGGTACTCTCCCATACACTGTAACAAGGCAAATCTTTACAGATAAAATAATGTCCTTTCAACGATAATATGAAGCACATCCACTGAATATGAAGCCTTCGCCTTTAAGATGTGGTACAGCTCTTCATAAAGCCCAAATGTGGCTCTCAAGCGCACTATCAGTTAAGTCATGATGTCCACTTCCTTTGTTATTTGTTAATTCAAAACAGTGCACTGACTTTCAATCCTGAGGTATCACTGGCAAACCTGGCCAGATGATTTCCATACATGAAACTCTAAAACTTAATTAATTCTTTGGTGAAAGAGAAAAGTTACAGTTAACTGACTAAAAATTGGATTTTTGTTCTCTCTTCAAGTTCATTGATAACACAAGGCCATGGTTAATTAATTTTTTTGGTTTAACATTATTCGCCTCATTTGTTTTTTGACCTGAAATAATAATGCATTTTCTTTATTATTGGCTCCGCAAATGGTTCATCTCCTTTATAGGGCCAGGAGAATACATCATTTCATGTTTCTTCCTCATCCATTGAAATGCCAGATTATTGCCTCATTTTTGCCAGATTGCTATTGCAATCTGGCAATAATGAGGCAATAGTCAGGTGTTAATTAGGGGCTGACTAATAGTACAATTGGATATGGGCAATTCTGTATATAACCTTGGCCATTGAAATTTCTACTATCTGAGACAACCTGCATGTAAACATGAAAGGAAGCAGTGTGTTAGAGCAAAATGATAAAATATGCATCTTGTTGAAATTGATATATTGCACCATTTCTCCACGAGGATATATTCAATAATAACCTCATTCTGCATATTCTTCTGATAACCTGGAATAACAGCACTATACTGAAGATTAACTAACCATTGCCCAATGTCCTTTCACTGCTTAACTGCTAAATAATTTTTCAAAGATGATTTGTAAAATGAGTATTTTTTTCAATGATTCTATCCTATCAGGAAGTGGTGCCTAAAATAGTTTAGCAATATGTTATTCATAAATAATTGTTTATTACCATTTATTGTAGAGTACCTCTCAGCTCTCTCCAATAAATTGTAACAAACAATTTTATATATAATTTTCTTTTCTTTTTCTACTCTTCGATCAACAACATGTTAATGCATATATTATGCAGTAAAGCCACTGAAGTGGCTTTAAGCACTTTTCAGAAGAGTCATGATAGCGGCTTTCAGCACTCAACCAGTTAAACAATGTTTTACTACCCCGGTCCTTGCACATTTGCAAATTTTCCCAAAAGTAAGTGATTTTTAAAATCAGTGCACCAAGAGCCGAGATATTCTCTCTGGTAGATTACCGTTAGGATGAATTATGAAGAAATAAGCTACTCACCTCAGATATGTTTCAGGCAAGTGTTGGGCACCAATATGTGGATGTGTGATAGTGCACAATGTGCACACAACACTTAAAACACATAGACATGTATGAGTATTGCCTCCATGACTCCGTGCTCTTATATTGGCCTGTGATCACTCATCTCAAAATATCAGGTCTGATTTGAACAGGCCTTAAAATCTGTCCCTATTCATGAGAATTAGTTTTGATTCTTGCAGACTCCTACCAAAAGAATAAATTTTCAGTTCTTCAGTAAGTTAGAATATATATGAAAATAATCTTACACCCTTGTGAGTGTATTAATCAATCCATTTCCAGGCCATAAAATTTGAGAGGAACGATTTTGTCTTTCCTCTGGTGGCAATCTAAGTGAAAAAACACATAATCGAAAAGTTGTTTGTCTGGAACCACAAACAGTTCGTCAAAAAGTAAGTTGTGTCTTATCATCTTATTTGATGGCACTCTTTCAAAAAGTTCCTGTGGGAAGCACCCTCTCTTCAATGTTCAAACTCCCAAAGACAGCTGATGCCCCCTGTGCTTGTCTCAGATACTTTCATACAGCAGGGCTATCATGGATGAGTCAAAATCCAGGGGTTGTCAATTTTTCCACGCATATAATTCAGAGATGATCCACTATGACACCTAGCAAATAGCAAAATTTCTACCAATGAAGCACCGGGATTACCCTGGTGCTTCATTGGTGGAAATTTCGTTAGGTGTCATATTGGATCATCTCAAAATTATATACATGGAAAAAATGCCCACCCAAAGATTTTGACCCATCCATGATGGCTGTACTTTAATCAGTACTCTTTATTACCTGTATATCTAGATGAACGGTAAATAGATTATCACAAAATTTGGGATTTTATTCTCTGCATTTCCCATACTAAAAATGAAACATCATATTTACTTGACTTTAACCCTTAAGGGCCTAGTTCCTTATTTGGTGAGTTTCTTGTTTTATATACATGTACTACACCCATTTTACTAATGATCACCCACTATTCATCGACATAATTTGTACAGGAAAGGAAAATGTGAACATTATTTGTTTAATTATAATGGAGCAATGACACTTTTAACAGTATGGATAATTTTATCTAAGGTACATGTAATGACTAAACTTCCAGCACTGTCCACAAATGTTGCCAAGCAAATTTGATTATTTTTACAACTTTTGCCTTGAAAACATAGCTTATGACCCCTCATTGCAACGTGCTTGTTGAAATCGCTTCAACAAGGATCATAAGCTATGATTCCAAGGCAAAAAATGAAAATGTTCAGAGAATCAGGAAAAGTATTTTATTTGCAGTTGTTGTCTGGTGTTTGTATTAGGTAAACGGTAAATAAAATATAAGAGAAGATTAATTCAATTCCACTTCTGAACCAACACACAACCTTATTACATGTACATTGAATTGACTGCTGATGTCATTCCTATATTAAACATGTTATGAATGATATTTTCTGGAATGAGCTATTTGGTGGTATGTTATCTCTATGATGAATCTTGTTTGACAGGTTTTATGAAATTCTTACGAACAAGATATATTTATTACATTAGTACCGTGTATTGGATGTGTGTCCTGAAGTCAAATAGGTCTGTAAACAAGGGGAATTAGGTGATTATCAGGGTAGAGCTTATATGTCAATGAGAATCCGAGAATCAATTCATGCAAAGATTTATGCAAACAAAACCAGTGAGAATGCATGTCGATTCTAGTTGCACCTCTGCTAGGATTCGTGTGAAAAAAAATTGAGTCAATTTAACCCTTTATCTAACATAGCGACAGCAAATTAACCAATACAAAGCTAAAATGACGTGAAATATCCTGACACACCGTCAGTAAAATTGTATAAATATGGCTGCCAGTGGGACCGGCTCAATGAACCAACCCCAATGACATCCATATTTGTAAGTTTTTTTTGGTAAATATTATATATTTTTTTAAAAATTATCAAATTTGGTTCTTGTTTTAAAAATTAAAAAGCTGTATTAGGTAAAGTGTTATAATAACATGTGTTATCAATGTACAATAGGGGTTCAACCATGGTGGCCTCATGGGATCCTGGGACACTCATAGCTGGTATGGATTCTCACAACCAGTTTTGCGAGAATCCAAATGGATTCTCCCAAATTTAGATGAAATATGAGCCCTGCAGGATAATTTCTCAACATATCACATGATTTTAACAGTTGTTTCTCTATAACCTACATTCAGTTTACAGGTGAAATTTGTACTGAAGGTATTGGAGATTCTTTTGAGTGTCTATGGGGGCTGAATATGGGGACCCTTTCCCAATGGCATATTGGCATGATTTTTCCCAGTTCAATCCAAACATTTTTCAATCTCAGATCTCATCCAAATGAAAATTTAATTAAAAAAAACTAAAAACAAAACAGGTGCCTCAATAGGCTGCTTTCAGATATATTTTCAAGTTACGTCCCACAAACCTTGTCAGTTGTTTCTAGGCTGGCCTTGACTGATTATATACACAGCCAAGACTTGCCTAGATGCATGGCAAAGCCACAGAATATAGATTGTTGAAGGGTTGCAAAATGCTTTAATATTGTGAATTATCTTCCAGCATTGGGGGTGCGGTGGCGTTGTAGTAACTGGTTCTCGCTAGATCACCAAAGTTGAGCCCAGTTAGTCCTTGGATGGGTGACTGTCTGAGTGATCGATTCGTACTTCCGCATTGTGTCCTTGGGCAAGGCACTTCACCTTGATTGTCCACATGGGGGCACGATGATGCCATGTACTGAGGCGTACTGCTCGTCGATGGTGCACGTGTCTTCAACCAATCTAATCCTGCCTGTGCTGAAGTGCAAAGTTACAATGTTGGGGAGCTGCTCGTCGCTGCTCGTTGGTTCTCTGCGGGTACTCCAGGTTCCTCCACCCGTAAAACTGTCACCGACACAATATGACCTTGGCTGTTAAAGTGTTGTTGAACTCCAATAAATAAATATATCTTCCAACATTTCATTGAACATGAACAATTTATTTAATAGAGATTACAGAGACTGATCATTATTTCATGTAACTGTTTGTCATAAAACTTACTACATGTAATACATATGTAGTAGCTTCTGTATTATTGTTATCAATGCAATTTGAAGGTAACATTTCTTAATCTTTGTGTTTCTTGTTCAAAACAAATGCCCAATTGGAGCCTTCTCAAAGCAAATTTTCCCAATTGCATGGGTCCCTGATCCTTTCATAAAGAGGACAGAAGAATATCTGAGTATGGTAAATGCTAAATGGTTTGGTGTTTGGAAGCTCTATTGGATTAGCAGAGTTATCTATTAAGAGATATGCAATTGGTTTCACTGCATCGGTTATTCAGTAATTTAGAATTTGAGAGTACCATTATCAGCGCAACCAGTAAACCGGGCTTATATTTCATCTAAATTTAGGAGAATCCATTTGATTCTCACGAAAATAGTTGCAAGAATCCATAGTGCCTATGACTGTCCCAGGTTCCCATGAGGCCACCATGGTTGAACCCCTGATGTATACTGATAACACATGTTAACCCTGTACCCAACACAGGTTTTAAATTTTGAAAACATAAACTGAATTTGATAATATTGTAAAAATAAACAATATTTACCAATAAAACCCTACAATGAAAGTGTCAGTGACACTGTAGCTCAACTTGTTAAGACATGTACATGTATAGTATGTGACACAGCAATGACAAACATCTAAGTAATGACCTGATAACAAAGGTACATATAAAGTATTGTAACGGTCTGTACATAAATACTGACCGTAGCCTGTAATAAATGTATAGGTAAAGTATTGTAAAGGTGGGTGACAGTCAGATGCTAAACTAGAAAAGAAATCTTTGAGTCCCAGAGTGGGTCTGACTGAACTCCAAAATATTTGTTCTCATAGCACAGTGATAACAAAGGCAGCCCAAAACACACTCGTTCCTGTCCCAAGATGAAAACAAAGGTACCCAAGAAGTTTCGTGAAGATCAGTTCATAAATACGAGCTGTATAGAAGTTGTGACAAAAAACTGATTGGACCTAATTTCGGTACAAAATGGCCACTGGCAGCCATCTTGAATTTTGGACTGCACCCAGAAACACTTGTTCTCGTTCCAAGGTGATAACAAAGGTGCCCAAGAAGTTTTGTGAAGATCGGTTGATAAATACAGCCTCTAGCCTGAGCCGTATTGACATGTGCACTTACAGTGTATAAGTAGCACTGAATAAATCAAAGTTCATCTAATTTGTATAATTTCTGCACGAGAAAAAACCCGTACTATATGTGATGTATTCCATGTTACTAAACATTCATACAAAAATTTATTCAAATCAGAACTTTCATACAGAAGTTCTGTACAAAAGACTGATTGCACTAATTTTGGTACAAAATGGCTACTGGTGGCCATCTTGATTTTGGACCACACCCAAAACACCCGTTCTCATCCCACGGTGATAACAAAGGTACCCAAGAAGTTTCGTAAAGATCGGTTCATAAATACGGCCTCTAGCCTGAGCCGTATAGAAGTTGTGTACAAAAAAACTGATTGGACCTAATTTCGGTACAAAATGGCCACAGGCAGCCATCTTGAATTTTGGACCGCAGCCAGAAACACTCGTTCTCGTCCCAAGGTGATAACAAAGGTACCCAGGACGTTTCGTGAAGATCGATTCATAAATACAGACTCTAGCCCGAGCCGTATTGACATGTGTACTTACTGTGTGTAAGTAGCACTGAAAAAATCAAAGTTCATCTAATTTGCATAATTTCTGCACTAGAAAAAAACCTGTATTATATGTGATGTATCCCATGGTACTAAACATTCACAAAAAGAATTATTCAAATCAGCGCTTTCATATGGAAGTTCTGTGCAAAAATCTGATTGCACCTAATTTTGTACAAAATGGCTGCCATCGGCCATCTTGAATTTCCGACCGGACCCCAAAACACTCTTTCTCGTCCCACGGTGATACCAAAGGTACCCAAGAAGTTTCGTAAAGATCGGTTCATAAATACGGCCTCTAGCCCGAGCCGTATTGGCATTTGCACTTACAGTGCTGAAAGTAACACTAAATACATCAAAGTTAGTCTAATTTGCATAAGTTACGCACGAGAAAAAAACCTGTATTATATGTGATGTATCCCATGTTACTAAACACTCATACAAAAAAATATTCAAATCAGCGCTTTCATATGGAAGTTCTGCGCAAAAATTTGATTGCACCTAATTTTTAGCTTAACTTGACATAGTCAAGATAAGCTATTGCCATCACGCATGCGGAAGTCTGTTAGTCTGTGAGTCTGTGAGTCTGTTAGTCTGTGAGTCTGTGAGTCTGTGACGTCTGTTCACATTTTCCTTTAGCACGGGCTACACCCCGCAGTTCTTGTCTGATCGTCACGAAATTTCATATACAGGTTTGAGGTCATGTCTCGATGAGAACGTCCCCTTTTGGTCGCGATCGGGCAACCGGTATGGCTGCCCGAGCCCAAAACCCGAAAACCATTAGCACAGTCTACAGGTCGTATTTATGAAGGGATTTCATTGTAACTTGAAAGGATGCCTCTGTATAATGCCTAGATGAGAAAGTCCCCTTTTGGGCATGATCTATCGACCGTGATGGCTGCCCAAGCCCGAAACCCAAAAACTTTTAGCACAGTCTGCAGGTCATGTTTAATGTGGAGGGATTTCATTGTAACTTGGTAGGATGACTCCTTATGATGTCTAGATGAGAATTTCCCCATTTGGGCATGATCTGCCAACCGTGACGACTGCCCGAGCCCAAAACCCGAAAACCTTTACTACAGTCTACAGGTCATATTTATTGAGGAATTTCATTGTAACTTGGTGGGTTGACTTCATACAATGTCTAGATGAGAAAGTCACCTTTTGGGCGTGATTGGGCTACTGTGACGGCTACAGGGGCCCAAAGCCCGAAAACATTTAGCACAGTCTAGAGGTCATATTTATGAAGGGATTTCATTGTAACTTGGTAGGATGACTCCAAATAATGTCTAGATGAGAACGTCCCATTTTGATCGCGATCATGCAGCCTTGATGGGTGCCCGAGCCCAAAAACCTTTAGCATAAGCAAAAGGTCATATTTATGGAAGGATTTCATTGTAACCTGTTAGGTTGACTCCATGTAATGCCTAGATGATGAAATCCCCTTTTGGTAGTGATTGGTCAGTTGAGATGGCTACTAGTGCCCGAAGCCCGAAAACCTTGAGCACAGTCTACAGGTCATATTTATGAAGGGATTTCATTGTAACTTCTTAGGATCACTCCAGATGATGCCCAGATGAGATTGTCCCCTATGGTTGCGATCATTCAGCCATGATGGATGCCCGAGCCCGAAGCCCGAAAACCTTTAGCACAGTCTGCAGGTCATATTTATGAAGGGATTTCATTGTAACTTGGTAGGTTAACTTCATATAATGTCTAGATGAGAACGTCCTCTTTTGGACATGATTGGGCTACTGTGACGGCTAAAGGTGCCCGAAGCCCAAAAACCTTTAGCACAGTCTACAGGTCATATTTATGAGGGGATTTTATTGTAACTTGGCAGGATGACTCCAAATAATGTCTAGATGAGAACGTCCCATTTTGGCCATGATCATTCAGCCTTGATGGGTGCCCGAGCCCAAAAACCTTTAGCATAGGCAAAAGGTTATATTTATAGAAGGATTTCATTGTAACCTGTTAGGTTGACTCCATATAATGCCTAGATGATGACATGTATCCCCTTTTGGTCGTGATTGACCAACTGTGATGGCTACAGGTGCCCGAAGCCCGAAAACCTTGAGCACAGTCTACAGGTCATATTTATGAAGGGATTTCATTGTAACTTCGCAGGATCACTCCAGATGATGCCCAGATGAGATTGTCCCCTTTGGTTGCGATCATTCAACCATGATGGCTGCCCGAGCCCGAAGCCCGAAAACCTTTAGCACAGTCTACAGGTCATATTTATGGGGGGATTTCATTGTAACTTGGTAGGATGACTCCAAATAATGTCTAGATGAGAACATCCCATTTTGGCCATGATCATTCAGCCTTGATGGGTGCCCGAGCCCCAAAACCTTTAGCATAGGCAAAAGGTTATATTTATAGAAGGATTTCATTGTAACCTGTAAGGTTGACACCATATAATGCCTAGATGATGACATCCCCTTTTGGTCATGATTGGTCAACTGTGATGGCTACAGGTGCCCGAAGCCCGAAAACCATGAGCACAGTCTACAGGTCATATTTATGAAGGGATTTCATTGTAACTTCGCAGGATCACTCCCGATGATGCCCAGATGAGATTGTCCCCTTTGGTTGCGATCATTCAGCCATGATGGATGCCCGAGCCCGAAGCCCGAAAACTTTAAGCACAGTCTACAGGTCATATTTATGAAGGGATTTCATTGTAACTTGGTAGGTCGACTTCATATAATGTCTAGATGAGAACATCCCCTTTTGGACATGATTGGGCAACTTTGACGGCTAAAGGTGCCTGAAGCCCGAAAACCTTTTGCACTGTCTACAGGTCATATTTATGAAGGGATTTCGTTGTAACTTGGTAGGATGACTCTAAATAATGTCGAAATGAGAACGTCCCATTTTGGCCATGATCATTCAGCCTTGATGGTTGCCCGAGCCCAAAAACCTTTAGCATAGGCAAAAGGTTATATTTATAGAAGGATTTCATTGTAACCTGTTAGGTTGACTCCATATAATGCCTAGATGATGACATCCCCTTTTGGTCGTGATTGGTCAACTGTGATGGCTACAGGTGCCCGAAGCCCGAAAACCTTGAGCACAGTCTACAGGTCATATTTATGAAGAGATTTCATTGTAACTTCGCAGGATCACTCCCGATGATGCCCAGATGAGATTGTCCCCTTTGGTTGCGATCATTCAACCATGATGGCTGCCCGAGCCCGAAGCCCTAAAACTTTACGCACAGTCTACAGGTCATATTTATGAAGGGATTTCATTGTAACTTGGTAGGTTGACTTCATATAATGTCTAGATGAGAACGTCCCCTTTTGGACATGATTGGGCAACTTTGACGGCTAAAGGTGCCCGAAGCCCGAAAACCTTTTGCACTGTCTACAGGTCATATTTATGAAGGGATTTCATTGTAACTTGGTAGGATGACTCCAAATAATGTCTAGATGAGAACGTCCCATTTTGGTCGTGATCATTCAGCCTTGATGGTTGCCCGAGCCCAAAAACCTTTAGCATAGGCAAAAGGTTATATTTATAGAAGGATTTCATTGTAACCTGTTAGGTTGACTCCATATAATGCCTAGATGATGACATCCCCTTTTGGTCGTGATTGGTCAACTGCGATGGCTACAGGTGCCCGAAGCCCGAAAACCTTGAGCACAGTCTACAGGTCATATTTATGAAGGGATTTCATTGTAACTTCGCAGGATCACTCCAGATGATGCCCAGATGAGATTGTTCCCTTTGGTTGCGATCATTCAACCATGATGGCTGCCCGAGCCCGAAGCCCGAAAACCTTAAGCACAGTCTGCAGGTCATATTTTTGAAGGGATTTCATTGTAACTTGGTAGGTTGACTTCTTACAATGTCTAGATGAGAACGTCCCCTTTTGGACATGATTGGGCAACTTTGACGGCTTAAGGTGCCCGAAGCCCGAAAACCTTTTGCACTGTCTACAGGTCATATTTATGAAGGGATTTCATTGTAACTTGGTAGGATGACTCCAAATAATGTCTAGGTGAGAACGTCCCATTTTGGCCGTGATCATTCAACCTTGATGGGTGCCCGAGCCCAAAAACATTTAGCATAGGCAAAAGGTTATATTTATAGAAGGATTTCATTGTAACCTGTTAGGTTGACTCCATATAATGCCTAGATGATGACATCCCTTTTTGGTCGTGATTGGTCAACTGTGATGGCTACAGGTGCCCGAAGCCCGAAAACCTTGAGCACAGTCTACAGGTAATATTTATGAAGGGATTTCATTGTAACTTCGCAGGATGACTCCAGATGATGCCCAGATGAGATTGTCCCCTTTGGTTGCGATCATTCAACCATGATGGCCGCCCGAGCCCAAAGCCCGAAAACCTTTAGGACAGTCTACAGGTCATATTTTTGAAGGGATTTCATTGTAACTTGTTAGGTTGACTTCATATAATGTCTAGATGAGAACGTCCCCTTTTGGACATGAGTGGGCTACTGTGACGGCTAAAGGTGCCCGAAGCCTGAAAGCCTTTAGCACAGTCTACAGGTCATATTTATGAGGGGATTTCATTGTAACTTGGTAGGATGACTCCAAATAATGTCTAGATGAGAACGTCCCATTTTGATTGCGATCCTTCAGCCTTGATGGGTACCCGAGCCCAAAAACCTTTAGTATAGGTAAAAGGTCATATTTATGGAAGTATTTCATTGTAACCTGTTAGGTTGACTCCATATAATGCCTAGATGATGACATCCCCTTTTGGTCGTGATTGGTCAACTGTGATGGCTACAGGTGCCCGAAGCCCGAAAACCTTGAGCACAGTCTACAGGTCACATTTATGAAGGGATTTCATTGTAACTTCGTAGGATCACTCCAGATGATGCCCAGATGAGATTGTCCCCTTTGGTTGCGATCATTCAACCATGATGGCTGCCCGAGCCCGAAGCCCGGAAACCTTAAGCACAGTCTACAGGTCATATTTATGAAGCGATTTCATTGTAACTTGGTAGATTGACTTCATATAACGTCTAGATGAGAACGTCCCCTTTTGGGCATGATTGGGCAACTTTGACGGCTAAAGGTGCCCGAAGCCCGAAAACATTTTGCACAGGTCATATTTATGAAGGGATTTCATTGTAACTTGGTAGGAGGACTCCAAATAATGTCTAGATGAGAACGTCCCATTTTGGCCGTGATCATTCAGCCTTGATGGGTGCCCAAGCCCAAAAACCTTTAGCATAGGCAAAAGGTTATATTTATAGAAGGATTTCATTGTAACCTGTTAGGTTGACTCCATATAATGCCTAGATGATGACATCCCCTTTTGGTTGTGATTGGTCAACTGTGATGGCTACAGGTGCCCGAAGCCCGAAAACCTTGAGTACAGTCTACAGGTGATATTTATGAAGGGATTTCATTGTAACTTCGCAGGATCACTCCAGATGATGTCCAGATGAGACTGTCCCCTTTGGTTGCGATCATTCAACCATGATGGCTGCCCGAGCCCGAAACCCGAAAACCTTTAGCACAGTCTACAGGTCATATTTATGAAGGGATTTCATTGTAACTTGGTAGGTTGACTTCATATAATGTCTAGATGAGGACGTCCCCTTTTGGACACGATTGGGCAACTGTGACCGCTTCAGGGGCCCAAAGCCCGAAAACCTTTAGAACAGTCTACAGGTCATAATTATGAAGGGATTTCATTGTAGCTTGGTAGGATGACTCCAAATAGTGTCCAGATGAGAATGTCCCCTTTTCGTTGCGATCATTCAACCATGATGGCTGCCTGAGCCCAAAGCCCAAAAACCTTTAGCACAGTCTACAGGTCATATTTATTAAGGGATTTCATTGTAACTTGGTAGATTGACTTCATATAATGTCTAGTTGAGAACGTCCCCTTTGGATGCAATTGGGAAACTGACAGCTAGAGGGGCCCGGAGCCCGAAAACCTTTAGCATAGTCTACAGGCCATATTTATGAGGGGATTTTAATGTAACTTGATAGGATGACTCGTTTTGGAATAATGTCAGTGTAACTTGGTAACTTTTGTTGATATACGTTAACTGTGAGGGCCACATACATTAACTGTGAGGTCATATTAACCCACCCCTCGGCTCTTTAGTACAGTGTACAGCTAATATTATTTTTATCATAAACATAGCACACAGGGAACAGAAATGAACATATTCCCAATTATCTTAATTCTTGTCTTATTTCATAATCCTTTCATAAACATTGAACATTATCCTTTTCATCAAACACAACACACAAGTTAAGCTACAGTGTCATTGACACTTTCATTTTGTATAAAGTGGGTGCCAGCGGCCAACTTGAATTTCGGATTGAACCCCAAAACACTTGTTCTCGTCCCACGGTCATAACAAAGGTACCCAAGAAGTTTCGTAAAGATGGGTTCATAAATAAATGCGGCCTCTAGCCCGAGCTGTATTGAATTGCTGACGGACAGATGGACGACTGGCCATGGCATAAGCTCAAATTTGGCTTTCCCAAAGTAGAGCTAAAATGGATGTCATTGGAACTGGCTCATTGAGCTGGTTTGGACGACCGCCATATTTTTACAATTGTTTTGACAAAGTGTCAGGATAATTTCAGGCCATCTTAGCCTTATATTGTTTAAATTGACTCAATTCTTTTCACCAAGGCTTGAAATAAGTTGTGGGACAAGGGCAATGGCTGACACCAAACTTACTTTGACCTTCACACTTCGAAATCCATGACATTTTGACCGACGCAAAATTCTGCTGTTTTAAAATCTGAGTTTAAAAAACACTGGTAATTCAGTATAAACTAAAATTCCCTTGCAAATTAACAAGTCATTCCCTCATTTATTAGTCACCATATGTCAATTTATGATGTGTAAAGCAAAATGTTGAAAATAACCTGCACCAAATTAAAATAACCTGTACCAAGTACTTGGGGCAGGCCATTTTGACCTGCACTGGAAAAAAAATTATTTTGAGCCTTGCTTTTCACGCAATACTAACAGAGGTGCAGCAAGAATCTATGTGGATTCTTGCTGGTTTTGTTGTGCGAATCTTTACATGAATCGATTCTCAGATTCTCGTCGAAATATAAGCCCTGCAGTAAATATTTCACATTAAATAATAAACCTCATATTTATACACTAACTCACATTTTGCTAAGGATCACTCATACATATCTACATACTGATACATAAAAGATCAAATATTTAGAGTTTAAAGTTTGTTTGTTTGTTCATTGGGGTTTAACTCTTTGCATGCTGCTGGCAGATATTCCTGTCCAACACAGGGTTTCTCTTGTCACTGACATTAGGATAATTTGGGCATATTTAAACATATTTTTCCCTGTAAATTGAATGGATTTTTTCACCAATGATTTCTTGTTATATTTAGATTAATTTTTCATCAACTCTAGTCATGACTGCTTTACAGCAGCCATGACTAGATTTGATGACAAATATCTTGACAATACTCAGCGGGCTAAGAGTTAATCATTAAATGGCACTTTTAACAGCTTGGATCATATCATGTCCGACTATTTGTATATATTTTCGGTACTTGAGTTTAACCCTTAAGGGCTTACAGTTGAAACTAGAAGTCCCATGACTGTATTGCGTATTATTTTGAAGTAACAGCAGGCTTAGTAAGTACACTTTTGACCCTATCAAACTGCACCATTAGCATAACTCAATTACTGTAGAAAAACAGTGTGCCCAACAATTTTATACTAGTAAATAGAGATCATTAACATCATTCCTAAACTCTACTGAGATATATGTAGATGTAATGGCATAATAGATATTAAAATTTGATTGACTGCATATACAGAATGAAGAGAGTGGATTACTACTTAATCGCATAGCCATATTTTCCCCACTCGAAAAATGTATTTACAATTATTCATAACAATACTTGTGTAAGAAATACTCGCAAAGTTCCATAACATGGACCACCTGGTGAATCCCAGTTGTCCATGTGATTAAAGTTTGCAAGTGCTTCTTGGGTTTTGTCCTCAGAAGTTGTAAGTAAGTTCTAAGTGAAAAATCTAATCCACAGCGATTTAGTAGTGATCCACCCTCCACATACTGTAGTCTCAATATTTTCTTTATATTTGCTTGGTTCAGTTTGTCATTTTACTACCGACCTCGTCAGTAGTGCATTATATTTTGCATTGCACAGAGCAAATGCTGTTGTGTTTTTCAGACTACAGTGGAGCCCACTTAATTGGATATCTTTTAACTGAATAACACTGTTAATTGAATATAATTTCTCATCACAAAACCATTTACCATACCTCCAGTACAAATTTGACCTGTTAATTGAATGTAGGTAATGGAGTAAACTCCTGTTAATTGAATAAAAAATCTTGTAACCTGTCAAGAAATTTCCCTGACTCTCCCGGTTTTCTTTTGTTTATAGACCTATTTGGCCTCAGTACATCCAGTACAGGCATTTAATCTATTATATCTTGTTTGACAGATCTCATGAAGCTCTGTCAAACAAGATATGGTAGAATAAATGGTAAGTTTATCTCTGGAATACAGGAAAGTGACACAATCCTTGTTAATTGAATACTCCTGTTAATTGAATAATTTTCATTGGAAAAGTGGCTATTCAATTATCAGGGTTCCACTGTTCATGTACTTCATTTTTCTGCAGTAAGGAGCGCATTAAATAACAAGCATTTTCTGCGCTAAGTGTGACAGGACTTCTAGTTTCAACTGTAGTTTATACATATAGTTCGGTGAGTTTGCTTCTCTCACATGAATAACAACAGGCTTTTGATGGTGTTGCTGGTGTAAATTACGGTACATTGGAAGGGGTTTCTAGTGAAGTCTTGGCTGCCTATACAGGCAACCAAGACTTCACTAGCCCTTACTGCTGAGTCATAATGTTGTTACTTATTGTGAACGACCAAAAAATAAGAGTTCTGCAGGTCTTTAAGGACACATAGAATCTATACCAAGCAGTTTTTTATTTTAAAATTGCTGTGTACTGTCCGCTACCATTTGAAGTGGAGCGTGCTGTTGTTGAGTCCCTGCATGCATAGGAAATTTGTTTTAAAGAAAAATATCAATGAACATCTCTACACCATGCACTTCACTGGGACTGTAGGAATTCAAAAAACTAGGACCTGATTTTTCGAATAAGCCTTTCGCAGCAGTAATCAAATTTATTTGAGTTCAGTGTAATACATGAAATGTAACTTCAATGAGTGAAAAGGCAGTGAGCATTACTGGCCTTTGAAGTTTGTTGAATATTGTTGCTTATGTACCAATTCTCAGAAGGGTGAAGTTTGATTACTTCTTGGAATGCTACAGCTTACAATTCATGGTGTTTTGTTGATATTATCATGCACACTCATTGTATTATTTGACCTATTTCCCACTCAAGCCCGAAAATAAGCAGACTGTCATCTGCAAAATGAGGTCCACAGAGGGGGATTTAGTGATGCTACCCTGCATAGCAGGGTAGCATCACTAAATTTACCCTCTGTGAACCTCAATCTGAATCAGGGTCTCAGACGTAAACAGAAAGAGGTACCCAGAGGATTAATTGGCCCACTGTATGGGATAGCATCATCAAATTCACCCTCTGGGGACCTCATTCTGCAAATGTGAGACTGTTTATTTTCAGTCCTGTTCCCACTAACAAATTTTAACCCTTTACAGAAAACACATTATATCAAAATTTGTTATTTTAATTTTTTTTTTACCTAATTCTTAAAATAATTTCAACAAAATTATATTATGTGACCCTTCATTGGAACGACCTCAGTCAAGGAGTGGTCACATTATATGGTTTTGTTGAATTCTTTGAATATTTTCTACTGCACAATTTGTATACCATGAGGAAGATGCATCTGTTTCGTTAGGTAAGGACTAATCACTGACTAGGTGGAACTGAGGCACGCTGATGTCTACTCACAAAAATTAAAAATTGCAGGTGTGCTGGCACACAAGAGCGGCAGCTCAACCCTAAATCGAAAGACTGAAAGCAGCCATGACTAGATGCGATGAAAAATGTTTTAAAGTATACTCAGCAGGTTGACACAACTCTCCGTACTCTGCAAGATGCCTAAAAAACAATATTTTCAGCAGCAGACATTTCCCATAATGGAGCTGGAAATTTAGCTAACTACATGTATATCTGGTTTGATAGAGCTCATTGAGCTCTGTCAAATCAAGATATAATTGGTTAAATGTTTAGGACAACGAGTGTAAAATATCATCGCAAAGATTTCTATTAAATTACCAGTGTGTTGGGGTTAAACATACTTTTATGTTGTATTATTCCAGGATACATACCCTGATAACTTGCTGTCAGCGGTGTTCAGTGCAGTTTTGGAGGAAACCAAGTTGGATCCCAGACTTGTGGGTGATATTTGTGTTGGTAAGATTTTTGTTAGTACATGTAGTATTGGTGATACAGATTTCACTGGGTAGGTTGGTGCATAACCACATCCTTGGTCGTACTCAGGGGGGAGCATGTGCCAACCACTCCACCTCCACCAAGGGTTACATATTATTACCACTTTAGTGGACGTTCTCTGATATATTAACTGAGTTTAGTAAGGCAGTAAAACTCTGTAATTCATGGCATCTTGCAATCAGAAACGATCGGCAGGCAGTTAATGAAAACAAAATCCATTAATGGCCCATCTCCTGTTTCTGGTCTTGGTAATAATGGTAATAACCTGATTTTGTCAGGTGCCCCTGTTTATTTACAGCCAGTGAGAAATAATTATCAGCCCTCTGGTTAATTAATTAATGACTTCATCTTGGGCTGTTAATAAGTCCTTGGGCTGTTAATCATTCCTCTTTGACCATTAATATAACAATAACATGAGTTTGGCAGGCGTTAACGGCCCAAGAGGAATGAATAACAGCCCAAGGGTTTATTATGAAGTCTTGTGCCGTTAATAACCCAAAGGGCTGTTATTCAGTCCTCAATGGCTGTTAATGAACCAGGACGATCGACAAAATCATGTTATTACTCTTATTACCATGACCCGAAGTGGGTGACAGGCTGTTAATGAGTTTTGTTTTCATTAATGCCCACCGCTCACTTCAAGTTGCATGACGATGTGAATTACCGCCCCACTAAACTCTGTTAATATACTAGAGAACATCTGCTAAAGTGGTAATAATGAACCATAATGCCCTACAAACTCGTGTTATTGTTGTACATGTATTATTCAACAGTACTGTTATGCCTTATAAATAAAGAAGGGACACAAAAACAATGTTGCAAACTCAGTTCAAAGAATGTTTGATTGTTGAAACCCAATTTTAGGTTTCAGGTTGCTTAACTGTTGTGTACATAGGCCTCATGGGCCCTTGGCCCAGATACAACAAATCAGTACCCATCAGTGAAGCCATTAACAGGGTTCTACACACTTATTTTTAGAAAGGGTCCTGGCCCCTTCCAATTTTGGAAACTCTGCAATGTAACAACCTAAATTGCGAATTCCTTTTACATGTTTTTACTAAGAAAACTATCCTTTTAGTAACTGTTGTCTGCTGTAGGAACCTAGTGGAGTGCAGCCATGAACAGATTTGATGGAAGCAGCCATTTGATTTGAAGCAGTCATGAACAGATTTGATGGAATGGATATTCACTTCCATGGGAACCTGTGCACCTGCAATTATAGTTTTATCGGCCTTTTTTCCAGAGTTGTGTCCCTTTTCATCTTAGGATAATCATGGTAGTAAGGGTGGAGTGGGATATCGACAGGACCATCTTGGACAGTCACACCTCTAGTATTATTTGAGTTCGATAAAATGCATGAAATGAAACTTCAATGGAGCAATCATTAATCAATCAGATGATTTTTCATAGCATGCATGAGCGAAAAGGCAGTGAGTAGCATTAATGTCCATTGAGGTTTGTTGAATTATGTTGTTTGCATACCAATTATTGGTAAATGAAGTTTGATTAGTTTAAAGTCTTGGATTACTACAGCTTATAGAGTACATGGAGGGTGTATGATCACTAAATCACCTGCAGAGTGGAGATTCCACCCGAGCAATAATTGCAAATTTGTTGCAAAGCATAAGAAGCTGAGCAAATTTTCAGCCAATGGACCTCTGGATTAAACCCGGAGGTCGATTGGCTGAATCATTGCTTGTGTTTTTTGTCAATATGTACACAATTTGAAAGTTATAGCTTGGGTGATAACTCCATTCCATGGGTGATTTAGTTACAATCCACTCTCCACGTACTGTAGTTAATGGTGTATTGTTCATATTTTTGTGCATGCATTGTATTATTTGACCTATTTTCCCCACGAACAGATTAGAACACTTACAGAAAACTCAATATCAAAATTTGTTATTTTAATTTTTTCCCCCACTTCTTAAAAAATTTCCAACAAAACCATATCATGTAACCCCTCATTGGAACGAGCTTGATGAGCTTGTTCAAATGGAGGTGGAGGGTTGGGGGCACATGATATGGTTTTGTTGAACTTTTAAAAAGTTTTTTCTACTGCACAATTTGTATATTATGTGGAAGATGTAGCCCATTCGTTACATAAGGGTTAATCGCTTGCTAGGTGGAACGAGGCGGGCTGTTGTCTACTCGCAAAAAGTTAAAGTTGCAGGTGCAGTGGCACACAAGAGCAACAACTCTACTTAAAATCCAAAGACTGCAGAGGATTGGAAAATGATCCAATTCCTGTTAATTGAATATTTTTCTATGGCAAAGTAGCTATTCAATTAACAGGGTTCTACTGTAGTGTGAAGCCACAAGATATACATGAAGGCGGTCAGTGTGTTGCAAATATATATTTAATTCTCTCTGGCTAAAAGGTTGTTACACACTAAATGTGATGTGATCATTGTGCATGATGCAATAAAGTACTGGTAATAGTTACCAATTTTACTTTACAGTTTAGAATGTCGACAAGCCATGATGACTCTGATTTGGACTTTGCTGTACAACTTTGTTAACAAGCGAATTTATTTATTTATTTGGGTTT
The DNA here is from genome assembly GCA_031216915.1 of Pictodentalium vernedei. NCBI lineage: Eukaryota > Metazoa > Mollusca > Scaphopoda > Dentaliida > Dentaliidae > Pictodentalium > Pictodentalium vernedei. The sequence goes on along the minus strand of CM062288.1, from coordinate 162,033,159 downwards.
AATGACACTTTCGACAGCCAGGGTCACCTTGTGTTGGACAGTTTTATGGATGGAGGAATCCGGAGTACTCTGAGAGAATCACTGAGAAGCGGTGAGCAACTGTCAGACTCCCTAATTTATACCATGATTACCTATTCTACTATATATGAAAAGCCTATGACATAAATTTTAACTTTATACACCAACCATGGTGAACATGCCAGCAATGGGATTTCAGTAGTTAAAATTTACACCTACAGTGGAACTATATCCAAGTTGACCTTTGGTGACGTCGACTTGAATGCGAACTTGTCTAAATTTATCGCACGTCACCACGCAAAGAGTGAAATGAAAGTGACCATTATTTATTACGTTTTAAATGTATTTACCCCATAAAACACCGAAAATTAACATTAGCATTGTCTCATGTTACTAAAGCATCCATAACTCGAAACAGTATGTATGTTATTACAATGAAAAAGGCCCTGTTTCTTTTTCTATATCGTTTTGGTGATAAAATTGACAGCGGAAGTACCGCCCACCGATCCTCATGTATTCAAAAGCAAATTTACATGTATGTACGGCTCCTTTCTCAGTAAAATCGAGAAAAAATAATAGCAACTCTTAATAATCTGACGATCATGGTATAAATAAAATATACCCAAAGTAGCTTGGTGTACCAAATGTTCACCATTCGTGGTGAAGTGGTGTTAACCGTGCACCAAAGGCTCGCAGTTAACACCACTTCACCACTCGTGGTGAACATTTGGTACACCAAGCTACTATGGGTATATTCTATATGTACCAACTCCACACAGGCAGGATTTGAATTGGTTGAAGAGAAGTGGACCAATCACATGCAGTACACCTCAGCACACTCTGCCACTTTGCCCCCAATGTGGGCAGTTGGGATTAAGTGCCTTGCCCAAGGACACAACATAGTTACCCCTGGTGGGGATCAAACCACATACCTATCGGGTTGAAGTCCAATGCCGTGACCACTGATCCACTGAGCTCCCAACAAGTGAATAAATTGGTTCCTATTACAAAGTAAGGAATACAATCATTACAAATACAAATTCATTTTTAGCTCAACTTTGACGTAAGTCAAATTTGAGCTTATGCCATGGCCAGTCATCCGTCTGTCCATCAACAATTTGATACGGCTCGGGCTAGAGGACGTATTTATGAACCAATCTTTACAAAACCTCTTGAGTCCCTTTGTTATCACCGTGGGATGAGAACAAGTGTTTTTGGGTGCAGTCCAAAATTCAAGATGACCACCAGCAGCCATTTTGTACTTTAGTTAGTGCAATCAGTTTTTTGTACAGAACTTCTGTATGAAAGTTATGATTTGAATAAATTTTTGTATGAATGTTTAGTAACATGGAATACATCACATATAATACGGGATTTTTTCTCATGCAGAAATTATACAAATTAGATAAACTTTTCTTTATTCAGGGCTACTTATACACAGTAAGTGCACATGTCAATACGGCTCGGGCTAGAGGCTGTATTTATGAACCGATCTTCACGAAACTTCTTGGGTACCTTTGTTATCACCTTGGGACGAAAACAAGTGTTTCTGGGTGCGATCCAAAATTTGAGATGGCTGCCAGTGGCCATTTTGTACCAAAATTAGGTCCAATCAGTTTTTTGTACACAACTTCTATACGGCTCAGGCTAGAGGCCGTATTTATGAACCGATCTTTACGAAACTTCTTGGGTACCTTTGTTATCACCATGGGACGAGAACGAGTGTTTTGGGGTGCAGTCCAAAATTCAAGATGGCTGCCAGCAGCCATTTTGTACCAAAATTAGTGCAATCAGTTTTTTTGTACAGAACTTCTGTATGAAAGTTCTGATTTGAATAAATTTTTGTATGAATGTTTAGTAACATGGAATACATCACATATAATACAGGTTTTTTTTCTCGTGCAGAAATTATACAAATTAGATGAACTTGGATTTATTCAGTTCTACCTACTTATACACAGTAAGTGCACATGTCAATAGGGCTAGGGCTGGCGGATGTATTTATGAACTGATCTTCATGATACTTCTTGGGTACCTTTGTTACCACCTTGGGACGAGAATGAGTGTTTTTGGGTATGGTCTGAAATTCAAGATGGCTGCCGGTGGCCATTTTGTACCAAAATTAGGTACAATCAGTTTTTGGTACAGAACTTCTATTTAAAGGTTCTGATTTGAATAAATTTTTGAATGAATGTTTAGTAACATGGAATACATCACATATAATACAGGTTTTTTCTCATGCAGAAATTATGCAAATTAGATGAACTTTGATTTATTCAGTGCTACTTATACACAGTAAGTGCACATGTCAATACGGCTCAGGCAAGAGGCTGTATTTATGAACCCGATCTTCACGAAACTTCTTGGGTACCTTTGTTATCACCTTGGGACGAGAATGAGTGTTTCTGGGTGTGGTCCAAAATTCAAGATGGCTGCCAGTAGTCATTTTGTACTGAAATTAGGTCCAATCAGTTTTTTGTACACAACTTCTATACGGCTCAGGCTAGAGGCCATATTTATGAACCGATCTTCACGAAACTTGTTGGGTATCTTTGTTTTCACCTTGGGACAGGAACGAGTGTTTTTGGGTGCCTTTGTTATCACTGTGCTATGAGAACAAATATTTTGGGGTTCTGTCAGACCCACTCTGGGATTCAAAGATTTCTTTTTTAGTTTAGCATCTGACTGTCACCCACCTTTACAATACTTTACCTACACATTTGTTACAGGCTACAGTCAGTGTTTATGTACAGACCGTTACAATACTTTATATGTACCTTTGTTATCAGGTCATTACCTAGATGTTTGTCATTGCTGTGACACATACTATACATGTACATGTCTTAACAAGTTGAGCTACAGTGTCATTGACACTTTCATTGATGTAGCAGTTCATTGCATCCTTTACACAGTGCACACGATATCAAAATTTATTATTTTGAATTTTATGTTTTCAAATTTAAAAAAAAATTCAGCAATATCATATCATGTGACCCCCTCCTTGCAATGAGCTAGATGAGCATGAGTCATTCCAATGAGAGGTTAGGCCACACAAAGATCTTCTGTTTCTCAGGCCATTATTTGTGAAATTGCATGTGGGCGAGCGTTTTTTTATTTTAATTTTTATTTCAGTAATTACTTTTTTGCCATCAAAAGTTCATGTTCTTGGTTCAAGTTTTAGGCCTCATAATCTACAGAATAGCATGGGTGGTGGTGTATTTCATCCCTTGAGTGCAAGAAGACTTTGGAATGCTAAAGCATTGCAAAGCCTTCTTGCACTCAAGGGGCAAATTCATCAATTTTTTTAACTTGGGTAAAATATCAGACATAAACCATTTAATTTTAATTTTTTTAAAGTTTAAATTGGTTATAAAAAGAGAGCATGCGGCACCCAAAAGGACCATGCGGGAGGGCCTGAGAAACAGATTTTTAATTTTTTTAGGCCTTACAAGATATGGATTACTTGAAATTGTTTGAAAAATAATTTGTTTTCTGCTGCTCAATTTGTAAATTATGCGGATGGATGTGACAAATTCATTAGGTAAAGGGAAAATCACATTGGTCTCAGTTTGGTCAATATTTCAGTTTATTTTGCAGTAAGGTACAAATCAGAGGTGTCAAACTGTGTGAAAATTCCCCCATGATTCAAAAACATAAAATCCTCATGAACTGAATCAACTTGAATTGAATCCTTGTGATGATGTTGAACTGAATTGAAGGCTGTAACTTTGCATGCTCCCACTATTATCTTCATACCCACATAAAATGAAAAAACAGAAAAAAATATTAGTGCTTAATATAGGATCCTGCGAATATTTGAGATTCAATGTGATATCGATATCATACGTCTGCTTCGAGGTTGATCCTGAATTAGTCTCAAGATTCAATTTTTTCAAATCTCTCAGGTTTTGCACTTCTTTCTAAAGCTATATCTCAACTCTTCTTCAACTCGTTGAGATATAGCCATAGATAGAAGATCTCGACTCTGATAGAACATTTTGTACATAAGCCTCATGGTGATAATATATATTTATCTGATGAATGGACTATATTCTGTTATCATTTATAGGTAATGTTTCAAATACAAGAGCCAGCTTGGATTGCAGAACTGCACAGTTTTACAGGTAATGTAACTCCTTGTACGCTGCTGGCAGTTATTCCTGCCAAGGACAGGAAATCTCTTGCCACTAAAATAAGAATAATTTGGGCATTATTTTACCCTCTGAACCCGAAAGGACACTTTTCTGAATCCTGATCCATGACCTGAATTCGTAAAGTAGACAAACCTGAAAAATAAGCAGTCTGTCATTTGCAAAATGAGGTCCCCAGAGAGTGAATTTGCTGATGCTATACCATACAGTGGGCCAATTTATCCTCTGAGTACCTCTTTCTGTTTAGGTTTGACACCTTGATTCAGATTGAGGTTCACAGAGGGTAAATTTAGTGATGCTAACCTGCTGTGCAGGGTAGCATCATCAAATTCACTCTCTGAGGACCTCATTTTGTAGTTGACAGTCTGGCTTGAAAGTAGATAGTTGCTCAGTGAATTTGAGTGGTAGACTAATCAAGATTTTCAATGGGCAGCCCCATGGTTGCACATTGAAAATAATGATTGGTATTCCGCCAAGTAACAAATATAAAGTCTGCCAGTTGATGGCTCTGCTCTGTTGTACATGGAATATACCATGAGGGTCCAAAGGCTTGACCAAATTTTCTCCTGTAAATTAAGATAACCTTTGGACCAATGACAGCAGCCATTACTTGATATGACGAAAAATATTTTTAAAAATACTCAGTGGGTTAAGAGTTAATAACCATAATAGATCCCGTTAGGAATCCTTTGTGTTAAAGCCGAACGGTTGTAACATTTTTAAAGTGAAGATCCAATGAGCTTCACAAAGTCTGCGCTGTTCAGTAGTATTAGGTCCGTCTGGGTCGGAGTGTAGTACCTGTTTAATATGACAGCGAATGTCGGATATGCAATGATTAATTCTCTTGAAGTGGATAGCAATGGGAGTGTCCTGTTTGTGTTTAATATCTGTTAAATGTTCATGTACGGAGATATTAAAGTGTCTTTTCGTTTCCCAAGCATATTGTTTATCGCAGTTGTCACAGTACTTGTGATCTCACTGCCGGGTCTTCTAGATTTTTTAGGTATTATTGGTTTGAGCCCTGTGGGAGGAGAGGTTAAGTGTCAGGCATAATGCACATCTTCCTGATGTTGCAGCAAGCAGGCTTATAATCTTCATTGATGAAGGTCAGCAGTGATGTATGGCATCTATTTGCTTGCGGCTCATCTGTGCCTGACATTAAAACGATCATTGTGCTGGAACATGGCCTTAAACAAAAGTCACTGATTGAGTCTACGGCTGGTTCTGGTTCTGCCATAACTTCAGCAAAAGGTCTAATATACTACATGTATTCCTAAGAGTTAATAACAGTTGAAAAAATATTAGATTAAAAATCTGTTTCTCATCAGGTCGGTTGGTATGACAGTATAAAGAGTGCATTCTATTTTTTTTTACATCTGTGGTCAGTGTTGTCAACATTATTAGGATCTGACTTCTGGTGAAGTATAAGGATACTGTGGTACCCTATATTTTGTGTCGGTGTGGAGTAGTGTTCATCATTAATTTAAAAACATATTGATCTGATCAAGGTATCTTGCATAGATATTTTTGTGTTGACTCCTCTCAATCCATGATGTTTGATAACGTGAAAGCTGTTTCACTGCAGTGTAGCAGCTTTCACCTCATCAAACAAAATGGCATCCTACCTTACCTGATAACTAATAACACAGTATCTACTTTCCAATCTCAGAACTTGTTTTTGTCAATATTATAACGGAAATATGTTGTAAATAACCAATTTGCATTGCCACAAAAATGTGAAAATCATCAACATATTTATTTTTTGCTAACATCGAAATAATTGTTTAACTGGTAGAGTGCCAAATTATTTTTAGTCATCAAAATGAGTTCACAAATCTTTGTCTTGTTACAATTTATGGGAGAGTGCCTATAGGCCGTTGAGCCATGCCTATAGGCACTCTCCCATAAATTATAACTCGGAAAATCCATACAGACCAAATAATTTAGATTCAAGAATAATATGAAGGACACCCACAGAGTTTGAAGCCTCTGAGTTGCAATACCTACACTTTAGAGTAAAGCCCAAATAATGGCTTCCAGCACTCAACCAGTTGAAAACCTATTGAAGATCGCAAGGCATCGGGAAACTGAAGGCCTTTGTGAATTTTTGTTTGTTCAGCATCATTTATTCATGGCAAAAACTGCCCCCCCCCTCCCCCATCAGTTTTTCTATATGTGACCAATGAGAGTTCTAGCAATATATTTATATAGAGGTCAGTGGGTACACTTACATGAATATGTGATGTTGCAGCATTGACTCTTTTGTCGTTGGTCATGCATCACATTTTACAAAAACATCACACAAATTTAGTCACAGTTAAGAATGTGATTCAATAACCTTGATCCTAAAACCAACTTTGGTTTACCAAATTATAGAGAGGTGCTGTATTTTGAGTTCAGTACTGGTTTTGGTATTTTTAGGATGGTGTACTGCAGTATTAGTATCTGACTTTACTGAGATGTGCTGATAGTACCAAAGGGGATTTCACATCAGGAAAGTACAGAATAAGTTGTTCTTGTATCAGTCTAACACAATGACACAAATGTGATTGCCAGTGAGTTCATCATTGGCATTCTTTTGCCAACCCAAATCATAGCCACATGTACCATAATTCTGTGACTTGTTCCAAATACTTGTTAACCTTTAAAGACCTAGCATATACCCTCAACATGATATTATTAGGAGGTCCTGGTGACAATAGACAAATCGCCAGGGCAGTGATTTATAGTCAAGTCTTGGCTGCCTTAACAGGCAGCCAAGACTTGACTAGCAATAACTGCTAAGCAACTGAACATGATTGTACAGGTTATAGTCTTGTGAGAATTGCCCTGCCTCTTAAACAGAAAAGAAAATCAATCACTTCTTTCATGAAAATGAACACTTCAGCTACTATCAGGCCTCAACAAGGCCTTATAAATGGAAAATGTAGAAAATTTGAAAATACAGATGGTTTCGATATTCAATGATTGGTTTGGTTCCATTTTTTGTTATCTCCATTATACATGTAATGGTGTTGTTCATTTTTTCAGTATAATGCACATCTCCACTAAATTACTTCCTCTTCACAATAAATTAGTGCTAACTAATCCATTCAAACACAAAATCGGCCATCCTTCTTCTGATTTTTGTATTTCTCCCAAAACATAGCAGATTTCCCTTCTTTGAAATTTGCTTAACCTGGTCTATCCCATTCCAATGAGGGGTCTTTAGCTGCAGTAGTGTGATCACAATAATGGTATCTTTTACAATCAGATCAGAATCTGGATGTGACACACCACAAACCAGGTGTGAAAACCTCATGTAAGTAAAGTATTGTGAAATTAGGACCGAATTTAAAGATACTATTGAAAATAGATCGAATCTCAGATGCATTGTTTAACAATGGTTGAGATTCTTTCGTGCTCTGGGTGGAAAAGTAGATAGACAATTTTAACTGGATTACAACCTATTAGCAATGTGATCAAAATTCTCTATCTGATTTCGTGATGACCAGAGACTAGGCGGTGTTTTGGTTTCCTGGTTCAGTTCCATTTTTTGTGGCAAACTGGAATACCAAACTACAAAACCTATCAAAAACTGGCCGAAAGGATTTACTGTGTATTGTGCAAAAACTGATCAATCTATCTTACTGAGAGTGAACTGGATTAGTTCCCCATGTGGACTCTCATCGGTGTCTTCCCACTAGACCAATTCCCCTTAGATCAACTACATAGTGTTTCTGATTAAGGGTTGATTAAGGATAATTAGGAAAACAATTATTTATAGAAATTTGCCCAACATCTATAAAATATCGACAAGCCAGAAAATGAGCAGATTATCATCTGAAAAATGAGGTCCCCAGAGGATGAATTTGGTGATGCTACACAGTGGCGTAGATAGCTTTTCGCTGGCGGAGGGGCAAGCCCAAAATTTTCCGACAGACCGAAAATTTTCCGACAGTGTAACAACAACAAAAACCCAAACAAACAGAAAGAATCTGTTGTTTACTGCAAATGTACTGAAAATTGGTCTTTTTTACCCAAAATTTACCCAAAATGGCATGTTTTATCCCCAAAGCCAGCATTTTAAAGTTATTAAGCATAAATTTGCCTAAAAATGGTCCCAAAAAATTTCCGACAAAACTTTTTCGACAAAACTTCCCCCTCCCCCCTATCTACACCACTGATGCTATCCTAGTATCACTAAATTTACCCTCTGTGAATCTCAACCTGAATCAAGGTCTCAAACATAAATAGAAAGAGGTACCCAGAGGATAAATTGGCCCATTGTATGGGATAGCATCAGCAAATTCACCCTCTGGGGACCTCATTCTGCAAATGACAGGCTGCTTATTTTCAGACTTGAATATCAATAACATTAAATACATTTATAAGTATTTATAAATATATCAATTTATTGATATAGAATTATTTTTTAAGTAGAACACTCCAGTTGGTCTAAGGGAATTGGTCTTTTGTGAATTGGCCTCGTGGGAATTTGTCTAAAGGGAATTGGTCTGGTGGGAATGAACCCTCTCATCACTAAGCCTATCTGGCAAAGTCAAATAATGGAGAAAATGTGACAATGAGAACACAACATAGATTAAATGATCTTTATTCATATGTTACCTTAGTGTGTGTTTTTTTTGGACTGAATACACTTAGTAAACTGATCTCAAATAACCACTGAAGAATATTCAAAGAGCAGTTAACCTGAACTCATATTGGGGATAGTTACAGACATAGCTATTGTGGTGACTGGTACCACATACAAACTATTGCAGATTTTTTCAAAGTTAACCCTTTACCTAACGAATCGACCGCATCCGCCCCCATAATTTTGAAATTTAGCAGTTGAAAAAAATATACTTTTAAAAAACATTCAACAAAACCATGTCATGTGACCCCTCGTTGGAACGAGCTCATCGAGCTCGTTCCAATGAGGGGTCACATGATATGGTTTTGTTGAATTTTTTTGAAAAAGTTTGAAAAACAATAATTAAAAAAAGAAATTTTGATATACTGTGCATTAATTTGGGTAAAGGGTTAAGAAGCCTGAAATGTAATTTACTTTATGTTCGTAACACATAGATAAAAAGAACCGAAACCTAGGTTTTTTTCCTGCAATTGAACCAAAATCAAATCTGTTTTTGATGTAAATAAAAGGAAAATTTCTGTCAAGAAAATGTATTGTGAGCATCCCCTTCATAGTAAGTTGGGTAATGAGCTAGAGATAAAATATGTGATTAACGTGTCAACAAACCTCCATGCTGAGATTTGTTAACCATATCTCTGTCACCACTGCCAATTCAAACCCTTTTTGTCTGTTTAGGATGTCTCTCTCTCTCATTAACCCTACATCTTTGCCCCACCCAATGCACTCCCCCTCCCCTCTCTGTGAGTTAATTCCAAACAAATCAGAGTTCTCCCACCTGTAATCAACAAAAGAAGAAATATGTCCCATGAAACTCATGAACAAGAGAGAGAGAGATTTCAAATTGACTACGGTGACAGAGACAGGTTTAAATAACCAAATAAAAGAAAATTTACTTTTAAAAAGAAAGAAAATTTGAAAGAATTTGGAATGAAGTGTGCCCTGGCTCCACATAACTGTTACCTTAAGCCTTAATTACAAAATTGATTTTGTATATTTGTAGCAAGATTCCAGAAACTGTACCTTTAGCTGTTGTGAACAGGCAGTGTTCCTCCGGTTTGCAAGCATTCATGGACATTGCAGGTAAAATAAACACTTTCCATGAACAGTGAGTAAATTTAATGATTTGAGAAGTCATTATATGGGCCAGAGTATCACTCTTCAGTGATAGCTCAAGACAGTTTAATGTAGAAACATTTGAGTTTCAATCTTATAATAATTTTAAAATATCTTTAGGCCACACAAAATAAATTAATTGATTCTCAGTCAGTTGTTTTCAGATTAGTGAGTGAGGGAGGGTTTTATTATTTTTTTCTTGCATATACATGTATTGAGAATGGATTAAGAGGCTTTCTGCTGTCTTCAAACAAGGTATAATAAAACATGCCTAATTATACAAATAAACTCATTTAATTTTAAAAATGAAACTGTTTTGCATCTTTCGTTATGCTTTTCAGGTTTCAGTGACATTTATCAATCAAAAAATGTAAAACGTTTCAAGTCTCTAGATTTTGTAGTCATATTGGAAGACATTGCAAGGCAACAAAAACGTCCAATGAGGGGTTTCAGTTTCAGTGAGGGATTGCTTGAAAATGGGTATGAACTTAGGAAATCTGTGATGTTCCCAAATCAGACCAATATAAAACCCTGTGTTCCCTTCACTTTTTTACCCGCAGCATATTCTTCAACTGTGCTTGTTGAGTTTTTTCTTAAATAGGCATTCACCACAATTCACAATGCAGGTTCGGGCATAAAGAGTAATTTACACTGGTTTTGTTTGGTCTTCTACTGAAGGGTGGGGGTTATGGATTAGGGTTTAATCCCAGGAACGGGAATTCCAGGGTTCCTAGTTTTGAAAGCCGATCACGATACCCGGGAAATCTATAGCACAGAACCGGGAATGCGCATGGTACTGTTTGTGCTGAACTGAAGTTTTCAATATTGATAAACTGCCCAATATAACTTTGTAAGACTTTGTCAGTCATTCCACGCCTGGATGTTTTACAATCCTGCTTCTTGAAGAACCTTTTTCACCAAATCAGCTCCAAGGGACTCCTCTCTTCAACAGTGAGTTCTTCACTCGCTCCTAAGTTCAAACTCATCTTCATTTTCAGAATCACAAGTATCACTCATTATTTACTACTTCCTTAAACGTCAACTCATTCTTCACTGCCATCACCAGTCTCCTATGCTTTAAGAGGAAGTGGTGATAAAACTAGCGATTCTGAAAATGAAGATGAGTTGGAAGCGGGTTTGGGTTTTCACACCCCTCTTAGGAGTATGGAGATGGCAGATTGCCAATAAAATCATTTTGACAAAAATAAAAGCGTCTTGTTACTCTCGGAAACTTACTTTTTATTATCCGAGACATTCCAGTTCCCAGTATAATTTCATTCCCATTCCCATCTCTATAGAAACCAGGAATGTATTAAACCATATTATAGACATAACTCTCCAAGCCATTGTTAACAGAAAAGTCTCTCATACTTTCAAAGAGAAAACAGTTCCCTACATTGATTTGATGGTTACTTTTTCATTTACACCAGTTTCATTAAAATATTTTTGAACTATCATTTCATATTTCTTTTGCAGTGCAAAATAATAATTTTTCAACACATAATTCTTGTGTACCACAAAAATACTGAATTGTTGACTTAGCGCTCATATTGTATAAGGCCTAAGAGGTTTGAATGTGAATGAGAGCCTTTGAGATACAACATTCTTGAAAATTGTGATTATTATTGATTTTTGAGTGTATACAGGGTTCCCTTGAGGCAGAGTTTCCGCTAGACCGGCTGCCGGTCCGTCGACCGGATCCATTCCCCCCGCCGATCATACCATGATCAGTCAGAAAAGCTGGTGGTTAAAATGTTGAGTACAATGCTGTATCGTAATGACACTCAGGATCCTTTGTTTCCACGTAATATAGGCCTAATTATGTTGTATACTATGCCTACTATTACTGGCAACAACCTGATACTTTATAACCCCCAGATGAGAGGGGGAAACAGAGTTCAAATCCTAAATGTCACCTATAAAATTTGGGACTCAAATTGTCATGTTTGGTCCAAAATCACTGGCTTTTATTTCAAGCGATAAATGGTGTAATTGCACGTGCATGACGTCACACGTCCGCATCATGGTTCTTTTCGAATATCGGGTTGTATAAAAAATTGAGGTCAAGAGTCGCAGTCACTGTCAAGATTCGTGGATTTTGTGTTGTTTTGGGTTTGTATTTTTATGAAACCTCCGACCAGATGCAGTATTGTGTGTCTCATGGGAATTTAGAGAATTGTAGGAAGAAAAAATACATATTTTCCACTTCAATTATTCAGCATTTTAGCGACCAGAATGCCCCCAGAGGCCACCAGAGAGCACCTAAAAATCAAAAGGGCCCCCTCTATACAAGGCACGTGCAGTAGATGCCTTTGGCATCTGAGTTTCACTTTTTTTACACTACCGGACCCACAAATTTTCCCCTAGCGGAAACCCTGCTTGAGGCCTTGAATTCAAGGAACAGCCTTGAATTTGACTTAGGGTCATTCAAGGCCTTGAAATCCTGAAAAATGTGTCAGGAGGCCTTGAAAAGCCTTGAACATTCATGAAGTTGAAGCATGTCATCAAAACTATATAGTTTTGTATGCCAGACTTCGTGAAGGCATAGTCCTAACGAGGACCCTCCAGTGAAGGGAAGGAGGAGGGGAATAATGACTGGAGGGTCCTAGTTAGGACTAGTGAAGGCAGGCCTTGAAAGTCCTTGCATTTAACTATTGTCAGGCCTTGAACAATGCCAAAATATGTTGAGAAATGACCTTTAATAGCCTTGAATTTTATCAGTCCTTGCCTGCAGGAATCCTGGTCTACAGGGTTTGAATAAATGACCCTTTAACAATTGCATTTGGGCATGATTTTTCCCAATTTCTGAGCTATTTTCCAAATCTCAGTCCCCACTCGAACAAAACTTTAATTTCACAATATTATTGCTGTCCTGAACCGTGCAGTCTTAACCCTTTACCCAACAAATCACCCGCATCTGCCCACGTAATATGCAAATTCAGCAGCTGAAAAAATATTATTTTTCGAAAAATTTCAACAAAACCATATCATGTGACCCCTCTTTGGAATGAGCTCGTTGAGCTCGTTCCAAAGAGGGGTCACACGATATGGTTTTGTTGAAATGTTTTGAAAAAATTTAAAAAATGATATTTAAAATAATAAATTTTGAAATCGTTTTTTGTTGGGTAAAGGGTTAAACCCTCAGAAAACCAATAACTGGCACAATCTAATGAAGCATAGAATGCACCTGTATATCAAGGGTTAACAGCAGATTCTTCTTTGATAGTATAAGAACAGTTCAATATAGATAACAGAGACTGGAGTGAACATGATTTCATGTGATTGTTTCTCATGTAGTATATATAGTTACTTCTGTATTAATCTTCTCTCTTTAATTTGAAGGTAAAATTTCTTATGCTTTGTATCTTTCTTCTTCTGCTCAAAAACAAATTCCCAATTGAAACCAACAGTGTGTAAAATTTCCCTATATCATGGGCAGTAAATCCTTTCCCAAAGAGGGCAGAAGGTATGATATGAATATGATAGAATACTTCTCACATACACTGTATTCAACACATGTATCTTATTTAGAGGCATAATATAGAGTGCAGATGGTCTGAGAGTGCTTCATAAAATATAGTTGATAACCTTTTTGGCCATTATCCTCCCTTTTGTTTTCTCAGTATTTCTTCTGTTTGGTGTCTTCTATGTGTACACAGAATGTCTCGATGTGTGAATATGCTTGTCAGTTTGGCACGACTGACAGCATGGAAGGATCGAACCAGAGGCGTGGCCTTGAGTTCTAATCATTCCACAATGACATGGGTATAAAAATAAAAGTGGCAATGACACTGTAGCTTAACTTGATTGTGTGTTGTGTTTGATGAAAAGGATAATGTTCAGTGTTTATGAAAGGATTATGAAATATGACAAGAATTGTGATAATTGAGAATATGTTAATTTCTGTTGAATCTGTTCCCTGTATGCTATGTTGTCAATGAAAATAATTTGAGGTGTAGACTGTACTAAAGAAGTGAGGGGTGGGTTAATGTGGTTCTCACAGTTAATGTATGTGAACCAAAGTTACCAAGTTACAGAGAAATTATTGCAAAACGAGTCATCCTATCAAGTTACAATGAAATCCCTTCATAAATATGGCCTGTAGACTGTGCTAAAGGTTTTTGGGCTTCAGGCCTGTGTAGCTATCATGATTGACCTATCTCAACCAAAAGGGGACGTCCTCATCTAGACATTATACTGAGTCATCCTACAAAGTTACAATGAAATCCCTTCATAAATACGACCTGTAGTTTGTGCGGAAGGTTTGGGGATTTTGGGCTCGGGCAGCCGTCATGGCTGAATGATCATGACCAAAAGGGGATGTTCTCATCTAAACATTGTGAGGAGTCATCCTACCAATTTACAATGAAATCCCTCCATAAATACGACATGTAGACTGTGCTAAAGGTTTTCGGGTTTTGGGCACGGGCAGTCATCATGGTTGACATATCACAACCAAATGAGGAAGTTCTCATCTAGACATATAGAGTCATCCTACCAAGTTACAATGAAATCACTCCGTATTATATATGACATGTAGACTGTCCTAAAAGTTTTGGGGTTTTGGACTCGGGCAGCCATCACGGTTGACAGATCATGACCAAAAGGGGACGTTCTCATCTAGATTTCATCCTACCAAGTTACCATGAAATCCCTTCATAAATATGACCTGTAGACTGTGCTAAAAGTTTTTGGGTTTTGGGCTTGCTCAGCTATCAGGGTTGACCGATCATGACCAAAAGGGGACGTTCTCATCTTGACATGGCCTCAAACCTGCATATGAAATTTTGTGATGATCAGACAAGAACTACGGGGTGTAGCCTGTGCTAAAGGAAAATGTGAACAGTCTCACAGACTACTGCACACATGATGGCAAAGTCAAGTTAATCTAAAAACCAACAGATAGGCATTACATTTTGGGCGAGATAACCATTTCACAAAATTATGTTCCTTAGACAAAAAAATATCACTTTATAAGTACTTCCTCTTTGTTGATCTGATTTTTTTTTATATGTAATCATAATTTGTAATGCTACATGCCGACAGTTACTTTTGTTATCCCCCACCAAAACGAAGTTTGCGGGGGATAGGTTCCATCCGTCCCTTCATCCATTCATCCATCCAGGCATCCGTCCATCTGGATGTCTAGGCATCCATCTGTAACAACTTTGGACCAATGTATATCTGTTTTGTATGCTTATGGACCACCAACAACTTTGCCCCCTTTTTAGTTAACCACTTCTGTGGGGGATACCGGTGGCCTTGCACCTTGTTCTGGCAGACATAGTTTCAGGGGATTTGCTTTTGAAATTTTTATCAAAATTATAGATGCTGTGGCAGGTACTGGACTTTTGTATTGCTTTAGCAATACTCTCAGAATGCTTGTTCTTATTTTAGGTGGAATCAACAGTGGTGCATATGACATTGGTATGGCAGCAGGGTAAGAGTAGTAGTAACCTAATTCAAGATTCTCAAATGTCATTGTCTTATTGAACAATATCATATATACAGCAAACCTAAATGTTCGGCAGGGAGCGCAGTGGCTCAGTAATAGACTGTTGGACTTCTATGCTTGAGGTCCTGAGTTTGATCCCCATCTGGGATGGCCCACGTTGTGTCCTTGGGCAAGGCACTTTATCCTGGTTGCCTACATTGGGCACAATGATGCCATGCACTAAGACGTACTGCAAGTCGATGGTGCACATGTGTTCAACTGCTGTAACCCTGCTTGAGCTGAGCTTGAACAGAGTTAGAATGTTGAGAAGCTGACAGTTGCTTGTCAATGCTCAGTGGTTCTCTCTGGCTTCCTCCACCTGTGAAACTGTCACTGTCGTGATTAGCCACTGTGAATAAGTATGTGATCTTAAACACCAATAAATAAATAATGTTCGGCATATGGGGATACATTCAGATGAGTGGATTAGTGGCAGACATTAAGTAAAATTCAGCCTATGGCTCTTGTGTTCTGGTTTTATATGGCACTGGGATTTACATTTTCAATTTATGGAGGAAACTCAGAAATCACTGACTGCAGGGACCTCCTGCCCAGAACTTTCTGTGGCGGAGGGACAGTTAATGCATCAAGCTGACCATGGTTCGGCTTGGCATAAGAAAATGTTGAAAACTGGTGCACAAAGAAGCAAAATCCTTTGCTCTAGAAGTTTAATGAGAGGTGTATATTACTAAACCAAACACTACATATTTTTATGATTTACTGCCATTTTAGAAGTTTTTATTCAACAATTTTGCTTAAAAATGCTAATTTTGTGAGCCACATAGCTCGATGGTTATATAACATACAGCTTTGGATTTAATGTTATCTGAAGGGGTGCATTCCATTTTTACTTTTTGAGAATTCGATTCATGAATTAAGGGATGTAGATTTTGCATTTTTTTCTTTGTTTTTTTTAAGCTCAGCTTTTGGAAATTTTGAAAATGTAATCTTCACACAGAAACCATATCTAAAATAAAAACTTGTTGCTATCTAAGGAAATTCTCAATGCTTAATGTTAAATTGTGTAGTGCCATAGGGACATCTAAGAAATAAAAAAACGTCAAATTTCTATGAAATTTTGGATGCTGGCCAAAAGATCACCAAACCAAAATGTCTCCAATAGTTAACATGGCAAGCCTTTGGAAAATCACATTTTTATATGTAGTTCCAGGTGAGCGATTACAGTCTCTCAAGAGCCTCTAGTTTCAAATTTCATGCAATTAAAACTCAAATTGAAGCACAGATAGCTTTTATGGTGGCGCACTGCCATGGAATTTTCAACAGAAAATCTAGAGATAATTGCAGGCCATAAAATACACAATTTGCACACAGCAACACACTGCTTTTTAACTTCAGTGAGAATTTTTTATCATCAAACCATTGTATACATGTTAGTGAAAAATATGATCTGAGCTTGAAAGACTGATCAAAAGTGCATCATTTGCTTAACAATACTTGTGGGCGGGGCATTCTTGTTTGAAACTTGAATATTTCTGATTGAAAATGACGAATGATGGCTTGAAACGGGTGGAGTTGCAGTGTTAGATCGCATATCATATTATTGTCCACATGTTATATGATGGAGAATTAATTAATTTAGTGAACTAATTATGTTGTCTGTGTATTGTTCACCTTGTAGGGGATTTACTTATATTTACTGATGGTAAACAATCTCTTGATTTTTTGTTAGACAGCTTGGAATGAAGTTCGCTTATGCAGCTTTGAACAAACTTTCAACTCAATAAAATGATGGGTGAAAAGTAAAGTTGGATTTTGTAAGAAACAAAAATATAAATTTAGTCGTCTTGCAGTGATTTTTAGCTCACCGAAGGGAGCTAAACTTATCACTTGTCATCCGGCGTCGTGAACATTTTTCAAACGACTTCTCCTCTGAAACCACTAGGTCGATTTGCTCGAAACTTGGTATGGATGTTTATTACCATATGTCAATTCAAGTTTGTTCAAATGAAATGGACATGCCCACTTGGTACCCCATAGGGAACATAACTCCGATAGCACCCTATGTATATTAGAGAAATTACTAAAAAATCTTCTTCTCCAGCACAAGTGGGCAGAATCATTTGATATTTGGTATACAGCATTATGGGGTGGATCTGATTCAAGTTTATTCAAATCAGCCCCCTGGATTCATATTTGGGCTCACTATAGAAGCCCAAATTCGAACTTAGTGCATTTCAGGCAAATTTCTTAAAAAATCTTCTCCAGATCCAGCAGGCAGAATCTTTTGATATTTGGTATGCAACATTATGGGGTGGATCTGATTCAAGTTTGTTCAAATCAGCCTCCTGGATTCACATTTGGGCTCAGTATAGGAGCCCGAAATTGAACTTAGTGCATTTCAGGCAAATTTCTTTAAAAATCTTCTTCTCAAGATCCAGCAGGCAGAATCTTTTGATATTGGGTGTGCAGCATGCTTAGGGGGGTGAAATTCAGGTTTGTTCAAGCCAAGTCCCTGGGTTCATATTTGGGCTCATTGTGGGAGCCCGAATTATAACTTAGTTCAAAATGAGTAATTTTCTTTAAAAATCTTCTTCTTCAGATCCAGCAGTTGGAATGTTTTGATATTTGGTATGCAGCATCTTTAGGGGGGTGAGATTCAAATTTGTTCAAGCCATGTCTCTAAGTCCATATTTGTGCTCACTGTGGGAGCCCGAATGATAACTTAGTTCAAAATGTGAAATTTTCTTTAAAAATCTTCTTCTGATCCAGCAGTCGGAATATTTTGATATTTGGTATGCAGCATCCTTAGGGGGTGAGATTCAAGTTTGTTCAAGCCATGTCCCTTGGTCCATATTTAGGCTTACTGTGGGAGCTTGACTTGCAAGTTAGTTCAAAATGAGGAATTTTCTTAAAAAGTCTTCTTGTTCAGATTATTATTATTTATTATTTATTGGTGTTTAAGGTCACATACTTATGCACAATGGCTAATCGTGACCGTGACAGTTTTACGGGTGGAGGAAGCCGGAGTACCCGGAGAGAACCACCGAGCAACGACGAGCAGCTGTCAGCTCCCCAACATCGTAACTCTGAACTCTGCACCGCAGCACAGGCAGGGTTAGATTGGTTGAAGACATGCGCACCGTCGACGTGCAGTACGCCTCAGTACACAGCATCATCGTGCCCCCATGCAGGCAATCGGGGTGAAGTGTCTTGCCCAAGGACACAACGCGGTTGCCGCAGGTGGTCTTGTTCAGATCCAGCAGTCGGAATGTTTTGATATGTGGTGTGCAGCGTCCTTGGGGGTGGGAGGTGGGGGAGAGTGAGATTCAAGTTTGTTAAAGCCAAGTCCCTGGGTTCATATTTGGGCTCCCTGTTGGAGCCTGAATTATAACTTAGATCAAAATGAGGAATTTTCTTTAAAAATCTTCTTCTTCAGATCCAGCAGATGAATGCTTTTGATATTTGGTATGCAGCATCCTTGGGGGGGGGGGGGGGGGGGGGGGGTAAGATTCAAGTTTGTTCAAGCCATGTCCCTAGGTCCATATTTGGGCTTGCTGTGGGAGCTCAAACTGTAACTTAGTTCAAAATGAGGAATTTTCTTTAAAAATCTTCTTCTTCAGATTCAGCTGTCGGAATGTTTTGATATTTGGTGTGCAGCATCCTCAGGGGGTGAGATTCAAGTTTGTTAAAGCCAAGTCCCTGGCTTCATATATGGTCTCCCTGTGGGAGCCAGAATTATAACTTAGTTCAATATGAGGAATATTCCTTAAAAATCTTTTTTTTTTTAGATCAACTGGTCAGAATTTTTGTATATTTGGTATAAGGTTTTCTTAGGAGGAGCAGATGCAACTTGTTGAAATCAATTCTCTGGGTTGATATTTAGGCTACCATGACAGGTGAGTGCCCTCAGGCCCCCTGGGGCCTCTTGTTAGTGAAGTCTTGGCTGCCTGTTTAGGCAGCCAAGACTTCACTAGACACCACTGTCCTTGCATGGATGACCGTCTGTGCATTCAACTCAGACTCCTGTGTTGTGTCCTTGGGCAAGGCACTTAACCCTGATTGTCCACAAGGGGGCATGATGACACTGTGTACTAAGGCATACTGCATGTCGATAGTGCACATCTTCAACCAAACTAACCCTGCCTGTGCTACAGTGCAGAGTCTTCATGTTGGGGAGCTGGCAGCTGTTTGTCATTGCTCAGTGGTTCTCCCAGGGTTCTCCAGCTTCCTCCATCCATAAAACTGTCACCGACATGATATGACCTTGGCTGTTAAAGTGTCATTAAACCTTGATAAATAAATAAATAACTAGACACTACTGCTAAGGCATGGTGTTTCCTTATTATGAAGGAACAAAAAATAAGGAGAATTCTCCAGACCTTTAAGGACAATTTCAGAATTTATGACGAGAACCAAATGAACATTTTTCAGGAATCAAAGTTGATTCTCATTATTTTATTGGCAAGAATTATTTGCGAGAATTGATTCTGATTCATGCATGAAGTTTAAACCCTACCTTCTGCTTTAAGTCTCTAAAGGAACATCACAAATTCTATTTCTGCCTTCCAATTCCATTTGTTTTTGAACTGCATTATTATTGATGATCAGTATGGTTCGAGTTAGTATTTTGTATTGGCATATGTTGTATTGGCTGATCTCCAACAGAGATTTTATAAGATAGGATTGTGGTCATCACCAAGAAAGGATCAACTTTCAACCGCCAAACAGCAATGATATTCAAGACACGGAAACATAACCAGTGATCTGCCACCATAGTCTTCATGATTGAGTGGGCAAGCTGAAGAAAAAATAATTTCATAGTCCAAAATTGCAAGTGATAGAGTGATGATAAATGAATTTTATAATCACGTACTGAAAGGTGATGCTTATCAACTGAATATGAGTATTTATCCTTTTGATTTTTCAATAACATTCAAGTGGAATGGGTAGGGCAGTGTTTCTTGCGATGATTTGACCAGTTTCTGGGGCTGAATTGACCAAAATCTTAAGGGGTCGTTTTGGTTTGGGAATGTTTTAACGAGGATTCGGAATTTTAGCGTATTTTAGAGCTTAAAAAATTAGAAGACAAGCATTCTTTAGTTTTTTGTATTATCACCATTTTTGATGATTTTATGTCACTCCAAGTTTCTGACCATTCTTCTCATCTTCATTAAGAACGCAACTTTAATTTTTTTAACATTTTATATCCTCAAACCTCTACATACACTTCAGACTTCACTACCAGAATACCAAGTAATATGAGTATTTGAGATGAGACTAGGCCCTTGCGAATATTCAATTGTCGAGTCGAAGTTGAGTCAATCAATAAATTTGAGTCGAAAATAAAATCATGAATATAAAAATCAAATATGAAAAAAACTTAATAATAATTTGTCAAAACAAAGCAAACAATTGAGTGGGAGCCACAAGCAAATACCATCAACAAGGAACTTACACTGTATTACCAATGTCATTTGGAATCACGCGTGTCGCGTGATTCCAAATGACATTGGTGATACACTCAAATTTTACAGTGGATAAAGCCAGGGCTACATACATGTATAATACATGTAAGACTTCATACAAAACCTAAGCAACAGGGACTGCATCGCAGATCGAACGATGCCAAACTTAAAGTCAAAAGAGAACAAAGCAATCACAGGTACATACAGATTCTTTGTATCCTATTCAAACATGTGTTCAAGTGTGCTGCATTGTTAACATATGAACTGTTGAATGTTAGCATGAATATGTGGTTAAATCATCAGTATAATGCCAAAACAATCCTAGTGTGGCTATTTTAATCTGGAAATAATGCATATGAAACTGCACTTGGGCACCTGGTTTTGGCTATCTTGGTTCGTATTCCATGTTTGGTCGACTCAAACATTTTTGTGACAAGTTCGAGTCGAAAAAAAAATCAGTATTCTCAGGGGCCTAGATGAGACCTTCCTACGTGGAAAAGGTGAGAAAACTGCAAAGAAGAAATGTAGAAAGTATTTATTTGGTAACCATGGGGCTTATACACAGTTTTGAGAGTCAGAAAGGCAACCAGAACAATTATTCATAGCTCCCCCCAAAAATGCTTAAAAGTTTATGAAGCTGATTTTTGTCTCAGCCTCACTTTCAACAATCATTTCGGTATTTCCACTCTCGATTACTCACTGCTTGGAAGCAGATGTGTTATCACAGGCAGTATGCTAAGCCAAATGTCAGCAGACGCCTTCCTTTAGCTGTGGGGTGAACCGGCAATGACCGTGCTTTGTTGAACAACTTCTGGAAATTTTATTTTCAATTTCAAATTGATCTACTTATAATATTAGTTTTGTTTCAGGCTTGAATGTATGACTCGAAATCCTATGGTAAACAAGGCTATGACAGACGATTTAAATCCAAGACTATTTGAAAATGAGCTTGCAAAGGATTTGCTTTTTCCTATGGGGTAGATATATCTATTATTAGTTTTCTATTTTTCATCATAATTGGTGCTAGTGTTTGATTGGTGAAAACCACAATGTCAAGCATGGTCATTGGGAGTGTGCAGTTCATTAGCTCAACTGACTGACTAAACCACTGAACTGATTTCAGTTACAGTTGAGGTGATTGCTTGTTCTGATATCTCATTTTGTTTTTATTCAAATCAACTTGCCTGGCCCCATAAGGAGAAGGGTGGGGGAAAAGGCTCCAAAATTAAAAAAAATCTTCGCATGAACCATTGGGTACAATGACTTGATATTTGGTATGGAGCTTCCATTTGAGGTGTAGAATCAAGTTTGTTCAAATGAAGTTCGTGGAGCAATATTTGCCTTTGTAATGGGAGGGGAAAGATTTTTGGCCCCACCCGAATTTTCTATTTTCTGAACCGATGGTCCAATTTGAACCAACTTTGGTATGTGGTATTATTGGATCATAAGTACATGATTCATGCAAAAAGACATTCCCTGTGCCCCTATGGTAACCCCACGAGCTAAAAATAGAAATATTTTCAAATGCCCATAGTTCCCAAGCCACATGGAACAGAGAACTGTTGTTTGGTGTGAAGCATCCTTAGGACCAGCAGAATGGAATGGTAAAAATAAAAAAAATTGCCATTGGTTAGGTCCAGGTGTTCTCTAGAAAGGGGAGGGGATTTCTCCAGAACCACTGTTCAGAATCTTTTGATATTTAGTATACAACATCCGTGGGGGTAGGGGATCATATTCAAGTTTGTTAAAATGAAGCCCCTTGTTTCATATTGTATTTTTAATATGGGGAATAAGCTTCAAAAATTTTCTTCAGAAACACCTGTCAGAATCTTTGAATGTTTGGTATACATCATTGTTATGAGGGTCAGATTCAATATTATTCAAATCAAGTGCCTCGGTTAATATTTAGGCTTCATATGAGGGCCTGAATTTTAACTTAGTGCAATATGGGGGATAATCTTTAAAAATCTTCTTCTTCAGATCTGCCAGTCAGAATCTTTTGATATTTGGTATACAGCATCCTAAGAGAGGTTAGATCTCAATTTGTTCAAACCAACTCACTGGGTTAATATTTGGGCTCTCTATTGTAGCCCAAATTTTAACTTAGTCCAGTATGTGGAATAATCTCTAAAACTCTTTTTCTCCAGAAATATCAGTCAGACTCATTTAATATATCGCATACAGAATCTTTACAGGGGTTGGATTCAGTTTGTTCAACTCAAGTCCATTGGTAGATAATTGGGCTCTGCGAGGAAGTCCAAATGTTAACTTAGTGCAGTATGAGAAGACCTTTGAAAATCTTCTTCAGATCCACAAGTCAGAGTCTTTTGATAGATGGTATACAGCATCCTCAGGGAAGTCAGATCTAAGTTTGTTCAAATGAAGTCAAATGAAGTCTTTGGGTTAATATTTGGGCTCCCTATAGCTAAAGGAGCCCAAAATTTAACTTAGGACTCATATGAGGAATAATCTTTAAAACCATTCTTCTCCAGAAATACCATTGATTTTGTTCATATCAAGTTGCCTCGCCCTTGGTAGGGCCACATCCAAAAAGTGTGCTGAAATCTTAAAAAATCTCCTTCTCATGAACTAGCAGTAGCAGAGATTTGATATTTGGACCAAATTTGATATGAGGGCTTATTGGGTCATAAGTACTTAATTTATGCCCCAATTTTTTTTTCCCGTCACCCCATGGGAACCGCAGGATCTAAAAATAGAAAAAAATTAAAACGCTCATATCTGCAAAACTACACGCCACGGAGAATTCTTATTTGGTGTGAAGCTTCCTTAGGACCAACATAATGGAATGATAAAAAAAATTGCTATTGGTTTTTATCATGGGGTACTTTTCTGGGACTTTGAAAAAGTGCTAAGTCAGCATTTTTTAACACTACAGGTAATGGGAAAAACATTCAAGACTACTTTTCTCCCAAACCACTGCTCCAAAAGCTTTCAAATTTCACATATAACATCTTTGGAAGATAGTTTCACATGTTTATTGAAATCAATTTCCTGGGTCCATATTTGGGCTCTCTATGGGAGCCCAAATGTTTAAATTAGTGCAGTATGAGGAATATTCTTTAAAAATTTTCTTTTTCAGATCTGCCAATAAGAATCTTTTGATATTTGGTATGCAGCATCCTTAGGGGGGGGGGATATTCAAATTTGTTCAAGCCAAGTTCCTAGGTTCATATTTAGGCTGAAAATTTGGGGTCCCCTTCCGGGCTTAGAAATTTTGGACGAAAATCCGAAAAAATTTTTTTTTTGTTTTTTTATGCGTTTCAGTCAATTTTAAGACAAAAAAATTATTTTTTTTTACCCTGAAAATTTGGGGGCTGGGTGGGACTTGGAAAATTTTGGACCCAAATCCGGAAATTAGTTTTTTGGTTTTTTATGCGTTTTGGTCAATTTCAAGACAAAATTAAAAATTTTTTTTTTACACTGAAAATTTGGGGGCCGGGTGGGACTTGGAAAATTTTGGACCAAAATCCGGAAATTAGTTTTTTGTTTTTTTTATGCGTTTTGGTCAATTTTAAGACAAAATTTTTTTTTTTTTTTTACACTGAAAATTTATGGTCCGGGTTGGACTTGGAAAATTTTGGACCCAAATCCGTTTATGCATTTTGGTCAGTTTTAAAAAGAAAAAAAAATTTTAGGCTGAAAATATTTTGTTTGGGACTTCGAAAATTTCCAAACAAAAATAAAAAAAAATCTGTTTTTATGCGTTTATCTCAATTTTGGGACGTAAAAGTGCAGAAACTGAAAACAGAAGGAAAATCCTGTGTATTGTGTGGGCACAACTGCTTCATCTAGTTGGTATATGCTTTTCTTAGGAGGGGAGTATGCAGCGTATTCAAGTCAAGTCCCTGGTTTGATATTTAGACTACCACATCAGGTGAGCGCCCTCAGGCCCCCTGGGGCCTCTTGTTTCAAATTTTAAAACAAATTTCAGCAAAACCATGTCATGACAAGCTGGTTCCAATGAGGGGTCACATTATATAGGTTTGTTGGAATTTAAAAATAACCTTTTTTCAACTGCCCAGTTTGTAAATTATGTGGGAGGAACTGACTGGTTCATTAGATGAAGGGTTAATAGAAAGTATTAATTATTGATCTAAGTTATTAAAAATGTACCAATAGTGTTCAGGTGGATTTTGGAGGCAACAAGTTGACAAAAATTTTACCTGTCAAATGTAAAACGTCAAGAAACTGACATGGCATTCAGATTTACTGACAAATTATTAATTAATAGCAAGCTGCTGGTGTGGGGGCCCAGGTGGTCTGTGAACATAGATGAAGCACTGAATCCACAAATTAAAAAAGAAGGTAAATATAAGGCTCCACAAAGTAGATCTTCTGTTTCTCGGGCCACCTTTGTAAAATTGCATGCAGGTAGGCGGTTCTTTATGCCCCTGACCTCTGAAGGAGGATTTAGGTGTATCTGGTGAAGCCCTCCATCCTTCTGTCCATCTGTTTGTCCATACAAACATTTTACATTGTAATTTCAAAGCCATTGGTCGGATTTGGATCTCCTTTTGGTGTGCTGATAGACCTGCATGGGGGAACGGATATGCACAAGGAACGGGTTCAGTCCAATAATTTTTCCCAGATGTATGGATACAGTGCGACCCTGATAATTGAGTAGCCAATTTGCCAGTGAAAATCATTTCTTTTCTGTCATGTTTGACAGAGGTCATGGATCTCTGTCAAACAAGATGTAATAGATTAAATGCATTGTTTTTACAATATATGAAGGCCAAATAGTTATTCTAAACAAGTGGATTGTTACGGTAATCTTTCGATACATTACAAGAATTTTTGTTCCAATAACAAGCATTTAGTCCCTAGCCTACATGCAATTAATGGGTCAAATTTGTAAGGTAAATGTTTTGTGCTTTGAAAAGTTATGTTCAGTTAGCAAGGTTCTTCGGTTAACTAGTTGAGGGCTAGATTATTTTTGATGGTCTGAATTTGTTACTCAATATTTTTTTTATTACAAATTATTGCAGAGTGCCCAAAGGCACTCTCCAATAATTTATAGTAAAACAAATTTCTATAAAGAAAATATTACTTGTGATTGACTGAATATGAAACATGACCAAGGAAAATGTTGGCTTTTGCTCTGGTACCTTCATTGTTTTGAAAGCCCTGATATTCAGTGGCTTCTAGCACTCAACCAGTTAAGAAATGAAAAAATTTATATTCAGTTAACAGGGTTATTCAGTTAAAAGATGAAAAATTAACAGTCATATATAGAATTTTTCATTTTGTTTCCTGCATAGAATTACATCAGAAAATGTTGCAGCAAAATTTGGAATTTCAAGAGAGAAGCAAGATCAATTTGCATTTGAATCACAGACAAAGTGAGTGAACATTTTTTTTTCATTCAAATGAAATACACATGTAAAACTATACTTTGGGGAAGAAAATAAAACTTCAACATTCAGCTTATCAAAATCTGATCATTATATGATTATTTTCTCTGGTTTTTAGGATATACAGTCCCTTGTACCCTGTTAGAATTATATATACCCCGAGCTGCCGACTGTGTAATCTGAACAGTCTTCATTCCTTGCATCCATGTGATAGTAACTGATTACTTCATCACATCACCCACTTGAAAATTTGAAGATTGTGTCCTGCTTTTTGTCAATCAAATATTCATAACTTTTTGTAGGAACAAAAAATGGCTTTCCCAAAATATATATTTGACAAATATGGGTTGAGTGCTGAAATATTGTTCTTGTCTATTCTGATTTCCAAATGTCATGGCAAATTAAGCAAGTTCTTCTTTTTCCAACTCACGACAGCACTCATAATCTTCAGTGATGAAAATGTGGCACAGCAATGTTTTGTGCGCCTACCGCTCACGCAAATTTAATCTCACGTAAGCATTTTTTGCAAGCCTAGTTTCTGTCATTTTCGACATCGCTGGCATTTCAGACACTTTGACAGCCCCTTTTACAATGGGTAAAACAGAAGTGGCATTAGGCCTTTACCTAACGAATTGGCTGCATCCGCCCACGTAATTTGCAAATTGAGCAGTTGAAAAGAAAAAAATTTCCAAATATTTCAACAAAACCATATCATGTGACCCGCCA
The DNA here is from genome assembly GCA_031216915.1 of Pictodentalium vernedei. Taxonomy (NCBI): domain Eukaryota; kingdom Metazoa; phylum Mollusca; class Scaphopoda; order Dentaliida; family Dentaliidae; genus Pictodentalium; species Pictodentalium vernedei. Next base: position 162,006,220 of record CM062288.1, on the reverse strand, counting down.
TTGGAATGCGCTCATCGAGCTTGTTCCAGTGAGGGGTCACATGATATGGTTTGGTTGAAATTTTTTAGAAAATTTAAAAAAATAGTAATTAAAATAATAAATTTTGATATCGTCTGAGTTGGGTAAAGGGTTTAGTCTGCTCTTGATCTTGAACCCTCAAAAAAGTAAATTTATAATGTCTGATCATTCTGGGGCCAGTTAGGATGTTAATCATTCTTGTTGGGCCATCAATAAACTGACTGCAGTGCTCTCCAAAATGATGTTCTTTAACCCTTTACCTAACATGAAAAGCAGACGACACTTGCAAAAATAATTCTTGAATAACTAATTTTTTTCATTTTTTGTCTCAAAAACATAGGTTATGACCCTTCGTTGGAACGAGCTCGATCCAACGAGGGGTCATAGCCTATGTTTTTGAGACAAAAAATGAAAAAAATAATGAAAATTAATTGGCGATTTTTGAGAATAGTGCTGGCCGGTTTTGGCCATTATGTTAGGTAAAGGGTTATGTAAAATGATCTGTAATAATATTATTTCAGTTTTGCATACAGCATTATCTGTTCTCATGAGGAGACTGTGTTGAATTTTTACAAACTCCTCTACCCCCATATGGGAAAATTGTGTAAGAAGTTCTGTCTGAACTCAGGCAGAACATCTTGCTCCATTGACCTATATTGGTGTAGAGGGGTTTGTAAGAAATAAACGAAGGTTCATTAATATTTTTGGGGCTTGAAAGTGTTCCATAGAGAGCACATATCATTTACTAGGCATTTTGAGGATGTTTGTGGAGAAAAATAATGAAAAATAGTTTAGGAGAGCAATTTGTACAGTACAGTTAAAACTAGAAGTCCTGTCATGAAATGAGAACAAATAGCATGTCGATCTGCGCATTAATCTATGCATTATGACCATAGTTAGGCTATGACATTTTGTACATATGGCTTGTGCGCAAGCAGCGTTTCAGCCATTGGCAAAAACATTGCCTGTGTTTGCCACGAGTAACCAGGAGAACCTACCATGCTTGGGATGCCATTCGATATGGTAAATGCGCAAAATTCCTATGCTCAATTAAGCCTAGATAAGCACACAGTTCGTGACATGACTTCTAGTTTTAACTGTAGAAGGATTTTTGCTACCCTGAATTTTCCCCAAAACTGAGTCTCAATCTTACAAGGTCAGTATAAGCTTTTAGTGGGATGGCATGTTTAAGTTAACAGTTTTCTTCTCATTCAACAGAGCAGCAAAGGCAAGAGATCAGGGTCTTTTCAAAAATGAGATTGTTCCTATTAAAACAGTTATTAAAGATCAGACAGGCACTGAAAAAGAAATAACAGTGAGTACAGTTTGAGTTTTGAGTACCTGTTCTTTTCAAAGTTGTTGATTTGAGATTATTTTCCATTGATCACAGACAGATTTGCTTCAGTGGTAGTTTCTGTCAGTGAAAGACATTTGTGAACAAACTTTTTAAATTTTTATGCCCCCGCTAATTTGGTGAAGGGGCATTAAGTATTACCCTTGTCCATGTATCCAGCTGTAAGTCCATCCATACATCCACAGGCCTAGCAATCTAGAAAATCAATGAGTGCAAAACAGTTGCCCTCCTCAGATTGCTTGGGAGTGCAATTGCACCTGAAATTTTCAATGCAAAAACTTGTATGCTATTTTGGTTATATTCACTTCAGGGTATTAATATTGCGACTGAAAAATTGTACTATATTCAGCTACATGGTGGAAAAATTGGCACACAGATCTTCTCATTATTAAAAATGTTGCATTCAATTCTTATGTGACTGTCTTCCACACTCAAAATGTATCGAAATGCGACACAGAATGGGCCATGAATTACTGAGAATCGATACAACATTGACGAATCGTCCCTTGAGTTCCAGTGTGTTCTCTGTGCCAGTAGGCACAGAGAACACATTGGAACTCAGGGGACGAAAAGATAATAGTTTTTAAAAGCAGTCCCAAACAGGTCTGGAATTCCAGAAAATCAAGGGGTGCAAAAAATTGCCCTCCTCAATTTTTTCTAGGTGTGCAGAAGGTGTGCAGCACTCCTGTACTCAAAGAATGCCAGGCCTGCATCCATCCTGAATATGGTTTCTGCACAATAACTTTAGTTTGAATGAAATGAAACAAGATTTTATTGGTATGTAACCACATAATACAGGTTGGGATTGATAGTGAGTTTGGTCTGATATGGCACTTTTCTTAGGTTTTTTCAATGGAGATAAGATAAGATATTTATTAATTCAATATCAACTATCAATAAAGATAAATGACTAGAAACTCATATTTGGCAGTGGGGTGTGTGGGTGGGGGGTTGGGGGGGGTGCATAGCCACCCTTGATGTTCCACTTGTTTTGGTAATCAAGTGGATCAAACTGTGTTAATTCTTAACCTACTGAGTATTTTCTTGAAATTTCCATGAGATTGATTTCATGAAAAATTTAATAAAGTCTGGCATCAAGAAAGTTATGATGAAGGGAGCACTTCTATTTGCGAAGTGCAAAAGAATATTCAAATATGAATAGCAATTTTTGTGAATAGAACGGGCTAGAGATGACCATTGGATGAGGGTGAAATTACAAGTTCAGTGATTTCGGATCAAGATGTTTCGTAATCCACTAATATTTATTCCTTAAATATTTTGGTCATTCAGTTGACAAGATTTGAATGTATTTGTATACATTTTTTTTGTATCATGAATAAAAACTCTCTCTCATCATTAGAATTCTGCCCAAACATTTCTTTACCTGTTTTATTTTTAATCCGTCAAAAGAAATACTGATGAAAGAAAATTCTTTTCAAACTTTGACATGTAATAAATATGATGAATATTCCAGCTGCAAAAACAGCTGTTGACTGACTAATGATTATTATTATTTATTGGTACTTAATGCCACATCAGCAGCTAAGGCTATATCATGGGGATGAAAAGTATGTACTTTAAAATAGATCATTATCTTGAAGTAATTAAAACAAGTTGTTGAAATATGAAATATGAGGAATAAAACTAAGGAGTGGACACTGTAATGAGAAACTGAAGCCAGTTGTTCAGAAAATGTTGACTGACTAATGATTCCCAAGAGAGTAAATGATTCAAATTTTAGAGACAATTCAACTGTTTTCAGAGATTGAAAGAGAAAAGAAACCCCTCACTCCCTCAACAAAAGATTCAGGAAAAAGTGCCCAAAAAACAAGATTTTGAGCCTTACAAAGACTTTTGTTATTATTTGGTTTGAAGCTTCTTTTAATTTATTGTGTGGCAGAAATGTATAATGCGTCGGTGATATAACATTTTAGAATGTGGAAGTAATGCTAACAGTACTGAAATTAATACTTGCTATAGCAGCTGTGTCAGTATGTATTCTGTCCAGCACTGCCTGTAGTGGGGAGCGTGGTGGCTTAGTAGGTAGAGATGCAGACTTCAAGTCGAGAGGTCCCTGGTTCGAATCCCACCTGCAGCAACTGTGTTGTGTCCTTGGGCAAGGCACCTACTCCCAATTGCCCACATGGTGGCATGGTGGTGTTGTGTACTAAGGCATACTACACGTCTTTGGTGCACTTGTCTTCAACCAGTGCTAACTCTGCTTGTGTGGAGTTAGTACATTTGGGAGTCTGACAGGTGCTTGCCATTGCTCGGTGGTTCTCTCCAGGGACTCTGTCTTCTTCTACCCATTGAACTGGCTGACTCGAGGTGACCCTAGTGGTTGAAAGTGTCATTACCCCAGTAGATAAATAAATACTGCCTATAGGGTGGGAGGCTTATTGATGTTCTGGTAGCATAATAATGTGTTTTCCCCATAGGAGCCCAGAGAAATGAAACAGTGCTTCTTTACTGTGGTAACCAGGCTCTGTTTTACTGGTACAATAGGATCTGGTTACCAGTGTCTGCGGTGGAATTCTTCTAAAATAGGCAACATGGGTATAAACGATAGGCTGGTCTTTACTTTATATCCTTGTTGTGGTCACGATTAGTCAACCTGCAGAAATATGTGACCTTAACCACCATAAATAAATAAATAAATAAATAAATAAATAAATAAATAAATAAATAAATAAATAAATAAATAAATAATGTCTGTATTCTCGAGATATGTTCAGATATTCAGTTTATTTGATTTTGTTTGTTACAATTTATTGGACAGTTCCTATTTGTTTTAACCCTTAAGGGCCTGGACAAGTATCCTGAACACCCACAACCTCTATATGCCTAGTAGCTTAGCAGTGATTTCTAGTGGAGTCTTGGCTGCCTGACAAGGCTTGATTAGAAATCACTACTTAGGTAATTTGTCTATTGTCAGCTGGACCTTCTCATAATGGCATGTTATGGGCACCTTGTCTGAGGTCGTAAAAGCCAGTAATGGTCCTTTAGTTGATTTTACAAAGATTGGTGAGCACATTTTACAACTTATGTTAATGCCTTCATAAATATTGGATTATCCAGATACAAGCACTTCATTCATAAAATTTTGTCTTTATATGCTGAATTTTATGGGGTTTAAATTTCTGGGGTTTTTTTGTTTCAAACATTTAAAAAAATCACTTCTCCTCATTCCCACATACATGTTGACCCTTTACCCAATTCACACGATATCAAAATTAGTTCATTTAATTATTTTTTTCTTCATATTTTTCAGAAAATTTCAACAAAACATACCATGTGACCCCCTCATTGCAACAAGCTTGATGAGCTCATTGAAAAATGAGGGGTGACATGATATTTTTTTGCTGAAATTGAGAGAAAAAGTTTTCAGCTGCTCAGTTTGTAATTATGCAGGTGGATTTGGTCTATTCCTTAGATAAAGGGTTAAGGGGTATATTTTTTCTATTTTTTTTTATTGGTGACAGTTTACAGGCACATTGAGCAACTAACATCTAAATCATGACTGCAACAATACATATGAAGTCAAGTTTAACTAATTGTTTATACCTATGCTGTCCACCTAAGAGGATTATGCCTATGTGTTGGTTAAAAGGTCCTATTTTACCAGTAAAGCAGAACTTGTTTACAGCAGTACTAGTAAACAAGCACTGCACTACTTCCCAGGATTCCTATGGAGGTTAAGTTAACTCTTAGAAGCTGGGGAATCAGGAATCAAAATGAATTTATTGAACATGACATACCATGACAAACTTACAGTGAGCAGGTGCTTCTAGTCAAGTGTCGTCTGCCTGAACACTTGACTAGAAGCACCTGCTCAGTGTTTAATTCTCCCCCAGCCCAAAGATAGCTGAATCATCAAAGCCAGATTACCTGCCATTTTACATCACAGGCAAGAAAACTTGACTCCTGGCTTCTGAGAGTTAAGGACCATATTTATTTTTTAAAGTGTGTATTTACATTTGAGTGGTCAGATATTTCTGGTGAACAACTGGTCATATTACTCCTTTCACCCATCTGAGGGCAAATGACAAGAATCAGAATAAACAAAATGATTCTGACTACTATTAATGTGATAGTGTACTATACTGACGGAAAAAAGAAACGCAAGTTCAGTTTGGGTAATATATTTTTTTTTATCCGTAGACCAAATGTAGTAAAATTTGACACATAGCTACCTCAGTATACTGTTTAAAGAGTCTTTGGTTAAAATTCAGTCAACCATGACCACGTGCATCGCTGCATGCTTTCAACAGATTTTTTGACAAAGCCTGCATCCAGGGCACTCACATGTGCTATGGGCTTGAAAACCATACCAAATCAAAGTTTTGAACAGTACTAATTGATTGCAAAACATTTCATTTCAATTCGATTGAAAAGCAAATTGCAGCAAATGTCCAAAGTTGATAGGGGAAGGGCTATTGCTCTAATTATGCAGGGCCATTTACAACATCTCATTGCCCAGTAATTTGGGGTCCATGAGCCAATGATAGCTCATTTAGTTGGGCATATCAGAGCCACAAGAAGATAAGCTGACAGTCCCAGGAGCAGACGTCCATGCATTATGTCATCACGTCAAGATAGAGGTTATGTCTCTCACACCTCCATAACCGATTTCAGACAGCGACGGAGATAACGGCGGGTCAGGTTGTAGGCACTCATGGTCACAGAGTATGTCCAAGAACAGTTAAAAAGTGGTTGCTGGAGTTCATTTTAATGCCTCGATGTCCCTACATTGGTCCACAACTGACACCCAGGCAATGTCAGTGTCGATTGCAGTGGCTGCAGGCACATGCACCAAATGTTTCACTTGGCCCACTGGAGATGTGTGTTATTTACTGATGAGTCTCTGTTCACGCTTTACAGGTCAGATGGATGACAACATTACTATCAACATCGAGGTCAGCAACATTCTGACTTGTGCATTAAGAAAAAGCAACAGATTCGGGCTGGGGGAGGGAGTGGAGGTTGGCGGGGGATTTCTCATGGCATGAAAACCCCTCTCGTGGTCACTCAGGGCAGTCTTACAATAGTAAGATATCGGATTCAGGTCCTCATGCCTCATGTCCTTCCACTAATCCATGCGCATAACCTTACGTTGCAGCAGGATAATGTGAGGCCACACATTGCTAGGGTTTGTCATGACTTCCTTAACCAAAACAATGTCCCAGTTCTTGATTGGCCACCCTACAGTCCAGATTTGAGCATTTGTGGGACAAGCTGGACAGGAGGGTCAGAAGCGTGTCAAATTCCCAAACAACGTCTCTCAGCTCATGCAGGCTCTTCTTCAGGAGTGGAATAACATCCCACAAAGGACCATAAACAACTTGATGGGGTCAGTGGTAAGGAGAGTTAGAGCAGTGACTGGAGCCTGGGGTGGGCACACCCGCTATTGATTTTTTGATTGGGAAATGGCATAGGGTACCTCCATTTGAATGTTATCCATGTGTTAAGACAACAAAACTCATCAAAAGTGAATCAGTAATGAAGAAATAACATCAAACTCAAAACAATGAAATAATCATACAAAACACATTTGAAATATTTACCACAGAAAAAAAACTTTCTTTTTTTCCGATAGTATAGTTAATTGTACATTTCAGGTGACTGTGGATGATGGAATTAGAAAGACAACAATGGAAGGACTTGCCAAACTGAAACCAGCATTTAAAGAAGGAGGTTCCACTACTCCTGGTGGGTAGGAAAGTTTAGCATTGCTCTCCTAAAACTGCAAGTGGAATCCAGTTAACCCTTTAACTAACGTAAAGGCCACTGTATCCACAAAAATCACCATTAAAATTTCAGTATTTTATCAAGTTTTTCCTCAAGAACATTGCTCATTTCTCCCAATTGGAACAAGCTTGTTGAGCTTGTTCCAGTGAATGGTCATAAGCTATGTTTCTTAAGGAAAAAAAGAAAATTTTAGTGTTCAAGAAATTTGTTTGCAAGTGTCGACTGCTATCCGTGTTAGGTGAAACTTTAATTGAAAAGTTAAACTGGAGGAAAGATATTCAATCAACCTGCAGGGATGTTTAATTACCCAGAGCTGTTTTAATGTCTCAATAACATGATTTTTATGCTCCCCTAAAAAGTTCAGGGGAGTATATATTCAGTGCTTAATCTATCCATTCAATCCCTCCATTTGTCTGTCCGTGCATGTGTCTGTCAGCAGCGATATCTCAGCAGTGAGTGGATGGATTTCAATGAAATTTGGTATTGTGACAAGCCGTTCCCACCCATGTTATAAACTAGGGTTTGCATCACCGATGCGGGGTCAAGTTTTCATTGCTAATGGCAACGGTGGCTATGAACTAAAAAGCATCAGAGTACCATTTCTAAATAACTAACTTGGAAAAAATTACTAGGTCAGCCCAATAATTCTGCTGCTGAATATCTGACTGAGCCCATTATCGAACTTGTTCAAGACAATTTTCCTGGAAACCCATATAATATAAAAAGAATCAAATCGGTTAACAGTTGTTCAAATTATGGCGCTAACAAGGATAAAATTTGCAAAAAATGACAAAGTCGGCCCAATAATTCTGCTTCCATATATATCATACCAAGCCCATTTTCAAACTCAATCAAAAAAATATTCCTGGAAACCCACATAACGAAAATGAATTGGATTGGTTGACATTTGTTCAAGGTATCGTGCTATCGAGCACAAAATTTGCAAAAAATGGCAAAGTCAACCCAATAATTTTGCTGTCGTATATCAGACTGACAGCACGTTTTCAAACTCGTTTGAGATAATCTTCTTTGAAAAACATATAACAAAAATGAATCGAATCAGTTGATGGGGGAGCGCTGTGGCTCAGTAGGTAGAGGTGCAGGCAGCAAGCCGAGAGGTCCTCGGTTCGAATCCCACCTGCGGCAAGACACTTCATCTCCATTGCCTGCGTGGGGGCACGATGCCGCCGTGTACTAAGGCATACTGCACGTCAATGGTACGCATGTCTTCAACCAATCTAACCCTGCCTGTGCTGGCAGCTGCTCATCGTTGCTCGGTGGTTCTCTCGGGGTACTCCGGCTTCCTCCACCCATACAACTGTCACGGTCATGATTAGCCATTGTGCATAAATATGTGACCTTAAACATCAATAAATAAATAAATCAGTTGATGTTTGTTTAAGTTATCGTGCTACAGCTATCAAGCACAAAATTCGCAAAAAGTGACCAAGTCAGACCAATAATTCTAATGCTGTACATCGGAGTGTGCCTATTTTCAGACTTGATCAAGACATTGTTCCTTGAAACCCATGTGCTAAATATTGATCAAGTAGGTTGATGTTTGTTGAAGTTATTGTGCTATCAAGCTCAAAATTGGTCGATTTTGGCAAAAAAATAATCGGGACAGCCCAATAAATCTGCTGCCATACATCGAATGGAGCCTGTTTATAAACTCAATCGAGACATTGTTTCTTGAAACCCATGTGCCAAATATCGGTCAAATTGGTTGACCTTTATTGAAGTTATTGTGCTATCAAGCTCAAAATTAGTCGATTTCAGCAAAAAATGACCAAGTCAGCCCAATAATTCTGCTGCCGTAGATCAGACCAAGCCCATTTCAAAACCGGTTAAGACAATGTTCGTTGAAACCCATGTGCTAAATATCAGTCAAATTGTTTGATATTTGTTGAAGTTATCGCAGTATCAAGCTCAAAATTAGTTGATTTTGGAAAAAAATGACCAAGTCAGCAGGGTTTATGCTATACTGGTACAGCGGCCATCAACCAGCCGCATTTCCCCACCAGCAAACCTTCCAGACATTAATCAATATGTTAAAATTCACCCTGACCTGCCCATTCCCTGAGAAATAATTGATTCACAGATTGTAGAAGTGCCATTTCTAGACTTCTTTTGATGATTTCCATACACAAATTTCATAGAAAGGTGACTCTACTCTGATGACGCAATTGTTCCAAGAGTCCTGCATAACTCAATCAACCCCCAATGAAAAGCTAGACAAACTGTAAACAATAACCTCATTGAATATTAAATGCATCACGTGATAAAACGGTGCAGTTTGTTTAGTCAGTATGTGCACTATGTAATGCGAGTTGTAAAAATTCATTCAGTGGTAAATATCTTTATGTAACGTTTTGTTTTCTGATCAGTATTATTACTCCCGAATTTACCTAAAACAAGCATGTGTTCAAATCAGCCCAATAATTGTGCTGCCGCACATCAGACCAAGCATGTTTTCGAACTCGATCAAGACATTGTTCCTTGAAACTCATGTTCCGAATATCAGTCAAATCATTTGAAGTTTGTTGAAGTAAACACACTATCAATCTAAAAATTAGTCAGTTTTAACAAATGGCCATAACTCTTGTGAAAAAGATGTGCACCCCCTATTTTGCATCAAAGGGTGTTGAACATGCACATCCCAAATATCAAAATCCATCCAGAAACAACTGAATAAAAAACACCACCTACCTGACTGCCCACCTCGACTAAAAAATTGCCTGCATACTTTTCATCAGAGTTACGGTCCTTACTTTGTCAATTTTTCATGATTTTTTTCCTTACGTAGCAATATCTTAACAGTGCAGTGATGGATTTCAATAAAATTTGGTTTGAGGGATCCTTGTGCCAAGCCATTCTTGTGCATGCTATAAAAAAGTTGCCCGTATATTTTACGGTCCGTACTTTGTCAATTTTTCATGATTTTTTTCTGTGTACAGCAATATCTCAACAGTGATTGGATGGAAATCAATGAAATTTGGTATGAGGGACCCTTGTGACAAGCAGCTCCTGCTTATGTTATAAAAAGGTGATTTATCCATCCATCCATCTGCCGCAATATCTCGGCAGTGAGTGGATGGATTTCAGTGTAATTTGGTATGATAGATTTTTGTGACAAGCTGCTCCTTCTCATGGTATAAAAAAACTGCCTGCATATTTTTCACCAGATTTCATTTCAAAGACACACTATTTCCCATAGTAGGGGACCACAGTTTACGAACCTGCTTGTTAACTAAGTCGAGTGTCAGGGAGCATCCATCAACTTTACTGATTTTCTTGTTTAGAGTGTTACATTTCATTACCATTTATTGTCATCACATTTCAAAGAAAAGATTTTTTTCCTTATTTAATACAGTGGAGCCCACTTAATTGGATATCTCTTAATTGTATATCCCTGTTAATTGAATATAATTTTCAAACACAAAACCATTTACCATGCCTTCAGTACACATTTGATCTGTTAATTGCATATGAGTTGTAGAGTAAACTCCTGTTAATTGTATATAAATTTTTGTAATATGTCAAAAAAATTGCTGTGACATGCACCACATTCCCCTTATTTATCAACCTTTTTGGCCTCATACATCCAATACAGACATTTATTCTATTATATCTTGTTTGACAGAGCTCTATGAGCTCTGTCAAACAAGATATAATAGAATAAATGCTCAGTTTACCTCCAGAAACAAGAAACTGACCAAATCCCTGTTAATTGTATACTCCTGTTAATTGAATAATTTTCAATGGCAAAATGGATATTCAATTTAGAGGATTCTGTACGTAGCTATTTGGTGATAATTTCCTGTGTGGACCAGCTGTGTCCGGCTATTTTTTTGTGGGTTATTGCAGCAATATTGCCCTTGTTGGAATTTGGTGGTAACTATTCCTTTATTTGTGCAGTATGATTTCCCTGACAGATGACATTTATTTTTTGCTATTGCCCTTACGTGAAAAAAACATGACTTACCCTGATTTGATAACTATATACGAATCAAGTAGCTGACTTGACATTGATCCTGTATCAGGCCGTCAATGTTGACATAGAATCAAATATACAAAGCTTTTCAGGGCTCTAACACACGTTTATTCTTATGTGAAATAATAATCACTGACAGCTACCATGGAGAAGGAAATAAAAGTAATCCAGTGACACCATTTGACCCTTTACCGAATGCACAGACATCAAAATTTGTTACTTTGTTTTTTGCTTTTCTTCACATTTTCATCAAAAACCATATCATGTCTCCTATCACTGGAATGAGCCCAATGTGCTCATTCCAATAAGGGTTCACATGATATGGTTTTGTTTAAAGTGTTTGCAAAATAGCATTTTTTCAACTGCTCAGTTTGTAAATTACATGGATGAATGCAGCTGATTCATTAGGTAAAAGGGTTAATTAGTTTTGAACTGCTGTTTCAGGGATATTTTATCACTGAATAGACCTGGGTGGTATTGAAATTTCAAGTTCGGTTTCAGTATCAGTATTTTTAGATTGATTCACCTTGGTATCAGCACAGTATTTGGTGTCAGCAACATACATGTACTCACACCACTACCAATATCAAATGGTATTTTGGGTATACTGTCCAGTTGTAGTTCCCCTGTTTACAGCAGACAAAGCCACCAAATTGTCAAGATATTGGAAGTAACACAGGTACTTGCCATTGGCCATTTGATGTAACAAAAAAGCCGAACTTTTTTGTTACATCAAATGACCGGTGGTGACTGCCTTCAGACATACAAAGTCAATGAGCTCTTCCTGTCGTGAATTTTGCGTAATGTTCTGTTGTTTGCTTTTTTCTTTTTTAACTAATGTTGGCAATGTTTTTCAATAGCAAAATTTTGGTATTTGAGATTCCCATGGTACGATACGATACAAATACCAAAAGGTATGTATGGTATACCACCCATCTCTCTCACTGAATGCTTGAAAATATTTACCTCATTGACAACAATTTGTTGGAGCTCTGACAAACAAAGCATTGTTTTTAATAATGTAATTCTAGGCCCTATAGGAAGCACTGTGTATTTGTGTAGATATCTTTCATCAGGTTTTGGATGAAGTGTTAACCCTTTACCCAAAGTAATGGCCAAAACCGGCCAGCGCTATTTTAAAAAATCACCAAAATGAAAAAAATTAGTTATTCAAGAATTTTTTTTGCAAGTGTTGTCTGCTTTTCGTGTTAGGTAAAGTGTTAACTAGAATCTTCAACTCATCTCCTTTTTTTTAGTGAAATTTGCAAAACTTGTCCAAAGGCTCCATCCTGACTTAATTTACTGAACTTGTTTGATAAATTTCACTATATGGTGGGGACTGATTGGAAAGTCTGTGTATCTCAACTGCAATTTGATAGATGAGGTCTGTTGCCCCTTCTATGAGCACATTGAAATGGCCTTGACTTCCAGAGTCTGTGATATCATTCTGCTTGTGTTATAACATGCCCAATGAAGCAGGACACAAAATTTCACAAGAATGCTCATTTCATTCTTGTGAAGGTCATCTGAAGCCAAATAAATGTATGGTAAGTGGCAGACAGTTAAAGAAAATCTGCCAACATTTGAATATTTTTGGATAGCAAAACAGTCTTGGACAAAACATAATGTAAACTCACATCTGAATAAAACTCCCCCAGTTTGACCCAGGTCATGTCTGGATTTTCTCCCTTAAGTCCTCATACAAACACAAACAGCCCCTTTTATATTGTCCTGTAACAGTTGTCAGAAGTATGTTCTTCCTTGAGAACTCTGCTTGTAGGAGGCATTTATCTTCACAGTGCTTTACTTCATTGTTGGCTGCCTGTACAGGCAGTTAAGTCATCTGCAGCTGTATGCATGTACAGTGATGTCCACACATGTATTTACCAAGTAATAAAAATCATCATAAGGAAAATTTTAATTAATGAAGCACTGGGTTCTACCCGATGCTTCATTAATTAAATGTTTGACGATTATTCCTGCAATTAGTGTTTGGAATCTATTAATATATGCTTTCATGGAAATATTGTCCACCCGTGGAAATTGACCAGTCCACGGCAGCCATACTGCATATATGGTAGTTATTTATGGAAAACTAAACTGAGTATTTAAGGGTTAAACTAATGAAATGAGGCCTTTCCAACAGTGTGTTATATAATAGGATTCCTCAACAAGAGTAAACCACACAACAATGTTGGTCTCTCACCAGAAAGATCATTTCATTGAAGCAGCTTGGTCAGCGTCAACTATGTTTGTTGTTGGCTATAAGTTTTAACTGGTTGAGGGCTAGATTATTTTTGGTGATCCGAATTTTCTATTCAAAATTTATTTTATTACAAATTATGGGAGAGTGCCCACAGTCACTCTCTAATAACTTGTAATAAAACAAATTTATATAAACAACCTATGTTAGGATTTGACTGAATATGAAACATGAGCAAGGAAAACAGCTTTTGCTCTGGTACCCTCATTTTTTTGAAAAAAGGCTTCTAGCACTCAAACAATTAAAATACATTCAGTATGTCGAGTCTTAGTTTAAACAGAACCTATTGTTGTGAAATCATGTACTGTAACTCAACAACAATCCTTGTTAAAAAATCATGAACATGATTGGTCAGAAGGTCAACTGAACGAATGGTTAGCCATACTAAATTCACATAACGTATCTTTAGATATATGTCAGTACAGAATTTTGTGCCATGACTGAAGCTTCAACAGTCATTGTAATTAATATTTACTTGTTGTATTGTAGGAAACTCCAGTCAAGTTAGCGATGGTGCAGCAGCAGTGTTAGTTGCCAAACGGTCAGCAGCTCAAAATTACAACCTTCCAGTGCTTGGAATTCTGAGGTCATATTCTGTTGTGGGGTGTCCACCAAGTATCATGGGAATTGGTCCAGCAGTGGCTATACCGAAAGCTTTAGAGAAAATGGGTAAGGACCTGTAGACTTGGATTGATTTTTCACTGTCGCTCTTGGTATGCTAAGTCAAAGAATATGTCCTCCAGTTACTTTTTTCATTACAGATGCTGACCCATCAGCATTAATGTGAATTTTTTCCCTGGCAACTCGGGGGGGGGGGGGGGGGGGGCCTTTGAGGCCCCTCATAGTAGCTGATGATTGTGGGCCTCAGACCCACCATCAGTTGGCTCTGTATGATAAAATTTGGGATTTAAAGGGCAGATAAAATTTGGGATTTAAAGGGCAAAAGTCACCAAATCTAGAGACCTCAACCATTTGAATCCAAAAAGCCATTTTTTCAGTCTAGGATCATGATATGACCTGAATTCATTAAGTAGATAGTTGCTCAGTGAATTTGTATTGTTGGCCAATCAATATTGATTTAATCACAGATAGAGTCTATATTCTTAACTCGTGGGAGGACTAATAGTCCTCCCACAAGTAACGAATACAGACTCTATCCATTGATGGGTCCAAACTGGCATGAAATATACCATCATTGTCCAAAGGGTTAAGAGGGGCAATGCATACATCTGAATTTGGGTATATTTTCTTCACTCTGTGTCCCATTTCCTCTATTATGGGTGAATTCCATTCATTTTCTTCCTGACATGGTCTGCTTCTTCAAGTGGTCTCCATGAGCTCAAGGTTAGGAACTCCTCTAATAAACAAAGAATACAACCACCCCAGAGTATCTTAAATTATTTTATCTTGTCTTTATATCTCTTCTATCCCTGCCACTTTTGTCCTTCTTTTCTTCTCTCTTCTCATTTTCCTAATTCTACAAGATATGATTTTGAGATATAATGGCATGGGTGTGGTGGGAGGGAGGGGTATCATGACTTACTTTAGTCACTCCCAGTGAAGGAGCAGCCACTGATTTACCTCTTTTGGGAAATATTTATCATTAGTGAAGTGAGATTCTGTTTCATTTTTTGTTTCTTATAAACTAGCTCAGAGAGTGGGGTCAACTTAATTGGATATTTCTTTATTGAATAACCCTGTTAACTACATATATATTCAGCACTCTTCTATTTCTCTAAGAGACAGCAACTGCAGTGATGAAAATGCTTCATCTTGCCCCAGAAAAAGGCTCTCTCACTCATTGAGTTGAATTTGTGGAGGACACACCAGCTGATAAGATGACTGCGCAATGCAATTCCAGTGAAGGTCCAGTTGGCATGGTTGTGAAAAAGAGTGAGATTGCCAAATAGTGATTAACCTATAAGGATTTGCAACCCTCATCTGTTGCAGATTAGTTGAGTGCACAGTTGGCCGATTGTGAGTGCCAATACCAGAAGTCACAACCAAAAGGAGTAATTTGTTCAAGCATGTATAGAATGGGGTTAATTTAACACTACAGTCAGGTTGGTATGTCCGTTGATCACAAGAGGGAGTCACTGTGTGTATCAAAATAAAAATACAACGTCAGCATAAACATGTTAGCATTACAGTGTCTTTTTAATCAATGCGAAAATAGGTGACTTAAACCTATACTACTGTATTTACTCTATGTATTGGGACAGCTAAAAATAATTATTTTCACAGGTGTCCCAATTCTTAGAAAATGGGGAAAGAACACAGCCTGGTCTTGATATGATGTTGAATAAAGTTGTGTGTGATTCGTTTTCCATCACTATATACGAAAATCGCCGCCATCTAATTTTTTTTTATATTTTCATTTTTTGCTTCCAGAACATAGCTTATGATCCCTCATTGGAACGAGCGCATTGCACTCGTTCCAATGAGGGATCACAAGCTATATTTTGGAAGCAAAAAATGAAAATTTTCAGTTACTCAAGAATTTTTTTTATGAGTGTCATCTGCTACTAGCGATGAGCCAACTGGAAACAAATCTCCTGAATGTCCCAAACTTTGGAGCAAAAAAAAAATATAGTTTTCTGGAAAAAATGTGTGTCCCAAATCATAGAGTGTCCCAAAACATAGAGTAAATACGGTATTTTAAATTCAACCTCCATTTAAATTTAGTTTCAAGATGAAATTGAATAAAATAAATCGAAGGGCAATTAAATAACATATATCTATTTTCTCGATTTAACTACTGATTTATGTTCTAATTCAAATTTTTGATTCGAAAACTCACGTGGATATAGAGTCAAAACAAAACACAGTAATTCAGATTGCTTTTGTTGTGAGGCTGAAATTAGTGAGTGAAAATATATTCATAGTGGCTTTGTTTTCAAATAGCTTCTAACACGTCATTTCACTCCATTTTGAAGATTCATATTCACACGTCTTGGGCCGGAAAATCCCAAATGGAAAAATATAATGTTTCACAAATAATAAGCAATCCCAGAAGTCCATGCACAAAATGACCATACACTATTTTTTAGATTGTTTACATAAATAACATGGACAACAGATTGAAGTTATACTCCGACTGTGAAAACAATTGGCTGATGAGTGTATTTTATGTTCATTTTGTTATTATCCACTTTATGTTGACAGTGATTAAAGAAGAATTAGGTAACTAGATTATTTACAAATGGACTCACATTGATATCAGATGATGAAACAGCAATTCAAAGTACTGGTGGGGTGCTGTCATTGTCGGTGTAAGTTACTGTAATTTGTACAGGGAGTGGGATATTATAAATGTCGAATAATCGACACATCATTTCAACACTGCTGCCAGTCATTGTGGCAACTTATTAAGCTTGTTAGTGATTGTATGAGGTCGTGAATCAAATGTAAATATGAACAATTTTGATCCTGTGGTGTTCCATGTAAATGTCGGCACGAACATATGTTCAGACACTTCTACCGATGGTCAACCAATGGCTTAATATTGGTTGATGTCAGATTGGTTAATCACTAGTGCCAAATTGCCTGAAGCCCCGTGGCTGGAAATTAAAACTGTTAACATCACAGCTGCCTGTCTGCCAAATAACATTATCCTCAAAGATTACAGATAGATGTTAGAATGTGGGAAGAAATAAAGGTGTGCCCGAACAGTTTAGAATTACTGTACAGGGATCTATCTACCATTCAACCCACAAATGTCAAAGTTGAGAGGGCATTCTCATCATACACGCTTTTTGTGATGACAGTTCAGGCATGCATGGCAGATGAACATTTGGACACACTAACCTTCATGACAGCATTTTCCGTGACTCCCAAGAAATAGATTGTACTTAGCAGTTGACTGAAACTGAAAAGAACGCTGATGTTGCTCAGAAGAATTTCAGATTTCAATTTTATTAAAGTACATTTGCTTACTGGATCGTTCACTCACTTTTCTCCGAGAACAGTCGATCTGTATCAGGCAACTATCTCTCGATGATCGCTCTGTTATTAGAAAACAATAAGAGGTCCCATTGAGTAGTGTTACTATTCCAGGTACTATATTTCTATCCCATTACTGGTACTGCCACTGTTGGTCTCGGCGGTACTTTGACATCTCTGCCACAAATGTAATTATACTTCCACTTTAAACATCAGTAAACAAAAACGTTTGGAATTTTTCTGCATTGAATATTTCACCCCTTTAAAACTTTTGCAAAATATTTTTCACGCTTTTTCAGAAAATAATAAATATGTTTTACTGAGTAGATGAAATGATGTTGAATAACAATTTTTGATTCATTCTGTACAGGGTCAATCAAAACGTGTAAACAAATGTCATTTTCTTATTTCCCATTTTGTGCCTAGTATCTGTGATTAAAAAAATCGATGCAATCCATTCATCAACAAAAGATGTTTCAAGCGTGTGATAATTTAGGCAATTAAGATGCTACATAAGAAATGAAAATTAGTTTACTTTGAAATTCCCACCTCTAATATTCCATAAATTCAGGTCTAGATGAAAATATCCTATTTTGGTTGGGTTCAGTCAACCATGATGGCTGCAGGGGCACGTGATGCAGGCTCCTTTAGCACAGTCTACAGGTTGCATTTATGAAGAAATTTCATTATAAATTGGTGGAATGACTTGGTGTAATGTCTAGATGAGAATATCGTATTTTGGTCGTGATAGGTCAGCCATGATGGGCGCACTGGTGCATGACCTAGATTTGTTTAGCACAGTCTACAGTTCATATTTATGAAGCGATTTTATTGTAACTTGGTAGGATATCTCGGTATGATGTCTAGATGAGACTGTCCTATTTTGGTCATGATCAGTCAGCCTTTACCGCCACTTGGGCATGAGACCTAGATTCCTTTAGCACTGTCTGCAGGTCATATTTATGAAGGGATTTCATTGTAACTTTTTTTGGTTGCGATCGGTCAACCATAACTGCTGGACGGGCATGTGATGTAGATTCCTTTAGCAAAATCTACTTTGGAATGATTTTACTGTAGCTTGGTAACTTTGGTTGACATATGCTGCCTGTGAAGGCCACATCAACCCAGGCCTCAGTTCTTTAGTACAGTGCTCTACACCTCAAATTATTCTTGCTGAAAACATAGCATGTTGGGTACAGAACTTAACATATGCTCAATTATCATAATTCTTGTCTTATTTCATAATCCTTTCATACACATTGAAGATTATTCTTTACATGATACACTACACACAGTCAAGTTAAGCTGCAGTGTCACTGATGCTTTCATTTTATTAAGAATTAATGTTTTAAAAATTTTAATTCAATGCATTTCGGCAAAAATAAAACTTTTATAAACAGTCTTAAAATGAAGGAATTTGCCAACCCAAATCTGCTTCAGTGTGCTATCAGATATGTTACATGAATAAATATGTCTCTTTATTTATGATTGAGAATGGTCCTCTCTGTTAATTTAATCATAAATTTAATCAAAGATACAATCGTAGAATATCGTAGAATAGTTTTCAAAACATTACCTAAAATGTTCTTGTAAAATAGCTTGATTAGGTTCTAAAAAGTCCTTGAATGACATCATCCTAGAGACAGTGCGTCCTGAATTTACAAACTGTCATTTTTGATCTTTGACATGTTTTAACCCTTTACCTAACATGAAAAGCAGACGACACTTGCAAAAGAAATTCTTGAATAGCTAATTTTTTTCATTTTTTGTCTCAAAAACATAGGTTATGATCCCTCTTTGGAACGAGCTCAACGAGCTCATTCCAAGGAGGGGTCATAACCTATGTTTTTGAGACAAAAAATGAAAAAATAATGAAAACTAATTGGCGATTTTTACCTGCGTCGCCAGTGGCAGAGCAGGTCTAGTAACCGCTCGACTCCGTCCATCTGTCCGTCCGTCAGTCCGTCAGTCTGTCAGTCCGTCAGTCCGTCCGAAACACTTTTTCCATCAAGGTTTTCTTGGCTTCTATGAAAGGGAATGATTTTATATTTGGTCTGCTGCTTCATAATGATGAGTTGTATCGTGTAAGCAGTTCTCAGATCTGCCGTGCAGCTACTTCCTGTTTGCCAATACTTTGAAATTTTACTGTACCCACTGAACATTGAAATTTTTCGTCAAACTTTTCTCGGCTTCTATGCAAGGGATTGATTTTATATTTCATCTAGAGCCTGATAATGATCAGTTGTATTGTGTATGCAATTTTCAGATCTGCCGTGCAGCCACTTCCTGTTTGCCAATTCAATTGCATGCAGCGACGCAGATCCAGACCCGGTATTGGTCTTGGCTTGTTGAGAATAGTGCTGGCCAGTTTTGGTCGTTACATTGGGTAAAGGATTAATATTATTTATTTTTAGGTTTATCTATAGATGATATAGAAATATTTGAAATCAATGAAGCATTTGCAAGTCAGGCCTCTTATTGTGTAGACAAACTTGGAATACCACCACATAAAGTGAATCCAAAAGGAGGAGCTATTGCTCTTGGTCATCCATTAGGCTGTACAGGGGCAAGACAAATAGCAACACTTCTCCATGAGTTGAAGAGAAGAGGAAAAAGGTAGGTATAATAAATATATAATAAGTAGGTACAGTACTGTGATTAGGACTTGAATTTCGACTTGAATCAAATCAGGCTGAGAATTTTGAATTGAATTGAATCTCCAGGCGAGGAGCATGGTGGCTCAGTGGTAGACTGTTGGACTTCTATGCTACAGGTCCCAAGTTCGATCCTCATCCGGGATGACCCACGTTGTTTCTTGGGCAAGGCACTTTATCCCGGTTGCCTACATGGGGGCAAGATGATGCTGTGTACTATGGCATACTGCTCGTCAATGGTGCACATGTCTTCAACCGCCGTAACCCTGCTTGAGCAGTGCTTGAACAGAGTTAGAATGTTGAGGAGCTGACAGTTGCTCATCAATGCTCGGTGGTTCTCTCCGGGTTCTCCAGCTTCCTCCACCCATAAAACTGTCACCATCACAATTAGTCATTGTGCATAAGTATGCGACCTTAAACACCAATAAATAAATAAATGAATCTCCAGGCTCTTCAAGTTATAAATATTGCACCTCATTATGACTAAATATTGACAGTCTCCACTCAAGTATTGTCCTGATTGCCCATGTGAGGGCACTGTGTACTAAGTTGTACTACATGTCGATGTAAGCCAGAAAATAAGCACACTGTCATCAGTAAAATGAGGTCCCCAGAGGGGTGAGTTTGGTGATGCTACCCTGCACAGCGGGGTAGCATCACTAAATTTACCCTCTGTGAACCTCAGGCAGAATCAGGGTCTCAAGCCTAAACAGAAAGAGCTACCCAGAGGATAAATTGGCCCACTGTATGTGATAGCATGAGCAAATTCACCTTCTGGTGACCTCATTCTGCAAATGACAGATTGCTTATTTTCAGGCTTGTGTCGATGGTACCCTTGTCTTCAACCAATGCCAAACCTGCTTGTGTGGATTAGCACGTTGGGGAGTCTTACAGTTGCTCGGTGGTTCTTTCTGGATACTCTGGATTCCACCTGTGAAACTGTCTGACATGAGGTGACCCTGACTGTCAAATGTGTTCTTTAAACCCTAATAATTTTTTTTTTAAAAACTCAAGTATTGTACCGGTACATGTGACTGGTTTCTTTGGACAAGTCGATCAAAAAGCCAGAATATTCCCAAATGGAATCAAAGTAGTTTCAGAAGCAGAACGTCCTTGATCTCTTCTTCTATCCTGTATAGGAGACCTGATGATACAGGCTTGTCATTTTGAGGTGGGGGATCGCCCCGGGCCTCAGTTGCCCGCCCGAGTTCAAAATTCCACGGACAGTAAACGTCCGACTAAGACTAACCCACTTTCTGCGGCCCATTAATTTAGTCGAAGGCACCTCAAAATCGGCCAACTCAAATAGCAATTTTCGCAGATTGAAGGAGGTAACAAAGTGCAATTTGTGAAGTTCATAGTGTGTCGTCGACAGTCATCCAGAGACACTAAGTAACTTTCCAAATACGAGTGAGAGGTCTGCCAATTCCAAAGTTGTAATTAGTTATTACATTGTACATCAGACTGTGACAACTCTCGTGTCACGCGCAATTTCAGGACTTGTCTGCCCAAAGCCAGTTCGACCCCTGATGATTCGCCTGGGACGTTTCATCCCAAAATCAAAACCAGGACGATTCGTCCCCCAAATCTGATTGATTCACCCCAAGTTATCAGCATCTGGCAGTGAGCACAGTGCACTGACTTGTACAGTCATCATGTAATGTATAGATATGGGCTTGGTTATTTGGATGCAAGATAACTATAACACTCACTCATATTCAAGCCTGCATCTATACATTACGTGATGACGTACATCATAATTACACAAACCATGTACCTTAAAATGATATTCGTTTTCTACCCAGCAGGCTGAAACAAAATGGCTCCCGCAAACCATAAATGGCCCTCCTGGAGTAATTTTAGGTGAACCCAAAATGGCCCTCCTGGGGTGATTTGAGGCGAACCATAATGGCCCTCCTGCAATTTTAAAAATGACAAGCCTGATGATATAAGAAGAGTTCAATAGGATACACTTGATAGGCTTTTGAGAACATTGTGATGAGTCAGAAATTTCCAAATCACATGACTCGACTTGGATCAAATCAAATTATTAGGATGATTTCAAATCAAATGAAATTTCAAAACTATGCAGAAAAGTTTGGACGAATTGGAAATTTCGTGGTCTAGTAAAAATTCTAAGTCCACTTCCTGACTCACTGAATTGTAGCTCAACTGCCAAAAAAGTCCTGAGATTGTCTGGATTTCACAATTTTTATTTAGGAAATCATGAACCCCCAAAAAGTCTGCTTTTCCAGTCACTATCACAGTACAGAATGGCTGCCATGGACTGGTCACTTTCCACGGGAGAGCAATATTTCCACAGACGCAATAATAGATTTCAAATACTGTTTACAGGAATAATCATCAAAAATTTAATTAGTGAAGCACTGGGCATAATCCGGTGCTTCATTAACTAAAATTTTGCTGCTGAGGATTTTTATTACCTGATAAACACGTGCGTGGAGATCACTGCCCATGCATGGATCAACTCACAGAGTTGACAGCAAGTACCAATGGTTCCTGGAAGTCTGCTACCATATTATTACCAAAACGGATAATAAAATAATATTCCAGGAGAACAACTCATGGCTGAATGTTCTTCAGATATCCAAAAACAAAGCAAGGAAACCAAAATTCTTCAATACAGCCCTTGGAACATGCCTACAGCAAGTTATACTGGGATCCCAACCCCCAGGTACAAATCTAACTGCTCATACCCTACACCTTGGAGAGCCTCTAGCAACATCCTTGGTAGACTTCCAAAGTGTAACAAAAGTGTATGAAAGTCTCCAGGCCCTAGAGGATTATTGATACTCTACTCCTCATGTATTGAATCTTGTATTTGTTTTTTTTGTAGGTCATTTGGTGTTGTATCAATGTGTATGGGAAGTGGAATGGGAGCTGCTGCTGTATTTGAGTACCCTGGGTACTGATGAAGCATAACTACAGCTGCCCCAGAATACTAGTACCTGTCAAACATCACTGTGCCTTAAACAGACTTTTAAATTTTCTAACACCTTCTGATGAAGCATAACCACTGTTGTAACAGTATACCAGTATCTGTCAAACATCACCGAGCCTTAAACAGACTATTCATATTTTTAGCATCTTTGAAAAATGGGTAAAAAGTGAAATATGCTCATTTTACAACAGTGATTCACCCTTTACCTAATGAATTGGCTGCATCTGCCTGCATTATTTACACAGTGAGCAGATGATAAAAAAACACATTTTTCACCAAATTTCAACAAAACCAAATCATGTGACCCCTCAATGGAATAAGCTTGTTGCATGTGTTCCAATGAAGAGTCACATAATATGTTTTTGTTGAAATATTTTGAAAATTAAAAGAAACCCAATAATTAAAATAATAAATTTAGAAATCCTGTGCTTTGGGTAAATGGTAAAGGATTAAGTTACTGAATGTTATGGTTTTGTGATAACTTTCTTTCAGTATGAACCAACTGTAAATATAGACTTTGACATTATAAAACATTTAACTGATGCTGTAAAATTTGCAAATCTGAGATTTATCTGCCTTCTACATAGAAATTTTCATCATATATTAAAAATTTGTATTACAGTTTGCACTACAGGAAATGATATATAGCAGAGAGCTATGTTTGTTTGTCTGTCTGTCTGTCTGTCTGTGTTTATTGGCCACACTGTTTATATGGCTAACTTCTGGTAAAAAGTAATATTTATGTGACTGTTGTCAATTGTGTTGCCAGCCACACTAAAGTGTGTTGACAGCTCTTCATACCAAACCCCTGTGAATCAGCGTTTTTCCATTCCATCCAATCAAATTGCAAATTTAATGTTCGATTTTGAAACAAATTCCAATCAAATGGGATATTCAGTCAGTTTTGTGGAAAGGTATTTTCAAATGCAGCTTTAATGATTCAAAATAATTGTACATTTGGGGAAGATAGTCCCTTTTTTACACTGATAACATGAGGAGTACTTATGGATCGAGATGGAAGAGGAAGTGATTGGTAGCAAGCCTGGAAATAAACAATCTATCATTTGCAGAATGAGGTTCCCAGAGGGTGAATTTGCTGATGCGACCCCATACAGTTTGCCAGTTTATCCTCTGGGTACCTCTTTCTATTGAAGCATGAGACCTTGATTCATGAGACCTTGTGTAGGGTAGCATCACCAAATTCCCCCCTGGGGACCTCATTTTTCAGATGACATTCTGCTTATTTCCAGGCCTGATTGGTAGTTATATATAATATGGAATACATCACCAGAACAAAATTGTGGTTGACACTGTCCATATATATGCAAAGAAAAGTTTGTTTGAGGAAACCACCTTAATGAATGTCAAATGTTGACACCCCAAGTTCACACATTATTGAGCTGCCTGAACAACTGATACACGTCCATGCATTCTGACATAACATCTGCTCGGTTGACCCTAATGATTTTATTCATGCTGCCAACTGACTTTTAAAATAATAATCACCGACAGCTCTGACTGACCAGTCAGTTGTCATATTCTTGATATTAACGTAATTGGCAAGAAATAATGACCTCATATAATGACATATGCAAAAAGAAAGGAGGTGAGTTTCCGTTATCGCCATCACAATATTTGCTTTCAGTTTTCAGTGGTCAGGTATTCAAAAATCAAGTCAAATCGAATTGGACAAATGATTTGAAATTCAATTCAAATTCGTAGATTCAAAGAGCACTACTCTACACAATAATCATGTGGCTGAGAAAATGTGTAAATATTTGTAAATATCTATAGGTTATTACCATCATGTGGTTTTCCAGAGATGGTGTATTGAAGTCGAGACCTCATCTCTGGGCATATATCGACGGGTCCATCAGGGTGATTCGATATATGACCCAAAGGCAAGGTCAAGACTTCAGTACACCATCTCAGAAACTCACTTGGTCGTCATAACCAATTTTTCTTACAAATTTTCCTCCTTTCTTGTTCGCATATATTTTGACAATCATTCAGCGTCTGTTAATTGATTTTCTATGAATGAAGAGCATGGTATTGCATTGACATAATTCTCATTCTTTTTTCTACATGTACTAAAACTGCTGAAGTTTGTAGTAGAGTTTCAGCTCTGTGTTTTTTTGTTTTATTTTTCAAGTTTATATTATAATAAGGATATAAAAATATCATCATGGCAAAAATGATCTAGTCTAATTTATTTCGTTGAATTGGTGATTTATCATTTAATTACTGTTATCAAAAACTGTGACGTGTAATAATCAATGCCAGTTGATTGCAGGTACACATCTTTCTCTTTCTGAATCGAATAAATGCATGTTTGATGATTGCTTCCCTCAAAACAGATATATATTTTGTCTAGATGTTTTAACTTGTAATGGATGAACATCATGAATTATATTCTTGTTGTAAGATAAATACATTTTACACACTTAACCCTTTACCTAACATGAAAAGCAGATGACACTTGCAAACAAAATTCTTGAATAATGAATTTTTTTCATTTTTTGTCTCAAAAACATAGGTTATGACCCCTCATTGGAATGAGCTCGACGAGCTCGTTCCAAAGAGGGGTCATAACCTATGTTTTTGAGACAAAAACTGAAAAAATAATGAAATTTAATTGGCGACTTTTGTGAATAGTGCTGGCCGGTTTTGGCCATTATGTTGGGTAAAGGATTAATGACCTCTGACTGTGAAATATGAAAATGTAAGGTCAGGAAAATTTCTTTCCTTCATGAGTATTATTTTCTTTGCTTTCATGTTTCACTCCCAACTAAATTGTATAAAATTCCAATGCATATCCATGGTTTAACCTCAGTCGGGCCTTAAAATTTGTCCTGATTTGCGAAAATCAGTTTCGTGAACTCCAGTGGTGAGAAAGCATTGAGAATCAATTTTCAGTTTTTAATTTAGAATTTCAGAGTAGTGTTATATCCGTGTCAGGCTCATGTGTACAACCAGTTCAAAATCAATAGTAAAACCCAAACCTCATATATATATCTTACCTCCTACAAATATCTGCGGATTTCATTGGTTCAAAGACGTCACATGCAGTCTGCATATAAAACCATATACTGCCTGTCAACATCAATATACGCTGACAGCTATGGGTAATATCCCCTTTGTTCATTGATTATTCAAAATGGCGATAACCGATAAATGCTTCAGGTTGAAAGATTGAGTGTTGGAAGCTCATATTTGGTCTGAAGTGCAGGTTAGGCAACTTAAAAAGGCTTCATATTCTGTGGATGTGTGTCATGTTATCTTCAAGATGAAACTGTTTGGTATGTATGAATTTGCCTTGTTACAATTTATGGGAGAGTGCCTGTAGGCACTCTCCCATAAATTGTAACAAGGCAAAGACATGTGAACACATTGTGAGAATTCTCTCATTTAATTTTGATCGCTGTTGTTATTAGTTCTCTGCATTGGTGCAGCAGTCGGTAAGATATATTCGTTACACAGTTAGTTGGTGGCCTAATATGGTATATATGGTGTCAGTTAATTCCATATTGGACTCGAGCTTTGCTCGCGTCCAATATGGAAATAACTGATATCATATATACCATATTAGGCCACCAACAAACTGTGTAACAAATAATATATATTTACTAGAGTTCAATCATTAAGGGCCAAGTTCCAATTTTGATCAGTGTGTTGTCTTACATGTACATGAATACATATATATTCCAACATGCAGGCTTTTTGGTGGTCTTGCTGATGGAAATATACATGTAGTACCTTTGCAGTGATGTTTAGTGAAGTCTTGGCTGCCTGTATAGGTTTTCCAACCAAAATATTCCAGCATTCAATTTTTAGAAGCCAATTTTTATATTGCTCACATGAGACTCACATAGGAGCTGGGACTATGGATGGGTACATTATTACTGATGATAAAACATGAACATAACACTACCAGTGGTAGTGGATGTCCGTGTTCTATCGCCGATAATATTGTCTCTGGGTATCATTGCTTGTACAAATCAATGAAATTCAAAAAATAGGAGAGGTGTGTACCGGGTGATCTTGGCTTGTACAAATCAATGAAATTCAAAAAATAGGAGGGGTGTGTGCCAGGTGCTCCCTCTCTGAATCTGCCTGTTTGTATCAGGCAAAGAGTGGAGCTCTTTTTTTCAATTTTTGCCCTCTGCTTCCAAAACAAAGCTGATGACAACTCTGTATCTCAGCATTATCAGTTTATAAAGCCTGTCACTGTGAGGAGTCATAAGCTAGGTTCTGAAAGCAAAAAGCAAACATTTTAATTGTTTAGCAGAAAATATTGCATAATCGAACATGAAAAGCAGACGACACTTGCAAACAAAATTCTTGAATAACTAATTTTTTTCATTTTTATGTCAAAAACATAGGTTATGACCCCTCATTGGAACGAGCTCAATGAGCTCGTTCCAAAGAGGGGTCATAACCTATGTTTTTGAGACAAAAAATGAAAAAATAATTAAAATTAATTGGTGATTTTTGTGAATAGTGCTGGCCGGTTTGGGCCATTACATTGGGTAAAGGGTTAAACAGTTAATGTAATTTATTTTTTTCAATACTTCATACATTCCTGTTGCATTATTACATAAATTTCAAAAATAGATTTGTCATTTGGATCGCATATAGTACACACTCAGAATGTTGGGGTACTCGACCTTGTGGTATTTTGTATGAACTTATCTTTCTTAGAATGCAGAAAATCTAAATGCGATTGCGAACTGGTAAGTACCTTGTCAAAAATATCACCAGCAAAATTGAAGATAAACGATCAAAAGTAAATTCTGTTTAGATTATCTGCAGCATTAGGAAAGATGCTGAAATATTAGACCCTCGCAAAAATGAAATTATTTTCATTAAGCAGTACATGTATGATAATTTGCAGTTAACTCTTGGAACACTTAGGTCAAATATCTAGAGTTCAACATGCAAATTTTTCCCATTTTGCAAGCAGAAAATTAAGCAATTCAGTTTTCAGGTTTCCTGCAGGGCCTTGGATTCAAGGAATTGCCTTGAAAATGATGAGAAACGACATTGAATAACCTTCAATTTTAACTCATTGCTGGTGGGAACTCATTGAGCCCTATCAAACAAGACTGAATTGGTTAAATTCTTAGTTGCATCATGGGATAAAATTTACTGCTTGAAATTTTAGAATTGTTCCAAAGGTTAAAACAAAGTACTACAATTCTCCTGCATTGATGCTCAAAATGATATCTGAAGTGAAAGGGGCTGGAGAAGGGTGTCATTAGTGAGGTAACTACATTCTATTTTCTCTTACTGGACTGATATGGCATGACATGCAGTCAGTGGAATTTATACCAAGTCTTGGCTGTGCTTCAACCTGTTATATCTACCAACTCTGTGCCATCCTGTACCAGTCAACTAAAAGATTATGTACACTTTCATTAATCCTTTCCACTGTGAAACTACAGTGAACAAGATATTAATTGAAAATAGAGTGTGTTTTAATTTTTTGAATTCACATTAAAAACATTCCAAAATCCAGTATAAGAATTTCCCTAACCTTGTTCATTTTTACCGCCTTGGTCCATGTATATTTTCATATAGTAAGTGATATGGCAGCCCATTAACTAATCCTTTGCAATGCCAATGGTCAACCAGTGCATGTTAGCTTACCAACTAACTCTGTGCTATGCACAGGGTTATTCACTCTTTTCTTACTTGTTATATGTTCATCTCTGAGACTAGACTGTATACAATGCACAGTCTTAGTGAGTGTACCTATGTAGTGTGTTACCCATTTTTTATAACCACAAAGTGTGACTAACCCTGTTAGTCACACTTTCTGGTTATAAAAAATGTTTATTATTAACTGAGTAACTGACCACGTGCACGGAATGGCCGTAGTGTAAATCTCATCTGTATCAACTTTTTATCCAACGTAATGGTCAAAACCAGCCAGTAATATTTTCAGAAAGCATTTAATCCTTTACCTAACATGAAAAGCAGACAACACTTGCAAGAACAATTCATGAATAACTCATTTTTTTCATTTTTTGTCTCAAAAACATAGGTTATGACCCCTCGTTGGAACGAGCTCAACGAGCTCGTTCCAACGAAGGGTCATAACCTATGTTTTTGAGACAAAAAATGAAAAAAATAATTAAAATTAACTGGCGATTTTTGAGAATAGCTCTGGTCGGTTTTGGCCATTACATTGGGTAAAGGGTTAAGCTCAGCTTATGACCCCTCATTGGATTCGATTGTGGAAATGTTTTTTATAGTGAATTCCAAAAATGAAAACATTCTATTTTCAATTAATAGCTTGTTGGTGAACAATAAATGAAATGATACGAGCCCTTCATTGTGTGCCCACAGGTCAGATGATTGGTTATTTGATTGAGTGACTATCTTGTGAGTTATTTAGTACCAAAATACTCCTTGTGTACTATAAGTTGATATATGTTCAGATAGTCCTCTTACCAAGAAGTGAACCTAGTGATTCTATTTGTACACTAGTTCAGTGAAAAATTACAATAAAATGACAATTTGAAACCCGCTTAGTTGTTTATTATTGATTTGTTTATTGTGCCACATGCCCAAAGTTATACAGTGCAGCCCACTTAATTGCATATCCCTTAATTATATATCCCTGTTAATTTAATATAATGTCCCAACACAAAACCATTGAGCATTCCTCCAGAACAAATTTGACCTGTTAATTGAATATAGGTTATAGAGTAATCTCCTGTTAATTGAATAAAAAATCTTGTAACATGTCGAGAAATTACCCTGACTTTTCCCAGTTTTCCTTTGGTTGTAGACCAATTTGGCCTCAGAACATCTAATACAGGCATTTAATCTATTATATCTTGTTTGACAGAGCTCATGGATCTCTGTCAAACAAAATATAATAGAATAAATGCTAAGTTTATCTCTAGAATACAGGAAAGTGACACAATCCCCATTAATTGAATACTCCTGTTAATTGAATAATTTTCATTGGCAAAGTGGTGGCTTTTCAATTAACAGGGTTCCACTGTACTCACATTAACTCTTTTCCTAACATTATAAGTTTTCGTGATGAATTGATGGTAACATGGTCTGAGGTTTGCGGCCCAGAGCGTACGTTCAGTAAATAAACCTCTCGTGTACACTACAACATCACTGGAAAAATAAATAAAATAAATAAATCGTAACTTGATCTGTAATTTAAACAACACTTCTTTTGAAACGTCTCCTTTACATGTGAAAAATCTATAGAAATAAAGCTGTTTGCAAGTCAGTCTGTTGATGAAGTAATTACGAAATGTCCAACATCATTTCAAATGTTTCACGTGATGACGTCAGGTATTAACGTATGCTACTGGAGCCATAAACATTGAGAAACTACACAACCTCTCATCCAATCAGAGGGCGAAGATTTTAGTCTTAATGGAACATAATGCCATTAACTGGCCAGTGTTATTCACAAAAACTGGCATTAACATTTTTTTCTTGTTTTTTAACTCCAAAACATAGCGTATGATCCCTCATTGGAATGAGCTCATAGATGATGACCAGTGAGGGGTCATAAGCTATGTTTTGGAGGCAAAAATGAAAATTCTTAATTATTTAACTGGTTTTGTGCTGGAAGCCCATATTTGAGATTTCCTCTCAAGTAGGGCTGCACGATATTCAAAACTGAATACCGGTATCGGTATTCCAAAAAATACTACGGTATACCGGTATATCGAAAACTGTTCAGATATATGAACACAAGTACCACAATCGAAACTTGAGGCATCACAGTCGAAACGAATTAGCATGCCTTGATGATGCGGTTCGAAAAACCTTTACCCAATGCAGACGATATCAAAATATATTATACTCGCCCAAAAAAGAAAGTGTGCATTGCAGAAATTGATCAAACTCCAAAAAAATAATTTCGTAGGTGTAAAGAGTGTTAACCTGTTCATGAATAAGTTATATTGAACACAAAAACAGCTTTCCCCGTTAAAATTGCATTAACGTTAAATGACGTGCTGCACGTTTGTGAAAAGGCATGTTTTGCACGTGGAGAGTCTGAAAATTCATGCAGCAGTGTGAATCCTTGGGTATTTAAACACTAAAGTAAGGCCTTCCTATCGTTCACATTCAAACTTGCGCTGCTGTCACGGTTAAAACGACTCCACATTAGCATGCCAAGATTGACAATGAATCAACGTCTCCTTGCCCTGGGTATGATTAGAGCTGGCAGAACACACAGAGAGGTTGCCCAGCATTTGAACTGCCACCGTAACACTGTAGACAGGCTAGTCCATCGACATGCACAACATGATGACGTTCGAGACCGACCCCGTCCGGGAGACCCCGAGTTACCACCCCTGCACAAGATCGGTATATCCGTGTCGTCCATCCCCGGAACCGGCAACAAACGACAACGACGACAGCCAGGAACATCCCTAACCTGAGACGGATACATCCTCAAACAGTAATCAACCGGCTGAGAGAATACGGCTTACGTCCTCGAAGACCTGCAATTCGTCCGATATTGACGTTACGTCATTGTCGTGCTCGACTGCAGTGGTGTAGACAACGTCTCAGGCATCCCTTACACTGGTGGTGACGTGTTTTATTCACAGATGAATGTCGTTTCCATCTTTCATCATCAGATGACCGCCAGAGAGTGTACAGACGTCGAAACGAACGCTACGCAGATCCATGTGTCTTGGAGCGAAACCGTTATGGGGGAGGGTCTCTCATGGTGTGGGGTGGCATCACTGCCCGTAACAGAACTGAGCTGGTCATTATTGATGGCAATCTCAATGCAGCCAGATATCGTGATGAAGTGCTTACACCTGTTGTTGTCCCATTTCTGCAACGTCACAGCAGGACAACGCCCGACCCCACGCAGCTCGTGTTGTTCAACATTATCTGCAGCAACAACAAGTGGATGTTCTTCCCTGGCCCGCAAATTCGCCCGATATCTCACCCTTTGAGCACGTATGGGACGACATGAAACGTCAGCTACGCCGGCTTCCCCATGCACCGTCAACGCTTGTGGAACTCCAAAGACAGCTTATCAGAATATGGAACAACATCCCACAACACTTCCATGCTAACTTGTTCGCTTCCATGAGGCGTAGATGCACAGCAGTAGTCGATGCAGACGGAGGTCATGCCAGATATGTGTGTGTGACTTTTGTGTTTGACCCTTAGTGTCTTTGACTCTCCATGGCACCAAGAGTATTTGTCGTAGCGTAATGAAATTTCTCGTGTTGATCACAAATTGATTCATCTGTGATTGAATAAAATTTCCATGAATGAAAATGATATATATCTTTTTTTAGTGGTATTTTTTAGCATGCACACTATCTTTTTTGGGAGAGTATATTTTCAAAATTAATTTATCAGATTTTCCCCAAAGATTTCAACAAAACTATATCATGTGACCCCTCATTGAAACGAGCTCGTTCCAATGAGGGGTCACATGATATAGTTTTGTTAAAATGTTTGAAAATTATTTTCTCAACTGCTGAATTTGTATATTACAAGGGCACAAGCAGACGATTCCTTGGATAAAGGGTTAATATTTTTCATTCGGGGCTACAGTTAAAAAACTCAAGACATCTTGAAAATTAAATTGTGGGTAAATAAATAATGACGATAAACTGATATTTTTGTAATTACACTGGTATTCAATCGATATTGGTTTGAATACCGGTGTATATCGTTTTATCGATATACCGTGCAGCCCTACTCTCCAGTGCAGGTATTGCAACTCAAAAGCTTCAAACTCTATAGATGCCCTTCATATTATCTTTGAAGATAAATTGTTTAGTCTGTAGGGAATATCCTTGTAATTATTCATGGAAGAGTGCCTACAGGTCTACAGGCACTCTCCCATAAATTTTTACAAGGCAAAGACTTGTGAACAAAATTTGACAACGAAAAATAATTCAGCACTCTACCTGTTAAGAATTCTCTTGCAATTGTTGTTCTCTTATTTTGTGAGATCAAGGGTTAACCCTTTACCCAAAGTGCACAATATCAAAATTTGTTATTTTAATTATTTTTTTTCTTCAATTTATTAAAAAAAGATTCAACACAACTATATCATGTGACCCCTCTCATTGGAACGAGCTTGTTCCAATGGGGGTCACATGACATGGTTTTGTTGGAATGGGGTGGAAGTCCTCTAGAACTTGACTTTGCATCCATATTGTGGTCACGATTAGCCATTGTTCAGAAATATATGACCTCAGACACTGATAAATAAATAAATAAATAAATAAATAAATAAATAAATAAATAAATAAATAAATAAATAAATAAATAAATTTCGCAAGTGGATGCAGCCAATTCATTAGGGAAAGGGTTAATACAGTGGCTTGAAAGTGGATTTCAGCTACATGATGGAGGACTAAATTCATTTACCCAACACAAGTTTTGAAAAGATATCACAAGCAACTTTCAGATCATGGAGTACTGAATGCTTCCTTGTCTGTAAGATGAACAAGTACCAGTGCTTCTTGTGCTTTTAAACTGAAGGTAGTGTGGAAAATCCACCCACTGTGTTTTAGTGGTAATCCACTGTACGTACTGAAAATCTTTCATAGGGTTATTGGTGTACTCTCCAGTAAACTATAAACTCTTTAATTTTTAATGAGATGCTGGTGATTCGGTATAGTCGAGCAGATTGTGGAAATTAGATTGTTGGGAGAGGTCCCATGAACCAGTGCTTCCTCACTGTATGTATCATTTTTTTTCTTTCGGTTCCTGATGATGTGGTTCCGTGTGAAGTGACCAATTCAGTTTCTAACCTATTAACATAACATATGCTATTCACATTGAACATATGTTCCGAAATTCCAAGGTATCTTCACAGACTACATTTTGTATACAGTGTCCTGTACAGAATGCACAGTCAATTTATAGAGTGTATGTGTGTGTGTGTGTGTGTGGGGGGGGGGGGGGGGGGGGGGGTAATTAATGCGACAGATGTATAATATGCCACAATTGATATAAACTAGTCGTCAAAATGTGTTTTATAAACGCCAGTACCTGGATGTCATTCTGTAAAGTGTAGCGAGTTTTGCTTTCCCCATTGGTCATCTGTTTTCAGTCTGACTTGAAAAGACAGCCCAAGACAGCCCAAACAATAATCCCAGTATAAATATGTTCCATATATTTCACACCAGAACCTCTCGGGTCACACCCGAGCACTTAATATATCCTAAAATATATGTGGAAAGAAAACTCCTCCTCCCCCCCCCCCCTTCCCTTCCAAGGTAGAAAGCTCATCGACGATAAGAGGACAAACCTCGCGGGGCCCACTGACCTCTCATAAGGCCTAGCTGATGAATACGAGACAGTTAGTGTCATGTCTGCACTGAACAACAGCAACACCAAGAACAGTTACTATTATAGCAACCAAGTATTTTCTATAAATGGAGCTTGGAATTCTGATGTCTAAAGCTTCATACAGGATATACTGGGATCGGGAACGTGACAAGAGGGTTGTGGTTGGTTGATCTGCGCCCTCTGAATTTCCAAATGCACCTCCTCCCTCTGCCGAACATTCAGCTTTGAGAAAAACCATTTGCACCCCCGCCCCTTGAGTGCCCCCCTCCCTTTGTTTTAGAAATATTTAACCTTCGGTTTCTTAAGATGAAAATAGTTTTGGGGTGCAACAAAGTACCATCTGCAATGCAAAAACATTGCAGATGGTGCCTTTTTGTACACAAGGAACGAAATATGTACTCCAGTCGAAAAATCACACAAAATGTGGTAAAAACCTCCCACAAAATGTCTGTTAGAAACAGTGACAGCCGCGCATAAATTACCACGAAATCTACTAACAAAGGGCATTATTATTTATTATTTATTGGTGGTTAAGGTCACATACTTATGCACAATGGCTAATCGTGACCGTGACAGTTTTACGGGTGGAGGAAGCCGGAGTACCCGGAGAGAACCACCGAGCATCGACGAGCAACTGTCAGCTCCTTAACATTCTATCTCAGTTCAAGCTCCGCTCAGGCAGAGTTCCAGCGGTTGAAGACGTGCACCATCGACGTGCAGTATGCCTTGGTACACAGCGTCATCGTGCCCCTATGTAGGCAACCGGGATAAAGTGCCTTGCCCAAGGACACAACGCGGTCATCCCGGACGCGGATCGAACTGGGGACCTATAGTATATTAGTCCAACAGTCAATCACTGAGCCACCGCGCACCATAACAAAGGGCATAAAATTTCTAACTGTTGGTGATTTGAGACTTAAATTTTTTTAATAATTGAGAATTTCGGCCGGTATTGGGAGGTGGCTGGGCTCAATATTTGGTAATTTCAGGACAGGGCCATGGCGTGTGTTTTGGGCCACACTAAAAGTGTAGAATAGTTGCTGAGGAGATTTGCCGAATTTCCTCGGCAATCATTTGTCTTTTTATATGCCTTTCTAACCAATCGTCGCAAACGATTGTCCACCAAGCCACCACTCATTTTGAGATGAATTTTCACGAAACTAGAGTGAGATCTGTAAATAAGAAAGGTGTATGTACATGCTGCAATGCATTGTATTGTAAAAATGGGTAAAACTAAACCACTGATTCAATAATAGCAATGACAATACATTCCAAGAGAAGATTAACAATTTGGATGTCCTATCATATGGAAGCTACATTACTGAATGACAACAAAGGGAGATTGCCCCTCAGTGCGCTCATCAAGGAATATGATATGTTCCAACTGGGCATTAACCCAACAGATGCCTATGTACATACTTGCGGGGCTGTTTAGAGCTATTTACATTTTGAGTCGTTCAAACAGACGGGAGGTCATGATGCCCAAATAGGTGAACATACAAATTATTTAAAAACAACAGATTATTCACAAACAGTCAGTGTAGCACTGGTAACCTATGTACAAAACATTTGGGGACTGACAACAATCATCCTTTAACCCTTTACCCAACGTAACGGCCAAAACCGGCCAGCGCTATTCTCAAAAATCGTCAATTAATTTTCAAAATATTTTAATTTTTTGTCTCAAAAACATAGGTTATGACCCCTCGTTGGAACGAGCTCGTCGAGCTCGTTCCAACGAGGGATCATAATCTATGTTTTTGACACAAAAAATGAAAAAAATGAGTAATTCAAGAATTTTTTTGCAAGTGTCGTCTGCTTTTCATGTTAGGTAAAGGGTTAACGCGTCTAGAAACAAATCGTGTGGTCAGAAATGGATATTCGTAAAAGCACGTGCTCCAAAAGGAAGTTCAACAAAACACGTGAGTTATCGTCGGCAGATTTATCTACTGGAACATAGCAAGGTAGCAGAAATCACCTCCTGTCAGACCTGGCCAATTACTAAATCTGTCGATAATTATAATCAATGCTGAGCCATTGATGGCCATTGGAGACAAAAATGATTTGCACTTTATACAAAGTTAATTTGGAGGAAAGAGAACAATCATCCCATAAAACTAGAGTGTAAATGAAACAGATTTTCAGTGCAAACTTCAATTTGTCAAAACAATTCGAATGTCAACGAATCTGAAGGATTGCTTCACCCGAGAAAGCAACAAAGACCCCATTCCCTAAAATGGTACCACCCATCAAAAATGTTGGTCACCAAAAGAGGAGTTTACACTTGGTAGTTGATATAATTATAAAATATTGCAATCTGTGTAAAAAAATGCTGACAGAATGGCACTCTGTGTAAAAAAATACCGACAGAATGGTTTAAAACGGTTAATAGAGTTGTTGATGTCAGATACAGAGTTCTGTGAATTATTAAAATGTAGGTGAACGTTAAAGATAACGGAGTGTGTGCTTGTGTGAAAATTGCACATGTGATGGTAAATGCCGCCCCACGAGGCAGCGATTAATACCCCCCCCCCCCCCCTGTAAACGGTGTGTGTTCGTATGTATATTAGGTATGTGTGTGTATTTGTGTGTGCCTGTCATTGATGCTGTGAATGCTGTCCAGGCAAGAAAGCTTATAGAGTCTTCCTGCACTGACAGGTGTGATTGTGATACATGCAGTAGTGTGAGCATTGTATTTATGTAATGTGTGTATCTCCGTTTCTCGCAAACATTACAAGAGACTCACAGGAATGGTGAGTTGGTATAAAGGCGTAATTTCGCTGTATGTCTGCAATATTTGTGGCCCGAAACCAAGACGATAAGAGATTGATGTCTGGATAGAGAAGGTGCCAGATATGCATTGTTTAGTCAAGGGGCGTTGACTGCTGTGCAGTTGGGTGGAATGAGTTGTACCATGCAGAAGTGGTGACAGTGTTGTAGACAGTGTTGAGGTAACTGGTTATCTGGTTGGAAGAAGCGGCCGATAATTACCGGACCACCACAACCGCGTACATTTTGTAATGATCGCATTAGGTTTTCTGTTTCTCACACTGGAGGGATCGCAGTGGCTCAGTTGTGATGGCAATGGGCTTCAAACCAAAAGGTCCACGGTTCGATCACTGCTAGGAGTAATGCGGTGTCCTTGTGCAAGGCACTTAATCCCGATTGCCCACGTGGGGCATGGTGGCACCGTGCACTAAAGTGTACTGCACGTCGATGCTGCACTTGTATTCAACCAATGCTAACCCTGCTTGAGTGGAGTTAGTATATTTGGGAGTCTGACAGTTGCTCGCCATTGCTCGGTGGTTCTCCGACTTCCCCCACTCGTAAAACTGTTCTACACGAGGTGACCCTGGCTGTTGAAAGTGTCTTTAAATCCCAATAATTAAATAAAATAATTCTCTCAGTAGCATTAGGTACCACGTGAACTGGTTGATTGTTGCAATGTCTATCCCGATGAAAACATTGCTCTGGTGCTTTTTCAGTCCTTGATAACCGTCTTGTGGTATATTTGGCTGGAAAGTTGACTGTTGAACTGCGCATCCATGTGACATTACATCCCATTTTTCGATAATCCCCCAAATTCCCAATATGGGAGACTGCTTTTCTAGAATGTTTTTTTCACTCTGTGTTTCTTGCACTTTTTTCTGTCACGAGAGGCAGGTGGCTGTCTCTTTAAATTTCGGGTATTTTCTCAAGTGGCATGAACTGAAACTGGTTCAGTTTTGTTGGAATTTGATCAGCTGATTGATCAAGAGTTTTCATTTTTACATTCGTGGAAGGAACATTGTAGAGAAAAGATTTATTTTCTGCATAGCTTCCTTCTGCATGAGGAGGCAATGAACCAAGGTCGACAAAATCATCAGTCTATCTTTATTCCTGTGGATGATTTTACACCAACTTCACCAGAGCATACACGTTTGCTTTGTTCGCCAGGGAGGTGAAAAAACTGAGAAGAGAAGTTAATCTCTAGAGTTCTTCTACTGGCCTCCCAGAAGTCAATGCACCGTTATAAAAATGATGACCTGGTCAGAGGGTAACATTGCAGATTGTCTTCCAGAGGAACCATTGTCTCCCGAGGCGAAGCCCTCTGACCAGATCATCATTTTTTTTTATTACACCGAATCAATCTATATTTCCCCGGAACATATAAAATACCAATAAAACTTCTCTGGTTGGGATGCATTGCAACAACAAGCTAGTTTGACAACATTATTTAAGGCATAAACAATAACAGTTAACAAAATAACATTTCTTCCTTCCACAGTCACTTTTCACTATTCTGGTAGTCTTGGCATAGCACCATAAACATTCATTGTGACATTGCAGTTCACAAACTGAGGACAAAACTTTATCAGCTTTTGCTCAGAGTTACACGGAGCATCGCTCAGCGCTAATACTGTCTTTTGATTGAAGTAAATGATTAATGTCTTCTGAAGACATTTGGGCGAACCGAGAAGTGTTCACGGAAGCCATACTGTAGCATAATTTGCCCCTATGATCACTCCTCCAACATGGAATCAGCAATTGGAATGGTAAACTGGTCAGAAGAGTAAAGAGAGTGGCATATAAACTGGATCAGAAGAGGAAACCTTTAGCGCTTTCCAGGGTGGGGGGAGGGAATCCTGGTGCTCCGCCTTGGTCTCGACCTGAGCGCCCCCACGTCATCGAGAAATACAGTGGGGAGGGGGGGGGGGATAGGGAGTTCTGTGACGATCCCGCATTAACACCTGCTTGGCATATTAGAGGCAGGTCATTTCAAAGTTCTGTTCCAAATAGACCGGGTCCAGTCCCAGATGCTGCTACTTTTGATATTGACCCTCCACCGCCTTATGAATCGGTGGGTTCTGATTATGATGCTTTCCAAAATGGTTGGAATGGTGGTAGAGACAGAGTTCCACCTAATCTAATACCCAAAAGACATGAGGTGAATCCCAACATGACTAGATAGGGGGGGGGGGGGGGATATAGATATGCGTATGATCCACCCCTCGGGTGTACCAGCCTTATGGGGAAGGAGATGCTTATCGTCCACAAAGGGACAGGTGGGAAAGGGGTGAGGGGTATGCCCATAACCCCCAACCTGTGTACCGTCAATTTGGGGGACAGTGTCCCCTAGTGCGAGAGATGAGACAATAGGTATCGTAGTAGGATCGGATGCCTAACCTTCCCAAGAGCTTAGTGGTCCAGCTGGCAAACATTTCGTATGAAGTTCATGCAATTTGCAGACATGCATGCCTGAACTGCGGGGGAATGTAAGGACAACCTTTGTTGGTGTTTGGATGGCAAAGTAAGCGAGTACTTTGCTACCATAATTCGTCAAGACCCACAAATTAGAAAAGCGTTTCGGAAAGTACGAACTCCCCGAGACTGCACAAATGCAGTTCAATCAAGCCCAGCAGCAACCAGACATGACCCTAGAAGAATGGGCTGATCAGATTTTGACAATAGCCGAAAAAGCATTTGGGCATCTGCCCGAAGAACACATGTTTCGCCAGGCCGTTATGTGTTTCTGCCATGGTGCCCTAGATAAAGGGGCAGGACATTACGCAGCAAATGAGCGTCCGAAAACAAAATGAGGAAGCTATCGATCAAATTAAATGGTTTCAACACACATCTTTGGATATTTATGGAAATGTGAGGGAATTAGGTCCAGAACCCAGGGGCCAACTCTGATTGCATCCCTTTCATGGGATAACTCACATCCCCGTGTGCAGTTGGCTCGGGTGTCTACTCCATCAGTACGACTCAATACAACAGGGCATCAGCCTCAGGATACCCAAAGTGTTGTGTTTGAATTGATAACTAAATTTAAGAAATGTTCTGGTGAAACAATCACTGAATTTAGATAAATTGGCACAGTATTATCAAATTTAAATGACAGTATGGCTACCCTGACCATAAAGATTTCCCTATTGATTGAACCAGGTCAGACTCTAAATAGACCAAGGAGTCGATCAACCTCACCTGGGAGGAGGGGTTGTTGGACATGTGGGTCTATGTCCCATTTTTCTAGAAAGCGCCCTTCCAGAAACCCAGGTAATCAGTCAGCTTCAAAACCTTCTGCACCATCAGGGTCACCAAATGACCCCAATACCCGAATGTCGCCAATGGTCAAATTTACGGATGATTCAGAGGATGGTTTAAACGAGAACGAGTAGGAAATGTAGGCCGTTTGCAGACTCCAGATTTAAATGTAGGCCATAATCCTGTCATTGCTAGGGACAAATTCCCTGGACATTTCTTCCCAAAAGAGGAAACATTAAATGAGATGCCAGATAGTATAACGATCAACCACGTGGATACTTCGTTGTACTATACAGTACCAGTGACATTAGAAAATGTCAAATTAGATGCTCTTAATGACACAGGGGCTCAGGTAACAGTGTTTTCTGACAAACTTTTAGAGCTTTTTGATGAACACCCTCGCATGTTGAAGGGCATTAAAGAACGAACAGTAGGCAGAGAATTAGCAACTATCTCTGAACAAATAGTAGGGCCCATCAAGATGAAAGTGAGAAGAAATTGGTACATCAGGAATTTTTATGTACCCCTGTTTCTACTCCAATTGTAATGGGTCTTGATTTCTTGCATGAACAGGGTACTCAATTAGATCTCGCTAACAATATGATGTATTTGGGAAAGGAAAAAGAGGAAATTCCCATTCAGTTGAGACAATCACAAAAGAGGGAGGGAGTAAAGGTCGGGTTATTGGAAAAAGTAATAATTCCCTCCAATTCGGTGAAACAAATCCAATGTGTTCTTAGTGCCTCCATATCAGAGTACATAACAGAACCGTTTGACCCGGGGGAGGAGGGAATGGTTCCTGTGAATCCAAGAAAGAGCCAGAGGGAGTGGGCATTACAGTTATTGCAGACTCCGAGAGGGTACCCTCATTCCTCAGTGACAAAGAAATAATCCAGGTGCAAGATACGGAAGTGCAGGTTGGTGCTAGAAGAAAAGATAAGAGATTTTCTTCAATATTGGAGGTATGAGAGGATGAAGTTATCTTTTTACCAAAATCAGTAGAATTGCCCCCCCCCCCCCCCCCCCCCACCCACACCCCTTAAAGTTAAAGGGACCATCATCTGTGTGTCCTCTTCCAAGTTGTGGGGCTAAAGTAAGGCAGTTGCGGAAGCACTGCCAAGGGGATCATCTCCCCACTTCTTTATGGATGCTACAGTCAGAAGGGCAGTATTTCAGTCCTCAGACCATTGCCCGGGATTTTGAGAGGATGACAGCTCCCATTGAAATGGGTTACTTGAGGTTACAAGAAATGGTTAATCGGGAATATCCCCGATTCCCGTTGGAGGTCACAACTCATTTTGTTGAACGTATGCAGGAATTGGAGGGCCTCTTTGAGTGGGTACCAGTTACTCAATTCCCTCCTGCAGGAAGTTTGGATCACCTGGCTACACCAGCTGGGTTGGTACACTGGAGGATTTTAATGTTCCTAAAAATTAAAACTGAGGAGACGAGGAGATCAAGTCCCTCAGGGTATGGATTTCAAAAGCCCCTGAAGCGGGTGTCTAAGAAGATTCCCAGATTAATGGATCAGTGTATCCCAGATTGTAGTTCCAGGGTGACATCCCCGGTTTCACCCCCCTTCAAAGCGCCAAACAGTGACCAGGGAGGATGTTCACTCCCTGGAACTGCAAGAGAATTTGGTTGTGACATCGCATATTCGGTCACGAATGGTGGTGGAGGTGCCTGCCTGCTCCGTTGCCGATTCTTTAGCGGGAGATCCCTCGGATGTTCCTTCAGTATTTTCTCCCGCTAGGCTTACTTCTTCGGCTACTGGTCCCTCGGAAGTTCCCCCATTTTTGCTTCGGCGGCTCCCACAGTTAGTTCCTGGGGGAGCTCATTTAGTGCCTCTTCCAGTCTCTGCAGCCATGGCTAATTCCTAGGCGGAAGGTATGTCAGGCGTTTCTCCTGCCATTTCCTCAGTGGTTAGTCCCATGGTGGGAGGTAATCCAGATCTTCTTCTTGCTATTCCAACAGTTAGTGCTTTGACGGGAGTCCCTCCAGGCTTTTCTCCCGCTAGATCTTCCAGGGAATCTTGTTCCATGAATTTGGTGGATATTCATTTTCATTTGGATCAGGTTCGCCAAAGGTTTCGAAAACCCAATTTGTCAGCTAGGGAGGTTCTCTCCCTTAATGGTGGTCGACCTACAACTTGTCCTTTGCCTGTTGTGGGGGGGGGGGGGGGGTGGGGGTGTTGGTAGTTTATTGTGATCCGTCCACCACCCTAGGCCTTGCTCCCATATGCTGCAGGTTTAGGTGAAGTGGGGCTCGACAGAACGGAGCCGGTTGATACATGGTATCAACAAGATTTGGTATTAGCAGGGTTGTTGAAGTTGGTAACCTAAGCTAAGCCCATTGTGCTACACTTGAGGGGTCCCTCGGGAGATTACTTGGGAAGGGAAGTAAATTCCCTCGCGCTCCTGATGTTAATGGATAGTGTAGGTAAGCAGCAAAAAATCCACCTACATTGTTTCACCTCCAGTAGGGATGTGGTAGAGAGATGGATAAACCACTTCCCTAATGTATATTTCAGCATAGGCCCAAAATGTTTACCCTTTAAATCAGAGCAGTGGGAGGGTGTAAAAGCCATCCCGTTAAATCGGCTGGTATTGGAGTCTGACGCTCCTTATTTTCAGGGAGAGATGAATTTGGCTGTGGGGGGCACTCCTCTCTATTTGTGAGAAGTTGCACTAAAAGTTGCCACAGAGTTACAAATGTCCTTAAGGGTGCTGGTGGCCTCGGTCACTCAAAATGTTTGTACCCTCTACGGGTTCACTTCCTCATAAGATGAGGGTTGCAATTTACCTATATATTCAGATAATTTCGGAATAATTTTGGAAATTATAGCAGGAAATTAATTTTGGGCAATGCAAAGCCATGCCCCCAAAGAATTATTATGCTGAGAATTGATGATTGTGTTTCCAGAGGTTTTCCGAAATTAGAATGACAGGGTTCCAGACAGATTTTTCCGATATCATATTGAATTTTGTATTACTTGAGATAATTTGGGACCTGTTAGGGCACTTTTAACATGTAACCGTACCGCTACTGGCGTGTGTTTCGGTTAAGTAGTGAATTATTTTCCCATTTAAAATACGCTGGTGTTTGTAGAAATTTCAATAGGATGGAATTATTTAGAATCCTGAGATTCT
The DNA here is from genome assembly GCA_031216915.1 of Pictodentalium vernedei. Lineage (NCBI taxonomy): Eukaryota > Metazoa > Mollusca > Scaphopoda > Dentaliida > Dentaliidae > Pictodentalium > Pictodentalium vernedei. The sequence continues at coordinate 161,962,790 of CM062288.1, read as the reverse complement.
GTCTGGAATTCTGTTTACTCATTACTGGGCACATCCTTTTTAATCATTTGTTTGCCCAGATGCATCGACTGACAGACCAGGTAGAACAAGTGTATTGAATTATAAGGGGACTATGTTGAAAAATAAATGTTATGTACCGATATTCCAGCTTTATTTATGTTAGACTCAAACCTTTTTGACATCCCCACGTAGGTGCTGGAATCTCATCCGAAGATTCGAGGTCTTCGTTTACAAATGTCCTTGTTATTCTTTCATTTGGTTTTATGTGATCTTGAAAGTAAAGCTTGTGGGTCTGACACTTTTCCATTTAAGGGTGATAACTTTTGAGAACTGTAAAGTATTTTTTGTAATTGGATGGTTTCCATCTTCTTTGCCAAAAGGACTGGAGGTGTTGAATTTTTAATCTTGTTCGAGATATGTTGTATAATGTGATCAGTCTCTTTCTACTAGTTCTGTCCACATTTGAATGTCTTTGTGGCTGTTTATTTCGAAGTTTATGTTTGGACAGAATTCTAACAAGTTTATTCTTTTTGTTTGTTCATTTTGTTTCTATGGAATAGTCACTGCACATAGATTTCTCAAGCATTCTTCAATGTACATATCGATCAATGCTCTTGTGTGTGTTTGACATTCTTCACGATTTTCTATTATGGGTTTTATGAGTTCCATCACAACACATTCTTGAAATAATGTTTGTACTTTTTTTTTATACATCTTGCAATGTTCACAATGACTCACCTTTAATAATCAAATATCACTTTTCTGAATATGTTAACCATTATCTCTTTATCAAATTCTGTATAAATGACAACGTTGATCACCCCTGGAGGAGCTTTTGCAAACTGAAGTTCGTTTCGAAGGTTACCAGATTTTATTACTTTCCAAAATGTGATTTACTGGGATTTCCGGGTTTGATTATAAACGATAACTTCACAAGTGAATTATGCAATCAACAATTGTGTCATCTATCCGTGCGCGCAAACGAAGACGCTTTGCCGTGGGTGTAATGGGGACTTCATTGGTTTTTTTTGTTTTTTTAACCCTTCACCTAATATGAAAAGCAGACGACACTTGCAAAAGAAATCTTGAATAACTATTATTTTAATTTTTTGTCTCAAAAACATAGGTTATGACCCCTCATTGGAACGAGCTCGACGACCTATGTTTTAGAGACAAAAAAATGAAAAAAAAATGAAAATAATGAAAATTAATTGGCGAGTTTTGAGAAGAGCGCTGGCCGTTTTTGGTCGTTACGTTAGGTAAAGGGTTAAATAATATAATTATCGTTAATAACGAAAAGTAATAAACAGAGTAAGCAGAGCTGGAGTCCCTTTTAGCCAAATTTCAAAGGTGGACTTAATCTAAATTCATATATTTCCTATATGAAGTTATGGGATATTTTGGACAAAATGAAACATTTGATTTATCTTTGCAGGATTATGCAAACGGAGGTGCTGGAATCTCCATTTGCATAATGCAATATATTCCCTCGAGGCGAGGGACTATATTGTAAAACACTCGTGCGCATTCGCACACTGTGTTTGTACAACGTCCCTCACCTCTCATAAATTATTTCACGCAACCAGTCCAGTCAGGCGATTACTCTCTATTTATACGATGAGCCAGTGGCCCATAACAACTCTGATAAAGTGTCAAATCAATTCCCCAAAGAGTATATCCTTTTGCATAATCCTGCAAAGATAAATCAAATGTTTCATTTTGTCCAAAATATCCCATAACTTCATATAGGAAAATATATGAATTTAGATTAAGTCCACCTTTGAAATTTGGCTAAAAGGGACTCCAGCTCTGTTTGCAAGTTGGCGTAAATTATTTCTTGGAATGGTAATAGTTGATTTCCACTTCATTCCTTCTCTTCCAACTCCATTACTTCTCTTTGATATTTTCAAGTCTATGGATATCTGTATTCTCATGGTTGGTACAGTATCAAAGATTATCTCTGCTTTCTTGTTGGTAATCTTATACTCACTCCGACGATGTGATAGTAAACGTCGTATAAGATTGATGTTTTCCTCGCTGTTGACAAAATGTTTACTGCGCGAGGGGTGTTCTTTGGGTGGATGTTGATCTGAATGACATTTTGTCTTGCCTAAAAATGCTGCCTAACACCGAAAATAGTGATTATACTTGTTTGGTCTCTAAAATATGACATAGCTCAATTTGTTTGATTCTTTTGTGGTTTGATAAGAATTGATCCTGCAATACTAACATCGGGAGATGGGGAAAAAAAGAAAATCCTATAACCAGAGAATCGACACCAACCACTGCTTCGACATCAACGGATCGTGGTGAATCAAATGAGTGTACACAGAAGGATATTTTAAAAGCTATAAATAAAATGAAAGCTTGTCGCAATCAAATAGTCCCGTCAGAAGAACCTAACAGTGTACCAGTGGAATTCTAGATAATGGAAGATGAAATTCCATCTCCTCCGCCACTACAAAACCTGGAAGGAAATCATGTAAACAACATGCATACACTGCTACACAGACTGAGATCTCTGAAGACGAGAAATCGGCACAGGTTGAAGAGTCACATACTCCTCAATCCATCATGAAACAGGCACACTTTAATGGAATGTAATTGGAACATACTCGAAGAGGATTGACAACTGCAAAGGGTCGGCACGAAACCATAATTGTGTTCAGCGACTCGCCCACGCATCCCCGCCTCTGTGAAGCACTCTTCTTCCCAGCTTTCTGCTACTCCTTGTTGGTTAGTGCTACTGTCCATCATATCTTAATTGTGAGGAAAATAATTTTCACCAACCCTCTTTTTCATGGTATCCAAATATGTGTCTGCTGAAGCGTAATCTATTCGTGTTGACTCCGTAATCTTTGTAATCAAAGATATAACAAGCTGATGACGTTGACGAATTTGCCCAGTTTAAGTTGGTAATATTATACTCACTCCGACGACATTACAGTAAACGTCGTGAATGACTGATTTTTGCCACTGTTGACACATTTTAGACTAAGGTTGCACATGAGCGTTTCTGGATATATTTTGATCCATCGCTTGAATAGCATTGTTTTCCATTCTGACAAGAAAAAGGTATTATTATTTTGAGAAAGCGGGAGAATCGGGGAAATCGGGGGAAAGTAGGATATTTCGTTGCTCTGTCGAGCGACTCAGGTGCTCTACCGAGTGCATCTTGGCAATTCCGGTGCTCTCCCAAGGAAAAAAACCTGATAATCGAACGAAGCAGGCAATTATGCCGATGCAGTTTGTTTAGCTGCATTGTTGAAGATCTACAATTCTGTTTTCAAGCAGATACATTTCTTTGAAAGGCATTATCTTGATTTCAAGTGCAGGAATCAAATTTAAACTGGGTTTGGCTAAAGGTGTCAGTTTTTTCTTGAATGCTTAAGTAATAAATAAAGAACGAGTCTGAGTTGAATGGTTTGCAGAAGCCATTCCGTCGAGGGGCGAAAGGCCCAAGTCGGGAGGGTTTCTCTAAGCGATTCAACGAAAGTAGTAGGCCAGGTGGTTCGGAATCCTCATTTGCATGTTCTCATCGCGTTGTGTATGTCCGGAACTGACGTCATGGGAAGTGATGTATTATGGGTAGGGCGCGCGAGCGGCCATCCTATGTCATTATTATAGCAATACGTGGCCTTTAGTGCGCATGCGCACACGCGTGAATCTGAGGTGTTTAATTCTCCCGAAATCTCTGGTGATTTCTTTTCCGAACCACGCGGCCGATATTTTGTTTTAGGGAAACGCTTTTTGCACTCGTCCAACAAAGCAGGGGTAGTTATGGTTGTAACACTACTCTCTCCTGCTCGAAAGACATTTTTGGTGCCAATTTTCTCCATTTTCCATCGAATTACCCCAATACAACCCTAAATTGCTTAAAATAGCCCCTTTTGGGTCGTAAAACCACAGGATCTTCCCTGTGTGTGGCCATGAAACAAATTAGTATTCCTTCCCGCCAACAGGCTACCCCATAAGGCCTTGTGGGAGGCCTCGATTACTCAAAGAATCCCGACAATTGTCCAAAATAGTCTCAGTAACAACCATAGGTTTTGGCATGTCAAATGTATATTTTTATATCCTTTCCCGCAAAAATCAGTTGTGGTAATGAAGCACATGGACACATACGACCTGAAGCAATAGCCACACTACCACTGCACCTACGTCGCCCTACGCACCTACGTGGAAGGGCTACAGCTCGCATAAACTTCCCTCAAACGCACACCGGACAAGAGGGCATGTTCGAAGGTGAGGTCATGGATATTGGTGTACTTTAGGTATAACTTGTAGGCTGATTTTTTTTCTGTGTTACGGAGTAGATTTGCCTCAGTTCCCAGCTTAAATTCACTTAAGGTAAGATACAAAATGACGTTCTGATCAATATGTATCATAGTATGCATATTCACGACTAATTGTATATTACTATTGTCGTAAAGCGTAACTTTGGGAAAATTAGCTCCGTAAAAACGCTTGTTACCTTTCCTTATTTATTAACACTGTATGGCAGAATCCTGCAGTAGTCCGTTCGCAGTCGGCATCCAGACTACTGCATTCCGAAAAATAATACAATATATACAGAACAGTTACTCGTAACAACGGTTACTAGTAAACACTTATATCCGAGACAATAATTAACCCCTTTTAAAATACATGATTAACCAAACAGCGTGTGCCGTTATGCAAATGGGCTAATCAGGGATTATCAGCTTATGTAAACTCTGATATTGGACCACCAAACAAACTCAAAACAATTAGCACTTATGTTTCCTTCAATCATTTAAAAAAATATAATTATTCATCTAAAAAAAAACCTAAAAAAGGAGCCTATAACACTATACTACTCAAAGTTTGCTAAGCATCAAATATTTGACACATCATCGAGAAATTTGCTTGTGACATATTTGCGATATTTTTGGTGGAAAAAAATGTGGAATGTTTTGAGATGGTCCCCAGTGTTTACATTACCTCTCTTGACAGGCAGACTTGAGTGGCAGCCATGGAAAGCATGTACCCCTTGATTTTCATGATGTTTTCGTGTACTGTCTACATGTACATAACATGTGTAGGGTATTCAATCTTCATTTCAACACAAACCCTTGTGATTCAATGATTGAATATGGCAAATGCAAATGTAAGGAGCCATTTGTCTGAAGGGGCTACCCATCGTCAGGTTGGTGAAGCCCTTGGTGTACACCATACGGTGATCACCAGAGCCTGGGCAAGATTTCAGCAGTATGGCACACCAGTAAGACGGCATGGTGGTGGCGGAGACAGGGCAACATCTGCAGCTGAAGACCGGTTTTTGATTATTCAGGCCCGTAGGAACCGCTTTGTCACAGCAACCCAGCTTCGCAGTGACCTTCAGAATGCATCCGGGGTAAATGTTTCGAAGCAGACAATCCGGGCAAGGTTGCACGATGGTGGTCTCCGATCGAGAAGACCATGTATTCACATTCCGCTGTCCCAGAACCACCGCCAGGCACGATATGGTCCATTGACTACGTTGGGTGGACTAGAGAAGATTGGCGACCTGTCCCTTTTACAGATGAGTCAAGGTACTGCCTAGACCACACAGATAGGCGTCCTGGGGTATGAAGAAGACCAGGAGAGCGATTCCATGCAGCAAACATTGCTGAGCATGACCGCTATGGTGGAGGGTCAATCATGGTCTGGGGCGGCATCAACTGCGAGGGACGTACAGAGCTCTGTGTCCTTGAACGTGGTACATTGACTGCACAGCGGTACATCGACGAGATTCTAGATGTCCACGTCAGATTGTATGCAGGGTAAGTGGGTGATATATTCATTTTGATGGACGATAATGCCCGTCCTCGTGTTGTCCATGCTGTCGGGGGGTACCGACAGAGGGAGGGGATTGAGCGTATGGGCTGGCTAGCAAGATCCCCTAACCTCAAGCCAATCGAACATGGCTGGAATGAGTTGCAGCTTGCAATGTCAGCCCGTCCAGCCCAGCCAAGAAGTGTCCAGGAGCTTGGTGCCATGCTTGCCCAAGAATGGAACAACATCCCACAAAGGACCACCAGGAACCTGATTGGGGCATGAGAAGGCGTTGTCAAGCTGTAATTAACAGTAATGGGTCTCATACTCGATATTGAAGCTATACCAGTTCGCTCCGTCAACTTTTTGGCATATTGAAAAATTTCCTCTTTTACCAAAAATATCCATTTTCAATGGTTATCGTATTCAAAAGCTGAAAAAAATACTGTCAAACACAAATAAAATCTTAATTTCTGTACTTAAATCATTAAAGATATAACTAGATGGTGTCACTTGAGTGCAAAGCACACTATAGTGTATCCCCGCATTTGCATCCTTGACTTTGTATGAATGCTTGATACAAAGATGAAATGTATTATATGACACACTAAAATCATATTGAGTGGCACAGGTGACACAGCTTCGTGCGCACCTACAGACTCCACTGCAACATTTGGGCATGGTTTTAGCGTTTCGAATTACATACATGTACCCTGGGAACCTTTCGCCGGAAACGGTCTAAGAAAACATGAAAGTGGCAACGGTGGCACCCCAAAAATCCGAAACCTTTGTGCACATCTACAGACCCTACTGCAACTTTTGAGCATAGTTTTAGCATTTCAAATTACATACTCTGGGAGCTTTTCGCCGGAAATGATCTAAGAAAACACCAAAGAAAAACGGTGGCACTGCCACGTGGCATCTGAAAAATCTGAAACCCTTGTACGCATCTACAGACCTTACTGCAACATTTAAGCATGCGTTTAGCATTTCGAATTACATACCCTAGGAGCCTTTCGCCGGAAACAGTCTAAGAAAACACAAAAGTGGCAACGGTGACACAGCCACTTAGCACCCAAAAAATCCAAAACCTTCCTACGCATTTACAGACTCTACTGCAACATCTCAGCATGGTTTTAGCGTTTTGAATTACATACTCTAGGAGTCTTTCGCCGGAAACGGTCTAAGAAAACACGAAAGTGGCAATGGTGGCACAGCCACGTGGCACCTGAAAAATCCGAAATCTTTGTGCACATCTACAGACCCTACTGCAACATTTGAGCATGGTTTTACCATTTCGAAATACATACTGTAGGAGCCTTTCGCCGGAAATGGTCTGAGAGAACATGAAAGAGGCAACGGTAGCACAGCCACGTGGCACCCCAGAAATCCAAAACCTTCGTGCGCATCTACAGACCCTACTGCAACATTTGAGCATGGTTTTAGGATTTCGAATTACATACCCTAGGAGCCTTTTGCCGGAAACGGTCTAAGAAAACATGAAAGTGGCAACAGCACAGCCACTAGGCAGCTTAAAAATCTGAAACCTTCGTGCACATCTACAGACCCCACTGAAACATTTGAGCATGGTTTTAGCATTTCGAATTACATACCCTAGGAGCCTTTCGTCGGAAACGGTCTAAGAAAACACAAAAGTGGCAACGGTGGCGCAGCCACGTGGCACCTGAAAAATCCGAAACCTTCGTGCGCATCTACAGACCCCACTGCAACATTTGAGCATGGTTTTAGCGTTTCGAATTACATACCATAGGAGCCTTTCGCCGGAAACGGTCTAAGAAAACACAAAAGTGGCAACGGTGGCACAGCCACGTGGCACCTGAAAAATCAGAAACCTTCGTGCACATCTACAGACCCTACTGCAACATTTGAGCATGGTTTTAGCATTTCGAATTACATACCCTTGCAGCCTTTCGCCGGAAATGGTCTAAGAAAACACGAAAGTGGCAATGGTGTCGCAGCCACGTGGCAGCTAAAAAATCCGAAACCTCCGTGCGCATCTACAGACCCCACTGCAACATTTGAGCATGGTTTTAGCATTTCGAATTACATACCCTAGGAGCCTTTCGCCGGAAACGGTCTAAGAAAACACAAAAGTGGCAACGGTAGCACAGCCACGTGGCACCTGAAAAATCCGAAACCTTCGTGCACATCTACAGACCCTACTGCAACATTTGAGCATGGTTTTAGCGTTTCGAATTACATACCCTAGGAGCCTTTTGCCGGAAACGGTCTAAGAAAACACAAAAGTGGCAACGGTGGCACAGCCACGTGGCACCTAAAAAATGTGAAACCTTCGTGCACATCTAGAGACCCTACTGCAACATTTGAGCATGGTTTTAGCGTTTCGAATTACATACCCTAGGAGCCTTTCGCCGGAAACGGTCTAAGAAAACACGAAAGTGGCAATGGTGGTGCAGCCACGTGGCAGCTGAAAAATCCGAAGCCTTCGTGCGCATCTACAGATCCCACTGCAACATTTGAGCATGATTTTAGCGTTTCGAATTACATACCCTAGGAGCTTTTCGCCTGGAAACGGTCTAAGAAAACACAAAAGTGGCAATGGTGGCACAGCCACGTGGCACCTGAAAAATCGGAAACCTTCGTGCGCATCTACAGACCCCACTGCAACATTTGAGCATGGTTTTAGTGTTTCGAATTACATATCCTAGGAGCCTTTCGACGGAAACGGTCTAAAAAAACACGAAAGTGGCAATGGTGGCGCAGCCACATGGCAGCTGAAAAATCCGAAACCTTCGTGCGCATCTACAGACCCCACTGCAACATTTGAGCATGGTTTTAGCATTTCGAATTACATACCCTAGGAGCCTTTTGTCGAAAACGGTCTAAGAAAACACAAAAGTGGCAACGGTGGCACAGCCACGAGGCACCTGAAAAATCCGAAACCTTTGTGCGCATCTACAGACCCCACTGCAACATTTGAGCATGGTTTTAGCATTTCGAATTACATACCCTAGGAGCCTTTCGCTGGAAACGGTCTAAGAAAACACAAAAGTGGCAACGGTAGCACAGCCACGTGGCACCTGAAAAATCCGAAACCTTCGTGCGCATCTACAGACCCTACTGCAACATTTGAGCATGGTTTTAGCATTTCAAATTACATACCCTAGGAGCCTTTTGCCACAAACGGGCTAAGAAAACACAAAAGTGGCAATGGTGGCACAGCCACGTGGCACCTGAAAAATCGGAAACCTTCGTGCACATCTACAGACCCTACTGCAACATTTGAGCATGGTTTTAGCGTTTCGAATTACATACCCTAGGAGCCTTTCGCCGGAAACGGTCTAAGAAAACACGAAAGTGGCAATGATGGCGCAGCCACGTGGCAGCTGAAAAATCCGAAACCTTCGTGCACATCTACAGACCCCACTGCAACATTTGAGCATGGTTTTAGCGTTTCGAATTACATACCCTAGGAGCCTTTCGTCGGAAACGGTCTAAGAAAACACAAAAGTGGCAACGGTGGCACAGCCACGTGGCACCTGAAAAATCTGAAACCTTCGTGCGCATCTACAGACCCCACTGCAACATTTGAGCATGGTTTTAGCGTTTCGAATTACATACCCTAGGAGCCTTTCGCCGGAAACGGTCTAAGAAAACACAAAAGTGGCAACGGTGGCACAGCCACGTGGCACCTGAAAAATCCGAAACCTTGGTGCACATCTACAGACCCCACTGCAACATTTGAGCATGGTTTTAGTGTTTCAAATTACATTCCCTAGGAGCCTTTCGCCGGAAACGGTCTAAGAAAACACAAAAGTGGCAACGGTGGCACAGCCACGTGGCACCCGAAAAATCAGAAACCTTCGTGCGCATCTACAGACCCCACTGCAACATTTGAGCATGGTTTTAGCATTTCGAATTACATACCCTAGGAGCCTTTCACCGGAAACTGTCTAAGAAAACACAAAAGTGGCAATGGTGGCACAGCCACGTGGCACCTGGAAAATCCGAAACCTTCGTGCGCATCTACAGACCCCACTGCAACATGTGAGCATGGTTTTAGCATTTCGAATTACATACCCTAGGAGCCTTTCGCCGGAAACGGTCTAAGAAAACACTAAAGTGGCTACGGTGGCACAGCCACGTGGCACCCGAAAAATCCGAAACCTTCCTGCGCATCTATAGCCCCTACTGCAACTTCTGAGCATGGATTTAGCATTTCGAATTACATATCCTACGAGCCTTTTGCCGGAAACGGTCTAAGAAAACACAAAAGTGGCTACGGTGGCACAGCCACGTGGCACCCGAAAAATCCGAAACCTTCGTGCGCATCTATAGACCCTACTGCAACATCTGAGCATGGATTTAGCATTTCGAATTACATATCCTACGAGCCTTTTGCCGGAAACGGTCTAAGAAAACACAAAAGTGGCTACGGTGGCACCGCCACGTGGCACCCGAAAAATCCGAAACCTTCCTACATATCTACAGATCATTTAGCAACACCCTAGTGTAATTTTAGAACTCCGAATTACATAGGTTGGGACTATTCAGCAAAAAAGTGAAAAAATAACGCATTTTTTAAGTGGCTCCACAGAAGCCCCTGGTGGCACAAAAATTTAAAAGTTGTATTTTTGGGTTGCACAGACCCTATCGAACAACTGTAGAAAGTTACAGCGTTTCGAATTACAAAACCGGACGTACGGAAGTACGGACGTACGGACGGAGATCATGACAATATCCCCGCATTTTTTAAAATGCGGGGATAATTAAATAAAAATATATACGCTTTTCATTACAATATTTCAACTAAAACGTAAAACAGGTAGTTGGATGTACTTGGTGCTTAGCAAACTTTGAGTAGTATATTTTCTTGAGTTTCGTATCCCAGCAATAGTCAAAACATTTTTTCAACATTTCGTCAGTGTGATTGTCACGAGTGGATAATCTGCGAAGTGACGTCAAATTGCGATACATGACGGAACCTTTTGGCATTAAGGAGGGCTGTTGAAGGTTCCACTTTGGTTTCTAATAGGGGGGGGGGGGGTGCAGTGAAAACGACTGGAAGTGCTCTAGGAGCGTGTTGAATTGAGGTGGATTACGCAGGTAGCACAGTTGCGACAATCTACACCCATTTTGGTCTTTTACTACGCTACAAGTATTATGTAATTTCTCCACAATTTTCACCTGTTCATATACTGCCTGCTCCCTTCTCTTTTCAGTCTGTTTCTTTTCATGTTCTTGGTCTCAATTCTGTTTCTTCCTACCGCCAACCTTCCGCTATACACCTCAGTTCTCTACTGCTTTTCGTCGACATCGCTATTCTGTTTGTTCCCGACTGTGTTCTCACTAATCCTGATCACAGTCTTCTTTCATTCTGTTCAGAACAGACCTTATTTAGTCATCCCTGTTCTTCTAAATGATATCCCAATCAAACAGATCGCCCCATTTCGATCAAACAACCAATAACATAACATATCTGATCTCGTTCACCGTCCTTCAACAGTTCAAACAGCATCATCTCCATTGACGTGCCATTCGTCTTTTCCACACGAGACCGTTAGGCCCTTGAGTAAAGAACCCCAATGAGTTCTAACATCGGGACATGGTTTGGGAACTTGTAACGAAGCCGAAAACATAGGAAACTAGTGTTTTGTGACCACTATTTTAGGGTCCAGTATCGGAGATATTGTTGTTGATAGAATGGTATTTTCGGAAGCCTGTCATTATGATTGGCCATCACATTTATCTATTCCTGTCACCGGATAAGTGATCACCACTATAAGGGTTTACTACGTTTGTACGGAAGTAGTATGTAATGTGGTTTTCGCCCCCCGTCAGATGGACCCCGGAACTGGCCCAGTGACGTCATACTGGGTTGTCATGATAGCTCGCGTGAACGGCCATGTTGTGATTTCACATGGTCTCAGTGTGCATGGGCAGCGCGTGTTGTTAGGGTGATACATGTTTACGTCATCCATTTTGTATACTGGAGGCCGCAATCTTGGTTTCTTTGGTGACATGTGGTGGCAATGTGACCCCAAACTCTGATATAGGACGGGTGTGTGCTCGGGAATTGTGTTAGATCGAACGGGGATGCTTTTTATTAAGAGTAGCAGCTGATGCGATCGGACCCTAAATAGCGTTGGCGTGGGGGGGGGGGGGGGGGGGGTATGTTCGATTGAAATCTAATTATCACGAACAACACGATAATTTACTCGAAATCATCAAAACGACCAAAAAATCACCGGAACGGATTGCAGAATCTTCGGTTTCTGCTCATCACTGCACGTATTCTTTTCCCAATCCCTTGGCATGTTTTGCATAGGTTATGGCTTCCCAGATGCGTCTATATGATAGTACACAGTGTGTAACAATATGTACACATCACATTCAGAACATACTTGTCCTTGTGTAAAATATGGCACAAGGTATGCACATATGTAGCACTTAGGTACATGCTGGACGTGCTGATACGTGCCTGTGTCCTAGTGCACACAATGCATGCAGCATATCTAGGTACATACGAATATTGGGGGATACCTTTTGGAGGACACCTCATAGAGGATACATATCGGAGGATACGTTTGAAGAATATCTATTGGGGGATACCTTTCGAGTACAGTTATGGTTCCCAATGCGGCCCCTGGCTTCTAGACTACCCCTTGGCCTCCCTCATAGATCTTAGACCTGTACTGCTGACTTACCCATTGTCACCATTCATCTGTCCTATGATCATCTTCTGTAGTCATTCAATACAATAGTCTTCTACCATCCTTACAACCTTTCACGATTACTATTGATTTGCAGCACTACTTCATACTTCCTAGGCATACCCGACCCTGTTCCAATCTCTGCTCTCGGTTGGGTCTGTAAGGGGCTCAATCAGAGATCTCCAGTCATTAAAACTTGCCTCATTCTAGACAGTTGCTTGACCTAGTAAATGCTAGGGTACGTTACATATGAGAAACAGTCTTTTGATCGTTCCGAGATGTGCACTTGTGATAGTGAACAATGTGTACACATCACATGCAGCACATTGGATCTGATGATGTGTGCTCATGTGAAAATGCATGAATGGTGGTGGGGGTGGGGGGGCTGCAAATAAATGAAATTATTTTTTTGCGTGTAATAACTCCCATTCCGTAATGAAAGTGTCAATGACACTGTAGCTCAACTTGACAACCTTGAACCTGGTATGTTATAAGTGAAATAAAAACATTGAATGGTACCAATGTTATTTGGTGAAATTTAAACATAACAGCATTGTGTGTGCACAATGTCAGAGTAATCCATGCATTTTTAAATGTAAACTGTAAGACTGGCTAAAGGAAGAATGGTGATACACAAATGCAGTAAGTTCAGAGGTTATTGTAAACGGTAACTTTTTTCACAGAAATGAATGCTAATCAATAGCTTTTATCTGGATGTCCAGCCTAATGAGCACACCAAGTTCATGAACAATCCTCCTAAGATAAATGTGCCCTGTAGGCCATGTCAATGAAGAATGATGATGCACAAATGCAATAAAATCAAAGATTGTTGCTAACAGCAACAGTTTTTGATGGAAATGAAAAGAAAATCAATAGCTCCTATTTTTGTCACCCTGCATAAGCATATAAAGTTTCAAAACAACCTGATAATGAATCAGCCCTCTGAGGTATGCCAAGGGAAGATGTTAATGCACAAATGCACCAAGTTTGAAGGTCATTGCTTGTGGCAATGTTTTTTTCTTTTTTATGAAAATTCATAAATATACCCTGCAGAGTGCAAAAGAGATAAGGTGCTGCACAAATGCAGTACGTATAAGCTGATGATAACAACATTTTTTAAAAATTTTATCAATAGCTCACATCAAGAGGTTACCCCGAACACACATACCAAGTTTCAAAGTGATCGAATCATAAATGTGCCCTGCAGGGTGTGTGAAACGGAAATACTGATGCTTAACTGCACTAAGTTTTTACCAAGTTCATCAGAGGTCATTGCCAACGGCAACTATTTTTGACGGAAGTGGAAGAAAATCGATAGCTCCCACATAGAGGACACCCCAAACAGGCACACCAAAGGGAAATATTGATGTCTGACTAAACTAAGTTCAAAGACAGCGGCAACATGTTTCGACAGAAATGCAAGAAAATCGATAGCTCGCATATAGATGTCACCCCCACATAAGCACACCAAATTCCCAAGCGATCCAATCATACATGTGCCCTGCAGGGTGTGTGAAAGGGAAATACTGATGCTTAACTGCACTAAGTTTTTACCAAGTTCATCAGAGGTCATTGCCAACGGCAACTATTTTTGACGGAAATGGAAGAAAATCGATAGCTCCCACATAGAGGACACCCCAAACAGGCACACCAAGTTTCAAAGCGGTTCAATCATAAATGTGCCCAGCAGAGTGTGTCAAAGGGAAATATTGATGTATAACTACACCAAAGTTCATCAATGTCGTTGCCAACGGACAAGGAAGAAAATCAATAGTTCCTAACTAGAGGTCATCCCAAACAAGCATGCGAGGTTTCAATGCAAAAAAATGTGCCCTGCAGGGTGTGTCAAACGGAAATATTGATGCTTAACTGCACTAAGTTCGAGGTCACCCCAAACAGGCACACCAAGTTTCAAAGCGATCTGATCATAAATGTGCCCTGTAGGGCATGCCAAAGGAATATATTGATGCCTAACTAAACTAAGTTCAGAGGTCGTTGACGGCGGTGAGATTTTTGGACGCAAATGGAAGAAAATCGATAGCTCCCATCTAGAGGTCACCCCAAACAAGCATGCCAGGTTTCAAAGCATGCACTGTAGGGTGTGCCAAAGGGAAATATGGATGCATAACTGCACTAAGTTCATCAAAGGCCATTGCCAGCGGCAACCTCTTTTGACAGAAATTGAAGAAAATCGATAGCTCCCATCTAGAGGTTACACCAAACAAGCATACCAAGTTTCCAACCGATCTGATCATAAATGTGCCCTCTAGGGCGTGCAAACGGAATATATTGATGCCTGACTAAACAAAGGTCGTTGACAGCGGAGAGATTTTTTGACGGAAATGGAAGAAAATCGATAGCTCCCATCTAGAGGTCACCCCAAACAAGCATGTCCGGTTTCAAAGCAATCCGATCATAAATGTGCCCTGTAGGGTGTGCTAAAGGGAAATATTGAGGTCTGACTTCACTAAGTTCTAAGAACGTTGCCAGCTGCAACATTGTTTGACGGAAATGGAAGAAAATCGACAGATTCCATCTGAAGGTCACCCCAAACAAGCATACCAAGTTTCAAAGTGATCTGGTCAAAAAATGTGCTCTGCAGGGTGTTCCTTAGGGACATTTTGATGCATAACTGCACTAAGTTCCCCGATGGTCGTTGCCAGCGACAACATATCTTTTGACGGAAATAGAAGAAAATCGGTAGCTCCCATCTAGAGGTCACTTCAAACAAGCATGCCAGGTTTCAAAGCGATCTGATCATAAATGTGCCCTGTAGGGCATGCCAAAGGAATATAGAAGAAAATAGAAATAGAAGAAAATCGGTAGCTCCCATCTAGAGGTCACCCCAAACAAGCATACCAAGTTTCAAAGTGATCCGGTCAAAAATGTGCACTGCAGAGTGTGCCAAAGGGAAATATTGATGCATAACTGCACTAAGTTCCTCGAAGGTCGTTGCCAGCGGCAACATTTTTCAAATCGAAGAAAATCGATAGCTCCCATCTAGAGGTAACCCCAAACAAGCATGCCAGGTTTGAAAGCAATCTGATCATAAATGTGCCCTGTTGGGTGTGCCAAAGGGAAATATTGAGGTCTGACTAATCTTAGTTCAAAAAACGTTGCCAGGAGAAACATTTTTTGACGGAAATAGAAGAAAATTGATGGCTCCCATCTAGAGGTCAACCCAAACAAGCATACCAAGTTTTAAAGTGATCTGATCATAAATGCGATCTGTGCGGTGTGCCAAAGGAAATTGTGGACGTACGTACGCCGATAGACGGGATGTGATGGCAATAGCTCAGTTTGACTTTGTCAAGTTGAGCTAAAAATGCTATTTGGGGCAGAGAAAGAAGAAAAGTACCAAAATGACATTGGGGGGGGGGGGGGGGGGGTGATATAGGAATCATTTTTTTGTATGTAATAACTCCCAATCCTTCAAAATACATTTTGGGAAAATTGGGAAAACAAGCATTTCACAAGCCCTTTCTTATTTTTAGTATATATAAATGACATAGCTGACACGATTGAGACAGCAACCAGGCTCTTTGCAGACGACACGTGTCTCACAAACAGCCAGGAAAGAATTCGTGAACTAGAGACCAAAATTAACCTTGATATATTAAGATTAACCGTATGGGCCGATAAATGGCTAGTAACCTTCAATGCTCAAAAAACAAATACAATTTTGTTTACACTTAAAAAAGACTTATCCTCTCCGGATCTACATTTTGCAGGCGAACCCCTGTCATTTATCACATCCCACGGACATCTTGGTTTAAACATCCAATCAAATCTGTCATGGGACAGCCATATAGAACAACTTTATAAAAGAGCTAGCTCTAGAGTTTCGCAGTTGCGTAAACAAAAATTTGTGTTTGGTCGCAAAAC
Organism: Pictodentalium vernedei; assembly: GCA_031216915.1. Taxonomy (NCBI): domain Eukaryota; kingdom Metazoa; phylum Mollusca; class Scaphopoda; order Dentaliida; family Dentaliidae; genus Pictodentalium; species Pictodentalium vernedei. The sequence goes on along the minus strand of CM062288.1, from coordinate 161,946,435 downwards.
TTTGGAGAAAATCTACTTTTCATATATACGCCCAATACTCGAATACGACAGTCCTGTATGGTGCGGAGCTGCACAGTATTTATTGAAACAGTTAGATGACAGTCATTATGACGCTGCTCGTATTATTACGGGACTAACTAGATCTATCTCACACGATCGTCTGCTATTGGAGATTGGATGGCAGACGCTAGGAGAAAGAAGACATATCCATAAAATGTGTACTTTTTACAAAATAGTTAATAAGATGTCCCCAGAGTTTCTTGCTGACCTATTGCTTCCTAGGTTTGAGAATGTAACTCAGTATAATTTGCGAAATTCATCCGACTTTGTACAATATAAGTCAAGGGCCGAATTGTTTAAACGGTCATTTTTTCCATCATGTTTGGAGGCCTGGAATAAATTACCAATAGCAACAAGAATATTACCGTCAATCACCGCTTTTAAAAGAATGATACCCAATGATGTTGTCAAACCGCCTCCATATTTCAATAAAAGCAAACGAAAACTGAATATTTTACATTGCAGAATTTGGTGTGGCTGTAGTGATCTTAATGTCGAAAAATTCCAAAATCATATTTTAGAATCACCACTCTGTCTATGTGGAGAAGGTAACGAAGATGCCGAACACTATTTTTATCTATTACCAGCGGTTTAGCTTCCATAGGTCTCAACTTATGCGTGACCTGGAAAGCTTTCATATTATTTCTATGGATACCCTTCTATTTGGTAGCATAGAGTTGCCAAATGAGGCTAATGAATGCCTATTCAAGTATGTACACAAATATATCAACGCGACTAAAAGATTTGAGTGACACTGTAGGCAGTAGTGTCTTGACTTGTGTTTTTGTGCTGGTAAAGATGCTGATGCCGATGCTGGTGGTGCCACATGGACATAACAAACAACACCTTTTCACAACTTCTTTTCTCTTCTTTTTTATTTTTATTTTATTTTTTATTTTCCTTTCTTTCTGACTCTTTTTCTCCTTTTTTCCTTTCTTGTATTCAGTTCCATAACTTGTTTCATATTAATGTTAAAACTGAATTTCACAGTTGCTGTCATGTAATTAATATGTTTTGTTGAGCCATATGTATAAGGAGAGGAGTGTTACTAAGTGGCAAGCACTTGTTCTCTGATCCTTTTTGTACTTTTTTGACAAATAAAATATGTTTAAACTAAACAAAGCATTTCACAATATTTATCAGCAAAGGGCAATAACTCCCATAATTTTCATCGGATATGGTTGGTCATCGAACTTAACGTAGACATTGTTGCCATAGAGACAAAAACCAAAAAGAATTGAAATCCATTGCTATTGTTCAAGTTAGGCCATAAACAAAGTTTTGAAAAAATGTTGATTGAAATATGCAAATTTCCAAATCGAAATGCCCCATATCTCTTGTAAAAATCATCGGACCAGGCCCCAATTTGCACTCTAACCTTCATTTTGATATAACCGAGGCTGAAAGCAAGTGTAGTCCTGATCTATGAATCCAAACTCAAGTTATCATCGGAAACCAAAATGATGATGGTGATGAGAAATTTCTAAGTCGAAAAGGCCCATAACTCAGGTAAAAATAATTGGACGGAACCCATAATCAAACTTGACCTGTATTACCATCTGGGTAATACATATACCAACTTTGGTTAAGATCAAATAATCCAAACCGGAGTTATTGGTAGGAAACCAAAAATCTTAATAGAAGGTCAAATTCTAAGTCAAAAAGGCAAATAACTGACGTAAAAATAATTGGACGGACCCTATATTCGAACTTGGTCTGTATTACTTGCTGGGAAATGCACGTACCAACTTTGGTTGAGATCAAATAATCCGAACTGGAGTTATTGGTTGGAACCAAAAATCGTAACAGAAGGTCAAATTCTAAGTTGAAAAAGTGCCATTAACTCCTATAAAAATAATTGGACGGAACCCTTATTCGAACTTCTACGGAACCCATATATAAACTGGCATATAAAAATTCAATAGTTCCCTTCTAGACATTACACCAAAGGTACATATGAAATATGAAAGAGATCAGGTGAATGATGCGGCCTGTAGGGTGTCAACGGTGCTAATGAAATTGTTGACAATTTAAATGCCAAACACCACTGGCGGCCATGTTTTTCATTGAGGTTCCTTTAAAATTCGATAGCTCCTATCTGGACATTGCCCCAAAGCCATGTATGAAATTTGAAACTGATTGGGTGAGAGAGTGCAGCCTGCAGGCTTGTGGATAGGCAGAGGTACGGACATATGTACTGATGTACAAACATACAAACTGCAACCCATCCCAATAGCTCCTACTTGATGCTGTTAAGTTGAGCTAAAAGGGACTCCATAAGTAGGGTTTTTGTAAGTGGGATTCTAAGCTCCTATACAACTACTGGTAGTCTTACCACTGGCTTCCACCACAACTTCATCTGTCTATACTATGATCAACCTTACTTTTTCACTTCTCAAGATATAGACAGCATACACATAATGGGGGCACATCAATTCAGTTTTCAGGAATGACACTGATCCAATTCTTGATATTAGCCATGGCCATTTACAATGTCATGGTTAATGCTACATCAGAAAAGATCAGATAACAAATGTTGTAGCTACAACTACAAATGATCGTTTTACAGTCCAAAGACTCCCATTTCTGTCAAGTTTTAGTTGCCCGTCTCATCATTTTAGCCAATTAAACAGATGCCAGTAAAAGACATTTAAAATGTACTGCTTTACATTTACTTATTTATTGATATTCAAGGCCACTTTCAGTATCTGTGGCTGTATCGAGACCACAGCACATGTATCAAGCCAAGTTTAGCAAATTGTTTGTACCTATAATGTCCACTGTGGAGGACTTCCACCTCAGAAATTGCCTATCGTGGCCCACTGGCATTCTACCTATAAAGTTGAACTTATTCACACAATAAACAAGCACTGCTCGACTTCCTGGAGTTGGCCCATTCTACCTATAAAGTTGAACTTATTCACACAATAAACAAGCACTGCTCGACTTCCAGGAGTTCTCATGATGAAGTGTTTTAACTGGTTGAGTGATACCTGGGGGCGCAGTGGCATTGTGGTAACCGGTGCTCGTCAGATCACCAAAGTTAAGCAATGTACTCCGGCTTCCTCCACCCGTAAAACAAAACTGTCACGGTCATGATTAGCCATTGTGCATAAGTGTGTGACCATAAACACCAATAAATAAATAAATTGAGTGATACCTTGCTACCAGCAAGTGCAGCCTTAGTTTATCAAGACTTTGTTTTTAAAATGATAGTTTTGTTACAATTTATTGGAGTGCAAATAGGCACTCTCCAATAAATTGCAACCAAACAGTTTTATATAAAAAAATTTCTTCTACTGCTGAACAAACATCAAGCTAATGCATACAGAGTAAATCCACTAAAGTGGCTTCCAGCACTTTTCAATAGAGTCATGATAGTGGCTTCTAGCACTCAACCAGTTAAACCAAATCTCAATGAAAAATGTCAATCACAACTGAGACCAACAAGTGTTTAAATCTCCCTGTAGGGAGCTGTAATAACCAAAGATCCATGATAGTCCAATAGAATATTTTTGTACTGCACAGTTTTGGATATCCTAAATCGAGTCTAGTTTTCTGCCAAAATAAAAACATCATCAGAACTAAAGCAAAGGTGACTTTGTGACAGTTTTTGTATGTTGTGAGGGGCCATAGGAAATTTTTCTTGCATACAAAGGACGGTTTGTCATGCAGGCAATGGTTATGTGGCATTGCCCTGGAAGGAGGACCATGAGGTTTGTGTGCCATGTGCCACTACGATTTTCAAGCCCAAAGCTAGGACAACTGCCACAGGAGTGGGGGCAAGTACTAACATGGCATGTGTTCAAGTGTAAAACATTTGCTTTTGGAAAGAGTTTTCCATTTGTGTGTGTCCTGGGGTCTCCCCCTATATATTGTGTGGAAATTGGGTATATTCACCTTAATTTTGCAAATACACTTCAGGAACTTCTTGTGTGGTCATGATAAGTAGCAGCTGCAAAAGGGTTGACATGATTTTTGAATTTAGGAATCGATTAATTGTCAGAAATAATCAATAATAATCGATTAATCGTACCTAGATGACCCCCCACCCTCTCCCTCTCTTTGAAGTCCAAGTCAGTTAACCTACCTTAAGTAGACAACGAAGACGATCCTCTTTTAGGTACATTCAAAGCTTTGATGTTCTGAACTTTTGAACCGTCAGTGTAATAATCAAGACCGGTTGTCAGTTGTGAACTTTGCAAGTTCGCAACTGATGACCGGTCTTGATTATTACACTGACAGTTCAAAAGTTCAGAACATCAAAGCTTTGAATGTACCTAAAAGACAAATGCTTCTTATGGCTTCTTGAGGTTTAACGCCAACACTCTTGACCTTTTACTTTTAGAAACAATACTTTTTTCATCCAATTTTTTTAATTATTGAACATCTAGAACAGGATAAAAATTACCGATTCTTCGACAACGAAAAATACTAATCAATTTTGGTGTGACCGATCGACAATTGATTAATCGTGACAGCCCTACTAACCACAAGACAATTTCTGTTACAAATCTTTTTGTTTGAAATTCCCAGCCTTGCCAAAATAACTTGTGAAGATTTCTTTGAGGGCCCAGAGAACTGCCAAAGAAATAATGCCAAGCTTTGGAATTAGTAACAGAGGAAAAAGAGATGAAACTTTTACATATGGAATTCTTCCAACTTATAGCATCTAGTACAATATGCATTGGAACTTCTTTATGGCATTTGCTCACCCCCCCCCCCCCCCCCCCCATGCCCTCCTCCCCCATGGCAAGCTTGAGGTCTCTACATGATTTTATAGTTTTTTAAAGCCACATCAATCCTGCAATGGATAAATTTTATATACATGAGTTATATAAGTGAGCATTCACAGAAACAATTAGAACTAGACTTTATGATTCTGGAGAATCATGGCTTTTCCAGATGAGATTCCATGATTTTTCATGACCCCAGAATGTCTGATGAATTGTTTTTAACTGTCTCACTGAAGTTCCTTTTTTGATGTTAAGAGAAAGATGGGTGTAGTAGTCTCAAATTACTCAGTTTGATAAAAAAATGTTTAGGTAAAAACCATAATTAATGGTGGAGAGGGTTAGGATCAATATCGTTGTCTAACAAGCTAATGACCGACAAAAGGAGTTATGTTTGTTTGACACATACCCACTGAGTGCTGTGGCTATTTGAAAAACGTCCATTTTATCTCAAATGTATCCAAAATATTGATGTCTGGCTAGCTTGTAGATGGTTAATAAGTGTTAACAGGAATATTTTTCCATGCAACTTGTAATGTCACACCAAGAACTGCGAATGGGCATTTTTTCCTAAAAATCTACAAGATGTTTTCAGAGAAATCCAGGGAGAACATGAATTTTAAGCTTTTGATGGGTATCAATGTTTATCCAGCCCAAAACGGGTCAAGGGTTGTTTTTTGAATACCCTTATTACTTACAAAAATAATTCCCAGTGAATTCTACTTCCACTTTTGTTGATCTCTCCTCTTAACTTTTGGTGCTGTGGGTGCGCAAACACAGCCCATTTTATCAGAATTTTGATGTTTAAGAACCTGCATAGGGTTAACAAATGCTTACTGGAATATTTTGTACATGCAATTTGTGATGTCACACTAAGATCTGAGAATGGCAAATTTATATTGAAAATCTACGATACGTTTTTAAAGAAATCCTCAGATAACAGGACTTTTTAACCTTTTGAGGGGTATTGCTCTGTAACCAGCCCTAAACGGGTTAATGCTTGGTTTTGTGAATACCTTCATTACTTACAAAAATAATCCTTGGTGAATTCCACTCCCAATGAAGGAGGTTATTTTTATCTCGCAGGTACACATTGGGTGTTATGGGTGCCCAAGAATAGCTCAAAATGTCTATGCTTGGCAGCCTCTGGAGAGTTAACAAATGCTTACCAGAATATTTTGTCCATGCAACACTCCAAGATCTTCAAATGGTTAATTTTTCTTAAAAACTTACCAGATGTTTTTGGAGAAATTCATAAGGAGTCATCCTACCAAGTTACAATGAAATCCCACAATATTAAACATGACCTGTAGACTGTGCTAAAAGTTTTTGGGTTTTGGGCTTGGGCAGCCATCACGGTTGACGGATCATGCCCAAAAGGGGACATTCTCATCTAGGTATTATTCAGAGGCATCCTACCAAGTTACATACAAGATATCCCTTCACAAATACGACCTGTAGACTGTGCTAATTGTTTTCGGGTTTTGGGCTCGGGCAGCCATACCGGTTGCCCGATCGTGACCAAAAGGGGACGTTCTCATCTAGACATGACCCCAAACCTGCATATGAAATTTCGTGACGATCAGACAAGAACTGCGGGGTGTAGCTCAAGCTAAAGGAAAATTTGAACAGACTCACAGACTAACAGACTTCTGCCTGCGTGATGGAAATAGCTTATCTTGACTATGTCAAGTTAAGCTAAAAATGGTCCTCGGTGAATTCCACTTCCAACAAGGAGATTACGTTCATCTCTCGGGTGCATTGGGTGCTGTGCGTGTCCGAAAACAGCCCATTTCAACAAAATTTACGATGCTTGGCAGCCTGTAGAGGGTTAATAAACTCTCACCGGAATATTTTGTCCATGCAGCTTGTAATGTCACACAAAGACCTAGGAAGAGTCAATTTTTCTTGAAAACCTACAAGATGTTTTTAGAGAAATCCACAGAAAATGGAAATTTTAAGCTTTTAAGGGGTATCTCTCTTTAACCTGTGCAAAATGGGTTAAGACTTCGACTTTTGAATACCCTTACCACTTACAAAAATGTTTCCCTATCAATTTTGCGTCGGATAAAAGAAGGTACCTTTCTATGTGGTATACCCATTGGGTGCTGTTGGTGTCCAAAAACAGCCCATTTTATCACAATTTTTATGTTTAGAAACCCGGGGTGGGTTAACTGATGCAGACCGGAATATTTTGTCCATGCAACTTGTAATGTCACACCAAGACCTGGGAGTGATCAATTTTTCTAGAAAATCTACAAGACTTGTTTAGAGAAATCCACGGAAAACATGAATTTTTGAGCTTTTGGAGGGTATTGCTGTTTAGCCAGCCCAAAATGGGCTAACACTTGGTTTAATGAACACCCTTATTACTTACAAAAATGATCCTATGTGAATTCCACTTCCAAAAAAGGAAGTTATGTTTATGTCTTGTGTATCATTTGGGTGCTGTGGGGGCCCGAAAACAGCCAATTTCGTCAGAATTTCAATGTTTGGCAGCCTGTGGAGGGTTACCATATGCATTGCCTAATATGTCTTGTGTATCAATGGTCGTGTCACAGGCAGGTCTAACAATGATGAATGTTTAAAAAAAATATGCAAGACGTGTTTCGAGAAAGTGCCTATAAACCCTAATTTTGACAGTTTTTTGCCAATTCTGGCGAAATAAGGGTTAAATCGAAAATTCTGCTTTGGTATGTTTTTAGATTTTGTACCCCTCTATGCATGTGCAAAATTGTATGAAAATCGGTTTGAAAATGGCTTTTGAATCATACGGACAAAATGTGTGGAAAAAAAAAAAAAAAAAATCTGTAGAAAAACAAAAGTCTTTTCCAGAAAGAAAAGCCTAAAAAGAATGAAAATGGATTGGTGATACATGTACAAGGGCTCACATGAGGGCATGTTCCAATAAATTCAAGAAAGAAATAAATAATATCCAGAGAAGAAATCCCAGTGGAGTGGATTAAAGATTAAACTAGAGGTACTGTGAGCAAGCTCACAAAGTGATACCCCCCTGCGCAGTTGCGCTTACGAGGACACAGCCATATGATGTAGCAATTGAAATGTATAAGTTAGATTATCCCCCTTGGAAATGTCGGAATGGAATTATATTGTTTCATGCGCATCTTCATATGGAGTTCTTCCATTGTGTAAAGTTTCATGAAAATTCTTCAAACGGTTTAGGAGGAGTTGTGCTTATAAGGATGGACAGACGGACGGACAGGGTGATTCCTATATACCCCCCCAAATTTTGTTTGCGTGGGGTATAATAAATAATTCGAAAGATATGAACTGATGTCATATTTTATGCCGATGTACATGAGAAACAAAAATCTACAGTTCAATTCAAAAATAAATGCCACAAATTATTACATTCAATAAATTATAAAAACGATGTAAATTGTAAAATATAATTTCATTTAAATAAAATATAACTGATTCCGCTTACATAGTGGTCTACTTTTATGAGCAGGGAATGTCTCAATGGGACACTAACACAACCAAATGCCCATTGTCACCTATTTAACTAATCGTAGTACAGTGGAACCCTGTTAACTGAATAGCCTCTTTGCCAATAAAAATTATTCAATTAACAGGAGTATTCAATTAACAGGAATTATGTCACATTCCTGTTTTCTAGACATAAACTTAGCATTTATTCTATCTTGTTTGACAGAGCTCCATGAGCTCTGTCAAACAAAATATAATAGATTAAATAACTGTACTGGATGTACTGAGGCCAAATAGGTCTATAAACAAAGGAAAACTGGGGCGAGTTAGGGTAATTTCTCGACAAGTTACAAGATTTTTTATTCAATTAACAGGAGTTTACTCTATAACCTACATTCAATCAACAGGTCAAATTTGTACTGGAGATATGGTAAATGGTTTTGTGTTGGGAAACTATATTCAATTAACAGGGTTATTCAATTAAGCGATATCCAGTTAAGTGGGCTCCACTGTACTGAACAGTTGCAAGCTCAACAAATTTCTGACCACATCACTGGCATGTATATGTATATCCCTTTTTAAATAGGAATATAAAATTTAGTCCTCTTACACAATACGATTCATCCCTTAGAACAAAATTAATTCCGGAAATAGTCAACACAAAAAAGTTACAAATTCAAGTCTAAATAAAAATTATTAAATTTCTTTATCTGTATTTAACCCTTTACCTAACGTAATGGCCAGAAACCGAGAGCACGGTTCACAAAAATTGCCAATTAATTTTCATCATATTTTCATTTTTTGTCTCAAAAACATAGGTTATGACCTATGTTTTTGAGACCAAAAATGAAAAAAATAGTTATTCAAGAATTTTGTTTGCAAGTGGCGTCTGCTTTTCATGTTAGGTAAAGGGTTAAGGTCATTTTCAGCAGCTTGAACTATACTGTGGCTGCAACCCAGGTATGAAATGAACTTTAACCCATCATTTATACCTATGATGCCCACTTTAGAGGACTTCCAGGCATTAGTTCTGGGTTCTATTTTACCAGTAAAGCAGAACTTGTTTACTGTAGTAAAGAAGCACTCCTCCACTTCCTGGGCTTCCATGGGGGAAAAATTATTAAAAATTTAGATTCAGTTTTTTGCTTTAGTTATTCCAAAATTCAGGTATAGACTATGAGTTCTATCCTATCCTTCCACGATGGCATGATTACTGATTACATCTTGCTGGATAGTTTTATGAGTGGTGGAAGCAAGAGTATCTGTAGAGAACCACTTAGCAATTGCCAGTAACTGTCACATTCTCCAACTTACTAATCCGGTACGAGCAGGGTTAGAATCAGTTGAAGACAAGTGTACCACTGTCCTGCCCTATGCCTTAGTACACAGTGCCACCATACTCCCACTGACAATGACCTTTCGATCTCAAGTCCCATGCTCTAACCAATGAGTCACCACGCTCCTATTTCTAAGGTAAACTGGCTTGTCAACACTTTACCTAAAGTAATGCCCGTACCTGGCCTGTGGTACACTGCTATTCACAAAAATTGTCACTCAAATTTCATTTTTTCAATTTTTGTCATGAAAACATACCTTATGATGGCTCAATGGAATCAGCTCAGTGAACCTGTTCCAATGAGGGGTCATAATACTATTTTTGAAGCAAAAAGTGAATATTTTTAGCCTATAAAAGTTAAAAAATTTATAGTAATTTATATATTTTTTATACTTACCAATGACCCAGACATAGCTGGTGCTAACTCTTAAAAATCTAGGGCCAAACACAAATTTTGCCCCCAATCCCCAAAATTTGCATCTAAAAACAAAAGAAATCATGTCCTAAAGGACCTCCATACTTTGCCCCTACTGCGCATGCGCAGTGTTAAGGACGTTCCGAAATTGGCGCCAATCATCATTCTTACTGGCAGTGCCTGGTCAGCGCTATGTACTCAGCGGGGAGGTATGAGTTCCCAACTCCTGGGAGGGCCATCCCCGTCTGGGTCATTGGTAAGTATAAAAAATATATAAATTACTATAAATTTTTTAACATTTTTATACTGTACCAATGACCCAGACATAGCTGAATAGTAAAAAGGCTGGAGGGCCTAGGACATAGAGGAAAATCCAATAAGCTCAACTATATAATATGGAGTAAATCCCTCAAGGAGAAAAGGAGTATTAGGCTTTACATGTATCTTTCTTATTTTATGATAAATTAGAAAGATACAATACCCTTCATAATTGAGCACAATAACATTCATGTTCTCTATTAACATCCAGTATAACCCATTATACTAATTATTTTTAAAGTAAGCCAATAAATAAAGTTAGTCCAGAGAATTGAGACTCTTTATATTCTTTAAAAGTGTCCGAGGATTGTATATTAACGCCCGTTTGACACTTGACATATACAAATGCTTCACACCGAGCTACACTTTAAAAATATGACATGAATGAATTTTTAACATTAATATTACACTTTAAAACCATCCCGGAAACGACTCAGAATTACTGACTCCGGAGGAGGAATTCCCTTGCTTTTCACTATAAAGCAGGTGACCTAAGGGAACACCTTCCCCCCCCCCCCCCCTTCCCCTTGCCCTGGGTCAAATAGCCCAGAGCGAAGAGGGCAGCAGGACGGAGTCACTGCCGGAACAGAAAGCCTGCATAACTATAGTTGCAACTGTTTAGTGGACGACATTCTGAGCAACAGATAACGGACCTAAACAATGCAGGTCTCGAGAAATGGACTCAATATTTCTGAGATAAAAATTCGTGAATGTGGATGGCTGAGACCAATAAGCAGCCTTCATTAAACCTGTAATAGCCACACTATTTGCGTAAGCCCAAGATGTAGAAAGAGCTCCTACTTCATGAGCTGAAATCTTAAGCACAGACTGCTGGGAAGAAGATAACTTTTCATAAGCAGTACAGATAGTTAATTGAATCCATCTAGCAAAAGAATGGACCGAAATGTCCTTTCTATTAGGCATCAGAGACAGAAAGAAACGTTTTCGTCCCTTTCTGATAAACTGAGATCTCTGTTTATAAATGCGTAAAGCTCTAACAGGACAGAGTAAAGGCCTACGCCCGTCTGAAGACGGAAGAGCCTTAATAACAATAGGTTCCGGATATTTATTAGGAGCCTGATTCTTAGCTAAAAATCCAACATTAGTAGTGAAGGTGATAGTGTTCCCGACACTACGATAGTGAGAATCATCCACCGATAGTGCATGAAGCTCACTGACTCTTCTAGCAGAAGAAGAAGAAAAAGCTAAGAGAAAAGCTGTCTTATAAGACAAGAATTTGAAATCTACTGTCCCAAGAGGCTCAAATGGCTTTTACTTTAGTTTAAGAAGAACCCAAGCTAAATTCCACTTAGGAATTAATCTAAGAGTTCTGGGTCTATTTATCGAGAAGTTTCTAACTAACTTAGATAAAGAGACATTAGATCCAATTTGTAAACTATCGTGGTGTGCATAGGTATCAGATAACATAGACCTATAACCCTTAATAGTAAGAGGCTGCAGTTTGATTTCGTCAAACAAGTATACTAGAAAGTTTGCAATGTCTGGTATGGAGGGATCAAAAATATCAACAGAATGATCCCTACACCAATGACGAAAAACCTTCCACTTAGCCGCATAATTTAGCGAAGAGGAGGTCCTCCTACAGTTAGAAATCGCATCCACTGCTCGTCCTGTAAAGTGCTTGCCATGCAAGAAGGACCGCACAACGGAAAAACGTGAAGGTTGAGACCTTGCGGGTTGTGATGAAGTCGACGCGGTTTCCCCTGCGAAAGAAGATCCTCCCATGGAGGAAGCTTTCGCGGTAGGTCCCACAACAGACACCTGAGTAGATTTATCCATGGTCTCTGTGGAGACAGAGATGCTACCAACAGAATCTTGCATTGAGACTGTTTTATCTTTAGCAATACTTGCTGAATCAACGGCGCTGGAGGATACGCATATCCTATCATTCCGTCCCATGAGATCGATAGAGCGTCTACTGCAAATGCTCTTGGATCCGGGCACGGTGACACATACGTCTGCAACTGATTGTTGAGATGTGTCGCAAATAAGTCTATCATTGGCTGTTCCCACTGGTAGCAAATCTGATTGAATACTTGTTTGTTGAGAGTCCACTCTGACGGCAACAAGCGACCCTTCCGTGAAAGGAAGTCTGCTAGTACATTCAGACGACCCGGTATATGACGGACCGAAAGTAGAACTTGATGTTCTAGAGCAAACAGAAGGATTCTCTCCGTTAGATTGAATAACGGAACGGAATGAGTGCCTCCCTGGTTCCGTATATACGCCACTACTGTCGTATTGTCAGACAGAATTTGGACATGAGCTTTGTGAATAATGTCCATCCAATGACGTAACGCAAGCCAAATTGACATCATTTCCTTGATGTTTATGTGCTTGCTTAGGAACTGTGGATCCCAAAGACCCTGGCATCTCGAATCCGTTGGGATCAATGTTGCACCCCAACCTGTTTGACTGGCATCCATCATAATGGTAAAACTCGGATCCGGCAACTGCAGCGGAACTCCCTGAGTTAACCACTGAATGTTTGCCCAAGTCTGAATCTCTTGTTTCACTTGATCTGACAAGAGAACGTCTTTGTCGAGCGAATGAATCTTCACACTCCAATTCTGAGTTAAGAAAATTTGGAGAGGACGAGTGCGTAACCGCCCCATCGGAATGAGATCCGTGGCGGCTCCGCACAGACCTATCAGTCTCATAAACTCCCTCGCTGTGACTTTGTCTGCATGAAGACAATAGCGAGCGTAACAACTGACTAATTTCGCTCTGGTTAACGGCAGACGAACGAGATTGTTGTGCGTCTCGAAGCTCATTCCCAGATGAGTGAATGACTTGGACAGCACCAGATCCGACTTCTCCTCGTTTATTATAAAACCGAGACGTCGGAGCAATAGAAGCAGATTCTGCACATCGTTCTGAAGCGTTAACTCGTTGCCGTACCTCTGAAGAATGTCGTCCAGGTAGGCCGACGTTACCGCAGACGAATGAGCTCGGAAATATATCATTACCGAGTTCATTACCCGAGTGAAAGCCCAGGGTGCTAGGTTCAATCCGAAGCACATCGCCCGGAATTGATACACCACTCCTAGGACTGCGAAGCGTAGATACTTTCTGAATGTCGGATGTACCATGACATGAAAATACGCATCTTTGAGATCTATGCTTGTAGCATAATCGTTCACCCGAATACTCGCTCTGACCGACCGAATCGTCTCCATATAAAATTTCGGAGCGACGATCAGCTTGTTTATCCAGCTCAAATCTATGACTGGACGGAACGAGCCGTCTGGTTTCGGAACCAGAAACAGATGGCTGTAGAATCCCGGTGTTTCCTGGTCTTCTACGACCTCTACCGTGTTCTTCATTAAAAGAGACTGCACCTCCGATAACAGAGCGTCTCTTTTCTGCGGATTTGACGGAAGTTGAGTCCATTTTGGACTTCGAGTTAATGGAGGCTTTCGTTTGAAGGATATTCTTAGACCTTCCGAAATCACCCCTCTCACCCAAGGGTCATCCGTAATCGACACCCACTCTTCTGAAAAACTCGACAACCTTCCGCCAACCGGAACACGATAGAGGTTGAAGCCATCACCTCCTGGACCTGCGAGGCCTGCGGGAGGAGAAACCACGTCCTCCACGACCCGCACCTCATCCCGTCGACCTCGGGGCGTCCGACCGATTGTCCCGGCCTGACGGACGTCCCGCACGTGAGTCGCTACCTTGATGGTCTCTTGAATAAGACCAAGAGGACGCACCGGAACCTCTATAGGAACCTTTCTTGGGCGCATTAGACCCAGAAGTGCCTGTCTTATTCTTATCTGCCGTATCCGGCTTTTTGGAAGCGGATTTAAACAGCAGAGAATCCGAAGCTTTCTTAGTAATTTTATCGTAGATTGCACAAAGCTTGCCGTCGAATAGAAGTTCTCCGGAGACCAAAGCGACTCTGAGAGAGTTCTTCACCTTACTATCCACACGTGTGGATGTAGCTAGGGCTGCGTCACGTCTAACCAACTCCAGGTTTGCCACTGAAAGGGCGGAGTTATACGTGGAATAAGCCACTGCCCTTGAAAGAAGTCTTAAAGAGGATTGTATATCCTGGAATTCTTTCCCTTGAAGATGCAGTGATAACGCCTTTGTAAGGTGGTCTGCGTAAGATAAAGCATCTAAACTGGCCCTGTTAGACGTGATTGTCGTGTCCAACACGGCAGTTGGAACGGACATAGACGACGGTAATGACAATTCTAAGTCTTCCACCTCGTCGTCAAGACGCAGAGGAACTCTCGGAATACCCTGTCCTGCCGTATCGAATTTATTCCTTGCATTAATGAAAGGCAGGTTAAGAGCATTGGAGGACAAGAAACCAGCTTTGCCTGTTTTGGAAGCAAGCTTGAATATAGCGTCGTTCAATAATTCAAATGTTCTTGTGACATTATTGGTCTGAGACGGAAACTCAGGGACGATGTCTCTGAACCGCTCGAAGAATTCAGTGTCCAATGACGCTATCAGTCTCTTGTCCGGTACCGCAGCAGTCTGGCCGGACGGAACAACGTGAGGAAGGAAGTGCCGAATGAAATCCACGGCAGCTTTATGTTGTTCCGAAAGGGATAGCTCCAAGTCATCCGTATCCCTTTCACCATCCGGTCGGACCTCATGATGCTCCTGGTCGTCCGCACCCGATGCTTCGGTGGAGCGTACCGACCCAGCGCCGTCGCATATTTCCCTATCCGACACGGATTCTGTCGATTGCTGGGATGCTGCGATAATTTGTGCTATTTGAGCAAGCACGTCCGTCATCGAGGCCTGCGGAGTAGCGGTCTTTCGCTGCTTAGCCGCGGGAAGCTCCGCATCAACTGACTCCTGCATACTCTTCCTATGCGAATGTCACGGAGTCTACCGGCCTTGTGTCCCTGGCTACCGGATGGCATAACCTGGTCGCCGAAGAATCCCTTATAGGCGAAGCTGGTAGTATATCCGCGGTCACGTAGCCAAGGTGCGGTCGAGTGCGCTGGCGAGAGGATGAGGAAGCCAGAGCAGTCTCCGCGGACTGCCTAAACAATGGAGCGTCCCAAGCGACGGACGTGTGCTCCGCTTGCGACACATTTTGTACCACAACATCAGGTCCCTGATGTTGTTGTACGAGAGAGGGGCCTCTCTCGCTCGCGGCCCGGCTGGACCTGGATGAGCTAGGAACCGGACTAGAAGGCTTCCTTCGATCTCTCCTATCATCCGCCGTCACTGGGTGTGCACCTTGAATGTTTATAGTGCTCGCATCACCTAACATTTCCTCCTGGACCGCAACGGACGAACCCGGCTGCCGAACCATTTGGTGAATGGACGCTACACGGGCGAGCTAGCAGACGACAGCGCCGTCGATCCTACTCGGGACCTCTTAGGCAACTGTCGTATCTCCATGAGCACTTTTGCCGCTAGCTCTGCATTCAATTGTGACGACGGAAGTGCACTCTTGGAAGATAACATGGAAACATCACCCTGTTCTTGTTCCTCTGAAATAGAAACTGATAGACTAGAGTGACCCTGCGGAGAAAGGACCAGCATAGTCCTTTCTCCACTAACAACATACCATGACACACGTTTCCAATGTTTGTCATCCCAATATTGACATATTGAACAGGAGTTAGTGTGAGTACACTGACTACAATTAATACAATGATCATGAAAGTCAGAGGAAGATTTCTTCCTATTACAATTTGAACAATGTCCTTTCATAGTGAAAAGACAACAACAAGTCCTAGTACTTGCACAAACCCCTAAATACAAAGATACATAATAACATGATCCATTAACATTGAAAAAAGCAAATGAAATTCAAAATAATTTTTGAAAAATATTTTTTCAGCGAAGCCCAAGTTTCTGAAAAGTAACGTTGAGCCCCAATGGATCCCAAGGGTAAGTGTGGTCAAAAATTTTAAAATTATTTTAAATAATTAATGCAACACTTACGGATAATAATAATGTATCTAATAATGAGTAAAACTACTCCAAAGGCAAAAAGCCCCCCTCAAAAGAGACTGTTGCCAATGTAAACAAGAAGTGTATAAACACCAGAAAACATGACTCCAGGCACTGACACTACTGGCCCGAAATCAGTTATCAATAATACACACTATCTGATGCAAAACAGAGACTTCCAGAGAAGAATCTGTAGAACATCAGATGGTAGATGCAGAACACAACGTCTAAACACCCATGGGTGAAAACGTAAACATGGGGAAAATAACAGAATTCATTCTGTAACCAAGCTAATTCTCCCAAGAAATTTTAGTAGTAATCTTACTCAAAAATATGCCAAAAGCATGGGAGAATAGCAAGGGGGGACTTACAGGATAAGGAGAGAGGAAACACTGAATAAGCAGTGCGACTTCAAAGCAAGAATGACAACAACAGGCCCATGCCTCGAAAATAGGCAACTTAACATAATTTCATTACAAAATTTTAAGTTACAGCCCTGAATATTTTCTGTCACTCCTTTTTCCTCTCCTCCTTCTCTATCCTCCTTAGAATCACCATTTCTCCAATATTTATGTGTCTGGCATCATTTAAACTGAGATTTACAAGCACAAAGATCAGTGATATGTTAACTGATGAAGGGCTAAACAAAGAATGATGATTGGCGCCAATTTCGGAACGTCCTTGACACTGCGCATGCGCAGTAGGGGCAAAGTATGGAGGTCCTTTAGGACATGATTTCTTTTGGTTTTAGATGCAAATTTTGGGGATTGGGGGGCAAAATTTGTGTTTGGCCCTAGATTTTTAAGAGTTAGCACCAGCTATGTCTGGGTCATTGGTACAGTATAAAACTGAAAAAATTTATAGTAATTTATATATTTTTTATACTTACCAATGACCCAGACATAGCTGGTGCTAACTCTTAAAAATATAGGGCCAAACACAAATTTTGCCCCCCAATCCCCAAAATTTGCATCTAAAACCAAAGAAAACATGTCCTGAATGGCCCTCCATACTTCACCTCTACTGCGCATGTGCAGTGTCAAGGACGTCCCGAAATTGGCGCCATTAATCATTCTTACCATCAGTGCCTGGTAAGCGCTATGTCCTCAGCGGGGAGGTATGAGTTCCCAACTCCTGGGAGGGCCATCCCCGTCTGGGTCATTGGTAAGTATAAAAAATATATAAATTACTATAAATTTTTTCCAGATTTTTATACTGTACCAATGACCCAGACATAGCTGAATAGTAAAAAGGCTGGAGGGCCCAGGACAGAGAGGAAAATCCAATAAGCTCAACTATATAAAATAGAGTCATCTCCTGTAGGAGAAAAGGAGAAATAGGCTTCACGTGTATCTTTCTTATTTATGACAAATTAGAAAGACACAATACCTTCTATAATTGAGCATCATAACATCCATGTTCTCTATTAATATCCAGTATAATTCGTATACTAATTATATTTAAAGTAAGCCAATAAATAAGTTAGTCCAAAGAATTGAGACTCTTTATACTCTTTTAAAAGTGTCCGAGGATAGTATAATAACATCCGTTTGACACATGACATATTCAAATGCTATACTTTAAAACTATGACATGAATGAATTAAAAACATAACTTTCACTTAAGAAACCATCCCAGTAACAGCTCAGAATTACTAACTCTGGAGGAGGTATCCCCTTGTTTTCATAATAAAAACAGGAGACCCAAGGGAACACCCTCCCCCCCCCCCCCCCCCCCTTTTTCTTGCCCTGGGTCAAATAGCCCAGAGTGAAGAGGGCAGCAGGACGGAGTCACTGCCGGAACATAAGCCTACGTAGCTATAGTTGCAATAGTTAAGTGATCGACTTTCTGAGCAGCTGATCATGGACCTAAACAATGCAGGTCTCCAGAAATGGATACAATATTTCTGAGATAAAAATTCATGAATGTGGATGGTTGAGACCAATATGCAGCCTACTTAATCTATAATAGCAAAACTATATGTCAGCCCAAGATGTAGAAGAGCTCTTACTTCATGAGCCGAAATCTTAAGCACAGACTGCTGAGTTAAGGATAGATTATCCTAAGCAGTACCAATAGTTAACTGAATGCATTAAGTAATAGAATGGACCGAAATGACCTTTCTATTAGGCATCAGAGCCAGAAGAAGCTTTACATCCTACCGATAAACTGAGATCTGTTAATAAATATATAAAGGTCTATCCGGACAGAGTAAAGGCCTATGCCCGCTCGAGGATGGAAGGACCTTAAAAACAATAGGTTCCGGATATCATTAGGAGCCTGATTCTTAACCAAAAATACAACATTAGTAGTAAAGGTAATAGAGTTCCCGATACTACGAAAGTGAGAATCGTCCACCGATAGTGCATGAAGCTCACTGACTCTTCAGCAGAAGAGAAGGCTAAGAGAATCGCTGCCTTAAAAGACCAGAATTTGAAACTGCTGTCCCAAGGATTCAAATGGTTGCTTTAGTTAATAAGAACCCAAGCTAAATTCCGAATAGGAATTAATCTAACGATTCTAGGTCTCTTATCGAAAAGTTTCAAACTAACTTAGATAAAGAGACATTAGGCTCCATTGTAAACTATCATGGTGTGCATAGGTATCAGATAACATAGACCTATAACCTATAAAAGTAACTGGCTGCAGATGATTTCGTTAAACAAGTATACTAGAAAGTTTGCAATGTCTGGTATGGAGGAATCAAAAATATCAACATAAAGATCCCTACACCAACGACGGAAGACCCTCCACTTTAGCCGCATAGTATAGCGAAGAGGAGGTCCTTCTACAGTTAGGAATCGCGTCCACTGCTGGTCCTATACAGTGCTTGCTATGCAAGAAGGACCACACAACGGAATACGTGAAGGTTGAGACCTTGCAGGTTGTGATAGAGTTGACACGATTTCCCCAGCGAAAAAAGATCCTCTCGTGGAGGAAGTTTCCGCGGTAAGTCCCACAGTAGACATCTAAGTAAATTTATCCACCGTCTCTGTGGGACAGAGATGCTACCAACAGAATTGTATTGTGAATGAATAATCCTAGCAATACTTGCTGAATCAACAGCGCTGGAGGATACGTATATCCTAGCATCGCGTCCTACTAGATCGATAGAGCGTTAACTACATATGCTCAGGGATCCGGACACGGTGACACATACGTCTACAATTGACTGGAGAGTTGTGTCGCAAATAAATTTATCACTGGGTGCTCCCATTGATAGCAAATCTGATTGAATACTTGTTAGTTGATAGTCCATTCCGACGGCAACAAACAACCCTTACGTGAAAGGGAGTCTGCTAATACGATCCGACGACCGAGAATATGACGAACCGAAACAGAACTTGGTGTTCTATAACAAACAGCAGGATTCTTTCCGTTAAAATCAATAACGGAACCGAAAGAGTGCCTCCCTGGTTCCGGATATACGCAACTACTGTCGTATTATCGGACAGGATTGAACATGCGTTTCTGAATAAAATTCATCCAATGACGTAGTGCAAGCCAACATAATATTCTTCCTTGGAAGTAAAGAGCTTGCCTAAAAACTACGGAACCCAAAGACCCCGGCACTTCGAATCCGTTGGGATCAAAATGTGTCCCAACCTGTTTGACTGGCATCCGTCATAATCGAAAAACTCGGATCCGGCAACTACAGTGGAACTCTCTGAGTCAACCACCGAATGTTTGCCCATGTCTGAATCTCTTGTTACACTTGATAGACAAGAGAACGTGTATATCGAGCAATTCAAGATTGCTGAAAGGTTACCGTCGAAGAGAAGCTTCTCGGGGACCGAAGCGACTCTGAGAGAGTTCTTCACCTTACTATCCACGCGCGTGGATGTAGCTAGGGCTGCGTCACGTCTAACCAACTCCAGGTTGCCACTGAAGGGCGGAGTTATACGTGGAAAACTACTGCCCCTGAAAGAAATCCCATTGAGGATCATATCCTGGAATTCTTTCTCTTGAAGACGTAATGATAACGTCTCAGTAAGGTGGTGTACGTATGATAAAGCGTCTAAGTTAAGTCTATTATACATCATTGTCGTTTCCAACATCGTGGTTGGAATTGACATAGACAGCGAAAAAGACAATTGCAGTCTTGAGTCTCGCCGTCTTAGACGCAAAGGAACTCTCGGTAAGCCCAGTTCTGCCAATAAACAATTATTTCCTAGAATTCACGAAAGGCAGAATAGAGCATTGCGGACAAGAAACTATACTAGCATGTTGATAGCAAGCTTATATATATATAGCGTCGATCAATAATTCGAATGTTCTAAAGACATTATTGGACTGCGTTGGCAACTCAGGGACAATGTCCCTGAACCGATCCAAAACTCCATGTCCAATGACGCTATTAGTCTCTTATCCAGCATCGCAGCAATGTAGTCCGACGGAACAACCTCTAGAAGATAATGCCGGAAGAAATGTATGGCAGCTTCTGTTGTTCCGAAAGGGAAAGCTCGAAATCATCCGAATCCCTTTCGCCATCCTGTTGGACCCTATGAAATATTCGGTCGTCCGCACCTGATGCAACAGCGGAGCGTACCGACCCAGCGCTGTCGGATTATTCCTGATCCGACCGAGAATCTGTCGTTTGCTGGGATGCTACGATAAGCTGTGCTATTTTGGAGAGCACGTCCGTCACTGAGGCCTGTGGAGGAGCGATCTTACGATGCAGTGCCGCTGGAAGCTCCGTGTTCGTTACCCCGTGCATACTTCTATTATGCGAGCGACCGGAGTGTGCAGGCCTCGTGTCCCTTGGCTACCGGATGGCGTGACCTGTTCGCCATGGAATCACTGAATGCCGAAGCTGGCCGGATATTCAAGGTCACGTAGCCAATGTGCGGTCGTGTGCGCTGCTGTGAGGATGAGGAAGCATTATCGACAGTCACTCGGACTGTCTATATAATGGAGCGTCCGGAGTGGCGGACATACGCTCCGAAGGTGAAATGTCTGTACCAAAACATCGGGTCCCATATGTTGTTGCACGAGAGAGGGACCTCTCTCGCTCGCCGCCCAGACGGACCGGACGAGCTAGGAACCGGACTAACAGGCTTCCTCCGATCTCTCCTCTAATCCGTCGTCACTGGGTGTGTACTAAAGTCTATTATAGTGCTCGCATCACCCAAATCTCCATCCTAGACCGCAACGGACGAACCCGACTGCCGAACCATTCGATGAATGGACGCTACACCGGGTGAGCCAGCGAATGTCAACTCCGTCGATCCTACTAGGGACCTCTTAGGAGATTGACGTAATCCATGAGGACTAATTGCCGCTAGCTCTTCATTAACTATGACGACAGAGGCACACTTTTGAAAAACATCTCAGTAATTTTGCGAACAAGAAACCAGATATGCTTGTACATAGCAAGCATATAACAAAAATATATAGCGTCGTTCAATAAATCGAACGTATCTGAGACATTATTGGACTGTGTCGGAACTGAGGGACGATGTCCCTGAACCGAACCAAAAATTTCTAAGTCCACCGACGCTATCAGTTTCTTATCCGGTATCGCAGCATTCTGGTCCGACGAAGAACCTCTAGAAGATGAAGTCAGATGACATATACAGCAGCTTATGTTGTTCCGAAAGGGAAAGCTCGAAAACCTCCGAATCCCTTTCGGCATCCCGTCAGACCGTATGAAATTTTCGGACGTCCGCACCTGATGCTTCCGCGGAGCGTCCCGACCCAGCATCGTCAGATATTATATTATGCGACAGAGATTCTGTCGTTACTGGGATGCTGCGATAAGTTGTGCTATTTGGGATAGCACGTCCGTCACCGAGGCCTGTGCAGAAGCGGTCTTACGATGCTTTGCCGCTGGAAGCTCCGTGTACGTTGACTGCCACATACTTTCTTATGCGAACGTCCGGAGTCTGCAGGCCTCGTGTCCCTGGCTATCGGATGGCGTGACCTGGTCACCGAGGATTCTCTGATTGGTGAAGTTGACTGGATATCGGAGGTCACGTAGCCAAGGTGCGGTCGTGTGTGCTGCCATGAGAATGAGGAAGCCTTATTGACAGTCTCTCCGGACTGTCTATATAACGGAGCGTCCCGAGTGGCGGACGTATGCTCCGAATGCGAGACATTTTGTACCACAACATCTGGGGCCAGATGTTGATGTACGAGAGAGGGGCCTCTCTCGCTCGCAGCCCGGATGGGCCTGGACGAGCTATGAACCGGACTAAAAGGCTTCCTCCGTTCTCCCCTCTAATCCGTCGTCACTGGGTGTGCACATGGATGTTTATAGTGCTCGCATCACCCAAAACTCCTTTCTAGACCGCAACGGACGAACCCGGCTGCCGAACCATTAGATGAATGGACGCTACACCGGGCGAGCTAGCGGACGTCAAAGGCCGTCGAACCTACTAGGGTCCTCTTAGGCAATTGACGTATTACCTGAGCACTTTTCCGCTAGCTCTTCATTAATTGTGACGACGGAGGCACACTTTTAGGAAGACATCACGGATACATCACCCTGATCATGATCGTCTGAAATAGAGATTGATAAAGTAGAGTGACCCTGCGGGGAAAGGACCGGAATGGCCAATTCCCCACTAACACACCGTGACACACGCTTTCCATGTTGTCATCGTAATCAACACATACAGAACAGGAGTTAGTGCGAGTACACTGACTATATTATACAATGATTATGAAAGTCAGAGGAAGATTTCCTCTTATACAATTGAACAATATCCTTTCAATGTGAAAAGAAAACAAAGTCCAAGTACTCGCACCAACCCCTGACACTCAAAATACATAATAACAAGATCCATTAACATAGAAAAAATAATTGAATCAAAAACTTTTGAAAAAATATTTTTTCAGAACAGCCCAAGTTTCTGAAAAGTAACGTTGAGCCCCAATGGATCCCAAGTCTAAGTGTGGACAAAAATTCTAAAAATATTTTAAACAATTTATGCAACACTTACGAACAATAATAATGTGTCTAGTTATGATTAAATTAACATCAAGATATTATTTTCAAGAAATCCCCCCTCACACGGAGGGCTGTTGGAAATGTAAACAATAAGTGTAAAAACACTAGATCAAGACTCCAGGCACCCTGGCCCGAAATCAGATACCAATAATTCACTATCTGATGAAGAAGATTGAATTGGTTAAATTCCTAGTTGAATAACAGAAAATATTACTGCTTAAGATCAGTGTGCTATGGGGGTAAAATACAGTGCCTATTAATTACACCTGTTTGACAAACATCCAGCTTGTCCTGTTCTGCAGAAATAACTCAAATATTATGAGGATAATATTTCTTTATCGAAAAAGATACATAAATATAAGAAATGAAAAAAAAATAAATAAAAGTCTCCCTCCCTCAATGATTTAAAAAATAAATTACCTGTGAACCAAATATTTTTTTTTTGTCTAGCCTCAGTTTGATTTTTTTTTTTTTGCATCAGTTATTTGCATTAGGTAAAGGTTTGAGTGGTTGAGACATTAGACATCAGAGTGAGTGAAAGGTAGTGACCAACTGAAGTTTGGCATTCACAATTTGGAATCGGCCGATAATGACCCATCAGAAATCATCTGAGGTCGACGTTCAACATACGTTGGGTTGCTGTTTGATGATCTAATTGATGTGCTCAGCATAATTCATGTGGAATAAGACACAATTAATCATTTAGAAAAACAGTTTTTGTAACAAGAATGCATGGTGAATGGAGGGAAGCTGAATATGTTTCATTCGGTAAATATTCCATTGACAAATTACATATATATTATTCCTAGTATGGTATTGCAATTGGCTGTAATACTAGACTTTGACTAATCATAGTGTATGCTGCAGTCATATGTCAAATAGAATGTGACATGTAATTCCCTATATGGTATTAGGACTACCCAATTGGACAACGACATAATTTTTTGGTCACATGACACCAACACTGAATATAATTATTTGTCAAGAGTAGTCCATGAATAATACAAATAGATGTCAAGTTGAAATACTGCAAATTGCTAAAGGAATTTGCCCAAGTGAAACCAGATTACTAATTATATATCAATAATAAGTTGATCTAACATGGGTCTAAGATATGACAATGTCTATCCAACAAGATAATATGCGGGGCTAAGAGTTACCTAATTTTGTAATATGATAACTGAGAATGTTGATTTCGAAGAATGAAAACCAAACTCGACTATCAGTGCTGAATGTCTGGGCCGGGATTGCTCATCTCCTTCCGCCCTCCCCCCATGCATAGAGGGTTAACCCTTAAGGGCCTAATTCCAACTTTGATAACTTTTTATTGCAAAGGAACAGGTGCCACAACATGTATTCTTTGGGTAAACTCAAAACTTGTTTTCTAAGTACTTTGTCAGTTGTTTCTAGGCAAGTCTTGGCTGCCTCTGTAGGTAGCCAAGACTTGACTAGCAACAACTGCAAAGCCACGGATCTAGACTTTCAAAGTATAGTGAAAATGTATTTAACCTCCAGGCTCTTAAGGGTTAAGGTTCATTGTCTACTAAAAGTATCAATAAATAAATATTGGAATCAGGTATCGGCTGATTGTAAAGTGGATCATCCACCTTCTGGATGACAGGTCATTCTGTTCATCAGTTGATCACTAGCGAAAGGAATGGACTGAAATTTCAATGCAATTGAAAGGGGAAACTAGACCTGGAATGGATGTTTGAACTACTCCGTCACCTAATTCCTCTATTCTTTCCATTGTTCTTGCTACATTTTTTAGTCACTTTTCTTCCTTTCAAGGGCCTTTTGCCTTTGTCTTGTTTGACTGGACTGAAAGAACTCTCAGGAAGTGAAGCAAGCTGTTTTGAAAATTCTTCATCAAATATATCATCATCCTCAGCAGAACTACTTTCAGACAAGTTCAATGTGTCTTTTGTAAGTGGCTTCACCTTGTGACAATTTTTTTTGTCTTCTTTCTTCTTATTTATTCTCTTTCTCTGAGTCATTCTATTTGCGTTTGTTTTTTCTATTGTAAGTTTTTCATTTGGTCCCAAAGACTGGCTGTTATCTTTTGATGATGTTTTCACGGGTTGATTGGGTTGCTTGCTGGCATCCACAACAACATCTTGCTCAACATTATTCATTTTGTTGAGAACATTTCGGAGTCGTTTGCTCTTTACTTGTTCTTTCAGTTTAACAAGATTTGGCTGAAAAAATCCTGTGATGTGCCTTTGAGTCTGAAATACAAAGAATACAACTTTAAGTAATGATACTTGAGTAAACGTGTCTATTCACACTATGTTAACACTTTTCCTAACAGTTAGGTGTTGATTTTTTCTCAAGCATTAGCTGCCTGGAAAGATAGCCAATATTAATGCTAGGCTAACAAGAGATTGCACCAGAGGTGCTGGCATACTCCATCTGGTGCCATGTCGAGGGACAACATTCATTCAACATGTGGCAAAAGCAGGTCATACAGGGGATACCACATTCAAAATTTTGTTCAAATTGATTCACTCACAGCGAAGATCTGGCACCAGATGGACAAGCATACACAACAAAAATCACTGAAAATTTGACAAAGTAAGGGCATAGTTCAGGTGCAAATAGCATGAGAAACTCAGTGCAACATGTGGCAGAAGCAGGTTATCCTAGGGACATCACATCTTGTTGAATCCTCTACTCACACCTGAAAGATGAATGGATGGGTGGGTGGATGGGTGGGTTTGGATGGATGGATGGATGGATGGAAGGACAGATGTATGGACAGATGGATGGAAGGGCAGGCGGGCTGGCATTCAGGCTTCTGGCGAGGCTGGCAGGGTGGACAGGTGGATGGGTAGGCAGGCAGGCAGATGCATGTAATCCAGTATACCCCTCAATCTCTTCCGAGAGTGGGGATATAAAAATCACTGTTGGGCTAATTTGATGATTATGCAGAGGATTCAGGATGGAAGAGGAAATGAGAGAGAAAACCCTGAAGATGGAAGTGGAAACCATGAAATATGAGTCTATCTGCCACTTCAACAAGTATGACCCTATATTTGATGCAGAGGGCTCGGATTTCATATGAAAAGTCATTTTATCAGATGACAGTAAAAAGATCTACTTCAAGAAAAAATAAACCAAGCTACTCTAACATACCTGCTTCCTTATTGGCTGCATCTACTTGTGATCTGACAACATCCACGTAAGAGCATTCTATCCAGTAATAATCAAGTGTTGTTTATGAATCACAAATATTTCCATAACTTTTTACCACACTACATCTTAGAATTTAACAAATTCAATATGGTTTGACACAGCTCCATAAGTTCTGTCAAACAAAACTGAACTGATTAAATTCATAATTGCATTGTGGGAAAAAATTGCTTCTTGAAATTTTCATATTTTGACATTAGTATGCAGAGGGTTAACTTATCAAATATTCTTCCATGGAGGTCAGTGAGCTGTCAGTCAAAACAAGAAATCGATGGCAAAATAAGTCTGAAATTGCTGGATGAGAAAGATTTTGTTTCTGAAAATATGAGAATTTCACAACTGAATGAAGAGATTTAAATGAAAGCAAAATTCCAAAAACTGAGAAAACTTTTATTATAGGATCCTAAATTCAGGGAAAACCCTGAAATCTTATATCCCAGGGAAGACTTCTGCATGACATCACTATTAAACAGCTATTCTGAGGCAAAATAATTTATCTAAATTGGAATATGGATGCAGGGTTAAAATATTAACTTAGCTATACCTATTCTAACAGTAATTACAAAACAGTTCTTTGAAACAATACTTTCGAATACCTGCACAAATTGCAAGCTCATAAACAAGTTGATCGGTAAGGAGTTTAATGTTATTTTTCAAATCAACAGATATTGTTTTAACATAAGGCAATAGATAATTGCCAAGTAATTTACAATGCCCAAAACTGCTAACTCGTTAACCCTTTACCCCACACAGACGATAACAAAATGCATTATTTTAAATATTATTTATTCAAATTTTTCTAAAACTTCCAACAAAACCATATCACATGGCACTCATTGGAATGAGCTCGACCAGCTCATTTCAATGCGGGGTCACATGATATGGTTTTGTTGAAATATTTTTAAAAACTAATATGTTTTCAACTGTACAATTTGTAAACTATGCAGGCAGATGTAGCCAATTTGTTACGTAAAGATTTAAACAGGCAACCCATTCACTCAGAAAATATACTTACCATTCATTAACTGGTTGAGTGCTAGATTATTTTTGGAAGTTGGAATTTGTTCATATAGATTTGCATTATGAAAAATTATTGGAGAGTGCCTTAAGGCACTCTCCAATAATTTTTAATAATGCAAATCTATATGAACACAATTGTATTTTCTTATGACTGAATAGGAAATTTGTGTAAAGAATATGAAGACTTTCGTATGGTACACTCATGTTTCTTGAAAGCCATGATCGTGGCTTCCAGCACTCAACCAGTTAAAATGCATCTACATGCCAAGGAAAATATTCCAATGTAGCTCTAAATTTCTGCTGATTAACAGAATAATAATATATCTTCATACTGAATAATGTTGTTCTTTTGTACACAATGTACCTTTAACCCTTTACCTAACATACAGCAGACAATACTTCCATATAATTCTCGGATAACTAAAAATATTTGATTTTTGCCTAAAAATATAACAAAAAACATTTTAGCGATCATTGGAACAAGGTCAACAAGTATTCTAAAGTGGGGTATAGCAAGATGCCTGCATTGCAAAGTGCTGCTAATGCCACGACTGCAAAAAAATGTTTAAGTCAAAAGTGAAAAAGTACTATAACTCTGGAAAAATGTGTGGAAGAAACTCACACTATACAGGCATTGTAACAACATGATGCTCTAGCACCACAAAAAATATCATTCAAATCAGAGTAGCAGTAGTTGAGATACAAGGGAAAATGTTTATACAGAAGGGAATTTCAAACTTTCGAAGTCGAAAAAGGACCATAACATCTGGAGAAAATGTGTGGAAAAAACTCACGCTAGGCAAGTATCATACCCCCATGTTACTCTATCGCTGTACCAAATATAATTCGAAAGGAGTAGCTGTAACTGAGCTACACAGGAAAATGTTCGGATGAAAGGAATTTTGAATTTTCTTGGTCGAAAAAGGACCATAATTATGGAAAAATGTGTGAAAGAAACTATACAGGTATCGTTCCTCTATGATGCTCTATCACATCACCAAATATCATTCAAATCAGAGTATCAGTAGCTGAGATACAAGGGAAAATGGCAGACGAACGGATGGATGAACAGAGGTCTCCACTAGATACCCTTTCGACTTTTCAAGTCGGGGCATAATAAGCCATGTTTTTAAGGAAAAAAACCTGAAAGGGTAATAAAATTTGTATAGTGATTATTGTAGAGCTGAACAATTATTGATGTTACATTATGTAAAGAATTAACCATTTTCCCAAGTTAATAAAATTGATAAATTTGTCCCTTTTGTGCAAAGCCTTCTTGCACTCAAGTGACGAAATACTCCACCACCCATGCTATTCTGTAGATTGTGAGGCCTAAAACCTAAAACAAACCAAGAACATGAACCTTTGATGGCAAAGAAATAATTACAAACATAAAAAATAAAATGAAACAAGAGACCCCAATGGGGCCTGCCTGAGGCACTCACCTGACCAAAGTTGTTTGAAGAAGGATTTAATTACCATCTACAGCTAGTTAACACAACAGAGGAATGAAGTTATTTAATTATTTTTAACTCTGCTGTCCATGCCAAATGATTTTTTTTCTAGTATTGGGATGCTACCACAGAATTAATGCCCTGATTTTCAGTAATAGAAACTAGGGAGTCCAAGTATCAACCCAGGGACTTGACTGGAACAAACTTGAGGGGTGTTTTATACCAAATATCAAAGGATTCTGACTGGTTGTTCTGGAGAAGATTTTGAGAATATTACCAATTTTGAACTATGATAAAATTTGCCCCCCCCCCTAGGGAACACAAATATCAGCCAAGGGACTTTATTGGAATAAACTGAATCTGAACCCTGAAAGGATGTTGAAATCCAAATACTGAAAGATTCTGACTGTATCTCAAGAAGCCGATTTTTAAAGATTATTCCTCATATTGGACTAAGTTAAAATTCAGGCTCCAACAGGGAGGCCAAATATTACCTCAGGGACCCTGATTTGAACAAATGTGAATATGACCCCCCCCCACCCCTCCCCCAGAGATGTTGTATGCCAAAAATGAAAGCATTCTGACTGGTGAATCTGAAGAAGGTTTTTAAAGAAATTTACTCATAACATACCAATTTAGGAGAATCTGAAGAAGATTTTTAAAGAAATTTCCTCATATTGCACCAAGTTAAAATTTGGGCTACCATATTTCTGAAAGCCCAAATATTAACCCAGGCACCTGATTAGAACAAACTTGAATCTGACACATTGTATACCAAAAATGAAAGCATTCTGACCAGCGAATCTGAAGAAGATTTTTACAGAAATTTCCTCATATTGCACTAAGTTAAAAATTGGGCTACCACAGGGAGCCCAAATGTTAAACTGGAAACCTGATTTGAACAAACTTGAATCTGACCTCCCTAGAGAGGTTGTTTACCAGATATGAAAGCATCCTGACTGATGGATCTGGAGAAGATTTTTAAAGATTATCCCCATATTGCTCTATGTTAAAATTCGGGCTTCCATAGGAAGCCCAAATATTAACCGAGGGACTTGATTTGAACAATCTTCAATCTGCCCTTTATAACAATGATGTATGCCAAACATTGAAAGATTCTGACTGGTGGTTCTGAAGAAGAAGATTTTTAAAGATTGTTCCCCATATTGCCCTAAGTTAAAAATTTGGGCTCCTGTATTGAGCCCAAATATCAAACAAGGGGCTTCATTTTAACATGCCTCTATCTGACCCCCCCCCCCCCACCCCCCACCCCCACCCCCTGAATGCTGCATACCAAATATCAAAAGATTCTGATCAGTGGTTCTGATGGCATTTTTTACCATTCAATGCTACTGATCCTAAGGATGCTTCATACCAAATAAGAGTTCTCTGTTCCGTGTGGTTTGGGAAATATGAGTGTTTGAAACTATTTCTATATTTCCAAGAACAAAATTTTTTTTTTGCATGAGTCAAGTACGTATGACTCAATAATAACACATACCACATTTGGCTCAACTTGGACCATCGGTTTGGAAAATTGAAATTTTGGGTGGGGCCACAAATCTTGCCCCATGAATTTTGTTTGAACAAACTTGATCTAAACCTCAACACAGAAAGCTACATAACCAAATTCAAGTCATTGTACCCACTGGTTTATGAAAAGATTTAAAAAAAAATTAGGATCACTTTCCCCCACTCCCTTCCCTAAGGGTCTGGGCAAGTTGATTTGAAAAAAAAACTACAAAATGTGATGTCAGAACAAGCAATCACCCCAAATTTAACTAAACTTGTTTCAGCGGTTTATGAGGGGCAGATGCCAACACCATGTTCACGGATGACGGATGGTGAGTAATCACTGTAGCCACCCATCCACAGGCAATTTTACAAAAAATGGTTTGAGAAAGAGAAGATCTACTTTGTGGTGCCTAATTCTTATTGTTTAAAGCGATTCAGCTTGTTCTGTTGAGGGATTTTAAGCTATGCTTTTGAATAAAAGATTGACAAAATAATAAAATTGAAAGGCAGTTTTTGTGAAAAAATCTGGGCAGATATAACTAGTACCTTGGGATAAAGTTAAAAATTGACAATTATAAAAAGAGATATGTGAACTTACATCTTTGTTTCTCAGTTGCTTCATAACAGGTAACAAAACACTGTCAGCCTTACTCTGTTCCCATCCAAACTTCTCTTTAGCAAATGTTTCTATGTTAAAGAATATCATTTCAAAATCAAAAATACCCCAAAATAATAACAAAACCAAAACAACAGACATGAAAGTAACAGATGTACAATGATAGCATCATACTTGTAAGTTATATTTAGCGGGTTTGGCCACAGAAAGTATATTTTTATACAATAACCCAATGGCCCAGACTAGCTGGTGCTAACTCTAAGTTATCAAGGGCCAAACACAAATTTTGAACCCCCCAATCCCCAAAAATTTGTTTGCAGAAAATTAAAAGTCCTATCTGGTCCTCCATACATTTACTCTCTGCACATGCGTAGCTGTCAGGAAGTGACCGGAATTGGCACCAACATCATTCTTTGTTTGGCCCTAAAGTCAGCAACAATGAACTGACATCTGTGCTTTAAAATCTCCTTTTTTGAGGATGCCAGACACAAATCAATTTAAGAATTGGTGGATACAAGGCTGATATTGGATGATGGAAGTGTTCAATGGTGGTTTTAGACATTCAGAGCTGTAAGTTTATAATAATTATAAAATTATTTTATGTTTCCCAATTTCGGGACATACGCCAAACATCATCATTTTTGTTGATGATTATTCCACTGTTTGTTAAGTATTCCTTCCTTATCCTTTCGTGAACCCTTCCTGCTAAACTCTTAAGCTTTTTGGCTATTTTTTATTGAAATTTTTTATTAAATTTCTTGGGAGTTTAACATGTATTGCAGAATATTATTCTGTTTTTTCCCCATGGTTACGTCCTCACCCTAGGGGTATTAGGGCTTTTAGTCTTGCATCTTCTGTGAAGACGCATTCGCTCAAAACCAGTATTGTTTTAACGGACCTAGTAAAATAAGGGTCCAGATTTGGGCAGATCTTCAGTGGTTAACTCAGAGAGTTCCACTGCAACTGCCGGATCCGGTTTTCGTGATTATGACGGATGCGAGTCAGACGGGTTGGGGCGTGACTGTAGGTCCCGCAGATTTGAAGTGTCACGGCCTTTGGGACCCTTGGTTCCTAGAGAACACATTAATATCAAAGAGATGATGTCAATATGGCTAGCTCTTCAACATTGGATTGACATTATAGCGAACGTCCATGTTTTCATTTTGTCGGACAATTCGACAGTAGTACCTTACATCAGGAACCAAGGCGGCCCTCATTCAATTCCATTATCCGAATTAACGGAGAATTTTCTCCTATACGTCATGTATATATCATCATGTTCATATTTCTGTCCATCATATACCGGGTCGTCTGAATGTAATAGCAGACTCGCTCTCTCGGAAAGGTCGCCTATTGCCATCAGAGTGGACTCTCAACAAATATTAATTACTGGGATCGCAGCTATAGCCTTAGCTTCTGAAGTGGTGTTAAGCACCAATTTATTAATAATAATTAATACCTGGGTGCCTGTTCGACGAATATTTATATTGTTTTTTGGTACCGTTTTACTGATTCCAGAGCACTCCCCTCTTTCTTT
Source organism: Pictodentalium vernedei (assembly GCA_031216915.1). NCBI lineage: Eukaryota > Metazoa > Mollusca > Scaphopoda > Dentaliida > Dentaliidae > Pictodentalium > Pictodentalium vernedei. The sequence continues at coordinate 161,913,885 of CM062288.1, read as the reverse complement.
TTGAAGAAGATTTCTTCAAAAGGGGGGAAGGTGCGTGTGTGTGATTTTTTACCTCTCCTCCAGTTTGGTAAGTATGTAAATATGAGTGAAGCTGTTTTGTCTGTAATTATATCCTGGATACAGATTGTGTTTTATTGTATATGGCATATATTTGTGGGGGATATCCTCTCATTCTCAAATATGCCATCCTAATTTTTGGGGCTTCGTCCAGACTAGCCTTCAAAGTTGTAACTCGTTACATCCAAATTAGCATAGTCTTCATGCTAAGAATACAGAATTACTTGAATTGGGCTCCTTATTTATATGTCTTCTCTATTACTGTATAGAGAGACATACATGTAATTCCTTTTAAATTTAATTTCCTTTCACCTTGGATTACAGGCTTGAAAATATGTTGGTCTACTAATTCTGAAGTCCTAGGCCCTCCGGCTTTTTACGATTCAGGTAGTCTGGGCCATTGGGTTATAGTATAAAAATATTATAAATTTAAAGTAATTTGTATATTTTTTATACTTACTTAGTAAATGTATGGAGGACCAGATAGGACTTTTAAATTTTTGGTTTTGCAAGCAATTTTGGGGGATTGGGGGGGGTTCAAAATTTGTGTTTGGCCCTTGATAACTTTGAGTTAGCACCAGCTAGTCTGGGCACTTGGTAAGTATAAAAAATAAACAAATTACTTTAAATTTATAATATCTTTCTCAAGCAATTTATAAAAATGCATGTGGGCAGGCATTTTTTTTATTTAATTTTTGATTTTTGTAGTTATTATTTATTTACCTGCTGCGGTTCTAATACTTGGGTGTTGTTCCACATTTTAGATCCCATAATCTACAGAATAACATGGGCAGTTGTATATTTTATCCATTTTATTAACTTGGGTAATTTAGCGGATATAAATGCACTAATTTTATTTTTTTAAAGTTTGAATTGGGACTAAAAAAGATAGCATGCAACAGCAAAAATGATAAAGTTTAAGTAATTTGTATATTTTTTATACTTATCAATGGCCCAGACTAGCTGGTGCTAGCTCAATTTAATTCAGGGCCAAACACAAATTTTGCACCCCCCCTCCCCCCCCCCCCCCCCCAATCCCCCAAAATTGCAAACAAAACCCCAAAAATCAAGTCCTATCTGGTCCTCCATACTTTTGTTATCTGTGCATGCGCAGTATCCAGGAAGGTACCAAAATTGGCACCAACCATCATTCTTTCTACGGGGCCTGCTAAATGTTATAATCAGTGGGGAGGAATGAGTGCCCACTCATGGGAGGGCCATCCTCGTCTGGGCCATTGGTAAGTATAAAAAATATACAAATTACTTAAAATTTATCATATTTTTATACTACAACCAATGGCCCAGGCTAGCTGAATCGTAAAAAGGCTGGAGGGCCTAGGACTTGAAGGAAAATCCAATCTCTCAATTACTTCGATAAAGAAAAGCTCCTACAGGAGAATAGGAGAAGACATAGGAATTACATATGTCCTCTTTTATAAGAAACGAGAATGACATAACACTAACAATGTAATTGAGCATTACATAATTTCTCCATTTAATGCCAGCATAACCCATTATGCTAATTCGGTGAAGGAAACCAACATATAAAGCTAATCCAGAGAATGAGATGCTTTATACCTATTTAAAAGTGTCTGAGAATTGTATATTAACGCCCATATGACATGTACCATATACAATTGCTTCACAGTGAGCTACACTTTAAAAACAGTACATAAATGAGACATAGTTATTGCTTCACACCGAGCTACACTTTAAAACTACCCAGCACCAATGCTGGACTACTGTCCCTGGAGGAGGTATTCCCTTGCTTTTCTCTATAAAGCCAGATAACCTAAGGGAAAAACCATCCCCCACCCCCTTCCTCAGAACGAAGAGGGCAGCAGAATGGCATCAGTGCTTGAGCAGACTGCCTAAACACCTTCTGGATGTAATATTAATGGACGACATTCTGAGCAACAGAAAGAGGACCCAAAGATCTAAGGTCACTGGAGATAGACTTTAAATTTCTAAGGTAATACTTGGTAAATGAAGAGGGCTGTGTCCAGTATGCAGACTTCATCAGATCAGTAATGGCTATACTGTTAAAATAAGCCCAAGAAGAGGACAGTGCTCTAACCTCATGCACTGAAATCTTGTTTTCAGAATTTTGATCAGAAGATAGTTTCATAGGCAATATGTATTGCCAACTGAATCCATCTAGCGATAGAATGAACAGATATATCTTTTCTGTTAGGAATCAAGGAAAGAAAGAATCCTTTTCTTCCTTTTCTAATAAAATCCGATTTACGTTTATAAATGCGCATTGCTCTTACTGAACACAGCAAAAGCAAAGAGAAAGGCCATTTTATAGGTCAAGAATTTGAACTCTACATCGTTTAATGGCTCAAATGGAGCTTCTTGAAGCTTCAACATAACCCAAGCCAAATTCCATGTAGGAATTAATCTGAGGGTTCTAGGTCTATTGATAGAAAAATTTCTAACTAGCTTGGATCAAGAAGTATCTGATCCAATAGCAAAGTTATCATGATGAGTGTAAGTGTCTGATAACATAGACCTACAGCCCTTAATAGTGATGTGCTGCAGTTTGAGTACATCAAACAGGTAGACCAGGAAATTGGAAATCTGTGGAATGGATGGATCATAGATGTCTATAGACTGGTCCGTACACCAATGGAAGAAAACCCTCCACTTTGCTGCATAATTCAACAAAGAGGAGGTCCTCCTGCATTTTGAAATTGCGTCCACTGCTTATCCTGTAAAACGTTTTCCGTGCAAGAAGGACCGCACAACGGAAATATGTGAAGGTTGAGACCTTCCGTGTTGTGATACAGTGTGCGAGACATCCCCTGATACAGAAGATTTTTTTAAGGAGTTAGCTTCTGGGGAATGTCCCATAAGACACCTGAGAAGATTGATTCAAGGTTTCTGTGATGACAGAGGTGCTACTAGCAGGATTTTGTAGTGTGACTGTTTGATTTTTAACAGAATCTGCTGAATCAATGGAGGTGGAAGATATGCATATCCTATCATTCCGTCCCATGAGATCGACAGAGTGTCTACTGTGTACGCTCGATGATCTGAACATGGCGACACTAACATCGGTAACTGATTGTTTAGGTGTGTCGCAAAAAGATCTATCATGGGACGATCCCACTGGTAGCAGATCTGACTGAATATTCGCTTGTTGAGAATCCACTCCGATGGCAACAGGCGACCTTTCCTAGAGAGCAACTCTGCGAGTACTTTCAGCCGACCCGGTATATGACGGACTGAGAGATCAACATGATGATTCAGAATGAATAGGAGAATCTTCTCCATTAATTCGCATAACCGAATCGAGTGAGTGCCACCCTGGTTCCTGAGGTAAGCTACTACTGTCGAGTTGTCCAACAGAATCTGAACATGGACGTTCGCTATTTGAAGAATCCAATGTTGTAGTGCTAGCCAGATGGACATCATCTCCTTGATGTTTATGTGCTTCTCTAGGGACAGAGAGTCCCAAAGACCCTGACACTTCAAGTCTGCGGGACTTAGGGATGTGCCCCAGCCCGTCTGACTCGCATCCGTCATAATCGTGAAAGTCGGATCCGGCAGTTGAAGCAGAACTCCTTGAGTCAACCACTGGAGGTCCGCCCAAATCTGAATCTTTTGTTTTACTAGATCCGTTAAAACAATCCTGGTTTTGAGTGAATGCGTCTTCACACTCCAGTTCTGAGTAAAGAATATCTGGAGGGGACGCATGCGTAGGCACCCATCGGAATAAGATCCACAGCCACTCCGCACAGCCCCATCAGTCGCATAAATTCCCTCGCTGTTACTGCATCTGAGTTTAGACAAAAGCGAGCATAACAACTGACTAATTTCGCTCTGGGTAACGGCAGACAAACCAGATTGTTGTGAGTCTCGAAGCTCATTCCCAAATGAATGAAAGACTTGGACAGAGATAGATCCGACTTTTTCTCATTTACTATGAAACCAAGACGTCGGAACAATAGAAGCAGACTCTGAACATCTTTCTGAAGAATAATTCTGTTACTGTATCTCTGAAGAATGTCGTCTAAGTAAGCCGACATTACCACAAACGAATGAGCTTGGAAGTATGAGATTACCAAGTTCATTATTCGAGTGAAAGCCCAAGGAACTAGGTTCAGACCAAAACACATTGCTCTAAACTGATAAACCTCTCCTTGCACAGCAAACCGCAGGTACTTTCTGAATGCCAGATGTACCAGGACTTGAAAGTAGGCGTCCTTTAGATCTATGCTTGCCGCATAATCATCCACTCGAATGCTCACTCTTACCGACCAAATGGTTTCCATATAGAACTTTGGAGCTACGATATGCTTGTTTATCCAGCTCAAGTCTATTACCGGTTGGAATGAGTACGAGGTTCAGGTGACTGTAAAAACCTTGAGAATTTTTATTCTTGATGACTTCTTTTGCTTCCTTTAATAAGAGAGCCTGTACCTCTGCAAGGAGAGACTCTCTTTTGAAAGGATCCGCCGGAAGATTTGTCCAACGTGGACATCTTGTAAGTGGGGGTTTTGCTTGGAATGATAGCCGCAGGCCTTCCGAGACCACACGTCTCACCTACTGATCTTCCGTGACTTCTATCCAGTTTCTTGTGAAGTTTGATAACCTTCCACCAACTGGCAAGCAATAGAGGTCTTGTCCATTACCTGTACGATGAGGCTTACGGGAGGAGAAACTATGTCCTACCCGTGAGGAACCTCATCCCATCGGCTTACGGGCATCTGACCTACACCTCGATCAGACCTGCACCCCTTTCCCGAGTCGCTATACTGACAACCTCCGGAGTAATTATAAGATGGTTTCTTGTACCCTCGTGAGGAGTTCCCTTTAGTTGATTGTGAAGTAGAACGTCCTCGCTTACCCCGGTCTGCTGAAGCGTGTTGTTGAGATGCAAACTTCAGTAGCAGCGCACTGGAAGCTTTCTTTGTGGTCTGTTCATAGACTAACGAAAGCTTGTCATCAAATAGAGTATGTCCAGAGACCGGAGTGACTCGGAGAGAGCTTTTCACCTTGTCATCTATAAGTGATGACGATGCAAGGGCAGCATCAGGCCTGATCAACTCCAGATTCGCCAGTCAGGGCGGAGTTGTACGTGGCATACATGACTGCCCTGGAAAGAACTCTAAGCGAGGAACAAATGTCCTCAAATTCCTTCCCATTAAGATGTTGTGCCATAGCTCTGGTAAGGTGATCTGTGTAGGACATCGTGTCCAGATTCGCTCTATTGGACGAAATAGCACATTCCATCACTTCCAAGCGTGTATTGAATGATGCAGGTAGGAACATATCTAAATCCCTGGCCTGCACTTCTAAATACAGAGGAACTCTCTGGACATCTTCTCGAACAGTTTTAAATGAACATAGTCCAAGGAAAGGTATATTTATAGAAGGTGTCGATAAGAAACTGCCTTTCTTCTTGGCACTAGATAGGTTGAATACGTCGTCAACACGGCCGAAGGCCTCCGACACCTGCCAAGATTGTTTCAGGAAGGAAAGAACATCCTCTTTCCACCGCATGAAATCTTTGTCCAGAGACAACAGTGGTTACTCGCTAGTAGTCACAGCTTGGAACAATGTCAGGATAGTATTGATGAAAAACAATTCATCGCTACAATATGCTGTTCCGAAAGGGAAAGGTAATCCTTTCCCTTGTCCCTTTCACCATCTGACTGATTCAGCTGTGAAGTTCGGTCCATCGCATCTGCAGATGACTGAACCGACCCAGCACCCTCTGACAGCTCACCACCAGAGTCTGCAGAAGGCTGCTCTTGCACTTGCTGGGATGTTGTGATTAGCTGCGCAATCTGCAACAGCAAGTCCATTACCGGGGCGTGAGAAGCAGCGGTCTTCTGTTTTTTCGCCGCTTGCTGCTCCTGGGACAAAGATGCGGAGGTAGATCTTTTCTCCGTATGTCCCAATCAATGAAGCCTCACATCGCTAGCTACCGGATGGTCTGACTTCACGGGCAAAGACTGGCGCCGTCTTCACACGGCAGGCTGGATATCCGAAGTCGGGTAGCTAGCATGCGGTCGTGTGTGCTTTACTAATGTAGCAGAGGAAGCATTGACTGTAGCTGACCATGGCTGCAGTCTAGACAGAGCGTCCCGAGCAGCGGGTGTGGATGTATGTTCCAGCTCATGCAAGTTTCTTGCAAGTTTCTCAAAACAACATTTGACCCCAAATGTTGCTGGGTTAGAGAAGGCTCTCCTGTTTGCGGTCTATCAGACCTCGCCGAGCTTCCCGAAGAGAAACTTGCTGATTTTTTCCCTATTTCCGTCGTCGCTGGGTGAGCTTTAGTTTTTGAGGTGCTTGCTCTACCCAAATCTACACTTCCCTCGACCACAATGGACTTACCCGGTGTCACGGCTCTCATGGATGGAGTAACCGCTTCACCGGTCGAGCTAGCTGCTTGCAAAGGATTAAGAACACTAGCTGGAGGCCTTATCCCTTGATTAATATTCATGAGCACTTTTGCAGCTAGCTCTGTTTGCTCTTCAGAGCGTGACGATGGCAGCACACTTTTGATGGGTGTTACAATACCATCACCATGTTTTGTTCCTCTGAAATAGAAACTGAAAAGCTTGAATTATATTGCGGTGAGAACTCTGGCATAGGAACCTCACCACCAACAACGTATTGTGACACCTGTCTCCAACATTTGTCATCCCAATGTACACAAGTAGGACAAGAATCTGCAGGAGTGCATCGACTACAGGCAAGGCAATAAGCATGTAAATCCGAGGAAGTCTTCCTCGCCTTGCATTTAGAGCAGTAAGCTTTCATAATTACAATCAAAAGACAAAGTCGATAGCACTCCTACAAATTCCACAACAAAATATATGATAAAGATACATGAATAATAGCAATCAAAATTAAATTCGAAAAAATTATAAAAAAAATTTTCTAAAAATTTTTGAGAAAATGCCGAAGTTCATAAAGGAAACATCATGAGCCCAAGGGCATCCCGATAGAGTCTAAGTGTGGACAAAAGCCAAATTTTTTGAGCTGCACTACCAGAATCATAATCAATGTATCCTACAGTAATTCTACAGTAATATAATAATAAATACTACATATATTTGAGAATGTTGCCAATGTAAACAACATCAAAGGAAAAAACCGGAAACAAGACATCAGGCACACAAAAAGGACCAAAGTCAGTAACTGATTTAAATGCTACCCGATGCAAAGCTAGATCTTCAAACAAAGAAAAAGTGATACATTGGATAGAAGATGCAAGACCAAAACAACCTAACACCCCTAGGGTGAGGACGTAACCATGGGGATAAACAGAATAAACATTCTGTAATACATGTTAAACTCCCAAGAAATTTAATTAAAAAATTTCAATAACGATAGCCAAAAAGTAGAGGAGTTTATCAGGAGGGTGTCATGGAAGGATCAAAACAAGAATGATGACGTCAGGCGTATGTCCCGAAATTGAGAAACATGAAATAATCTTTATAATTATTATAAAGTTACAGCCATGAATGTTTGAAACCACAGTTGTTCACTTCCATCATCCATTTACAGCCTTGGATCCACCAGTTCTTTCATTGATTTGTGTCTGGCGTTCTCAAAAACGGAGATTTTAAAGCACAGATGTCAGATCATTGTTACTGACTTTAGGGCCAAACCAAGATTGATGGTTCACGCCAATTTCAGTACCTTCCTGAATACTGCGAATGCGCAGATAACAAAAGTATGGAAGACCAGAGAGGCCTTGATTTTTTTGGTTTTGTATGCAAATTTTGGGGATAGGCGGGGTGCAAAATTTGTGTTTGGTCCTGAATTAAATTGAGTTAGCACCAGCTAGTCTGGGCCCTTTGTTGTAGTATAAAAATATGACCATGTAGAAGGAGATTTCTATCTTTCAAAGGCTTTACCCAACGAATCGCCCGCATCCACCCACATAATATGCAAATTCAGCAGTTGAAAAAATATTATTTTTCAAAAAATTTCAACAAAACCATATCATGTGACCCCTCGTTGGAACGAGCTCGTCGAGCTTGTTCCAACGAGGGGTCACATGATATTGTTTTGTTGAAATTTTTTGAAAAATTTAAAAAAGTTAAAAAATTTATAGTAATTTATATATTTTTTATACTTACCAATGACCCAGACTTAGCTGGTGCTAACTCTAACAAAACCAGGGCCAAACACAAATTTTGCCCCCCAATCCCCAAAATTTGCATCCAAAACCAAAAGAAATCATGTCCTATAGGACCTCCATACTACGCCCCCACTGCACATGCGCAGTGTCAGGGACGTCCCGAAATTGGCGCCAATTATCATTCTTACTGACAGTGCCTGGTCAGCGCTATTTACTCAGCGGGGAGGCAAGAGTTCCCAACTCCTGGGAGGGCCATCCCCGTCTGGGTCATTGGTAAGTATAAAAAATATATAAATTACTATAAATTTTTTAACATTTTTATACTGTACCAATGACCCAGACTTAGCTGAATAGTAAAAAGGCTGGAGGGCCTAGGACATAGAGGAAAATCCAATAAGCTCAACTATATAATAAAGAGGTAACCCCTTAAGGAGAAAAGGAGTATTAGGCTTTACATGTATCTTTCTTATTTAATATTAAATTAGAAAGATACAATACCCTTAATAATTGAGCACAATAATATTCATGTTCTCTATTAACATCCAGTATAACCCTTATACTAATTATTTTTAAAGTAAGCCAATAAATAAAGTAGTCCAGAGAATTGAGACTCTTTATAATCTTTTAAAAGTGTCCGAGTATTGCATATTAAAGCCCGTTTGACACTTGACATATACAAATGCTTCACACCGAGCTACACTTTAAAAATAAGACATGAATGAATTTTAACATTAATATTACACTTAAAACCATCCCGGAAGCGACTCAGAAATACTGACTTGGAGGAGGCATTCCCTTGCTTTTCACTATAAAGCAGGTGACCTAAGGGAACACCCGCCCCCCCCCCCCCCCCCCCCTTCCCCTTGGTCAAATAGCCCAGAGCGAAGAGGGCAGCCGGATGGAGTCACTGCCGGAACAGAAAGCCTGCATAACTATAGTTGCAACTGTTTAGTGGACGACATTCTGAGCAACAGATAACAGACCTAAACAATGCAGGTCTCCAGAAATGGACTCAATATTTCTGAGATAAAAATGTGGATGGCTGAGACCAATAAGCAGCCTTCATTAAATCTGTAATAGCAACACTATTAGCATAAGCCCAAGAAGTAGCAAGAGCTCTTACTTCATGAGCGGAAATCTTAAGCACAGACTGCTGAGAAGAAGATAAACTCTCATAAGCAGTACGGATAGTTAATTGAATCCATCTAGCAATAGAATGGACCGAAATGTCCCTTCTATTAGGCATCAAAGACAGAAAGAAACGTTTCCGTCCCTTTCTGATAAACTGAGAGCTCTGTTTATAGATACGTAACGCTCTAACAGGACAGAGTAAAGGCCTACGCCCATCTGAAGACGGAAGAGCCTTAATAACAATAGGTTCCGGATATTTATTAGGAGCCTGATTCTTAGCTAAAAAAACCCACATTAGTAGTGAAGGTGATAGTGTTCCCGACACTACGATAGTGAGAATCATCCACCGACAGTGCATGAAGCTCACTGACTCTTCTAGCAGAAGAGAAAGCTAAGAGAAAAGCTGTCTTATAAGATAAGAATTTGAAATCTACTGTCCCAAGAGGTTCAAATGGCTTTTCCTTCAATTTAAGAAGAACCCAAGCTAAATTCCATTTAGGAATTAATCTAAGAGTTCTGGGTCTATTTATCGAGAAGTTTCTAACCAACTTAGATAAAGAGACATTAGATCCAATTTGTAAACTATCATGATGTGCATAGGTATCAGATAACATAGACCTATAACCCTTAATAGTAACAGGCTGCAGTTTGATTTCGTCAAACAAGTATACTAGAAAGTTTGCAATGTCTGGTATAGAGGGATCAAAAATATCTACAGAATGATCCCTACACCAACGACGAAAAACCTTCCACTTAGCCGCAAAGTTTAGCGAAGAGGAGGTCCTCCTACAGTTAGAAATCGCGTCCACTGCTCGTCCTGTAAAGTGCTTGCCATGCAAGAAGGACCGCACAACGGAAAAACGTGAAGGTTGAGACCTTGCGGGTTGTGATGGAGTTGACGCGATTTCCCCTGCGAAAGAAGATCCTCCCGTGGAGGAAGCTTTCGCGGTAGGTCCCACAACAGACACCTGAGTAGATTTATCCACGGTCTCTGTGGCGACAGAGATGCTACCAACAGAATCTTGCATTGAGATTGTTTTATCTTTAACAATACTTGTTGAATTAACGGCGCTGGAGGATACGCATATCCTATCATTCCGTCCCAAGGGATCGACAGAGCGTCTACTGCAAATGCTCTTGGATCCGGACACGGAGACACATACGTCTGCAACTGATTGTTGAGATGTGTCGCAAATAAGTCTATCATTGGCCGTTCCCATTGGTAGCAAATCTGATTGAATACTTGTTTGTTGAGAGTCCACTCCGACGGCAACAAGCGACCCTTTCGTGAAAGGGAGTCTGCTAGCACATTCAGACGACCCGGTATATGACAGACCGAAAGAAGAACCTGATGTTCTAGCGCAAACAGAAGGATTCTTTCCGTTAGATTGACAACGGAACTGAATGAGTGCCTCCCTGATTCCGTATATACGCCACTACTGTCGTATTGTCGGATAGGATTTGGACATGAGCATTGTGAATAATGTCCATCCAATGACGTAACGCAAGCCAAATTGACAACATTTCCTTGATGTTTATGTGCTTGCACAGGAATTGCGGATCCCAAATACCCTGGCATCTCGAATCCGTTGGGATCAATGATGCACCCCAACCTGTTTGATTGGCATCCGTCATAATGGTAAAACTCGGATCCGGCAACTGCAGCGGAACTCCCTGAGTTAACCACTGAATGTTTGCCCAAGTCTGAATCTCTTTGTTTCACTTGATCTGACAAGAGAACGTCTACATCGAGCGAATGAATTTTCACACTCCAATTCTGAGTCAAGAAAATTTGGAGAGGACGCGTGCGTAACCGCCCCATCGGAATGAGATCCGCAGCGGCTCCGCACAGACCTATCAGTCTCATAAATTCTCTCGCTGTGACTTTGTCTGCGTGCAGACAATAGCGAGCGTAACAACTGACTAATTTCGCTCTGGTTAACGGCAGACGAACGAGATTGTTGTGCGTCTCGAAGCTCATTCCTAGATGAGTGAATGACTTGGACGGCACCAGATCCGACTTCTCCTCGTTTACTATAAAACCGAGACGTCGGAGCAATAGAAGTAGATTCTGAACATCATTCTGAAGCGTTACTTCGTTGCCGTACCTCTGAAGAATGTCGTCCAGGTAGGCCGACGTTACCGCAGACGAATGAGCTCGGAAATAGATCATTACCGAGTTCATTACCCGAGTGAAAGCCCAGGGTGCTAGATTCAGTCCGAAGCACATCGCCCGGAATTGATACACCACTCCTAGGACTGCGAAGCGTAGATACTTTCTGAATGTCGGATGTACCATGACGTGAAAGTACGCATCTTTGAGATCTATGCTTGTTGCATAATCGTTCACCCGAATACTCGCTCTGACCGACCGAATCGTCTCCATATAAAATTTCGGAGCAACGATCAGCTTGTTTATCCAGCTCAAATCTATGACTGGACAGAACGAGCCGTCTGGTTTCGGAACCAGAAACAGATGGCTGTAGAATCCCAGAGTCTCCTGGTTTTCTACGACCTCTACCGTGTTCTTCATTAAAAGAGACTGCACCTCTGATAACAAAGCGTCTCTTTTCTGCGGATTTGACGGAAGTTGAGTCCACTTTGGACTTCGAGTTAATGGAGGCTTTCGTTTGAAGGATATCTTTAGGCCTTCCGAAGTCACTCCTCTCACCCAAGGGTCGTCCGTAATCGACACCCATTCTTGTGAAAAGCTCGACAACCTTCCGCCAACCGGTACGCGATAGAGGTTTAAGCCATCACCTCCGGTTGTCCCAGCCCGAAGGACGTCCCGAACGAGAGTCGCTACCCTGACGGTCTCTCGAATAAGACCAAGAGGACGCACCGGAACCTCTATAGGAACCTCTCTTGGGCGCATTAGACCCAGAAGTGCCTGTCTTATTCTTGTCTGCTGTATCCGACTTCTTAGAAGCAGATTTGAACAACAGAGAATCCGAAGATTTCTTTGTAATCCTATCATAAATAGCAGAAAGCTTGCCGTCAAAGAGAAGTTCTCCGGAGACCGAAGCGACTCTAAGAGAGTTCTTCACCTTAGTATCCACGAGTGTGGATGTAGCTAGGGCTGCGTCACGTCTAACCAACTCCAGGTTTGCCACAGAAAGGGCGGAGTTACACGTGGAATAAGCTACTGCCCTTGAAAGAAGTCTTAAAGAGAATTGTATATCCTGAAATTCTTTCCCTTGAAGGCGCAGTGATAACGCCTTAGTAAGGTGATCTGCGTAAGATAAGGCATCTAAATTGGCTCTGTTAGACGAAATAGCTGTTTCCAACACCGCGGTTGGAATAGAAGCCGACGAAGGTAATGATAGCTCTAAGTCTTCCGCCTCGTCGTCCATACGCAGAGGAACTCTCGGAATACCCTGTCCTGCCGTGTCGAATTTATTCCTTGCATTAATGAAAGGCAGGTTGAGAGTATTGGCGGACAAGAAACCTGCTTTCCCCGTCTTGGAAGCAAGTTTAAATATAGCGTCATTCAATAATTCAAATGTTCTTGCAACATTATTGGACTGCGACGGAAACTTGGGAGCGATGTCCCTGAACCGCTCAAAAAATTCAGAGTCCAATGACGCTATAATCCTCTTGTCCGGAACCGCAGCAGTCTGGCCTGATGGAACAACTTGAGGGAGAAAGTGCCGGATGAAGTCCACGGCAGCTTTATGTTGTTCCGAAAGGGATAGCTCCAAATCATCCGTATCCCTTTCACCATCCGGTCGGACCTCATGATGCTCTCGGTCGTCCGCCCCCGATGCTTCGGCGGAGCGTATCGACCCAGCGCCGTCGGATAATTCTCGATCCGACACCGTTTCTGTCGGCTGCTGGGATGCTGCGTTAAGCTGTGCAATCTGCAAAAGAATGTCCGGCGTCGAGACCTGCGGAGGAGCAGTCTTTCGCTGCTTCGCCGAGGGCAGCTCCGCATCAGATGGCTCCCGCATACTTTTTCTATGCGAACGTCCGGAGTCCATCGGCCTCGTGTCCCTGGCTGCCGGATGGTGTGACCTGGTCGCCGAAGAATCCTTGATCGGCGAAGCTGGTAAGATTTCGGCGGTCACGCAACCAAAGTGCGGTCGTGTACGCTGACGAGAAGAAGAAGCCTTAGCAGTCTCCGTGGACTGCCTATACAACGGAGCGTCCCGAGCGACGGACATATGCTCCGCTTGCGACACATTTTGTACCACAACATCTGGTCCCAGATGTTGTTGTACGAGAGAGGGGCCTCTCTCGCTCGCAGCCCGGCTGGACCTGGAGCTAGGAACCGGACTCAAAGGCTTCCTCCGATCTCGTTTACTATCCGCCGTCACTGGGTGTGCACACTGAATGTTTATAGTGCTCGCATCACCCAACATTTCCTCCTGGACCGCATCGGACGAACCCGGCTGCCGAACCATTCGGTGAATGGACGCTACACCGGGCGAGCTAGCGGACGACATTTGTCTAATCTCCATGAGCACTTTTGCCGCTAGCTCTGAATTCATTTGTGACGACGGAAGCGCACTTGCAGAAGATAACATGGAAACATCACCCTGTTCTTGTTCCTCTGAAATAGAAACTGAGAGAGTAGAGTGACCTTGCGGAGAAAGAGCCGGCATAGCCCTTTCTCCAGTAACAACATACCGTGACACACGTTTCCAATGTTTGTCATCCCAATATTGACATATAGAACAGGGATTAGTGCGAGAACACTGACTACATTACAATTTGAACAATATCCTTTCATTGTGAAAAGTCAACAACAAGTCCTAGTTACTCGCACAAACCCCTGACACAAAGATACATAATAACATGATCCATTAATAAATGAAAAAACAATTGCAAATCAAAATAATTTTGAAAAAATATTTTTTCAGTGAAGCCCAAGTTTCTGAAAAGTAACGTTGAGCCCCAATGGATCCGATGGCAAAGTGTGGTCAAAAATTTTAAATTTATATTAAATAATTAATGAGACACTTACGGATAATATAAATGTATCTTATAGTGAGATAAACTACACCAAAGGCAAACAGTCCCCCTCAAAAAAGGCTGTTGCCAATGTAAACAAACAGTGTAAAACACCAGAAAACATGACTCCAGGCACTGAAAAAACTGGCCCGAAATCAGTCATCAAAATTACACTCTATCTGATGCAAAACAGAGACTCCCAGGGGAGAATCTGCAGAACATCAGATGGAAGATGCAGAACACAACGTTTATACACCCACGGGTGAAAACGTAACTATGGGGAAAATAACAGAAAACATTCTGTATCCAAGCAACTCTCCCGAGAAAATTTTAGAATGAACTTTCTCAAAAATATGCCAAAAGCATGGGAGAATTGCAAGGGGGGACTTAGAAGGCTAGGGGAGAGGAAACACTGAATAAGCAGTGCAACATTTAGCAAGAATGACAACAAGAGGCCCATGCCTCGAAAATAGGCAACTTAACATAATTTCATAAAAAATTTTAAGTACAGCCCTGATTATTTTTTGTCACTTCTTTTTCCTCTCCTCCTTCTATATCCTCCTTAGAATCACCATTTCTCCAAAAATTACGTGTCTGGCATCCTTTAAACTGAGATTTACAAGCACAAAGATCAGTGAGATGTTGACTGATGAAGGGCCAAACAGAGAATGATAATTGGCGCCAATTTCGGGACGTCCTTGACACTGCGCATGCGCAGTGGGGGCGTAGTATGGAGGTCCTATAGGACATGATTTCTTTTGGTTTTGGATGCAAATTTTGGGGATTGGGGGGCAAAATTTGTGTTTGGCCCTGGTTTTGTTAGAGTTAGCACCAGCTAAGTCTGGGTCATTGGTACAGTATAAAAAAATGAAATTTAAAATAATAAATTTTGATATCGTCTGCGTTGGGTAAAGGGTTAAAGGCTTTATTGATGTGGTTGTTGGTTATATTGATCACTATGTAAGAATTTATAAAAAAACATTTATTTTATAATTAATACATGCTGACAAAATACAAATACAGTGGTACACTTTGAAGTGAATATAAATCATTTGATTTTTTTTATTTCCTCTGTTTTGTTATTTCCTCAAGGAGCTCTGTCAAACAAGATATAATAGATTAAATGCTTTTATTATATGATCTGACACTTCGCCCAACTATTAAGTCTATTCATTTATTTATGTATTTATCATTTATTGGGGTTTAATGACACTTTCAACAGCCTGGGAAATTCATGTCACACAGTTTTATGGGTGGAGGAAGGCGGACTACCCAGAGTGAACCACTGGGTAGTGGTGAGCAAATGTCAAACTCCTCAACGTTCTAACTCTGTACATGCAGAGTTAGCATTGGTTAAGTGCACTAATGACATGCCATACACCTCAGTACACAGTAATCGGGGCAGTTGGGATTAAGTACCTTGCCCTAGGATACAATGCAGTTTCCCTGGGTCAGGATTGAACTGTGGACCTCTCAGTTAGAAGTCCGAAACTTTAGCTACTGAGTCACCGCACGCCCAGCCTATTCATTAAAAATGGTTATACACAGCCCATCAATCCCCAGAGAATAATCATAGATTCAAACTCAGGGGACAAGGAAGGACAAACATTTCTTGTCAATGACAGTCACTGGCAGTCATTGATGTTTATTTTAAAATTATTTCAGTAATTTGTGTCATTAAAAACATCACAATCTATTCTTTATTGGGGACTATTTCCTGGTGTAGGAGTAAGAACATTGTGGACAAACAATGCATTTTTAGTTGTAATATAATTGCAATAGAAGCTGGTGTTTGTTTCTAATTCCATACCAGTGAATTTTGTGGGGTTTTTTTATCATGTAATAAATAGAACCTTCAAATCATCCCCAGTTTATATTAAAATGTTAAAAATACATCCAGTAAATTGGGTCTGGACCTCACTAAAGCTCGGCCCAGACCTAATTTACTGAACTCGTTTAGTAAATTTTGATATTCACTGAAGATCCTGTTTTTTTTTTATTGGGGTTTAATGACACTTTTGACAGTCGGGGACACCTTGTATCAGAGAGTTTTATGCATGGAAGATACCAGAGAACCCAGAGAGAACCACTGAGCAGTGTCAAGCAACTGTCAGACTCCCCTAAGGTACTAACTTTGCACAAACAGGGTTTGCATTGGTTGAAGGCAAGTTCAACATGCAGTATGCCGTTAGTACACAACACCATGGTCCCCCTATGTGGGCAATCAGGATGAAGTGCCTTGCCCAAGGACACAACAAAGTTTCTCCTGGTCAGGATCGAACTGTGGACCTCTTGGTTTAAAGTCTGATACTTTAGCCACTGAGCTACAGTACATGGAGAGAGTATTATCACTAATCACCAGCAGAGTGGAGATTCCAACCAAGCAATAATTGCAAATTTGTTGCAAAGCATAACAAGCACAAGTAAAGTTTCAGTCAATGGACCTCCGGGTTAAACCCGGAGGTCCATTGGCTGAAACATTGCTTATGTTTTTAGTCGATATATACAAAATTTGAAAGTTATAATTTGAGTGATAACTCCACTCCACGGGTGATTTAGTTACAATCAATCCACTCTCCATGTACTGCACTGCACTCCCAGTCTATTCATTAAAACTGGTAATACACAGCCAAACACTGGCAAATAATAACAGATTCAGATTTGGGGGACAAGGAATGATGAACATTTGCTGTCAGTGACAGTAGATGATTCTTATTTGAAAATTATTTCATTAAATTTGTGGCATTAAATACCTTGCAATTTATTCTTTATCAGGGACTATTTCCTGACATGGACACTGTGAACAAACAATGAATCTTAAGTTGTAATGTAAATTGCTGGCCTTACGGAAGCCGATGCTTGTTTCTCATTCCATATCAGGGTCTTTTGTGGTTTTCTTGGATCCTATAATAAATGGAATCTTCATCCTGACTCTGGCTTATGTTGAAATTTACAAAACACATTCAGTAAATAAAAGTATTGGTAGCTTAACTGGCCACAGTAGAGTGCTAAATTTTTTTTGGTTGTCAGAATATGATCCCATATCTTTGCCTTGTTAAAATGTATGGCCAACAGGCACATAGATGCACATTACAGAAGCTATTACTGGATGTCATAAAACAATTCAAGAAAATACTAAGCAGATTAAGAGTTAATGGAGGATTATTCAATTGATATTGGAGATTTACAGGGAGGAGTAGAGTGTAGGGGGAGGGGGGTTATCAGGGGAAGGGTTCTTGAGGATTGCAAAAGAAATTGGTGAACTGGAGTTAGGGCCAAGAGCTCTTTTGATGAATTGTACAAAGAAGCTGTACTGGTTTTTGAGGAGTACCCTGATGGATCGTTTGGGGGTGGGGGGGGGGGAGGGGGGGAGGGGTTATTTGCTGTTCAAAGTGAGATCAAAGTCACTTGAGTTAAGATGAAATATAGGGAAAGCTGAGGACAAAGGATGCAAAATGTGCAGCTTAGGAGTAATGAAGTATCTTAAACATTTCATTTTAGAATGCCCTAAATATTTGCCTACAAGAATGATTCCTTGATAAACTAATGGAGGAATGGGATGAATATTTATTTATTGGTGTTTAAGGTCACATATTTCTGCACAATGGCTAATCATGACCACAACAGTTTTACGGGTGGCGGAAGCCAGAGTACCCAGAGAGAACCACCGAGCAACGGCAAGCAACTGTCAGCTCCGCAACATACTAACTCCACACAAGCAGGGTTAGCATTGATTGAAGACATGTGCACCATCAATGTGCAGTACGACTTAGTACACAATGTCACCGTGCCCCCACGTGGGCAATGGGGGAGAAGTGTCTTACCCAAGGACACAACGTGGTTGGGAATGGGATGAAAGCATGAGATATAATTGGATGAGGGATGATATGGAGGAAAGATACAACAGTTGGAGAGATTGGGAAAGTGCCAATGGGGAAATAATAAAACAGTTTGTGTAAGAATGCTGTGAAATTAGAAAGGATAGTGGGGGAGGACTAACTTGGTAGATGATAGGGTTGATGTGGGCATCCTCATAAGATGCCCGTGGCAAATCAGTGGAAAGCCAAAGAATTATAAAAATGGGTCATAAATTAGGAGAAAAACTTGTTTGCTATTAATTTTATCCTCTTTCTGAATCTACCTCAGAACATGAATAAAAAGGATATTCTCTCAGTGAATATAAATCTGGTTGACCCCATGAAAACTTCTCTGTAGAATCATCAACTTCAGGAGT
Organism: Pictodentalium vernedei; assembly: GCA_031216915.1. NCBI lineage: Eukaryota > Metazoa > Mollusca > Scaphopoda > Dentaliida > Dentaliidae > Pictodentalium > Pictodentalium vernedei. The sequence goes on along the minus strand of CM062288.1, from coordinate 161,895,403 downwards.
CCTGTAAGCCTCAACCACTGTCATACTGGGGAAATCTGTTGGATAAACATTAAGGCAGACAATTAACTAAGGCACACAATGGAATCCAATGCTAATGATAATTTGCATCAATGCTAGTAGAAAAATGAAAGTGTTAATGACACTGTAGCTTAACTTGCGTGTTGTGTTTGATGAAAAGGATAATGTTCAATGTTTATGAAAGGATTATGGAATAAGACAAGAAATGTGATAATTGGGAATATGTTCATTTCTGTTCCCTGTATGCTATGTTTTTGATAAAAATAATATGAGGTGTACACTGTACTAAAGAGCTGAGGGGTGGGTTAATATGACCTCACAGTTAATGTATGTGGCTCTCACAGTTAATGTATGTCAACAAAGTTACCAAGTTACAGTAAAATTATTCCAAAACGAGTCATCCTATCAAGTTACATTGAAATCCCTTCATAAATATGGCCTGTAGACTGTGCTAAAGGCTTTTGGGCTTCAGGTTTCTGTAGCCATGACAGTAGACTGATTGCAACTAAAAGGGGACGTCTTCATCTCGACATTATACTGAGCCATTCTACTAAGTTACAATGAAATCCCTTCACAAATACAACCTGTAGTCTGTACTAAAGTTTTTCGGGTTTTGGGCTTGAGAAGCCATCATGGTTGAATGATCACGACCAAAAGGGTTCGTTGTCATTTGGGCATAATCTGGAGTGATCCTACAAAGTTACAATGAAATCACTTCATATATGACCTGTAGACTGTGCTTTCGAGCTTCGGGTCCCTGAAGCCATCACAGTTGACCAAACACGACCAAAAGGGGATGTCATCATCTAAGCATTATATGGAGTCAACCTAATAAGTTACAATGAAATCCTTCCATAAATTTGACATATAGACTACAATAAAGGTTTTTGGGTTTTGGGCTCAGGCAGCCATCAAGGCTGAATGGTCGCGACCAAAAGGGAACGTTCTCATCTAGACATTATTTGGAGTCATCCTACCAAGTTACAATGAAATCCCTTCATAAATATGACCTCTAGACCGTGCTAAAGGTTTTCGGGCTTTGGGCCCCTGTAGCCGTCACAGTTGCCCAATTGCGTCCAAAAGGAGACGTTTTCATCTATACATTATATGAAGTCAACCTACCAAGATACAATGAAATCCCTTCATAAATGACCTGTAGACTGTGCTATAGGTTTTAGGGCTTTGGGCTCGGGCAGGCAGCATGGTTGAATGAGCACAACCAAAAGGGGACATTCTCATCTGGGCATCATCTGGAGTGATCCTGCGAAGTTACAATGAAATCCCTTCATAAATATGACCTGTAGACTGTGCTCAAGGTTTTTGGGCTTCGGGCACCTGTAGCTGTCACAGTTGATCAATCACGAAAAAAAGGGGATATCATCATCTTGGCAATAAATGGAGTCAACCTAACACATTACAATGAAATCCTTCCATAAATATGACCTATAGACTATGCTAAAGGTTTTTGGGCTTGGGCAACCATCAGGGCTGAATGATCGCAATCAAAAGGAGACGTTCTCATCGAGACATTATTTGGAGTCATCCTACTAAGTTACAATGAAATTCCTTCATAAATATAACCTGTAGACTGTGCTAAAGACTTTCGGATTTTGGGCTCGGGCAGTCGTCACGTTTGACAGATCACATCCAAATGGGAAAATTCTCTTCTAGACATCATACGGAGTCCTCCTACCAAGTTACAATGAAATCTCTCTATATTAAACATGACCTGCAGACTGTGCTAAAAGTTTTTGGGTTTTGGGCTTGGGTAGCCATCACGGTTGACAGATCATGACCAAAAGGGGACGTTCTCATCTAGGCATTAATACAAAGGCACCCTACCAAGTTACAATGAAATCCCTTCATAAATATAACCTGTAGACTGTGCTAATGGTTTTCGGGTTTTGGGCTCGGGCAGCCATACCAGTTGACCGATCACAACCAAAAGGGGACGTTCTCATCTAGACATGACCCCAAAACTGCATATGAAATTTCGTGATGATCAGACAAGAACTACGGGGTGTAGCCTGTGCTAAAGGAAGATGTGAACAGACTCACAGACTTCCGCACGCGTGATGGCAATAGCTCATCTTGAATTTGTCAAGTTAAGCTAATAATAAACGCCTTTATTAACGGGTTGCATTCTGAATTATTTTTCAAAGGTGATTAGTAACATGAGTATTCTGTTTAACTTTTTACCTAATGAATTGCCCGCATCCGCACATGTAATTTGCTAACTGAGCGGTTGAAAAAAATAAATTTTCAAAATATTTCAACAAAACCATATCATGTGACCCCTCATTGGAAAGAGCTCATCGAGCTCGTTCCAATGAGGGGTCACATGATATGGCTTTGTTGAATTTATTTGAAAAATTAAAAAAAAGTTAAAAAATTTATAGTAATTTATATATTTTTTATACTTACCAATGACCCAGACATAGCTGGTGCTAACTCTTAAAATTCTAGGGCCAAACACAAATTTTGCCCCCCAATCCCCAAAATTTGCATCTAAAACCAAAGAAATCATGTCCTGAAGGTCCTCCATACTTTGCCTCCACTGCGCATGCGCAGTGTCAAGGAGGTCCCGAAATTGGCGCCAATTATCATTCTTACAAGCAGTGCCTGGTCAGCGCTATGTACTCAGCGGGGAGGTATGAGTTCCCAACTCCTGGGAGGGCCATCCCCATCTGGGTCATTGGTAAGTATAAAAAATATATAAATTACTATAAATTTTTCAACATTTTTATACTGTACCAATGACCCAGACATAGCTGAATAGTAAAAAAGCTGGAGGGCCTAAGACATAGAGGAAAATCCAATGAGCTCAACTATATAAATAGAGTCATCCCCTCGAGGAGAAAAGGAGTATTAGGCTTTACATGTATCTTTCTTATTTTATGATAAATTAGAAAGACACAACACTCTCCATAATTGAGCATAATAACATTCATGTTCTCTATTAACATCCAGTATAACCCCTTATACTAATTATTTTTAAAGTAAGCCAATAAATAAAGTTAGTCCAGAGAATTGAGACTCTTTATACTCTCCTAAAAGTGTCCGAGGATTGTATATTAACGCCGGTTTGACACGTGACATATACAAATGCTTCACACCGAGCTACACTTTAAAAATATGACATGAATGAATTTTTAACATTAATTTTACACTTTAAAACCATCCCGGTAACGACTCAGAATTACTGACTCCAGAGGAGGTATCCCCTTGCTTTTCACTATAAAGCAGGTGACCTAAGGGAACACCCCCCCCCCCCCCCCCCCTTCCCCTTGTCCTGGGTCAAATAGCCCAGAGCGAAGAGGGCAGCAGGACGGAGTCACTGCTGGAACAGAAAGCCTGCATAACTATAGTTGCAACTGTTTAGTGGACGACATTCTGAGCAACAGATAACGGACCTAAACAATGCAGGTCTCCAGAAATGGACTCAATATTTCTGAGATAAAAATTTGTGAATGTGGATGGCTGAGACCAATATGCAGCCTTCATTAAATCTGTAATAGCAACACTATTTGCGTAAGCCCAAGATGTAGAAAGAGCTCTTACTTCATGAGCCGAAATCTTAAGCACAGACTGCTGAGTTGAAGATAGATTATCATAAGCAGTACGGATAGTTAATTGAATCCATCTAGCAATAGAATGGACTGTAATGTCCTTTCTATTAGGCATCAGAGACAGAAAGAAGCGTTTTCGTCCCTTTCTGATAAACTGAGATCTTTGTTTATAAATACGTAAAGCTCTAACCGGACAGAGTAAAGGCCTATGCCCGTCTGAAGACGGAAGGGCCTTAATAACAATAGGTTCCAGATATTTATTAGGAGCCTGATTCTTAGCTAAAAGTCCAACATTAGTGGTAAAGGTAATAGTGTTCCCGACACTTCGATAGTGAGAATCGTCCACCGATAGTGCATGAAGCTCACTGACTCTTCTAGCAGAAGAGAAAGCTAAGAGAAATACTGTCTTATAAGACAAGAATTTGAAATCTACTGTCCCAAGAGGCTCAAATGGCTTTTCTTTCAGTTCAAGAAGAACCCAAGCTAAATTCCATTCAGGAATTAATCTAAGAGTTCTGGGTCTATTTATCGAGAAGTTTCTAACTAATTTAGATAAAGAGACATAAGATCCAATTTGTAAACTATCATGGTGTGCGTAGGTATCAGATAACATAGACCTATAACCTTTAATAGTAACAGGCTGCAGTTTGATCTCGTCAAACGAGTATACTAGAAAGTTTGCAATGTCTGGTATGGAGGGATCAAAAATATCAACAGAATGATCCCTACACCAACGACGAAAGACCTTCCACTTAGCCGCACAGTTTAGCGAAGAGGAGGTCCTCCTACAGTTAGAAATCGCATCCACTGCTCGTACTGTAAAATGCTTGCCATGCAAGAAGGACCGCACAACGGAAATACGTGAAGGTTGAGACCTTGCAGGTTGTGATGAAGTTGACGCGACTTCCCCTGCGAAAGAAGATCCTCTCGTGGAGGAAGTTTTCGTGGTAAGTCCCACAGCAGACACCTGAGTAGATTTATCCACGGTCTCTGTGGAGACAGAGATGCTACCAACAGAATTTTGCATTGTGATTGTTTTATCTTTAGCAATATTTGCTGAATCAACGGCGCTGGAGGATACGCATATCCTATCATTCCGTCCCACGAGATCGATAGAGCGTCTACTGCATATGCTCGGGGATCTGGACATGGTGACACATACGTCTGCAACTGATTGTTGACTTGTGTCGCAAAAATGTCTATCATTGGCCGTTCCCATTGGTAGCAAATCTGATTGAATACCTGTTTGTTGAGAGTCCATTCTGACGGTAACAAGCGACCCTTCTGTGAAAGGGAGTCTGCTAATACATTCAGACGACCCGGAATATGACGGACCGAAAGTAGAACTTGGTGTTCTAGAACAAACAGAAGGATTCTTTCCATTAAATTGAATAACGGAACGGAATGAGTGCCTCCCTGGTTCTGGATATACGCTACTACTGTCGTATTGTCGGACAGGATTTGGACATGTGCTTTCTGAATAATGTTCATCCAATGACGTAATGCAAGCCAAATTGAATCATTTCCTTGATGTTTATGTGCTTGCCTAGAAACTGCGGATCCCAAAGACCCTGGCACTTCGAATCCGTTGGGATCAATGTTGCACCCCAACCTGTTTGACTGGCATCCGTCATAATCGTAAAACTTGGATCCGGCAACTGCAGTGGAACTCCCTGAGTCAACCACTGAATGTTTGCCCAAGTCTGAATCTCTTGTTTCACTTGATTTGACAAGAGAACGTCTATATCGAGCGAATGAATCTTTACACTCCAATTCTGAGTCAAGAAAATTTGGAGAGGATGAGTGCGTAACCGCCCCATCGGAATGAGATCCGCAGCGGCTCCGCACAGACCTATCAGTCTCATGAACTCCCTCGCTGTGACTTTGTCTGAGTGAAGACAATAGCGAGCGTAACAACTGATTAATTTCGCTCTGGTTAACGGCAGATGAACGAGATTGTTGTGCGTCTCGAAGCTCATTCCCAGATGAGTGAATGACTTGGACGGCACCAGATCCGACTTCTCCTCGTTTATTATAAAACCGAGACGTCGGAGTAATAGAAGCAGATTCTGCACATCGTTCTGAAGCGTTAACTCATTGCCGTACCTCTGAAGAATGTCGTCCAGGTAGGCCGACGTTACCGCAGACGAATGAGCTCGGAAATGTATCATTACCGAGTTCATTATTCGAGTGAAAGACCAGGGCGCTAGGTTCAAACCGAAGCACATCGCCCGGAATTGATATACAACTCCTAGGACTGCGAAGCGTAGATACTTTCTGAATGTCAGATGTACCATGACGTGAAAGTACGCATCTTTGAGATCTATGCTTGTAGCATAGTCGTTCACCCGAATACTTGCTCTGACTGATCGAATCGTCTCCATATAGAACTTCGGAGCGACGATCAGCTTGTTTATCCAGCTCAGATCTATGACTGGACGGAACGAGCCGTCTGGTTTCGGAACCAGAAACAGATGGCTGTAGAAACCCGGTGATTCCTGGTCTTCTACGACCTCTACCACGTTCTTCGTCAGAAGAGACTGTACTTCTGATAAAAGAGCATCTCTTTTCTGCGGATTGACGGAAGATGAGTCCATTTTGGACTTCGAGTTAATGGAGGCTTTCGTTTGAAGGATATTCTTAGTCCTTCCGAAATTACCCCTCGGTCCCAGGAGTCATCCATAATCGACGCCCACTCGTTTATAAAACTCGATAATCTTCTGCCTACCGGAACACGATAGAGGTTCAAACCATCACCTCCTGGACCTGCGAGGCTTGCGGAAGGAGAAACTACGTCCCCCAAGACCCGCACCTTGTCCCATCGACCTCGGAACGTTTGACCGGTTGTCTCGGCCAGAATAACGTCCCGTACGTGAGTCGCTGCCTTGACGGTCTCTAGAATAAGACCTAGAGGATGCATAGGAACCTCTATAGGAACTTCTCTTGGGCGTACTTGTCCCAGAAGTGCCTGTCTTACTCTTTTCTGCTGTATCCGACTTTTTAGAAGCGGATTTGAATAGCAGAGAATCCGAAGCTTTCTTAGTTATCTTATCATAGATTGCTGAAAGCTTGCCGTCGAAGAGAAGCTCTCCGGAGACTGAAGCGACTCTGAGAGAGTTCTTCACCTTACTATCCATGCGCGTGGATGTAGCTAGGGCTGCGTCACGTCTAACCAACTCCAGGTTGCCACTGAAAGGGCGGAGTTATACGTGGAATAAGCTACTGCCCTTGAAAGAAGTCTTAATGAGGATTGTATATCCTGGAATTCTTTCCCTTGAAGATGCAATGATAACGTCTTAGTAAGGTGGTCTGCGTATGATAAAGCATCTAAGCTAACTCTGTTAGACATTATTGTCGTTTCCAACGTCGTGGTTGGAATAGACATAGACGACGGTAAAGACAATTCCAAGTCTTCCGCCTCGTTGTCTAGACGCAGAGGAACTCTCGGTATGCCCTGTCCTGCTGTTTCGAATTTATTCCTTGAATTGATGAAAGGCAGATTGAGAGTATTAGCGGACAAGAAACCAGCCTTGCCTGTTTTGGTAGCAAGCTTATAGATAGCGTCGTTCAATAATTCGAATGTTGTTGTGACATTATTGGACTGTGTCGGAAACTCAGGGACGATGTCTCTGAACCGATCAAAAAATTCTGTGTCCAATGACGCTATCAGTCTCTTATCCGGCATCGCAGCATTCTGGCCCGACGGAACAACTTGTGGAAGGTAATGCCGGATGAAATCTACGGCAGCTTTATGTTGTTCCGAAAGGGATAGCTCCAAATCCTCGGAATCCCTTTCGCCATCCTGTCGGACCCCATGATGTTCTCGGTCGTCCGTACCTGATGCATCAGCGGAGCGTACCGACCCAGCGTCGTTGGATAATTCTTGATCCGACAGAGATTCTGTCGTTTGCTGGGATGCTGCGATAATTTGTGCTATTTGGGATAGCACGTCCGTCACTGAGGCCTGTGGAGTAGCGGTCTTACGTTGCTTAGCCGCTGGAAGCTCCATGTACACTGACTCCTGCATACTTCTCTTATGCGAACGTCCGGAGTCTACAGGCCTCGTGTCCCTGGCTACCGGATGGCGTGACCTGGTCGCCGTGGAATCCCTGATTGGCGAAGCTGGCTGGATATCCGTGGTCACGTAGCCAAGGTGCGGTCGTGTGCGTTGCCGAGAGGATGAGGAAGCCTTCTGGACAGTCTCTCCGGACTGTCTATATAACGGAGTGTCCCGACTGGCGGACGTATGCTCCGAATGCGAAACATTTTGTACCACAACATCTGGTCCCAGATGTTGTTATACGAGAGAGGAGCCTCTCTCGCTTGCAGCCCGGATGGACCTGGACGAGCTAGGAACCGGACTAATAGGCTTCCTCCGTTCTCTCCTCTGATCCGCCATCACTGGGTGTGCACCTTGTTTATTTATAGTGCTCGCATCACCCAAATCTCCTTCCTGGACCGCAACGGACGAACCCGGCTGCCGAACCATTCGATGAATGGACGCTACATCGGGCGAGCTAGCGGACGTCAACGCCATCGATCCTACTAGGGACCTCTTAGGCAATTGACGTATTTCCATGAGCACTTTTGCTGCTAGCTCTTCATTTAATTGTGACGATGGAGGCACACTTTTGGAAGACATCACGGAAACATCACCCTGTTCTTGTTCCTCTGAAATAGAGATTGATAAACTAGAGCGACCCTGCGGAGAAAGGACCGGCATGGCCTTTTCCCCGCTAACAACATACCGTGACACACGTTTCCAATGTTTGTCATCCCAATTGACACATACTGAACAGGAGAAAGTGCGAGTACACTGACTACAATTAATACAATGATCATGAAAGTCAGAGGAAGATTTCTTCTTATTACAATTTGAACAATATCCTTTCATTGTGAAAAGAATACAAAAAGTCCTAGTACTCGCACCAACCCCTGAAAACAAAGATACATAATAACATGATCCAGTAACATAGAAAAAATAATTGAAATCAAAAACATTTTTTGAAAAAATATTTTTTCAGAAAAGCCCAAGTTTCTGAAAAGTAACATTGAGCCCCAATGGATCCCAAGCCTAAGTGTGGACAAAAATTTTAAAAATATTTTTAAAAATTAATGCAACACTTACGAATAATAATAATGTATCTTGTAATGATTAAACTAGTACAAAGACAAGAAATCGTGTATAAAGACCAGAAACATGACTCCAGGCACTGATAACCCTGGCCCGAAATCAGTTACCAATAATACACTATCTGATGCAAAACAGAGACTTCCAGGGAAGAAACTGCAGAACATCAGATGGTAGATGCAGAACACTATGCCTAAACACCCATGGGTGAGAACGTAAACATGGGGAAAAGAACAGAATTCATTCTGTTACCCAGCTAAAACTCCCAAGAAATTTTAGTAATAATATTACAGAAAATATGCCAAAAGCATGGGAGAATAGCAAGGGGGGACTTAAAGGAATGGGAGAGAGGAAAACACTGAACAAGCAGTGTAACTTTATAGCAAGAATGACCACAACAGGCCCATGCCTCGAAAATAGGTAACTTAACATAATTTCATTAAAAAATTTTAAGTTACAGCCCTGATTATTTTCTGTCACTCATTTTTCCTCTCCTCCTTCTATTTTCTCCTTAGATCCACCATTTCTCTAATATTTATGTGTCTGGCATCATTTGAACTGAGATTTACAAGCACAAAGATCAGTCAGATATGAACTGATGAAGGGCCAAACAAAGAATGATAAATGGCGCCAATTCTGGGACCTCCTTGACACTGCGCATGCGCAGTAGAGGGGAAGTATAGAGGGACATTCAGGACAAGATTTCTTTGGTTTTAGATGCAAATTTTGGGGATTGGGGCAAAATTTGTGTTTGGCCCTAGATTTTTAAGAGTTAGCACCAGCTATGTCTGGGTCATTGGTACAGTATAAAATAACTGTAATTTTGATGAACTTTTCAAAGTTCAAGGGCCGTAATTTCGGTAAAAATCAGTGGAGCGGAACAAAATGCAAACTTGATCTGTAGGCCACCATGTTAGACTAACATACCAAAAATCAGCTCAATATCTGGAAGCGTGTAGAAAAAAAGTCCGGAAAACTGTAATTTTGATGAATTTTTCAGAGTCCAAGGGCCGTAATTTCGGTAAAAATCAGTGGAGCAGAAAAAAATGCAAACTTGATCTGTAGGCCATCATGTTAGACTCACATACCAAAAATCAGCTCAACATCTGGAAGTGTGTAGAAAAAAAGTCCGCAAAGTTAAAAAATTTATAGTAATTTATATATTTTTTATACTTACCAATGATCCAGACTTAGCTGGTGCTAACTCTTAAATTCTAGGGCCAAACACAAATTTTACCCCCTATCCCCAAAATTTGCATCTAAAACCGAAAATTACATGTCCTATATGGTCCTCCATACCTTTCCTCCACTGCGCATGTGCAGTGTCAAGGAGGTCTCGAAATTGGCGCCAAAAGTCATTCTTACAAGCAGTGCCTGGAAAAGCGTTATGTACTCAGCGGGGAGGTATGAGTTCCCAACTCATGGGAGGGCCATCCCCGTCTGGGTCATTGGTAAGTATAAAAAATATATAAATTACTATAAATTTCTTAACATTTTTATACTGTACCAATGACCCAGACTTAGCTGAATAGTAAAAAGGTTGGAGGGCCTAGGACATAAAGCAATCCAATAACTCAACTATATATATACAGAATTATCCCCTCAAGGAGAAAGGAGAAATAGGCTTTACATGTATCTTTCTATTCTGCATCAAAACGAGAAAGACACAACACCATTCTGTACTTGAGCATAATAACATCACTGATGTCTATTAACCTCCAGTATAATCCATTATGGGAATTATTTTTAAAGGAAAGCCGATAAATAAAGTAGTGCAGATAAATGAGACTCTTAAATTCATTAAAAGTGACCGATAACTGCATGAGATGTGACATATACAAATACTACACACTGAGGTACACTTAAAAATAATACATGGATGAGTAAAAAAATTATCTTTACACTTTAAAAACTAGAGGATGGCCACCAAAGGGTGGCTGATTCCCCCGAAAAAAGCCTTGATAGCCATTCCAACCTTATTCGCGACACACCCTCTGGTTGTGGGCAATAATAATACCAAGTATCATTAATATCCTTGAAGGCTGTAAGAAGTTATGGAGCAGACACGAATTCCGTCTATGCCCGGACGGACAGACAGACAGACAGACAGACGACGTCACGGCTAGATTCCCCCAAATTTTTTTCGGGGGAATAATCATCCCGGTACCGACTAGAATTACTGACTCTAGGGGAGGTATTCCCTTGCTTTTCACTATAAAGCAGGTGACCTAAGGGAACCCCCCCCCCCCCCTTCCCCTGGGTCAAATACCCCAGAGCGAAGAGGGCGGCAGCAACTGTTTAGTGGACAACATTCTGAGCAACAGATAACGAATCTAAACAATGCCGGTCTCTAGAAATGGACTCAATATTTCTGAGGTATAAATTCATGCAAGTGAAAGGCTAAAACCAATATGCAGCCGTCATTAGAACTGAAATAGCAACGCTATTAGCATAAGCCTCTGAAGTAGAAAGAACTCTTACTTCAAGAGCTAAAATCTTAATCGCAGACTGCTGTGTTGAAGATATTAATAATGCTTATATCATAAGCAGTACTGAAAGCTAATAGAATCCATCTAGCTATAGAATGAACCGAAATGTGGAGGAAGCTTCCACAGCATAAGCCACAACAGACACCTGAATAGATTAATGCACGGTCTTTGTGGAGACAGAGGTGCTACCAACAGAATTGCATTGAGATTATTTAACTTAAGCAATATCTGCTGAATCAACGGCGCTGGAGGATACCCATATCCTATTATCCCATCTCACGAGATGGATAGAGCGTCAACTGCAAACGCTCGAGGATCCGAACATGTTGACACATACACTTGCAACTGATTGTTGAGATGCGTCGCAAAGAAGTCCATCATTGGCCGCTCTCATAGGTAGCAAATCTGATATAAATACTCGTTGTTAAAAGTCCATTTCACTGCAACAAGCGGTCCTTTCGTGAAAGGGAGTCCGCTAATACGTTCAGACGACCCGGAATACGACGGACCAATAGGAGAACTTGATGTTCTAGTACCAACAGAAGGATTCATTCCGTTACAGTGAATAACAGAATGGAATGAGTACCTCCCTAGTTCCGAAAATACGCTTATACCATCGAATTGTCGGACAGAATTGCCTGTGGGCATTCTGGATAACATTCATGCAATGACGTAACGCAAGCCAAAATAACATCAATTCCTGATGTTTATGTGCTTGATTAGGAACTACGGATCCCAAAGACCCTGGCACTTAAAAACCGTTGGGCTCAATGTTGGGTCCCAACCTATTTAACTGGCATCCGTCAAAACTGTAAAACTCGGATCCGGCAATTGCAGTGGAAGTTATGTCCCTGAATAAACCACTGAATATCTGCCCAAGTCTGAATCTGTTTCACTTGACTTACAAGAGGATGTACGTAACGAGCGAAAGAATCTTCACCCTCCAACTCTGTTCTTTTTGAGTCAAAAAGATTTGGAGAGGACAAGTGCGTAGCCGCCCCATTGGAATAAAATCCGCGGCAGCTCCAAACAACCCTATCAGTCTGATGAATTCTCTCGCTGTAACTTTATCTGAGTGAAGACAATAGCGAGCGTAACAACTGATTAATTTCGCTCTGGTTAACGGCAGACGAACGAGATTGTTGTGCATCTCGAAGCTCATTCCCAAGTGGGTGAATGACTTGGACGGCACCAGATCCGACTTCTCCTCGTTTATTATAAAACCGAGACGTCGGAGTAAAAGAATCAGATTCTGCACATCGTTCTGAAGCGTTAACTCATTGCCATACCTCTGAAGAATGTCGTCCAGGTAGGCCGACGTTACCGCAGACGATTGAGCTCGGAAATGTTAATTACCGAGTTCATTATTCGAGTGAAAGCCCAGGGCGCTAGGTTCAAACCGAAGCACATCGCTCGGAACTGATATACAACTCCTAGGACTGCAAAGCGTAGATACTTTCTGAATGTCGGATGTACCATGACGTGAAAGTATGCATCCTTGAGATCTATGCTTGTAGCATAGTCGTTCACCCGAATACTCGCTCTGACTGATCGAATTGTCTCCATATAGAACTTCGAAGCGACGATCAGCTTGTTTATCCAGCTCAGATCTATGACTGGACGGAACGAGCCGTCTGGTTTTGGAACCAGAAACAGATGGCTGTAGAAACCCGGTGATTCCTGGTCTTCTATGACCTCTACCGCGTTCTTCTCCAGAAGAGACTGTACTTCTGATAGAAGAGCGTCTCTTTTCTGCGGATTTGACGGAAGCTGAATCCATTTTGGACTTCGAGTTAATGGAGGCTTTCGTTTGAAGGATATTCTTAGTCCTTCCAAAATTACCCTTCGAACCCAGGGGTCGTCCGTAATTGACGTCCAATTGTTTATAAAACTCGACAATCTTCCGCCTACCGGAACACGATAGAGGTTCATACCATCACCTCCTGGACCTGCGAGGCTTGCAGAAGGAGAAACTACGTCCTCCACGACCCGCACCTCACCCCGTCGACCTAGGGATGTCTGACCAGTTATCTCGGCCAGAATAACGTCCCTCACGTGAGTCGCTGCCTTGACGGTCTCTAGAATAAGACCTAGAGGATGCATAGGAACCTCTATAGCAGAGAATCCAAAGCTTTCTTAGTTATCTGATCATAAATTGCTGAAAGTTTGCCGTTGAAGAGAAGCTCTCCGGAGACCGAAGCGACTCTGAGAGAGTTTTTCACCTTACCATCCACGCGTGTGTATGTAGCTAGGGCCGTGTCACGTCTAACCAACTCCAGGTTTGCCACTGAAAGGGTGGAGTTATATGTGGAATAAGCTATTGCCCTTGAAAGAACTCTTAAGGAAGATAGTACATCCTGGAATTCTTTCCCTTCAAGGCGTAATGAAAACGCTTTAGTAAGGTGATCTGCATATGATAATGCGTCTAAGATAACTCAGTTAGACATTATTGTCGTTTCCAACATCGCGGTTGAAATTGACATAGACGACGGTATAGATCATTCTAGATCTTCGGACTGAACGTCTAGACGCAGAGGAACTCTCGGTATGCCCTGTCCTGCCGTTTCGAAATTATTCCTTGAATTGATGAAAGGCAGATGTAGAGCATTCGCCGATAAGAAACCTGACTTGCTCATTTTGGTAGCAAGCTTATATATAGCGTCCTACAATAGTTCAAATGTTCTTGTGACATTATTGGGCTGTGTCAGAAACTCAGGGATGATGTCCCTAAACCGATAAAATTATTCCGTGTCCAGTGACGCTAACAGTTTCTTATCCGGCATCGCAGCCTTTTGGTCCGACAGAACAACTTCTGAAAGATAATGCCGGATGATATCTACGGCAACTTTATGTTGTTCCGAAAGGGAAAAAACCAACTCCTTGGTATCCCTTTGCCATCCTGTCGGACCACTTGAAATTCTCGGTCGTCCGTACCTGATGCTTCAGCGGAGTGTACCGACCCAGTGTCGTCAGATAAATCCTGATCCGACAGAGATTCTGTCATCTGCTGGGATGCTGCGATAATTTGTGCTATTTGTAATAGCACATCCGTTACGGAGACCTGTGGAGCAGCGGTCTTACGTTACTTAGCCGCTGAAAGCTCCCTGGACGTTAACTCCTGCATATTTCTTATGCGAACGTCCGGAGTCTATAGGCCTCGTATTCCTGACTACCGGATGGCGTGACCTGGTCGCCGTGAAATCCTTGGTCGGCGAGACTGGCTAGATAACAGTGGTCACATAGTCAAGGTGCGGTCATGTACGCTGCCATGAGGATGAGGAAGCCATTAGAGCAGTCTCTCCGGACTGTCTACACAACGGAGCGTCCCGAGCGGTGGACGTATGCTCCGAATGAGAAACATTTGTACCACAACATCTGTTCTCAGATGTTGTTGTACGAGAGAGGGACCTCTCTCACTCGCAGCCCGGGTGGACCTGGACGAGCTAGGAACCGGACTTAAAGGCTTCCTCCGTACCCTTCTTGTATCCATCATCACTGGGTGTGCACGTAGCATATTTTATAGTGCTCGCATCATCCAAATCTCCTTCCTGGACCGCAACGGACGAACCCGGTTACCGAACCATTTGATGAATGGACGCTAGACCGGGCGAGCTAGCGGACGCCAAAGCCGTCGATCCTACTTGGGACCGCATAGGCAATTGACGTAATATCATGAGCACTTATCCGCTAGCTCTTCATTTGACTGTGACGACGGAAGCACACTTTTTGAAGACATCACAGAAAATCACCGCATTCTTATTCCTGAATGAGGCCTGTGGAGCCGTGACTTACATAATATCCACTGGCAGCTCCAGGGACGTTCATTCCTGCATTTATATAATATGTGAACGTCCCATCAGGAAAGACCTCATATCCTTGGCTAACAGATGAAGTAACCTGGTCGACAATATTCCCTGGTCGGCAAAGCAGGAGCTCTAGGAACGTTCATTCCTGCATTTATATAATATGTGAACGTCCCCTGAAACTCTGTGGTCACAAGCCAAAGTGCGATGATGTGTGTTGACATGAGGACGAGGAAGCCCATAACACAGCCAGTTCGAACTGTGTATGTGACGGAACGTCCCGAACAGGAAAATTGGACGTATGTTCCGACTAACAAACAAACATACAACAACATTGCGGCTCAAATGTAGTTGTAAGAGAGAGGGGGGCCTCTCTCGCTCGCGGTCCGGATAGACCTGGACGAGCTAGCTACTGGACTCACAGGCTTCCTCCGTACTATCCTCGGATCCGTCGTTGCTGGGTGTGCACATTCCAAGTTTATAGTGCTCGCATCACCCACACTGCTTCCCAGAACCGTAATAGACAAACCCGGCTGCCGAGCCATTCAATGAATAGTCGCTACACCGGGCGGACTAGTGGACGATCAATGCCTTCGATCCTACTAGGGACCTCTTCGGCAATTGTCGTATTACCCTGAGCACTTAGCCGCTAGTCCTAACACTGCAACGATGGAGACACACTTGTTGAAGACATCACAAAAACATCACTCTGAATTCTGAAAAATAAAATGATAATATAGAGTGACCCTACGGAGAGAGGACTGGTATGGAGCCCTCCCCGCAAACACAATATCGTGACACACGCCTCCAACGTTGTCATTTCAATCAACACACACAGAGCAGGAATTATTGCAAATACACTGAACCAGAGAATTAGAGGAAGATATCCTCGCATTATAAATAAAAAATATTTTTTCATCAATAAAAAATACATAGTCATATTAGTCGCATTATCCCTTGAAATAAATACATAATATAACATAATCCATTATAATCTTTGAAAGAAAATAATTTTCAAAAAAAAATTTTTTGAATAAATTTTTTCAGAAGAGCCCAAGTTTCCAATGGGAACACCGAGCCCAAATGGATCCCCAAAAAGCCTAAGTGTGGACAAAATTTTTTAAAACATTTCAAAACATTAATGCAACACTTACATACAATATTAATGTATCTTGCTATGTCTAAACTGATGTAAAGACAAGAAATCACTATCAGCAGTAACCACTGTCAATGTAAACAAGAAGTTGTACAAAAACCGGAAACATGACTCCAGGCTCTGATAAACATGGCCCGAAATCAGTTACCAATTTAAACACTCTCTGATGCAAAACAGAGATTTCCATAGAAGAAACTGCAGAACATCAGATGGTAGATGCAGATCACAACGCCAAACACCTAATGGTGAGGACGTCAACATGGGGAAAAGAACAGAAATTCATTCGGTTACGAAGCCAAAACTCCCAAGAAATTTTAGTAATAATTATTACAGAAAATATGCCAAAAGCATGGGAGAATAGCCAGGGGGGAATAAAGGAAAGGGAGAGAGGCAACACTGATCAAGGAGTGAAACTTTCATAGCAAGAATGATAACAACAGGCTCATGCCTCGAAATTAGGGAACATAACATAATTTCATAAAAAATTTTAAGTTACAGCCCTGATTATTTCCTGCCACTGAATTTTCCTCTCATCCTTCTATTTCCTCTTTAGATCCACCATTTCTCTCATATTTATGTGTCCGGCATCATTTAAACTGAGATTTACAAGCACAAATATCAGTCAGATGTGAACTGATGAAGGGCCAAACAAAGAATGATTTTTGGCGCCAATTTCGAGACCTCCTTGACACTGCGCATGCGCAGTGGAGGAAAGGTATGGAGGACCATATAGGACATGTAATTTTCAGTTTTAGATGCAAATTTTGGGGATTGGGGGGTAAAATTTGTGTTTGGCCCTAGAATTTAAGAGTTAGCACCAGCTAAGTCTGGGTCTTTGGTACAGTATAAGAATACTGTCATTTTGATGAATTTTTCAGAGTCCAAGGGCCGTAATTTCGGTAAAAATCAGTGGAGCAGAAAAAAATGCAAACTTGATCTGTAGGCCACCATGTTAGACTCACATACCAAAAATCAGCTCAATATCTGGAAGCGTGTAGAAAAAAAGTCCGGAAAACATGTAGGACTGACAGACTGACGGACGGACCAGTCAAAAACATTATACTCCAGCAACTTCGTTGTGTGGGGTATAATAAACCTTTTGTGAACCCAACATCACTGGACAACAAAAAATCAGTAACTTAGATAAAGGTCGAGGTTACTCCATCTCAGATCAAATCATGAGCTTATAAGTGGGATGTGAATATACATTCATAGAATGATCATTGGCCTAAAAAAATATGATTTTATAGGCAGTATGTATTTTGAATCTCCACCCATTGTTATCCTCTCTGTTGTGACGTCACACCATAACATACGACACTGAAGCTATAAACAATGAAAAAACTAAGTGAACTCCCATCCAATCAGAGGGCAAGGACTTTAGTCTAGTTGGAACATAAGATGGTGATGTGGAAAAAAATCTGAAAAACTAACCCAGTCTCAAAGGGTTTATGATAATGACTCAATAGAAATTGTGGTGTGATAGAAATTAAGGAAAGATGATCATCGTTTTTCAGGTTACATAACCTTTAACACTTTTCCAAAAAGACAAATCTGCTCAGCACTATTCACAAAAATCACCATTCAATTTTAATCACTTTTTCAATTTTTGTCTCAAAAGTTAAAAAATTTATAGTAATTTATATATTTTTTATACTTACCAATGACCCAGACATAGCTGGTGCTAACTCTTAAAATATAGGGCCAAACACAAATTTTGCCCCCCAATCCCCAAAATTTGCATCTAAAACTAAAGAAAACATGTCCTGAAAGGCCCTCCACACTTCGCCCCTACTGCGCATGCGCAGTGTCAAGGACGTTCCGAAATTGGCGCCATTTATCATTCTAATAACCAGTGCCTGGTAAGCGCTATGTACTCAGCGGGGAGGCAAGAGTTCCCAACTCCTGGGAGGGCCATCCCCGTCTGGGTCATTGGTAAGTATAAAAAATATATAAATTACTATAAATTTTTTAACATTTTTATACTGTACCAATGACCCAGACATAGCTGAATAGTAAAAAGGCTGGAGGGCCAAGGACATAGAGCAAAATGGAATACGCTCAATAAAATAAAATAGAGTCATTCCCTGTAGGGAAAAGAAGTAATAGGCCTTACATGTATTTTTCTTATTTATGATAAATTAGAAAGATACAACACCTTCCAAAATTGAGCTTCATACATCCATGTACTCTATTAATATCCAATATAATCCTTATACTAATAATTTTTAAAGTAAGCCAATAATAAAGTAAGTCTAGAGAATAGAGACTCTTATACTCCTAAAAGTGTCTGAGAATTGCATAATCATGTCCGTTGACATATGCAATATTCAAAAGCTATACTTTAAAAACTAAGACTTGAATGAATTTTAAAAACTTAAACTTCTCACTAAACAACCATCCCAATAACAGCTCAGAATTACTAACTCCGGAGGAGGTATCCCCTTGTTTTCATAGTAAAACAGGTGACCCAAGGGAACACCCTCCCCCCCCCCCCCCCCCTTTTTCTTGCCCTGGGTCAAATAGCCCAGAGCGAAGAGGGCAGCCGAACGGATACACTGCCGAAACAGACAGCCTACCTAGCTATAGTAGCAACTGTTAAGTGAATGACATTCTGAGCAGTAGATAATAGACCTAACAAAAGAGGCCTCCAGAAATTGACTCGATATTTCTAAGATAAAATTCATGAATGTGGATGGCTGAGCGCAATGAGCGGCCTTCAAAAATCTATAATAGCGACACTATTAATGTAAGCCCAAGAAGTAGAAGAACTCTTACTTCATGAGCCGAAATCTTAAGCACAACTGCTAAGTCAATGATATACCATAAGCAGTACCGATAGTTAATAGAATCCATTAACAATAAAATGGAGCGTAACGTCCTTCTACTAGACATCAAAGACAGAAGAAGCTTACGCCCTTGTAATAAACAGATATCTGTTTATAAATACATAAACTGTACCCGGAAAGAGTAAAGGCCTATGCCCATACGAAGACGGAAGGACCTTAAAATAATAGGTTCCGGATAATAGGAGCCTAACTCTTATGCAACAATCCAACCTAAATAGTAACGGAAGTATTGATTCCGAAACTATGAAAGTGAAAATCATCCATCGATAGTGCATGAAACTCACTGACTCTACAGTAAAAGAGAAACCAACAGAATTACTGTCTAAAAGGTCAGAATTTGAAAACTACTGTTTCCAGAGGCTCAAATGATTACTTAGCTAAATAAGAACCGAAGTTAAAATCCGTATAGGAATTTAATCTAAAGATTCTAAGACTATTTATCAAAAAGTTACTAACTGACTTAGATAAAGAGACAAAAGACTCAATTGTAAACTATCGTAGAATGCATAGGTATGAGGTAACATAAACCTATAACCTAAATAATAACAGGCTGCAGTAGATCTTGTGAAACAAGCATACTAAAAAATAGCAATGAGTAGTATGGAGGGATCAAGAATATGAACATAATGATCCCCACACCACGACGGAAGAGCCTCCACTTTAGTCGCATAGAATAGCGAAGAAGAGGATCTCCTATAGTAAGAAATCGCGTCCAAAGCTCGTCCAGTACAGTGCTTACAATGCAATACGGACCACACAACGGAATACATGAAGGTTGCGACCTTGCTGGTTGTGATAAAGATGACACGATTTACCCAGTGAAAAAAGATCCTCACATAGAGGAAGATTTCACGTTAAGACCCACAGTAGACAAGAGAGTAAATTACTCATGATCTCTGTGAAGATAGAGATGCTATCAACAGAAATGTATTGTGGTTGTTTATCTTAGCAATACCTGCTAAAACAACAGCGCCGGAGGATACGCGTATCCTATCATTCCGTCCTATAGATCAATAGAGCGTTAACACTATTAGCTCAGAGATCTGGACAAGCCAACACATACGTCTGCAATTGATTAGCAAGCTGTGTCATAAATAAATCATCATTGGGCGCTCCCATAGATAGCAAATCTGATTGAATACTTGTTTGTTGAGAGTCCATTCTGACAGCAACAAGCGACCCGTAAGAGAACGGGAGTCCGATAAAACAATCAGACAACCCGGAATATGACGGACCAAAACTGAACTTGGTGTACTATAACCAACAGACGGATTCTTTCCATTAAATTGAATAACGGAAACGAAAGAGTGCCTCCCTGGTTCCGGAGATACGCCACTACTGTCGAATTAAAGGACAGGAATTTGGGCATGCGTTTCTGAATAATGTTCATGCAATGACATAAAGCAAGCCTAAAAAACATTATTCCGCGGAAGTTAAACTGATTGCTAAAAGACTGCGGAACCCAAAGACCCTGGCACTTCGAATCCGTAGGGATCAGTATATATCCCAATCTGTTTGACTGGCAACCGTCATAACAGCCACACTCGGGTCCGGCAACTGCGGCGGCACTCTCTGAGTCAACCACCGAATGTTTGCCCCAGTCTGAATCTCTTGTAACACTAGATAGACAAGAGAACGTATAAATCGAGCAATTCATGGATTGCCGGAAAGTTGCCGTCGAAGAGAAGCTCCTCCGAGAACGAAGCGACTCTGAGAGAGTTCTTAACCTTACTATCCACGCGTGTGGATGTAGCTAGGGCTGCGTCACGTCTAACCAACTCCAATCAGCCACTGAAGGGCGGAGTTATACGTGAACAAACTACTGCCCTCAAAAGAAATTACATTGAGAATAATATCCCGTAAATCTTTTCTTGAAGACGTAATGATAACGCCTCAGTAAGGCGGATTACGTATAATAAAGCGTCTAAGTTAAGTCTACTATACATAATGTCGTTCCCAACATTGAAATTGGAAAAGACATAAACGGCGAAAAAGAATATATGCAGTCTTTAATCACACCGTCTAGACGCATATGAACTCTCGGTATGCCCTGCTCTGCCAAAATAAACTATTTGTAAAAATGATAAAATGGCAGAAATGAGCAACGCGGACAAGAAACTAAACTATCATGCTTAGTAGCAGGCTTGTATATATATATATATATATAGCGTCGAAAAATAAAACACATGTTGTAATGACAATATTGGACTGCGTCGGTAAGTCAGGGACAATGTCCCTGTACCGATCGAAAAAACCGAGTCCAATGACGCTATAAGTCTCTTATCCAAGATCGCAGCAATGAAGTCCGAAATAATAATCACAGGAAGATAATGCCAGAAGATATGAAAGGCATCTTCCGATACTACTAAAGGGAAAACTCGAAATCTTTCGAATCCCTTTCGCCATCCTGTCGGACCCTATAAAGCGTTCGGTCGTCCGTAGCTGATGCAACCATGGACCGCACCGACCCAGCGCCGTCGGATAATTCCTGATTCGACCGAGAAACTGTCAATTGCTGGGATGCTGCGAAACAACTGTGCTAACTCGGATAGCACGTCCGTCACTGAGGCCTGAGGAGAAGCGGTCTTACGATGCATTGCCGCTGGAAGCTCCGTGATCGTTACCCCGTGCATACTTCCAATATGCGAGCGAACGGAGTGTATAGGCCTCGTGTCCCTTGGCTACCGGATGGCGCGACCTATTCGCCGTGGAATCACTGAATGCCGAAACTGATCGGATACTCGAGGTCACGTAGCCAATGTGCGGTCGTGTGCCCTGCTGTGAGGATGAGGAAGCATTAAAGACAGTCTCTCGGACTGTCAATATAACAGAGCGTCCCGAGCAACGGACATATGCTCCGAATGTAAAATATCTGAACCACAACATGCGGTCCCCTATGTTGTTGGGCGAGAGAGGAACCTCTCTCGCTCACAGCCCGGACGGACCTGGACAAGCCAGGAACCGGACTAACAGGCTTCCTCCGATCTGTCCTCAATCTGCCGTCACTGGGTGAGTACTAAAGTAATTAAAGTGCTCGCATCACCCAAATCTCCTTCCTAGACCGCAACGGACGAACCCGGCAGCCGAACCATTCGATGAATGTACGCTACACCGGGTGAGCTAGCGAATGTCACTCCGTAAGCGATAGACATATTCCATGAGCACTTATTGCCGCTAACTCTTCATTAACTATGACGACAGAGGCACACTTTTGAAAGACATCTCCATAACTCTTCGAACAAGAAACCAGAAATGCTTGGATAGCAAGCATAAAATAATAATATATATAGCGTCGTTCAATAATTCGAAAGTTTGTGTGACATTATTGGACTATGTCGGAACTGAGGGACGATGTCCCTGAACCAAACCAAAAATTTCTAAGTCCACCGACGCTATCAGTTTCTTATCCGGCATCGCAGCATATGTTGTTCCGAAAGGGAAAGCTTGAAATCCTCCGAATCCCTTTCGGTATCCCGTCGGACCGGATGAAACTTTCGGACGTCCGTACCCGCTTCCGCGGAGCGTCCCGACCCAGCATCGTCGGATAAAATATATGCGACAGATTCAGTTGATGCTGGGATGCTGCGATAAACTGTGCTATTAAGGAAAGCACGTCCGTTCCCGAGGCCTGTGCAGTAGCGGACTTACGATGCATTGCCGCCGGAAGCTCCGTGTACGTTGACTCCCGCACACTTCCTATGCGAACGTCCGGAGTCTGCAGGCCTCGTGTCCCCGGCTACCGACCCAGCGCCGTCGGATAATTCTCGATCCGACACCGTTTCTGTCGGCTGCTGGGATGCTGCGATAAGCTGTGCTATGTGCACAAGAATGTCCGGCGTCGAGACCTGCGGAGGCGCAGTCTATCGCTGCTTCGCCGAGGGCAGCTCCGCATCAGATGGCTCCCGCATACTTTTCCTATGCGAACGTCCGGAGTCCATCGGTCTCGAATCCCTGGCTGCCGGATGGTGTGACCTGGTCGCCGAAGAATCCTTGATCGGCGAAGCTGGTAATATATCGGCGGTCACGCAGCCAAGGTGCGGTCGTGTGCGCTGACGAGAAGAGGAAGCCTTAGCAGTCTCAGCGGACTGCCTATACAACGGAGCGTCCCGAGCGACGGACGTATGCTCCGCTAGCGACACATTTTGTACCACAACATCTGGGGCCAGATGTTGTTGAACGAGAGAGGGGCCTCTCTCGCTTGCCGTCCGGATGGACCGGAACGAGCTATGAACCGGACTAAAAGGCTTCCTCCGTTCTCCCTCCGATCCGCCGTCACTGGGTGTGCATTAAGTTAATTTTATAGTGCTCGCATCACCCCAAAATTCCTTCTAGACCGCAACGGACGAACCCGGCTGCCGAACCATTCGGTGAATGGACGCTACACCGGGCGAGCTAGCGGACGTCAAAGGCCGTCGAACCTACTAGGGTCCTCTTAGGCAATTGGCGTATTACATGAGCACTTTTCCGCTAGCCCTTCATTAATTGTGACGACGGAGGCACACTGTTGGAAGACATCACAGATACATCACCCTAATCTTGATCGTCTGAAATAGAAATTGATAAAGTAGAGTGACCCTGCGGGGAAAGGACCGGAGTGTCCAAATCCCCAACAACATACCGTGACATACGCTTCCCATATTGTCATCGAAATCATACGATACAGAACAGGAGTTAATGCGAGTACACTGACCACATATAGAATGATAATAAAGTCAGAGGAAGACTTCCTCTTAAAACAATTGATCAATATCCTTTCAATGTGAAAAAAAAACAAGTCCTGGTACTCGCACTAACCCCTGGCAATCAAAATACATAATAATAATATGATCCATTAATATAGAAAAAATAAATGAAATCAAAATATTTTGAAAAAATATTTTTTCAGAACAGCCCAAGTTTCTGAAAAGTAACATTGAGCCCCAATGGATCCCAAGCCTAAGTGTGGACAAAAAAATTTTAAAAATATTTTAAACAATTTATTCAACACTTACGAACAATAATAATGTATCTAGTTATGATTAAAATAACATCAAGATATTATTATTTAGAAATCCCCCCCTCACACAGAGGGCTGTTGTAAATGTAAACAATGAGTGTAAAAACACTAAAATAAGACTCCAGGCACCCAGGCCCGAAATCAGTTACCAAAAATACACTATCTGATGCAAAACAGAGACTTCCAGGGAAGAAACTGCAGAACATCAGATGGTAGATGCAGAACACAACGCCTAACCACCCGTAGGTGAAGACGTAAACATGGGGAAAGAACAGAATTCATTCTGTTATTCAGCTAAAACTCCCAAGAAATTTTAGTAATAATAATTACAGAAACTATGCCAAAAGCATGGGAGAATAGCAAGGGGGAACTTAAAGGACAGGGAGAGAGGAAAACACTTGAAAAAACAGTGTAACTAAATAATCAGAATGACAACAAAATGGCTGCTGCCTTGAAAATAGGTAACTTAACATAATTTCATTAAAAAATTTTAAGTTACAGCCCTGATAATATTCTGTCACACATTCTTTTCCTCTCCTCCTTCTCTATCCTCCTTAGAATCACCATTTCACTAATATTTATGTGTCTGGCATCATTTAAACTGAGATTTAAAAGCACAAAGATCAGTCAGATGTTAACTGATGAAGGGCCAAACTTAGAATGATAAATGGCGCCAATTTCGGAACGTCCTTGACACTGCACATGCGCAGTAGGGGCGAAGTGTGGAGGGCCTTTCAGGACATGTTTTCTTTAGTTTTAGATGCAAATTTTGGGGATTGGGGGGCAAAATTTGTGTTTGGCCCTATATTTTAAGAGTTAGCACCAGCTATGTCTGGGTCATTGGTACAGTATAAAAATACATAGCTTATGCCACCTAACAGGAATGAGCTCATTTCAATGCAGGGGTGCCATATCCTATGTTTTGGAGGCAATAAGTGAAGATATTTACTTATTTAAGAAATCTGCATATAAGCATCTTCTGTTAGTCAGTTAGATAGTGGCTTCCAGCACTCAACCAGTTAACCCTTTACCCAACATAATGGCAAAAACCGGCCAGCGCAATTCACAAAGAGACAAAAAATAGGCCGATGAAATCGTCAGATGTGTACCCATAAGCGCAACTAGTAGAAAGCTGTATGACGGAGGGCCACCACGGATGCCGACATTATGTACACAATACAAGGTATGGGTACATATAGAAATGGATTGGAGGAGTGGCTAATTTGATGGATAAAGGGTTAATATCTCCGGATCAAATTATCAGATTTACATAAACAAGCAATATTTTTCAAGTTATCGAATGACAAAGAAATGGATATGGAAAACGGACGGACAGACCGACAGATGGATGAACGACGGATGGCCACCCCGGATGACGGCATTATGTGTACCATACATAGTATGGGTACACATAAAGCTCGGCACATCAGTAACCTGAACACAAATATAAAGTAACTTGACAATCCAAGCAATATTTTTCAAGTTATCGAATACCAAAGGGATTGGAGGAATTTTCAATTTGAATGATAAAGGGTTAATATTTCAGGATCAAATTATCAGATTTACACCAAAAACTATACAGCTCGGCACATCAGTAACGTGAATACAAATATAAAGTAACTTGACAATCCAAGCAATATTTTTCAAGTTATAGAATGACAAAGAAATGGATACGGAAGCCAGACGGACAGACGGACAGACCGACAGACGGACGGACGGATGTACAAAAAAAACTATACAGCTCGGCACGTCAGTAACCTGAACACAAATATAAAGTAACTTGACAATCCAAGCAATATTTTTCAAGTTATTGAATGCCAAAGGGATTGGAGGAATTTTCAATTTGAAGGATAAAGGGTTAATATCTCAGGATCAAATTATCAAATTTACCCCAAAAACTATACAGCTCGGCACATCAGTAATGTGAACACAAATATAAAGTAACTTGACAATCCAAGCAATATTTTTCAAGTTATCGAATGACAAAGAAATGGATACGGATGCCAGACGGACAGACCGACAGACAGACGGACGGACGGACGGACAAAAAAAACTATACAGCTCGGCACATCAGTAACCTGAACACAAATATAAAGTAACTTGACAATCCAAGCAATATTTTTCAAGTTATCAAATGCCAAAGAAATTGGAGGAATTTTCAATTTGAAGGATAAAGGGTTAATATCTCAGGATCAAATTATCAGATTTACACCAAAAACTATACAGCTTGGCACATCAGTAATGTGAACACAAATATAAAGTAACTTGACAATCCAAGCAATATTTTTCAAGTTATCGAATGACAAAGAATTGGATATGGACGCCAGCCGGCCGGACAGACGGACGGACGGACGAACAAAAAAAAAAACTATACAGCTCGGCACATCAGTAACCTGAACACAAATATAAAGTAACTTGACAATCCAAGCAACATTTTTCAAGTTATTGAATGCCAAAGGGATTGGAGGAATTTTCAATTTGAAGGATAAAGGGTTAATATCTCAGGATCAAATTATCAGATTTACACCAAAAACTATACAGCTCGGCACATCAGTAACGTGAACACAAATATAAAGTAACTTGACAATCCAAGCAATATTTTGCAAGTTATCGAATGACAAAGAAATGGATACGGATGCCAGACGGAAGGACGGATGGACAAAGGATGGACGAACGACGGATGGCCACCCCGGATGATGGCATTATGTGTACCATACATAGTATGGGTACACATAAAAATGAAAATGAAAGTGTCAATGACACTGTAGCACAACTTGTTTAAGATATGTACATATATAGTATGTGACTCAGCAATGACAAACATCTAGGTAATGACCTGATAACAAAGGTACATGTAAAGTATTGTAACGGTCTGTACATAAATGCTGACTGTAGCCTGTAACAAATGTGTAGGTAAAGTATTGTAAAGGTGGGCGACAGTTAGATGCTAAACTAGAAAAGAAATCTTTGAGTCCCAGAGTGTGTCTGACTGAACCCAAAAATATTTGTTCTCATAGAACTGTGATAACAAAGACACCCAAAAACACCCGTTCCTGTCACAAGGTGATAACAAAGGTACCCCAAGAAGTTTCGTGAAGATCAGTTCATAAATACAGACTCTAGCCCGAGCCGTATTGAAATGTGCACTTACTGTGTATAAGTAGCACTGAACAAATCAAAGTTCATCTAATTTGCATAATTTCTGCACGAGAAAAAAACCTGTATTATATGTGATGTATTCCATGTTACTAAATATTCCTACAAAAATTTATTCAGAACTTTCATACAGAAGTTCTGTACAAAAAACTGATTGCACTAATTTTGGTACAAAAAGGTTGCTGGAGGCCATCTTGAATTTTGGACCGCACCCAAAAACACTTGTTCTCGTCCCACGGTGGTAACAAAGGTACCCAAGAAGTTTCGTAAAGATCGGTTCATAAATACAGCCTCTAGCCTGAGACGTATTGAAGTTGTGTACAAAAAACTGATTGGACCTAATTTCGGTACAAAATGGCCAGTGGCAGTCATCTTGAATTTTGGACCGCACCCAGAAACACTCGTTCTCATCCCAAGGTGATAACAAAGGTACCCAAGAAGTTTCGTGAAGATCGGTTCATAAATACAGACTCTAGCCTGAGCCGTATTGACATGTGCACTTACAGTGTATAAGTAGCACTGAATAAATCAAAGTTCATCTAATTTGCATAATTTTTGCATGAGAAAAAAACCTGTATTATATGTGATGTATTCCATGTTACTAAACATTCATACAGAAATTTATTCAAATCAGAACTTTCATACAAAAGTTCTGTACAAAAAACTGATAGCACCAATTTTGGTACAAAATGGCCGCTGGCAGACATCTTGAATTTCGGACTGCACCCAAAAACACTCTTTCTCGTCCCAAGGTGATAACAAAGGTGCCCAAGAAGTTTTGTAAAGATCGGTTCATAAATATGGCCTCTAGCCCGAGCTGTATTGGCATTTGCAGTTACAGTGCTGAAAGTAACATTAAATACATCAAAGTTAGTCTAATTGGCATAATTTATGCACGAGAAAAAAACCTGTATTATATGTGATGTATCCCATGGTACTAAACATTCACATAGAAAATTATTCAAATCAGCACTTTCATATGGAAGTTCTGCGCAAAAATCTGATTGCACCTAATTTTGTGCAAAATGGCCACCAGCGGTCATCTTGAATTTCAGACCGGACCCCAAAACACTCGTTCTCGTCCCACAGTGATAGCAAAGGTACCCAAGAAGTTTCGTAAAGATTGGTTCATAAATACGGCCTCTAGCCCTAGCCGTATTGGCATTTGCACTTACAGTGCTGAAAGTAACACTAAATAAATCAAAGTTAGTCTAATTTGCATAATTTACGCACGAGAAAAAAACCTGTATTATATGTGATGTATCCCATGGTACTAAACATTCATATGAAAAAATTATTCAAATCCGAGCTTTCATATGGAAGTTCTGCGCAAAAGTCTGATTGCACCTAATTTTGGTACAAAATGGCTGCCAGCGACCATCTTAAATTTTGGTCCGGACCCAAAAATACTTGTTCTCGTCTCACGGTGATAACAAAGGTACCCAAGAAGTTTCATAAAGATTGGATCATAAGTACGGCCTCTAGCCTGAGCTGTGTGTACAGTGCGACGGACGGACGACGGGCCATGGCTATACCACAAATTTGGCTTCGCCAAAGTTGAGCTAAAAATTAGTTATTCAAGAATTTTTTTTGCAAGTGTCATCTGCTTTTCATGTTAGGTAAAGGGTTAAATGAAAATCTTTCACACAAAAAGAATGATCCTTTTTCTTCTAGAATTGTCTTCGATTTTATGGAAGCATATACACCAGATTTTCTTTGCATATGTACCTAAGATGGACATTTTCAAATATCAGATGCTGAAGTTTCATATTTTTTTAAATTAATGAAAAACTGATGTTTCCTATTTAAAGATGAATGTGACGTCACACCGGGAATCATGAACATCATCCCCGTGTGGAATCATCATGTGTTTTTTTTTAAAATAGAAAAACTGAGAGATATTAGAGTCTGTTCTGAATTATGTATGCGTTGTGTTTTTGAAGTAAGAGAATGATGCTATGCGTGTTAAGTAAAATATACTTCTTAGAAAATCAAAATATTTGTTTTTGGAACTCAGGATAGTTTTTGGAAGCAATATAAGTCTTCTATTTCTTCATTTTTACTCCTATTTCCCACTCATTTCAGCTTGACATATTCCATTGAATATTATCAAATACCACTATGACGGACACTCCAAAACCTCAAATTTTATGATCTGATCTGCATGGAAGAGCAACCAAAAAGGCATGGCAAAAAAATAAAACATTTTTTTTTTTTTTGGGGGGGGGGGGGGTGGGGGGTGGGCTTGTATATTACCAAATATCCCTGTGGCATAACCTGCAAGTGTACCCCCCAGAAATATCAAATTCTTATGCACAGAAGCAACTAATGTAATTACAGACACATACCACATTTAGTAGACATCATCAAAATGTTGGGGTGTGCATGCACCCCCACCCCCCACCCACCCCAGTAGGCAAATTTCAGACCCATTTTGCTTATTATTGTTGCAAAGAAGTATACTTGATTAGGTTTCAAGTTAAAGTCTGCAGGCATCAACCCAGAAAGACTTTGAAAAATTTTGAGGTTGTAGCTTCTGGGCTGTGTTGAAGGAAACTGCTGAAATAATGGGGATAGATTTCTGCTAAATGGAAAAATTACGCACATATTTTCCTGCACAATGAATAAAAAACATTGTGAGAGGAGGTTCAGAAATTACAAACCTGTGTGTAGAACTAAATCTCTCATTTTAGTTTTAAGTTTTCCCATTGACTGTTTCTTCATGAAGTCATTTTGAACATCCTCCCACCATGTCCTGAAAACAAAAGCAAAAAGCAAAAGTAAAGAATATAAGTTGAATATATACAAATAAAAAAAGCCCCAGGAATCTTAATTACTCACCTTAGAGAGTTGTGAAGAATGATTTGCGGTAACATTCAGTATCTATTGCTAGTTAATACCACAGAGGAATGAAGTCATGTAATTTTTAGTCTGTTGTTCATTTCAGATCATTTAACTGGTACAGTGCTGGAAGCCCATATTTGGGCTTTATTCTGAAGTACCTGTACCGCAATTTAAAGGCTTCATATTCTGTGGATGTGCTTCAGATTATCTTCGATGTGATATTATTTTATCTGCAAGGATTTGCCTTGTTACAATTTATGGGAGAGTGCCTAATGGCACTCTCCCATAAATTGAAACAAGGCAAGATGCACAAAGAAATTTAAGGACCAAAAATAATTTAGCACTCTACCAGTTAAATGGTTGGATTTCCAGTATTTTCCCAGTAACATTGAAAAGAGCCATTTTTCTAGGGGTTTCCACACCCTGGAATTCTAATTCTCTGTTTTGTAGTATTTTTATTTTTCAGGGTAGGCACTTAACTTCAGCAGTGGCATCGTCAAATTTTTTGCATAAAAAATATTCAATGAGGTAAAATTATCTTCTTTTTTTTTTTAGTTTTATATAAAATCTCCCAAAATATCCCCAAAAACTCATTTTATAGAAAAAAAAAAATTAATTCAATGGACCACACAAATGGGTTCAACTGGCTGAAAAACATTTTTGGGACATAAAATCACTTGAAATCCTTCCCAAATTCTTGCTGGTAGGCCCCATTTGAATAAATGTTCATCTTATCCATGCACATAAACATCCGACATTTCACCACAATCAGCTACCATCAATATAGACTTACATTTAGAGGTTTTTACTTGTATTGGGGAAATATGTACTTGTTATAAGATGAAAAGTTATTTAAGTATCTATTGGAGTTTAATTACACTTTCAGAAACCAAGGTTACCTTGTGTTGGACAGTTTTACATGTGCAGGAAGCCAGAGTACCCAGAGAGAATTACTGATAGGCAGCCAGTAACTCCCCAATGTACAAACTCTGCAGAAGCTGGGTTATCATTGGTTGAAGGCAAGTGCACCATTAACGTGCAGTAAGCCTTCATACACAATAACACTGTGCCCCCATATGGGCAATCAAGATTAAGTGCCTTGCCCAAGGACACAAAACAGTTACCACAGATTGAGATCGAACCATGGACTTTTCAGTTTGAAGTCCAATGCCCTAACCACTGAGCCAATGGCAACCTTTCGATTTTGAAAATGAGACGTGTGTTGTACTCTGCCTACTGTTGACGGCTCGACTTTAGTCCCTGACATTGGGAAAATTTTGGAAAGAAAATCAATGCATAACATGATTACCTCAAATACCAGAAGCTCCCAGGAAGTAGAACCGTGTTTATATTAATTAAAGAACACATTCATGTTGATAATTAGCACAAAGTAGGTCTTTTCTGTGTATCGCAAATGCGTGACATGATTACCTCAAATACTGGAAGCTATCAGGAAATAGAATAATGTTTATATTAATTAGAGAACACATTAATGTTGATAATTAGCACAAAGTATGTCTTTTAGTGTGTCGCAAGAGGAGGATTACTGGAGGATTTCAAGCACATGATTCATCACAACATGGGAGGATTCTCTAAAACATGTGGCCTGCGCAAACAATAAATAACAACAGACCCCATGGGGCCCCGAGACACTCACCTGACCAAAGTTGTTTGAAGAATTTATTTAGTTTCTCTGGCTCGGTAATACAACAGATGAATGAAGTTATGTAATTATTTGTAACTCTGTTGTCCATACCAGATGATTTTTTCGTAGTATTGGGATGCTACCGCAGAAATAATACCCAGATTTCTAGTAATGCAAAACTAGGGAGTTCTCATATCAACCAAGGGACTTAACTTGAACAAACTTGAGCTTTGATGCAGTACACCAAATATCAATAGATTCTGAATGGTGGATCTGAAGAAGGAGATTTCTTTAAAGATTATTTGTCATATTATACTGAAGTTAAAATTTGGGTCTCATAGGAAGCCCAAATATGAATCCAGGAACTTAATTCGAACAAACTTGAAGCTGAGCCCTTCTAGGGTGTTGTATACCAAGTATGAAAACATTCTAAATGGTGCTTCTCAAAAAGATTTCAAAGAAGATTTATCTTTTGCACAAAGTTAAAATTAGGGCTCCCATAGGGAGCCCAAATATTAACCCAGGAAATTTATTTGAAAAAAACTTGAAATTGCCACTCCCAATTATGTTGTACTTCAATTATCAAAAGATTCTGATTGTATGTTAAGAAGATTTTTGAAGATTATTTCCCTTACTGGACTAAGTTAAAATTTGGGCTCCAATAGGGAGCCCAAATATTATCCAGAGACTTGATTTTAACAAACCTGAGTCTGACAGACTTAAAATTTGTACTCCCATAGAGAGCCCAATTATTAATCGTTGGAATTGATTTAAACAACCTTGATACTGACCCCTGTAAGGATTCTGTATACCATATATCAAAAGCTTCTGACCAGTGGTTTTGGAGAAGAATGGTTTTAAAGATTATTCCTCATATTTGACTGACAGGCAGCCCAAATATTAACCCATAAACTTGATTTGACAAACATAACTTTGTGAACGCCCTAAGAATGCTGTATACCAAATATAAAAAAAAATTCTGACTGGTAGGTCTGAAGAAGAATTTTAAAGATTATTCCTCATATTGCACTATGTTAAAATTTATTGCACTATGTTAAAATTTGGGACCCCAAAAGGGGCCTAAATATTAACTGAGGGACTTGCTTTGAACATACTTGAACCTGATCACTGTATGGATGCTGTATACCCAATATCAACAGATTATGAGTGAGAAGAGTCTTAAAGATTATTCCTCATATTGGACTAAGTTAAAATTTGGGATCTGATAGGGAGCCAATATTAACCCAGGGACTTGGTTTGAACAAACTTAGAACTGACCTCCCTAAGGATGTTGTATACCAAATATCAAAAGATTCTGATTGGTGGATCTGAAAAAGAAGATTTTTAAAGAATATTCCACATATTTCATTAGGTTAAGTTCAAGGGTCCCATAGAGAGCCTAATTATTAATCGATGAACTTGATTTGAACAAATTTGATACTGACCCCTGTAAGGATTCTATATACCTTATATTAAAAGATTCTGACAAGTGGTTCTGGATAAAAAGAGTTTTAAAGATTATTCCTCATATTGGACTAAATTAAAATTCAGGCATCAACAGGGAGCCCAAATATTAAACCAGGGACTTGGTTTAAGCACACTTAGATCTGACCTCCCTAAGGATGCAGAATACCAAATATCAAAATATTCTGACTGGTGGATTTGAAGAAGAAGATTTTTAAAGATTAGGTCCTATATTGCACTAAGTTCAAATTCGGGTTCCCATAATGAGCCCAATTATTAACCAATGGACTTGAGTTGAAGAAACTTGAATCCAATTCCTCTAAGGATTCTCTATACCACATATCAAAACATTTTGACTAGTGTTTCTGGAGAAGAAGAGTTCTGAAGATTTTTCCTCATATTGGTATCAGTTAAAATTCAGGCCAGGGAGCCAAATATTAACCCCAGGGACTTGGTGTAAAAAAAAAACTTGAATTTGATCACCTAGAGATATTGAATACCAAATATGAAAGCATTCTGACTGGTCGATCTGAAGAAGATTTTTAAACAAGTTTCCTGATATTGCACTAAGTTAAAATTCAGGTTCCCATAGGAAGCCCACATATTAACCCAAGGACTTGATTTGAACAAACTTGAATCTGCCCCCACCCCCCCCCCCCCCCCCCCCCCAAGATGTTGTATACCAATTATGAAAGCATTCTGAATTTTTAAAGATATTTCCTCATATTGCACTAAGTTAAACTTTGGTCTCCAATAGAGTGCCCAAATATAAATCCACGGGCCCAAGTTGAACACACATGAATCTGCCCACCCCCCCCCCCCCCCTCCTCTCCCTAGAGATGTTGTATAACAAATATGAAAGCATTCTGGGTGGTGAATCTGAACAAGAAGATTTTTAAAGAAATTTCCTCATATTGCACTAAGTTAAAATTTGGGCTCCAATAGAGAGCCCAAATATTAACTCAGGGACTCGATTTGAACAACTTTGAATCTGACCCCTACAGATGTTATGTACCAAACATCAAAAGATTCTAATTGATGATTCTGGAGAATATTAAAAAAAACACTTTTTTCCAAATATATGGGTACTATCAGAGTTATGCCCCTTGTGGTGCCCCGTGGGCATGGCAACTTTATTTGAACAAACTTGAATTGACATATGATAAGGAACATGAACATCAAATTTGGTTCAATTTGGCCCAGTGGTTTATGAGAAGTATATAATGTAAAGTTACCGCCGGACAGATGAACGGACGGATGGATAGGTGGGCAGAAAGTGATTAGTAAAGCTCCCTCTGAGCTTTGCTCAGGTGAGCTAAAAATCAATTCCAAACAATCAAAAGCAGAAACAAAAGTAGATCCAATTTCATCTGTGACCTTATGTTGAATTGTGTACAAATGGCAAGTGTTACCTTGCAATTTATTCTTTATGTTTTATTAATGAAAGTATCTTTATATTGCATTTTCAGCAAATAGTATGTGTGGAAATAGGTCAGACTGTGCCACATATTGTAACATTCAGCATTTAATATTTAATCTTTTCAAGAAGCATATTTTTGTTGCTCAGTTCAACCAACAGGTGCTATTCTTGACTCTCAAAAAACAAAAAATGCAGGGGCTATGGTGTACAAGAGCAATAGCGCACCTCATACACAGAACAAAACATGCATGTGAATGGGTTAATCGATATGGCATGAGTGCCAATGCTGAGGGATAAAACGAGAGGCTGTGATGACACGAGTGCCATATTGATTAACCCATTCACACGACTGTGTCGTTCTGCATTTATTACATGCCTTCACATCTATAAAAACAATTATTAGAAGGACACTCAGCAATTCATTTGACAACTATCAACAAAAACATATTTTATCACCAACCAAATTTGCGAGGGAAACCCATGTTACTATTTTGTCCCCCAAGTTGGAACTCAAGGGATGAACTATCAACAAAAAGAACACATTTTATCACTAACCAAATTTGTGAGAAGAGCCTGTGTTATTATTTCTCGCCCTTGTTCCAATTCAGCAGTTCCAATGTGTTCTATGACCCTACTGGCACAGAGAACACATTGAAACTCTGGGGACGATTTTCAGCTAACATTAGCAATTCAAATTGTAATTGCATTGCACTATTTGTAGAAAATTTGAGTGAAATATCGCTTCTATTTAAAAATAATCCATCAATGATTTCCGTTCCGCACATATGTGCGGAACAGATTTTCATTTTCCACATGGTTTAGTGTTGCTGTAGATGAGGAAATCATTGAACAGGTGTGAAATAAAAAATCAAAAGACACGCTCCCAGATAAAAAGCCGATATTGGAATTATTTGAATACCTTCTGAAGAATTAATAATTAAATTCCCTTATACCTGAACATAACAAGTCCATCTAGTCCAGTTCCAGGAAATTCACTCATTATCTCCATAGCTGTGATGGGACCAACACTTTGTATTCCTGGGGTGTAATCACTACCACATAATAAAGCTATGCAAATCATCTTCTCTCTATCCAAACCTGTAATAAGAATACTTGCATTGAAAAAGGCTCAGAGGTTTCTCCATTCCTGAAGGCAAAATCAAGTAATATTTTGGTCAATACAGTGGACATCTCTTAACCCTTTACCTAACATGAAAAACAGACGACACATGCAAAAAAAATTCTTGAATAACTAATTTTTTTCATTTTTTGTCTCAAAAACATAGGTTATGACCCCTCATTGGAACGAGCTCGACGAGCTCGTTCCAACAAGGGGTCATAACCTATGTTTTTGAGACAAAAAATAATGAAAATTAATTGGCGATTTTTTAGAATAGCGCTGGCCAGTTTTGGCCGTTACGTTAGGTAAAGGGTTAAAGAATAACCCTGCATACAGAATTAACTATCAAACACCAAACCATTTAGCATACCTTCAGTGAAAAAATTTGACAAGTTAATTGCACATAGATAGTGGAATAAACTCCCATTAATTGAAGAAAAAATCAAAATGTTGAGAAACTACCCCGACAATCTCTGAATTCCCCTTGTTTGTAGACCTATCTGTCCTTACTACATCTTTTTCGGGTGTTTAATATATTATATCTTATTATATCTCGATGAGCTCTGTCAAACAAGCTATAATAGATTAAATGCAAAGTTTATCACAATAAACAGCTGCGCCATGAGTGCATGATACACCCGTTATTAATTACAAGAGGGAAGTTCACAAATATGAGTATACATGTGTACTTGTCAGGTTTTTTTTTTGTATTTTTGTACAATAATCATAACCAACAACATACTGTGTTCATTAATTTAGAAATAAATTATTTGAATTTCATGTATACATCTTATGTCTATAGAGATCATAACTTCAAGAAAAAATTGTCTGACATGTGGAAAGTTAAAAAATTTATAGTAATTTATATATTTTTTATACTTACCAATGACCCAGACATAGCTGGTGCTAACTCTTAAAATATAGGGCCAAACACAAATTTTGCCCCCCAATCCCCAAAATTTGCATCTAAAACCAAAGAAAACATGTCCTGAATGGCCCTCCACACTTCACCTCTACTGCACATGCGCAGTGTCAAGGACGTTCCGAAATTGGCGCCATTAATCATTCTAATAACCAGTGCCTGGTAAGCGCTATGTACTCAGCGGGGAGGCAAGAGTTCCCAACTCCTGGGAGGGCCATCCCCGTCTGGGTCATTGGTAAGTATAAAAAATATAGAAATTACTATAAATTTTTTAACATTTTTATACTGTACCAATGACCCAGACATAGCTGAATAGTAAAAAGGCTGGAGGGCCAAGGACATAGAGCAAGGAATACGCTCAATAATATAAAATAGAGTCATCCCCTCTAGGGAAAAAGAAGTAATAGGCCTTACATGTATCTTTCTTATTTATGATAAATTAGAAAGATACAACACCTTCCAAAATTGAGCATCATACATCCATGTACTCTATTAATATCCAATATAATCCTTATACTAATAATTTTTAAAGTAAGCCAATAAATAAAGTAAGTTTAGAGAATAGAGACTCTTATACTCCTTAAAAGTGTCTGAGGATTGCATAATCATGTCCATTGACACATGCAATATTCAAAAGCTATACTTTAAAAACTAAGACTTGAATGAATTTTTAAAACATAAACTTCTCACTAAACAACCATCCCAATAACAGCTCAGAATTACTAACTCCGGAGGAGGTATCCCCTTGTTTTCATAGTAAAACAGGTGACCCAAGGGAACACCCTCCCCCCCCTCCTTTTTCTTGCCCTGGGTCAAATAGCCCAGAGCGAAGAGGGCAGCAGAACGGAGTCACTGCCGAAACAGACAGCCTACCTAGCTATAGTAGCAACTGTTAAGTGAATGACATTCTGAGCAGTAGATAATAGACCTAACAATAGAGGCCTCCAGAAATGGACTCGATATTTCTGAGATAAAAATTCATGAATGTGGATGGCTGAGCGCAATGAGCAGCCTTCAAAAATCTATAATAGCGACACTATTAATGTAAGCCCAAGATGTAGAAGAACTCTTACTTCATGAGCCGAAATCTTAAGCACAACTGCTGAGTCAATGATATACCATAAGCAGTACCGATAGTTAATAGAATCCATTAGCAATAGAATGGAGCGTAACGTCCTTCTATTAGGCATCAAAGACAGAAGAAGCTTACGCCCGTAGAAATAAACAGATATCTGTTTATAAATACATAAACTCTAACCGGAGAGAGTAAAGGCCTATGCCCGTACGAAGACGGAAGGACCTTAATAACAATAGGTTCTGGATATTAGGAGCCTAACTCTTATGCAAAAATCCAACCTAAATAGTAAAGGAAGTAGTGATTCCGAAACTACGAAAGTGAAAATCATCCATCGATAGTGCATGAAACTCACTGACTCTTCAGTAAAAGAGAAACCAACAGAATTACTGTCTAAAAGGTCAGAATTTGAAAACTACTGTTTCCAGAGGCTCAAATGATTACTTAGCTAAATAAGAACCGAAGTTAAATTCCATATAGGAATTTAATCTAAAGATTCTAAGTCTATTTATCAAAAAGTTACTAACTGACTTAGATAAAGAGACATAAGACTCAATTGTAAACTATCCTAGAGTGCATAGGTATGAGGTAACATAAACCTATAACCTTAATAATAACAGGCTGCAGTAGATCTTGTCAAACAAGTATACTAAAAAGTTGCAATGAGTAGTATGGAGGGATCAACAATATGAACATAATGATCCCTACACCAACAACGGAAGAGCCTCCACTTTAGCCGCATAGAATAGCGAAGAAGAGGATCTCCTATAGTAAGAAATCGCGTCCAAAGCTCGTCCAGCACAATGCTTACAATGCAATATGGACCACACAACGGAATACGTGAAGGTTGCGACCTTGCGGGTTGTGATAAAGATGACACGATTTACCCAGCGAAAAAAGATCCTCTCATTGAGGAAGATTTCACGTTAAGTCCCACAGTAGACAACAGAGTAAATTACCCATGGTCTCTGTGAAGATAGAGATGCTATCAACAGAAATGTATTGTGGTTGTTTATCTTAGCAATACCTGCTGAAACAACAGCGCCGGAGGATACGCGTATCCTATCATTCCGTCCTATAGATCAATAGAGCGTTAACAACATTAGCTCAGAGATCCGGACAAGCCAAGACATACGTCTGCAATTGATTAGCAAGCTGTGTCGTAAATAAATCATCATTGGGCGCTCCCATAGATAGTAAATCTGATTGAATACTTGTTTGTTGAGAGTCCATTCTGACAGCAACAAGCGACCCCTAAGTGAACGGGAGTCCGGTAAAACAATCAGACGACCCGGAATATGACGGACCGAAACAGAACTTGGTGTACTATAACCAACAGATGGATTCTTTCCATTAAATTGAATAACGGAAACGAATGAGTGCCTCCCTGGTTCCGGAGATACGCCACTACTGTCGAATTAACGGACAGGATTTGGGCATGTGTTTCTGAATAATGTTCATGCAATGACATAAAGCAAGCCTAAAAAACATTATTCCGCGGAAGATAATTGGTTGCTAAGAGACTGCGGAACCCAAAGACTCTGGCACTTCGAATCCGTTGGGATCAATATTATATCCCAATCTGTTTGACTGGCAACCGTCATAATTGCAACACTCGGGTCCGGCAACTGCAGTGGCACTCTCTGAGTCAACCACCGAATGTTTGCCCCAGTCTGAATCTCTTGTAACACTAGATAGACAAGAGAACGTGTAAATCGAGCAATTCATGGATTGCTGAAAAGTTGCCGTCAAAGAGAAGCTTCTCCGAGAACGAAGCGACTCTGAGAGAGTTCTTAACCTTACTATCCACGCGCGTGGATGTAGCTAGGGCTGCGTCACGTCTGACCAACTCCAATCAGCCACTGAAGGGCGGAGTTATACGTGAACAAACTACTGCCCTCAAAAGAAATCACATCGAGAATAATATCCCGTAAATCTTTTCTTGAAGATGTAATGATAACGCCTCAGTAAGGTGGATTACGTATGATAAAGCGTCTAAGTTAAGTCTACTAGACATCATTGTCGTTTCCAACATTGAGGTTGGAAAAGACATAGACGGCGAAAAAGAATATTTCCAGTCTTTAACCACACCGTCTAGACGCATATGAACTCTCGGTATGCCCTGCTCTGCCAAAATAAACTATTCGTATAAATGATAAAACGGCAGAAATGAGCAACGCGGACAAGAAACTAAACTATCATGCTTGGTAGCAGGCTTGTATGCATATATAGCGTCGAAAAATAAAACACATGTTGTAATGAAATTATTGGACTGCGTCAGTAAGTCAGGGACAATGTCCCTGAACCGATCCAAAATTCCGAGTCCAATGACGCTATAAGTCTCTTATCCAACATCGCAGCAATGTAGTCCGAAATAACAATCACTGGAAGATAATGCCAGAAGATATGAATGGCAGCTTCCGATACTACGAAAGGGAAAACTCGAAATCTTACGAATCCCTTTCGCCATCCTGTCGAACCCTATAAAGCGTTCGGTCGTCCGTACCTGATGCAACCGCGGACCGCAATGCATTGCCGCTGGAAGCTCCGTGATCGTTACCCCGTGCATACTACCAATATGCGAGCGAACGGAGTGTATAGGCCTCGTGTCCCTTGGCTACCGGATGGCGTGACCTATTCGCCGTGGAATCACTGAATGACGAAACTGATCGGATACTCGAGGTCACGTAGCCAATGTGCGGTCGTGTGCCCTGCTGTGAGGATGAGGAAGCATTATGGACAGTCTCTCGGACTGTCAATATAACGGAGCGTCCCGACCGACAGACATATGCTCCGAATGTAAAATATCTGAACCACAACATGCGGCCCCCTATGTTGTTGGACGAGAGAGGGACCTCTCTCGCTCACAGCCCGGACGGACCTGGACAAGCCAGGAACCGGACTAACAGGCTTCCTCCGATCTGTCCTCAATCTGCCGTCACTGGGTGAGTACTAAAGTAATTAAAGTGCTCGCATCACCCAAATCTCCTTCCTAGACCGCAACGGACGAACCCGGCAGCCGAACCATTCGATGAATGCACGCTACACCGGGTGAGCTATCGAATGTCACTCCGTCGATCCTACAAGGGATCTCTTAGGCGATAGACATATTCCATGAGCACTTATTGCCACTAGCTCTTCATTAACTATGACGACAGAGGCACACTTTTGAAAGACATCTCCGTAACTTTGCGAACAAGAAACCAGAAATGCTTGGTTATAGCAAGCATATAATAATAATATATATAGCGTCGTTCAATAATTCGAAAGTTTGTGTGACATTATTGGACTATGTCGGAACTGAGGGACGATGTCCCTGAACCAAACCAAAAATTTCTAAGTCCACCGACGCTATCAGTTTCTTATCCGGCATCGCAGCATTCTGGTCCGACGAAAGAAGCTGTAGAAGACCAAGTCAGATGACATACACAACAGCATATGTTGTTCCGAAAGGGAAAGCTCGAAATCCTCCAAATCCCTTTCGGTATCCCGTCGGACCGGATGAAATTTTCGGACGTCCGTACCCGCTTCCGCGGAGCGTCCCGACCCAGCATCGTCGGATAAAAAATATGCGACAGATTCAGTTGATGCTGGGATGCTGCGATAAACTGTGCTATTTAGGAAAGCACGTCCGTTCTCGAGGCCTGTGCAGTAGCGGTCTTACGATGCATTGCCGCCGGAAGCTCCGTGTACGTTGACTCCCGCACACTTCCTATGCGAACGTCCGGAGTCTGCAGGCCTCGTGTCCCTGGCTACCGGATGGTGTGACCTGGTCGCCGATGATTCTCTGACTGGCGAAGCTGACTGGATATCCGACTGGATATCCGAGGTCACGTAGCCAAGAGCGGTCGTGTGCACTACCATGAGAATGAGGAAACCTTATTGACAGTCTACTCCGGACTGACTATATGTCGGAGCGTCCCGAGTGACGGACGTATGCTCCGAATGCGAAACATTTTGTACCACAACATCTGGGGCCAGATGTTGTTGTACGAGAGAGGGGCCTCTCTCGCTCGCCGTCCGGA
This sequence comes from Pictodentalium vernedei, assembly GCA_031216915.1. NCBI lineage: Eukaryota > Metazoa > Mollusca > Scaphopoda > Dentaliida > Dentaliidae > Pictodentalium > Pictodentalium vernedei. The sequence continues at coordinate 161,853,721 of CM062288.1, read as the reverse complement.
TGGACCAGAACGAGCTATGAACCGGACTAAAAGGCTTCCTCCGTTCTCCCTCTGATCCGCCGTCACTGGGTGTGCATTTGGTTGATTTATAGTGCTCGCATCACCCCAAAATTCCTTCTAGACTGCAACGGACGAACCCGGCTGCCGAACCATTCGGTGAATGGACGCTACACCGGGCGAGCTAGCGGACATCAAAGGCCGTTGAACCTACTAGGGTCCTCTTAGGCAATTGGCGTATTTACATGAGCACTTTTCCGCTAGCCCTTCATTAATTGTGACGACGGAGGCATACTGTTGGAAGACATCACAGATACATCACCCTAATCTTGATCGTCTGAAATAGAAATTGATAAAGTAGAGTGACCCTGCGGGGAAAGGACCAGAGTGTCCAATTCCCCACTAACATACCGTGACATACGCTTCCCATATTGTCATCGAAATCATACGATACAGAACAGGAGTTAATGCGAGTACACTGACCACATATAGAATGATTATAAAAGTCAGAGGAAGACTTCCTCTTATTACAATTGATCAATATCCTTTCAATGTGAAAAGAAAACAAGTCCTGGTACTCGCACTAACCCCTGGCAATCAAGATACATAATAATAATATGATCCATTAATATAGAAAAAATAATTGAAATCAAAATATTTTGAAAAAATATTTTTTCAGAACAGCCCAAGTTTCTGAAAAGTAACGTTGAGCCCCAATGGATCCCAAGCCTAAGTGTGGACAAAAATTTTAAAAATATTTTAAACAATTTATTCAACACTTACGAACAATAATAATGTATCTAGTTATGATTAAAATGACATCAAGATATTATTTTCCAGAAATCCCCCCCCCCTCACACAGAGGGCTGTTGTAAATGTAAACAATGAATGTAAAAACACTAAAATAAGACTCCAGGCACCCAGGCCCGAAATCAGTTACCAAAAATACACTATCTGATGCAAAACAGAGACTTCCAGGGAAGAAACTGCAGAACATCAGATGGTAGATGCAGAACACAACGCCTAACCACCCGTAGGTGAAGACGTAAACATGGGGAAAAGAACAGAATTCATTCTGTTATTCAGCTAAAACTCCCAAGAAAATTTAGTAATAATAATTACAAAAACTATGCCAAAAGCATGGGAGAATAGCAAGGGGGGACTTAAAGGACAGGGAGAGAGGAAAACACTGAAAAATCAGTGTAACTAAATAATCAGAATGACAACAAAATGGCTGCTGCCTCGAAAATAGGTAACTTAACATAATTTCATTAAAAAATTTTAAGTTACAGCCCTGATAATATTCTGTCACACATTTTTCCTCTCCTCCTTCTCTATCCTCCTTAGAATCACCATTTCACTAATATTTATGTGTCTGGCATCATTTAAACTGAAATTTACAAGCACAAAGATCAGTCAGATGTTAACTGATGAAGGGCCAAACTTAGAATGATTAATGGCGCCAATTTCGGAACGTCCTTGCCACTGCGCATGCGCAGTAGAGGTGAAGTGTGGAGGGCCATTCAGGACATGTTTTCTTTGGTTTTAGATGCAAATTTTGGGGATTGGGGGGCAAAATTTGTGTTTGGCCCTATATTTTAAGAGTTAGCACCAGCTATGTCTGGGTCATTGGTAGTGTTGAAACGATTAGTGATTTTCAGGAATCGACTAGTCGCCAGCAGTAATCGATTACTAATCGACTAGTCGAAGCCCCCATGTTATTGTTATCAAACACGTGTACCACCGTTCTTCCCTGGTTAAAACTAACAGTAATACTTGCAATGAAACAATGGCAAGTGAAGCTTTCAAAGTATTCAAAATCTATTTCAGTTTCGAGAGAGAATTAATGTTGGTAGCTTCTGTTTAAAATCATTTTTTCTCAATATAGTCACTGATATTTTAATAAAATAAATCATTATTCAGGGTTTTTTTTATATTATTCGTTCCATCCCACTGAATGTTAACAACAGGAAGTGCTCTTTACGCATGCGTGATGTACATCCCCTGTCGAAAATTAAGCACAGTTAACGCCCACAGCAGTCATCAGCCTGTCAACAATTGTACACCGAACACTCCCACACAACTTCTCGTAGTATGACTTAACCTCTTATCTGTCCATAATTATGCATACATCGAACACGCCTACTAATTTCCATATTGTCTGCTTTGAACATCATCACCTGACCTGATTGGGTTTCCTCTTAACTCAGTTGCAGTTCGAGGAAAAGCTAGTTTCACTTTCAATTTCCCGGAAACTCGCAGATTTCCAGGAATTTGTCCGCATGTATTTACAAAATGAAAATAAAAAGCACATGGATTTTGTAATTGGTTCTTTGGTGATAACAATTTGTTCCAAATACGAACTGGTATGTGTTCTTCCATAATTTCTCTTTGATGTTTCTGTAAGACATTTCGAACTTACCAGTACCTGGTGAACAAATTGATGTCCGTAGGTGGCCTAATTTCATGTCAACTTTGGGTCCTAATTTTCCTGCAGGCTGCTCCATCGAGAATAAGCTCACCCATATATTTTTCCCTGTTTACTTCACGCACCCCTGGTCTTATTCAATCTCTGGTCAGTTGGCCAACTAGGGTTGTTATTCATGCAGTCGGAAACATCAAACACATTATTTCCGTGGGTTGTTTTTTGATTTCGGGAGTTTACTTGTGACGTTCGCAACAATGTTGGGTGAATTTAAGGGGACGGTGTATGGTTGGGGCAGATGTTCCGACTAATCGACTAGCAGATTTAGGGATCGACTAATTTAATAATCGCGTCGACATCGATTAGTCGGCTAATCGTTTCAACACTAGTCATTGGTACAGTATAAAAATATTGCCTATATTTTGACGAATAAGTCCCATAACTCTGGAATGTCAAATCGGACAGCGACACAAATCGACAGGGAGCTTCCTTCCATCAATATATATTTTCCACCCAAAAATTACAAAAATTGCTCGAAGCGTTTTCGAGTTATTGTACGACGTGTGGACGGACGAATGGACAGATGGAAGGACGGACATCGGTATACCATAATACGACCATTTTTTCAAAACGGGCATATAAAAATACCGAAAAGTGACCAAATGCTTGTTTATTGTATACTTATGTTAACTGAATATTTCTGATTGACAAAGGGGCTATTCAATTAACAGAATTCCACTGTACTCACATTGAAAAAAGCTCAGGTTTCTCTTTTCCCAAAGGCAATTCACTTAATATTTTAGCTGATACTTTACAGTTTATGGTAAAGCCATATACATTAGTGGTTTCATCCAAAACACATATCAAATCAAATAAACACCCAAAATAAACCAGAGGCTCAAGTGAGCCTAAAATGCCCACCTGACTCAAATTGTCAAAAGAGATGAGTGTGTCAGTAAAGTGATGGACAGCAAGAGCAAATTTTTGATTTGCCATGACACAACCAAAGGCAAATTTTTGGGCAATTCATTTCTGCTGGTTCTTGGAAAGCTTCCTGGACAAAAATAAAGCTCTCTTCTGTGAAGTCTTAAAAAGTGTTCATACAGAATTTTTGTTTGTTTTTAACTCCTATGGTTTTTTCTACCGTTCCTCCCCCCCCCCCCCCCCCCTCCCCCCGAAAACCCTTCTAAAAAACTGAGCATAAATCAAGTACTTATGAATCAGTTATACTACATGACAAATTTGGTTCGAATCAGCCCATTGGTTCAGGAATTAAAATATCTGAAAACAAAATAGAAGGTACACATCTCCACTGTAGGTAAAAGAATGTTTGAAGGTTTCATTGAAATCCATTCATTTTGTACTGAAATTAGGTCCAATCATTATTTGTACACAACTTCTATATGGCTGTATTTATGAACCAATCTTTACGAAACTTCGTGGGTACCTTTGTTATCACTGTGGGACGAGAACAAGTGTTTTTGGGTGTGGTCCAAAATTCAAGATGGCCACCAGCAGCCTTTTTGTACCAACATTAGTGCAATCAGTTGTTTGTACAGAACTTCTGTATGAAAGTTCTGATTTGAATCAATTTTCGTAGGAATGTTTAGTAACATGGAATACATCACATATAATACAGATTTTTTTCTCGTGCAGAAATTATGCAAATTAAATGAACTTTGATTTATTCAGTGCTACTTATACACAGTAAGTGCACATGTCAATACGGATCGGGCTAGAGTCTGTAGTTATGAACTGATCTTCACAAAACTTCTTGGGGTACCTTTGTTATCACCTTGTGACAGGAATGAGTGTTTTGGGGTGCCTTTGTTATCACTGTTCTATGAGAACAAATATTTTTGGGTTCAGTCAGACCCACTCTGGGACTCAAAGATTTCTTATTTCTTCAGAAGTTCTGTACAAAAAACTGATTGCACTAATTTTGGTACAAAATGGCCACTGGCAGCCATCTTGTAATTTTGGTACAAAATGGCCACTGGCAGCCATCTTGAATTTCGGAGCGCACCCAAAAACACTTGTTCTTGTCCCATGGTGATAACAAAGGTACCCAAGAAGTTTCGTAAAGATCGGTTAATAAATATGGCATCTAGCCGAGCCGTATTGGCATTTGCAGTTACACTGCTTAAAGTAACATTAAAAAGATCAAAGTTAGTCTAATTGGCATAATTTATGCACGAGAAAAAAACCCGTATTATATGTGATGTATCCATTGGTACTAAACATACACACAAAAAATTATTAAAATCAGCGCTTTCATATGGAAGTTCTGCGCAAAAATCTGATTGCACCTAATTTTGTTCAAAATGGCTGCCAGCGGCCATCTTGAATTTCAGACCGGACCCCAAACACTCGTTCTCGTTCCATGGTGATAACAAAGGCACCCAAGAAGTTTCGTAAAGATTGGTTCATAAATACGGCCTCTAGCCCGAGCTGTATTGGCATTTGCAGTTACTGTGCTGAAAGTAACACTAAATAAATCAAAGTTAGTCTACTTTGCATAATTTACGCATAAGAGAAAAACCTGTATTATATGTGATGTATCCCATGGTACTAAACATTCATACAAAAATTTATTCAAATCAGAGCTTTCATATGGAAGTTCTGCGCAAAAATCAGACTGCACCTAATTTTGTACAAAATGGCTGCCAGCGGCCGGGTTGAATTGTGGACCGGATCCAAAAACACTCGTTCTTGTCTCACGGTGGTAACAAAGGTACCCAAGTAAAGATCGGTTCATAAATACGGCCTCTAGCCCGAGTCGTGTGTACGTCGCAACAGACAGATGGCCAGACGGATGATAGGCCATGACAATACCTTAAATTTGGCTTTGCCAAAGTTGAGCTAAAAATGAAAATATCTGAAAACAAAACAGGAGGTGCACATCTTCAATATATGTAAAAGAATGTCTGAAAGTTTCAATGAAATCTGTTCAATGGTTTAAGAGGATTGCGGATAGCAGATCTGTACAGAATGACAATTGAATTTGACAAAGTTCATTTTTCAATATGGGAAACAGTGAAAATGAAAATATCTGAAAAGAAAATAGGAGGTGCACATCTTCAATGTATGTAAAAGAACGTCTGAGAGTTTCAATGAAATCCGTTCACTGGTTTAGGAGGAGTTGCGGATAGCAGATGTGTACCCCCCTAAAGCATAATGGATGGATGGACACACAGACGGATGAACAGACAGACAGATGGACAGAATGTATGGACGTACAGACGGACCAAGTGAACACTATATATATACCTCCCACTTTTCAAGTGGGTGGTATAAAAAGTGAATCTTCATCACTAAAGTAAGTTCCATACCAGAAATTTAAGCATTATTGCGAATGGTATAAGAGGAGATGATTTTTAAATTATTTTAGCCTTATGGAGCATTAACCCAACCTCAAAAGGCATAGTAACTTTTGGGGAGAAAAATAAGAAGAGTAAACTCTACCACAATGCTTTGTACCAAATTAGTTTAGACTTGACCCAAAGATTCTAAAGAATATTACTTAGTTGATGAAACACAAGAAAAATAATAGCTCAGAATTTTCCCATTAAAATAGGCATCCCCATACGGCACTCCATGACAAAATCGATAGCAATTTTGTTGGTCCATCTGATTCTACTGATCCAAAGGAAGCTTCATACTTAAAAACAATATTCTGGTCCAGGCAGTTTTTTGAAATATGGGTATTTGGATTTTTTGTACTTCTGGGGTTCCCATGTGGCAGCAAAACAAAATTTTGGGGCATAAATCAATTAGTTATGACCCACTTATACTACATGCCAAATTTGGTTCAAATCAGCCCATTGGTTCATGAAACATAAATTCTGGGTGGAGCCGAAAGTTAAAAAATTTATAGTAATTTATATATTTTTTATACTTACCAATGACCCAGACTTAGCTGGTGCTAACTCCTTAAATTATAGGGCCAAACACAAATTTTGCCCCCCAATCCCCCAAATTTGCATCAAGAAACGAAATTTCAATGTCCTATGTGGTCCTCCATACGTTATATCCACTGCGTATGCGCAGTGTCAAGGAGGTCTCGAAATTGGCTCCAAAAGTCATTCTTACAACCAGGGCCTGGTAAGCGTTATGTAATCAGCGGGGAGGTATGAGTTCCCAACTCATGGGAGGGCCATCCCCGTCTGGGTCATTGGTAAGTATAAAAAATATATAAATTACTATAAGTTTTTTAACATTTTTATACTGTACCAATGACCCAGACTTAGCTGAATAGAAAAAAGGCTGGAGGGCCTAGGACATAAAGGAAATTCCAATAGACTCAATTACATGAAAACAGAATTATCCCCTCAAGGAGAAGAGGAGAACAGGTTTTTTACATGTATCTTTCTTGTTTGCATCAAAAAAGGAGGAAACAATACCATTCCATAATTGAGCACAATAATTATCAATGATCTCTATTAACATCCAGTATAATCCCATATACTAATCTTATTAAAGGAAAGCCAATAATTAAAGATAGTCCAGATAATGAGACTCTTTATACTCATTAAAGACTTCCGAGGCTTGTATATTAGCGTTCATATGATCCGTAACATATACAAATGTTTCACACTGAGCTACACTTTAAAAATATTATATGAATTAGCTTTACACTTTAAAACCATCCCGGCACCGACTCGGAATTACTGACTCCAGAGGAGGTATTCCTTTGCTTTCCACTATAAAACACCATCCCAGCCACCCTTTCCCTTGCCCTGGGTCAAATACCCCAGAGAGAAGAGGGTAGCAGGACAGATACGCTGCCAGAACAGATACTTCATGCGCCGAACTCTTAAGCACAGACTGCTGAGTTGAAGATAATTTTTCATAAGCAGTACGGATAGTTAATTGAATCCACCTTGCAATAGAATGTTCCTACTATTAGGCAGCAGAGACAGAAAGAAACGTTTACGTCCCTTTCTGATAAACTCAGATCTACATTTGTAAAAACGTATAGCTCTAACAGGACAGATTAAAGACCTATGCCCGACTGAAGACGGAAGAGCCTTAATAACAATAGGTTCCGGATACTTATAGGAGCCTGATTCTAGCCAAAAATCCAACATTGGTAGTCAAGGTAATAGTATTACCTACACTACGATAGTGAGAATCATCAACAGATAGTGTCTGAAGCTCACTGACACTTCTAGCCCAAGAGAAGGCTAAGAGAAAGCTGTCTTAAACATAAGAATTTGAAGTCCACTGTATCAAGAGGCTCAAATGGTGCTTCTTTAAGCTTAAGAAGAACCCAAGCTAAATTTCACTTAGGAATTAATCTAAGGGTTCTAAGTCTATTTATCGAAAAGTTTTCCGTAACTTAGATAAAGAGACATTAGATCCAATCTGTAAACTATCATGATGTGCATAGGTATCAACAGAATGATCCCTACCTCACCGTGAGAAAACCTTCCACTTAGCAGCATAATTTAGTGAAGAGGAGGTCCTCCTACAGTTAGAAATTGCGTCCACTGCTCGTCGTGTAAATTATTTGCCGTGTAAGAAGGACCACACAACAAAAATACGTGAAGGTTGAGACCTTGCGGGTTGTGATGCAGTGTGCGCGATTTCCCCTGCGAAAGAAGATCCTCTCGTGGAGGAAGCTTCCGCGGCATGTCCCACAGCAGACACCTGAGTAGATTTATCCATGGTCTCTGGGGTGACAGAGATGCTACCAACAGAATTAGCAGTGAGATTGCTTCATCTTGAGCAATATCTGCTGAATCAATGGCGCTGGAGGATACGCGTATCCTATTATTCCGTCCCAAGAGATCAAGAGAGCGTCTACTGCAAACGCTCGAGAATCTGGACATGGCGACACATACGTCTGCAACTGATAATTGAGATGCGTCGCAAATAAGTCTACCATTGGACGATCCCATTGGTAGCAAATCTGATTGAAAACTCGTTGTTGAGAGTCCATTCTGACGACAACATACGACCTATCCGAGAAAGGGAGTCCGCTAGAACGTTCAGACGACCCGGAATATGACTGACCGATAGAAGAACTTGATGCTCTAGGACAAACAGAAGGATCCTTTCCATTAAATTGAATAACGGAATGGAATGAGTGCCTCCCTGGTTCCAAATATACGCTACTACTGTCGAATTGTCGGACAGAATTTGAACAAGCGAATTCTGAAGAATGTTCATTCATTGACGTAGCGCAAGCCATATTGACAACATTTCTTGATGTTTATGTACTTGTCAGGAACTGCGGATCCTGAAGACCCTGGCACCCTGAAACTGTTGGGCTCAGAGTTGCGCCCCAACCTGTTTGACTCGCATCCGTCATTATCGTTAAACTCGGATCCGGCAGTTGCAGTGGTACTCCTTGAGTTAACCACTGAATATCTACCCAAGTATGAATCTCTTGTTCACTTGATTTGACAAGACAATGTTCGATTCGATCGAATGAGTCATCACACTCCAGTCTGAGATAAAATATCTGTGGAGTGGACGAGTGGGTATCCGCTCCATAGGAATAATATTCGCAGTGGGTCCGCACAAACCTGTCAGTCTCATGAATTCTCTCACTGTTACTACATCTGAGTGAAGGCAAAAGCGAGCGTAACAACTGACTAATATCGCTCTGGTTAACGGCAGACGAATGAGATTGTTGTGCGTCTCTAAGCTCATTCCCACCTGGGTGAATGAATAGGACGGCACTAGATCCGACTTCTTTTCGTTTACTAAAAAAACGAGACGTTGGAGCAATTGAAGCAGGCTCTGAACATCGTTCTGAAGCGTTAACTTGCTGCCGTAACCCTGAAGAATGCCGTCCAAGTTCTTCTTGGTAAGGTGATCTGCGTGAGATAATGTGTCTAAATTCTATTGGACGATATTGTCGTCTCCAGTATACTGGAGTAAATAGACATGGATGCCGGCAATGACAATTCCAGGTCTTCAGCCTAGTCGTCCAAACGCAGAAGAACTCTCGGCACGCCTAGTCCTGCCATTTCAAAATTATGTCTTGCATTGATGAAAGGCAGCTGAATAGCGCTAGGCGATAAGAAACCTAATTTGCCAGTCTTTGAGGCTAGCTTGAATATAGCGTCATTCGAAAGTTCAAATGTCCATGACATTTCTGGACTGGGTCAGAAACTCAGGGACAGTGTCCCTAATTCGGCCGAAAAAGTCTGTGTCCAGTGATGCTTTCAGTTTCTTATCAGGTAACGCAGCATTTTTGTCCAGAGAAACAACTTCTAAAAGGTGATGCCGGATGAAATCTACGGCCACCTTAAGTTGTTCAGCTGTGCTGATTCCTTTTTACCATCCGCCTGGACCACATAATAATTTCGGTCGTCCCTTACTGACTCTGCAGGGGAACGAGCCGACCCAGCTTGCTCAGATAGTTCTTTACTGAAAAAGTTTCTGATAGCTGCTGGGATGAATTGAGCTATCTGATAGCAAGTCCGTCGCGGAGGCCTGTGGAGCTGCGGTCTTACGTAATTAGCCGCTGGAAGCTCCAGGGACGTTAATTCCTGCATTTATATAATATGCTAGCGTCCCAACTGGAAAGGCCTCGTGTCCTTGGCTAGCAGATGGCATGACCTGGTCGACGTGGAACCATCACCTCCTGGTCCTGCGTGGATTGCGGAAGGAGAAAACACATCCTCCACGACCCGCACCTCACGCAGTCGACCTAGGGGCGTCTGACCCGATATCTCAGGCCAGCATTACGACCCCTATGTGAGTCACTACTCTGACGGTCTCCGGAGTAAGACGTAGAGGCTTTGATCCTCTATTGGAACTTCCTTTGGACGTATTCGCCCTCGAAGAACCTGCCTTACTCCTCCCTGCTGAGTCCGACTTTTTCAAAGCAGAATAATGCAGAGAATCTGGAGCTTTCTTAGTAATCTAATATAGATTGTAGAAAGCTTAACGTCGAACAGAAGCTCTCCTGAGACCGACGTGACTGGAAGAGAGTTTTTTTCACCTTACTATCCACTCTTGTGCATGCAGCCAGGGCAGCATCACATCTGACGAACTCCATATTGTCACTGAAAGGGCGGAGTTATACGTAGAATATGCTATAGCCCTCGAAAGAACTCTTAAGGAAGACTGAAGATCCTGGAATTCTTTCACTTCGAGACGTAGTGATAACGCTCTGGTAAGGTGATCTACGTGAGATAATGCGTCTAAATTGTCGTCTCCAGTATACTGGAGTAAATAGACATGGACGCCGGCAATGACCGTTCCAGGTCTTCAGCCCAGTCATCCAAATGCAGAGGAACTCTCGGCGCGCCTTGTCCTGCTGTTTATAATTTATGTCTAGCATTGATGAAAGGCAGCTGTATAGCGCTTAGGCGATAAGAAACCGGATTTGCCAGTCTTAGAGGCTAGCTTGAATATAGCGTCATTCAAAAGTTCAAATGTCCATGACATTTTTGGACTGGGTCGGAAACTCAGGGACGGTGTCCCTAATCCGGCCAAAAAAGTCTGTGTCCACTGATGCTTACAGTTTCTTATCAGGTAACGCAGCATTTTTGTCCAGAGAAACAACTTCTAAAAGGTGATGCTGGATGAAATCTACAGCACCTTCAGTTGTTCGGACAGGGAAAATTTCAGCAGTGCTGATTCCCTTTTACCATCTTCTGGACCACATAATAATCTTGGTTGTCCCTACTGACTCTGCAGGGGAGCGAACCGACCCAGCTTGCTCAGATAGTTCTTTATTGAAGAAGTTTCTGATAGCTGCTGGGATGCTGCGATGAATTGAGCTATCTGCAATAGCAAGTCCATCACAGAGGCCTGTGGAGCCGCAGTCTTACGTAATTAGCCACTGGAAGCTCCAGGGACGTTCATTCCTGCATTTATATAATATGCGAACATCCCAACTGGAAAGGTCTCATGTCCTTGGCTAGCGGATGGCGTGACCTGGTCGACATGGACTCCCTGGTCGACGAAGCAGGCTGGATATCTGTGGTTACATAGCCAAGGTGCGGTCGTGTGTGCTGACGTGAGGATGAGGAAGCCAATAGACCAGCCGCGTCGGACGGAGCATCCAGAGCAGGAGGAGTGGACGTATGCTCCGACTAACGAACGAACATACAACAACATCGCAGCCCAGATGTTGTTGTAAGAGAGAGGGGGCCTCTCTCGCTCGCGGTCCGGATAGATCTGGATGAGCTAACTACCGGACTGACAGGCTTCCTCCGTACAATCCTCGGATCCGTCGTCGTTGGGTGTGCACGTTCAATGTTTATAGTGATTGCATCATCCAAACTCCTTTCCTGGACCGCAACGGACAAACCCGGCTGCCGAGCCATTCCATGAATGGTCGCTACACCGGGCGAGCTAGCGGACGACAACGCCATCGATCCTACTTGGGATCTCTTAGGCAATTGTCTTATTTCCATGAGCGCTTAGCCGCTAGCTCTTCGTTAAACTGCAATGACGGAGGCACACTTCTTGAAGACATCACAGAAACATCATCCTGTTCTTGTTCCTCTGAAAAAGAGATTGAAAAACACCACTAACAATATACCGTGACACACGTCTCCAACGTTTGTCATCCCAATTGACACACACTGAGCAAGAATTAGTGCGAGTACATTAACTACAAGAAACACAATGAACATGAGAATCAGAGGAAGACTTCCTCGCATTACAATTTGAACAATATTCTTTCATCATTAAAAAATATAAACAGTCATAGCACTCGCACTAACCCTTGAAAACAAAGATACATAATATAATATAATCCATTATAACATTTAGAAAAAATAATTCAAAAGAAAAAAATTTTTAGAAAAAATTTCCGAAGAGCCCAAGTTCCCAATGGGAACAGTGAGCCCAAATGGACCCCAAAAAAGCCTAAGTGTGGACAAAAATTTTAAAACATTTTCAAAAATTAATGTAACACTTACGAACAATACTGTATCTGGCTATGAGCAGAACTAAACAGAAGACAAGTAATCACTATCAGAAGTAACCGTTGTCAACGTAAACAAAAGTGTACAAAAACTGGAAACATGACTCCAGGCACTGTAAACATGGCCCAAAATCAGTTACCAATTTAAACCCTATCCGATGTAAAACAGAGACTTCCAGAGAAGAAACTGCAGTACATCAGATGGTAGATGCAGACCAAAACGCCTAACCACCCAAGGGTGAGGACGTAAGCATGGGGAAAAACAGAATAATTATTCTGTTACCAAGCCAAAACTCCCAAGAAATTTTAGTAAAAAAAATTACAAAAATTATGCCAAAAGCATGGGAGAATAGCAAGGGGGGTATTAAGGAAAGAGAGAGAGGAAACACTGAACAAACTGTGGAAATTTCATAACAAGAATGTAAACATCAAGCCCATGCCCCGAAATTAGGGAACATGAAATAATTTTGTAAAAAAATTATAAGTTACAGCCCTGAACACATCCTGCCACTATTTCTTCCTCTCATCCTTATATTTCCTCCTTAGATCCACCATTTCTTTCATAATTATGTGTCTGGCATCATTTAAACTGAGATTTACAAGCACAAATATCAGTGAGATGTTACTCATTTTAGGGCCAAACAAAGAATGACATTTGCGCCAATTTCGAGACCTCCTTGACACTGCGCATGCGCAGTGCATAGAAAGTATGGAGGACCATATAGGACATTAAAATTTTGGATTTTGATGCAAATTTTGGGGATTGGGGGGCAAAATTTGTGTTCGGCCCTAGAAGTATAAATTTTATAGTAAATTTCCTTTCTTATTATACCTACCGAAATTGTTTACTACAGGCTTGCACTACAGTGGAAGAACCTAACTCGGATAAAATACTCTCTATTTTAATCTTTCCCAAGATTTGGGAAAGAAAAGTGGTGTAAAAACACCACGAAAAAATAAGCCAAAACTGGGTCGAGCGCCATCGGCGCACACCCAGCATGGGACGCTCTTCCATAGTACAAATCCACGACTTCCGTAACACAGTGCGCAATGCATCAATTCGTCATTCTTTTGATTCCGAACAACACAGGAGTTATGTGATCAGCAGGGAGGAAAGATTCTTACCCAATAAGAAGACGGGAGGGCCTCCATGTAAACAATTTCGGTAGGTATAATAAGACAGGAAATTTACTATCAAATTTATACTTCTTATCAACCTACCGCAATTGTTTACTACAGGCTGAATAGACAAAAGGCTGGAGGGAATCACATAACCAACCCACACATAACTCAATAGCACTGGGACCGTGGACAGAGGAAGAGATCCCTAGGCCTATCAAACCATAGCATCACAAACATTAGAAAAGACAATGAAAGATGAGGCGTATGGTGAAGTGCGACGCACAGACAGAAAAGGCAGTAACAGCACAAAGCGGGAACTGACCCTGAAAAAAGCTGAAAGGCTGGAATAGACAACAGCCTGAGCCGAAGAAAGAGAGACCCAAGGTTCTCTGTCGGCTCCTGCAACTGTCACAGATAAAAGGAGAATGTAGCATTTCTCCAGAAGGCTGCCAGTATAACATCAGTCATCCGACAACATGACAGAGTTATTAAAAGAGGAAGACAATGCACGCACCTCTTGGCAGAAAAAACAATTGGTAATACAATCACCAGTAGCTAGACGAGCAGAAGCTGCACGAATAGCAAGACAAGTCCATCAAGAAATGGATGCAGGAGAGATCTGGCATGTGGGAAAACGCATATTCATCCAGGAGAAAGGTGTGAACGCCCCCCACCCCCAAGCAGAGCAGCGCCCAAGAAAGTAATCATCTTGGAGTAAACTGCAAAGTCCTAGGCCTTTTCAAGGAAAAGAGCTGAACAAGCTTGGAGAGGCAAGGATGAGTGTCGAAACAATGTGGTATCGCATAGGAAAAAATGTCTCTGAAGCATGGACATGTACTCATTGCTGGAGACCCCCAGAAACAAACATATACCAGAAACTCCGCAAGCGGTGTGATCGAAGGAGTAACAGAAGCAACAGAGTGATCGCACACCATCGACAGAAGAACCTTCCACTTAGCCACAGAGGCTAAACCAGTGGAGTGAGTGCCTCCTTGAAGAAGAAAAGCAACTCCACTGCGTGTCTCGAAAAGCCACTATGGAGGAGACAGGACCCGATAAAAGACATGTGCGAAGGCACAATGAAGTCGGGTCAACTTGAAAACCTCCTCGGGCGACTTTGGCAAAGAAAGTCGCGAGGTAGAGGGAGACATGCCGGAACCGCCGCTAACAGAGAGCGGAGCAGATTGATCCACACCCACCGAGGCGACGGGTGTGATCAAAAGGATTCGACGACTGAAGGTTCATATCTGGGTGAGAACCTGAGGCGGAATCGGAAAGGGTAGGAACGCGTAGCCGACAAGACCATCCCAAAGGAGGGCCAGGACGTTCAGGCAACCAGGAATGTGACAAACAGCCACCCCGGCGTGGACAATCTGAGCGAGCAGTATAATATCCCAAGCCAATTCCGCCCTGGTTCCGAATGTAAGCAACCACCGTCGAATGGTCGGACAACAGAAGGACCTGGCGATTCGACAGGTGAGGGATCCACTGCCTGAAACGCAGAAGAAGAGCAAGAAGCTCCTTCTGGTTGATGTGTAGAGCTGCATGATCCTGGTCCCACATCCCGTGAATGGAAAGACCTAGAGGATCCAACGTCGGACCCCATCCGAGATCGCTGGCATCTGCCGTCAGAACGTGATCGGACGTGGGTAAGTCCAACGGAACACCCTGTGAAAGCCACTGGACATCCGCCCAGAGGAGAAGGTGAGGATAAAGATATTCTGGAAACTGAAGCACCAGATCCAGAAAATCTACATTCGGCCTCCAATGACTGAGCAGGAAGTGTTGGAGAGGTCTGACATGCAGTCGAGAGGAATGTGATCCGTCACCGAACAGCAGAGACCGATTAGCCGGAGAAAACTCCGAGCCGTCGCGGATGTGGACTGGGACAGAGTCGGAGCAAAAGCTGAGAGAATCACAGCCTTGGCCTGGGGAACCGCCACCAAATTGAATTGTGTGTGGAAAGCCATCCCCAGATGATAAAACGACCGAGAAGAGACCCGATCCGACTTCTCCTCGTTGACTCTGAAACCTAGCGACGTGAGCAAGCTCAACAGAGTGGCGACATCCGACTCCAGTAAGGCAGCATTGGAATGCCCCTGGAGGATATCGTCCAGATATGCCGAAGTAGTCACCCTGGACTGTGTGCGATGGAAAGCTATCACATGCGACATCAGTCTGGTGAAGGCCCAAGGAACTAGGTTGAGGCCGAAAGGCATGGCCTTGAACTGGTAAACTCGCCCCAGAAAAACAAACCTGAGATACTTCCGTAACACCCAATGAATCGGAACGTGAAAGTAAGCGTCTCGCAGGTCGAAACTGGAAGCGAAATCTCCCTGGTGAATTGAACGGAGGACCGACCTGAAAGTCTCCATGCTGAACTTGGGAGCAATGATAGACTGATTCAGGAAACTCAGATCGATAACCGGTCGGAGTCGGCCGTCCTTCTTCGGCACCAAGAACAGGCAGGAATAGAAACCCACTGACCTAATGTTCTTGATGACCTCAATCGCCCCCGTTGTCAGGAGATTGTCTATCTCCATGGACAAAAGTTCCCAACGAAAATGTCTGAAGGAACTGTGGTTGGAAGAGGCACCCTGGACAGAGTGGGGTGCCGTCGGAAGGATATTCGCAGCCCGGACCAAACAACATCTAACATCCAAGGATCGGATGTGATGGTGGCCCACCGGTCTGCGAACTCTGCTATCCTTCCTCCAACCTGGGACAAGTCGAGGTGAGGACCTTCATTTCGAACCCCGACGAGGCTCGCGAGAGGAGAAAACACCTCTACTGAATGAAGAATCCTGGGACTTCCCTCAAGACTGCTGACGCTTACCCTTAAACCTTGAGTAAGAAGTAGAAGCGGTGGCAGAAGAATCAGCCCCTTTGCTTCGCAGAGGAAGCAGAGGGTACTTGTTAGTCTTGGAATGGCCCGTGCCTACCCTAGAAGGCTGATCAAGCTGAAGAAACAGCAGCTGATCGTTGGAATGACGTAGGACGTCATCCCGGACCTTCAACACAGAACCATGGAAAAGTTGCGGACCTGCCAAAAAAGCAGATCGAAGAGTAGCACACTGCTCCTCAGGAAGGGATCGGCCTGTGTCCAGCACAGAGTCCCGTCGAACTAATTCCAGATTAGCCATGTAACAGGCATGAGTGTGAGTAAAATGCATGAGCGCCTTGGACAGCACACGCAAAGGAGCCTGTACCTCATCAAACTTATCTGGAGGCAGATAA
This sequence comes from Pictodentalium vernedei, assembly GCA_031216915.1. NCBI lineage: Eukaryota > Metazoa > Mollusca > Scaphopoda > Dentaliida > Dentaliidae > Pictodentalium > Pictodentalium vernedei. The sequence goes on along the minus strand of CM062288.1, from coordinate 161,837,042 downwards.
GCAGCTAAAGCTGAGACGACGTGATCGGAGAGAGAAAGCATACCAAGCATCTCTCTCGATAAGCCCAATGTGGACTCCAGACATCGTCATTGGAATGACGGCAGACTTGGACTTGGAAAGCCCGAGGGAGTCCTGATCCAAAACCATCAAAGTCTGGTAGACCGACAGATTAGTGGAATCGTAGGAACGATAACGCGCCGGAGGCAAAAAGGTGTCAACCCTGGTGAAGAACAGAGCCTTCATAGCCTTGGAACTTAGCTTAGAGTCCAAGGCTGAAAATGCTTCAACCAACGGTACCGACGGGCACGGTCGAAGACGCCCAGAAGCGGGTTGCTCCATAGGCTGTTGGCACGCGACCGATGATCGCGGCCTGGCTGACACTGTCGACTGGTTAGATGGTTTGAGATCCGGAAGGAACCCAAACACAAAATCAAGAGCTGCCCTCAAGTCCGAAGACTGCTGGCTCTCGACATCAAGCATGTCTGACTCTTCCCCTGAGTCGGAAGACACATAGCCCGTCGCGAGCAAACCAGCCGACGCCTCCCATGGTGTCGGAACACCAGGGGGATCAGAAAGCGGCCTGTTTCCAATCCCGGGAGGCTGCGCCATAGGGGGTGCCTGGAAACCACTCGCTGCCTCGCTGGAAGCAACGGGAAGGCTCTTTGACAGAACCTGAGTGAGTAAGGAGAGGGCCTTCCTAAGCTCACTGCCCGTACTGGCCGGTTCGACAGGGGAACGAACCGGCAAAGTGGCTTCACCTCTGACCCTCTTAACCAGTGAAGGGTCACGATCCTCCAAAACACTCGACGAGGAATGACGGGCGACAGCCGAAATGTCTGAAGGCAGACATGTATAGGGGTGTGACACACCCCGAGGATCAACATAGCGGGAACTCATGAGAGTCACTGCAGACCTCTGCAGGGCAGAAGGTCCAGGCTGCACAAAAGACGATGGTCCCTCAAAACTGGTCGTGTGGCCAGAATGAGTGGACGGAAACGCCACAGAGTTCATAGTGTCCCACTAAGAACAACTGAATCCAATGACAACTGTGGAGCCAGACGGTGCAGAGACCACAGGAGAGGGTCCGGCCGGCAGCCACTTCCAACTTCGCCAAGTTGAAGTCAGGGAAGGCTGAGGCCGATATCCCCATGTCTACACAACCAGACACCGCAGCAGACCACTGCAGGTATAAAACTACTGTGCTCAATGGCTGAGAGGACACAGTAGTGGGTTCAGTCGGCAGCCCCATCTGACTTCGCCGAGTGGAAGTCTGAGAAGGCTGAGGCCGAAACCCCACAACCACACTACAGACATCCCTGCAGACCCTAGCAGGGAGAAGCCGAGGCCGGCTAAAAACGGTGCCCAATGACGTTGTAGATGGAACAGCAGTAGCAGAAGATACGACGGGAGCTGTTGGAACTGGCGGAAAAGCGGAGAGAGCCACCAAGCTAGGCCTCCAAAGGAGGAGTCACAACCCTAGTGACAGCCTCAGATGTCGACTGGAGAGGGCGCATAGTCCCGGAACCAGGCATCTCTACACCAGAAATCCAACAGCTCCCGCAGTATCCACCACGGTAAAACACTGCACATTCTCCACAGAAGGGGAATAACTCTCACCAGACATGGTCGAATCGGGAAGCCCCGAAATGACAGCAGTCCCCACACCCCCGCTGGGGCGGAGGGTCATTGGTACAGTATAAAAATATGAATGCTAATCAATAGTTCTTATCTGAAGGTCTTGCCTGATGAGCACACCAAGTTCAAAAACTATCCCCTGATAAATGTGGCCTGTAGGCCATGTCAAAGAAGAATTTGATGCACAAATGCAATAAATTCAAAGATTGTTGCTAACAGCAACAGTTTTCGATGGAAATGAAAAGAAAACCGATAGCTCCTATCTTTGTCACCCTGCATAAGCATACAAAGTGTCAAAACAACCTGATAATGAATGGCCCTCTGAGGCAGGCCAAAGGAAGATGGTAATGCACAAATGCACTAAGTTTGAAGGTCATTGCTTGTGGTAATATTTTTTTCTCTCTTTTTTTATGGAAATTAATAAATATACCCTGCAGAGAAAGAAAAAGGTATAAGTTGCTGCACAAATGCAGTAAGTTCAAAGGCTGCTGATAACGACAATAATTTTTGATGGAAACGAAATGAAAGTGTCAATGACACTGTAGCTCAACTTGTCAAGACAAAGACATGTACATGTATAGTATGTGACACAGCAATGACAAACATCTAGGTAATGACCTGATAACAAAGGTACATATAAAGTATTGTAACGGTCTGTACTAAATACTGAGCGTTGCCTGTAACAAATGTATTTTAGGTAAAATATTGTAAAGGTGGGTGACAGTCAGATGCTAAACTAGAAAAAAATCTTTGAGTCCCAGAGTGGGTCTGACTGAACCCCAAAATATTTGTTCTCATAGCACAGTGATAACAAAGGCACCCCAAAACACACTCATTCCTGTCCAAAGGTGAAAACAAAGGTACCCAAGAAGTTTCGTGAAGATCAGTTCACAAATATGAGCATGAGCTGTGTAGAAGTTGTGACAAAAAACTGATTGGACCTGATTTCGGTACAAAATGGCCACTGGCAGCCATCTTGAATTTTGGACCACGCCCAGAAACACTCGTTCTCGTCCCAAGGTGATAACAAAGGTACCCAAGAAGTTTTGTGAAGATCGGTTCATAAATACAGCCTCTAGCCCGAGCCGTATTGACATGTGCACTTACAGAGTATAAGTAGCACTGAATAAATCAAAGTTCATCTAATTTGCATAATTTCTGCACGAGAAAAAAACCTGTACTATATGTGATGTATTCCATGTTACTAAACATTCATACAAAAATTTTTTCAAATCAGAACTTTCATACAGAAGTTCTGTACAAAAGACTGATTGCACTAATTTTGGTACAAAATGGCTGCTGGTGGCCATCTTGAAATTCGGACCACAACCAAAAACACTCGTTCTCATCCCACGGTAATAACAAAGGTAGAAAAAAACCCGTATTATATGTGATGTATCCCATGGTACTAAACATTCACACAAAAAATTATTCAAATCAGCGCTTTCATATGGAAGTTCTGTGCAAAAATCTGATTGCCCCAAATTTCGTACAAAATGGCTGCCATCGGCCATCTTGAATTTCGGACCGGACCCCAAAACACTCGTTCTCATCCCACGGTGATAACAAAGGTACCCAAGAAGTTTCGTAAAGATCGGTTCATAAATACGGCCTCTAGCCCGAGCCGTATTGGCATTTGCACTTACAGTGCTGAAAGTAACACCAAAAAACATCAAAGTTAGTCTAATTTGCATAATTTACGCACGAGAGAAAAACCCGTATTATATGTGATGTATCCCATGGTACTAAACATTCATACAAAAAATTATTCAAATCAGAGCTTTCATATGGAAGTTCTGTACAAAAAACAGATTTCTGCATCATCGGTACAAAATGGCAGCTGGCAGCCATCTTGAATTTCGGACCGCACCCAAAAACACTCGTTCTATTCCCACAGTCATAACAAAGGTACCCAAGAAGTTTCGTAAAGATCGGTTCATAAATACGGCCTCTAGCCCGAGCCATAGCAGCTTGGCACTTACAGCTCTGAAAGTAACACTAAATAAATCAAAGTCAGTCTAATTTGCACAATTTACGCACGAGAAAAAAACCCGTATTATATGTGATGTATCCCATGGTACTAAACATTTATACAAAACTTTATTCAAATCAGAACTTTCATACAGAAGTTCTGTACAAAAAACTGATTTTTGCATCATCGGTACAAAATGGCCGCTGGCAGCCATCTTGAATTTCGGACCACACCTAAAAACACTCGTTCCCGTCCCAGGGTCATAACAAAGGATGGACAGACGGACGGACGGACGACGGGCCATGACAATAGCTCAAATTTGACTTTGTTGAGTTCAAAGAACATTGCCAGCGGCAACATTTTTTGACAGAAATGGAAGAAAATCGATAACTTCCATACAGATGTCACCCCACACAAGCACACCAAGTTTCCAAGCGATCCAACCACAAATGTGCCCAGCAGGGTGTGTCAAAGGGAAATATTGATGCATAACTGCACTAAGTTTTCACCAAATTCATGAGAGGTTGTTGCCAATGGCAAATATTTTTGACGGAAATGGAAGAAAATTGATAGCTCCCATCTTGAGGTCCCCCCCCCCCCCCCCCCCCCCCCCCCCCCCCCCCCCTTAAACAAGCACATCAGGTTTCAAAATGATTCGGTCAAAAATGTGCACTGCAGGGTGCCCCAAATGAAAATATTGATGCATATCTGTGTGAAGTTCACTGAAGGTCATTGCCAGCGGCAACATTTTTTGACAGAAACTGAAAAAAATTGATAGCTCCCATCTAGAGTTAACTCCAAACAAACATACCAAGTTTCACATTCTGATCATAAATGTGCCCTGTAGGGCATGCCAAAGGAATATACTGATGCCTGACTAAACTAAGTTCAAAGGTCATTGCCAGCAGCAGCATTTTTTGACGGAAATGGAAGAAAATCGATAGCTCCCATCTAGAGGGCACCCCAAACAAGTATGCCAGGTTTCAAAACAATTCGATCATAAATGTGCCCTGTAGGGTGTGCCAAAGGGAAATATTGAGGTCTGACTATACGAAGTTCTAAGAACATTGCCAGTGGCAACATTTTTTGACAGAAATTGAAGAAAATCGATAGCTCCCATCTAGAGGTCACCCCAAACAAGCATACCAAGCTGCAAAGAGATCTGATCATAAGGTGTGCCAAAGGAAATTGTGGATGTATGCATGTAAGTACGTATGTCGTCGGACGAGAAGTGATGGCAATAGCTCAGCTTGACTTTAAGTACTTAAAATGGATATCTCTCAATTGAATAACCCTGTTAAATAAATAAACTTCCAAACACAAAAAGATTTACTATACCCTTTGTACAAATTTGATATGTTAATTGCAAAAAGGGTATAGAGGAAACTCCTGTTAATTCTATAAAATATTTTGTAATATGCCATGAAATTACCATGACAATCACCGAATTCCTCATATTTTCTTTTATCTCAGTACATTCAGTACAGGCATTTATTCTTTTACTAGCGGGTGATACCCGGCGTTGCACGGGAGAAGATGATTATATCAGCCGTTTTCGAAATAAAAGGTCAAGATCACCAATTTCAAGGTCAAGGTCACCCCCACACAGGCACCCCGATAAAGTCAAAATGATCGATGGGTCATTATACCAGCACATATGAAATTTTAGCCAATCAATTTCAAGGTCAAGGTCACCCCATGCAGGCACGGCACCCATCCCATGATACCTGCAGGGACGAAATTACCCCAGTGTAGAAAATCTGAGATCGATCGGTTGAGAAACAGAGGAGTTCATCTGGAACAAAGATAGAGAGAGAGATAGAGATATAGATACAGACATTCACATTTATATATTAGATATCTTGTTTGACAGAGCTTCTTGAGCTCTGTCAAACAAGATATAATAGAATAAGTGCTCAGCTAATCTCTAGAAAACAGGAAAGTGACCAGATTCCTGTTAATTGAATACTCCTGTTAGCTGAATAATTTTCATTGGCAAAGTGGCTATTCAATCAAGAAGGTTCCACTGTATTTCAAATGACCTTTACAAAATAATTTAGCACACTACCAGTTGACCCTTTGAACACGAGCGGCCACTTTTCCTTCCAGAAGCATGATACATCATAATGTCATTAAATAAGATTGCTGTTCAGTAAACATGTGGGGTAGACGAATCAATATTTTCAATGTGCAGCCCCGAGGCTGCACATTGAAAATATTTGACTGGTCTACCCCAAATAATGAATATGGACTCTTCTAATTGCTGCCATTGAACTGACATGGAATATATCACTATAGTTCAAAGGGTTAAGGGTTATAGCTAAACTTTGAAAAACTAATCAATATTTGAATTTCTTGACAATGCATACATGGTGCATGGTTGACACTTACCAAACTGACTAGATATAGCTGTGTTCTGGAAGAGTTCCACATGTTTACTCTGATTAAAGAAGTTTTTGTACACTCTTCTACCACCAAACAGCCATATATCACTGTCATCTGTTATTGAACCATGCGTCAAGTTATTGGCATCCAAGAAGGCACACTGAGCTTCTGCTTCCATAGGACTAACAACATACGGTAATCCAAATAGTTGCAGTAATTCCTATAACATAAACAACAGTCTTCTGAGGTATACAAAATAAATATAGATTATTTCCATCATGTTGGTTTCCGAGATGATGGACTGAAATCGAGACTGTGCCTCTAGGTGTGTACAACGGGTCCTTTAGGCCGAGTCAATATATGACCCAGATGTGAGATCGAGACTTCAATACACCATCTCGGAAACCCACTTGGTTGTAATAACCAATTTATCATACAATATTCCTCTCTTTCTTGATTTGTTACTCATATTTTTTGTCAATCATTCAGCATCTATGAATTGATTTTTTATCAATGAAGATCATGACATCATGATATTGTGTGGTGTTTTATAGTGTTTCATCTGTGAGTTTCTTTGTTGTATTTTTCAAGTTTAATGCATGTCAGGCCAATATAAAAATATCATAGTTGCGAAAAATTATCTAGTCTTGTTCATTTCATTGAGTTGGTGATTTATTTATCATTTATTACCGTTATCAAAAATGGTGGCCTCGACATGTGTAATCAGCTTTCAATGAGTGCAGGAAAATCGTTCTCTTTCTGAATTGAATGATCGTACATGCGATTCCTACCCTCAATACAGATTTGTATTTTGTCTAAACGTTTTTACTTTTATTACCCTTTTAAAATTATACACGCTTCCTGAATGGTCAGTAACCAATGCATCCAGTACAGTAAATTTAACTCCAACAGGGTGTACAAAGTTCAACGGGGTGTATGAGAATATCGCGTAACAGCTAAAGGGGGTGTACAGACATTCTATGGAGCACTTTGCCGTTTTCCCTTTCACCTATCGTCTCAAACATTTTGGTCAGTAATAATAAACATTAAGACTCACAAACAAAATGAGAACAATATTGTTTCATACGAACATTGTGGTTTCGAGAAACATGCAACCTATTTTGTTATATGAATTGTCTCTTCAGTGAAACTTATTAAAGCACTTGTGTAAGTTTGAATAAAGTTTGCCCGATTCTCCAAGACACACAACACACCACTGTATTGAATAAAACATTTATAAAGTCAAATTGTGTCCCACAATGATAATGACACATCATTTTCTTATGTCCTTGAATTAAAGTCTCCAAAATTTTGAGTTTAATCGAAGGGAAATAACTCTCAATCATTCTGGTTCAATAATAAAGAAACATATGTGTCTTTCAATTTCTATAATTCTTACTTCTATCAAGTTTTTTGTCACTAGAATATTAAAATATTTTAGTAAATTTTTGTTTCTTAACATAGCTACCACAATTGTTTACAATTGTCTGTAACGTAAGTGCAAGCCCTACTTCGGAACTAACTCAAGCTAAGAAACTTTTCCAAACAAGCTGGAAAAGTGAAAGAGTGCAAAAGCACGAAAAAGGGTCGAGTGAGACCGGTGCTCGACATTACAGGTACTCTCTCTGCACACCTCTTGTGTTTACCAAGTGCATGCACAACAACCGTGAAGTCAATTCCGTATTTCCGCCTATGAGAAGTTTGTGATTTAGCGGGAAGGCATCGATATCCAAGATATCCCCAAGGAGGGTGGGTCTCGGGTAAACAATTGTGGTAGGTATGTTAAGAAACAAAATTTACTAAAAAATTTTAATTTCTTCTCAACCTACTCACAATTGTTTACAATTGGCTGAATAAACAATAGGAGGAGGTGAATCACATAACCAATACCAACAAGAGCAGCAGAAAGAAAAGCAAGGGGGCAGAGAATAATAGCAAAACCTGTAAACAAAGAAAGAAAGAAGGCACCTGAAAAGAACAAGGCTGAGCGGAGCACAAACCTAATAAAAACAAATTTAACAAGGGTGCACAGCAGCCTGAGCTGCATCGAGAGGGCCTAAAGAAAAAAGGTCCTCAGATTGCTGCTGTAGGTGGCAGAGATAAAAGGAGGAGAAAGTAGAAGCATTCCCCCAGTAAGCCGCATTCATAACATCCCAGAGCGAAACAGAATTGGAGAACGCCCAGGATGTAGAAATGGCACGAACCTCATGAGCATTAAACTGGTTCGAAACAAGATCCGAAGCAGACAAGCTGGAATAAGCCAGCTTGATTGTAAGACAGATCCATCTGGAAATAGAATGGGAAGAGATAGACTGCCTCCTAGGAAGGAGAGACAGAAAGAATCTCTTCCAATCCCTCCAAATGAACTGAGTGCGATTAATGAAAGACGTGATCACACGAACAGGACAAAGAAGAGGCCTCCGGCCATCGACAGCAGGGAGAGCCTGAATGCAGATGGGAGGAGGTACCGAATCAAGAAGTTGATTCTTGGCCAGAAAAGAGCAATCAGTAGTGAATGTGACACTGTTAGCCTCATTTCTGAAGAAAGCAGAATCAACGGATAGCACATGAAGCTCACTGACATGTCTGGCAGAAGCAAACGCTAGAAGGAAAGCAGTTTTATAGGTGAGAAAACGCATATCAGTCTCAGATAAAGGCTCGAATGGCACCCCCTCCAAACAATTCAACAACCATACCAAATTCCACTTGGGTGTAAGACGCAAAACTCGAGGCCTCTTCAAAGAAAAGTGCCGAATCAGTTTGGAGAGAAAAAGATTACGACTGATGCACCGCTTTCCCACATACGAGAAAGTATCAGACAGCATAGACCGATAGCCTTTTATTGTAATAGACTGGAGGCTCTTGGAGTCAAAAAGGTATACCAGAAAATCAGCAATTTGAGCGATTGACGGATTTCGGTAATCCACACTTTGAGCTGTACACCAGCGGCAGAAAACCTTCCACTTAGCAGCATAAGTCATGCCAGTGGAATGCACTCCACTGATCATCTTGAAAAACCTCTACGTCGGAGACAGGACCTGATAAAAGACACGCGTGAAGGGACAGGCTCGCCAGGTTGTTGTTATACTTTCTGGGACGACCCTGGGAAAGAAGATCACGACGTACAGGTAGACGAATCGGCCGATCTGCCAACAGAGGCCGCAGCAGATTAATCCACACCCTCTGTAGAGACAGAGATGCGATCAGAATGATCCTGCAACTGCAAGCATGAATCTTCGCCAACCTGAGGAAGAATCGGTGCAGGAGGGAAGGCACAGCCGATCCAACCTGTCCAGTCCAGAGACAGAGCGTCTACCGCAAATGCTAGTGGATCTGGACAAGGAGAGACAAAGGTCTCTACCTGATGATTCCAGTGAGTGGCGAAAAGGTCGACCAGAGGATGCCCCCACTGCTCGCCAATCGCCTGAAACACCGACCGATGCAGCATCCATTCGGTGGGGAGGACACTGTTGAGTCGGGACAAGGAGTCTGCTAGGACGTTGAGACGTCCGGGAATGTGCCGAATGGTCACCCGAGCGTTTACATCCCACGCCAACAGTAGAAGATCACGAGATAGCCGATACATGGGAATCGAATGTGTGCCTCCTTGATTCTGTATGTAGGCCATCACTGTCGAATTGTCCAAAAGAAGTAGGACAGTGTGATCCGACAGGTCAGAGATCCAAAGCCGAGAACTCAACACAAGAGCAAGGAGCTCCTTCTGGTTGATATGAAGGGCCACCTGCACGCTGTCCCACTCGCCGTGAGTAGACAGACCAAGAGGATCCAATGTCGCACCCCAGCCCCGATCACTGGAATCCGCAGTAAGGATGCAATCGGCAGAAGGAAGATCCAATGGGACACCCTGAGTCAACCAGGGAACATCGGCTCAAGGGTGGAGGTGACAAAGCAGAGACTGAGGAATAGGAAGTTCCAGGTCCAGAGTATCCACATTCGGACGCCAATGATCCAACAGGAAGTGTTGGAGAGGTCGGACAAACAAGCAACCCAGCGGAATGAGATCTGTCACTGAACCGCAAAGGCCCTGCATCCGAAGGAAAGTCTGGCAAAGACCGAGGAAGATCAGAGCAGGTTCCGAGTCAAGGCGGAAAGGATCGTCGCCCGAGCATTGGGAACCAACACCAAATTGTGAAGAGTGTCGAAATCCATTCCCAAATGACGAAATTGCTGAGAAGGAAGGAGATCTGACTTCTCGCAATTGACTCTGAAACCCAGCTACTCCAGTAGGCCAAGTAACCGCCAACATCAGACTCCAGTACTGCATTGTGGTGCCATTGGAGGATGTCATCCAGCTAGGCTGATGAAATCACAGCCGACTCAATACGGTGAAAAGCGCGCACAGGAGACATCAGTCGGGTGAAGGCCCAAGGAGCCAGGTTCAAACCGAATGGGAGAGTTTTGAATTGAAAGACTCATCTCGAAACGAGAACTGAAGGTATTTCCGTGACGCCAGATGAATGGGTACATGGAAATAGGCATCCTTCAGGTCGATACTGGCTGCAAAGTTGCCCTGATGAACTGAACGTCGAACCGACTGGAAAGTCTCCATACTGAAATGAGGTGCTATAATGGACTCGTTCAGGATACTCAGATCGATGACAGGACAAAACTGGCCATTTTTCTTCAGCACCAAGAAAAGTCTCGAGTAAAACCCCGGTGAAAGGGTGTTTCTGACCACCTCGATCGTCCCTTTGGAGAGGAGATTGTCGATGTCCTGCACCAGAAGGTCCCACGCAGAGAATCGGAAGTGACCTGAGTCTGGAGGGGTATCCGAGATAAACAGGGGTGCCGGCGGAAGGACAGTCGCAGACCAAATTGGATGACGTCGAGGACCCAAGGGTCCGACGTTATCTCTGTCCAACGGTCGAAAAACAGCGACAGCCTTCCCCCGACTGGAGGCGAATCGAGGTGAGGACCTTCATTTGCGGCCTTGACAAAATCCCCGAGAGAAGAAACCACCCCCTCAGGAAGCAACAGAGTCCTGAGACTTTTCCTCCCTGAGGCTGCCAGCGAGCCTGGACGCGTTGGCACTTCTTCTGAGCAGAAGGAGCGGATGGAACAGAAGGCGTGGCCGACATGGCTGATGCAGCGGGGTGCTTGGCAGGCCTGGAACGACTACCACCCACAGCAGCAGGTTGGTCCAGCTGTCATAACAAAAGCTGGTCCTTTGAATGACAAAGAACCTCACCATGGACAGCTTCCATGGAACCATGGAACAACTGAGGTCCAACCAAAGAAGCAGACATCAGAACAGCACGCTGCTCAGAAGGAAGGGATGGAGAAGAATCCAGCAAGCTCAAATTAGCCGTGTTACATGCGTGAGCATGTGTCAGATTCATAAGAGCCTGCGACAAAACACACAAAGGCACATGAGCATCATCAAACTCCCCTGGCGGAAAATATGTGGCCAGAGCAGCAACGACATGGTCCGTGAGAGATAACATACCCAGCATCTCTTGGGACAGGCCCACCATAGATTCAACGACCGACATTGGGAGAACTGCCGACTTAGGCTTAGTCAACCCGAGGGAAAAAAATCTTCGTCCACAGTAGTCCCTTGGAAGACTGGTGGATAGATGGATTTGTAAACACAAAAATGCGACGGAGGCAGAAAGGCATAAGATTGTGAAAAGAAAGAACCCTTCAGGGCCTTGGAATGCATTCTGGCGTCCAAGCCCTGGAAGGACTCAACAACCTGAGCTGATTACACAGGATGCAAAACCCCAGAGCTAGAAGGCTCAACAGGGCTACGGCGCTCCACAGAGGACCGTGGCCGGACGGTCACTGATGGCTGGTCTGAAGGCTGAATGTCTGGCAATAAGCCAAATACAAAATCCAAAGCCTGCCTCAAGACTGACAAGGGGGGCTCGTCGCCTTCAAGAAAATCGTCATCCTCTGTAGCAGAAGAGACGTAGCCCAACTCAGGCTGACCAGCAGGAACCTCCTGTGAACACTAAACAGCATCCAAAGGGCCAGACGAGGAATCTCTGCAACCGACCAAAGGAGGCTGTGCCTCAGGAGGCACAGGGAAGCCAACTTGAGGGTTTCTACAAAGCAACTGGGTGAGCGTCAAAACGGCCTGACACAGCTCACCCTGAGAATCCGTCGTAGCAGCAGCACCCGACGGACTGTCTTCCCAATGGGCCCTTCTAGAAGAAGAACCCAAATCCTCAGAAGGGACCGACAATGAACGTAGATCAGCAGACAGAGTAGGGAGACAGTGAGAAGACACCGGAGGATAGTCCCAAGAGTGATGCCCAGGGACAATCACTGACCTCTGCAAAACAGAAGGCCCTGCCTGAAAATCCTCTAGAGAGACCGACGGCATACGTCGATCGGTAGCTGGGCCTGGAACACGATGAGAAGACACCAGGGGACTGTGCCAAGAATGACAGGAAAATGCCATTGGCCTCTGTGCGACAGAAGGCCCCAACTCCCCATCCTCTGAGACCGACGACAAGCATCGAACGACAGCCAGACTTGGAACACAGTGAGAAATCACTGGAGGAAGGTTCCAAGAGTGACAGCTAACTGGGGCTGTCATTGACCTCTGCAGAACAGCAGGCCCTGGATGCCAATGTCTCAGCCCCATCCTGCTAGTTGGCACACCAGCAGGGGAAGGCGGAACAACAAACGATTCACTCAAGGGGCGAGGAATCGCTGTCGAAGCGTCCGAACGGCCCAACCGACCAGGAGCAAACTTAGCCAGTTGAGACAGGGCAGACAGCAAACCCCTATACAGCTTCGCTGAGAAGCCAGGTAAGGCTGAGAGCCCAGAGACACACCAGCAGATACAGCTTCGGACCCCCCAGACTGTACACCATCCCCAGAGGAGATGGAAGAGCCACTATCATACAAGAGAGGATCACCAGGAACAACTTCCCCAGCAACTGTCGACGGCGCAGGAGGAAATCGGAGAGTGTCACGGAGATGACCTCGGAGAAACTCTCAATGAAAACAGCCGCCTCAAGGGTGACATCAGAAGGCAGAGGAAGAGAGACCACAGTCTCCACTTCAGGCATCACAGCACCAGCACTATCAACATTTGCAGAGGAACTTGTTACAGAAATCAACATCCTGCGTGACAGAGTCACCACGTGCACTCCCAGAAATGTCTGAAGAGGCACGGCTACCCTTACCCCGAGAACGAGGGGTTCTAGCCCTGGAGAGAACCACCTTGTTCTTAGAACTTAGAGGACCAAAACCCACAAAAAAAATACCACAGGAATGGGCCTGTGTGCAACTGTTGCAAGTGACACAAGTAGCATGAGAATCGTCTACAAGTTTCACCTGCAAACAAGAGGTACAAGAAATTGTTTTAGGCATAATAATAATTTCAAGTGGGAAACAATCCCCAAGATGATCAAAACAATCAAGCTTCCCGCCAACGGAAAACCGAACAACAATGGTCGCATTTACATGTAGGGGAAAAGCAAGACAATGTGTGAGAAAAGAAGCAAAAATTAGCATAAATAACATAATATAATAATCAATTAAGAGCTTGATAAAGGATACAGTCCACTTGCACATTAATTGACAAGAAGCACATACGAAATTAAGTTGTTTACGAAGAAATAACAAATAAGTAGCACGAGTCACATAATTTCCGACCATGTCACAATGCCGGAAATAAAAGGAATTTACGTTACAGTTGTTGCGCAGACGCTCGGAAAATGCACGAGGTGTGCAGAGAGAGTACCTGTAATGTCAAGCGCCAGTCTCGCCCGACCCTTTTTCGATCTTTTTCGTGCTTTTGCACTCTTTCACTTTTCCATCTTGTTTGCAAAAGTTTCTTAGCTTGAGTTAGTTCCGAAGTAGGGCTTGCACTTACGTTACAGCTAATTGTAAACAACTGTGAGTAGGTTGAGAAGAAACCGTTTGGGGATATTACAATAAAACAAAACTTGACACACTGAAGAGGCAGGTAATAAATTTGTCACACAGTGCTTCAGCAGGGTGTACGGGACTGTAATACACTTCTGAGATTCATATTTCTTTAGGCTTTCAGCCTCAGGTACATTCAATTCCAACAGGGTGTGTATGATGTTTAATGTGATGTATGAGAATATCACACAACAGCTAAAAGGGGTGTCCAGACATACTATAGTAGTACACTACTGTACTACCCTTCTGAGATTTGTATTTCCTGTGGCTTTCAACCCCATGAACATGCGGTTAGGGGGGAGTCTCAAAGGAGAGGGTTAATATGCTAATCGGAGAGATTAGGAAGAATGGGGCAAGGGATGTCATCAAGCAGTTCCTCTCCGAGTGTTGGGAGGAGAGGAGAAGCGTGGGAATAGGGAGGCAGTTGGGAGTACAGGGGTAACCAAGACCTTCTCGTCCGAGAATCGCAACAAATCAGCGGCTGGCCAAAGTGTTATTATTATTATTATAGAAGGATAGTACAGTCCCAGACACCCTGCTGAAACACCGTGTAACTAAGAGTATTGAGAAAAGTTAAAAAATTTATAGTAATTTATATATTTTTTTATACTTACCAATGACCCAGACATAGCTGGTGCTAACTCTTAAAATATAGGGCCAAACACAAATTTTGCCCCCCAATCCCCAAAATTTGCATCTAAAACCAAAGAAAACATGTCCTGAATGGCCCTCCACACTTCACCTCTACTGCGCATGCGCAGTGTCAAGGACGTTCCGAAATTGGCGCCATTAATCATTCTAATAACCAGAGCCTGGTAAGCGCTATGTACTCAGCGGGGAGGTAAGAGTTCCCAACTCCTGGGAGGGCCATCCCCATCTGGGTCATTGGTAAGTATAAAAAATATATAAATTACTATCAATTTTTTAACATTTTTATACTGTACCAATGACCCAGACATAGCTGAATAGTAAAAAAGGCTGGAGGGCCAAGGACATAGAGCAAGATGGAATACGCTCAATAATATAAAATAGAGTCATCCCCTCTAGGGAAAAAGAAGTAATAGGCCTTACATGTATCTTTCTTATTTATGATAAATTAGAAAGATACAACACCTTCCAAAATTGAGCATCATACATCCATGTACTCTATTAATATCTAGTATAATCCTTATACTAATAATTTTTAAAGTAAGCCAATAAATAAAGTAAGACTAGAGAATAGAGACTCTTTATACTCCTTAAAAGTGTCTGAGGATTGCATAATCATGTCCGTTGACACGTGCTATATTCAAAAGCTATACTTTAAAAACTAAGACTTGAATGAATTTTTAAAACATAAACTTCTCACTAAACAACCATCCCAATAACAGCTCAGAATTACTAACTCCGGAGGAGGTATCCCCTTGTTTCATAGTAAAACAGGTGACCCAAGGGAACACCCTCCCCCCCCCCCCCCTTTTTCTTGCCCTGGGTCAAATAGCCCAGTGCGAAGAGGGCAGCAGAACGGAGTCACTGCCGAAACAGACAGCCTACCTAGCTATAGTAGCAACTGTTAAGTGAATGACATTCTGAGCAGTAGATAATTGACCTAACAATAGAGACCTCCAGAAATGGACTCAATATTTCTGAGATAAAAAATTCATGAATGTGGATGGCTGAGCGCAATGAGCAGCCTTCAAAAATCTATAATAGCGACACTATTAATGTAAGCCCAAGATGTAGAAGAACTCTTACTTCATGAGCCGAAATCTCAAACACAACTGCTGAGTCAAAGATATACCATAAGCAGTATCGATAGTTAATTGAATCCATTAGCAATAGAATGGAGCGTAACGTCCTTCTAATAGGCATCAAAGACAGAAGAAATTTACGCCCGTAGTAATAAACAGATATCTGTTTATAAATACATAAACTCTAACCGGACAGAGTAAAGGCCTATGCCTGTACGAAGACGGAAGGACCTTAATAACAATAGGTTCCGGATATTAGGAGCCTAACTCTTATGCAAAAATCCAACCTAAATAGTAAAGGAAGTAGTGATTCCGAAACTACGAAAGTGAAAATCATCCACCGATAGTGCATGAAACTCACTGACTCTTCAGTAAAAGAGAAGCCAACAGAATTACTGTCTAAAAGGTCAGAATTTGAAAACTACTGTTTCCAGAGGTTCAAATGATTACTTAGCTAAATAAGAACCGAAGTTAAATTCCATATAGGAATTTAATCTAATGATTCTAAGTCTATTTATCAAAAAGTTACTAACTGACTTAGATAAAGAGACATAAGACTCAATTGTAAACTATCATAGAGTGCATAGGTATGAGGTAACATAAACCTATAACCTTAATAATAACAGGCTGCAGTAGATCTTGTCAAACAAGTATACTAAAAAGTTGCAATGAGTAGTATGGAGGGATCAACAATATGAACATAGTGATCCCTACACCAACGACGGAAGAGCCTCCACTTTAGCCACATAGAATAGCGAAGAAGAGGATCTCCTATAGTAAGAAATCGCGTCCAAAGCTCGTCCAGTACAATGCTTACAATGCAATATGGACCACACAACGGAATACGTGAAGGTTGCGACCTTGCGGGTTGTGATAAAGATGACACGATTTTACCCAGCGAAAAAAGATCCTCACATTAAGGAAGATTTCGCGTTAAGTCCCACAGTAGACATCAGAGTAAATTTACCCACGGTCTCTGTGAAGACAGAGATGCTATCAACAGAAATGTATTGTGGTTGTTTATCTTAGCAATACCTGCTGAAACAACAGCGCCGGAGGATACGCATATCCTATCATTCCGTCCTATTAGATCAATAGAGCATTAACAACATTAGCTCAGAGATCCGGACAAGCAAACACATACGTCTGCAATTGATTAGCAAGCTGTGTCATAAATAAATTATCATTGGGCGCTCCCATTGATAGCAAATCTGATTGAATACTTGTTTGTTGAGAGTCCATTCTGACGGCAACAAGCGACTCATAAGTGAACGAGAGTCCGGTAAAACAATCAGACGACCCGGAATATGACGGACCGAAACAGAACTTGGTGTACTATAACAAACAGAAGGATTCTTTCCATTAAATTGAATAACGGAAACGAATGAGTGCCTCCCTGGATCCGGAGATACGCCACTACTGTCGAATTAACGGACAGGATGTGTTTCTGAATAATGTTCATCCAATGACATAAAGCAAGCCTAAAAAACATTATTCCGCGGAAGATAAGTGCTTGCTTAGAGACTGCGGAACCCAAAGACACTGGCACTTCGAATCCGTTGGGATCAATATTATATCCCAACCTGTTTGACTGGCCACCGTCATAATTATAACACTCGGATCCGGCAACTGCAGTGGCACTCTCTGAGTCAACCACCGAATGTTTGCCCCAGTCTGAATCTCTTGCAACACTAGATAGACAAGAGAACGTGTAAATCGAGCAATTCATGGATTGCTGAAAAGTTGCCGTCGAAGAGAAGCTTCTCCGAGAACGAAGCGACTCTGAGAGAGTTCTTCACCTTACTACCCACGCGCGTGGATGTAGCTAGGGCTGCGTCACGTCTAACCAACTCCAATCAGCCACTGAAGGGCGGAGTTATACGTGAACAAACTACTGCCCTCAAAAGAAATCACATAGAGGATAATATCCCGTAATTCTTTTCTTGAAGACGTAATGATAACGCCTCAGTAAGGTGGATTACGTATGATAAAGCGTCTAAGTTAAGTCTACTAAACATCATTGTCGTTTCCAACACTGTGGTTGGAAAAGACATAGACGGCGAAAAAGAATATTTCCAGTCTTTAACCACGCCGTCTAGATGCATATGAACTCTCGGTATGCCCTGCTCTGCCAAAATAAATTATTCGTATAAATGATAAAAAGGCAGAAATGAGCATTGCGGACAAGAAACTAAACTATCATGCTTGGTAGCAGGCTTATATGCATATATAGCGTCGATAAATAATACACATGTTCTAATGACAATATTGGACTGTGTCGGTAAGTCAGGGACAATGTCCCTGAACCAATCCAAAATTCCGTGTCCAATGACGCTATAAGTCTCTTATCCAACAGCGCAGCAATGTAGTCCGAAATAACAATCACTGGAAGATAATGCCAGAAGATATGAATGGCAGCTTCCGATGCTACGAAAGGGAAAACTCGAAATCTTTCGAATCCCTTTCGCCATCCTGTCGGACCCTATAAAGCGTTCGGTCGTCCGTACCTGATGCAACCGCGGACCGCACCGACCCAGCACCGTCAGATAATTCCTGATTCGACTAAGAAACTGTCGATTGCTGGGATGCTGCAAAAAAACTGTGCTAACTCGGATAGCACGTCCATCACTGAGGCCTGTGGAGAAGCGGTCCTACAATGCATTGTCGCTAGAAGCTCCGTGATCGTTACCCCGTGCATACTACTAATATGCGAGCGAACGGAGTGTATAGGCCTCGTGTCCCTTGGCTACCGGATGGCGTGACCTATTCGTCGTGGAATCACTGAATGACGAAACTGATCGGATACCCGAGGTCACGTAGCCAATGTGCGGTCGTGTGCCCTGCTGTGAGGATAAGGAAGCATTATCGACAGACTCTCGGACTGTCAATATAACGGAGCGTCCCGACCGACAGACAAATGCTCCGAATGTAAAATATCTGAACCACAACATGCGGTCCCCTATGTTGTTGGACGAGAGAGGGACCTCTCTCGCTCACAGCCCGGACGGACCTGGACAAGCCAGGAACCGGACTAACAGGCTTCCTCCGATCTGTCCTCAATCCGCCGTCACTGGGTGAGTACTAAAGTAATTATAGTGCTCGCATCACCCAAATCTCTTTCCTAGACCGCAACGGACGAACCCGGCAGCCGAACCATTCGATGAATGTATGCTACACCGGGTGAACTAGCGAATGTCACTCCGTCGATCCTACAAGGGACCTCTTAGGTGATAGACATATTCCATGAGCACTTATTGCCACTAGCTCTTCATTAACTATGACGACAGAGGCACACTTTTGAAAGACATCTCCGTAACTTTGCGAACAAGAAACCAGAAATGCTTGGTAATAGCAAGCATATAATAATAATATATATAGCGTCGTTCAATAATTCGAAAGTTTGTGTGACATTATTGGACTATGTCAGAACTGAGGGACGATGTCCCTGAACCGAACCAAAAATTTCTAAGTCCACCGACGCTATCAGTTTCTTATCCGGCATTGCAGCATTCTGGTCCGACGAAAGAAGCTGTAGAAGATCAAGTCAGATGACATACACAACAGCATATGTTGTTCCGAAAGGGAAAGCTCGAAATCCTCCGAATCCCTTTCGGTATCCCGTCGGACCGGATGAAATTTTCGGACGTCCGTACCTGCTTCCGCGGAGCGTCCCGACCCAGCATCGTTGGATAAAAAATATGCGACAGATTCAGTTGATGCTGGGATGCTGCGATAAGCTGTGCTATTTAGGAAAGCACGTCCGTTCCCGAGGCCTGTGCAGTAGCGGTCTTATGATGCTTTACCGCCGGAAGCTCCGTGTACGTTGACTCCCACACACTTTCCTATGCGAACGTGCGGAGTCTGCAGGCCTCGTGTCCCTGGCTACTGGATGGTGTGACCTGGTCGCCGACGATTCTCTGACTGGCGAAGCTGACTGGATATCCGAGGTCAC
Source organism: Pictodentalium vernedei (assembly GCA_031216915.1). Lineage (NCBI taxonomy): Eukaryota > Metazoa > Mollusca > Scaphopoda > Dentaliida > Dentaliidae > Pictodentalium > Pictodentalium vernedei. The sequence goes on along the minus strand of CM062288.1, from coordinate 161,817,463 downwards.
GTAGCCAAGAGCGGTCATGTGCGCTACCATGAGAATGAGGAAGCCTTATTGACAGTCTACTCCGGACTGCCTATATGTTTGAGCATCCCGAGCGATGGACGTATGCTCCGAATGCGAAACATTTTGTACCACAACATCTGGGGCCAGATGTTGTTGTACGAGAGAGGGGCCTCTCTCGCTCGCCGTCCGGATGGACCAGAACGAGCTATGAACCGGACTAAAAGGCTTCCTCCGTTCTCCCTCTAATCCGCCGTCACTGGGTGTGCATTTGGTTGATTTATAGTGCTCGCATCACCCCAAAACTCCTTCTAGACCGCAACGGACGAACCCGGCTGCCGAACCATTCGATGAATGGACGCTACACTGGGCGAGCTAGCGGAGGTCAAAGGCCGTCGAACCTACTAGGGTCCTCTTAGGCAATTGGTGTATTTACATGAGCACTTTTCCGCTAGCCCTTCATTAATTGTGACGATGGAGGCACACTGTTGGAAGACATCACAGATACATCACCCTAATCTTGATCGTCTGAAATAGAAATTGATAAAGTAGAGTGACCCTGCAGGGAAAGGACCGGAGTGTCCAATTCTCCACTAACATACCGTGACATACGCTTCCCATGTTGTCATCGAAATCATACGATACAGAACAGGAGTTAATGCGAGTACACTGACCACATATAGAATGATTATAAAAGTCAGAGGAAGACTTCCTCTTATTACAATTGATCAAAATCCTTTCAATGTGAAAGGAAAACAAAGTCCTGGTACTCGCACCAACCCCTGGCAATCAAAATACATAATAATAATATGATCCATTAATATAGAAAAAATAATTGAAATCAAAATATTTTGAAAAAATATTTTTTCAGAACAGCCCAGGTTTCTGAAAAGTAACATTGAGCCCCAATGGATCCCAAGCCTAAGTGTGGACAAAAATTTTAAAAATATTTTAAACAATTTATTCAACACTTACGAACAACAATAATGTATCTAGTTATGATTAAAATAACATCAAGATATTATTTTCCAGAAATCCCCCCCCTCACACAGAGGGCTGTTGTAAATGTAAACAATGAGTGTAAAAACACTAAAATAAGACTCCAGGCACCCAGGCCCGGAATCAGTTACCAAAAATACACTATCTGATGCAAAACAGAGACTTCCAGGGAAGAAACTGCAGAACATCAGATGGTAGATGCAGAACACAACGCCTAACCACCCGTAGGTGAAGACGTAAACATGGGGAAAGAACAGAATTCATTCTGTTATTCAGCTAAAACTCCCAAGAAATTTTAGTAATAATAATTACAGAAACTATGCCAAAAGCATGGGAGAATAGCAAGAGGGGACTTAAAGGAAAGGGAGAGAGGAAAACACTGAAAAATCAGTGTAACTAAATAACCAGAATGACAACAAAATGGCTGCTGCCTCGAAAATAGGTAACTTAACATAATTTCATTAAAAAATTTTAAGTTACAGCCCTGATAACATTCTGTCACACATTTTTCCTCTCCTCCTTCTCTATCCTCCTTAGAATCACCATTTCACTAATATTTATGTGTCTGGCATCATTTAAACTGAGATTTACAAGCACAAAGATCAGTCAGATGTTAACTGATGAATGGCCAAACTTAGAATGATTAATGGCGCCAATTTCGGATCGTCCTTGACACTGCGCATGCGCAGTAGAGGTGAAGTGTGGAGGGCCATTTAGGACATGTTTTCTTTGGTTTTAGATGCAAATTTTGGGGATTGGGGGGCAAAATTTGTGTTTGGCCCTATATTTTAAGAGTTAGCACCAGCTATGTCTGGGTCATTGGTACAGTATAAAAATATATGTTTTTGTTGTACAAAAAATGTATGTACAGTACAGTACTGTGATTACAAAGGCAGGTAGAGAATTTTGATGAGATTGCAACCTCCATCCTGATCAAAATTGAAAATTTGGGTTTGTTTTTTTGTCAACAACATTATAGAATCTCAGCTATTAAAAATGAAAGTGTCAATGCAACTGCAGCTCAACTTGACCAAGAACTGAACAGACAGTTCCAATGATGCCAAGTCATTTACTCAAGTGTCTACAGAAAAGACATCTCACCAAAGCTACATATATGAAATCTGAAAAAGATGGGGGAGATGTGAGGCCTGGAGGCTGTGCTAATGGAATTGTTGCCATATACAAGATGGTCACTGGCAACCTTGTATATCAACAAAATTCAAAAACATCTGAAAGCTCCATCTATATATTATCCCAAAGACACATATGAAATTTGAAACTGATTGGGTGAGAGATACGGCCCATAGGGTGTGCTAAAGGAATTGTGGACGAACAGGAGTACGGATGTACAAATATATGGATGGACGACAGAATGCAACCCATCCCAATAGCTCATACTTGATGTTGCCAAGTCGAGCTAAAAAGTAGAAACAAAGAAATTCCATCTCAGTCACTATTTCCATTTGTTTTTCATGATTCAGTGTTGATTTTGTAATATTTTATTAATTGGGGCGGGCAGGTTTTGATATTTCAGATTCTGTTTTGGTTTGGTTTCATGAAAAAACCTTGGATTCGGTACAGTTTTTTCATGTGTTAACCCTTTACTCAATGCAAACGATATGAAAATTTATTTTTTTAAATATCAATTTTCAATACATTTCAACTAAACCATATCATTTGACCCCTCATTGGAACGCGCTCAATGAGCTCGTTCCAAAGAGGGGTCACATGATATGATTTTGTCGAAATTTTTTGAAAATAGTATTTTTTCATCTGCTAAATTTGCATATTACGTGGACGGATGTGGCCAATTCATTGGGTGAAGGGTTCAAAACATACAGTAAATAAGACTTCAGTGTTCTTAATTTGGAATGATCCATCACAAAAAGCCCTGTCTGTAAGTATCTCTGGTGAGTTCAGCCTATTTCCCTTTGAGCATTCTTAGGGGTTCTGCAGGCCTTGACAATTCCATATTTTGATTAACCCATTAACAGGTTACCCATTTAGTTTTTCATTAACCTATTCTGAAGGTTAAGTAAATTTGTTTCATTAACCTGTTGATTAACCAAAAATCCAAACACGATATGCCACAGGCATATCCCGAAAGCCATAGGCCTGTGCTGATGGGAAGGTTTGGGAGGGAAATGTAGAGTTATGCTCCCAACATGTGATGACTTCAGACGATAAAAATATCAATGAAATACAAATACGCAGTCACTAGAAATATAGAGTTGTGCCTCGTCTGTTGGCAGCATTGCATTCAAGAGATGTAAATCTTCTATTGGCATCATTGGATATAGCAGTGAATAGGTCCAGAATTGATTTGGCTGTGGCCCCATCATACATCAGGCTGCAGTGCATTTCAATTTTCATAAACTGTAATAACATATTTCTAATTATGCTTACAGTAGTCCAAACATGGCCTGAAAGTCTGTAATATAATTTTTGGTTTGGTACGTCCTTTCAAGGACGTACCAAACCAAAAAATTATATTACAGACTTTCAGGCCATGTTTGGACTATGCTTACAGCTGAATAATAAGCCCAAATTTAATATTTGTATGTGTACTACTTTCTGTTCAGGCATCTATTATGCCAATCGTAAAAAAGTTGGTAAACCGACAGATCCTTTTGGTCAACCGATAGTCTGTTCGCCTCAATTTTTGTTTGCGTAACCTCTAGGGCAACGGAACGATCGTTCGCCTGAATTGTCGAGGCCTGGTTCTGAGGATCAATTGCTAATTCTATTGAGTAACAAAAATAAAAATTAAGATAACAAATGAATAAAGTTCATCTAATCTATGTTGTATTCTCATTGTCACATTTTTTCCCTTATTGACTCATCAACCAGACGTGATAATACTTTCATGAAATTGGAAAGAAAACACTCATCTCATTTGTGAAGGGTTTGCGGTTTTTCACACTCACTTCCAACACATACAATTAATTAATAATCAGTGACTTATCCTCAAATACCACTCTTACTTTATATCAATGAAAGACATATATTTGAAATATGATCATTTCCAATAACTGTCCTGGGTTCCAAAAATAAAAGTACTTTTGATTATTTTTGAAGCATGTTTGTCTTAATTTCATCCCCTTCAAGAACAACCATTTATACAATCTTAAATCTGTACAGAAGCAGACACAAACAGCAGTTTTAATGGAGTCTCAGATGTGAATCCCTCCTTTACCACTGTGGGATATGGGTAAAATAGTTGAAAGTTAAAAAATTTATAGTAATTTATATATTTTTTATACTTACCAATGACCCAGACATAGCTGGTGCTAACTCTTAAAATTCTAGGGCCAAACACAAATTTTGCCCCCCCAATCCCTAAAATTTGCATCTAAAACCAAAAGAAATCATGTCCTGAAGGTCCTCCATACTTTGCCCTCACTGCGCATGCGCAGTGTCAAGGACGTCTCGAAATTGGCGCCAATTATCATTCTTACAAGCAGTGCCTGGTCAGCGCTAAGTACTCAGCGAGGAGGTATGAGTTCCCAACTCCTGGGAGGGCCATCCCCGTCTGGGTCATTGGTAAGTATAAAAAATATATAAATTACTATCAATTTTTTAACATTTTTATACTGTACCAATGACCCAGACATAGCTGAATAGTAAAAAGGCTGGAGGGCCTAGGACATAGAGGAAAATCCAATAAGCTCAACTATATAAATAGAGTCAACCCCTCGAGGAGAAAAGGAGTATTAGGCTTTACATGTATCTTTCTTATTTTATGATAAATTAGAAAGACACAACACCCTTCATAATTGAGCATAATAACATTCATGTTCTCTAATAATATCCAGTATAACCCCTTATACTAATCATGTTTAAAGTAAGCCAATAAATAAAGTTAGTCCAGAGAATTGAGACTCTTTATATTCTCTTAAAAGCGTCCGAGGATTGTATATTAAGGCCCGTTTGACACAAGACATATACAAATGCTTCACACTGAGCTACACTTTAAAAATATGACATGAATGAATTTTTAACATTAATATTACACTTTAAAACCATCCCGGTAACGACACAGAATTACTGACTCCGGAGGAGGAATCCCCTTGCTTTTCACTATAAAGCAGGTGACCTAAGGGAACACCCTCCCCCTCCCCCCTCCTTCCCCTTGGTCAAATAGCCCAGAGCGAAGAGGGCAGCAGGACGGAGTCACTGCCGGAACAGAAAGCCTGCATAACTATAGTTGCAACTGTTTAGTGGACGACATTCTGAGCAACAGATAACGGACCTAAACAATGCAGGTCTCCAGAAATGGACTCAATATTTCTGAGATAAAAATACGTGAATGTGGATGGTTGAGACCAATATGCAGCCTTCATTAAATCTGTAATAGCAACACTATTTGCGTAAGCCCAAGGTGTAGAAGAGCTCTTACTTCATGAGCCGAAATCTTAAGCACAGACTGCTGAGATGAAGATAGATTATCATAAGCAGTACGGATAGTTAATTGAATCCATCTAGCAATAGAATGGACCGAAATGTCCTTTCTATTAGGCATCAGAGACAGAAAGAAGCATTTTCATCCCTTTCTGATAAACTGAGATCTTTGTTTATAAATACGTAAGGCTCTAACAGGACAGAGCAAAGGCCTACGCCCGTCTGAAGACGGAAGGGCCTTAATAACAATAGGTTCCGGATATTTATTAGGAGCCTGATTCTTAGCTAAAAATCCAACATTAGTGGTAAAGGTAATAGTGTTCCCGACACTACGATAGTGAGAATCATCCACCGATAGTGCATGAAGCTCACTGACTCTTCTAGCAGAAGAGAAAGCTAAGAGAAATGCTGTCTTATAAGACAAGAATTTGAAATCTACTGTCCCAAGAGGCTCAAATGGCTTTTCTTTCAGTTTAAGAAGAACCCAAGCTAAATTCCATTTAGGAATTAATCTAAGAGTTCTGGGTCTATTTATCGAGAAGTTTCTAACTAATTTAGATAAAGAGACATTAGATCCAATTTGTAAACTATCATGGTGTGCATAGGTATCAGATAACATAGACCTATAACCTTTAATAGTAACAGGCTGCAGTTTGATCTCGTCAAACACGTATACTAGAAAGTTTGCAATGTCTGGTATGGAGGGATCAAAAATATCAACAGAATGATCCCTACACCAACGACGAAAGACCTTCCACTTAGCCGCATAGTTTAGCAAAGAGGAGGTCCTCCTACAGTTAGAAATCGCGTCCACTGCTCGTCCTGTAAAATGCTTGCCGTGCAAGAAGGACCGCACAACGGAAATACGTGAAGGTTGAGACCTTGTGGGTTGTGATGAAGTTGACGCGATTTCCCCTGGGAAAGAAGATCCTCTCGTGGAGGAAGTTTTCGCGGTAAGTCCCACAGCAGACACCTGAGTAGATTTATCCACAGTCTCTGTGGAGACAGAGATGCTACCAACAGAATTTTGCATTGAGATAGTATTATCTTTAGCAATATTTGCTGAATTAACGGCGCTGGAGGATACGCATATCCTATCATTCCGTCCCACGAGATCGATAGAGCGTCTACTGCATAAGCTCGGGGATCCGGACATGGTGACACATACGTCTGCAACTGATTGTTGAGATGTGTTGCAAATAAGTCTATCATTGGCTGTTCCCATTGGTAGCAAAACTGATTGAATACTTGTTTGTTGAGAGTCCATTCTGACGGCAACAAGCGACCCTTCCGTGAAAGGGAGACTGCTAAAACATTCAGACGACCCGGAATATGACGGACCGAAAGTAGAACTTGGTGTTCGAGAACAAACAGAAGGATTCTTTCCGTTATTCAATAACGGAACGGAATGAGTGCCTCCTGGGTTCCGGAGATACGCCACTACTGTCGTATTGTCGGACAGGATTTGGACATGTGCTTTCTGAATAATGTTTATCCAATGACGTAATGCAAGCCAAATTGACATCATTTCCTTGATGTTTATGTGCTTGCTTAGAAATTGCGAATCCTAAAGACCCTGGCACTTTGAATCCGTTGGGGTCAATGTTGCACCCCAACCTGTTTGACTGGCATCCGTCATAATCGTAAAATCCGGATCCGGCAACTGCAGTGGAACTCCCTGAGTCAACCACTGAATGTTTGCCCAAGTCTGAATCTCTTGTTTCACTTGATTTGACAAGAGAACGTCTATATCGAGCGAATGAATCTTCACACTCCAATTCTGAGTCAAGAAAATTTGGAGAGGACGAGTGCGCAACCGCCCCATTGGGATGAGATCCGCAGCAGCTCCGCACAGACCTATCAGTCTCATGAACTCCCTCGCTGTGACTTTGTCTGAGTGAAGACAATAGCGAGCGTAACAACTGATTAACTTCGCTCTGGTTAACGGCAGACGAACGAGATTGTTGTGCGTCTCGAAGCTCATTCCCAGATGAGTGAATGACTTGGACGGCACCAGATCCGACTTCTCCTCATTTATAATAAAACCGAGACGTAGGAGTAATAGAAGCAGATTCTGCACATTGTTCTGAAGCGTTAACTCATTGCCGTACCTCTGAAGAATGTCGTCCAGGTAGGCCGACGTTACCGCAGACGAATGAGCTCGGAAATGTAACATTACCGAGTTCATTATTCGAGTGAAAGCCCAGGGTGCAAGGTTCAATCCGAAGCACATCGCCCGGAATTGATATACAACTCCTAGGACTGTGAAGCGTAGATACTTTCTGAATGTCGGATGTATCATGACGTGAAAGTACGCATCTTTGAGATCTATGCTTGTAGCATAGTCGTTCACCCAAATACTCGCTCTGATCGATCGAATCGTCTCCATATAGAACTTCGGAGCGACGATCAGCTTGTTTATCCAGCTCAGATCTATGACTGGACGGAACGAGCCGTCTGGTTTCGGAACCAGAAACCGATGGCTGTAGAAACCCGGTGATTCCTGGTCTTCTACGACCTCTACTGCGTTCTTCACCGGAAGAGACTGTACTTCCGATAAAAGAGCATCTCTTTTCTGCGGATTTGACGGAAGCTGAGTCCATCTTGGACTTCGAGTTAATGGAGGCTTTCGTTTGAAGGATATTCTTAGTCCTTCCGAAATTACCCCTCGGACCCAGGGGTCATCCGTAATCGACGCCCACTCGTCTGTAAAACTCGATAACCTTCCGCCCACCGGAACACGATAGAGGTTCAAACCATCACCTCCTGGACCTGCGAGGCCTGCGGAAGAAGAAACTACGTCCTCCACGACCCGCACCTCGACCCGTCGACCTTGGGACGTCAGACTGGTTGTCTTGGCCCGAATAACGTCCCGTACGTGAGTCGCTACCTTGACGGTCTCTAGAATAAGACCTAGAGGACGAATAAGAACCTCTATAGGAACTTCTCTTGGGCGTACTTGTCCCAGAAGTGCCTGTCTTACTCTTATCTGCTGTATCCGACTTTTTGGAAGCGGATTTAAAAAGCAGAGAATCCGAAGCTTTCTTAGTTATCTTATCATAGATTGCTGAAAGCTTGCCGTCGAAGAGAAGCTCTCCGGAGACCGAAGCGACTCTGAGAGAGTTCTTCACCTTACTATCCACACGCGTGGATGTAGCTAGGGCTGCGTCATGTCTAACCAACTCCAGGTTTGCCACTGAAAGGGCGGAGTTATACGTGGAATAAGCTACTGCCCTTGAAAGAAGTCTTAATGAGGATTGTATATCCTGGAATTCTTTCCCTTGAAGACGCAATGATAGCGCCTTAGTAAGGTGGTCTGCGTATGATAAAGCGTCTAAGCTTGCTCTGTTAGACATTATTGCCATTTCCAACGTCGCGGTTGGAATAGACATAGACGATGGTAACGACAATTCCAAGTCTTCAGCCTCGTCGTCTAGACGCAGAGGAACTCTCGGTATGCCCTGTCCTGCCGTTTTGAATTTATTCCTTGAATTGATGAAAGGCAGATTGAGAGCATTAGCGGACAAGAAACCAGCTTTGCCTGTTTTGGAAGCAAGCTTAAAGATAGCGTCGTTCAATAATTCGAACGTTCTTGTGACATTATTGGACTGTGTCGGAAACTCAGGGACGATGTCTCTGAACCGCTCAAAGAATTCTGTGTCCAATGACGCCATCAGTCTCTTATCCGGCATCGCAGCTGTCTAGCCCGACGGAACAACTTGTGGCAGGTAATGCCGTATGAAATCTACGGCAGCTTTATGTTGTTCCGAAAGGGATAGCTCCAAATCCTCGGTATCCCTTTTGCCATCCTGTCGGACCTCATGATGTTCTCGGTCGTCCATACCCGATGCTTCGGCAGAGCGTACCGACCCAGCGTCGTCGGATAATTCTTGATCCGACGTAGGTTCCATCGTTTGCTGGGATGCTGCGATAATTTGTGCTATTTGGGATAGCACGTCCGTCACCGAGGCCTGTGGAGTAGCGGTCTTATGCTGCTTAGCCGCTGGAAGCTCCATGTGAACTGACTCCTGCATATTTCTCTTATGCGAACGTCCGGAGTCTACAGGCCTCTTATCCCTGGCTACCGGATGGCGTGACCTGGTCGCCATGGAATCCGTGAATGGCGAAGCTGACTGGATATCCTCGGTCACGTAGCCAAGGTGCGGTCGAGTGCACTGCTGAGAGGATGAGGAAGCCTTTTGGACAGCCTCTCCGGACTGTCTATATAACGGAGCGTCCCGAGCGGCGGACGTATGCTCCGAATGCGACACATTTTGTACCACAACATCTGGTCCCAGATGTTGTTGTACGAGAGAGGGGCCTCTCTCGCTCGCAGCCCGGATGGACCTGGACGAGCTAGGAACTGGACTACTAGGCTTCCTCTGTTCTCTCCTCTTATCCGCCGTCAGTGGGTGTGCACCTCGAATATTTATAGTGCTCGCATCACCCAAATCTCCTTCCTGGACCGCAACGGATGAACCCGGCTGCCGAACCATTCGATGAATGGACACTACAACGCCGTCGATCCTACTAGGGACCTCTTAGGCAATTGGCGTATCTCCATGAGCACTTTTGCCGCTAGCTCTTCATTTAATTGTGACGACGGAGGAACACTATTGGAAGACATCACGGAAACATCACCCTGTTCTTGTTCCTCTGAAATAGAGACTGATAAACTAGAGTGACCCTGCGGAGAAAGGACTGGCATGGCCCTTTCCCCGCTAACAACATACCGTGACACACATTTCCAATGTTTGTCATCCCAATATTCACATACTGAACAGGAGTTAGTGCGAGTACACTGACAATTAATACAATGATCATGAAAGTCAGAGGAAGATTTCCTCCTATTACAATTTGAACAATATCCTTTCATAGTGAAAAGAATACAAAAAGTCCTAGTACTCGCACCAACCCCTGAAAACAAAGATACATAATAACATGATCCAGTAACATAGAAAAAATAATTGAAATCAAAAACATTTTTTGAAAAAATATTTTTTCAGCAAAGCCCAAGTTTCTGAAAAGTAACGTTGAGCCCCAATGGATCCCAAGCCTAAGTGTGGACAAAAATTTCAAACATATTTTAAAAAATTAATGCAAAACTTACGAATAATAATAATGTATCTTGTAATGACTTAAACTAGTACAAAGACAAAAAATCCCCCTCACACAGAGACTGTTGCCAATGTAAACAAGCAGTGTATAAACACCAGAAACATGACTCCAGGCACTGATAACCCTGGCCTGAAATCAGTTACCAATAATACACTATCTGATGCAAAACAGAGACTTCCAGGGAAGAAACTGCAGAACATCAGATGGTAGATGTAGAACACTACGCCTAAACACCCATGGGTGAGAACGTAAACATGGGGAAAAGAACAGAATTCATTCTGTTACCTAGCTAAATCTCCCAAGAAATTTTAGTAATAATATTACTCAAAAATATGCCAAAAGCATGGGAGAATAGCAAGGGGGGAATTAAAGGAAAAGGAGAGAGGAAACACTGAACAAGCAGTGAAACTTAATAGCAAGAATGACAACAACAGGCCCATGCCTCGAAAATAGGCAACTTAACATAATTTTACTAAAAAATTTTAAGTTACAGCCCTGAATATTTTCTGTCACTCATTTTTCCTCTCCTCCTTCTATATGCACTTTATATCCACCATTTCTCCAATATTTATGTGTCTGGCATCATTTAAACTGAGATTTACAAGCACAAATATCAGTCAGATGTGAACTGATGAAGGGCCAAACAAAGGATGATAATTGGCGCCAATTTCGGGACGTCCTTGACACTGCGCATGCGCAGTGAGGGCAAAGTATAGAGGACCTTCAGGACATGATTTCTTTTGGTATTAGATGCAAATTTTGGGGATTGGGGGGGCAAAATTTGTGTTTGGCCCTAGAATTTTAAGAGTTAGCACCAGCTATGTCAGGGTCATAGGTACAGTATAAAAATATCTTCTAAAAAGAGGCCAAAAGGGGCCTTAATTGCTCACCTGACAAAGTGGTTCAAAGTATTTTGGGTCACATTCAGTTAGTCATGGTTCATCAACACTACAGAGGAATGAAGTCATGAAATTATTCATAACTCTTAGTGTCCATGTCAGATTACTATTATAGGTCTTCAAGACTGCTTCCAATTCTATCAACTGTAGACAAGCACTGCCAAACTACCAAGGGTTGTAATGTCACTGCAGTTTGAAAGGCAAATGTCATGGAAAAACACTAAGGAATGGATCAGAACAACCTTCAACCTAACCTACCCCCTCATCCCTGCCCCCATCCTATATAGAGCCAGATATTAAGCCAGGGACCCGATTTGAACAGACTTGAACCTACCCCTCCCCCAACCCCCCTGGAGATGTTGTACACAAAATATGAAAGCATTCTGACTGGTGAATCTGAAGAAGGGGAAGTATAAAGAAATTTCCCCATATTGCACAAAGTTAAAAAATGAGCTCCCATAAGAAGCCTAAATATTAACCCAGGGACTCGATTTGAACAAATTTGAATCTGACTCCCCTAGAGATGTTGCATATCAAATTTCAAGGATTCTAATTGATGGTTCTGGAGAAGATTTTTTTAATTTTGGAAAACAATTTATGGGTGCTATCAGAGAAAAGCCCCTTGTGGTGCCCCCTGTGAATGTGGCAACTTTATTTAAACAAACTTGAATTGACATATGTTAAGGAACATGTATATCAAATGTCTTTCAATTTGGCCCAGTGATTTATGATGAGAAGTTGATAATGTAAAGTTCATGTCAGATGGTTGGAGGGACGGATGACAGAGGGATGGATGGTAAGATGGATGATAGACGACAGAAGTGATCATTTGAGCACCCCCTGACTTTCAGTCAGGTGAGTTAATAAAAAGCAGACCAAATGCTTCCACACATGATGTATAACATCTGTACAATGGGTATTTACAGGTTTGTTCCAATCAAGTGTAGCAAATGGCAAAATTCGGGGGGGTTTTAGGCCCTTCAGATTTTAACACTTAGGGTAATGGATAAAACATTAAAAAGACGTTTTCTCTGAAACAACTGCACCAAATGTTTCCATGTTTGGTATATAACATATCTGTATGGACCATTTACAGGCTTGTTCTAATCATACACCTAGAGCATTATCCAAGAATAGCAAAGGGCCCTTGGATTTTCACAATGTAAATAATGAAGAAAATGTTAACAAAAATCTTCTCCCATATGTATTGCTCAAAATGTGTTAATACTTGATATATATATACCACCACCGTAATGATGTTTTACAAGTTTGTTCAAATGGAGCCCTTGGGGTCAAATTTAGGGTTGCTATGGGGCCCAGGTTTTATCACAAGTGTATGGGTAATGGAGATAATCTTAAAAAGACATCTGATCACGTTTGATTCACTGAATAAATTTTCTTCTCTCTGCAGACTGCTCCGAAAGCTAACTCCTTCAGAATTTTTGATATATAACATCTTTGTAGGGATGATGGATGATTTACAAGTTTGTTTGAATCAAGGGCCCCTAGTCAAGTTTGGGAGTGGCTTGGGGCCCCAAGAACATTTAACACTGAGTATCGACAAAAATATTAAAAATTGTCTTTTTCCTCAATGACTGCTCCAAATGCTTCCATGTTTGATAAACAGACTATTTGAATCAGTATCACATCACATCTTGTGATACAACATGCCACTAAAGTGAGGTAAAATCTTTTTACTCATCACTAATTGTGATACAAGTATTGCTGCAGGGCACAAAATGTTTGACAAACCAAATAATAATAATAATAATAATAAATTGTTCTTATATAGCGCCTCATCCCGCGAGGCTCGAAGCGCTTTACAACATAAAAATACGCACATGTGCACAAATATACATGTGTACATATACACACGTATGTATATACATTAGTTACCATAATACAAAACTCATTTCAGAAAGTCTGCAGTGATGTCTTCAGTTTAGTTAAGGTTGTGTGGGAGGTGAAACATGAAGAGATGGAATTTCAGTGCACTCTTGAATGTATTAAGAGCAGGCATTTTCCGGAGTACAGGTGGTAGTGAGTTCCATACTTTATGAAATGCGCCACAGCCAATGCTTACATAGTTTGTATTCGGTAAACAACAACTTTTGCGATCAAGATCTAAGTTCACGCCTGGGAATGTGCTCAGACAGCAGGTTGGAGTGGTACGGTGGCAAGGACTTCTCAAAGTGTCGGTAACAAAGAACAGCTAATTTGTAGTTGATATGGGCGCGAAGTGGCAACCAATATAGTTCTTTAAGGATTGGGGATATATGTGACCTTTTGGGCTTGCGCAAGACTATGCATGCGGCTGAATTCATGATACATTGAAGACGATTAAGCTGGTCGTTCGGCAGCCCCGCAAGAAGTGAATTGCAATAATCAATCCTAGAGAGGATTGTCGAAGAAGCTACCTTCTTAGCTGCTTTGGATGACAGATAGGGCCTCAGCTGTCTAAGCCTCCCGAGTCTGAAAGACAGGGAACGGCACATGTTGTTCAAGTGAGCCTCCATGGACAATTTGGTATCCAGGTACACACCAGGATTTCGGGCTTTATTGGAAACCTGAATGCTGCAATCACCGATGTTGATACTCGAGATACTGCTACTAGAAGTCCGAGGGTAAGGAGGGTAACAGATGATGACTTCGGTCAGTTTTAGCTTGTTATCAAGCATCCATACTTTAACAGCCATGACACAGGCTTCAGCATTGGATACAAGAATGTCAATATGATTGATGTGAACAGACTTGTATAGCTGCGTGTCATCAGCATACATGTGGAATAACATGCAATGTTTCCTGATGCTGTCACCTATTGGCATGGTGTACAAAGTGTACAAAACAGGGCCAAGTACAGAGCCTTGTGGTACCCCATATTCAACCTGTTGATCGTCAGACAAGGTGTCACCGACTACGACGGACTGGGAGTGACCATTCAAGTAAGAGCAAAACCAGGACAAAACTGAATTTATGATACCAAAGGTAGTGGAAATCTTTCCAGCATGATGGAATGGTCAAGGGTATCGAACGTGGCAGAGAGGACAAGTAGTGCAATGATTGTTGTCAATCTACTGTCTTTTGCAGTGAGAAGATCGGAGCAGATTCGCACGAGTGTGGTTTCAGTGCTATGGTCGGGACGATATGCGGATTGAAATTTTTCCATGAGGTTATTTTTGTCGAGATGGCTCTTCAGTTGAATCAGAACCAGTTTTTCGAGTATTTTGGATACAAACGGTAGGCCTGACACAGGACGATAGTTCTTCAAATCGTTTGGATTAAGACCTTGTTTTTTGAGAAGTGGTGTTACAACCACACGTTTAAAACATGTCGGTACATAGCCGTGTTCAAGCGAGTGGTTCATGATTAATGTTATAGGTTCTATTAAATCGTCAAAGAACTGAACGAGTAGATTCATTGGTATAGGATCAAGTGAACACGTTTTAGGTGGCGATGAGAGAATTACGTTTTTGACCGTTTCACTGGAGACTGGTTGAAATACGGCAAACTCGTCGCCCACAAATGGTGAGAACGTTGCCTCATTGTGGTTGCAGTTGTCGAGACACGCACGAATCTGCGCGATCTTGTCACTGAAAAATGTACTAAAAAGGTTAGGAAGGTTATCTACAGGAACATTTTTGGGGGGGACAGGGGATTTTGAGTTTCCGCTAAGTTCATTCACAGTGGCAAATAACACTTTTGATGAACTAGTTGAGTTAATTTTGTCACTGAATCGTGCATCTCGAAGTAGCAAACAGACAATCTTGTGTTGTTGTACGTAAAGTTGACGATCACATGGGCTCTTACTCATAGACCGGTGGTCTTATTTCACGTATTATGACTTCATCACTGGTGGGGTATAGCCATGTCTCTGTTATAAATAACATGTCTAGATTGTTATTATCAATCAAGTCATAAATCTTTGATGTTTTGTTGCGAACTGATCTCGCATTCACTAGGCACATATACATATGTGTGAAAGAAAATGATTCTTTAGCCGTTTGGATCTCTGTATGCATATTGTTTGCCCGAAATAAAATCAAGGTGAATAGTTAATCACCATGACTCCAGTAGGGTGAACAGTCCATTTGAATATTTGTTCAGACAAACTGCAGTGCGTGATGCCAACATCCCATTCTGAGTTCTCCCACTGTAACATTATCATTTGAAATCCAGTATCTAGATATGATGTCTCTTAACAGTGCTGTGACTAAAATATGCAGACATAACTTCAGTCCTTGGTATAAATTTGATTTTTATGGGTTAAGGGTTTGATGTGTCTATATATATGGAACACAATAATGCCGAATGATTGTTATTTAGTTATGCTTGTTAACCCTTTGAATCCTGATGGTATATTCCATAACAGTTCAGATCTATCATCTGGTAGAGTCTATAGAAGTTACTTGGGGGATGTTACGTATTGGCATATAAGTTCAGCTTAATATTGAACACCGAAATATTAGTATGATATACTAAGGGTTAATTCATGTTTTGACTCATAGAGATGAATATATCTTATATTCATAACTATGTTGATAAATAAAAATTATATCAGTGCGAGAATGGGGGTTAAGCGTGGGGAAATTGGCACCAAGAATTTCAACTTCTTCCCACGACTGTGTTCTGTAACAGAAATTAAATGTGACAGCCATATTGATAAGAAATGCTGGGAAGGGCTTGCCTGTTCTAAAATCTCTGTGTGTGTGTGAGAAAAAATGTTAGTTTTGTTGGTCACCAGTATGTGAAGTAAAAACAAGTTTTCTCCAGAACTGCTTTTTTATAAGTAAAAATGAAACTTGGAGAGATTGAGATGGATGTTTACAGAAACTGTTAAAATGTTATATGAAATTGACTGTATGTTCCATATAAAATGGACTAAAGTTTAATGTTGATTCCAAAAAGGAAATCCAGAGTATTGGCAGTAGTTATTCTGCCAGAACTTGAACTGAGATGAGCTCCAAGAGCCGAGTAGCAACTGAGTTTTGAGATTGAACTGAGATTGAACTGAGATGAGCTACACAAGCCGAGTAACAATGAGAGATTCGAGTCGAGAAAATTAACATTCAAAATGAATATGATTCAAAATGTGAATTCGAGGATAGTTTTGGACCATGTAGATGAATAAGTATGAGAAAACTTATACGTGAAAAGAAATCTTCAAGAGATCGAATGAAAATCCAGGCCTGGACCGCGGAAAGCGTGAGTTTTAGTTATGGCGCCATAAACATTCCGAGTTAAAATATATTGTACACAGACGGTAAAAAATAACAATCAGAGAGAGAGAGAGAGAGGGAGGGAGAGAGTGTGAAAGTGTGACCAATAAAAATCCGATATATTTATAAATCCCATCAGAATTCAAACCTGATATCAATTAACTCCTTTTACAGACCAAGCCATTCTCAATGTTTTTTATCATTCATTTTGTATAATAATGTAGATATTTCATCATATAATAAACTATATAAATATACTTCCAGTACTTGTTAAGAATACTATGTTCTGAGTTTACAGCCTTGGCTAGTTCCTGTTAGGTCAAGCTACAGGGGAAGACTAATCAATATTTTCTATGTGTAGCCCAAGGCTGAAAATATTGATTGATCTACCATGCAAATTCACTGAGCAGCTATCTACTTACTGGTAAGAATTCAGGTTGTATCACAATCCTGGACTGGAAAAGTGGTCTTTTGGGTTCAAAAGGTTAATGTACTGATGCAGGAAATTCAGGATGTGAAAATTTAAAGAGGGCATTGTGCACGCCCAGTCTGGGTTCTTGACCAAGAGAACTGCTGAATTGTGTCACTGATATAAATTTAGCATGGAATCTCCTTATGAAAGATTGATAAAACAAACTGTGTTGTTTGTATTTAAACCAATTCCTGATGTTTTCATTTATAGTCCTGACTTACATGAGGAAAAGTATTCTTGACATGAAAAAACATTACACTGGGTATTTATTTATTTATTGGGGTTTAACAACACTTTTGACAGCCAAGGTCACTTTGTGTCAGACAGTTTTACGGGAGGAGGAAGCTGGAGTACCTGGAGATAACCACTGAGCAACTGACAGACCCCCCAATGTACTAACTCCACACAAGCAGGGTTAGTATTGGTTGAAGACAAGTGCATCATCAATGTGCAGTATGCCTTAATACACAGCACCACTATACCCCCACATGGGCAATCGGGATAAAGTGCCTTGCCCAAGGACACAATGCAGTAAACCCTGGCGTGGATCGAACCATGGACCTTTCGGTTTGAAGTCCAAGCCATAACCACTGAGCCACCGTGTTCCCACATTGAGTATGAAAGCATGTTAACAAACATCGTGGGAAATCCCCACAAGTCCACAATTCAATGCTACAAATAAGACTTCCTATCCACAAACTGTACCTACTTCTAAACAAAATATACAGTGCTGTCGATTCCAACAAGTTGTCCATTGAAGTGTGCTTGTTTAGGAAAATGTTAACAATAAATATAAATTTATGCAGTTCCATATTGAAAAGTGTATACCAACTTTTCTGAGAGCTAATTTCGACAAATATGGAAAATGGCATTGTACTTTCTGTTGTTCCCGAAATAAATTTTTGTGAGGGATAGGGTAACTAGATCGGAATGAAAAACTATGATACATTTTTTCGAAAAAGCCAGTAAATTCTTGATTTCATGTTAATTCATTTAAACGACATGAGCGTGCTCCTATGGATGATATATGAAACATAACAGTACTTCTGCAAAACAAAAATTATAGCTTTGTCAAATGGTCAACTTATTTTTTTTTTCAAATTTGTGGTTAATTGTCCCTTTAACCCTTTACCCAATGCAGACAATATCAAAATTTAATATTTTAAATACCACTTTTTTAAATTTTTCAAAAAATTTCAACAAAACCATATCATGTGACCCCTCTTTGGAATGAGCACGTTCCACAGAGGGGTCACATGATATTGTTTTGTTGAAATTTTTAAAAAAATGTTTTTTCTGCTGCTGAATTTGCATATTATGCGGCTGGATGTGGCCGATTCATTGGGTAAAGGGTTAAAGCCCCTTGTGAAAAATTCATGGGCTTCGGTCACTTGCATGCTTCAGGGTCTTTGGAGCCTCCAACTGATAGTTACCCTTTGAACCATAGCTAATGGCAAGGATACAACTGACTGTAATCATTATGTTGAGTTATTATGTTATAGGTGTGAGGCAATAGATTGATAAAATTAGGACTTCAAGACGAAAGTTCCCCAACATAAGGTGTCTTGACAAAAGCTCCCCCAGACAAAAGCCACCTAGAAATGAAGGGTACATGCAAAAGCCTCCCAACTCAGAAACAGTTACATATTTCCTATTCTTCTTTTTTTTACAACTGAAGCAAAATAATGAGGCTGTTTTTCAAATTAAAGTGTGCAGTGCACTGTCAAAGCGTGAGCACCTCAAGGGGTTGGTTGGACACTTTAAAAGGAGACTGAAAAAATAGGACGATCTGGACTGTAGATGACTTCTATGTGAACACAACATAACCTAGCCGTAGTATTACAAATGACAGTGATGGCTCGCAACCTTTTTTTTACTGTTGGAACATGGTTGAACTTTATTTTTAAATAATATTATAAATGTATATTGTTGAAATAAGGCCATTAAAAAAAAGTCTATGTCCTCAGGCACTGCCTGTGTCATTACATTTCTGTCGCGTAATAACTTTTTAATACCCGTCAAAAAAAAAAAAAAAAATTCTGCCTGGTCCAAAAAATTTACCCGGTCAGTATTTCTGGATCGGAAATTTGAGCACCGGCACCGTTACACATTTCTCCATAGTATTTCAGCTTCCTGTTTGCATTTTCCTCTGTATTTTGCTTCAAATTTCTCCATTCTCTGATCTATGGTTTCTATGTTGGTACATGTAAGATTTTTAAAGAAAATGCAAATTTTATCATTTCAAATAAGTACCGGACTGACATAATCTTGCAATGGAGCGACTTTGGCATGTCATCAACAAACAAGTTGATTGAAGCATTTTGCAATGTATGCGATAAGACCAGTCTGGCGTTTGGGTTAATGGTAAAAATTACTGAATATTTGAAGGTGCAATTCCAGTATGCTACGTTAGCAAAGCAGGCAATGATAATTTGTAGCAATAAGTGTTCCTTGATACAGAGCTTGGTGAACTTATTGACATTTTTTGCAGATACATTCTCAAGTTTCTCCTCCCCTTAAAAAATCCAGTTTCTGCTCTTAAGTTAAGGTAAGTTCTCCAAAGAGCATGGGCCTAGGACTCCTATTCTTAATGAGGGCAGATAAATATCATGATTTGGGAGTACTCATGTTCATCCATATTTCTGGTCAAACATGTAAAAGATTTCTTACTGAAATGTGAATATATTTTTTTAGGGTATCTTTTTCAGATTTCAGCATAAAAAATAAAAATAAAAAGTCTCCCTCCCTCATCAAAAATTTGAGGCACAATTGCCTGAAAACAAAGACATTTTTTTGTAGTGATGGCAAAGTTACAGTCAATCATCTGTGTTACGCTGATGATATGTGCCTCGTAACTCCAACAATTAAAGGTCTCCGTATTCTGTTAGGAATTAGTGAACAGGAGGTGGATAGTCTAGATATTATCTTCAACAGCAAAAAGTCAGTGTGTATGTCATTCATTCCGCGGTCCTTCTCAAAAATATCATTTCCGAAAGTCCTCCTCAATGGCCCTGAACTCACCTTTGTTGATAAATTTAAATATCTAGGTCACATAATACATAAATCTTTGAAAGACGACACGACCTAGATATCGAAAGACAATATTGAGCAATGTGTGTCAGATCCAATCAATTGATTCAGGAGTTTTTCAACTGTATTCGAGCTGTGAAAATCTTCTTATTTGAGAAATATATATCCCCTCTCTATTACTGTCATCTTTGGGCACAGAATAGTCAAAAGAGTATGCAACGTCTTACTGTCTGCAACAATAATGCATACAAACTACTACTCAAATGTGACAAATTCTGCAGCGCTATTAATATGTTTGTATCGGACAGAGTTCCATCCCTTCTAACCCTAAGGAGGAGATTCATGTATAGTTTCTGTGAACATAATTTCTCTCTCGAAAATAAAATCACGCAATCCTTGTTACGCTCAGACCTTGGGTACTCATCGGCTTTAGTCAATGTTTGGATCTCCCTACTGTACTACTAATTGAATTAAGTTTCATGCCTGTCACTCGCTAAAGCTTTTCTCACATTATTTGGAGTTGCAGGTTAAAGGCATGACTGTCTATGTTGTAGTTCCGTCATAAGAGGTTACCCTCATATACATTAAAGTGTATTTGTGTAATTCCACCACTGTAAACATATATATATTTATAAATATATATTATTATTTTATTTATTTATTTTTTTTTATTTTTATGGTTTTTTTTGTATGTTCTTTTTGTGTGTTCTATGGACCACTGTGTCTGAAATAAAGAATTATTATATTAATGCCCTAATTAGTAAATTTGTTTTCCCCCTTATGCATATGTTGTTCCCATGAACATTCTCATATCAGAATTTGAACATAGATTACATGTTTGTGTCAATATGTAAAATCTGTGGGATTCTTCAGTCCATCTTATGTATATTCAAATTATTCTGAAAACATACCTGTGCTTCAATGTTCATCTGTTCAGTAATGCTGATGGCCATTCTGTCTTGTTTATGCCGGTCTGTTTGTAAGCGCTGACTTTCAAACTCTAGTTCATTTTGCATAGTTTCTAAATCATCCTAAAGAAAGAAAATAAATAAAAACTCAGCATTTTTTCCAAGTGAAGAGCTAATTTATAAGCAGATATATCAGCACAAGCATCCAGTTCAATTTGGGCACATCCAATTGGCAGGCTTTTAGATAAGTCTAATTTGGGGACATTGCAGAATTTCTAAGTCAACTGCTGATCAGCCCAACAAATTTTTTTTGTAATTCCAACTGTCTGAAAAACCATTTTGAGTTTTTTGTTTTGTTTTTCCCCTCTGTGTGTGTTTGTGAGTGTGTGTGTGGGGAGGGGGGTGGGAAGAGGTGGGGAGGGGGGTATGGATTGTTTTGGAGCCTCAGGAAAACTATTAAACTTCTGAGGCCTAGCTCCAACTTTGATCACCTTTACTGCAACATAATATGTGCCCTAACATGCAGTCTCTGGATAAACTTGAATGTTACATGAAGGTATCTCAGCAGTTGTTTCTAGGCAAGTCTTGGCTGTCAAGACTTGCCTGGAAACAACTGCAAAGAAACAGAATGATACTACATTAATGAAAACAGAACCATCACACAATCATGGTACCACCACACTATATGTATTTTAAGAGGGGGCTGACCTGGGGGATCTTTTTGCCTCTGATGAGTTCAAATCCGAATGAAAACGGTCAGGCTATTTTCAATGAGGGCGTAGGAACTTAGTGAGACTCTCCTGCTCTATTTTAGAGAATTTATACAGTGTTTTCATCAGAATGTATACAAATCTCCAGGCCTTTCATGCTTAAATTTTTTTTTATAAAAGTGGACAAAAGCATGAAATACAAATCATGCATATGATGTGTCATTCCCTCTAATATGGGAACATTCCTGTAATTTGGGAATAGCTGCAACCAGTGTGAGGTTGGTGATCGTAACTGGACAGATATATGAATGAGTTACATCTCCTCTTTGTAATATATGTTGCCACAAGTAGGGTTAGCAGGAGTTTGAGGCATTGTTACAATCGACAAGCAGTATGTCCTAGCACACAGTGCAACAGAGATGGGCCAATATACTGAAAAACCAAACTGATACTGATATGATGGGGATACTGAAACATCAAACCAGACCAATCACTGAATATCAAAACCATCTGTATTTTCAAATTTTTCTACATGTACTATTTAAAAGACCTTGATGAGGCTTTATAGCAGTTGAAGTATTCATTTTCATCAAAGAAGTGACTGATTTTCTTTTCAGTTTTGTTAACCCATAAAGACCTGGGCAATTGTCCTGAATTCCCACTATACTACAATTAATACATGTCCAGTTGCTTTGCAGTGATTCCTTGACAAGTCTTGCTCATCTGTTAAGGCAGCCAAGACTTGACTAGAAATCATCACCCATGTGATATGTCTATTGTCAGCAGGAACTCCTGATGATGGCATGTTAACTGGTAGAGTGCTAAGTTATTTTTAGCCATCAAGTCTTATACACATGTCGTTGCCTTGTTACAATTTATGGGAGAGTGCCTATGGGGCACTCTCCCATAAACTGTAACAGGGTACACCCTGACAGACTAAACAATATCACAACAAAGATAATACAAAGCACATCAACTGAATATGAACTCAAATTGTGGTACCTGCACTTCAGAATAAAGCCCAAATATGGGCTTCCAGCAATTTACCAGTTAAAGGCACATCCACTGATATTGAAAAAGCTAGAAATGAGACTTTAATGGTTAAGGTGTGTTTGGAATAAATTATAAAATTACTGTAGATACTATTTGTATGGGCAAAAAATACCAATGTTGGGCTCATTGATAGCAGCATTTGTGGCACTCTTGTAGAATGATACAAGAGCAACTTTTTCTGTATTTTCTTGATTCCCCTTTGGTACCTGTACTATCAGCAAATCTCTGTCAAGTCAAATATCGATTACTGTACATTTACCATGGTATACTACCCTAAAAATTCTGAAAATGATACCGAACTCAAAATTCCAATACCACCCATCTCTACAGTGTAACCATGTTATAATTGGGCAATTGGTATTAAGTGTCTTATATTATATAAAGATATGTACTATTAATTAAATGGGACTCAGAGCCATGACAACATGTTAGGACATCTGGTAAACATATGCTTCAAAAACAGAAAGTAGAAGTCGAACTTAGGATCAAATACAGTCGCCATGACTTCTTAATGATGCATGTAAGAAATTTCCAAACTGATACAAGCATTTTTCACGTTTAAGCAGCATATGCATTCTTCATCCATCCACATATCCTGATACTTGCATTTCCCCCATTTTTCGAGGTCTGACACCTACACGCAACATGAGGAAAGCTGAAAACACAACTAAACTGAAATGTCGGAAATTCACAGAATGTAGCCTTCCCAGAGTAGTGAGAGTACCCAGACACTGCCATTGGCAGTGTCTGGATACTCTCACTAGTCTGGGATGGCTACATTCTGTGAATTTCAGCAGCAAGAGAGTATTTAATAAAAAACGAAAAACCTTAAATTACGGGATGTCAACGGTTTCGGTTTTTTAAAAAAACTAAAAACCTCGGTTCAGTTTCGGTTAATCTACAGCTCTAATTTTCAAGGAGATATGGGAGTGTGGAAGCCATCTTCAACTACTGTAATTTCAAGGTTAAGAAAAGTTATTTTCAAATCAGGCATCCGCCAAGAACTGTCAAGGACTCATGACAGCTCAGGACAACTCTATAGGCCTGGAGAAAAGTTATGAAACTAGAAGCAATAGTCTATAAATGAGAAAAAATGCATGATCTCTGCAACAGAAAATCATGGAAAATAATTCTAAGTTGTACATCATATACATTAACCCTTTACCCAACACAGACAATATCAAAATTTATTATTTTAAATATAATTTTTTCAAATTTTTCAAAAAAATTCAACAAAACCATATCATGTGACCTCTCGTTGGAACAAGCTCGATGAGCTCGTTCCAACGAGGGGTCACATGATATGGTTTTGTTGAAATTTTTTGAAAAATAATATTTTTTCAACTGCTGAATTTGCATACTACGCGGGCGGATGCAGCCGATTCGTTGGGTAAAGGGTTAAGAAAGGATCACCACTACATTGTTTGTATAGTTATGTTTTCAACCAGATCACAGGCTTCTAATTCTGAATAAAAGGCATATGAAGCAGAACAAAATATACGATATTATTAAATAGTTATGGAGCAAAACTGAACATAGCATATCAGTTATTTTCTGTCCTCTAGCCTCAAATCTGAATATAAGGCATGTGACGTAGAACAAAATATAAGATATTGTTATGAGGTTATGAAGCACAACACAACACAACATAACATATTAGTTAAGTTTCCATCCAGATCACAAGCTTCAAATTGTGAATAAAAGGCATATGAAGCAGAACAAAACATAAGATATTATTTGCACAGACATTAAACTATGTAGCTGTTTTAATGGTCACCCAATCTCCACATTCTGTTGATATAAAGTGCAGTAGAACCCTGTTAATTGAAAAGTTACTTTGCCAGAGAAAATAATTCAATTAACAGGAGTATTCAATTAGCAGAAATTCAGATAATTTCCTGTATGTAATCAAGAGATAAACTGAACATTTATTTTATTATATCTTGTTTGACAGAGCTCATAGAACTCATAGAGCTCTGTCAAACAATATATAATAAAGTAAGTGCCTGTGTTGATATACCAAGGCAAAAGAGGTGGGAAACAAAGGAAAGTCAATGACTGTCAGGTAATTTCTTGACATATCACAAATTTTTTTATTCAGTTAACAGGAGTTTGTTCTATAACTTATAAGCAATTAACAGATCAAATTTGTGCTGAAGGTATGGTAAATGATTGCTTGTTTGGAAATTAAATTCAACTAACACGGCTATTCAATAAAGAGCTCTCCAACTGAATGGATTCCACTGTACTGTTATTACAAAAATGTAGACAGAGAATTTTGATCGGATCACGACTGGGCCATATTATCTGTCCACTATCATCAGGCATAAGCTGGGATCTCAAAATTTTCCCACATGCTGGGGCAAAAGTTAAAATTTTCCAACAGTCATCCCAGATCGTTGAGCTTCATTGCAAACTTGAAACCTAACTCAATACACTTCCTTTAACTCTTTGCATGCTGCTGGCAGATATTACTGCCCAGGACTGGATTTCTTTTGCCAATGAAATATGTATAATTTAGGCATATTTAATCCATTTTTGATCCTGTAAATTGAATGGATTTTTTCACCAATGATTTCTTGAGTTACATTTAGATGAATTTTTCATCAGATCTAGTGATGGCTGCTTCACAGCAACCATGACTAGATCTGATGAAAAATATCTTAAAAATACTCAGCGAGTTAAGAGTTAAAACAATAATAAATGAAAGGTGTCAAAACATTCGTTCAAAAACAATAAATGAAATGTGTCGTAACGTTCGTTTATAATTATTATTTTAAAGAATAACTTTCATTTAATGAAAGTAATTCTTTAAAATATTAATAATATACAAAATTTGTTCATGTACATGACTAGTCTATTGTCATATACTTATAACAAACCCTTTCATACAGAAGATATTTGAAACATAAAGTTACTTTTTGCATGAAGAAAATTGCAGTTTCGCCAAATGATCAATTGTTTTCAAATTAGGGGCTTTCGGGGAAAAGTTTATAAATTGAAACAACAAATTTTCTGCCAGACAATAGAAATTCCAAAAGATATAGTCATGTGGAGGGGGGGGGGGAGGTGCTGAAGGGGGAGGGTGAACCACCCCTACCTCACCAGTTTTGGACCACAACCAGACCTGTTAACCTCTGAAGGTGACCGTCAGTGAGATTTTGATGAGCTCTCAGTGAGATTTGGATGCTTGTCAGTGAGATTTTTGCACGCGGCCAATACATCAATATTTTCCTTGTTATGCCTCCCACGGTCCCACCTGCCCCCCCCCTCCCCCAACCCAAATGCATTATATATTTCATTTTAATAATTTATTTTAACACTTTTAATGCTATTTGTCAGTAAAAGCATACAAATATGGATATTACTGGTCCAAGCCCCCCCCCCCCCCCCCTCCCCCCCCCCCCCCCCAAGACACACAAATTTTATGTGAGTGGATGCCTATCTAGACTTTGCATGTACCCCCCCCCCCCCCCCCCCCCCTCGGCCCCCTCAGTCCGGACATTTTTTACCTTGCTCATGCAAGCCCATCTCGGAGCTTCAAAACATGGAGGCTGAAACATCTTTGGCCAAAATGCCCCAGGACCAAAACGTTCAAGAACCAAAACAAGCATTCCTTCTTTGTTCATGCCATTTATTCAGGTAAATTCTATGTTCAGTCTGTACATTTTTAGTGAGGAAATATTCATTCTTATTATCTTTTGACAGGTTTTATTGTACAATGCTAACAATACATATCATTTTGTTTAAAACAAGACCACCTGTTGTTGCCAGTACAATGAAGTTGTGTGTGATTGTGGTAATTTCGTTTTCGTTTTTTTATTAAAAAAAATATTTGAACTGTGTTTTGTATTACTCACATCAGAGAAGGTGCCCTCAGTATTCTTAACTCCCATTGTGAAAAAAAATACAAACAAAATAATCATGTTGGTTCAAAATGAAGACAAAATACTCTGCTGGAGCCTGGGCATGATTGTTCTGAATCTGTTTGTATATAAGTAAGGGGAGGTAACTTAATTCTTGTGAAATCTCACAACAGATTTTTTTCAGTTTTCAACAAACTTTCAATTATATTTTTTTTACACAAAACGGATAAATTTGGTATGAACCATAACAATAGTATATATAAAAGGTCAGCTGAAGTTAATTATACTTGAGAGATTATGTTTTTATTTAATTTATATTTTGAGTTTATATAATTTTGATTTCTTTCACGTAACCACGGCAGTATGAGAATATATTTGGCATACAATGCAACTTGTTTAATTTTTCCAAATAGAATAAGACAACTATTTTTGAAAAGTGTCAAATCGGGAGAAACTAGGATGTGACCGTGAGAGCGTGAGTTGGTGCCTCAAACCGGGAGACTCACGGTGAAACCGGGAGAGTTAACAGGTCTGACCACAACTGTGAAGAAAATTTGTCAAAAAAGAAATCAAAAAGCTTTGTATCTCCACTGCTATTTCCATTTGTTTTTCTTGATTCAGTCTCAGTTTTGTTTGGCCTTATCTGTGAAATAGTGTAAATGTTCACCACCAATTGCAAATTGCCATCTGATCTAGAGCAAGACTGCTTTTGTGATCACAATACCATATAAAGGAAAAGTCAATTGGACGGACCTTTGTAATTCTCTGAAATTCCAGAGCAAGGTTTCTCTCTTTCTGTGGAAGTTCATGGTCAACACGCATATCTGTTTCAATATCTTCTGCTGACTTTTGAGAACTTTCAATACTCTGATTGCCTTCAGTGGATTCTTGAGTACTGTTGAGAACATCTACATCATGATAAGCAGGTCCTTCATGAAGTTCCTCACTTCTTACAGAACGAACTTCAATAAAATCTATCAATGACAAAGTATAATTTTATCTTGTTAGGTTTTAAAAACTAGTGTATACATTTAGGCATAATCAAACATTTTGCTTGTTTTTCTCAGTAAACTCTGCAATAGGGCTGGCACAATTATGAAATTTCAAGACTGACTTCTGAAGAAAAATAATCAATTAAAGTTGACTTTAACTGGTTGAGTGCTTGAAGCCACTATCATGGCTCTACTGAAAAGTGTTGAATGCCACTATAGTGGCTTTACACTGTATGCATGACCTTGTTATTTGTGCAATGGTATGAAAAAAATGTTCATATAAAATTGTTTTGTTACCATTTATTGGAGAGTGCCAACAGAAGCAAAACAATTATTTATGAACAAAATCTTGCTGAATTAAGGTGGCCCTTGCTGGTAGCATTGTATCTTTGAAAATGAAAGTGTCAATGACACTGTAGCTCAACTTGTTTAAGACACGTACATGTATAGTATGTGACACAGCAATGACAAACATCTAGGTAATGACCTGGTAACAAAGGCACATGTAAGGTACTGTAACGGTCTGTACATAAATGCTGACCATAGCCTTAACAAATGTGTGGGTAAAGTATTGTAAAGGTGGGTGACAGATGCTCGTTCTCGTCCCACGGTGATAACAAAGGTACCCAAGAAGTTTCGTAAAGATCGGTTCATAAATACAGCCTCTAGCCTGAGCTGTATAGAAGTTGTGTACAAAATACTGATTGGACCTAATTTCGGTACAAAATGGCCACTGGTAGCCATCTTGAATTTTGGACCACACCCAGAAACACTCGTTCTCATCCCAAGGTGATAACAAAGGTACCCAAGAAGTAAGATCGGTTCATAAATACAGACTCTAGCCCGAGCCGTACTGACATGTGCACTTACTGTGTATAAGTAGCACTGAATAAATTGAAGTTTGTCTAATTTGCATAATTTTTGCACGAGAAATATATGTGATGTATTCCATGTTACGAAACATGCATACAGAAATTTATTCAAATCAGAACTTTCATACAAAAGTTCTGTACAACAAGTGTTTGACCACCGAGGTGGTATTAGTCCCCTACGGCGCTTTTGTGACATAAGGCGTTTTTGTCACAGAAGACACTAGAGTATATAAGCATCTTGGATTTTGAAAAGAAAATATTCAGCGTGCATAATCCCCTCACAACCCTTTATCCACCATGTTGGAGGGAGGGGTGGTAACATAAAATAGAGAAAAAAGCTTAAAAAACACAACAATAATGGCCGCCATTCTGCCATCTTGGATTTTGAAAAATAAATATTGACTGTGCATCATCCCCTCAGAACCATTTATCCATGTACCAAATATGAAAGGTGTAGCTTGAAGCATATTAGAGGGAGAGGTGGTAACATAAAAACAGACAGACGGACAGACAGATGTTTGATTTTGAAAAAAAAATATTGACCTTGCATAATCCCCTCAAAACCCCTTTATCCATGTACCATATATGAAAAGTGCAGCTTGAACCATGTTGGAGGGAGCAGTGGTAACAAAAAATAGAGAAAAAAGCTTAAAAAACACAACAGAAATGGTTGCCATGGTGCCATCTTGAATTTTGGAAAACAAATATTGAACGTGCAACATCCCATTACAACCCTCTATCCATATGCCAGATATAAAAAGTGTAGCTTGAACCATGTTGGAGTGAGGGGTGGTAACATAAAATAGAGAAAAAAGCTTAAAAAACACAACAAAAATGGCCGCCATGCCGCCATCTTGGATTTTGAAAAAAAAATATTGAACGTGCATCATCCCCTCCCAACCCTCTATCCATGTGCCAAATATGCAAAGTGTAGCTTGAACCATATTGGTGGGAGGGTTGGTAACATGAAAATAGAGAAAAAAAGCTTAAAAAACACAACAAAAATGGCTGCCATTCCGCCATCATGGATTTTGACAAAAAAATTTTGAGCGTGCATCATCCCCTCAGAACCATTTATCCATGTACCAAATATGAAAGGTGTAACTTGAACCATGTTGGTGGGAGGGGTGGTAACATGAAAATAGAGAAAAAAAAGCTTAAAAAACACAACAAAAATGGCCGCCATTCTGCCATCTTGGGTTTTGAAAAAAAAATTTTGAGCGTGCATCATCCCCTCAGAACCATTTATCCATGTACCAAATATGAAAGGTGTAGCTTGAACCATGTTGGTGGGAGGGGTGGTAACATGAAAATAGAGAAAAAAAGCTTAAAAAACACAACAAAAATGGCCACCATTCCGCCATCTTGGATTTTGAAGAAAAAAATTTTGAGCGTGCATCATCCCCTCAGAACCATTTATCCATGTACCAAATATGAAAGGTGTAGCTTGAACCATGTTGGTGGGAGGGGTGGTAACATGAAAATAGAGAAAAAAAGCTTAAAAAACACAACAAAAATGGCTGCCATTCCGCCATCTTGGGTTTTGAAAAAAAAATTTTGAGCGTGCATCATCCCCTCAGAACCATTTATCCATGTACCAAATATGAAAGGTGTAGCTTGAACCATGTTGTTGGGAGGGGTGGTAACATGAAAATAGAGAAAAAAAGCTTAAAAAACACAACAAAAATGGCCGCCATTCCGCCATCTTAAATTTTGAAACAAAAATTTTGAGCGTGCATCATCCCCTCAGAACAATTTATCCATGTACCAAATATGAAAGGTGTAGCTTGAACCATGTTGGTGGGAGGGGTGGTAACATGAAAATAGAGAAAAAAAGCTTAAAAAACACAACAAAAATGGCTGCCATTCCGTCATCTTAGATTTTGAAAAAAAAATTTTGAGCGTGCATCATCCCCTCAGAACCATTTATCTATGTACCAAATATGAAAGGTGTAGCTTAAAGCATGTTGGAGGGATAGGTGGTAACATAAGACAGACAGACAGACAGACGGACAGATGGACAGACGGACGGAGTGCAATCCTATAGTCCCCTTACGGTTCCCGTAGGGGACTAAAAAACTGATTGCACCAATTTTGGTACAAAATGGCCACCGACAGCCATCTTGAATTTCGGACTGCATCCCAAAACACTCGTTCTCGTCCCAAGGTGATAACAAAGGTGCCCAAGAGGGTTTCAAAAAGATCGGTTCATAAATATGCCTCTAGCCCGAGCCGTATTGGCATTTGCAGTTACAGTGCTGAAAGTAACATTAAATAGATCAAAGTTAGTCTAATTGGCATAATTTATGCACGAGAAAAAAACCCGTATTATATGTTATGTATCCCATGGTACTAAACATTCACACAGAAAAATATTCAAATCAGTGCTTTCATATGGAAGTTCTGCGCAAAAATCTGATTGCACCTAATTTTGTACAAAATGGCCACCAGCGGCCATCTTGAATTTCAGACCGGACCCCAAAACACTTGTTCTCATCCCACGGTGATAACAAAGGTACCCAAGAAGTTTCATAAAGATTGGTTCATAAATACGGCCTCTAGCCCGAGCCGTATTGGCATATGCACTTACAGTGCTGAAAGTAACACTAAATAAATCAAAGTTAGTCGCCAAAGTGGAGCTAAAAATACTCAGATTTCAAATCACCTTTGAAAAATAATTTAGCACTATACCAGTAAATCATACTCTGTGGCCTCTAGAAACAAGTATATAGAAAACAATATTTTCGGTCAATAATTCCTTGGGGCGGACATTCATCAGGCATACAGGTATGCTGCATGCAGACTGCTCTCTGAGGAAAATACAGACTCTTGAGCATCTCAGGCCCAAACCTGAGCCTAATAATGGGTGCAGAGATTTAAGAAGGCAATTCACTCCTTGACAAACTGAGATGGGCAATTATTTGTACATAATTCATGGTGTATTGTTCACATTTTCGAACATGCATTGTATTATTTGACATATGTCCCACAAACACATTTTAACCCTTTACAGAGGGGAGTGCGGTGGCTCAGTTGGTAGAGGTGCAGGCTGCAAGCCGAGAGGTCCTCGGTTCGAATCCCACCTGCGGCAACCGCGTTGTGTCCTTGGGCAAGACACTTCATCTCCATTGCCCGCGTGGGGGCACAATGACGCCGTGTACTAAGGCGTACTGCACGTCGATGGTACGCATGTCTTCAACCAATCTAACCCTGTCTGTGCTGCAGTGTGGAGTTACGATGTTGGGGAGCTGGCAGCTGCTCGTCGTTGCTCGGTGGTTCTCTCCGGGTACTCCGGCTTCCTCCACCCGTAAAAACTGTCACGGTCATGATTAGCCATTGTGCATAAATATGTGACCTTAAACATCAATAAATAAATAAATAAATAACCCTTTACAGAAAACACATGATATCAAAATTTGTTATTTTAATGTTTTTCACCCAATTCTTAAAACAATTTCAACAAAACCATATCATGTGACCCCCTCACTGGAATGACTGGAACAAGCTTGTTCCAATGAAGGGTCTCAAATGATATGGTTTCGTTGAATTTTCTGTATTGTACAATTTGTATACTACATGGCAGAATTGGTTAGGAAAGGGTTAATTGCTTGATAGGTGGAACCGAGGTGCGCTGTTGTCCACTCGCAAAATGTAAAAATTACAGGTGTGCTGGCATGCAAGAGTGAGAGCCTGGCAGAAAATCGAAAGACAGCATATGGTGTGGAGGAATGGGGAAATTGCACAAAAGGGTGGAAAATATATGACATGCTAGTGTGATGAAAATGTATAGTTCTAGAGATTGATCACAGAGAAAAATGAATTGCATATTCTACAATAGTATAAAAATGTTCTGTATACACCAAAGGTATACACGACAAAAATGAGCAGAAGAGCATCACAGCGATTGGTTAAGATGTGGAAGTGAGTTGAAACAAAGAATGCATTGCAGAGGGAGAGAATGAGAGGGCTTGTGAAATTTGGGGGTGGGGTAATTTCCTCCTGATCCCATCTGGTTTCCATGTCACTACTTGCAAATTCCGATTTCAAGGCTTTGTGACACTACTAAATAGTTTGCAAATGTTTATACATTGTATTTACAGTAGGAAGAGATGTTGGGAAATGGGTCTGGATGAAATCGGCCAAAACAAGGAATTATCTTTGACCATTGTCTTATGGTAAGTGAGGGACAATTGGAGCCATATAGTCCAACCAATACATTTTTAAAATAATAACTGGCCCTCTCAATTCCAAAACTTCATATTCACATCACATTCTAATGCTAAAACTGACATGTAATGATGATGAAATATCTTGAGACTTTATATTAAATACACTGTCAGTGTTTGGAGATAAAAACATTACCTAACTTTTATGATGACTGAAGTTCTGATCAAGACATGTACAAATCACAAACTGGTGCAGCTGTACCCATAGGGTGCCAACAATCATGGCAATAGGGAAGTGCTGAATGTCAATTCTTCACACCTCATGGTACAGATCGATTTCATGTACGTACTGTTTCTGCATCTCTGTCTATCTCATTAACTCTATGTCTGTCTGTCTCTCTCTCTCCCCCTGTGTTGGTTACCGAGTCCTATTTTACCAGTAAAACAGAACTTGTTTACAACAGTAAATGAGTACTGCACCACTTCCCCCAGTTCCTATAGGGGAGCTTCTGAGATATGCTATGTATAAGAAACTGTTGATGGATAGAAAGACAGATAGAAAGACAACCATATGGATAAACACAGCCATAACATTATATAGCCTATGAGTGTACATATAAAAAATGAGGGGGCATGTAAAAAGTGCAATACCATGTCAAACGTTAGCTTCCTCTACCCTTACAGAATTTATTTGAACAAGTGAATTGAAAAACACACAAAAAACACTTACCATCTTCAGATTCATCATCTTCTGATTGAGACACATGCACAGGGCTGGTAGGTTTTTTGTTTTCTGCATGATCCTTATTAGATGCATCAGCATCAATGCAAACCACTTCATCAGCTGAATCTGTTTTGTCATTTTGCATTTGAGGGGTATCACATGTATCATCTTTGATCACAACTACACCAACTTCCCTTTTTGGTACAATAACAACTTTTGGGCCCAAAGTAGTGCTATCTGAGATTTGTTCTTCTGATTTATCATAAGTTTTGTCAACAGATTCAATGCAGTCAACTTTCAACTTTTTCTTTAACACATCCTCTTCACTCTCAGATTTCCTCTTATCCAACACTTTATTTTGATTTGCTTCCCTATTAATATTATTTACTTCAACACTACTTGTTTCTTCTTCAGACAGTTTGGTTCCATTGTGTGCTACTTGGATTTCAGAATTGCTTCTTCTCAGTTGACCAGATGTATCTGAAACATAGATGATCTCTAATGAGTCATGAATGATTTGATATAAAATTCTGAACCGAGTACACTAAAATTGACAAGAGCCAACGTTTACCAATATTCTTTGTATCCATAATGTGTAATTCAACCCTTTTTGTCAAAATTTAATTATTTTTTCAACTTTTGCTTTGAATACAGTAAAACCTGTTTTGAGAGATCACTGTCATGAGAGACCACCTGTCTTGAGAGATGGCTGTGACCAAGCCAGAAAATAAGCAGACTGTCATCCACAAAATGAGGTTCACAGAGGGTGAATTTTGTGATGCTACCCTGCACTGCAGGGTAGCATCACAAAATTTACCCTCTGTGACCTCATTCTGAGTTGGGGTCTCAAACCTAAACATGAAGAGGTACCCAGAGGATAAATTCGCCCACTGTATGGGAGAGCATCAGCAAATTCACCCTCTTGGGACCTCATTCTGCAAATGACAGATTGCTTATTTTCAGGCTTGGCTGTGACCATGTACCATTTGGTTTGTTTTACTCTGTAATATACCTGTCATGAAAGACCACCCATTTAGAGAAACCACTTTTGACTGGCAAAAAGGGTGGTCTGTCAACACATATTCTACTGTACACAGCTTATGACAACCTCACTGGAACGAGATCATTGAGGTGTGATAAGATATGTTTTCAAGGCAAAAAGTTAAAAAATTTATAGTAATTTATATATTTTTTATACTTACCAATGACCCAGACTTAGCTGGTGCTAACTCCACAAAAACCAGGGCCAAACACAAATTTTGCCCCCCAATCCCCAAAATTTGCATCCAAAACAAAAAGAAATCATGTCCTAAAGGACCTCCATAGTACGACTCTACTGCGCATGCGCAGTGACGCAGTCGTCCCGAAATTGGCGCCAAATATCATTCTTACTGGCAGTGCCTGGTCAGCGCTATGTACTCAGCGGGGAGGCAAGAGTTCCCAACTCAGGGAGGGCCATCCCCGTCTGGGTCATTGGTAAGTATAAAAAATATATAAATTACTATAAATTTTTTAACATTTTTATACTGTACCAATGACCCAGACTTAGCTGAATAGTAAACAGGCTGGAGGGCCTAGGACATAGAGGAAAATCCAATAAGCTCAATTATAAAATAAAGAGGTAACCCCTTAAGGAGAAAAGGAGTATTAGGCTTTACATGTATCTTTCTTATTTAATATTTAAATTAGAAAGATACACTACCCTTAATAATTGAGCACAATAACATTCATGTTCTCTATTAACATCCAGTATAACCTTTATACTAATTATTTTTAAAACAAGCCAATAAATAAAGTAGTCCAGAGAATTGAGACTCTTTATAATCATTTAAAAGTGTCCGAGTATTGTATATTAAAGCCCGTTTGACACTTGACATATACAAATGCTTCACACCGAGCTACACTTTAAAAATAAGACATGAATGAAATTAAACATTAATATTACACTTTAAAACCATCCCGGAAGCGACTCAGAAATACTGTCTTGGAGGAGGCATTCCCTTGCTTTTCACTATAAAGCAGGTGATCTAAGGGAACACCCGCCCCCCCCCCCCCCCTTCCCCTTGCCCTGGGTCAAATAGCCCAGAGCGAAGAGGGCAGCCGGACGGAGTCACTGCCGGAACAGAAAGCCTGCATAACTATAGTTGCAACTGTTTAGTGGACGACATTCTGAGCAACAGATAACGGACCTAAACAATGCAGGTCTCCAGAAATGGACTCAATATTTCTGAGATAAAAATTAGTAAATGTGGATGGCTGAGACCAATAAGCAGCCTTCATTAAATCTGTAATAGCAACACTATTAGCATAAGCCCAGGAAGTAGAAAGAGCTCTTACTTCATGAGCAGAAATCTTAAGCACAGACTGCTGAGAAGAAGATAAATCTTCATACGCAGTACGGATAGTTAACTGAATCCATCTAGCAATAGAATGGACTGAAATGTCTTTTCTATTAGGCATCAAAGACAGAAAGAAACGTTTCCGTCCCTTTCTGATGAACTGAGATCTCTGTTTATAGATACGTAGTGCTCTAACAGGACAGAGTAAAGGCCTACGCCCGTCTGAAGACGGAAGAGCCTTAATAACAATAGGTTCCGGATATTTATTAGGAGCCTGATTCTTAGCTAAAAAACCGACGTTAGTAGTGAAGGTGATAGTGTTCCCAACACTACGATAATGAGAATCATCCACCGATAGTGCATGAAGCTCACTGACTCTTCTGGCAGAAGAGAAAGCTAAGAGAAAAGCTGTCTTATAAGATAAGAATTTGAAATCTACTGTCCCAAGAGGTTCAAATGGCTTTTCCTTCAATTTAAGGAGAACCCAAGCAAAATTCCACTTAGGAATTAATCTAAGAGTTCTGGGTCTATTTATCGAAAAGTTTCTAACCAATTTCGATAAAGAGACATTAGATCCAATTTGTAAACTATCATGATGTGCATAGGTATCAGATAACATAGATCTATAACCCTTTATAGTAACCGGTTGCAGTTTGATTTCGTCAAACAAGTATACTAGAAAGTTAGCAATGTCTGGTATAGAGGGATCAAATATATCAACAGAATGATCCCTACACCAACGACGGAAAACCTTCCACTTAGCCGCATAGTTTAGCGAAGAGGAGGTCCTCCTACAGTTAGAAATCGCGTCCACTGCTCGTCCTGTAAAGTGCTTGCCATGCAAGAAGGACCGCACAACGGAAAAACGTGAAGGTTGAGACCTTGCGGGTTGTGATACAGTTGGCGCGATTTCCCCTGCCAAAGAAGATCCTCTCGTGGAGGGAGCTTCCGCGGTAGGTCCCACAACAGACACCTGAGTAGATTTATCCACGGTCTCTGTGGCGACAGAGATGCTACCAACAGAATCTTGCATTGAGATTGTTTTATCTTTAGCAATACTTGTTGAATTAACGGCGCTGGAGGATACGCATATCCTATCATTCCGTCCCAAGGGATCGATAGAGCGTCTACAGCAAATGCTCTTGGATCCGGACACGGGGACACATACGTCTGCAACTGATTGTTGAGATGTGTCGCAAATAAGTCTATCATTGGCCGTTCCCATTGGTAGCAAATCTGATTGAATACTTGTTTGTTGAGAGTCCACTCCGACGGCAACAAGCGACCCTTTCGAGAAAGGGAGTCTGCTAGCACATTCAGACGACCCGGTATGTGACGGACCGAAAGAAGAACGTGATGTTCCAACGCAAACAGAAGGATTCTTTCCGTTAGATTGAACAACGGAACTGAATGAGTGCCTCCCTGATTCCGTATATACGCCACTACTGTCGTATTGTCGGATAGGATTTGGACATGAGCATCGTGAATAATGTCCATCCAGTGACGTAACGCAAGCCAAATTGACATCATTTCCTTGATGTTTATGTGCTTGCACAGGAATTGCGGATCCCAAAGACCCTGGCATCTCGAATCCGTTGGGATTAATGATGCACCCCAACCTGTTTGACTGGCATCCGTCATAATGGTAAAACTCGGATCCGGCAACTGCAGCGGAACTCCTTGAGTTAACCACTGAATGTTTGCCCAAGTCTGAATCTCTTGTTTCACTTGATCTGACAAGAGAACGTCTACATCGAGCGAATGAATTTTCACACTCCAATTCTGAGTCAAGAAAATTTGAAGAGGCCGTGTGCGTAGCCGTCCCATCGGAATGAGATCCGCAGCGGCTCCGCACAGACCTATCAGTCTCATAAATTCTCTCGCTGTGACTTTGTCTGTATTTAGACAATAGCGAGCGTAACAACTGACTAATTTCGCTCTGGTTAACGGCAGACGAACGAGATTGTTGTGCGTCTCGAAGCTCATTCCCAGATGAGTGAATGACTTGGACGGCACCAGATCCGACTTCTCCTCGTTTACTATGAAACCGAGACGTCGGAGCAATAGAAGAAGATTCTGAACATCGTTCTGAAGCGTTAACTCGTTGCCGTACCTCTGAAGAATGTCGTCCAGGTAGGCCGACGTTACCGCAGACGAATGAGCTCGGAAGTAAATCATTACCGAGTTCATTACCCGAGTGAAAGCCCAGGGTGCTAGATTCAATCCGAAGCACATGGCCCGGAACTGATACACCACTCCTAGGACTGCGAAGCGTAGATACTTTCGGAATGTCGGATGTACCATGACGTGAAAGTACGCATCTTTGAGATCTATGCTCGTTGCATAATCGTTCACCCGAATACTCGCTCTGACCGATCGAATCGTCTCCATATAAAACTTCGGAGCGATGATCAGCTTGTTTATCCAGCTCAAATCTATGACTGGACGGAACGAGCCGTCTGGTTTCGGAACCAGAAACAGATGGCTGTAGAATCCCAGCGATTCCTGGTTTTCTACGACCTCTACCGCGTTCTTCATTAAAAGAGACTGCACCTCTGATAGCAGAGCGTCTCTTTTCTGAGGGTTTGACGGAAGATGAGTCCACTTTGGACTTCGAGTTAATGGAGGCTTTCGTTTGAAGGATATCTTTAGACCTTCCGAAGTCACTCCTCTCACCCACGGATCGTCCGTAATCGACGCCCACTCTTGAGAAAAACTCGACAACCTTCCGCCAACCGGAACGCGATAGAGGTTTGAGCCATCACCTCCTGGATCTGCGAGGCCTGCGGTAGGAGAAACCACGTCTTCCACGACCCGCACCTCGCCTCGTCGACCTCGGGGCGTCCGACCGATTGTCCCGGCCTGAAGGACGTCCCGAACGAGAGTCGCTATCCTGACGGTCTCTCAAATAAGAGCTAGAGGACGCACCGGAACCTCTATAGGAACCTCTCTTGGGCGGATAAGACCCAGAAGTGCCCGCCTTATTCGTGTCTGCTGAATCCGACCTTTTAGGAGCGGATCTAAACAACAGAGAATCACTAGCTTTCTTTTTAATATTATCATAAATAGCGGAAAGCTTGCCGTCAAAGAGAAGATCTCCTGAGACCGAAGCGACTCTAAGAGAGTTCTTCACCTTAGAATCCACTAGTGTGGATGTAGACAGGGCTGCGTCACGTCTAACCAACTCCAGATTTGCCACTGAAAGGGCGGAGTTACACGTGGAATAAGCTACTGCCCTTGAAAGAAGTCTTAAGGAGCATTGTATATCCTGAAACTCTTCCCCTTGAAGACGCAGTGATAACGCCTTCGTAAGGTGATCTGCGTAAGATAAGGCATCTAAATTGGCTCTGTTAGACGCAATAGCTGTTTCCAACACTGCGGTTGGAATAGAAGCTGACGACGGTAATGATAGCTCTAAGTCTTCCGCCTCGTCGTCCATACGCAGAGGAACTCTCGGTATACCCTGACCTGCCGTGTCGAATTTATTCCTTGCATTAATGAAAGGCAGGTTGAGAGTATTTGCGGACAAGAAGCCTGCTTTCCCTGTCCTGGAAGCAAGTTTAAAAATAGCGTCGTTCAATAATTCAAATGTTCTTGCAACATTATTGGACTGCGACGGAAACTCGGGAGCGATGTCCCTGAACCGCTCGAAAAAATCAGAGTCCAATGACGCTATAATTCTCCTGTCCGGAAGCGCAGCAGTCTGGCCCGATGGAACAACTTGAGGAAGAAAGTGCCGGATGAAGTCTACGGCAGCTTTGTGTTGTTCCGAAAGGGATAGCTCCAATTCATCCGTATCCCTTTCACCATCCGGTCGGACCTCCCGATGTTCCCGGTCGTCCGCCCCCGATGCTTCGGCGGAGCGTACCGACCCAGCGCCGTCGGATAATTCTCGATCCGACACCGTCTCTGTCGGCTGCTGGGATGCTGCGATAAGCTGTGCTATCTGCACTAGAATGTCCGACGTCGAGACCTGCGGAGGAGCGGTCTTTCGCTGCTTTGCCGAGGGCAGCTCCGCATCAGATGGCTCCCGCATACTTTTCCTATGCGAACGTCCGGAGTCCATCGGTCTCGAGTCCCTGGCTGCCGGATGGTGTGACCTGGTCGCCGAATAATCCTTCATCGGCGAAGCTGGCAAGATATCGGAGGTCACACAGCCAAGGTGCGGTCGTGTGCGCCGGCGAGAAGAGGAAGCCTTAACAGTCTCTGCGGACTGCTTATACAACGGAGCGTCCCGAGCGACGGACGTATGCTCCGCTAAAGACACATTTTGTACCACAACATCTGGTCCCAGATGTTGTTGTACGAGAGAGGGGCCTCTCTCGCTCGCGACCCGGCTGGACCTGGACGAGCTAGGAACCGGACTAAAAGGCTTCCTCCGTTCTCGTTCACTATCCGCCGTCACTGGGTGTGCATCTATTATTTTTATAGTGCTCGCATCACCCAAAATTTCCTCTTGGACCGCATCGGACGAACCCGGCTGCCGAACCATTCGGTGAATGGACGCTACACCGGGCGAGCTAGCGGACGACATTTGTCCAATCTCCATGAGCACTTTTGCCGCTAGCTCTGTATTTAATTGTGACGACGGACGCACACTTGAAGAAGATAACATGGAAACATCACCCTGTTCTGGTTCCTCTGAAATAGAAACTGAGAGAGTAGAGTGACCTTGTGGAGAAAGAGCCGGCATCGCTCTTTCTCCAGAAACAACATATCGTGACACACGTTTCCAATGTTTCTCATCCCAATGTTCACATACAGGACAGGGATTAATGCGAGAACACTGACTACAATTTATGCAATAATCATGAAAGTCAGAGGAAGATTTCTTCCTATTACAATTTGAACAAGTTCCTTTCATTGTGAAGGAACAACAATAAGTCCTAGTTACTCGCAAAAACCCCTGACACAAAGATACATAATAACATGATCCATTAATAAATGAAAAAACAATTGCAAAACAAAATAATTTTGAAAAAATATTTTTTCAGAGAAGCCCAAGTTGCTGAAAAGTAACGTTGAGCCCCGATGGATCCGATGGCAAAGTGTGGTCAAAAATTTTAAAATTATATAAAATAATTAATGAGACACTTTCGGATAATATAAATGTATCTTATAATGAGATAAACTACCTCAAAGGCAAACAGCCCCCCTCAAAAAAGGCTGTTGCCAATGAAAACAAACAGTGTAAACACAGAAGAAAACATGACTCCAGGCACTGAAAAAACTGGCCCGGAATCAGTCCTCAATTACACTCTATCTGATGCAAAACAGAGACTCCCAGGGGAGAATCTGCAGAACATCAGATGGAAGATGCAGAACACAAACGTTATACACCCATGGGTGAAAACGTAACTATGGGGAAAATAACAGAAAACATTCTGTAACCAAGCAACTCTCCCAGGGAAATTTTAGAAATGAAACTTCTCAAAAATATGCCAAAAGCATGGGAGAATTGCAAGGGGGGACTTTAGAAGGTTAGGGGAGAGGAAACACTGAATAAGCAGTGCAACAATTAGCAAGAATGACAACAAGAGGCGTTTGCCTCGAAAATAGGCAACTTAACATAATTTTAACAAAAAATTTTAAGTACAGCCCTGATTATTTTTTGCCACTTCTTTTTTCCTCTCCTCCTTCTATCCTCCTTAGAATCACATTTTCTCCAAGAATTACGTGTCTGGCATCCTTTAAACTGAGATTTACAAGCACAAAGATCAGTGAGATGTTGACTGATGAAGGGCCAAACAGAGAATAATATTTGGCGCCAATTTCGGGACGACTGCGTCACTGCGCATGCGCAGTAGAGTCGTACTATGGAGGTCCTTTAGGACATGATTTCTTTTTGTTTTGGATGCAAATTTTGGGGATTGGGGGGCAAAATTTGTGTTTGGCCCTGGTTTTTGTGGAGTTAGCACCAGCTAAGTCTGGGTCATTGGTACAGTATAAAAATATTAAAATGTTCAGTTATTCAGGAAGTGTTTCTACAAGTCTGCTAATCCTTTTATGAAAATAGTTAATGAAATGAAAGACACTTTAATCCAGTCACTCACAATGTTGGGATGTCACACTGACATTTGACATCACATGTTTATTAGATGCTTGTAGGGCCCAACAAAGTAGATCTTCTGTTCTTCAGGCCATTTTTTGTAAAACTGCATGTGGGTGGGCATTTTTTTCATTTTATATTTGATTTTTGTAATTATCTTTTTGCCATCAAAAGTTCATGTTCTTGGTTTGTTTTATGTTTTAGGTCTCATAATCAACAGAATAGATGGGTGGTGATGTATTTCATCCCTTGAGTGCAAGATGGCTGTGAAATTCTATGGCATTGCAAAGCCTTGTTGCACTCAACAGACAAATTTATCAATTTTATTAACTTGTGTAAACTATCAGAAATAAACCATTTAATTTTAATATTTTTTTAAGTTTCCATTGGTTTTAGAGAGATGCGGCAAAATCATAATTTTAAACATTTACAAGTTAGGCCCCACAAAGTAGATCCTCTGTTTCTCAGGCCATTTTTTAAAAATTACTTGGTGATGGGGGAGGGGGGGGGGGGGGTGGGTGGGCGTCTTTTTATAATATTTTTTATTTTTGGAATTATTTCTTTGGCATCAAAAGTTCATGTTCATGGTTTGTTTTATATTTTAGGCCTCAACATCTACAGAATAGCATTAGTGGTGGTGTATTTCATCCCTTGAGCGCAAGAAGGCTTTGCAATGCTAAAGCATTGCAACACCTTGTTGCACTCAAGGGACAAATTTATCAATTTTATTAATTCGGGTAAAATATCAGACATAAACCATTTAGCTTTTATTTTTTTTACGTTTGCAGTGGTTATAAAAAGAGAGCATGCAGCAGCCAAAAGGAGCATGCAGAAGGGCCTGAGAGAAAGATTTTTAACTTTTCATTACGCAAACCATCTCCATAGGCTACACTGTCAATCCTTGAGTCCCTCAGGAGTGACAAAAATAAACCGGGCATCACGCCTTTTCTTCAGTTGATCATAAAGTAAAATGTAGAGCTCCCCTATGAAGCCCCTTGATACAACCTATGTGGATTAATCTTCGTTACACACCTCTAGAGGGTACTGAATACAAAATTTTTAATTCTTCTGCAAAATAGCAAATTCCGGCTCCCACAGAGAGCCCAAATATTAACCCAGCCTCTTGATTTGAACACTGTTGAATCTGACTTCCCTAGAGATGTTGTGTATCGAATATGAAGGCATTCTGACTGTTGGATCTGAAGAAGAGAAATTGTAAAGAGATTTCTTCGAATTGCACTAGGTTCAAATTTGGGCTACCATAGCGAGCCCAAATATTAACCTATGGATCCGATTTGAACAAACTTGAATCTGACCCCCTTAGAG
This sequence comes from Pictodentalium vernedei, assembly GCA_031216915.1. NCBI lineage: Eukaryota > Metazoa > Mollusca > Scaphopoda > Dentaliida > Dentaliidae > Pictodentalium > Pictodentalium vernedei. The sequence continues at coordinate 161,774,326 of CM062288.1, read as the reverse complement.
ATGTTGTATACCAAATATGAAAGAATTCTGATGAGTGGATCTGAAGAAGAAGATTTTTGAAGAAATTCCCTCATATTGTACTAAGTTAAATTTCATGTTCCCATATGGAGCCCAAATATTAACCTAGGCACTCGAATTGAACATCCTAGAATCTGACCCCCCTAGAGATGTTGTATACCAAATATGAAAGCATTCTGACTGGTGGATCTGAAGAAGAAGATTTTTAAAGAAATTTCCTCATATTGCACTAAGCAAAAATTTGGGCTACCATAATGAGCCCAAATATATACCTAGGGGTCTGATTTGAACAAACTTGAATCTGACCTCCTTAGAGATGTTGCATACCAAATATCAAAGCATTCTGACTGGTGGATCTGAAGAATATTTTTTTAAATTACCCTCCATATTGAACCAAGATAAAATTTGGTCTTCCATAGGAAGCCCAAATATTAACCTAGGGACTTGGTTTGAACAATCTTGAATCTGACCCTCATAACAATGACGTATACCAAACATTAAAAGATTCTGACTGGTGGTTCTGAAGAAGAAGATTTTTAAAGAATATTTCCCATATTACCCTAGGTTAAAACTTCGGGCTCCTGTAGAGAGCCCAAACATGAACCAATGAGCTTTATTTCAACAGACTTTTATCTGACCCTTCTATGAATGCTGTATACCAAATATCAAAAGATTCTGATGATTGGTTCTGGAGAAAAGATTTGTTAAAATTTTTGCAAATATGCTGACTCAGCATTTTTTCGTTGCCCATTACAGAACACCCTAACATAACCGATGGCAATTTTTTTTACCATTCAATTCTACTCGTCCTAAGGATACTTCATCCCAAATAACAGCTCTCTGTTCTGTATGGTTTGGGAAATATGGGCGTTTGAAAATATTTCTATTTTTAGCTCCCAGGGTTCCCATGGGGATGCGGGAATTTTTCTTTTTTGCATGGGTCAAGTACTTATGACCCAATAATACCACAAATCAAATTTGGTTCATACTGGACCATCGGTTCAGAAAATAGAAATTTTGGGCGGGGCCAAAAATCTTACCCCTCCTATTACAAAGCCAAATATTATTTCACGAACTTTGTTTGAACAAACTTGATTCTACACCTCATATGGAAGCTCCATTGCAAATATCAAGTCATTGTACAGACTGGTTCTTGAGAAGAAGATTTTAAAAATATTTTGGAGCATTTTCCCCAACTCCCTCCCTATGGGGCTGAGCATGTCGAGTTGAACAAAAATGAAATGCCCCTTTGGGACCATCACTCACACAAACTTTCAATTGAATTGGCCCAGTGGCTTTGGAGGAGAAGACCCAAACATGGTGTTGACGGACGACGGACGACAGACGACGGACGACGGACGGAGAGCGATGAGATTAGCTCAGCTTGACTTTGTCAAGATGAGCTAACAAAATTTTGCAACAAACTTTATAGATGTTGAATATCTTCAATGTGTGTGTAATCACATCATAAAGTTTTAGCTCACTCTATTGACAATGGCAAAAAAAAAAATCCCTGATCAAGTCGATCAAGGCCATAATTTTGAGCAAATAAAGTTTTGCAACAAACTTTATAGATGTTGCATATCTTCAATGTGTTTGTAATCATATCCTAAAGTTTCAGTTCACTGCATTTAAAACTGTAAGAGGAGTTGATTACAGCATGAAGGTACTCTCTATTGAAAATAGCACTCAAAAATATTAGCACTCAAAATATTCTAAGTCAAGAAAGGGAAATAACTGTGGAAAAATCAAATTTTTCGTGAAACTTTATACATGTTGCACATCATCATTGTGTGTATGATCATATCCTTAAGTTTCAGCTATCCGCATTAAAACTATAAGAGGAGTTGATTACAGGATAAAGGTCCTCCATTGAAAAGAGCACTAAAAATGTTGTAAGTCAAGAAATTGAATAACTGTGGAGAAACAAAATTTTCGCAAGACTTTATACATGCTGCACATCTTCATTGTATGTATGATCATATCCTGAAGTTTCAGCTATCTGCATTTAAAACTGTACCAGGAGTTGATTACAGCATAAAGGTACCCTCTATTGAAAACAGCACTAAAAATGTAAGTCAAGAAAGGAAAAGTGTGGGAGGAGTTGATTACAGCATGACGGTACCCTCCATTAAACAATTTCGCGACAGAAGGACTGATGGACAGACGGACTGACGGACACGAGGAATCCAATATACCCCCGCTAGGCAGGGGTATAACTAGGCGGGGGTATAAAAATGAGACAGAACATTTTGACCAATTGTAATCCAATTTACTGTTTGCTTTTGTGATCACTGTAATGTATGCAATGCAGTTTCTACAGACAAGAAAGTGAATCTGTGTGGAGTTAATTATGTTGAGTTTTAAAGTGGAAGCCACTTAATTGCATATATTTTAAATGAATAACCCTGTTAACCCTTTGATATTTTTGTACGTCTTAAGTGTGAAATCAAACAGCGCGTTGATACTTTGTAGTCATTTGTTTTGTTATTAGTTTTCGATTTTTTAAAGTTTTAACCTCAATTCCTATTTTCTCCCGAATAGTGCTCAGTGACAACCGTTGAGCCAAATGTTATCACAGCTTACATATATAATCTTGCTGTCAAGACTTCTTAAGTGGCTGAGTGCTAGAAGCCACTATCAGGGCTTTCAAAAAATGAGGATACCAGAGCAAAAGCCAACACATTCCTTGCTTATATTTCATATTCAGACAAACACAAATAATATTTTGTTTATAAATTTGTTTTATTACAAATTATTGGAGTGCCTATGGGCACTCTCCAATAATTTGTAATAAAACAAGTTTTGAATAACAAATTCAGACCACCAAAAATAATCTAGCCCTCAATCAGCTAATCACTAATGTGAAAAAATATCTTGTTATTTGTACTTTCCGACGTTTGACGACGCATTTTGAAAAACGCTGAAGAAACTGAATTCCCAGTGACGTTTGAATGTCAGGATAAAGTCTCAAAGGGTCAATTGAATATGACTTCCAAATGCAAAACCATGTACCATACCTTCAGTACTAATTTGATCTGTTAATTCTTGTAATATGTTGAGAAATTACTCTGACAATTACCAAATTCCCTTTGTTTCTAGACCTCTTTGGCCTCAGTACATCCAATACACCCATTTAAAATCGGCTATATCTTGATTAATAAAACAAATCTTCAACCTTTTTCCAAATGTAATGGCCATCTTCAGCAGCTGCTATTCATAAAAAAATACCATTCAAAGGTCATCCTGCACATGGATGTTTTAGAGGAAACTGGATTTGAGTGGTGAGCTCGGGGGAGAGGTGGGAAAAGTGCTCAAGACAAACAACAACAATCTAGTTTTGTCTGATCTGAAAAAAACTGGTTTGACGTTAAAGTAACACATTTTACTAACCAGGCAAGAGCAAAATTAACAGTGCTTAAAGGCAAGTGTACCAGTGTCTTGTCCAATACCTTATTACACAGTATCACCAGGCTCCCTCATAACCAATAGAGCTGAAACGGTTAAAGGGTTTTCTTGATCGATTAATCACATGGATTAGTCTTGGTGAACTGATTAATCATTTACCCCTATTAGATAGCTGAATAACTGCCATACCGTTGATGATTTACAGCATTAACCATTTACCCAACGTAACATACAACAAAACTGGTCAGTACCATACACAAAGATCTCCATTCAAATTTTATCACGTTTTCAATTTTTGTTACAAAAACATAGCTTATGACCCCTCATTGGACTCGTTCCAATGCAGGGTCATAAGCTATGCTTTTGAGACAAAATTTAATTTTTTTTTAGTAATTCAAGAATTTTTTTTCAAGTATCGCCTGCTAACTGCACTGAGTCAAGGATTGAGGATGACCACTTCCAGCTGCTGATACAGTATAATGATCATGCAAGCGGACATGTATATCAGCACATAACGTATGCTTTACTTTGTCTCATATAATTTATTTGAGTCAGTGTGACAATATTTGCCTGTTTTGGAGAAAGTTTGATCTTTTGTTAACTGGTTGAGTGCTAGAAGCCACTATCAGGGCTTTCAAAAAATGAGGGTACCAGAGGAAAAGCCATGATTTTCCTTGCTCATTTTTCATATTCAATCAGACACAAATAATATTTTATTTATATAAATTTGTTTTATCACAAATTATTGAAGAGTGCCTATGGGCACTCTTCAATAATTCGCAATAAAACAAATTTTGATGAACATATTCAGATCACTAAACCAGAGGTTTAAGTTAGCCTAAAACGCTCATCTGTCTCAAACTGTCAAAACAGATGAGTGTATCAGTAAGTGATCAGCAGCAAGAGCAATTATTTTTGATTTGCTATAACACAACCAAAGGCAACTTTTTTGGCCATTCATTTCTGCTTGTCCCAAACAAAATTTTTGTTTTGTTTTAAACTACTGTGATTCTCTCTAGCCACCCACCCACCCCCCACCCCCCAAATTTAAAAAAACAAAAAAACAAGCGAATCGATTTGAACAAACTTGAATTTAACACCCCTGGAGATGTTACATACCAAATATGAAAGGATTCTCACCGGTGGATCTGAAGAAGAATTTTCAAGACATTTTCTCATATTGCTCTAAGTTAAACTCTGAGCTTCAATAAAAAGCCCAAATATTAACCCAGGTACCTGATTTGAACAACCTTCAATCTAACTCTTGGGGAACCCAAATATTAACCCAGGAACTCGATTTGAACAAATTTGAACCTTACACCTTTAGAGATGTCACATACTAAATATGAAAGGATTCTCACTAGTGGGTCTGAAAAAGAAGATTTTTTAAGAAATTTTCTCATATTGCACTAAGTTAAAATTTGGGCTCCAATAAGAGCCCAAATATTCATCCAGGGATTCCATTTGAACAAACTTGAATTTAACCCCCCTAAAGATGCTGCATACGAAATATCAAAAGAATCTGACTGGTGGATCTGAAGAAGAGGATTTTTAAAGAATATCCCCCATATTCCACCAAGTCAATAATCAGGCTCCCATAGGAAGCCCAAATATTAACCCAGGGAGTCGATTTGAACAAATTCAAATCTTACACCTCTAGAGATGTCACATACCAAATATAAAAGGATTCTCACTAGTGGGTCTAAAAAAGAAGATTTTTTAAGAAATTTTTTCATATTGCACCAAGTTAAAATTTGAGCTCCAATAAAGAGCCCAAATATTCATCCATGGATCCCATGTGAACAAACTTTAATCTAACGCCCCTAGAGATGCTGCATACCAAATATCAAAAGAATCTGACTGGTGGATCTGAAGAAGAAAATTTTTAAAGATTATTCCCCATATTGCACCAAGTTAATATTCAGGCTTCCATAGAAAGCCTAAATATTATCCCAAGGACTCAATTTGAACAAACTTCAATCTGACCCCTGTAGAGATGTTGTATACCAAGTATCAAAAGAAATCTGACTGTTTGATCTAAGAAGAAGATTTTTAAAGCTTATTCCCCATAGTGCCCTAAGCTAATTATTTGGACTCCTCTGTTGAGCCCAAATATGAACCGAATTGAATTTGGCTGAATGGCTGTGAAGAAGAAGCCAGGTTTGCCAAAGTTAACGGACGTCAAGTGATGGCAATACCTCACACTGACTTGCAGCCAGGTGAGCTAAAAAATGTAGTCCTCAACAAGTTAACCTATATACAATCACTCAAAAGGAACAGTTAATCAATCAATTACTTTTTTGATCGATCAAAATGCTGAGCATTGGGTAATCAATTAATTAGTTAACCGTTTCAGCTCTAAATACCAATCGGGCCAAAGTACCGTGCCCATGGACATTTCATAGATCAGGATTGAAACATCAACATTTTGTTTGCAAGTCTAATACTCTAGCCTAACAGACAGCTGTACACTGGTCAGATATGTTAAACTCCAGAATAATTTTTCAGGGAACCTGAGGGTGATTTTCAGGGAAATGGGATGGATTTCAGGGAAACGTTTGTGCGGGGACAAAATAAAAGAAAAAACTTGTGAATTTTCAGCTCATGGACCACTATTAACACCAGGTTATACCCAGAACTAATTGTCAATTATGCTGATGCATTTATGCTATGTTACAAAATCATAAAATAACTGTTGATTTGCCCCACCCCCCCCCGGGTCCTCTTCTTCATGAGTCCCCCCCCCCCCCCCCCCCCACCACCACCACCACCACCACCCACCAACACTGTCCCACGGAGCACCTCCACCTGTGATTTGCTCTTATCAAAGTCTACTTAGCTAATAATTTCCCAAGTCTGGAAATGTTAACAGGAAAAGATGTCCTAATGTTCAGTTACTTCAAGAACATTAGTACTTAGAAAGTATCTTTATCAAACTTCATGCATGTGGGACGTTTGTGCCCTACACATAACTTTTCTTTTCATCATTGAAGCATTTTTTTAAATTCCATTCGAAATTTTCTGGGTACAGATGGCCAACAGTAAACAGTTCTGTAGTCAGCACAACAGAATAAATGTGGTGTTAGAAAATAAGTCCATTGTGTTTAAATATGTAGTCATAATTTTTCGGCATCCTAAGCGACTTTAACCTACTTTTAAACTGTGCTAAATAGTTGTTGTTTACGTTTTGATTTTGGAAAAGGGATGAGAATTAAACCTATTCTATGAAGGAATAAATAAATATATATTATTTAATTCCTTTTCATATATTTTAATTTCTAAAAACTGCATTTAAATGAAGGTGGAGTTTTCAGTTTTTTTAAAAATAAGTCACCTATTTTCACTTCGACACTCCCACATTGATCACGAACCTCCAAAGAAAACCCCCAGAAATAAACATGAACACAGTTGAAATATATATCATAAAATAGCCTTTTCTTAAATAAATGTAACCTAAATCCATATTTTACTGCTTCGTGAGTTTTTACCAGAGTTTGAAATGCATGTGATTTGACTCTGAACGTTTTTCATAAGTTACAACATGAACGAAATATTTGGCTGTTGTTTTCCGGGATTTTGGGTCTAAAACTGATTCCCATCCGGGAGGCCAGGAACTACACTGAAATTCCAGGATTTTCCTGGGCATTCCGGAAGAGTTAACATGTCTGACACTGGTCATAATCCGTGCGTGGCACTGATGTCCATGTATGTATTTACCACGTAATAAAAATCATCATTAGCAAAATTTTAATTAATGAAGCACCGGTTTGTACTCGGTGCTTCGTTAATTACAATTTTGATGACTATTCCTTTAGGTAGTAAGGCTTCAACGTTTAGGAACTTTCATAAATGGTTAAACGACCATATGTAAATGAAATGCAAATATTTACATGTACAAACATGCTACTACTACCAGTACAAGTGAAAGTAGTCCTGGGAAATGGTATTCGGCAGACTTTTGCGATGGCACAAATTTACCGTCGGAAATATCTTTTGCAAAGCAAACTTTGCGACAACATTTTTATTTGATCACCATCAAAATATCTTGGCAACGAGAACATTTAAGCTGATGAAGCATCTATTGAAGTTCACTAAAAATCAGTGGTGGGCAACTTATGCAGTCCTTAGCAACGTCATAACTGCTGCCATAAACTAGGTGGGAAGTCTCCGACTCATTTCAGTTGGGACGGATTTTATATTTATTTATTTTATTGGTGTTTAAGGTCACATACTTATGCACAATGGCTAATCGTGACCGTGACAGTTTTAAGGGTGGAGGAAGCCGGAGTACCTGGAGAGAACCACCAAACAACGACGAGCAGCTGTCAGCTCTCCAACATCGTAACTCTGAACTCTGCACCGCAGCACAGGCAGGGTTAGATTGGTTGAAGACATGCGCACCATCGACGTGCAGTACGCCTCAGTACACAGCGTCATCGTGCCTCCATGTAGGCAATCGGGGTGAAGTGTCTTGACCAAGGACACAACGCGGTTGCCGCAGGTGGGATTCGAACCGAGGACCTCTCGGCTTGCAGCCTGCACCTCTACCAACTGAGCCACCGTGCCCCCCTACGGATTTTATAATAATGGTGGCAAAAGTTGCACACTCAAACAAGTTCACAACCCTATTCTATCATTTCTGTGGAGTTTTTATTCTATCATTTCTATGGAGTTTTTAATTTTATAGTAGAATATAGCTTAGGACTACTCTGAGTAGTGCGCATACACAGAAGAGCAGGGCATAATATTTAAGAGGAACAATTTTATCATTCGTAACTGAACTCCCATGTTGAGGGGAAATCACTCTAGCTGAACTCCATGATGCCTGTGAGATAAATGCTTGTGATGTGTGCAAGGAAGGTGTCGATGTGTATAGGATGTTTGTGATGTGTGTGGGATACTTGCGATATGTCGTTTCGAGTGCAACCATGCTGCATGCTTGCGGGAAGCTTGTGAAGAATGTTGTGGTTATGCAGACTGCAAGCTTACCACATGCTTACCATTTCTACTTGGGTAAAGTTATTTAAACATTGCAAAATCAAGTCTAAAGCTCATAAAAATGAAAGTATCCATAACAGTGTAGCTTAACTTGACTGTATGTAGTGTTTGGTGAAAAGGATAATGTTCAATGTTTATGAAAGTTTTATGAAATAAGGCAAGAATTGTGATAATTGAGAATATGTTAATTTCTGTTCCCTACATGCTATGTTTTTAATGAGAATAATTTGAGGTGTAGACTGTACTAAAGAACTGAGGCCTGGGTTGACCCGATCATGGCCAAGATAGGACATTCTCATCTAGACATTATACCAAGCCATCCAAACAATTTATAATGAAATCTCTTCATAAATGCAACCTGTAGACTGTGCTGAAGGAATCTAGGTAATGTTCCCCTATAGCCATCTTGGTTGACTGAACCCGACCAAAATAGCATGTTCTCATACTGGATATTATACAGAGTCATCCTACCAAGTTACAATGAAATCCCATCATAAATACGACCTGTAGACTGTGCTAAAGTTTTTCAGATTTTGGGTCAGCGAAGCCATCACAGTTGACCGATCATGTCCAAAAGTGGACAATCTCATCTAGACATGACTTCGAACCTGCATATGAAATTTTTTGATGATCGGACAAGAACTACAGGGTGTAGCCTGTGATAAAGAAAATGTGAATAGACTCACAGACTTCCACACGTGTGATGGCAATAGCTTATCTTGACTTCATCAAGTTAAGCTAAAAGTTAAAAAATTTATAGTAATTAATATATTTTTTATACTTACCAATGACCCAGACATAGCTGGTGCTAACTCTTAAAATATAGGGCCAAACACAAATTTTGCCCCCCAATCCCCAAAATTTGCATCTAAAACCAAAGAAAACATGTCCTGAATGGCCCTCCACACTTCACCTCTACTGCGCATGCGCAGTGTCAAGGACGTTCCGAAATTGGCGGCATTAATCATTCTAATAACCAGTGCCTGGTAAGCGCTATGTACTCAGCGGGGAGGTAAGAGTTCCCAACTCCTGGGAGGGCCATCCCCGTCTGGGTCATTGGTAAGTATAAAAAATATATAAATTACTATAAATTTTTTAACATTTTTATACTGTACCAATGACCCAGACATAGCTGAATAATAAAAAGGCTGGAGGGCCAAGGACATAGAGCAAGATGGAATACGCTCAATTATATAAAAAAGAGTCATCCCCTCTAGGGAAAAAGAAGTATTAGGCCTTACATGTATCTTTTTTATTTATGATAAATTAGAAAGATACAACACCTTCCAAAATTGAGCATCATACATCCATGTACTCTATTAATATCTAGTATAATCCTTATACTAATAATTTTTAAAGTAAGCCAATAAATAAAGTAAGTCTAGAGAATAGAGACTCTTGATACTCCTTAAAAGTGTCTGAGGACTGTATAATAATGTCCGTTGACACGTGTTATATTCAAAAGCTATACTTCAAAAACTAAGACCTGAATGAATTTTTAAAACATAAACTTCTCACTAAACAACCATCCCAATAACAGCTCAGAATTACTAACTCCAGAGGAGGTATCCCCTTGTTTTCATAGTAAAACAGGTGACCCAAGGGAACACCCTCCCCCCCCCCCCTTTTTCTTGCCCTGGGTCAAATAGCCCAGAGCGAAGAGGGCAGCAGAACGGAGTCACTGCCGAAACAGACAGCCTACCTAGCTATAGTAGCAACTGTTAAGTGAATGACATTCTGAGCAGTAGATAATAGACCTAACAATAGAGGCCTCCAGAAATGGACTCAATATTTCTGAGATAAAAATTCATGAATGTGGATGGCTGAGCGCAATGAGCAGCCTTCAAAAGTCTATAATAGCGACACTATTAATGTACGCCCAAGATGTAGAAGAACTCTTACTTCATGAGCCGAAATCTCAAACACAACTGCTGAGTCAATGATATACCATAAGCAGTATCGATAGTTAATTGAATCCATTAGCAATAGAATGGAGCGTAACGTCCTTCTATTAGGCATCAAAGACAGAAGAAGCTTACGCCCGTAGTAATAAACAGATATCTGTTTATAAATACATAAACTGTAACCGGACAGAGTAAAGGCCTATGCCCGTACCAAGACGGAAGGACCTTAATAACAATAGGTTCCGGATATTAATTAGGAGCCTGACTCTTATGCAAAAATCCAACCTAAATAGTAAAGGAAGTAGTGATTCCGAAACTACGAAAGTGAAAGTCATCCACCGATAGTGCATGAAACTCACTGACTCTTCAGTAAAAGAGAAGCCAACAGAATTACTGTCTAAAAGGTCAGAATTTGAAAACTACTGTTTCCAGAGGCTCAAATGATTACTTAGCCAAATAAGAACCGAAGTTAAATTCCATATAGGAATTTAATATAATGATTCTAAGTCTATTTATCGAAAAGTTACTGACTTAGATAAAGAGACATAAGACTCAATTGTAAACTATCATAGAGTGCATAGGTATGAGGTAACATAAACCTATAACCTTAATAATAACAGGCTGCAGTAGATCTTGTCAAACAAGTATACTAAAAAGTTGCAATGACTAGTATGGAGGGATCAACAATATCAACATAGTGATTCCTACACCAACGACGGAAGAGCCTCCACTTTAGCCGCATAGTATAGCGAAGAAGAGGTTCTCCTATAGTAAGAAATCGCGTCCAAAGCTCGTCCAGTACAATGCTTACAATACAATAAGGACCACACAACGGAATACGTGAAGGTTGAGACCTTACGGGTTGTGATAAAGATGACACGATTTTACCCAGCGAAAAAAGATCCTCTCATGGAGGAAGATTTCGCGTTAAGTCCCACAGTAGACCTCAGAGTAAATTTACCCACGGTCTCTGTGAAGACAGAGATGCTATCAACAGAAATGTATTGTGGTTGTTTATCTTAGCAATACTTGCTGAAACAACAGCGCAGGAGGATACGCATATCCTATCATTCTGTCCTATTAGATCAATAGAGCGTTAACAACATAAGCTCAGAGATCCGGACAAGCAAACACATACGTCTGCAATTGACAAGCAAGTTGTATCGTAAATAAATTATCATTGGGCGCTTCCACTGATAGCAACTCTGATTGAATACTTGTTTGTTGAGAGTCCATTCTGACGGCAACAAGCGACCCATAAGTGAACGGGAGTCCGGTAATACAATCAGACGACCCGGAATATGACGGACCGAAGCAGAACTTGGTGTACTATAACAAACAGAAGGATTCTTTCCATTAAATTGAATAATGGAAACGAATGAGTGCCTCCCTGGTTCCGGAGATACGCCACTACTGTCGAATTAAGGGACAGGATTTGGACATGCGTTTCTGAATAATGTTCATCCAATGATATAAAGCAAGCCTAAAAAAAAACATTATTCCGTGGAAGATAAGTGGTTACTTAGAGACTGCGGAACCCAAAGACCCAGGCACTTCGAATCCGTTGGGATCAATATTATATCCCAACCTGTTTGACTGGCAACCGTCATAATTATAAAACTCGGATCCGGCAACTGCAGTGGCACTCTCTGAGTCAACCACCGAATGTTTGCCCCAGTCTGAATCTCTTGCTACACTAGATAGACAAGAGAACGTGTAAATCGAGCAATTCATGGATTGCTGAAAAGTTGCCGTTGAAGAGAAGCTTCTCCGAGAACGAAGCGACTCTGAGAGAGTTCTTCACCTTACTATCCACGCGCGTGGATGTAGCTAGGGCTGCGTCACGTCTAACCAACTCCAAGCAGCCACTGAAGGGCGGAGTTATACGTGAACAAACTACTGCCCTCACAAGAAATCACATTGAGGATATATCCCGGAATTCTTTCTCTTGAAGACGTAATGATAACGCCTCAGTAAGGTGGATTACGTATGATAAAGCGTCTAAGTTAAGTCTAGTAGACATCATTGTCGTTTCCAACATTGTGGTTGGAAAAGACATAGACGGCGAAAAAGATTATTTCCAGTCTTTAACCACGCCGTCTAGACGCATATGAACTCTCGGTATGCCCTGTTCTGCCAAAATAAATTATTCGTATAAATGATAAAAGGCAGAAATGAGCATTGCGGACAAGAAACTAAACTATCATGCTTGGTAGCAGGCTTATATATATATATAGCGTCGATAAATAATACACATGTTCTAATGACATTATTGGACTGTGTCGGTAAGTCAGGGACAATGTCCCTGAACCGATCCAAAATTCCGTGTCCAATGACGCTATAAGTCTCTTATCCAACATCGCAGCAATGCAGTCCGAAATAACAATCACTGGAAGATAATGCCGGAAGATATGTATGGCAGCTTCCGATGCTACAAAAGGGAAAACTCGAAATCTTTCGAATCCCTTTCGCCATCCTGTCGGACCCTATAAAGCGTTCGGTCGTCCGTACCTGATGCAACCGCGGACCGCACCGACCCAGCGCCGTCAGATAATTCCTGACTCGACCAAGAAACTGTCGATTGCTGGGATGCTGCGAAAAAACTGTGCTAACTCGGATAGCACGTCCGTCACTGATGCCTGTGGAGAAGCGGTCCTACGATGCATTGCCGCTGGAAGCTCCGTGATCGTTACCCCGTGCATACTACTAATATGCGAGCGAACGGAGTGTATAGGCCTCGTGTCCTTTGGCTAACGGATGGCGTGACCTGTTCGCCGTGGAATCACTGAACGACGAAACTGATCGGATACTCGAGGTCACATAGCCAATGTGCGGTCGTGTGCACTGCTGTGAGGATGAGGAAGCATTATCGACAGTCTCTCGGACTGTCAATATAACGGAGCGTCCCGAGCGACGGACATATGCTCCGAATGTAAAATATCTGAACCACAACATGCGGTCCCCTATGTTGTTGGACGAGAGAGGGACCTCTCTCGCTCACAGCCCGGACGGACCTGGACAAGCCAGGAACCGGACTAACAGGCTTCCTCCGATCTGTCCTCAATCCGCCGTCACTGGGTGAGTACTAAAGTAATTATAGTGCTCGCATCACCCAAATCTCCTTCCTAGACCGCAATGGACGAACCCGGCAGCCGAACCATTCGATGAATGTACGCTACACCGGGTGAGCTAGCGAATGTCACTCCGTTGATCCTACAAGGGACCTCTTAGGCGATAGACATATTCCATGAGCACTTATTGCCGCTAGCTCTTCATTAACTATGACGACAGAGGCACACTTTTGAAAGACATCTCCGTGACTTTGCGAACAAGAAACCAGAAATGCTTGGTAATAGCAAGCATATAATAATAAATATATAGCGTCGTTCAATAATTCGAAAGATTATGTGACATTATTGGACTATGTCGGAACTGAGGGACGAAGTCCCTGAACCGAACCAAAAATTTCTAAGTCCACCGACGCTATCAGTTTCTTATCCGGCATCGCAGCATTCTGGTCCGACGAAAGAACCTGTAGAAGATCAAGTCAGATGACATACACAACAGCATATGTTGTTCCGAAAGGGAAAGCTCAAAATCCTCCGAATCCCTTTCGGTATCCCGTCGGACCGGATGAAATTTTCGGACGTCCGTACCCGCTTCCGCAGAGTGTCCCGACCCAGCATCGTCGGATAAAACATTATGCGACAGATTCAGTTGTTGCTGGGATGCTGCAATAAGCTGTGCTATTTAGGATAGCACGTCTGTCCCCGAGGCCTGTGCAGTAGCGGTCTTACGATGCATTGCCGCCGGAAGCTCCGTGTACGTTGACTCCCGCACACTTTCCTATGCGAACGTCCTGAGTCTGCAGGCCTCGTGTCCCTGGCTACCGGATGGTGTGACCTGGTCGCCGATGATTCTCTGACTGGCGAAGCTGACTGGATATCCGAGGTCACGTAGCCAAGAGCGGTCGTGTGCGCTACCATGAGAATGAGGAAGCCTTATTGACAGTCTCTCCGGACTGACTATATGTCGGAGCGTCCCGGGCGGCGGACGTATGCTCCGAATGCGAAACATTTTGTACCACAACATCTGGGGCCAGATGTTGTTGTACGAGAGAGGGGCCTCTCTCGCTCGCCGTCCGGATGGACCAGAACGAGCTATGAACCAGACTAAAAGGCTTCCTCCGTTCTCCCTCTAATCCGCTGTCACTGGGTGTGCATTTGGTTGATTTATAGTGCTCGCATCACCCCAAAACTCCTTCTAGACTGCAACGGACGAACCCGGCTGCCGAACCATTCGATGAATGGACGCTACACCGGGCGAGCTAGCGGACGTCAAAGGCCGTCGAACCTACTAGGGTCCTCTTAGGCAATTGGCGTATTTACATGAGCACTTTTCCGCTAGCCCTTCATTAATTGTGATGACGGAGGCACACTGTTGGAAGACATCACAGATACATCACCCTAATCTTGATCGTCTGAAATAGAAATTGATAAAGTAGAGTGACCCTGCGGGGAAAGGACCGGAATGTCCAATTCCCCACTAACATACCGTGACATACGCTTCCCATGTTGTCATCAAAATCATCAGATACAGAACAGGAGTTAATGCGAGTACACTGACCACATATAGAATGATTATAAAAGTCAGAGGAAGACTTCCTCTTATTACAATTGATCAAAATCCTTTCAATGTGAAAAGAAAACAAAGTCCTGGTACTCGCACCAACCCCTGACAATCAAAATACATAATAATAATATGATCCATTAACATAGAAAAAATAATTGAAATCAAAATATTTTGAAAAAATATTTTTTCAGAACAGCCCAAGTTTCTGAAAAGTAACGTTGAGCCCCAATGGATCCCAAGCCTAAGTGTGGACAAAAAATTTAAAAATATTTTAAACAATTTATGCAACACTTACGAACAATAATAATGTATCAAGTTATGATTAAATTAACATCAAGATATTATTTTCCAGAAATCCCCCCCTCACACAGAGGGCTGTTGTAAATGTAAACAATGAGTGTAAAAACACTAAAATAAGACTCCAGGCACCCAGGCCCGAAATCAGTTACCAAAAATACACTATCTGATGCAAAACAGAGACTTCCAGGGAAGAAACTGCAGAACATCAGATGGTAGATGCAGAACACAACGCCTAACCACCCATAGGTGAAGACGTAAACATGGGGAAAAGAACAGAATTCATTCTGTTATTCAGCTAAAACTCCCAAGAAATTTTCGTAATAATAATTACAGAAACTATGCCAAAAGCATGGGAGAATAGCAAGAGGGGACTTAAAGGAAAGAGAGAGAGGAAAACACTGAAAAATCAGTGTAAATAAATAACAAGGATGACAACAAAATGGCTGCTGCCTTGAAAATAGGTAACTTAACATAATTTCATTAAAAATTTTTAAGTTACAGCCCTGGTAATATTCTGTCACACATTTTTCCTCTCCTCCTTCTCTATCCTCCTTAGAATCACCATTTCACTAATATTTATGTGTCTGGCATCATTTAAACTGAGATTTACAAGCACAAAGATCAGTCAGATGTTAACTGATGAAGGGCCAAACTTAGAATGATTAATGGCGCCAATTTCGGAACATCCTTGACACTGCGCATGCGCAGTAGAGGTGAAGTGTGGAGGGCCATTCAGGACATGTTTTCTTTGGTTTTAGATGCAAATTTTGGGGATTGGGGGGCAAAATTTGTGTTTGGCCCTATATTTTAAGAGTTAGCACCAGCTATGTCTGGGTCATTGGTACAGTATAAAAATATAGGAATGGAACCTCAGATTCAATATTCTCGCATTTCTTTTCTGATGGGTGACATTCTGCAGTATTGTGGGGAGAAAACCTGGAAGAGAATTTAGCCTGGATCGTGAATAGGTGTAATCTAGTTGTAACTGGCTGTTTGCTTTTGTGATCACAGTACTGCAATATTACAGCAATATCTGTCCAGTGCAATTCATCCAAATTTAATTATTTTTAAAAGTTTAGCATCCAAAACAAAGCTTATGACCTCTCTATGGAACAAGCTCATTAAATGAGGATTATAAGCTTCAATTTGGCTAATAATTATTTTCTAGTTATTCCAGAATTATTTGTTTACAAGTGTTGTCTTCTTGTTATGTAAGTAAAAGACACAATTGAAAATTAAAATTTTCTTCCAAATTTTGTTTCTCTATATACCTACCCCAGCAATATAATATGCCTATCCTTCTCGCTTCTTTGGAAAGTTTAAGAATTTTGAGCCAAAACAAAGGATTTGCTTTGGGTAAGCTTAAAAATGAGAAAAATCAAAACTGGGCTGAATCAGACTGACCAGGGGCCAATCAAAAATTCATGGTGCACTTTACCCAATGTTTTATTCTACTCTGCCATGGTATTCCCACTGTCCAGTTCCCACATCATACACAAACAATTTATTTTCCACCTTCTTGGATTGTACAATTTTCTAAGTTTTCTTCATAATTTCATCTAAACTGTTGAGAGTGGTGGCCGAGTGGATGAGAGTGGTGGCCGAGTGGATAAGTGTGCTGGTCCCTCATGCAAGAGGTCCTGGGATCGATCTTCGGTTGGGGAAAGTGCTCGAGATGTCCAAACAGCCTCTGTCAACATCAATTTTGGGGTTAATGCTGTCAGTGTACCATCCTAGCAGGTGGGAACATAAAATGGCTGTCCTCTGTGTGGAGCGGGACAAACTCTGTGCAGGCTAAAGATCTCTTTGTAGTATTTGATCGAGGCCATGAAGTTGCCACTATGAAGATCATCCCACACCCTGTGCCATTGGGCCAAGGAGACACGTTAATGTAAGTTGCACAACTTGTTTGCCAATCATTGTAATACAAAAACATTAAAAAAAATCTATACTGCAACAATTTTCAAAGAAAACCAAGTCCAAATTGGAAAGCATGAAGAGTTCAGAGAAATTATAAAGCACCAATTTTGGTATTTTTGAATTGAAATTCATACCTTTTGCACTGTACACTGAGAGTGGATTGTTACTAAATCACTTGTGGGGTGGTGTCTCCACTCAGACAATAATTCCTTGCCTGGGAAAAAGCATTAGAACAATGAGCAAAGTTTCAGACAAGGGAAGTCTGGGTAGAACCAAGAGATCCCTTGGCTAAACCTGTGCTCGTCCTTTTCATACATTACCACAGGAATCAACTGTCATTGTCTGGAATGAGACCCCACCCCAACAAGTGATTTAGTAACAATCCACTCTCCACATACTGCATATGATGAACATACCAGAAGTTCTTGTCACAGTTTCTTTTTCAGTTTCCTGTTTACATCGGGAAAATGACCTCCCATCTGTATCCTGATTATCAGTGGAATGAGGTGCTTTATGAGAAAGTGAGTCAACAACATCACTGGATATATCACTAATATCATCTTCAACAATACATGTATTTCTCCCTCTCTCATTATAGTCTCTGTTTACACACCTCATATCAACAATGTTACATGTATTTTTCTGATCAGAATCAGAACTCACTAACAGCATGTCACCGACACTGCTATCTGTATCTGTATCGGATGGAACAAATGCCTTTAAAGTCTCTTCAAATTTCATGGCCTCTTCCAATTGTCTCTGATGGCTAATTCCTTTGATAAGAACATAGTGTGAGGCATCCTCTGACATAATTTTTCTAGATTCTATACAATCAGAAGAAATGTTACCAAATTTTTTAGCAACATCACCAATACTTCTTTGGTTCATTTCCTTGCGAACTGATTCAATTCTTGTTGTTAATTTGCTTTTTTTCAGTAATCTTCCTACTTGGAATTGAGAAAAGTCGGTTGATTGCTAAAATTGACACAAAATCATAATTTTAAAACATTTACAAGTTAGGCCCCACAAAGTAGATCTGCTGTTTCTCAGGCCATTTTTGTAAAATTACATGGTGGAGGTGGGGAGTGGGGGGGAGGGTGTTTTTTTATTTTATTTTTTATTTTTGTAATTATTTCTTTGCCATCAAAAGTTCATGTTTGTGGTTTGTTTTATATTTTAGGCCTCAACATCTACAGAATAGCATGAGTGGTGGTGTATTTCGTCCCTTGAGTGCAAGAAGGCTTTGCAATGCTAAAGCATTGCAATGCCTTGTTGCACTCAAGGGACAAATTTATCAATTTTATTATTTTGGGTAAAATATCAGACATAAACCATTTATTTTTTTAAGTTTGCAGTGGTTATAAAAATGATAAATTTTAAGTAATTTGTATATTTTTTATACTTACCAATGGCCCAGACTAGCTAGCTGGTGCAAACTCAAAATTATCAAGGGCCAAACACAAAGTGTAATGAGCCCCAATTTTAAGGCTAGTCCAGACTAAGACCCTTAAATTAGGGTGGCGTATTTGAGGGAGAGACTAACCCTCAAACATACGCCATATATAAATATAAATAACTAGATATCACGGAGATGGAATCCATCTCTGCAGGCCCCGCAGCAACTAACCGATGTTAGGTATAAACTGATGTGAACCGTAATACTAAAATATTTCAAGCAACAGGTAAAATCTGATTAAAATCCCTTCCTGGACATGAGCTTGTCAGAAAAAAAACCCAAATTCTGAATAATTTGACCTTGAGGTCAAACTTCAAGGTCAAAACATGGCAACCTTGGTACACAACACGTCGTCTTGAGATAATCTATCCACATACCAAATATCAAAACCCTATCTATTAAGGGAAAAAAGTTACAGCCCGGACACGAACTTGTCAGAAAAGAACCCCGAATTCAGAATAATTTGACCTTGAGGTCAAAGTTCAAGGTCAAAGCATGGCAGCCATGGTACGCGACACATTGCCTTGAGATAATCTACCCACATACCAAATATCAAAACCCTATCTATTAAGGGAAAAAAGTTACAGCCCGGACACAAACTTGTCAGAAGAGAACCCCTAATTCTGAATAATTTGACCTTGAGGTCAAAGTTCAAGGTCAAAGCATGGCAACCTTGGTACGTGACACATCATCTAGAGATAATCTACCCACATACCAAATATCAAAACCCTATCTATTAAGGGAAAAAAGTTACAGTCCGGACACGAACTTCTCAGGAAAGAACCCCGAAAACGGAATAATTTGACCTTGAGGTCAAAGTTCAAGGTCAAAGCATGGCAACCTTGGTACGTGACACATCGTCTTGAGATAATATACCCACATGTCAAATATCAAAACCTTATCTATTAAGAGAGAAAGATTACACCCCGGACGGACGCACGGACAGAGCGATCACTATAGGGCGTCCGCATCACGGCGGGGCCCTAATAAACAAGCTGTATCTAGGGTCAGATATAATCTACAGACAAAAACAGCTTCACTCATAGTTACACACTTATCAAGCTGGAGGAGATTTTACAAGAAAAATCACCCCACCCCCCTTTTTTGAAGGAATATTCTTCAAAACAAAGAGGGGAGAGCTCTGGAATCAGTGCAAAGCAATACTCAATGAAAGTGTCAATGACACTGTAGCTCAACTTGTCAAGACAAAGACATGTACATGTATAGTATGTGACACAGCAATGACAAACATCTAGGTAATGACCTGATAACAAAGGTACATATAAAGTACTGTAACAGTCTGTACATAAATACTGACTGTTGCCTGTAACAAATGTATAGGTAAAGTATTGTAAAGGTGGGTGACAGTCAGATGCTAAACTAGAAAAGAAATCTTTGAGTCCCAGAGTGGGTCTGACTGAACCCCAAAATATTTGTTCTCATAGCACAGTGATAACAAAGGCACCCCAAAACACACTCATTCCTGTCCCAAGGTGAAAACAAAGGTACCCAAGAAGTTTCGTGAAGATCAGTTCACAAATGTGAGCTATGTAGAAGTTGTGACAAAAAACTGATTGGACCTAATTTCGGTACAAAATGGCCATTGGCAGCCATCTTGAATTTTGGACTGCACCCAGAAACACTCGTTCTCGTCCCAAGGTGATAACAAAGGTACCCAAGAAGTTTTGTGAAGATCGGTTCATAAATACAGCCTCTAACCCGAGCCGTATTGACATGTGCACTTACAGTGTATAAGTAGCACTGAATAAATCAAAGTTCATCTAATTTGCATAATTTCTGCACGAGAAAAAAACCTGTACTATATGTGAGGTATTCCATGGTACTAAACATTCACACACAAAATTATTCAAATCAGCACTTTCATATGGAAGTTCTGTGCAAAAATCTGATTGCACCAAATTTTGTACAAAATGGCTGCCATCGGCCACCTTGAATTTCGGACCGGACCCCAAAACACTCGTTCTCGTCCCACGGTGATAACAAAGGTACCCAAGGAGTTTCGTAAAGATCGGTTCATAAATACGGCCTCTAGCCCGAGCCGTATTGGCATTTGCACTTACAGTGCTGAAAGTGACACCAAAAAACATCAAAGTTTGTCTAATTTGCATAATTTACGCACGAGAAAAAAACCTGTATTATATGTGATGTATCCCATGGTACTAAACATTCATACAAAAAATTATTCAAATCAGAGCTTTCATATGGAAGTTCTGTACAAAAAACAGATTTCTGCATCGTCGGTACAAAATGGTGGCTGGCAGCCATCTTGAATTTCGGACCGCACCCAAAAACACTCATTCTCGTCCCACGGTCATAACAAAGGTACCCAAGAAGTTTCGTAAAGATCGTTTCATAAATATGGGCTCTAGCCCGAGCCGTATCCAATTGTTGACGGACAGACAGACAGACGGACGACGGGCCATGGCATAAGCTCAAATCTGGCTTCCCCAAAGTAGAGCTAAAAATCCAAATATATTCTCTCAATAAGCACCCTGTTATTAATAATTATTAATTATTGGTGCTTAATACCACTTCTTGAAGCTACCATACACTTGTCCAATTTAATACCAACTAAACAGTATCTGAAGAATTAACATGCTTCTAAGGCAACCTACAGGCAGCCCCATTCATGTGTACAATTGATTCCAATAATAACACTCCAATGAACCGTTCAAATATACGAGAATGTATCTTCATAGAAACTTGGATATAGAACATGGAATGAGCTATGTTTAACGGACCCGTCAAGCACCATCCCCGAAATAATTCATAGTTTCCTAGGTCTGTACAACCAATGAGTGTTTGGAGAAGAATATATTAATCCCAAAAAATGAGAACTTATACATAGATGGCCTATTGGCAGTTCCACAACTGAACCAAATAGCCCCACAAAATTCTCGTAAGCTCTATAAGCAAAGCAAGAATTTATATAGTCTTTCAACAATGCGTCTGCCTAATAATAGACATATTATGCATGCGAGCAATGAAATCCCTCATATACTCATCTGAATACAGCTTGTAACCATGGTATGACCAAGTGATACAAGTGTAACCGGGAAACTGAATGAATAATATGTTAATATGCAGTTAACTGAGTAATAAACTCATACGTCGTAAGAGCGCCCTGAGCGAAACTTTTCAGAGTGGACTAATTGCCACACTGGAGAATGTCGTCCAGACAGGCCTGAAAATAAGCAGTTTGACATTTGCAAAAAGAGGGCCCCAGAGGGTGAATTTGATGACGATATCCCATACAGTGGGCCAATTTATCCTCTGTGTACCTCTTTCTGTTTAGTTTTGAGACCCTTATTCAGATTGAGGTTGACAGAGGGTAAATTTAGTAAATGCTCGTATATGACTTATAAACGAACAACCACAGGAAACAAACCAACTAAAAAGTGGATGTGCCCATGAGGATGCCGTTAGAACACGACCCAGCGGCCAATCGAGAAGATATGAAAGGCATGTATGTACTAAATACATACGAGGCTTACAGGAAGAAAACTATGTCCTGCACTGTAATCACCTCTTAACACATTACCTGAATCATTCTTGTGTTAGTCATGAAACGGTACAGGATCGACTCCATAATGCCACTAAGGACGGAGAGGAACCTGAAGAACAAATACACTGTATCAACATAATCACACTAGGCAAATATGGCGTCATCAATAGAGGTTATATCCTCATATAACTAACACCAAATCATACCAGTAGGAAGAGAATAACCTCCTCTAACATATGGTATCATGCCCGATAGGACAACAAACTCAGCCTAGCTGAAGCAGCTAAAGGACTTCCTATACGTGAAGACAATAAAAGGCTGATAACTGCACCTTAGAAGCTCTCTAAGAGACTTACAATGCTAGCCATAGCTTATAAGTCTTCATTTCCGTGAAGACAGATATATCGGTGTAAGTTGCGACCTTGAAGGCTCACTGAATGGAGACTTACAAATATCGTCGCAAAAGGTAGGGAATGAAGAGCCGCAATTCAACAGCCCTAAATTCCCAAAGAGACACAAGTCCCCAGAGAAAATAAATTCAGTTATGTCACTGCATAATAACTGAAACAATCTCACTTATGATTCTAGCTAGGCTACTATGGTGTAAACAATAAGACTCAAGTCTAGGACACCTATGGAAACAAACCGAAAAGCACTGTACCTATCTGTTTTAATCCCAAAAGACAGCAGTCATAGCCTAGTTAATGTAGCTAGAAGTCTTCCTCTCCATGAAGACAGATATCTCGTTGTAATGAGTGACTTGAAAGCTCACTAATTGGAGACTTACAACCATCATAAGGTAGGGAATGACAAGCCGCTACTCTAACAGCTGTAATTCCCAAAGAGACAGTAATCTCAAGGTAGCTATGCAGTCATGTGTCTTCATCTACTTGATGGCATATTTGTGTCATTTGCAGCCTTGAAAGCTCACTAAATGGAGACTTACAACACCAGTCACAAGAAAAGACTGCTGTAACAGTACATAAGGCGACTATGACGTCCACAATGACATTAAATGTCTTGTCGCCAAGAAATCGAAACACCGAGAGGGAAAAGACGTACTTATTCCTTCTAATGGCTCTATGAACAGGCTATAAGAAAGGCTTCCAATACACTGCTACAGAAGTCTACAAACACGACAGCTGTCTCAGCCTATCTATGCACTATTCATCCGACTTCAGGACGAAAAACAGGTGATTTGAAATAACCTGGAGAAAATTTCGACAACCTCTATTGCTTTTCTTCATAGGAGAGCCTTTACCTCTGGAAGGAGCGACTCTCTTGGAAGAATTCCCTGGAAGATTAGACCAACATGTACTTGTAGTAAGTGGAGCTTTGCTCGGACTGATAGCCGCAGACCTGCTGAGACAACATACTCATCCACTTATCTTCCGCAATTTTCATCCACTTTTTTGCGAGGTTGATAACCTTCTGTTAAGTGGAAAGCAATAGAAGTCTATTCTCAACGATCTCTATTGCTTCCTTCAAAAAGAGGGCCTGTACCTCCACCAGGAGCGACTCCCTTTTGAAGGGATCCGCCGGAAGATTTGTCCAATGCAGACATTTTGTAAGTGGAGGTTATGTTCGGAATCATAGGCCTTCCGAGACAACACTTTACCCACTGATCTTCTGTGACATAAATCCTTCCGTCAACTGGTAAGCAATAGAGGTCTTATTTATCACCTGTACTACTAAAGAGGCTTACGGAAGGAAAAACGTCCTCCCCATGAAGAACCTCATCCCATTGTCAAGGGGCGTCTGACCTATAGTCTGGATCAGACCTGCGCCCCTTTTCCGAGTCGCTATTCTGACGACCACCGGAGTAAGTATATGAGGGTTTAAGCTGATTAAGTGGAACGACCTCGCTTACCCCGGTCTGCTGAAGCATGTTGAGGCGCAGACTTCAAGTGCAGTGTATTGGAAGCTTTCTTATAGCCTGTTCATAGACTAACAAAAGCTCATCGTCAAATAGAGGATATCCGGAGACCGGAGCGACACAGAGAGAGCTTTTCACCTTGTCATCTATAAGGGCATTGACACATCTGATCAACTCCCGATTTGCCACTGTCAGGTCGGAGTTGCATGTGACATACATGACTGCCCTGGAAAGAACTCTAAGCGAGGAACAACATCCTCAAATTCCTTCCCATTAAGACATTGCACCATAGCTCTGGTGAAGTGATCTGCGTAGGACATCACGTCCAGATTCGCTCTATTGGATGAAATAGCACATTTCATCAATTCCGAGCATATATTGAAGGATGCAGGTAGGGACATATTTTCATCCTCGGCCTGCTCATTTAAACGCAGAGGAGCTCTCTGAACATCTTCTCCAACCGTTTTAAATGAAAGCAGTCCAAGAAACGGTATATTATTGAAGTTGTTGATAAGAAACCGCCTTCCTCTTAGCACTAGAGAGGTGAATATGGCGTCGATAACATGGCGGAAGGCCTCCGACAACTGTCGAGATGACAGCGGTTTCTCTATAGTAGTTGCAGCTTGCTGATCAGGTGGAACAAAGTCAGTATAGCATTGATAAATTAAAATTCATGGCTACCACATGCTGTTCCGAAAGGGAAGGGTAATCCTCTTCCTTGTCCCTTTCGCCATCCGACTGATTCAGCTGTGACATTCGGTCATTTGCATCTGTGTGAATGGATGATTGGAGCGACCCAGCACCGTCCGACAGCTCACCACTGGATTCTGCGGGAGGCTGCTCTTGCACTTGCTAAGATGCTGCGATCAGCTGCACAACCTTTGACAGCAAGTCCATTACCGAGGCTTGAGGAGTAGCGGTTATCTGTTTTTTTGCCACTTGCTACTCCTGGGACTAAGATCCGGAGATAGATCTCTACTCCGAACGTCCCGATGAACAAAGCCTCAGATCGCTGGCTACCAGGTGGTCCAACTTCATGGGCGAAGACTGGCTCCATCTTCACGCAACTGGCTGGATATCATAAGTCCAGTAGCTAGCAGTCATGTGTGCTTTTATAATGTAGCGGAGGAAGCATGACTGAAGTCGACCCTGGCTGCAGACTCGACGGAGCATCCCAAGTAGCGGGTGGACATATGCTCTGACTCATGCAAATTTCTCAAAACAACATTTGGCCCCAAATGTTGTTGGGTTAGAGAGGGACCTCTCTCGCTTGCGGTCTTATCAGACCTCGCCGAGCCTCTCGAAAAGAAAACTTGGTTCCGGCTTGTGCAAGTTTCTCATAACAACCTCTGGCCCAGAAGCTGCTAGGTTAGAGAGGGGCCTCTCCCTCTCACGGCCTTATCAGACCTCGCTGAGCCTCCCAACAAGAAACTTGCTGACTTCCTCCCTATTTCCATCATCGCTGGGTGAGCTTTTGTTTTTAAGGTGCTCGCTCTACCCAAATCTACACTTCCTCCGACCGCAACGGACATACCCATTGTCATGGCTCCCACGGATGGAGTAACCTTCACCAGTCGAGCTAGCTGCTTGCAAGGGATTAAGAACACTAACTAGAGGCCTTATCCCTTGCTTAATATTCATGATCACCTTGCAGCTAGCTCTATTTGCTCAACAGAGCACGACAACAGTAGCGCACTTTGGATGGGTGTCGCAATACCATCACCATGTTCATGTTCCTCTGAAAATAGAAACTGAGAAACTTGAATTATATTATGGTGAGAGTTCTGGCATAGGAACCTCACCGCCAACAACGCATCACGACACCCGTCTCCAACGTCTGTCAAGCCAATGTTACACAGTAGACAAGAATCCGCAGGAGTACATCGACTACAGGCAAGGCAACTAACATGGAAATCTGAGGAAGACTTCCTCGCCTTGCATTTAGAGCAGAAGCTTTCAAAAGACAAAGTCAATAGCACTCCTACTAACTCCACAACAAATTATACGATAAAGATACATGAATAATCGCAATCAAAATTAAATTCAAAAATTTTGAAAAAATGCCTAAGTCTGGAACATAATGAGCCCAAGGGCATCCCGATAGAGCCTAAGTGTGAACAAAATCAAAATATTATGAGCAACACTATCGGAATAATAATCAATGCATCTTAAAGTAACTCTACAGTAATATAAAATGAAATACTACAAAAATTTAAGGATGTTGCCAATGTAAACAACGTCAATGAAAAAAACGGAAACAGGCACAAAAAGGTCCAAAGTCAGAAACCAATTTAAATGCTACCAGATGCAAAGCGAGATCTTCATACGAAGAAAAGACGATACATCGAATAGAAGATGCAAGACTGAAACGACCTAACACCCCTAGGGCGAGGACGTAACCATGGGTATAAACGGAATAAAAATTCTGTAATACACGTTAAACTCCAAAGAAATTTAATAAAAAATTTCAATAAAAAATAGCCAAAAAGCTTACGAGTTTAACAGGAAGGGTTCATGGAAGGATAGAGAAGGAATAGTGAGTAAACAGTAGAATAATCATTAACCAGAATGATGACGTCAGGTGTATGTCCCGAAAGTTAAAAAATTTATAGTAATTTATATATTTTTTATACTTACCAATGACCCAGACATAGCTGGTGCTAACTCTTAAAATATAGGGCCAAACACAAATTTTGTCCCCCAATCCCCAAAATTTGCATCTAAAACCAAAGAAAACATGTCCTGAATGGCCCTCCACACTTCACCTCTACTGCGCATGCGCAGTGTCAAGGACGTTCCGAAATTGGCGCCATTAATCATTCTAATAACCAGTGCCTGGTAAGCGCTATGTACTCAGCGGGGAGGTAAGAGTTCCCAACTCCTGGGAGGGCCATCCCCGTCTGGGTCATTGGTAAGTATAAAAAATATATAAATTACTATAAATTTTTTAACATTTTTATACTGTACCAATGACCCACACATAGCTGAATAGTAAAAAGGCTGGAGGGCCAAGGACATAGAGCAAGATGGAATACGCTCAATAATAAAAAATAGAGTCATCCCCTCTAGGGAAAAAGAAGTATTAGGCCTTACATGTATCTTTCTTATTTATGATAAATGGAAGGTGTTGTAGAAAGATACAACACCTTCCAAAATTGAGCATTATACATCCATGTACTCTATTAATATCTAGTATAATCCTTATACTAATAATATTTAAAGTAAGCCCATAAATAAAGTAAGTCTAGAGAATAGAGACTCTTTATACTCCTTAAAAGTGTCTGAGGATAGCATAATCATGTCCGTTGACACGTGCTATATTCAAAAGCTATACTTTAAAAACTAAGACTTGAATGAATTTTTAAAACATAAACTTCTCACTAAACAACCATCCCAATAACAGCTCAGAATTACTAACTCCGGAGGAGGTATCCCCTTGTTTTCATAGTAAAAACAGGTGACCCAAGGGAACACCCTCCCCCCCCCCCCCTTTTTCTTGCCCTGGGTCAAATAGCCCAGAGCGAAGAGGGCAGCAGAACGGAGTCACTGCCGAAACAGACAGCCTACCTAGCTATAGTAGCAACTGTTAAGTGAATGACATTCTGAGCAGTAGATAATAGACCTAACAATAGAGGCCTCCAGAAATGGACTCAATATTTCTGAGATAAAAAAATTCATGAATGTGGATGGCTGAGCGCAATGAGCAGCCTTCAAAAATCTATAATAGCGACACTATTAATGTAAGCCCAAGATGTAGAAGAACTCTTACTTCATGAGCCGAAATCTCAAACACAACTGCTGAGTCAAAAATATACCATAAGCAGTATCGATAGTTAATTGAATCCATTAGCAATAGAATGGAGCGTAACGTCCTTCTAATAGGCATCAAAGACAGAAGAAGTTTACGCCCGTAGTAATAAACAGATATCTGTTTATAAATACATAAACTCTAACCGGACAGAGTAAAGGCCTATGCCCGTACGAAGACGGAAGGACCTTAATAACAATAGGTTCCGGATATTAGGAGCCTAACTCTTATGCAAAAATCCAACCTAAATAGTTAAGGAAGTAGTGATTCCGAAACTACGAAAGTGAAAATCATCCACCGATAGTGCATGAAACTCACTGACTCTTCAGTAAAAGAGAAGCCAACAGAATTACTGTCTAAAAGGTCAGAATTTGAAAACTACTGTTTCCAGAGGCTCAAATGATTACTTAGCTAAATAAGAACCGAAGTTAAATCCATATAGGAATTTAATCTAAAGATTCTAAGTCTATTTATCAAAAAGTTACTAACTGACTTAGATAAAGAGACAAAAGACTCAATTGTAAACTATCGTAGAGTGCATAGGTATGAGGTAACATAAACCTATAACCTAAATAATAACAGGCTGCAGTAGATCTTGTGAAACAAGTATACTAAAAAATAGGAATGAGTAGTATGGAGGGATCAACAATATAAACATAATGATCCCTACACCACGACGGAAGAGCCTCCACTTTAGCCGCATAGAATAGCGAAGAAGAGGATCTCCTATAGTAAGAAATCGCGTCCAAAGCTAGTCCAGTACAGTGCTTACAATGCAATACGGACGACACAACGGAATACATGAAGGTTGCGACCTTGCTGGTTGTGATAAAGATGACACGATTTACCCAGTGAAAAAGATCCTCACATAGAGGAAGATTTCACGTTAAGACCCACAGTAGACAAGAGAGTAAATTACTCAAGATCTCTGTGAAGATAGAGATGCTATCAACAGAAATGTATTGTGGTTATTTATCTTAGCAATACCTGCTAAAACAACAGCGCCGGAGGATACGCGTATCCTATCATTCCGTCCTATAGATCAATAGAGCGTTAACAATATTAGCTCAGAGATCTGGACAGGCCAACACATACGTCTGCAATTGATTAGCAAGCTGTGTCATAAATAAATCATCATTGGGCGCTCCCACAGATAGCAAATCTGATTGAATACTTGTTTGTTGAGAGTCCATTCTGACAGCAACAAGCGACCCGTAAGAGAACGGGAGTCCGATAAAACCATCAGACGACCCGGAATATGACGGACCAAAACTGAACTTGGTGTACTATAACCAACAGACGGATTCTTTCCATTAAATTGAATAACGGAAACGAAAGAGTGCCTCCCTGGTTCCGGAGATACGCCACTACTGTCGAATTAAAGGACAGGAATTTGGGCATGCGTTTCTGAATAATGTTCATGCAATGACATAAAGCAAGCCTAAAAAACATTCCGCGGAAGAAAACTGATTGCTAAAAGACTGCGGAACCCAAAGACCCTGGCACTTCGAATCCGTAGGGATCAGTATTATATCCCAATCTGTTTGACTGGCAACCGTCATAACAACCACACTCGGGTCCGGCAACTGCGGCGGCACTCTCTGAGTCAACCACCGAATGTTTGCCCCAGTCTGAATCTCTTGTAACACTAGATAGACAAGAGAACGTGTAATTCGAGCAATTCATGGATTGCCGAAAAGTTGCCGTCGAAGAGAAGCTCCTCCGAGAACGAAGCGACTCTGAGAGAGTTCTTAACCTTACTATCCACGCGTGTGGATGTAGCTAGGGCTGCGTCACGTCTAACTAACTCCAATCAGCCACTGAAGGGCGGAGTTATACTTGAACAAACTACTGCCCTCAAAAGAAATTACATTGAGAATAATATCCCGTAAATCTTTTCTTGAAGACGTAATGATAACGCCTCAGTAAGGCGGATTACGTATAATAAAGCGCCTAAGTTAAGTCTACTATACATAATGTCGTTCCCAACATTGAAATTGGAAAAGACATAAACGGCGAAAAAGAATATATTCAGTCTTTAATTACACCGTCTAGACGCCTATAAACTCTCGGTATGCCCTGCTCTGCCAAAATAAACTATTTGTATAAATGATAAAATGGCAGAAATGAGCAACGCGGACAAGAAACTAAACTATCATGCTTAGTAGCAGGCTTGTATATATATATATATAGCGTCGAAAAATAAAACACATGTTGTAATGACAATATTGGACTGCGTCGGTAAGTCAGGGACAATGTCCCTGAACCGATCGAAAAATCCGAGTCCAATGACGCTATAAGTCTCTTATCCAAGATCGCAGCAATGAAGTCCGAAATAATAATCACTGGAAGATAATGCCAGAAGATACGAAAGGCATCTTCTGATACTACTAAAGGGAAAACTCGAAATCTTTCGAATCCCTTTCGCCATCCTGTCGGACCCTATAAAGCGTTCGGTCGTCCGTACCTGATGCAACCGCGGACCGCACCGACCCAGCGCCGTCGGATAATTCCTGATTCGACCGAGAAACTGTCAATTGCTGGGATGCTGCGAAACAACTGTGCTAACTCGGATAGCACGTCCGTCACTGAGGCCTGAGGAGAAGCGGTCTTACGATGCATTGCCGCTGGAAGCTCCGTGATCGTTACCCCGTGCATACTACCAATATGCGAGCGAACGGAGTGTATAGGCCTCGTGTCCCTTGGCTACCGGATGGCGCGACCTATTCGCCGTGGAATCACTGAATGCCGAAACTGATCGGATACTCGAGGTCACGTAGCCAATGTGCGGTTGTGTGCCCTGCTGTGAGGATGAGGAAGCATTAAAGACAGTCTCTCGGACTGTCAATATAACGGAGCGTCCCGACCAACGGACATATGCTCCGAATGTAAAATATCTGAACCACAACATGCGGTCCCCTATGTTGTTGGGCGAGAGAGGGACCTCTCTCGCTCACAGCCCGGACGGACCTGGACAAGCCAGGAACCGGACTAACAGGCTTCCTCCGATCTGACCTCAATCAGCCGTCACTGGGTGAGTACTAAAGTAATTAAAGTGCTCGCATCACCCAAATCTCCTTCCTAGACCGCAACAGACGAACCCGGCAGCCGAACCATTCGATGAATGTACGCTACACCGGGTGAGCTAGCGAATGTCACTCCATAGGCGATAGACATATTCCATGAGCACTTATTGCCGCTAACTCTTCATTAACTATGACGACAGAGGCACACTTTTGAAAGACATCTCCATAACTCTTCGAACAAGAAACCAGAAATGCTTGGTTAGCAAGCATAAAATAATAATATATATAGCGTCGTTCAATAATTCGAAAGTTTGTGTGACATTATTGGACTATGTCGGAACTGAGGGACGATGTCCCTGAACCGAACCAAAAATTTCTAAGTCCACCGACGCTATCAGTTTCTTATCCGGCATCGCAGCATTCTGGTCCGACGAAAGAAGCTGTAGAAGACCAAGTCAGTTGACATACACAACAGCATCGGACCGGATGAAACTTTCGGACGTCCGTACCCGCTTCCGCGGAGCGTCCCGACCCAGCATCGTCGGATAAAATATATGCGACAGATTCAGTTGATGCTGGGATGCTGCGATAAAATGTGCTATTAAGGAAAGCACGTCCGTTCCCGAGGCCTGTGCAGTAGCGGTCTTACGATGCATTGCCGCCGGAAGCTCCGTGTACGTTGACTCCCGCACACTTCCTATGCGAACGTCCGGAGTCTGCAGGCCTCGTGTCCCTGGCTACCGGATGGTGTGACCTGGTCGCCGAACAATCCTTGATCGGCGAAGCTGGTAATATATCGGCGGTCACGCAGCCAAGGTGCGGTCGTGTGCGCTGACGAGAAGAGGAAGCCTTAGCAGTCTCAGCGGACTGCCTATACAACGGAGCGTCCCGAGCGACGGACGTATGCTCCGCTTACGACACATTTTGTACCACAACATCTGGGGCCAGATGTTGTTGAACGAGAGAGGGGCCTCTCTCGCTTGCCGTCCGGATGGACCGGAACGAGCTATGAACCGGACTAAAAGGCTTCCTGCGTTCTCCCTCCGATCCGCCGTCACTGGGTGTGCATTAGGTTAATTTATAGTGCTCGCATCACCCCAAAATTCCTTCTAGACCGCAACGGACGAACCCGGCTGCCGAACCATTCAGTGAATGGACGCTACACCGGGCGAGCTAGCGGACGTCAAAGGCCGTCGAACCTACTAGGGTCCTCTTAGGCAATTGGCGTATTTACATGAGCACTTTTCCGCTAGCCCCTCATTAATTGTGACGACGGAGGCACACTGTTGGAAGACATCACAGATACATCACCCTAATCTTGATCGTCTGAAATAGAAATTGATAAAGTAGAGTGACCCTGCGGGGAAAGGACCGGAGTGTCCAAATCCCCAACAACATACCGTGACATACGCTTCCCATATTGTCATCGAAATCATACAATACAGAACAGGAGTTAATGCGAGTACACTGACCACATATAGAATGATAATAAAGTCAGAGGAAGACTTCCTCTTAAAAACAATTGATCAATATCCTTTCAATGTGAAAAGAAAACAAGTCCTGGTACTCGCACTAACCCCTGGCAATCAAAATACATAATAATAATATGATCCATTAATATAGAAAAAATAATTGAAATCAAAATATTTTGAAAAAATATTTTTTCAGAACAGCCCAAGTTTCTGAAAAGTAACGTTGAGCCCCAATGGATCCCAAGCCTAAGTGTGGACAAAAATTTTAAAAATATTTTAAACAATTTATTCAACACTTACGAACAATAATAATGTATCTAGTTATGATTAAAATAACATCAAGATATTATTTTTTAGAAATCCCCCCCTCACACAGAGGGCTGTTGTAAATGTAAACAATGAGTGTAAAAACACTAAAATAAGACTCCAGGCACCCAGGCCCGAAATCAGTTACCAAAAATACACTATCTGATGCAAAACAGAGACTTCCAGGGAAGAAACTGCAGAACATCAGATGGTAGATGCAGAACACAACGCCTAACCACCCGTACGTGAAGACGTAAACATGGGGAAAGAACAGAATTCATTCTGTTATTCAGCTAAAACTCCCAAGAAAATTTAGTAATAATAATTACAAAAACTATGCCAAAAGCATGGGAGAATAGCAAGGGGGAACTTAAAGGACAGGGAGAGAGGAAAACACTTAAAAACACAGTGTAACTAAATAATCAGAATGACAACAAAATGGCTGCTGCCTTGAAAATAGGTAACTTAACATAATTTCATTAAAAAATTTTAAGTTACAGCCCTGATAATATTCTGTCACACATTCTTTTCCTCTCCTCCTACTCTATCCTCCTTAGAATCACCATTTCACTAATATTTATGTGTCTGGCATCATTTAAACTGAGATTTATAAGCACAAAGATCAGTCAGATGTTAACTGATGAAGGGCCAAACTTAGAATGATTAATGGCGCCAATTTCGGAACGTCCTTGACACTGCGCATGCGCAGTGGGGGCGAAGTGTGGAGGGCCTTTCAGGACATGTTTTCTTTAGTTTTAGATGCAAATTTTGGGGATTGGGGGGCAAAATTTGTGTTTGGCCCTATATTTTAAGAGTTAGCACCAGCTATGTCTGGGTCATTGGTATAGTATAAAAATAATCAAAGTTCATCTAATTTGCATAATTTCTGCACGGGAAAAAACCCCGTATTATATGTGATGTATCCCATGGTACTAAACATTCACACAAAAAATTATTCAAGTCAGCACTTTCATATGGAAGTTCTGTGCAAAAATCTGATAGCACCTAATTTTGTACAAAATGGCTGCCATCGGCCATCTTGAATTTCGGACCGCACCCCAAAACACTCGTTCTCGTCCCACGGTGATACCAAAGGTACCCAAGAAGTTTCGTAAAGATCGGTTTATAAATACGGCCTCTAGCCCGAGCCGTATTGGCATTTGCACTTACAGTGCTGAAAGTAACACTAAATACATCAAAGTTAGTCTAATTTGCATAATTTACGTACGAGAAAAAGACCGTATTATATGTGATGTATCCCATGGTACTAAACATTCATACAAAAAATTATTCAAATCAGCACTTTCATATGAAAGTTCTGTACAAAAAACAGATTTCTGCATCGTTGGTACAAAATGGCGGCTGGCAGCCAACTTGAATTTCGGATCGGACCCAAAAACACTCGTTCTCGTCTCACAGTCATAACAAAGGTACCCAAGAAGTTTTGTAAAGATCGGTTCATAAATACGGCCTCTAGCCCAAGCCGTATTGAATTGTTGATGGCCAGACGGACGATGGACAACTGGCCATGGCATAAGCTCAAATTTGGTTTCGCCAAAGTTGAGCTAAAAATTATTCAAATCAGAGCTTTC
This sequence comes from Pictodentalium vernedei, assembly GCA_031216915.1. Classification (NCBI taxonomy): domain Eukaryota; kingdom Metazoa; phylum Mollusca; class Scaphopoda; order Dentaliida; family Dentaliidae; genus Pictodentalium; species Pictodentalium vernedei. The sequence goes on along the minus strand of CM062288.1, from coordinate 161,740,084 downwards.
ATGTGGAAGTTCTGCGCAAAAATCTGATTGCCCCTAATTTTGAACAAAATGGCTGCCAGCGGCCATCTTGAATTTCAGACCGGACCCAAAAACACTCATTCTCGTCCCACGGTGATAACAAAGGTACCCAAGAAGTTTCGTAAAGATCGGTTCATAATTGTGGCCTCTAGCCCGAGCCGTATTGGCATTTGCACTGACAGTGCTGAAAGTAACAACAAATAAATCAAAGTTAGACTAATTTGCACAATTTAAGCACGAGAAAAAACCCCGTATGATATGTAATGTATCTCACGGTACTAAACATTCATACAAAAAATTATTCAAATCAGAGCTTTCATATGGAAGTTCTGTACAAAAAACAGATTTCTGCATCTTCGCTACAAAATGGCGGCTGGAGGCCATCTTGAATTTCGGACCACACCCAAAAACACTCGTTCTCGCCCCACAGTCATAACAAAGGTACCCAAGAAGTTTCGTAAAGATCAGTTCATAAATACGGACTCTAGCCAGATCTGTATCCAATTGGTGACTATGGACAGACGGACAACAGGCCATGACAAAAGCTCAAATTTGGCTTTGCCAAAGTTGAGCTAAAAATCTATAGCTCTCATCTAGACATTACCCCAAAGCCACATATGAAATTTGGAACTGATCGGGTGAGAGCTGTGGCCTGTAGTGTGTGCTAAAAGAATTGTGGACAGACAGACATATGTACAGATGGACAGACGATGGATCACAACCCATCCTAATAGCTCATACTTGACGTCAAGTTGAGCTAAAAATGATGTAAGCTTCTCGTCTTCTCAGTGTAGGAAGAGAAAGATACATAGTTTATAGTGATTATCCTACAACTTATTTTGACTTGTACTGTAGTCATAAACTTTGACAATTTGCCAACCAACTTCAAAATCAATAGGTTTCTTCTGTTCCCATATGTGATTACTTTCTGAAAGTTTGTTTGAACCATGATAAATAAAACTAAAGTTATCATCCAGAAATTGAGAAGTTTAGTATCAACCCTGCAAGTTCTTGAGAACCAGTTTTAAACAGAACAATTATTATTGCCGGAAACCGATTATTTACGCCCACCCTGCAAAAAATGTGATAGGGTTCTCCATCTGAGAGGGTATCAACCCGTTATGTTTCAGGAGACCTGCATTAAATAGAACAAATGTGTTTGCCCAGAAACCAATTGTTTATGCCCAAAAAATGCAGGATGCAGTCAAGTGTTGTTAATAAGATGAAAGGCTGTTAATCATTTTTGAATAGCTGCTAAGAAAACTGTAATGGCTGACAAAATTATGTTATTACTATTATTACCACTTAGATATAAAATTGCTAAATATGCAGTGAATAAGAATTTATGTGATGAAATGAACACGTTTCTTTCTTCTTATGGCCAGTAATTAAATTTTGTCACTCCACATTTCGTTACCCTACTAGTACTGTCTGGTTTTGGAGAGGTTTAATTGTAATGCATCAAGATAGCAACATTTTGGAGAAGTGATTCATCTCTTTACAGTCATGACAGACATTCAACCCAAAATTAGAAAAATGGAATTGATAAAAATGTTCTAAATAGTACACTATTACTGTTGTCATTGCATATTAGTAAATAACTAGCAATTAATGTTACTAGATTCTGCAGCCAAACATCAATGATAAGGGTACAGAAAAAATATAATAATAAGTAATAAATGCAAAATTATTAGAGCAAAAATTAGACCATTCTTTTACAAAAAAGGCAACGGACAGGAGATTACCAGAAGAGATGAAATATAAATTCACTAGAGAAGGTTATATGACACATTGAGCCAATAATATATTATTGGCCCATCACCTCATTGGCGGCTAAACAACTTCCGATGTTACTTTCTTAAAAGGTACCAGAAAGACTGATAATGCACTGGTAGTGCCTGTAAAGTGGAAACATGAATTAGATGAATCCTAGTAGAGAAAGCAGTGAACAATCAAAATACTGAGTGAAAGCACAGTCTAATGATGGGTAATGAGAGCTATGTTTTGGAGGTGAAAATTAAAAGAGGTATTAAAATTTGAATGGTGATTTTTGTGAATAGTGCTGATCATTACATTAACCCTTTCAACTCCAGTGACCACTTTTCCGGCCAGGAACATGATACGTCATAATATAGGATGGCTATTCAATAAATACTATGGGGTAGAACAATTAGTATTTTCAACGTGCTGCCCGAGGATGCAGGTTGAAAATATTGATTGGTCTACCCCAAATAATGAATATGGACACTTCTAATTGCTGCCACTGAATTGGCATGGAAGATACCACTAGAGTTCAAAGGGTTGAATACAAAGTTAACAGTTTCTCACTGTACTCTAAGTCTGAACCCGCAGAGAGGGGCCATATGATATGGTTTTGCTGAAATTTTTGGAAAAATAATATTTATTTCATCTGCTGAATTTGCATATTGCGAAAGCAGATGTGGCCGAATCAAAGTGGGTATAGGGTTAACAGTAAACAGAAGTTCTTCACCACAGTGAACAAGCACTGGTCAACATCTGATAGTTCCAGCAGGAAGAACAAACTAATTTTTATCAGCTACAACATTACTGATTGCTAACTCTGTTAAATTTTATCAAAGTATCAAATTTCAAATAATCAAATTTCAATATTTGTTTTTTAACCCATGTAAAAATACCCCCTAGGTTGACTACACAGATGAAATTACCTTGAGACAAAAATCCCAGAAAATCTTTTATCAGGTTCCAAAGGCTTTTGCTTAGTCCCAAAGGCAAAAGCTAAGGATAGCCTGCGAGGAGCTATAGGCCAGTGTTTGTCAAGGATGTAAGCGAATAAGACAAAAAACACTCTGAAACTGTAGAGTGAAGACAGTCTTCACAGAAAATCAAAATCCATAGATGGACAAAACTTTGATCAAAATAATCCCTGAACTCAGGGAAATTCCTGAAAACATGCACTATTTGAGGGGTCAAAAGCTGTGTTTTGGGAAAAAAAGTTTTTTTTTTATTATTTGTGAAAAAATTGTTGCCTGCAAGTCATGTTAAGTAAAAGGTTAAGTAATAACCAACCTCAGGTGCATCTTGTAGTAATGACATGCGATGCCTACTTCTGGTCTCCTTCATTTCAGTCAGAATTTCATGTTGCACTTCTGGTGGCAAGGTCAGGAAATCACTTGAATCAATATCAATCTCATTTAAGTTTTGAAAGTCATCCTGTAATTTATATGTATGTATATTCAATGTATTTTTTATTATTTATTTTCAGGAAATCAAACAATGATCAAGGTAAGTACCACCCACCTACCCACCAAAAACCCATACACCCACCCACCCGAATACTACCCATCCACCCATTCATTCATCCATCCATCTTATTATTTATTTTTTATTAGGCCAAACAAAGTTGATTGTCTGTTCCTCTGGCCATTTTTTCCAAAAAAACATGTGGGCGGGCATTTTTTTTTAATCTTTTTATTTCTCCCCGAGAGGTTGTTTGTGATAATTCGACCCCCACCCAAATACCTGGTGGACCACGCAAAATTTCACAAATATATTGGTTATTCACCGTAGGGGTGTTGGGTCATAAATGAAGTGGGGTTTGAATGTTTGTACTTTCAGTGAAATGTGAAAATTATGACACAGGACGAAATGCCCCGTGGGTGAAACGTCTCGGGATGAAACGTCTCTGGGACAAATCAAATGTCGAAGTGCCAACCACAGATTTATTTACCAAAAAAAAAAAATCCCTTCACAAACTGCCCAATAAAATCGTGAATTGCAATTTTTCCCCATTATATTCAAAATTATCACAACCCATTTGAACGAGCAGTTCATCCATAAATCATATTTTTGGGAAATCTGAACTACAAAACGAATGTTTGCGTGTTTTTATTAACCAATTCGACCTCACATACCTGCCTATATGCGATTTATTTTCAACTATGACTGTTACTTTTATATCAAGCAATGGTTACTATTAGTTATCCAATTATCCTGCATCTCAAATGCATTTATTTAAATTAACGGGGAAACTTGTAACGTTTCAAATAACAGTACACAAATTCCCAATGACGGCCATTTACAATACAAATGTTACTAAAAATAAATGCCAGGAGACTGTGTTCCATTCAACATAGCACCTGACTTTGCAGACTTTCTGAGGGTTGGTGCGAATGAAACGTGGTGCGAATCGACCATTCCCCCTTGTGACTGTTTGTTGTCAGACTGAAAGACACCTTCCTTCTTGCTGTCATTATGACTTACCTTTTACAGAATAAAACACTTTCTGTCGTGAATATTGCTAAAACCCACCCACTTTATTAAAGTATGATGTAGAAAAAGCTTGAAGTGTGTTAATTTAAATTTCGCCAACGCATCGATATCGATTTACCAAAATGAGCACAATATCTCAAATTTTTTTTTAAAGATTTTTTGGTGTCATAAAAAGGTTGCATGCGCAGCAAAAATAAACAGAGGTTCTTTTTTTATGGCCTTATTTATTGGTATTTCTGCATAATGGCTAATTACGACCACAACATGGATAGAGAGTCAAGTTTAACCAATCGTGTATACCCAAGTTGCCCATTCTAGGGGACTTCCACCCCAGGCATTGATTAGCAGGTCCCATTTTTCCAGTAAAACAGAGAGTGTTTACTACAGTAAACAAGTACTGCCTCACTTCCCAGGGTTCCCATGGAGAAAGTCCCCCCACATATGCATATATATGTGTGCAATAACTGGCTGAGAGTTAAATTAATCTCAGCTGTCAAATTTGTTTGCTATATGAGTGCATTAACGAGCAGAGTGCTAAATTATTCTCACTTGTCATAATTTTCTCACATGTCTTTGCCCTGTTGCAATTTATGGGAGACTGTCTAGAGGCACCCTCCCATAAACTGTAGCAAGGCAAATTCATAAAGAGTAAATAAACCCTCGTCAGAATCCCCTGCCCCCCAATATCTGTTCACTACATGTGTGCATTAACTAGCATATTGCTAAATTATTCTTGATAATCAAAATTTCTCCACATGTCTTTGCCTTGTTACAATTTATGGGAGAGTGCCTGTAGGCCACAACCCACCTGCCAATCGAAGAGCAATGAAATTGAATGAATAATTGAATGCATATATTTATTTATTTATTGGTGTTTAAGGTCACATACTTATGCACAATGGCTAATCGTGACCGTGACAGTTTTACGGGTGGAGGAAGCCGGAGTACCCAGAGAGAACCACCGAGCAACGACGAGCAGCTGTCAGCTCTCCAACATCGTAACTCTGAACTCTGCACCACAGCACAGGCAGGGTTAGATTGGTTGAAGACATGCGCACCATCGACGTGCAGTACGCCTCAGTACACAGCGTCATCGTGCCCCCAGGTAGGCAATCAGGGTGAAGTGTCTTGCCCAAGGACACAACGCGGTTGCCACAGGTGGGATTCGAACCGAGGACCTCTCGGCTTGCAGCCTGCACCTCTACCAACTAAGCCACTGCACCCCTTGAATGCATATAAGGAAGAGCACTATGTCCTGCCTGGTAATCGCCTCTTAATATATTGGCGGGAGGGGAGGTTCGACAAATAAATCATATCAAACCCTCCTCACCCGCATCACTTGAATCTCTAGATAAGTAAGGCCAGTGCAGTAATATTAAAGCTTGGAACTGTAACAAATTCCTTTTTCACTATGAAAAAGAAACTTCATGCTACATTCCCAAAGCTATACTGCTGCTGCTATTCTCAATAAAGAGTAATACAGCTAAAAAGCTTATAGTTAGTCAAAGCAAGCATAATGACACTAAACCGGAGTGACTCGTAATGCTTTAGTGTTAGTTATCTAGAATAGTATAGAACCCATAGGGCTCCATCACGTATGACCGACTGCCTAATGCCAATAAGGGCAGAGGGGGACGTGATGAACATAGCACTATTGCAAGGAATATACCTGCTGAAACAACGTCGACATATCCATTGAAATCAAGACAGTAAGCCGTGGCAGAAAATAATACACCATATAGACATAATATCCAATCAACTGAGTGGAAATATAATCTACAACAATAGATTTGACAAAAATGAAGAGAGAGATGAAAACTATGTTCCGGCATCCGATCATAAAAACCTAGATGAACTCCTTGTGCCTCGTACCGATTATAGCAGGAAATATATTCCTGAAAAGGAGTTAACTTTTGGCATTCAAAAGAATGCTCATTAATCACACTAGGTTAATATGGCGTCATCAATAGGGCTAAAAGCCTCAGACAACTAACACAAAAACAATACCGCTAAGGAGAGAACAAACTCTTCTCTTGTAATGGTACCTTGTCCAATAGAACAGTGGTTTCAGCCTGGCTGAAGCAGCTAAAGGTCTTCATATTCGTGAAGACAATTAAATGGCTGATAACTGTAGCCCTAGAAGCTCATTAAAGGAGACTTACAATGCTAGCTGCTAATGATAGGAATAAAACATCGCTCATACTTCTAGCAAGGATACTATGGTGTCAACAATAAGACTAAAGTCGATGACACTTAAGAAAACAACACCGCGAAGGAAAAAAGCACTCTTTCCTTTAGAGGTTCTATTCCCAAAAGACAGCGGTCTCAGCCTAGCTAATGAAGTTTAGAAGACTTCATCTCTGTGAAGACAGATATCTCGGCGTATTTTTTGCGACTTTAGAAAGCTCACTAGACGGAGACTTACAACGTTAGTTGCTCAAGTTAGGGAAAATAGGGCCACGCTTGATTCTTATAAGGCATCAACAAAAGGACTAAAAGCCCCAGAGGCCTAAGAATACAACACCGAGATGGAAACAATGTATTCTTTCCTTTTAAAGGCCCTAATTCCAAAGAGACCAGAGTCTATTGTTAGCTAGCGCAGCTAATAAGTCTTCATTCCATGAAGACAGATATCTCGGTGAAACAGTGACTTTGAAAGCTCACTAAATGGAGACTTACAACAATAGTCACTCAAGGTAAGGAATAAGGACCGCTTTAATGACCTAATTCCAAAGTGACAGTAGTCTCAGCTTAGCTTACACAGTTTATTAGTCTTCATCTCCATGAAGACAAATATCTGTGTCACCTGCGGGCTTGGAAAGCTCATTAAGTGGAGACTTACAACGTTCGCCGCAATGTATAAGAAACAGACAGCTGTAAAATATATAAGGCCACTATGACGTTAGTCGCTAATGATATATAGATCATATATCGATGAAGACAGATATTTGTGTGTTACCCTGCAGCCTTAGACAGCTCACTAAATGGAGACTTACAACAATTGCCGCTAATGTATAAGAAAAGACCACTCTAATTGTACATAAGGCTACTATGGCGTCCACAATAGCATTAAATGCCTCTGATGCCTAAGAATACATAACTGAGAAGGAAAAGACGTACTTATTCCTTCTAACGGCTCTATTTCCAACACGACAGCTGTCTATGAGCTATCGATCTTGTATTGATAATGAAAAGATCATTGCCTTTCTTATACCATTGCTAAGCCAAGGGAGGCATCGTTAATCGGACCAAAAGCCTTCAAGACTTGAGCCGAAAGATCCGAGAAGGAAAGATCTTTGTCTTTCCTTCGTCCGGTACCTTAAGCTGTTTTTTGCCTAGCAAATGCAGACTTTTGTTCAGATGGAACAAGATTTGAAGAGCCTATGAATAAAAATTCATAGTCTTAATGTGCCATTCCGTGAGGGATGGAGAATCAACCTCCATAGCCCTCTCACCATTTTATGTTCCATCTGAAACATGTTTAACATCATCCGAATGTACAGATGACTGGACCAACCCAGCACTGTCTGACAGCTCACTACCGGAGACTGATGGCAGCAGAATCAGCGACTACTGGGATGCTGCAAAACGCTGCGCAATCTGCGACAGCAGGTCCGTGAACGAGGCTTGCAGAGCAGCGATTATCCGTTTCTTCACCATATGCTGCTCACGGGACGGAGATCTGTCCCCAGATCTTTCGATGCATGTCCCTCATAAAAATGCCTCGAAAGACTAGCTACAGGTTAATCCGACTTCGATGGTGAAGACTGGGAACATCTCCGTGGAACAGCATGAACATGTGAAGTCAGATAGCTAGTCTGCGGTCTAACATGCTTCATCAATGAAGCAGACGAAGAAGCCATAGCAGCAACTGGCCCTGGTTGCAATGTGGAAGGAGCGTCTCTGACCACAAGCATGAATGGGCGTCCAAACTTACTAACGTTTCTCGAAGCGAAAACAGTCAGCCCCAACTGCTGACAGAATGGAGAGGGTTCTCCAACTTGCGGTCTGGCTCCAGACCTCGTCGAGTGTTCCGTTTAGAAACTTGTGGGCTTCTTTTTTTCCTGGAAGCAGAGGAAGCTGTAACAACAGCCGACCCTGGCTGAAGTGTGGAAGGAGCATCCTGACTCACACATTTTGGATGGGTACTCCGACTTATTGAAGTAACTTACAATGGACAAACAGTCGACCCTGACTGCTAACGGGATGGAGAAATTTCTCCAACTTGCAATCTGGTCCCAGATCTCGCCGAGTATCCCATTGAGAAACTTGTTGGCTAATCCCCTTTGCTTGTGCTTCCATGTAAGAAGAAGAAGCCATAACTGCAACCGACCCTGGTGTACACATAGGTGTATTATGGCTTAATAATTATAATTTTCAGATGAATTTTTCCATTCCTAACTTTCTATACAGAAAAGTATACAGTCTCTTGGAAATGCCTTTCGAAAACATGTAAAGTTTTATAAATAGTAATGTAACAAATCATAACCAAGCATGCACCTGTATTATGCAGCTGCAGATACAGATTTTGTTTCAGAGCACCTAATACATGCTGTAATTCAGGTAATTACAGACCCATTACATACTTAAGATATAAAGATAAATCAAGGTAAGATAAATCTCAATTTTTGTAAGAACTAGCAGAGTGGATTTCATTTTTAGTTTCCCATCACAATGTACAATACATGATTGGCTAGCCATGACACAATATCCCGATACACATTTTCGGATGCAAGAACAATCATCTCCATCTCAAATTTTAGCAAGAAAGAAGCCTGGAAACTCTGGGTTCAGAAACATCAATAAGTCTATATACAGACTATTATAACTTCATCAATTTGCAATTTGTCAAATTTTCAGCAAATTGACGAAGTTATATAAAATATTTGATGAATTGTACAGACTATTATATAAATATATATTTTTTTCATTACCATCATGTGGGTTTCCAAGATGGTGTATTGGCGTCGGGACCCCATCTCTGGGTATATATCAATGAGTCCAGTAGGATGAGTCGATATATATATATATGACCCAGAGGCGAGGTCAAGACTTAAATACGACATCTCAAAAACCCACATGGTAATGACCAATTTATCTCACAATATTCCTCACTTGATTCATTCATCAGATAAGGAAGGGATAGTGTATAATTATTAATGCCATCTGTTCTGACAATAATTCAGCATCTGTGAACTGATTTTTCATGAATGAAGATCATGATGTCATGGCAGTGCTTCTTGTACTGTGTATGACATAATTCCCATTCACTGTTCTACTTGTTTCAACTGCATTTTGCTTTATTTTACTTTGCAAGTCTAACACATGGTAGGCCTACATAAAATATCATGACAAAGAATTATCTAGTCTAATTTATTGCATTGAGCTGTTGATTTATTTATCATTTAAGTAATGTTATCAAAAGTGGTGACCTCAATATGTGTAATAACTCCATGCCAACTGAGTACAAATAAAGAATGTTCTCCTTCTGTATCGAATAATCACATGCACGGTTGCTACCCTCAATACAGATTTGTATTTTGTCTACATGTTTTTACTTCTATTGAGAAAATACGTTCTCATTGTAAGATAAATAGAGGTATATGTAATGAGTCATATTTTGGATGTCTTGGGATTGCAGGGCTTATATTCTAACGAGAATCCAAGAATCGAAGCACGCAAAGAAACCAAAGAGAATCCTGTGAGAATCCAGGTAGATTCTCGCTTCACCTCTGCTAGGATTTGCATGAAAAGTCAATTTAACCTTTTACCTAACATAGTGTCAGCAAATTAACCAATACAAGGCTAGCATGACCTGAAATATCCTGACACTTTATTAATACAATTGTACAAATATGGCCATCATTGGAACTGTCAATGAGACATCAATATTTGAAAGGTTTTATTGGTATATATTGTTTATTTTTTTAAAAAATTCAGTTGATGTTTTAATAATTAAGAAGCTGTGCTGGGTAAAGGGTTAATATGTGTTATCAGTATACAACAGAGGTTCAACCATGGTGGCCTAATGTGATCCTGGGACACTCATAGCAGGTATGGATTCTCAAACCATTTTTGCAAGAATATAAAAATGTGATTTTCCCATCTAGGCTTTCCATGGTAACTATGAGTTGCAACTGTGGCCATGTTAACAACATTACATCAACATTATATGAGGATCATTGGTAGAAGGTGTCCCAGTCCTCAATCATGTGAAGTTTCAAAATATTTGACTTTGTAGTTTCAAAGGGGAATTTTTTTGGCAAAATCCATCAATTAGGATCAGAGAATGTCTCTGGTGGCCACATTTGCAAACCAACGGGAACAAAAAGAAGATCGTTTGTAGACGGCATCCTATAGACCATTCCTGTGAAGTTTGGTTCATGTCAGCTCAGTAGTTGCAGAGAAGATGAAAATGTGATTTCCCATAGGGTTTCTATAGTAACTATAAGCCGCAATTGCAGCCATGTTTGCAACACGATCAACATTAAGTGGTAGAGGATGTCCCAGTCATCAACCATGCAAAGTTTCAAAACATTTGGCCCTGTGGTTTTAGAGGAGAAGATTTTTCAAAATCCACCAATCAGAATCAGAAAGTGCTTCTGGTAGCCATGTTTTTCGATGCATTGTAACAAAAATGAGGAGCATTTGTAGAAGACCTCCCATAGACAATCCCTGACAGGTTTGGTTCACATCGGCTCAGTAGTTCAAGAGAAGAAGATGAAAATGTGATTTCCCATAGGGTTTCTATAGTAACTATAAGCTGCCATGTTTACAACCCGATCAACATTAAATGAGGCTCGTTGGTAGAGGGGGTCCCAGTCATCATTTACGTGAAGTATCAAGACATTTGGCCTAGTAGTTTCAGAGGAGAAGATTTTTGAAAATCCTCCAATCAGAATCAAAGAAAGCATCTGGCGGCCATGTTTTTCAATCTACGGGAAAAAAATGAGAATCATTTGTAGAGGACCTCCCATAGATCATGCCTGCCAAGTTTGGTTCACATCACCTCAGTAGTTCCAGAGAAGAAGATGAAAATGTGATTTCCCGTAGGGTTTTTATAGTAACTATAAGCCGCAGTTGAAGCCATGTTTGTAACCCGATCAACATTAAATGAGAATCGTTTGTAGAGGGGGGTCCCAGTCATCATTTATATGAAGTTTCAAAACATTTGGCCTGGCGGTTTCAGAGGAGAAGTTTTTTGAAAATCCACCAACCAGAATCAAAGAATGCCTCTGGAAGCCATGTTTTTCATCCGACGGAAAAAAATGAGGATCGTTTGTAGAGGACCTCCAATAGACCATTCCTGCTAAGTTTGGTTCACACCACCTCAGCAGTTACAGAGAAGAAGATGAAAATGTGAAAAGTTTATGGAAGCCGGACACCAAGTGATGAGAATAGCTCACGTGGCCTTTTAGGCCAGGTGAACTAAAAATGGATTCTCACAAATTTAGATGAAATACCAGAGATGGCTGGTCACCCAGTATACCCCCACTGTGGCATACCACCTAGTGTGGGTGACTGAAAAGAGACATTTACTTTTTCTAAGTAAAAAAAAAATCCAAAATGGCCACGAGTCGGCCAACTTCAAACCAAGCAGGAAACAAATTATGTCAATCACTTCCCCTCATCATGTTGATAATTTTTGTGAAGTGTCACGAAAATGTGGCTAAAACTGTGGAAGTAGTTCACTCCACAAGTTTACATAAAAAAAAATCCAATATGGCCACCAGTCGGCCATCTTGAAAAAAATAATGTCACGCACTTCCACTCATCAAGTTCATCATTTTTGTGAAGTTCATAAAAATGTGGCTAAAACTGTGAAAGGACATGTTGACTCCTATATACCCCCCCCCCCCCCCCCCCCCCCCCCCACACACACACACTTCGTTTTGTGGGGGTATAATAAGTACTGAATTGACTTTTCCTATTTTTATCAAACCAACTCAGATCATAAATTTCCATAAAGTTTTGTAAGTTAACCCTCTTCACACTGATGTCAACATATCAACATTTCAAAATGCACATTTTACAACTGGAAATTTAACCCTTTGAAACTGAGAGGCCACTTTTCCAGCCCAGGAACATGATACATCATAATTTCATTACGTGGGATGTCTGCTAAGTGAATGGGTGTGGTTGACCTTCGGCTGCACACTGAAAATATTAATTAGACTACCCCCGAATAATGAATATGGACTCTTCCAATTGCTGACATTGCATTGACATGGAAGTTGCCACCAGGGTTCAAAAGGTTAAACAGTGCCATCTTATTTGACAGAGTTCATCAATATCACAATTTCTGAGATTCTGTATTGGAGTCGAGACTCGTCTTTGGGTATATATCGATGAGTCCAGTAGGATGACCCAGATGTGAGGCCAAGACTTAAATACACCATCTCAGTTAAATTGACAGAATTGGTTAAATTCCTAGCTGTCTTGAGGGAAATTCCAAGTTGCATTCTGGAATTTCTGTTAAATTCCAAGCCGCATGTCACAAATATGTCTACCTGCAGCATTTTGACATAAATGCACAGAGGGTTAACTTTGGTATCATTGGTACCAACAGTAACTTACAGAACTTTAGAGAATATTTAGAATCTCAGTTGACCTGTGACAATGTATAGTACTAATCCCTTACAAATGTACCAAATGTACAGGATATCAAAATTTATTATTTTAATTATTGTTAATAAGGACTAATTTATTATTTTAATTATTAAGCCTAAAAAAGGTTAAACATCTGTTTCTCAGGCCCTCTGACATGGTCCTTTTGGATGCTGCATAGTCTGTACATAATCAATGCAAACTTTAAATGAAAGTGTCAATGACACTGTACCTCAACTTGTCAAGACATGTACATGTCTAGTATGAGAAACAGCAATGACAAACATCTAGGTAATGACCTGATAACAAAGGTACATATAAAGTATTGTAACGGTCTGTACATAAATACTGAACGAAGCCTGTAACAAATGTATAGGTAAAGTATTTTAAAGGTGGGTGACAGTCAGATGTTAAACTGGAAAAGAAATCTTTGAGTCCCAGAGTGGGTCTGACTGAACCCCAAAATATTTGTTCTCATAGCACAGTGATAAAAAAGGCACCCCAAAACACACTCTTTCCTGTCCCAAGGTGAAAACAAAGGTACCCAAGAAGTTTTGTGAAGGTCAGTTCATAAATACGAGCTGTATAGAAGTTGAGACAAAAAACTGATTGGACCTAATTTCGGTACAAAATGGCCACTGGCAGCCATCTTTAATTTTGGACCGCACTCAGAAACACTCTTTCTCGTCCCAAGGTGATAACAAAGGTACCCAAGAAGTTTTGGGAAGATCGGTTGATAAATACAGCCTCTAGCCCGAGCCATATTGACATGTGCACTTACAGTGTATAAGTAGCACTAAATAAATCAAAATTCATCTAATTTGCATAAATTCTGCACGAGAAAAAAACCCGTACTGTATGTGATGTATTCCATTTTACTAAACATTCATACAAACATTTATTCAAATCAGAACTTTCATACAGAAGTTCTGTACAAAGACTGATTGCACTAATTTTGGTACAAAATGGCTGCTGGTGGCCATCTTGAATTTCAGACCACACCCAAAAACACTCGTTCTCATCCCATGGTGATAACAAAGGTACCCGAGAAGTTTCGTAAAGATCGGTTCATAAATACGGCCTCTAGCCTGAGCCGTATAGAAGTTGTGTACAAAAAACTGATTAGACCTAATTTCGGTACAAAATGGCCACTGGCAGCCATCTTGAATTTTGGACCGCACTCAGAAACACTCGTTCTCGTCCCAAGGTGATAACAGAGGTACCCAAGAAGTTCCGTGCAGATCGGTTGATAAATACAGCCTCTAGCCCGAGCCGTATTAACATGTGTACTTACTGTGTGTAAGTAGCACTGAAAAATGCAAAGTTCATCTAATTTGCATAATTTCTGCACAAGACAAAAACCGGTATTATATGTGATGTATCCCATGGTACTAAACATTCATACAAAAAATTATTCAAATCTGAGCTTTCATGTGGAAGTTCTGCGCAAAAATCTAATTTTGAACAAAATGGCTGCCTGCGGCCAACTGGAATTTTGGACCGCACCCAAAAACACTCGTTCTCATCCCACGGTGATAACAAAGGTACCTAAGAAGTTTCGTAAAGATCGGTTCATAAATGCGCCCTCTAGCCCAAGCCGTATTGGCATTTGCACTGACAGTGCTGAAAGTATCAAAAAATAAATCAAAGTTAGTCTAATTGCATAATTTAAGCACGAGAAAAAAACCCGTATGATATGTGATGTTTCTCATGGTACTAAACATTCATACAAAAAATTATTCAAATCAGAGCTTTCATATGGAAGTTCTGTACAAAAAAAACAGATTTCTGCATCGTCGGCACAAAATGGCGGCTGGCAGCCATCTTGAATTTCGGACCGCACCCAAAAACACTCGTTCTCGTCCCACAGTCATAACAAAGGTACCCAAGAAGTTTCGTAAAGATCGGTTCATAAATACGTCCTCTAGCCCAAGCCGTATCCAATTTCTGATGTACGGACAGAGGGCCAGACAGATGGACGACGGGCCATGACAAAAGCTCAAATTTGGCTTCGCCAAAGTTGAGCTAAAAATAAAAAATTAAATGGTTTATGTCTGATATTTTAATTCTGATAAAAATGTCCCTTGAGTGCAGCAAGGCTTTGCAATGCTAAAAGCATTGCAAAGTCTTCTTGTACTGAAGGGATGAAATACACCACCACAAATACTATTCTGTAGATTATGAGGCTTAAAACACAAAACA
Organism: Pictodentalium vernedei; assembly: GCA_031216915.1. Taxonomy (NCBI): domain Eukaryota; kingdom Metazoa; phylum Mollusca; class Scaphopoda; order Dentaliida; family Dentaliidae; genus Pictodentalium; species Pictodentalium vernedei. The sequence goes on along the minus strand of CM062288.1, from coordinate 161,725,006 downwards.
AACCAAGAGCAGGAACTTTGTGTGCAAAAGAAATAATTACAAACTATAAAATAAAATAAAACAAGAGGCCCCAAGGGGTCTTAATTGCTCACCTGACAAGTTGTTCAAAGAAGTATTTTGAATCACATTCAGCTAATCATGGCTCATCAATTATTATAGGGTCCTTTTTTTTTTTAACATAAATTCACTCTTATTCCTTCAAAACGCATTTTGTAGCAATTTTTTTCCCTCCACTTAATTGACCCCTGGGGGTGGGGGGTGGGGTTGGTAGTCATAGAGGTATTTTTTTTTTTTTTTGGGGGGGGGGGGGGGGGGGGGGGGGTCATAAAATCACTCTAATTCTTGCAATATATATATTTTGCAGCCAAACATTTTGTTACATCTAACTGCCCTCCACGCCCCCCCCCCCCCCCCCCACCACAACAAGTAAGGGAGGGCAGGACATAGGTTAAAAACATTTTCGCATAAAACCACTCTAATTCATCTAGAAACTCGACTTTGAAAAGAATCGAAAAAACCTTGTAACCAGACTCAAAATTTTCAGGCTGTAAAAAAAAAAAAAAAAAAAAAACTGTCTCAAAATTGAACAAAACGCATAAAAAATCCCCCCCCCACCCCCTCCACCAAAGTGTCTGAATTTTGCTCCAAAATTTTGAAGTCTGAACTGGACCCAAAATCTTCAGGCTAAAATTTTTTTTTCCCTCTCAAAATTGAACAAAACGCATAAAAAAGGGAAAATTTTTTTTTGGGGGGGGGGGGGGGGGGGGCGGGATTTTGATTTCTAAGTCCGAACCAGAATCAAAATTTTCAACCCAGGGAACCCCTAGAGATGATGTATACCAAATATGAGAGGATTCTGGTTGGGGGATCTGAAGAAGAAATTTCCTCATATTGCACTAAGTTTAAATAGGGAGCCCAAATATTAATCGAGAAACTCGATTTGAACAAACTTGAACCTCCCCCCTCCCCTTCTCCCCAGAGATGATGTATACCAAATATGAGAGGATTCTGACTGGTGAATCTGAAGAAGATTTTTAACGAATATTCCACATATTGCACTTAGTTAAAATTTGGGCTCCAATAGGAAGCCCAAATATTAACCCATGTCTCGATTTGAACAAACTTGAATCTGGCCCCCCTAGAGATGATCTAGACCAAATATGAAAAGAATCTGACCACTGGATCTGAAGATTTTTTAAAAATTTCCTCATATTGCACTAAGTTAAAATTTGGGCTCCCATCGGGAGCCCAAATATTAACCCAGCGACTCGATTTGAATAAATTTGAATCTGACCCCCCTAGAGATGTTGGATACCAAAAATGAAAAGATTCTGACCACTGGATCTGAAGAAGACTTTTTTGTATTTTATGGGTGCTATCAGAGTTATGCCCCTTGTGGTGCCCCCATGGGTGTGACAACTTTATTTGAACATACTTAAATTGGCATATGATAGGGAACATGCACACCAGATTTAGTTCAATTTGGTCTAGTAGTTTCTGAGAAGTCGGTAATGTAAAGTTTATGCCCGATGACGGATGATGACAGACGATGGACAGAAAGTGATTAGTAAAGCTCCCCTTGAGCCTTGTGCAGATGAGCTAAAAATGCCCACTCACATGCAGTTTTACAAAAAAATGGCCTGAGAAATAGAAGATCTACTTTGTGGGACCTTACTGGTGATAGAATAAGAAATCAAGAAGGTTCCACATTAAAAAATACTTTTGATTCTATTTCTGGAATATTCTGCATTTTGACTGGCTTACAGACAAGTCACCATTGAATACAATACTTCATTGGAGACTGACAATAATTGGTAAATTTCACAGTTGTAAGAAGATGCAATACATGTATCTATAACTTTAAAAGTAGAGAGCTTCGATTCAAGATTCGAGTTGGTTCCCTTTGCCAGATTTGATTCAACTCAAAATCTGAGATTTGCAGGGCACTATCTACAGCATGACAAAGAGAAAAATATTAACCTGAATTATCTGTTGATGAATTAAATGACTCTCCCACATGAAATCAGCATCAGATTCTGTTACTCTGAAAAAAATTATTTTATTTAGATGTTATTCATGTGTTGAGGCAGACAAGGAAAAGTTAAGGTTAATGATGAGAAGGTACTATTATATATTTACCAAAGCAATGTCGCAAAAGTATTCCAAATTAAGGCTTATAAAATCACAATTTCTTGTTTATCAGGCAATTGTCCCACAATTTTATGATGAGGGAGGGATCAAGTTATTTTCATTTTTTTCTGTTTGTTAATCCACAAACCCGTCCTGACAATATTTGGAGCTATTTATTTATTTATTTATTTATTGGTATTTAAGGTCACATACTTCTGCACAATAGCTAATCATGACCGCAACATGGAGATAAAGTCAAGTCCAGCCAATTGTTTATATCCACGTGCCCATTTTGGAGGACTTCCGCCGCAAGCATTGGTGACTGGGTCCTATTTTAGCACTAAAAAGAACTTGTTTACCACAGTAAACAAACACTGCACCATTTCACGGGATTCCCATGTGGAAATAGTTGGAACTGGAATTCGGGATTGAACCCTCTACACAACTGATTAGGAAAACCTTCGTTTCCAACAGTAAGAATTTCCCACAATGTAGTTGCACATTTAACAAACTATATCTTGTTTGACAAGAGCTCAGTGAGCTCTGTCAAACTAGATACAGTGAGTTACAATTTTAGTCCTATAAAAGCAAATTAGTATCATCAAAGAGATTTCCACGTAGAAAAAGGTGATGAGGGAGGTTTTCAAGATCAAGAGGTGTCTGAAAAACAAGAATTTTTTTATTAGCCTAAAAAAGAAATTATCTGAATGTTAAAGATAGTTGTTTAAGTGCTGTGTGTATTACAAAATACTGATTATAGCTGGTATCAAAATCAATACCACTCATGATATAAACGCTAGATTTTTAAATACTTTTGCATCACCAATGTGGCATTTACATGTATCCTTCCTAAACAATATCAGAATCTTGATGGTGGATAATTAACAAATATCGCACAAGACTGCAAGCCACATATACACAGAATGCCATGATATGTGAATGCATTCGTTAATACGGCATGAGTGCAGCACAGAAGGATAGAACCAGAGGTGTAGTTTGATAAGTAAACAGAAAAAATATAAATGAAAATTGTGTCCAAATAGGTTATTCATTCTTATTTTTAGGAAATTAGAAGCCTTTATTTGAAAGATATTCACTTCAAAGTCAGAACTTGAGTGTTATAAAATCACTCCCCATTTAGAGAATAAATTTAATTTCATTAATTTGGGTAGATGTGAACAAACAAAAATTCCAATTGACATTCAATTTTTCACTTGTCACCGTTGCTTCCAAATTGATCGAGGTAAGAATGCAACATTTGAATTGGCTGATTACGAAAAATGGGTGGAGTTTAGTTCTTTTGATGGAACCATAATGAGAGGTTGAAAAATAGTCCCTCAGCAGAAATCTGTATGGAACACATGTTCCGTATGGATTTGTAAATATGGAACTAAAACAGTTTATTACATGCCTATTACTTTTCCTCCAGTTCCAAAGTCAAAATTGTGTGGAACATGTGTTTCATATGGATTTTCATTAAAGGACTACTTTTCCACCTGACGTTATGGAACCATCCATAGAAAAAGACTCTAAATGAAAGGTATCTAAATTAACTGAAATAAGTTGAAAGTCTCCTAATTTAACACAAAATTTGTGAAAATGATATTTATTCAAAACCAGAGGCTCAAGTGAGCCTAAAACGCTCACCTGGCTCAAATTGTCAAAAGAGATGAGTGTGTCAGTAAGTGATCAGCAGCAAGAGCAATTTTTTGATTTGCTATGACACAACCAAAGGCAACTTCTTTGGCCATTCATTTCTGCTGGTCCTAGGAAAGCTTTCTAGCAAGCTCTATTCTGTGAAGTATTAAAAAACAACAACCAAACAAAAGTTTTGTTTTGTTTTCAACTACTGTGGTTCTCTCTAGCCCCCACCCCACCTCCTCCCCACAAAAAAAAAAAAATAGGCCGATGAAATCGTCAGATGTGTACCCATATGCGCAATTAGTAGAAAGCTGTATGATGGAGGGCCACCACGGATGCTGACATAATGTACACCATACAAGGTATGGTTACATATAGAAATGGATTGGAGGAGTGTCTAATTTGATGGATAAAGGGTTAATATCTCCGGATCAAATTATCAGATTTACATAAAAAACTATACAGCACAGCACATCAGTAACCTGAATAAATATATAAAGTAACATGACAATCGGATTGATATTTTTTGAGTTATCTCATGCCAAAGGGATTAGAGGAATTTTCAATTTGAAGTATAAAGGGGGTTAATATCTCCGGATCAAATTATCAGATTTACACCAAAAACTATACAGCTCAGCACATCAGTAACCTGAACACAATTATAAAGTAACTTGACAATCCAAGCAATATTTTTCAAGTTATTGAATGCCAAAGGGACTGGAGGAATTTTCAATTTGAAGGATAAAGGGTTAATATCTCAGGATCAAAATAACAGATTTACACCAAAAACTATACAGCTCGGCACATCAGTAACCTGAACACAAATATAAAGTAACTTGACAATCCAAGTAATATTTTTCAAGTTATCGAATGCCAAAGGGATTGGAGGAATTTTCAGTTTGAAGGATAAAGGGTTAATATCTAGGGATCAAATCATCAGATTTACACCAAGAACTATACAGCTCGGCACATCAGTAACCTGAACACAAATATAAAGTAACTAGACAATCCAAGCAATATTTTTCAAGTTATCGAATGCCAAAGGGATTGGAGGAGTTTTCAATTTGAAGGATAAAGGGTTAATATCTCAGGATCAAATTATCCGATTTACACCAAAAACTATACAGCTCGGCACATCAGTAACCTGAACACCAATATAAAGTAACTTGACAATCCAAGCAATATTTTTCAAGTTATCGAATACCAAAGGGACTGGAGGAATTTTAAATTTGTAGGATAAAGGGTTAATATCTCAGGATTAAATTATCAGATTTACACCAAAAACTATACAGCTCGGCATATCAGTAACCTGAACACAAATATAAAGTAACTTGACAATCTAAGTAACATTTTTCAAGTTATCGAATGCCAAAGGGATTAGAGAAATTTTCAATTTGAAGAATAAAGTGTTAATATCTCAGGATCAAAATAACAGATTTACACCAAAAACTATACAGCTCGGCACATCAGTAACCTGAACACAAATATAAAGTAACTTGACAATCCAAGCAATATTTTTCAAGTTATCGAATACCAAAGGGATTGGAGGAATTATAAATTTGTAGGATAAAGGGTTAATATCTCAGGATTAAATTATCAGATTTACACCAAAAACCATACAGCTCGGCACATCAGTAACCTGAACACAAATATAAAGTAACTTGACAATCTAAGTAATATTTTTCAAGTTATCGAATGCCAAAGGGATTAGAGAAATTTTCAATTTGAAGAATAAAGTGTTAATATCTCAGGATCAAAATAACAGATTTACACCAAAAACTATACAGCTCGGCACATCAGTAACCTGAACACAAATATAAAGTAACTTGACAATCCAAGCAATATTTTTCAAGTTATCGAATGCCAAAGAGATTGGAGGAATTTTCAATTTGAAGGATAAAGGGTTAATATCTCGGGATCAAATCATCAGATTTACACCAAAAACTATACAGCTCGGCAAATCAGTAACCTGAACAGAAATATAAAGTAACTAGACAATCCAAGCAATATTTTTCAAGTTATCGAATGCCAAAGGGATTGGAGGAATTTTCAATTTGAAGGATAAAGGGTTAATATCTCAGGATCAAATTATCCGATTTACACCAAAAACTATACAGCTTGGCACATCAGTAACCTGAACACAAATATAAAGTAACTTGATAATCCAAGCAATATTTTTCAAGTTATCGAATGACAAAGAAATGGATACGGATGCCGGACGGACAGATGGACAGACGGACGGACAAAGGATGGACGAACGACGGATGGTCACCCCAGATGCCGGCATTATGTGTACCATACATAGTATGGGTACACATAAAAAAGAATTTAAAAAAAAACAAGCGACTTGATTTGAACAAACTTGAATTTGACACCCCTAGAGTTGTTACATACCAAATATGAAAGGATTCTCACTGGTGGACTTGAAGAAGAAGAATTTTCGAGAAATTTTCTCATATTGCACAAAGTTAAACTTTGGGATTCAATAAAAAGTCCAAATATTAGCCTAGGGACCTGATTTGAACAACCTTCAATCTAACCCTCCCATAGGTGTTGCACATCAAATATCAAAAGAATCTGACTGCTGAATCTGAAGGAAATGATTTTAAACGATAATTCCCCATATTGCACTAAGTAAATAGTTGGGCTTCCTTGGGGAGCCCAAATATTAACCCAGGAACTCGATTTGAACAAATTTGAACCTTACACCTCTAGAGATGTCACACACTAAATATGAAAGGATTCTCATGACTGGGTCTGAAAAAGAAGATTATTAAAGAAGTTTTCTCATATTGCACTAAGTTAAAATTTGGGTTCCAATAAAGAGCCCAAATATTCATCCAGGGATCCCATTTGAACAAACTTGAATCTAACCCCCCTAGAGATGCTGCACACCAAATATCAAAAGAATCTGACTTGTGGATCTGAAGAAGAAGATTTTTAAAGAATATCCTCCATATTGCACTAAGTTAATAATCAGGCTCCCATAGGAAGCACAAATATTAACCCAGGGACTTGAATTGAATAAATTCAAATCTTACACCTCTAGAGATGTCACATACTAAATATGAAAGGATTCTCACTAGTGGGTCTGAAAAAGAAGATTTTTAAGAAATTTTCTCATATTGCACTAAGTTAAAATTTGGACTCCAATAACGAGCCCAAATATTCATCCAGGGATCCCATTTGAACAAACTTGAATCTAACCCCCCAGAGATGCTGCATACCAAATATCAAAAGAATCTGACTCGTGGATCTGATGAAGAAGATTTTTAAAGATTATTACCCATAATGCACCAAGTTAATATTCGGGCTCCCACAGGAAGCCCAAATACTAACCCAGGGACTCAATTTGAACAAACTTCAATCTGACCCCTGTAGAGATGATGTATACCAAGTATCAAAAGAATCTGACTGTTTGATCTGAAGAAGAAGGTTTTTAAATCTTATTCCCCATAGTGCCCACAGTTAATGATTTGGGCTCCTGTGTTGAGCCCAAATATGAACTGAGAGGCTCGATTTAAACACACTTGTATTTGACCATCCTATGGATGCTGTATACCAAATATCAAAAGATTCTGATCCGCGCTTCTGAAGAAATTTTTTTTAAAATTTTTGCACATATGCTGACTCAGCATTTTTTCAAACACCCCCACAGAACACCCTGACACAACCGACGGCCATTTTTTTTTAATCCATTCTACTGGTCAAAAGGATGCTTCATACCAAATAACAGTTCTCTGTTCGATGTAGTTTGGGAAATACAGGCATTTGAATTTTTTCCTATTTTTAGCCCCATGGGTACCCACGGGGCTACGAAAAAAAAAATTCAGGCATCAATCAAGTACTTTGGACACACTTATACAACATGCCAAATTTGGTTCAAATTGGCTCATCGGTTCTTGAAATAGAAATTTTGGGCGGAGTCCAAAATGGGTATGTATGTGCCCACAGAGAGCCCAAATACTGATCTACCAACTTCCCTTGAACAAACTTTAATCTTCAACACCAAAGAGTGTTCCATACCATATATCAAGGCAATCGCTCTGGTGGTTCATGAGAGGATGATTTTTAAAAATTTTTAGGCTTTGGCATCATTGACCAGAGCCCAAAGTAGGCAGCCACTTCATTTGAACAAAATAGAAAGGGTATACTCCAGGGATGGTTTGTGCAATATATGTTTGAATTTGGCTGAATGACTGTGGGGAGGAGGCCAAGTTTGCAAAAGTTAACGGACGACGGACGACAGACAGCGGATGCCAAGTGATGGCAATAGCTCACTCTGACTTGCAGTCGGGTGAGCTAAAAAGGGGACATGTAGTTAAGGTATAACTTGATAGACATTTTTTTCTATAAATCTACATGAAAGTTAAAAAATTTATAGTAATTTATATATTTTTTATACTTACCAATGACCCAGACTTGGCTGGTGCTAACTCTAAAATATTTAGGGCCAAATGCAAATTTTACCCCCCAGTCCCCAAAATTTGCATCTAAAACTGAAAATTACATGTCCTATATGCTCCGCCATACTTTTACTCCACTGCGCATGTGCAGTGTCAAGAAGGTCTCGAAATTGCCACCAAAAGTCATTCTTACAACCAGTGCCTGGTAAGCGTTATGTACTCAGCGGGGAGGTATGAGTTCCCAACTCATGGGAGGGCCATCCCCGTCTGGGTCATTGGTAAGTATAAAAAAATATATAAATTACAATAAATTTTTTAACATTTTTATACTGTACCAATGACCCAGACTTAGCTGAATAGTAAAAAGGTTGGAGGGCCTAGGACATAAGGAAAATCCAATAGACTCAATTACCTATAACAGACCTATCCCATTAAGGAGAAAAGGAGAGATAGTCTTACATGTATCTTTCTTATTTGTAACAAAAAAGAAAGACACAATACTATTCTGTAATTGAGCACAATAACATCAATGATCTCTATAAACATCTAGTATAACCCTTTATACTAATATTTTTAAGGAAAGCCAATAAATACGGGAGTCTAGAGAAATGAGACTCTATATACTCATTTAAAAGTGTTCGAAGATTGTATATTAACGCTCAATTAATCACGTGATATATACGAATGCTTCACACGAATCAACACTTAAAAAATATTACACAGATGAGTAAACATAGGCTTAACCCTAAAAGCATCTCAGAACCGACACAGAATTACTAAGTCTAAGGGAGGTATTCCCTTGCTTTACATTGTAAAGCAGGTGCCCTAAGGGCACAACCCCCCCCCCCCCCCCCTTTCCCTTGCCCTGGATCAAATACTCCAGAGCAAAGAGGGCAGCAGGACAGAGTCACTGCCGGAACCGAAAGCCTATACACACATAGTTGCCACTGTTTAGTAGACGACATTCTGAGTAAAAAATAGCGAACCTAAACAATGTAGATCTGAAGAAAAGGACTTAATATTCTCAGATACAAAATCGTGAAAATGGAGGGCTAACACCAATATGCAGCCCTCATTAAATCTGTAATAACAATATTAATAGCTTAAGCCTATGAAAAGCTTAAAACTAAAACACAGACTGCTGAATGAAGATATAATCATAAGCAGAACTGACTGTAGACTGAATCCATCTGACCATAGAATGGACCGAAATATGGAGGAAGCTTCCACGGCATGTCCTACAAGGGACGTCTGAGTAAATTAGTCCACAGTCTTTGTGGAGCTAGAGAAGCTACCAACAGAATTTGCATTGAAATAATCACACTAGAGCAATATCTGCTGAATCAACAGCGCTGGAAGATATGCATATCTTATTATTCCGTCTAACAAGATCGATAGAGTGTCTACTGCAAACGCTCGAAGATCCAAACATAATGACACATACGTCTGCAACTGATTGTTGAGATGCGTCACGAATAAGTCGATCATTGGCCGCTCGCCTTGGTTGCAATCTCATTGAAAACTCGTTTGTTGAAAGCCAATTCTGGCGGCAACATGCGGCCCCTCCGCGAAGGGAGTCCGCTAATACGTTCAGACGACCCGGAATATGATGGACCGATAGGAGAACTTGATGTTCTAGTAGCAACCGAAAAATTCATTCCGTTAACATGAATAACAGTATGAAATGAGTGCCTGCATAATTCCGAAAATACGCTAATATCGCCGAGTTGTCAGACAGAATTAGCATATGAACATTCATTATTCCAATAACATAGCGCAAGCCAAAATGACATCATACTTGATGTTTGAGTGCTTGATAAGGAACTACGGAATCAAAAGACCCTGGCACTTCAATCCATTGGGCTCAATGAAACAACCCAACCTGTTTTACTGGCATCCATCAAGACTGTGAAACTCGGATCCGGCAATTGCAGTGGAACTACCTGAGTTAAGCCCAGAAAACTTGCCCAAGTCTGAATCTCTTATTCACTTGAGTTGACAAGAAGATGTCCTTATCGAGCGAAAGAATCTTCACCCTCCAATTCTGAATTAAAGAAATATAAATTTTAGAGTAAATTTCCTTTCTTATTATACCTACCCAAATTGTTTACTACAGGCTTGCACTACAGTGGAAGAACCTAACTCGGATAAAATACTCTCTATTTTAATCTTTCCCAAGATTTGGGAAAGAAAAGTGGTGTAAAAACACCACGAAGAAATAAGCCAAAACTGGGTCGAGCGCCATCGGCGCACACCCAGTATGGGACGCTCTTCCATAGTACAAATCCACGACTTCCGTAAAACAGTGTGCAATGCGTCAATTCGTCATTCTTTTGATTCCGAACAACACAGAAGTTAAGAAGACGGGAGGGCCTCCATGTAAACAATTTCGGTAGGTATAATAAGAAAGGAAATTTACTATAAAATTTATATTTCTTATCAACCTACCTCAATTGTTTACTACAGGCTGAATAGACAAAAGGCTGGAAGGAATCACATAACCAACCCACACATAACTCAATAGCACTGGGACCGTGGACAGAGGAAGAGATCCCCAGGCCTATCAAACCATAGCATCACAAACATTAGAAAAGACAATGAAAGATGAGGCGTATGGTGAAGTGCGACACACAGACAGAAAGGGCAGTAACAGCACAATGCTGGAACTGACCCCGAAAAAAGCTGAAACGCTGGGATAGACAACAGCCTGAGCCAAAGAAAGAGGGCCCCAAGGTTCTCTGTCGGCTCCTGCAACTGTCGCAGATAAAAGGAGAATGTAGCATTTCTCCAGAAGGCTGCCAGAATAACATCCGTCATCCGACAACATGACAGAGTTATTAAAAGAGGAAGACAATGCACGCACCTCGTGGCAGAAAAAACAATTTGTAAAACAATCACCAGTAGCTAGACGAGCGGAAGCTGCATGAATAGCAAGACAAATCCATCAAGAAATGGATGCAGGAGAGATCTGGCATGTGAGAGAACGCATATTCATCCAGGATAAAGGCGTGAACGCCCCCCACCCCCAAGCAGAGCAGCGCCCAAGAAAGTGACCATCTTGGAGGAAACTGCAAAGTCCTAGGCCTTTTCAAGGAAAAGAGCTGAACAAGCTTGGAGAGGCAAGGATGAGTGTCGAAACAATGCGGTATCACATATGAAAAAATGTCTCCGAAGCATGGACATGTACCCATTGCTGGAGGCCCCCAGAAACAAACATATACCAGAAACTCCGCAAGCGGTGTGATCGAAGGAGTGACAGAAGCAACAGCAACAGAGTGATCGCACACCATCGACAGAAGAACCTTCCACTTAGCCACAGAGGCTAAACCAGAGGAGTGAGTGCCTCCTTGAAGAAGAAAAGCAACTCCACTGCGTGTCTTGAAAAACCAATACGGAGGAGACAGGACCCGATAAAAGACATGTGCAAAGGCACAATGAAGTCGGGTCAACATAAAACCTCCTCGGGTGACTTTGGCAAAGAAAGTCGCGAGGTAGAGGGAGACATGCCGGAACCGCTGCTAACAGAGAGCGGAGCAGATTGATCCACACCCACCGAGGCGACAGGTGTGATCGAAAGGATTCAACGACTGCAGGTTCATATCTGGGCGAAAACCTGAGGCGGAATTGGAACTGGTAGGAAGGCGTAGCCGACAAGACCTCCCAAAGGAGGGCCAGAGTGTCCACGGCGAAAGCCAGAGCATCTGGACACGGTGACACAAAAGTGTCCACCGAATGGTTCTAACGAGTCGCAAGAGAGCGATGGAACCGGCCATGTGGAGCATCCACCTGGTGGAAATGACCCTGCCCCGACGGGACAGGGAGTCGGCTAGGACGTTCAGACGACCAGGAATGTGATGAACAGCCACCCCGGCGTGGACATCCTCAGCGAGCAGTAGAAGATCCCGAGCCAATTCGTACATTGGAACAGAGTGCGTGCTGCCCTGGTTCCGAATGTAAGCAACCACCGTCGAATGGTCGGACAACAGAAGGACCTGGCGATTCGACAGGTGAGGGATCCACTGCCTGAAACTCCCCCATGGAGGGGGAGCAATTCTCATCACCAGACATGGTCAAATTGGGCGACCCCGAAACGATAGCGTTCCCAACCCCCGCGGGAGCGGGAGGAGCTGCACATCCCCCATGGAGTGGGTAAACTCACACCAGACGTGGTCGAAAACGACAGCGTTCCACACCACCCGCGGGTGCGGAAGAAACGGCCACGAGAATGCACCAAGGCGAGGGCAAAAGGAATTGCCCTAAAGGAACCGAACTGGAAATAACAGAGGTGAGAACAGTAGAAGAAAAAGGTGAACTTAACAGAAACAGAAAGTAGAAGAACACCCTCAACTACGAGAGAAGGTGGCAGAAAAAAAAAACGGTGGGTACATGACAGTACCCAGACGGTCGACAAGGACCGAAAAAACAGAAATTCAGCCCTCAACAGAGTGAAGAAATCCTGTCCAGACAGTCCCAGATTGACACCTAACTCCAAAAATTAATTCATCAACCGAAAAAATTCATTGTCGAATCACGTGATGTCGAAAACAAAACATTCGCGAAAACGGAATAGTAAATAATATACAATGAGAAAGTGGTTGAAAATATTAACGAGAATATATAAAACACAGTCCTGTTATTATACGATCTTCAGATCCATAATTCCAGTCACAGGAAAACCATTATCCACGAGTTGAATTATCACTGTTTCATAATGCATATGGCGGAGACACATCCTTCACGTGTCTCGGATAAACAAAGAATGATGAATTGACGCATTGCGCACTGTTTTACGGAAGTTGTGGATTTGTACTATGGAAGAGCATCCCATACTGGGTGTGCGCCGATGCGCGCAACCCAGTTTTGGCTTATTTTTTAGTGGTGTTTTTACACCACTTTTCTTTCCCAAATCTTGGGAAAGATTAAAATAGAGAGTATTTTATCCGAGTTAGGTTCTTCCACTGTAGTGCAAGCCTGTAGTAAACAATTGAGGTAGGTTGATAAGAAATTTGGAGAGTACCAATGCGTAACCGCCCCATCGGAATAAAATCGCGGCAGTTCCGCCAGAACGTATCAGTCTCATAAGATCTCTCGCTGAGACTTTGTCTGAGCGAAGACAATAGTGAGCATAACAACTGAATAATTTCGTTCTGGGTAACGGCAGACGAACGAAAAAGTTGTGCGTTACGAAGCTCATCCCCTGGTGGGTGAATGACTTGGATGATACCAGATCCGACTTCTCCTCGTTTACTTGAGAAACAGAGACGTCAGAGCAATAGAAGCAAATTCTGCACATAGTTCTGAAGCGTTAACTCATTGTCGTACCTGTATGAGTGTCGTCCAGGTAGGCCGACGTTATCGCAGACGAATAAGCTCGGAAATGAGTCATTACCGAGTCCGTTATTTGAGTGAAGGCCCAGGGGACTAGATTCAGACCGAAGCATATTGCTCGGAACTGATATACGACTCCTATGATAAGGAAGCGAAGCTACTTCCTGACGCCTCATGTACCATGACGTGAAAGTACGCATCTTGAGATCTATGCATGTAGCATAATTGTACACCCGAATACTTGCTCTGACCGATCGGGTGGACTCCATATATAAACTTGGAGCCACGATCAGCTTGTTTAGCCAGTTCCGAATAATGAGTGAACGGAACGAGCCATCTGGTTTTTGGAACCAGAAAAGGATGGTTGTAGAAACCTGGAAATTCCTGATCTACGATCTCCATCGCGATCATTCCAGAAGAGACTAGACTTCTGATGGAAGCAAGCCTCTATCCTACTGACTTGGCAGAAGCTGAGTCCATCTTGTACTCCGAGTTAACAGAGGATTTCGTTTGAGGAACAATTTAGTCCTTCCGAAATCACCCCTTGAATCCAAAGGACGTCCGCAATCTATTCCCAAATAATTGAGAAACTCGACAGTCTTCCGCTCACTAGTACACGATAGAGGTTAAAACCATTACCTCCTGGTCCTGCGAGGCTTGCGGAAGGAGAAGCCATGTCCTCCACAGTCCACACCTCGCCCCATCGACCTAGGGACGTCTGACCGGAATTACGGCCCCCTATATGAGTCGCTACCCTGACGGTCTCTAGAATAAGACCTAGAGGACGCATAGAAACCTATATAGGAACTTCCCTTGGACGTATTTGTCCCAGAAGTGCCTGTCCTACTCTTCTCTGCTGAATCCGACTATATGGAAGCAAATTTTAATAGCAGAGAGTCAAAAGCTTTCTTAGTTAACTGATCATAGACTGCGGAAAGCTGGCCGTCGAAGAAAACTCTCCGGAGACTGGAGCGACTCTGAGAGTTTTTCACCTTACTATCTACAGGCATGGATGTAGCCAGGGCCGCGTCACGTCTAACCAACTCCATATTGCCACTAAAGGACAGAGTTTTACGTGAGGCCCTTGAAAGAACTCTTAAGGAGATTGTGCATCCTAGAATTCTTTTTTTTTTTCTTTGAGACATAATGATAACGTTCTGGTAAGGTGATCTGCATACGATGATGCGTCTAAGCTGACCCTGCTAGACGATATTGTTATTTCCAACATCGTGGTTGGAATTGACATAGACAGTAAAAAACAATACTAGGTCCTGACCTGGTCGTCTAGATGCAGAGAAATCTCAGAATGCTCTGTCTGCCGTTTCAAAATTTTCATTGAATTGATGAAAGGCAGATGTAGAGCATATTGCCGATAAGAAACCTGACCTGTCCATTTAGGTAGCAAGTTAAATAAATATAGCGTCGTTCAACAGATCAAATGTCCGTGAGACATATCTGGACAATGTCGTAAACTGAGGGATGATGTCTCTAAACCGATTAAGAATTCTGTGTCCAGTGGCGCTAACAGTCTCTTATCCGGCAATGCAGCATTTTGGTCCGGAGGAACAACGTCAGATGATAATGCCGGATGCACTCTACGGCAATTATGTTGTTCCGAAAAGGGAAAATACAACTCATCCGTATCCCTTTTGCCATCCTGTCGGACCACTTGTAATTCTTGGTCGTCCATGCCTGAACCTGCAGCGGAACGTACCAACCCAGCTTCCTCGGATAATTCCTGATCCGACAGAGTTACTGTCGGTTGCTGGGATGCTGCGATAATTTGTGCTATCTGCGATAGCATGTCCATAACAGAGACCTGTGGAGCTGCGGTCTTATACGATTTAGCCGCTGGAAGCTCCTTGGACGTTCACTCCTGCATACATCTAATATGCGAAGGTCTGGAGTATGAAGGCCTCGTATCCTTGGCTACCGGATGGCGTGACCTGGACGCCGTAGAATCCCTGGTCGGTGATGTTGGTTGAATATCACAGGTCACGTAGCCAAGGTGCGGTCGCGTGTGCTGCCGTGAGGATGAGGAAGCCGAAAGAGCAGTCTCTCCGGACTGTCTATATAACGGAGCGTCCCGAGGGTGGACGTATGCTCTGACTGAGGAACGTTTTGCACCACAACATCTGGGCCCAGATGTTGTAATACAAGAGAGGAACCTCTCTCGGTTGCAGCCCAGATGGACTAGGAACCAGACTAACAGGCTTTCTCCGTACTATCCTCGTATCCGTCGTCACTGGGTGTGCACATTGTATTTTATAGTGCTCGCATCACCCAAATCTCCTTCCTGGACCGCAACGGACGAACCTGGGTGCTGAGCCATTCGGTGAAGGGTTGCGACACCGGGCGAGCTAACGGATGCCAATGCCGTCGATCCTACTTGGGACCTCTTAGGCAATTGACGTATCTGCATGAGCACTTTACCGCTAGCTCTTCATTTGACTGTGACAACGGAAGCACACTTACGAAGACATCACGGTAACAATACCTAGTTCATGTTACCCTATGAGATGTGTGGAGCCACGGTCCTACGTGAAATATCCACTGGAAGCTCCCGGGACGTTTATTCCTGCATTTATATAATATGCGAACGTCCCAACTGGAAAGGTCTCATATCCTTGGCTAGCAGATGGAGTGACCTGGTCGACGTGTATTCCTTGGTCGGCGAAGCAGAAGCACCAGGGACGTTCAACCCTGCATTTATATAATATGCGAACGTCCCCTGGAAATCTGTGGTCACATAGCCAAGGTGCGGTCGTGTGTGTTGACCAGGATGAGGAAGCCAATATAACAGCTGCGTCGGACTGTCATGCGACAGAGCGTCTCGAGCAGGAGGAGTGGACGTAAGTTCCGACTAAGCGAACAACATACAACAACATCGCGGCGCAGATGTTGATGCAAGAGAGAGGGGGCCTCTCTCGCTCGCGGTCCGGGGGACTGGACGAGCTAGCTACCGGACTGACAGGCTTCCTCCATACTATCCTCGGATCCGTCGTTGCTGGGTGTGCACATCTGAAGTTTTATAGTGCTCGCATCACCCAATCTGCTTCCCTGGACCGCAACGGACTAATCCGGGTGCTGTGCCATTCTTTCCTGGTGAGTGGACGCAACACCGGGCGACAATGCCTTCGATCGAACCAGCAAACTCCCAGCAATTGTCGTAATACCTTGAGCACTTCCCGCTAGCCCTAATATTGCAATGACGGAGCCACACTTATTGAAGACATCACGGAAACATCATTCTGAATCCTGAAAAAGAAACTGATAATATATAGTGACCCTATGGAGAGAGGCCCGTAATGGACCCCTCACCGCTAATAAAATACCATGACACATGTCTCCAACGTTGTCATATCAATCAACACACACAGAGCAAGAATTAATGCGACTACATTGACTATAAGAAACACAATGAACTTGTGAATTAGAGGAAGATATCCTCAGATTACGAATGAAGAATATTTTTTCCAACCAGAAAAAATATACACCATTATATTACTCACACTAACCCTTGAAATAAATATACCTAATATATTATAATTCATTATAACATTTCAAAAGAAAATAATTTTCAAAAAAAATTTTTTTTGAAGAGCCCAAGTTCCCAATGGGAACCTTGAGTCCAAAGGACAAATTTGTTTTAATCATTTTGAAAAATTAATGTAACACTTACGGACAATATTAATGTATCTTGCTATGAACTAAATTAAGCAGAAGACAAGTAATCACTGTCAGAAGTAACAGTTGTCAACACAAGCAAAAGTGTCAATAAACCGGAAACATGACTCCAGGCACTGAAACAAACATTGCCCGAAATCAGTTACCAATTTAAACACTATCTGATGCAAAACAGAGGCTTCCAGAGAAGAAACTGTAGAACATCAGATAGTAGATGCAGACCAAAATGCCTAAACACCCCTAGGGTGAGGACGTAAACATGGGGAAAAAACAGAAAATAATTCTGTTACCAAGCCAAAACTCCCAAGAAATTTTAGTAATAAACATTACAAAAAATAAGCCAAAAGCATGGGAGAATAGCTAGGGGGGAATAAAGGAAAGGGAGAGAGGAAACACTGATTAAACAATGGAACATTCATAGCAAGAATGACCACAACAAGGTCATGCCTCGAAAATAGGTAACATGAATAATTTCGTAAAATTAATAAAGTTACAGCCCTGAACATTTGTTTCCACTGTTTTTTCCTCTCCACCTTCTATCCACCATTTCTCTCATAACTATGCGTCTGGCATCCTTAAAACTGAGATTTACAGGCACAAATAACAGTGAAGTGTAACTGTATTGAGGGCCAAACAAAGAATGACTTTTGGCGGCAATTTTGAGACCTCCTTGACACTGCGCAAGTGCAGTGGAGTAAAAGTATGGAGGACCATATATGACATGAAATTTTTGGTTTTAGATGCAAATTTTGGGGAATGGGGGGGAAAATTTGCGTTTGGCCCTAAATATTTTAGAGTTAGCACCAGCTAAGTCTGGGTCATTGGTACAGTATAAAAATATGGTCTTTTAGACCATTTTCATGTAAACTTATAGAAAGTAAAATTTCAGTAATTTGATGAAGTATCCACAATCAATCACCAAATTAAATGAACTCTCTCATCTCTGTGCAATGTGTGAAGCATAAATAAATAATTCCAGTTCAATATTAAAAGCTGATTAGCAGAATTGTTTGCAATGGTTTCAAAGCTTTCAGTACTACTTTGACCTCGAGAGTCACCAGACAACCCAGTGTATTGAATGGTTATGGAAACAAACAATATCTACAAATGCATTGTGATCTATTGTGCCTGCGTGGAAGGATAAAATGAGATTTTATCGCCAATAAATTTTGCGAGGGGAACCTGTGTTGCTATTTTGGCCCCTGAGTTCCAACTGGCACTAGTGGTTCAAAGTGTAATTGTGTTGTACGATTTGTAGAAAATTCCAGTGAAATTTTGCTTCTATTTAAAAATAGTCTGTCAACGATTGCTGTTCCACATACCTGTGCGAAACAGATTTTCAATTTGTGCATGTTGCTGTAGATGGGGATTACAGAGAACTGGCGTGTAATAATACTTAATTCCAATGATGTCATCTGTATCTAATTTAGGATGTCATCTCTATCAAATTCAGAATTGCTGACTTGCAACATGGCAAAAAGAGCAACGATGAAGACATCATAATTGGAAAATTAAACCAATGTTTGCATATTTGTGTATTGAATTCATCAGGGCAACGGCCATGAAAAAACAACACTTTTAACCCACCAGGATGAACCATCATAGATGGGTCCTCAGTGCTGCTGATTTGATTTCTAAAAATCGCAAGAAGTATTATTGCACTCAACCATCTTAACTTTTGAAGAATGAAAATATTTTTCATAATCTTCTTGATTAGAATTTACCTTACTGTAGTGTCTACTAGAAATTCATCGACAAATTTTACCCCCCAATCCCCAAAATTTGCATCTAAAACCGAAAATTACATGTCCTATATGGTTCTCCATACCTTTCCTCCACTGCGCATGCGCAGTGTCAAGGAGGTCTCGAAATTGGCGCCAAAAGTCATTCTTACAAGCAGTGCCTGGAAAAGCGTTATGTACTCAGCGGAGAGGTATGAGTTCCCAACTCATGGGAGGGCCATCCCCGTCTGGGTCATTGGTAAGTATAAAAAATATATAAATTACTATAAATTTTTTAACATTTTTATACTGTACCAATGACCCAGACTTAGCTGAATAGTAAAAAGGTTGGAGGGCCTAGGACATAAAGCAATCCAATAACTCAACTATATATATACAGAATTATCCCCTCAAGGAGAAAGGAGAAATAGGCTTTACTTGTATCTTTCTATTCTGCATCAAAACGAGAAAGACACAACACCCTTCTGTACTTGAGCATAATAACATCACTGATGTATATTAACCTCCAGTATAATCCATTATGGTAATTATTTTTAAAGGAAAGCCGATAAATAAAGTAGTCCAGATAAATGAGACTCTTAAATTCATTAAAAGTGACCGATAATTGTACATTAACGTCTGCATGATATGTGACATATGCAAATACTACACACCGAGGTACACTTAAAAATATTATTACATGGATGAGTAAAAAAAATTATCTTTACACTTTAAAATTCATCCCGGTACCGACTAGAATTACTGACTCTAGGGGAGGTATTCCCTTGCTTTTCACTATAAAGCAAATGATCTAAGGGAACACCCCCCCCCCCCCCTTCCCCTTGCCCTGGGTCAAATACCCCTGAGCAAAGAGGGCGGCAGCACAGAGTCACTGCCGGAACCAAAAGCCTACACAACTATAGTTGCAACTGTTTAGTGGACGACATTCTGAGCAACCGATAACGAACCTAAACAACGCCGGTCTCTAGAAATGGACTCAATATTTCTGAGGTATAAATTCGTGCAAGTGAAAGGCTAAAACCAATATGCAGCCATCATTAGAACTGTAATAGCAACGCTATTAGCATAAGCCTCTGAAGTAGAAAGAACTCTTATTTCAAGAGCTAAAATCTTAATCGCAGACTGCTGTGTTGAAGATATAATCATAAGCAGTACTGAAAGCTAATAGAATCCATCTAGCTATAGAATGGACCGAAATGTGGAGGAAGCTTCCACAGCATAAGCCACAACAGACACCTGAATAGATTATTGCACAGTCTTTGTGGACACAGAGGTGCTACCAACAGAATTGCATTGAGATTATTTAACTTAAGCAATATCTGCTGAATCAACGGCGCTGGAGGATACCCATATCCTATTATCCCGTCTCACGAGATGGATAGAGTGTCAACTGCAAACGCTCGAGGATCCGAACATGTTGACACATACACTTGCAACTGATTGTTGAGATGCGTCGCAAAAAAGTCCATCATTGGCCGCTCTCATAGGTAGCAAATCTGATATAAATACTCGTTGTTAAAAGTCCATTTGACTGCAACAAGCGGCCCTTTCGTGAAAGGGAGTCCACTAATACGTTCAGACGACCCGGAATACGACAGACCGATAGGAGAACTTGATGTTCTAGTACCAACAGAAGGATTCATTCCGTTACAGTGAATAACAGAATGGAATGAGTACCTCCCTAGTTCCGAAAATACGCTTATACCGTCAAATTGTCGGACAGAATTCCATGTGGGCATTCTGGATAACATTCATGCAATGACGTAACGCAAGCCAAAATAACATCAATTCCTGATGTTTATGTGCTTGATTAGGAACTACGGATCCCAAGGACCCTGGCACTTAACTGGTAGAGTGCTAAATTATTTTGGGACATCAAATCTTATACACATGTCTTTGCCTTGTTACAATTTATGGGTATGGGCACTCTCCCATAAATTGTAACAAGGCAAACCCTTACAGACTAAATAATATCACTTCAAAGATGATACAAAGCACATGCACTGAATATGAGCCTTCAAGCTGTGGTACCCATGCTTCAGAATAAAGCCCAAATATGGGCTTCCAGCACTCTACCAGTTAAAAACCGTTGGGCTCAATGTTGGGTCCCAACCTATTTAACTGGTATCCGTCCAAACTGTAAAACTCAGATCCGGCAATTGCAGTGGAAGTTATTTCCCTCAATAAACCACTGAATATCTGCCCAAGTCTGAATCTGTTTCACTTGACTTACAAGAGGATGTACGTAACGAGTGAAAGAATCTTCACCCTCCAACTCTGTTCTTTTTGAGTCAAAAAGATTTGGAGAGGACAAGTGCGTAGCCGCCCCATTGGAATAAAATCCGCGGCAGCTCCACACAACCCTATCAGTCTGATGAATTCTCTCACTGTAACTTTGTCTGAGTGAAGACAATAGCGAGCGTAACAACTGATTAATTTCGCTCTGGTTAACGGTAGACGAACGAGATTGTTGTGCGTCTCGAAGCTCATTCCCAAGTGGGTGAATGACTTAGACGGCACCAGATCCGACTTCTCTTCGTTTATTATAAAACCAAGACGTCGAGTAATAGAAGCAGATTCTGCACATCGTTCTGAGGCATTAACTCGTTGCCGTACCTCTGAAGAATGTCGTCCAGGTAGGCCGACGTTACCGCAGACGAATGAGCTCGGAAATGTATCATTATCGAGTTCATTATTCGAGTGAAAGCCCAGGGTGCTAGGTTCAAACCGAAGCACATCGCTCGGAACTGATATACAACTCCTATGACAGCGAAGCGTAGATACTTTCTGAATGTCGGATGTACCATGACGTGAAAGTACAAATCCTTGAGATCTATGCTTGTAGCATAGTCGTTCACCCGAATACTTGCTCTGACTGATCGAATTGTCTCCATATAGAACTTTGGAGCGACGATCAGCTTGTTTATCCAGCTCAGATCTATGACTGGACGGAACAAGCCATCTGGTTTCGGAACCAGAAACAGATGGCTGTAGAAACCCGGTGATTCCTGGTCTTCTACGACCTCTACCGCGTTCTTCTCCAGAAGAGACTGTACTTCTGATAGAAGAGCGTCTTTTTTCTGCGGATTTGACGGAAGCTGAGTCCATTTTGGACTTCGAGTTAACGGAGGCTTTCGTTTGAGGGATATTCTTAGTCCTTCCGAAATTACCCCTCGAACCCAGGGGTCGTCCGTAATTGATGCCCAATTGTTTATAAAACTCGACAATCTTCCGCCTACCGGAACACGATAAAGGTTCATACCATCACCTCCTGGACCTGCGAGGCTTGCGGAAGGAGAAACTACATCCTCCATGACCCGCACCTTGCCCCGTCGACCTAGGGACGTCTGACCGGTTATCTCGGCCAGAATAACGTCCCCCACGTGAGTCGCTGCCTTGACGGTCTCTAGAATAAGACCTAGAGGACACATAGGAACTTCTCTTGGGCGTACTTGTCCCAGAAGTGCCTGTCTTACTCTTTTTTGCTGTATCCGACTTTTTAGAAGTGGATTTGAATAGCAGAGAATCCGAAGCTTTCTTAGTTATCTGATCATAGATTGCTGAAAGCTTGCCGTCAAAGAGAAGCTCTCCGGAGACCGAAGCGACTCTGAGAGAGTTTTTCACCTTACCATCCACGCGCGTGGATGTAGCTAGGCCGCGTCACGTCTAACCAACTCCAGGTTTGCCACTGAAAGGGCGGAGTTATACGTGGAATAAGCTATTGCCCTTGAAAGAACTCTTAAGGAAGATAGTACATTCTGGAATTCTTTCCCTTCAAGGCGTAATGAAAACACTTTAGTAAGGTGATCTGCGTACGATAATGCGTCTAAGATAACTCTGTTAGACATTATTGTGGTTTCCAACATCACGGTTGAAATTGACATAGACGACGGTATAGATCATTCTAGATCTTCGGCCTAGTCATCTAGACGCAGAGGAACTCTCGCTATGCCCTGTCCTGCCGTTTCGAAATTATTCCTTGAATTGATGAAAGGCAGATGTAGAGCATTCGCCGATAAGAAACCTGACTTGCTCATTTTGGTAGCAAGCTTATATATAGCGTCCTACAATAGTTCAAATGTTCTTGTGACATTATTGGACTGTGTCGGAAACTCAGGGACGATGTCCCTAAACCGATAAAATTATTCCGTGCCCAGTGACGCTAACAGTTTCTTATCCGGCATCGCAGCCTTTTGGTCCGACAGAACAACTTCTGAAAGATAATGCCGGCTGATATCTACGGCAACTTTATGTTGTTCCGAAAGGGAAAAAACCAACTCCTCGGTATCCCTTTGCCATCCTGTCGGACCACTTGAAATTCTCGGTCGTCCGTACCTGATGCTTCAGCAGAGCGTACCGACCCAGTGTCGTCGGATAAATCCTGATCCGACAGAGATTCTGTCATCTGCTGGGATGCTGCGATAATTTGTGCTATTTGTAATAGCACGTCCGTTACGGAGACCTGTGGAGCAGCGGTCTTACGTTACTTAACCGCTGAAAGCTCCCTGGACGTTAACTCCTGCATATTTCCTATTCGAACGTTTGGAGTCTATAGGCCTCGTATTCCTGACTACCGGATGGCATGACGTGGTCGCCGTGAAATCCTTGGTTGCTGAGACTGGCTAGATAACAGTGGTCACGTAGTCAAGTTGCGGTCGTGTGCTCTGCTGTGAGGATGAGGAAGCCATTAGAGCAGTCGCTCTGGACTGTCTATATAACGGAGCATCCTGAGCGGTGGACGTATGCTCCGAATGAGAAACATTTGTACCACAATATCTGTTCTCAGATGGTGTTGTACGAGAGAGGGACCTCTCTCACTCGCAGCCCGGGTGGACCTGGACGAGCTAGGAACCGGACTTAAAGGCTTCCTCCGTGCCCTCCTCGTATCCATTGTCACAGGGTGTGCACGTAGTATATTTTATAGTGCTTGCATCACCCAAATCTCCTTCCTGGACCGCAACGGACGAACCCAGTTACCGAACCATTTGATGAATGGACGCTACACTGGGCGAGCTAGCGGACGCCAAAGCCGTCGATCCTACTTGGGACCTCTTAGGCAATTGACGTAATATCATGAGCACTTATCCGCTAGCTCTTCATTTGACTGTGACGACGGAAGCACACTTTTTGAAGACATCACAGAAAATCAACGCATTCTTATTCCTGAATGAGGCCTGTGGAGCCGTGACTTACATAATATCCACTGGCAGCTTCAGGGACGTTCATTCCTGCATTTATATAATATGCGAACATCCCATCAGGAAAGACCTCATATCCTTGGCTAACAGATGAAGTAACCTGGTCGACAATATTCCCTGGTCGGCAAAGCAGGAGCTCTAGGAGCGTTCATTCCTGCATTTATATAATATGCGAACGTCCCCTGAAACTCTGTGGTCACAAGCCAAGGTGCGGTGGTGTGTGTTGACATGAGGATGAGGAAGCCCATAACACAGCCAGTTCGGACTGTGTATGTGACGGAACGTCCCGAACAGGAGGATTGGACGTATGTTCCAACAAACAAACAAAAATACAACAACATTGCGGCTCAAATGTAGTTGTAAGAGAGAGGGATCCTCTCTCGCTCGCGGTCCGGATAGACCTGGACGAGCTAGCTACTAGACTGACAGGCTTCCTCCGTACTATCCTCGGATCCGTCGTTGCTGGGTGTGCACGTTCCAAGTTTATAGTGCTCGCATCACCCACACTGCTTCCCAGAACCGTAACGGACAAACCCGGCCGCCGAGCCATTCGATGAATGGTCGCTACACCGGGCGGACTAGCGGACGATCAATGCCTTCGATCCTACTAGGGACCTCTTCGGCAATTTTCGTATTACCCTGAGTACTTAGCCGCTAGCCCTAACACTGCAACGACGGAGACACACTTGTTGAAGACATCACGAAAACATCACTCTGAATTCTGAAAAATAAAATGATAATATGGGGTGACCCTACCCAGAGAGCACCGGTATGGACCCCTCCCCGCAAACACAATATCGTGACACACGCCTCCAACGTTGTCATTTCAATCAACACACACAGAGCAGGATTTAGTGCGAATACATTGAACCTGAGAATTAGAGGAAGATATCCTCGCATTATAAATAAAAAATATTTTTTCATCAATAAAAAATACACAGTCATATTAGTCGCACTATCCCTTGAAATAAAGATACATAATATAACATAATCCATTATAATCTTTGAAAGAAAATAATTTTCAAAAAAAAATTTTTTTTTTTAATTTTTCATAAGAGCCCAAGTTCCCAATGGGAACACCGGGCCCAAATGGATCCCAAAAAAGCCTAAGTGTGCACAAAAATTTTTAAAACATTTCAAAAAATTAATGCAACACTTACATACAATATTAATGTATCTTGCTATGTCTAAACTAATGTAAAGACAAGAAATCACTATCAGCAGTAACCGTTGTCAATGTAAACAAGAAGTTGTACAAAAACCGAAAACATGACTCCAGGCACTGATAAACATGGCCCGAAATCAGTTACCAATTTAACCCTTTACCTAACATGAAAAGCAGACGACACTTGCAAAAAAAATTCTTGAATAACCAATTTTTTCATTTTTTGTCTCAAAAACATAGGTTATTACCCCTCATTGGAACGAGCTCGACGAGCTCGTTCCAATGAGGGGTTATAACCTAGGTTTTTGAGACAAAAAATGAAAAAATAATGAAAATTAATTGGCGATTTTTAAGAATAGCGCTGGCCGGTTTTGGCCGTTATGTTGGGTAAAGGGTTAAACACTATCTGATGCAAAACAGAGATTTCCATAGAAGAAACTGCAGAACATCAGATGGTAGATGCAGATCACAACGCCTAAACACCTAAGGGTGAGGACGTCAACATGGGGAAAAGAACAGAAATTCATTCTGTTACGATGCCAAAACTCCCCAGAAATTTTAGTAATAATTATTACAGAAAATATGCCAAAAGCATGGGAGAATAGCAAGGGGGGAATAAAGGAAAGGGAGAGAGGCAACACTGATCAAGCAGTGGAACTTTCATAGCAAGAATGATAACAACAGGCTCATGCCTCGAAATTAGGGAACATAACATAATTTCATAACAAAATTTTAAGTTACAGCCCTGATTATTTCCTGCCACCGAATTTTCCTCTCATCCTTCTATTTCCTCTTTAGATCCACCATTTCTCTCATATTTATGTGTCTGGCATCATTTAAACTGAGATTTACAAGCACAAATATCAGTCAGATGTGAAGTGATGAAGGGCCAAACAAAGAATGACTTTTGGCGCCAATTTCGAGACCTACTTGACACTGCGCATGCGAAGTGGAGGAAAGGTATGGAGGACCATATAGGACATGTAATTTTCTGTTTTAGATGCAAATTTTGGGGATTGGGGGGTAAAATTTGTGTTTGGCCCTAGAATTTAAGAGTTAGCACCAGCTAAGTCTGGGTCATTGGTACAGTATAAAAATGTACTCTCTCAGAATAGCGGCATCGGAGATATTTAATTATGATAGCCTTTACTCAGATTTAGGGTAAGAAGAAATTCAAAATTAGTACGATTTGTTTCTTTAAGCTTTCAGGGGACATTCAAATCGCTGAAACCCCAAACCAGCCCAATGCAGAGCATGCTAACCAACTTGTTTTCATAAGAAAGGCTTCAGCATGAAGGCATGCTAGGTTTGATCTGTTCAGCGATCTAATAAAAGACAGCATAACTGTACTGGATGGAATTGCACATGGCAGCGGTGTTCAAAGCTGTGAATTGTCATTTATTTATTGTCATGAAGGAAAAGTATTTATCGAATAGAAATAAAGCAAAATCAAACTTTCCACAAAAATTCTCTTGACGGTAACCTGAATATTGTGGTCTATTAAGAAATATCTGCTCTTTCTTATTGTGCTAAAAAGCAAACTTTGAAAGCAGAAAACAGATGATTGAAGAAGTGCAAAGTAATCTGATGACACGATTGTTCCATGGCCTGCATAACCTAATCGATCCACAATTAAAAGCTAGACAACCTATAAACATTAGCCTCATTGAATATTAAAAGCATCATGTGACCAAATGGTACGATTTGTTTGTCCAGTATGTGCACTACATAATGCGATTTGTAAAACTTCATTCAGGAGTAAATGTCATTATGTGAAGTTTTGTTTTCTAACAAATCTTATTACAGCAACATTTTGCCAAAACAAGAATGTGTCGAAAAAAGCATGAACTTCTGTAGATGTACTTCAGCTGTCAACATTAATTAAAATGACACAATTGATTGCATGTATACTGTTCACACCTCATTTGTTTGTTTTAATCAGTGTAAGGGTATCTTGAATCTAAACCGCCCCTCCCCCCCCCCCCCCCCCCCCCCCCCATAATTTAATTACCTATTTTCTTAAAAATTAGAGATGTGTGAAAAGAAAGAGCTTTTTGTTACCATTTCAGAAGCACAAAGAAGCACGGGTGTGATAACGCTTTTCAAAACAATAGCACTGGGTCTTGAATCATTAAACCTTTCAGAAACTGCTAATCAATTTTTAAAAAACAATGTTACAATGGCTATAAAATATGCACATGTATGCCACTAACATGCCATATGTTGGCACATGTGCCCAAATACACATCCAGAAAAACAAGAGGTGGCTGCCAGGGTGGGTATTCACCCTTCTTCCCCACCTGAAAAAAAATACTCTGATACGTCAAACACATCAATATCTCAAGTTATGAAGCAGAAACCAATTTCATGTTAAGGTCACTGCGACCTTGACTTTTGGAACAGTGACCCCATAATAAATAATACCATGCCTAATCCACATATCCAGTTTGGTTTCGATCAGCCAAGCAGAATTTTATTTATAGAGTGGAAACAAACTCTGGAGTAAATTTAAATTCTGTCATTGTGGCCTGATCGTGACCTTGACCTTTGGCACATGATCACAAAATAAATAGGGTTCTTCCTCTCATCATATCTAACTCACATAGCTTGGCTTTGATCAGTCAGGCTGAATTAAAATTAGAGAGCAGAAAACTAACTCCCATAAAATTTTCAAGGTCACTCTGACCTTGACCATTGCCCAAGGATGCAAAATAAATATGTTTCTTCCTCTCACCATACCCACCCCCACATATTAAGTTTGGTTTTGGCTGGCCAAGTGGAACTTTAACTGGAGAACGAAAACTAACTATGTCTACAGGCAGATGAATGGACAATGGCATGAGGCTGTATTCCAACAAAATGTTTTCGGGGGGAATAAAAACTGAGGTGGAACGTCTTGCTCAAGAACAAATCACAAGTGATGCATTTCAAGTTTGAACTTAACAAGCATATTAATGTATACTTACAAGGTATTTTTTTCTTCAGGTTCAGGTGGGAGTTCAAATAAATCTGGTCCCTTAGATGATTTTGTATTCACTGTACTTCCAGAAGTGTTGCCTTTTCCAAGTACTTGATTCACTGCTTGTTTTTTCAAGACAATATTCAGAAGCTTCTTGCTGGCTTTTTCACTTTCCTTCTCTGCAGTTTCCTTCCTTTCTCTTCGCACAGCCTAATTAAATTAATTGTCAGACTATTATTTTATGTGGATATGGCATATGAAGTTCTGTTTTTATATTTTATGTGCATATGTGAGAAAATGAAGATGAAGAACTGAGGAAAATAAAAGTGCAGTCAACTAAAATGCAAAAAAAAAAATGATTTGGAGGGGAATAAAAATGTGATATGCAATAAACTCTTATTTTGCACTTTTTCCCTTGTTGAACCTTCAGGGACCTGATCAATCTAGCATGTTTTTCTTTACATCACTACCTTCCATGCATATCGCTTAGTTCTATCAGTCAACTAACAAGGATTCTTCAGACTTCTTCGGGAAAGGGTCTGGGGCCCATTAAATTGGGAAAATTCATGTCTTGAAGGCTCCAATTGGGAATTTGTTGGGGAAAAGAAACACAAAAAGAATTAAAAATGTTACTTTCATATTGAACTGAGAACATAAATACAGTAGCTAATACATGTATAGTACATGTAGTAAGTTTTATAATAAACAGTCGCATGAAATAAGGATCGGTCTCTGTAAAATCTTTATTAAATAAATTATTCTTATACTATTAAATGCTGAAGAGATGGCAGACTCCCATGAAGGGGGGCAAATACGTAAAGGATCATATCATTACTTTACTTTGTTATGAGGTAGTCCAAACTTGGACCCAAAGTCCGTAATATACTTTTTTGGTTTGGTACGCCCTGTGGACGTACCAAACCAAAAAATTATATTACGGACTTTGGGTCCAAGTTTCGACTAAATGTAATGGTAATTAGCGGTCCTCCTTTCAAAAAATCCTGGATCTGCATCTGGTGGGTCTGTGCGTGAGAGTCTTTAAATCTCTACTGCCTGGATGTGTTCATCAGCTAGCCTGAGGCTTTGGGCTAAGTGTGTATGGGAATAAAAAAAGAGAGGGGTGTGTGTGTGTGTGTGAGAGAGAGTGACTGAATGTGTTTGTGTGTGAGGGTGGATGGAAATGCATGCGAGATGGTTGGGGGGAGGGGGGGGAACTGGGGGGGGGAGGCAAAGCCTTTGTTTGGGGGGAGGGGGGAATCGTCAATATCCAAGCACTAATGTTCAAGTTATGACCTGAACAGACATCGGATTGGCAAATTCAAACATTTCTCTAAGTCAAAAAGGGGGATAACTCTAGAAAGTGAAATGTACGGAACACCATTAGAGACTTGTCTGAAAGCCTTTCCCATAAGGAAACTTCATGCCAAATTTCATTTAGATCCGCAAACCCAAACCTGAGGTACAAGGCAAACAGACAAAAAATTGGCTATTTCTTACACTCTAAGGACCATAACTCATGGAAAAAATGTGCAGACAGCAAACCAGCTTATGTTTCTGAAAGAACTCATGAATGATACTGAAAACTTGTATAAAATTTCATCAAAATCTGAGTATTAATCTTCAAGTTATGACCTGAACAGATATCAGATGGGTGGACGGATGCACAGATGCACACATAGGCAGACAGATACAATCTAGTTTTTCCACTTTTTTAAAAAGTGGGGTGTATAATAAGGTGGCTCAAAGGAGCACATGTGTGGTAGTACAGTGGAGCCCACTTAATTGGATATCTCTTTACTGAATAACTCTGTTAACTGAATATAATTTCCCAAAACAAAACCATTTACCATACTTCCAATACAAATTTGACCTGTTAATTGAATATAGGCTATAGAGTAAACTCCTGTTAATTGAATAAAAAATCTTGCAACCTGTCAAGAAATTACCACACTCTCCCCAGTTTTTCTTTGTTTATAGACCTATTTGGCCTCATTGCACCCAATATAGGCATTTAATCTATTATATCTTGTTTGAAAGAGGTCATGGAGCTCTGTCAAACAAGATATAATAGATTAAATGCTATGTTTATCTCTAGAATACAGGAAGGTGACACAATCCCTGTTAATTGAATACTCCTGTTAATTGAATAATTTCTATTAGCAACATGACTATTCAAATAACAAGGTTCCACCGTACAACTAAGAAATGACGCACTGGCCTAATTGCTTACCAAGGTTTGTTTCTTCAGAACTGGAACACCGCCATCGAACACAAAGACTGGCTTGATTTTATAATACAGTAATTTACAAATTCTACTGAAG
Organism: Pictodentalium vernedei; assembly: GCA_031216915.1. Lineage (NCBI taxonomy): Eukaryota > Metazoa > Mollusca > Scaphopoda > Dentaliida > Dentaliidae > Pictodentalium > Pictodentalium vernedei. The sequence goes on along the minus strand of CM062288.1, from coordinate 161,694,429 downwards.
AGACCCTGTAGATGAGCATTGGGTAATGGATTTCCATTCTTGTCTCTCATTCCTTTCATGGCATGATGAAGCCAAATACTAACATCTGAAATTCACAACACAGAAATAGGATCACAAAAATCTTGAAAACCTAAGATTTACTTTTTACACACTATTATTTCAATCTACATGTACAGTGGAGTCTGCTTAACTGGATATCTCTTAACATCCTGTAATATGTTGAGAAATTACTATGACAATCATCAAATTTACCTTGTTTATAGCCTCAGTACATCTAATTCGGGAATTTAATCTATAATATCTTGTTTGACAGAGCTCTATGAGCTCTGTCAAACAAGCTATAATAGAATAAATTTTCAGTTATCTCTAGAAAATAGGAAAGTTCCCAAATCCCTGTTAATTGAGTACTCTTGTGAATATATATATTGATATTTATTGTTGTTTAAGGTCACATACTTCTGCAAAATGGCTAATCATGACCACAACATGGAGATAAAGTCAAGGTCAGTCAATCGTTTATACCCCATGTTGCCTATTTTAGAGGACTCGCACCCCAAGCATTAGTGACTGGGTCCTATTTTACCAGTGAAACAGAGCTTGTTTACCACAGTAAACAAGCACTGCTTCACTTCCCGGGGTTCCCATGGGGGACTCTTGTGAATGGAATAATTTTCACCGGTAAAGTGGTTATTAAATTAGCAGGGTTCCAAGTATAGAAAATACATGTAGGCTGATTTCCAAATAGGTGAATCAAAGGTTTAATGACACTTTTGACAGCCAGGGTCACCTTGTGATATGCAGTTTTCAGGCAGAAGAAGCCAGAATACCCAGGCAGAAACACCAAGCAGTGGTGAGCGACTGCCATACACTCCAACATACTAATGCTGCACGAGCCAGGTTAGCAATGTTTGAAAACTAGTGCATCATTGATGTGCAGTATGCCTTAGTGCACAGCACCATCATGCTCCCATGTTATTTATTTATTTATTAGTGTTTAAGGTCACATACTTATGCTTGATGGCTAATCGTGACTGTGACAATTTTACGGGTGGAGGAAGCCGGAGTACCCAGAGAGAAACACTGAGCATCGACAGCTCCTCAACATTCTAACTCTGCTCAAGCAGGGTTACAGTGGTTGAAGACTTGCGCACCATCGGCGTGCAGTACGCCTTAGTACACGGCATCATCGTGCCCCCATGTTGGCAACTGGGATAAAGTGCCTTGCCCAAGGACACAATGCGGGTCGTCCCGGACGAGGATCGAACTCGGGACCTCTAGCATAGAAGTCCAACAGTCTACCACTGAGCCACCGTGCTCCCCATGCTCCCATGTGGGCAATTGGAAAAATGGTTGATTACAACCTGAACATAATCATTAAAATATGTAATATTTCTACAGCTGAAACTAGAAGTCCTGTGACTATATTGTGCACTATTTTGAAGTAATAGCATGCTGAGTAAGTGCACTTTTGACCTATCAAAGTGCAACATTAGTACAACTTAATTCCTTTGGAAAAGTAGTGTGCCAAACTCTGTACAATTCTGTAACAGTAAATAGAGATCATTAACCTTATTCCTAACCTCTTCTGGGATACATATACATGTAATAATGTAAATAGATATTAAAATTCGACAGCATATTCAGAATGAAGAGAGTGGATTATACTCCACTTGAAAATAATTTTTTGTTCTTTCTAATGGAACAAGAAACACTTGCAAACGTTCATCACATGGATCATGTGTGCAACCCGATGGTCCATGTGATGAAAGCTTGCCGCTGGTTCTTGTGTTTTGTCCTCAGAAATTTGTAAATAATTGCCAAGATAAAAACCTATCCCACAGCAATTTAGTCATAATTCACCCTTCACATACCGTAGAGACAATATTTTTTCTTTTTGATCGGTTCCAGTCTGGATTTCACTTCTGTTATTACTAAAAGCACATTATATTTTGCATTGCACAGCGAAAACGTTCTTGTGTATTTCAGTTAGACAACATTCTTCTGAAGTAAGGAGTGCATTGACTAACAACTATATTCTTCTGCAGTAAGGAGCGCATTAACTAACAAGCATGTTCAGCGCCAATTGTGACAGGACTTCCAGCTTCAACTGTACATATGGATATAGCTATTATTATATGTATATTACTATAGTCTACAATATATCAGTATACCATGATATTTTTTTAATACCGATAGCAGTATTCAATTTTGAGTACCATGCAGTGTTACTGTGAAGTCTTTTTCAGAAATTTCAAACATAAACCTCTCTTTCCATTTCTACACTACTTACAATTGACCATTCCTTAAAAATTGAGACAACTTTGTGACTTTCACTGATCGACTCAACTGAATAATGTAATATACCACCCAGATAATACAGTAAACACTCATCAAATGAAAATGCCAGTACAGTGGAGCCCACTTAATTGGAAATCTCTTAACTGAATAACCTTGTTAATTGAATATAATTTCTCAACACAAAACAATTTACCAAACCTCCAGTACAAATTTGACCTGTTAACTGAATATAGGTTGAAGAGTAAACCTTTGTTAATTGAATAAAAAATCTTGTAACCTGTCAAGAAATTAAACTGACTCTCCCCAATTTTCCTCTGTTTATAGACCTATTTGGCATCAGTACATCCAATACAGTCATTTAATCTATTATATCTTGTTTGACGGAGCTCATGGAGCTCTGTCAAACAAGACAAAATAGAATAAATGCTAAGTCTATCTTGAGAATACAAGAACATATAAATTTTATAGCAAATTTCATTTCTTATTATACCTACTGCAATTGTTTACTACAGGCTTGCAATACAGTGGAAGACCCTAACTCGGATAAAATACTCTCTATTTTAATCTTTCCCAAGAGATTTGGGAAAGAAAAGTGGTGTAAAAACACCACGAAAAAATAAGCCAAAACTGGGTCGAGCGCCATCGGCGCACACCCAGTAAGGGATGCTCTTCTCTTAGTACAATTCCATGACTTCCGTTAACCAGTGCGCAAGCAGTCATCAAACCATTCTTTTGAGTCCGCCAACATAGAAGGTATGTGATCAGCGGTGAGGAAGTATTCTTACCCAAATAAGAAGATGGGAGGGCCTCCATGTAAACAATTGCGGTAGGTATAATAAGAAAGGAAATTTACCATAAAATTTATATTTCTTATCAACCTACCTTACAATTGTTTACTACAGGCTGAATAGACAATAGGATGGAGGGAATCACATAACCAACCCACACATAACTCAACTGCATTGGAATCGTGGACAGAGGAAGAGATCCCTAGGACTATCAAACCATAGCATCACCAACATTAGTAAAAGACAATGAAAGATGAGGCGCATGGTGATGTGCGACACACAGACAGAAAGGGCAGTAACAGCACGGAGCTGGAACTGACCCTGTAAGAAGCTGAATGGCTGGGATAGACAACAGCCTGAGCCGAAGAAAGAGGGTCCGTAGGACAAAGGTCCTCTGTCGGCTCCTGCAACTGTCGCAGATAAATGGAGAAGGTAGCATTTCTCCAGTAAGCTGCCAGCATAACATCCGACAACATGACGGAGTTAGTAAAAGCCCCGAGAGGAAGACAATGCATGCACTCGTGGCAGAAAAAACGATTGGAAATACAATCGCCAGTGGCTAGATGAGCAGAAGCAGCACGAATAGCAAGACAAATCCATCGAGAAAAGGATGCAGGAGAGATCTGTCATGTGAGAAAAAAACGCATATCCATCCGGGATGAAGGTGTGAATGCCCCCCCACCCCCCACCCCCCCAAGCAGAGCAGCGCCCAAGAAAGTGTCCATCTTGAAGTAAACTGCAAAGTCCTAGGCCGTCTCAAGGAAAAGAGCTGAACAAGCTTGGAGAGGCAAGGATGAGTGCCGAAACAATGCGGTACCACATAAGAAAAAGATCTCCGAAGCATAGACGTGTACCCATTGCTGGAGACCCCCAGAAACAAACATGTACCAGAAACTCCGCAATCGGTGTGATCGAAGGAGTGACAGAAGCAACAGAGTGATCGCACACCATCGACATAAGAACCTTCTACTGAGCCACAGAGGCTAAACCAGTGGAGTGAGTGCCTCCTTGAAGAAGAAAAGCAACTCCACTGCTCGTCTCTAAAAACCACTATGGAGGAGACAGGACCCGCGAAGACATGCGCGAAGGCACAATGAAGTCGGGTCAACTTGAAACCTCCTTGTGCGACTTTGACAAAGAAAGTCGTGATGTAGAGGGAGACATGCCGGAACCGCCGCTAACAGAGAGTGGAGCAGATTGATCCACACCCACCGAGGAGACAGGGGTGTGATCGAAAGGATTCGACGACTGCAGGTTCATATCTGGGCTAGAACCTGAGGCAGAATCGGAATCGGCAGGAAGGCGTAGCCGACAAGACCGTCCCAAAGGAGGGCCAGAGCATCCACGGCAAAAGCCAGAGCATCTGGACACGGGGACACGAAAGTGTCCACATGATGGTTCCAACGAGTCACAAAGAGATCGATGTGGAGACGACCCCAGAGATCGCAGAGAGACTGGAACACCGCCATGTGGAGCATCCACTCGGTGGAAAAGAACCTGCCCCATCGGGACAGGGAGTCGGCTAGGACGTTCAGACGACCGGGAATGTGACGAACAACCACCCCAGCGTAGACATCCTAAGCGAGCAGTAGAAGATCACAAGCCAATTCGTACATTGGAACCGAGTGCATGCCGCCCTGGTTCCGAATGTAAGCAACCACAGTCGAATAGTCGGACAACAAAAGGACCTGGCGATTCGACAGGTGAGGGATCCACTGCCTGAAACTCAGAAGAAGAGCAAGAAGCTCTTTCTGGTTGATGTGTAGAGCTGCCTGATCCTGGTCCCACATCCCGTGAAGGAAAAGACCTAGAGGATCCAACGTCGCACCCCATCCAAGATCGCTGGCATTTGCCGTCAGAAGTGATCGAACGTGGGTAAGTCCAACGGGACACCCTGCGTAATCCACTGAACATCCGTCCAGTGGAGAAGGTGAGATTGAAGATATTCTGGTAATTGAAGCACCAGATCCCGAGAATTGATATTCGACCTCCAACGACTGAGCAGAAAGTGTTGGAGAGGTCTGACATGCAGCCGACCTAGAGGAATGAGATCTGTCACCCAACTGCAGAGACCGAGCAGCCGGAGAAACCCCGTGCTGTCGCAGATGTGGACTGGGACAGAGTCTGAGCAAAAGCTGAGAGAATCACAGCCCTGGTCTGGGGAACCACCACCATATTGAACTGAGAGCCGAAGGCCATCCCCAGATGACAAAATGATTGAGGAGGGACCAGATCCGACTTCTCCTCGTTGACTCTGAATCCTAGCAATATGAGCAAGCTCAACAGAGTGTCGACATCCAACTCCAGTAAGGCAGCATTGGAATGCCTCTGGAGGATATCGTCTAGATATGCCGAAGTAGTCACCCTGGACTGTGTGCGATGGAAGGCTATCACATGCGACATCAGTTGGGTGAAGGCCCAAGGAGCCAGGTTGAGGCCGAAAGGCATGGCCTTGAACTGGTAAACTCGCCCCAGAAAAGCGAACCTGAGATACTTCCGCGACGCTCGATGAATCGGAACGTGAAAGTAAGCGTCTCGCAGGTCGATGCTAGAAGTGAAATCTCCCTGGTGAATGGAATGGTGGACCAACCTGAAAGTCTCCGTGCTGAACTTGGGCGCATTGATAGACTGGTTCAGGATACTCAGATCAATAACCGGTCAGAGGCGGCCGTCCTTCTTCGGCACCAAGAACAGGCGAGAATAAAACCCCACTGACTGAATGTTCTTGACGACCTCGATCGCCCCTTTTGCCAGGAGATTGTCTATCTCCGTGGACAAAAGTTCCCGACGTAAAACGTCTGAAGGAACTGTGGTTGGAAGAGGCACTCTGGACAGAGTGGGAAGGCCCTGACCAAATAACATCTAACACCCAAGGATCGGATGTGATGGTGGCCCAATGCTCTGCAAACTCTGCTATCCTTCCTCCAACCTGGGACGAATCGAGGTGAGGACCTTCATTTCGAGCCCCGATGAGGCCCGCAAGAGGAGAAACCACCTCCTCTTCTGAATGAAGAATCCTGAGACTTCCCTCTAGCCTGCCGACTCTTACCCTTACCCCGTGAGTAAGAAGTAGAAGCGGTGGCAGAAGGATCAGCCCTTTGCTTCGCAGAGGAAGCAGAAGGGTACTTGTTAGGCTTTGAATGGCCCCTGCCTCCCCTAGAAGGCTGATCAAGCTGACGAAGCAGCAGCTGATATTTGGCATGACGTAGAACGTCATCCCAGACCGTCGACACGGAACCATGGAACAGTTGCGGACCTGCGAAAGAAGCAGATCGAAGAGCAGCGCGCTGGACCTCAGGAAGGGATCGGCCTGTGTCCAGCACAGGGTCCCTTCGAACTAGTTCCAAAACAGCCGTGTCACAGGCATGCATGTGAGTAAGATGCATGAGAGCCTTGGACAGCACACGCAAAGGAGCCTGTACATCATCAAACTTATCTGGAGGCAGATAAGCAGCTAAGGCAGAGACGACGTGATCGGAGAGAGAAAGCATACCCAGCATTTCTCTCGGTAAGCCCAACATGGACTCCAGAGTCGTCATAGGAACGACGGCAGACTTGGGCTTGGAAAGCCTGAGGGATTTGGAGTCCTGATCCAAAACTGTCAAAGTCTGGCAGACTGATGGAGTGGCGGAATCGTAGGAACGATAATGCACCGGAGGCAAAAAGGTGTCAACCCTGGTGAAGAACGGAGCCTTCATAGCCTTGGAACTCAGCTTAGAGTCCAAGGCTGAAAATGCTTCAACCATCTGTACTGACTGGCACGGTTGAAGACGTCCAGAAGCAGGTTGCTCCACAGGCTGTAGGCGCGTGACCGATGATCGCGGTCTGGCTGACACTGTTGGCTGGTTTGATGGTTTGAGATCCGGAAGGAATCCAAACACAAAGTCAAGAGCTGCCCCCAAGTCTGAAGACTGCTGGCTCTCGACATCAAGGATGTCTGACTCCTCCCCTGAGTCTGAAGACAAATAGCCCATCGTGGGCAAACCAGCCGACACCTCCCATGATGTAGGCACACCAGGGGGATCAGAAAGCGGCCTGTTTTCAATCCCGGGAGGCGGCGTCGTAGGGGGTGCCTGGAAACCACTCGCTGCCTCGATGGAAGCAATGGGGAGGCTCTTGGACAGAACCTGAGTGAGTAAGGAGAGGGCCTCCCTAAGCTCACTGCCCATACCGGCCAGTTCGATATGGGGATGAACCGGCAAAGTGGCTTCACACCTGACCCTCTTAACCAGCGAAGGGTCACGATCCTCCAATACACCCGAAGTGGGGCGACGGGCAGCAGCCAAAACATCTGAGGGCAGACGTGTATAGGGGTACGACACACCCCGAGGATCAACATAGCGGGAGCTCAGGAGAGTCGCCGTGGACCTCTGCAGGGCAGAAGGTCCAGGCTGCACAGAAGGCGTTGGTCCTGCAAAACTGGCCATGTGACCAGAATAAGTGGACGGAAATGCCACGGAGTTCATAGTGGCCCCACCATGAACATCCAAATCCAATGACAAAACTGTGGTACTCGACGGCGCAGAGACCACAGTAGAGGGTTCGGCCGGCAGCCCCTTCCAACTTCACCGAGTTGAAGTCAGGGAAGGCGGAGGCCGATACCCCACGTCTACACTACCAGACACCGCTGCAGACCCCTGCAGGTATAAAACTGCTGTGCACAACGGCTGAGAGGACAAAGCAGGGGGTTCAGTCGGCAGCCACTTCCGACTTCACCGAGTTGAAGTTGGGGAAGGCTGAGGCCGATACCCCACAACCACACTACAGACATCACGGCAGACCCCTGCAGGGATAAGCCAAGGCCAGTTAAAACGGTGCCCGATGATGTTGTAGATGGAACAGCAGTAGCAGAAGATACGACGTGAGCGGTTGGAACTGGCGGAAAAGGGGAGAGAGCCACCTAGCTCGGCCTCCAAAGGAGGAGTTACAACCCTAGTGACAGCCTCAGATGTCGACTGGAGAGGGCGCATAGTCCCGGAACCAGGCATCTCTTCACCAGAAATCCAACAGCTCCCGCAGTATCCACCATGGTAAAAAAAACTGCACATCCCCCACGGATGGGGAATAACTCTCACCAGACATGGTCGAGTCGGGAGGCTCTGAAACGACAGCGTTCCCCACCCCTCGTGGGTGTGGGAGGAGCTGCACATCCCCCACGGAGGGGGTGTAACTCTCACCAGACGTGGTCGAGTCAGTAGGCCCCGAAATGACATCATTCCCCACCCCCCACAGGTGTGGGAGGAGCTGCACATCCTCCACAGAGGGGGTGCAACTCTCACCAGACGTGGTCGAGTCGGGAGGCCCCGAAATGACAGCATTCCCCATCCTCATGGGTGCAGGAGGAGCTGCACATCCCCCACAGAGGGGGTATAACTCACACCAGATGTGGTCGAGTCGGGAGGCCCTGAAACACAGGGCACGAAATTTGGGGCGAACGATCGTTTCGTTCGCCCAGAGGTCGCCCAAACTCAAAATCGGGCGAACGATAAATAGGTTAACGAAAAACATCCGGGGTGAACGCTTCAAACACTCAGGTTTGAATTTTTCCGCTCAAGAAATTTCATCTCATCAATTAATGGGACATAACTCCCTTTCTTTTGCGTTGTTTTTAGCAACTGATATCTCCGATAATTACGTCATCAGAACATCACAAGTCTTCAGTTTTGATCATTTCCGCCAAAATGTCGCACGCAAACAAAGAGTCAGTCACGGTTAAAACATTTAAAAAATGGCCATTTCGGGACGATTTCGAGGTAATGAATGTCAATGCAGAAGGTTATATTGAACGCTTGCAATGTCGAGTTTGTGCCGAGCATTTTATAGAGATAAAACGAGAAGCTGCCAGACGCCAGCTGAGGGGTGCATGGCATCAATCCAAAGCTACGCTGATGGGATAAGCTATATTCACAAAACAAACATTCTCCGCCACATCAAAGCAGACGGGCTACACTCATGGGCCAAGGATAAATTCAGAAAAACACCTGATGAACCGCATGTGGACAACAATGACCAAGTGGCCGTATCATCAGCAGATCCGGTCTGTGAACCAGCCCAGCCTAGGATAAATCTGTTCGTGGGTGTAAATACAAAGGAAGCCTACAGTAATTTGATGAGAACGGCATTGTATTTAGTCAGAAATGAGAAGAGCTTCAGAGATTTTCCGAATCTTGTGAACTTGCAGAGAAGTAATGGGGTCAAATTCCTTCATTTGTCGGGTAAGGAAAATGAAAAGGCTTGTAGAGAATTCGTCAAAACTCTCTATGATTGTATGCGCGACGACGTTAAAAACATGCTTGCAAGGGCTAACTTCTTTTCGGGCCTCATGGACAGATCACAGGCACACAAAACTGGCGCGGAAAAGGAACTTATTTACAGTAAAATTGTTGTGAATGGGACGCCTGTGGAACTGATGCTCACCTGTCATGAGGTTTCTAGTAGTGATGCCAACGCAATTCGTGAGTCTTTTGAGGGGGCCTTCCTGGAGGTATTTGAAATGTTACCTGACAGGTTCTCTAAACTCATGATCGCTGTTTGTACAGATGGCGCAAGCATTAACATGGGCTCCAAAACTGGTGCATGCACCCAAATGAAGAATGATAACCGTAAATGGCTTCTTACACTGCATTGTTCAAATCATAAACTGGAATTGGCAATGAAGGACGCTATTCAGTCAAGTTTTCGGACGTTGATGAACTTATGATGAATATGTTCTACCATTTTCGTAAAAGTGGGAAAGCCAAACGAATTTTCAAAAATATTGCAATTACCCTTGGCGTAACATTTGTCGAAATTCTGAAAGCGCATGGAACTCGTTTTCAGAACCACAAGTACAGAGCGTGCAAAGCAATGCTTATAAACTATCTTCCCCTGTGTCTCTACTGTGAAAATATGATCGAAGTAAGTGGAGCCTGCAAACCCGAAACAGCCGCAAAGCTCAAAGGTTACTTAAACAAATTGAACACATACACTTATCTTGCCTCCCTAAACTTTTACAGGCAACTTCTCAAGGAAACCTGTCACATTGCATATACAATGCAAAATTCATCGGCACTTATAACAGATGTTAAGGATGCTATCACTTCTGCAAAGGAAAACATAAATAAATTGGCGAGTGAAGAATCTGATTTGCCATATCCTGTGAAAATTGAGAGGGACAATGTGGTACTGACAGCTGAGGCGACAAATCTACCGGTTTCTATGGCGTTCCGTGAGAAACACCAATTAACAGAGAAACAACAGAAGAAACTGGCCAAATACACAAACGTGCATGGAGCAGATTGGAAAATAAGAAATGTTAAACAGGGCCAAAATGCAGTAAAGAAAATCAAGGAGGTCTTATTGCCACAGGTGTCACAGCAGCTTGACAATCGTTTTCCCCAGTTCATTGAACCCGAAGCCGGAGGCAGTGATAATGCAGATTTTAAATTGTACGATGCCATGCGCATTTGTGACCACACCCTTTGGGACTTTTCGAGCAGTAGCTATGGAATTGAGGATATCAAAATACTTTCCAAATATTTTGAAGACCCTCTTGGCTTCCATAAATACTCTCTGGATTTTGCTATACGGGAATATCGTGAGTTGAAAGACTTAACTCACACAAAGTTCAAGAAAGTCACGAACAAACTGCAGTTTTGGGACAAAATATTCTCATTCTATTCAGGAAAATTTCCCCACTTTCTGCTCTTAATTGAGTTATGTCTGTGTGTACCTTGGTCCTCGTCAACAGTAGAAAGGGGATTCAGTACATGTCGGAGGGTTTTTAATGTAAAAAGAACCTCTTATGAAGAAAACAACATTAGATGAACATTTGTTCCTCAGAATAAACCTACCAGTGTTAGAGAAACTTGATAGTGATTACGTACATTACGTCAAATTATTTGATATAAAAAATTGATGTTCAAACCGACATTGTGTATTTAAAACAAATAATATAAGGAACTGAAAGAAATGAAGTTTAATATTGCCCTGAAATGAAATGAATTAAGAGAAAAATAACATATTTCCATATTTGACGTGACTGTGTGTTCATTGGCAATTGGATCCTCCAATTTCTGAATTTATGCTTTGGAAGCAATCTTCCCTAACAGCTTTCAAAGATGTCATTCCGAAACTGGTAGATTTTTTCAGCTGGATGTTAAATGTAAGGGGAGATTATTTGTTTCTTGCCATTTCTCATGTATTTTTAGAAAACTAATTTGCAGTTTTCAGCAAACTTTTGACTTTTACTTTTTTTTACTCCCAACTGATAAAGTTGGTATATAAACCATAACAAATTATATATAATATGCAATATATATTGAATATATTCGAGTGATTAACGTTTTTATTGAACACACATTTTAGTTGTTCTAATTTTCTGTTCTGTTCGTACCCACGACAGTATAGAAATTTATTTGTTAATGAGTTCTATGAAACAGATCCTGCAATGTTTTGAAAAGTTCAAGTTGCATTGCCAGTATTGCACCTGGTTCTGGCAATGGGTTTGTTTGGGGTTCAAACATTGTCACGTCCCCCTCAAAACACAAGAATCTTTAGAGAAGATTGATCAATTCATTAAAATGTGATAGTTTTTTCATGAATAAGTTACATTTATGTCCAAAACAGGACCTGCAGTTGTCCACCGACAATGCCTGGATTCGACACTGCTTTTCATTGATATTTCTGCGCACGATAGTGTTTTAAATTTTAGGTTAACCAAAAGGTTAACCACAAAATTTCGGGCGAACGAACAATAGGTTAACCATGTTAGAATGGGGTGAACGAAATATAGGTTAGCTAAATTTGTGAAATTTCGTGTCCTGGAAACAACAGCGTTCCCCCCCCCCCCCCCCCCCACAGGTGCGGGAGGAACAGCCACGAGAAAGCACCAAAGGCGAGGGCAAAAGGAATTGCCCTAAAGGAACCGAACTGGAAATAACAGAGGTGAGAGCAGTAGAAGAAAAAGGTGAACTCAACAGATACAGAAAGTAGAACACCCTCAACTACGAGAGAAGGTGGCAGAAAAAATAACCGGTGGGTACACGACAGAATCCAGATGGCCGACAGGAACCTAAATAAACAGCTGGGCCACGAGCGCATGATATGCCCGTTATTAATTACAAGAGGGAACCACACAATATGAGTATACATGTGTACTTGTCAGGTTACATATACTTGCTACCAAAAAATCATGAAAATTGCTCAAAGTCCAACATGTGGAAAATTGCCTATATTTTAATGAATAAAGTCCCATAACTCTGGAATGACAAATCGGACTGTGACACAAATCGAAAGGGAGATTCCTTCTATCAACATATACTTGCAACCAAAAAATCATGAAAATTGCTCTAAGCATTTTCAAGTTATTGTTTGACATGTGAAAAATAAAGTCCCATAACTCTGGAATGACTAATCGAATGGCGACACCAACCGAAAGGGAGCTTCCTTCCATCAACATAAACCACCTACCAAAAAATCGTGAAAATCTCTCGAAGCGTTCTCGAGTTATCGTACGTGTAAAAAATCAACAATTTTCTAAGTAATAAAGTCCCATAACTCTAGAATGACTAATCAAACGGCGACACTAAACGAAAGGGAGCTTCCCTCCATCAATATACACCACCTACCCAAAAATCACGAAAATCTCTCAAAGCATTCTCGAGTTATCGCACGACGTGTAAAAAATCAACAATTTTCTACGTAATAAAGTCCCATAACTCTGGAATGACTAATCGAACGGCGACACTAAATGAAAGGGAGCTTCCCTCCATCGATATACACCACCTACCCAAAAATCACGAAAATCTCTCAAAGCATTTTCTCGAGTTATCATACGACATGTAAAAATCAACAATTTTCTAAGTAATAAAGTCCCATAACTCTGGAATGACTAATTGAACGGCGACACTAAACGAAAGGGAGCTTCCCTCCATCGACATACACCACCTACCCAAAAATCACGAAAATCTCTCAAAGCGTTCTTGAGTTATCATATGACATATGACCGGACGGACAGACGGATGGACAGACGGACAGCGGTATACCATAATACGACCCGTTTTTCAAAACGGGCGTATAAAAACAGAAATTCAGCCCTCAACAGAGTGAAGAAATCCTGTCCATACAGTCCCTCACTGACACCTAACTCCAATAACATAATAAAATTTATCAACCGAAAAATTTCATTGCCGAACCGCATTGACACGATGTCGAAAAAACATCTGCGAAAACGGAATATATAAATAAAATACAATGAGAATGGGTTGAAAATATTAACGAGAATATATAAAACACAGTCCTGTTATTATTCGATCTTCAGATCTATAATTCCAGTCACAGGAAAACCATTATCGACGAGTTGAATTATCACTGTATCGTAATGCAAAGATGGCGACACATCAATCACGTTCGCAGACAAAAAAAGAATGGTTTGATGACTGCTTGTGCACTGGTTAACAGAATTCGTGGAATGTACTAAGAGAAGAGCGTCCTTTACTGGGTGAGCGCTGATGGCGCTCGACCCAGTTTTGGCTTATTTTTTTGTGGTGTTTTTACACCACTTTTCTTTCCCAAATCTCTTGGCAAAGATTAAAATAGAGAGTATATATATTTTATCCGAGTTAGGGTCTTCCACTGTAGTGCAAGCCTGTAGTAAACAATTGTAAGGTAGGTTGATAAGAAATGACACAATCCCTGTTAATTGAATACAAATGTTAATTGAATAATTTTCATTGTCAAATTGGTTATTCAATTAACAGGGTTCCACTGTATTAGATTACCATTTAAATTGACATGACCATGCACTCTCTTTCAGAGGTTGATCCAATGGAAAAAGCTTTGTGTTTTTAAAATTAAGTTTACACTCAATTATGGGCCATTTAGTACCACAATTTACTTTGGGATGGCATTTCATGGAGTAATAATTTGATTGTTTATTTTGTGTGTCATACAGAGCAGTTTATAACTGACTTGTACCACTTTCAAAGTGAATGACAACTACGTAAAAGTAACAACTGTCGACCACTGAGATAGTCGATGGTTAGTTGACGCATTGATTAATCATGACAGCCCTAAGGTCCATGAGCTCTGTCAAACAAAATATAATACATGTACATGAAACATAAATACTTAATTCATCAACAAAGTGTAGGAAAATGGCCAAATACGGGTAAACCGAGTTTCCTTGTCGCTGTGGACTGGACGTAATCCATGCATGTTCAGTGATATCAGTGATCATGATCAGCAAAATTTTAATAAATGAAGCATTGGGTTGTTTATGTACCCAGTGCTTCATTAATTAAATTTTTCATGATTATTCTTATAATTAGTGTTTGGAATCTAATATTATTTCGTCCGTAGAAATATTGCCCATCCGTGGAAAACTACCAGTCAATGGTGCCATCTGCATACCTACCAACAGCAAGAATCTTTCCTTCCAGAGACTCTAAAGACACTGGCCGCCCGGTGGACTGAATTAACTGCCACAAACCATGAACACCCATCTTCTACATGTATGTGACAAACACACTTTTAGATGTACCTATGAAATAATCATAAAATAATATATCTATAAAATTAAAGTTTAAAAACTTTAATAAAGTTTTTTTATCCATGCATTCACATTTATCTTCCCTAGTCACAGCTTTTAATACATAACTCAAGCTTCTGCTAGTGCCCTGCAAATCTGACTTTTAATGTTCAAATTTAATACAAATTGAACCTTGTGTTTAAGGTTTGATTTAAAACTGAAATTAAATCAAATCAGACATTCAGACAGTATTTGTGGTGACCATGCAGATCACAGTTGACACATCACTCGAATTTCAATCCTTTCAACTCCACGCATTGTTGAACTCTAAGTACAACTCATCCATGTACATGCATTCTGACATTACATCTGCCTGATTGCCCCAAATGATTTTTGTGTCGCTGCCCCACGAAGTGGGGAGCGACATATATTTGTGTCGCCGCCCCATGAAGTGGGG
The DNA here is from genome assembly GCA_031216915.1 of Pictodentalium vernedei. Lineage (NCBI taxonomy): Eukaryota > Metazoa > Mollusca > Scaphopoda > Dentaliida > Dentaliidae > Pictodentalium > Pictodentalium vernedei. The sequence goes on along the minus strand of CM062288.1, from coordinate 161,679,377 downwards.
AGCGACATATAGGGATTACTTTTGTCATCTTGCGGCATCCGCATCATCGTCCGCGTCGTCCGCATCACACTTTCTCTTATCTGCCACTCCTCTTTAACCTATGAATGGATTTTGATGAAACTTTCAGTGATTCTTTATCACATAATGGCATTGTGCACCTCCAATTTTATTTTTTGATCCGCTGTATTTTTTCCAGAGTTATGCCCCTTTTCCACTTAGAATTCTGTCTGAAATATTAAAATATAGTGCAGGCGACACACGTCTTCCATGGAAGACTCACATCTAAGTATTCATGCCTGGCTATTGACTTTTAAAACTTTTAAATATCAGACCAGGGACTTGACTTGAATAAGCTGCATACGCCCCTCCTAAGAAAAGCATATACCAACTAGATGAAGCGATTGTGCCCACACAATACACATGATTTTCCTTCTATTTTCAGTTCCTGCACTTTTACGTCCCAAAATTGAGATAAACGCATAAAAACAGATTTTTTTCCCAAACAAAATATTTCAGCCTAAATTTTTTTTTTTTTTCTTAAAACGCATAAAAAAACAAAAAACTAATTTCCGGATTGTGGTCCAAAATTTTCTAAGTCCCACCCAGACCCCAAGTTTTGAGTGTAAAAAAAAAAAAAAATTTTGTCTTAAAATTGACCGAAACGCATAAAAAACAAAAAAAAATTCCGGATTTTGGTCCAAAATTTTCCAAGTCCCACCCAGACCCCAAATTTTTAGTGTAAAAAAAAAAAAATTTTTTGTCTTAAAATTGACCAAAACGCATAAAAAACAGTAAAAAACCAAAAAAAAATTTCCGGATTTTGGTCCAAAGTCCCACCCGGACCTCAAATTTTCAGTGTAAAAAAAAAAAAAAATTTTCTGTCATAAAATTGACCGAAACGCATAAAAAACAAAACAAAAAATTTCCGGATTTTGGTCCAAAATTTCTAAGTCCGCAACGGGACCCCAAATTTTCAGCCTATATATGAACCCAGGGACTTGGCTTGAACAAACTTGAATCTCACCCCCCTAAGGATGCTGCATACCAGATATCAAAAGATTCTTATTGGTCGATCTAAAGAAGAAGATTTTTTAAAAATATTCCTCATACTGCACTAATTTAAACATTTGGGCTCCCATAGAGAGCCCAAATATGGACCCAGGGAATTGATTTCAATAAACATGTGAAACAATCTTCCAAAGATGTTATATGTGAAATTTGAAAGCTTTTTGAGCAGTGGTTTGGGAGAAAAGTAGTCTTATATGTTTTTTCCATTACCCACAGTGTTAAAAAATGCTGACTCAGAAATTTTGGGAGGGGCAAATATTCCTCCCATTACGATGCCAAATATAGCCCCACAAACTTCTCTTGAACAAATCTGAGTCTACACCTCAAAAGGAAGCTGCACACCAAATATCAAGTCTCTGCTACTGCTGGTTCATGAGAAGAAGATTTTTTAAGATTTCAGCACACTTTTTGGGTGGGCCCTACCAATGGGCGAGGCAACTTGATTTGAACAAAATCAAATTGCGATGTCATAACAAACTATTATCTCAAATATCAATTAAATTGGTTCAGCGGTTTGGGAGGAGAAGACGCAAACACCGTGTTCACAAACGACGGACGGTGAGTGATCACTATAGGTCTCCTGACTGAAAGTCAGATGAGCTAATAAGACAAGAATTGTGATCATTGAGAATACGTTAATTTCTGTTCCCTGTATGCTATACTTTCAATAAGAATAATTTGAGTTTAGACTGTACTAAATAATTAAGACCTGGGTTGATGTGGCCCTAATAGTTAACGTATGTCAGCCAAAGTTAACAAGTTACAGTAAAATCATTCCAAAACAAGTCATCCTACCAAGTTACAATGAAATCCCTTCATAAATATAACTCATTGACTTTGGTAATGAAATCTAGGTCATGTGATGTTTTGCCTCCATGGTTGACTGATTATGACCAAAATAGGAGCGTCTCATCTAGATATCATACAAAGTTATCCTACCAAGTTATAATGAAATTCTTTAAAAAAAAACAACCTGTTAGCAGTGCTAAAGGAATCTAGGTCAAGTGACCAGGTGGCGGTAACGGCTGACCGATCGTGACCAAAATACAACATCATACCAAGTTATCCTTCCAAGTTACAATGAGATTGCTTCATAAATATGAACTGTAGACTGTGCTAAACAAATCTAGGCCATGTGGCAGTGCGGCTGTCAAGTTTCACCGATCAAGGCCAAAATAGGACGTTCTCATCTAGACATTATACAGAGTCATTCTACCAAGTTCAAATAAACCCTTCATAAGTATGACCTGTAGACTGTGCTAAAGGTTTTTGGACTTCGGGCCTGTGTATAGCCATCACGGCTGACCGATCCCGACCAAAACAGACGTTCCCATCTAGACATTATACAGAGTCATCCTACCAAGTTACAATGAAATCCCTTCATATTATTTATTTATTTATTTATTTATTGGGGTTTAATGACACTTTCAACAGCCAGGGTCACCCCATGTTGGACAGTTTTATAGGTGGATGTGTTAGCACTGGTTGAAGACAAGTGCACAATCGACTTGCACTATGTCTTAGTATACAGTGCCACTGTGCCCCCAAGTGGGCAATCAAGATTAATTTATTTATTTATTGGTGCATAAGGTAACATATTTCTGCACAATGGCTAATCATGCGACAGTTTTACCAGTGGAAGAAGCCGGAGTACCCGGAGAGAACCATTGGGCAATGGCGAGCAACTATCAGGCTCCCAAACATACTAACTCCACACAAGTAGGGTTAGCATTGGTTGAAGACTAGTGCACCATCAATGTGCAGTATGCCTTAGTACAAAATGCCACCGTGCCCCCACGTGGGCAACGAGGGTGAAGAGTCTTGCCCAAGAACACAACACAGTTGTCGAAGGTGGGATACGAACTGAGGAGCTCTCGGCTTGCAGCCTGCACCTCCACCTAATGAACCACTGCACCCCCAAGCCCTTCATAAATACGACCTGTGTATTGTTCACATTTTCATTCAGGAATTATACTATTTGGCCCCTATTTTCCACGAATTGATTTTAACCCTTTACAAAAAACTAAAAAACTAAAATTTTTATTTTAATTTTTTCCCCCAATTCTTAAAAGAAATTTCAACAAAACAATATCATGTGACCCCCTCAATGGAATGGGTATGACGAGCTCATTCCAATATCATAGGTCACATGGTACGGTTTTGTTGAATTTCTTCTACTGCACAATTTGTATATTACATGGTGATTCAACAGGTAAGGTTAATTTCTCTCTGGGTGAAACCAAGGTACACTGCTATCTACTCGCAAAAAAGTAAAAAGCGCAGGTGCGTTGACATACATTTCATTTCTGCTGGTCCAAGGAAAGCTTCCTAGACAAAAAACAAAACTCTCTTCTGTGAAGTCGCAAAAAAGTGTCTTTACAAATTTTTTTGTTTTTAACTTCTGTGGTTCTCTCTACCCTGTCCCCCTCCCCAAAAGAACTTTTTTCAGGCATAAAGTACTTACAACTCAGTCATACCACATGCCAAATTTGGCTTAAATAAGCCCATTGGTTCTGGAATTATAAATTTTGAGTGGAGCCCAAAATGGGCATCCTTCCACAGGAAGGCCAAATTTTGATCTATTGAGTTTGTTTGAAAAATTTTTAATCTGCTTCATTAAAGTAAGTTCCATACCAGCATTATTGCGAGTGGCTTATGAGAAGATGATTTTTAGAGCATTTTAGGCTTATGGGGCATTAACCCCACCCCACGGGTCATAGTAACTTTGGGAGAAAAATTCAGAAGAGCCAACTCCACCAAGATGCATTTTACCAAATCAGTTTAGACCTGGCCCAAAGGTTCTAGAGAAGAATACTTAGTTGATGGAGCACAAGAAAGATAATGACTCTGCATTTTCCCATTGTCAACAGTGTTAAAATGGGGCATCCCCATACGTCACCAAATGTCAAAATCAATAGCAATTTTTTTCATCCCTCTGATTCCACTCTTCCAAAGGAAGCTTCACACTAAAATACAATATTCTGGTCCATGCAGTTTTTGAACTAACAGCATTTGATTTTTTTCTATTTTTAGCTCCAGGGGTTCCCATGGGGCAGCAAAAAAATAACTATCTGGCATAAATCAAGTAGTAATGACCCACTTATACTACAGGTCAAATTTGGTTCAAATCAGCCCTTCGGTTCACGAAATAGAAATTTGGGGTGGAGCTCAACAGAGAGCCCAAATATTGACCTACTAACTTGCCTTGAATAAATTTCAATCTCCACCACTAAAGGAAGTTTCATACCAAATATCAAAGCATTTTCTGTGGTAGTTCATGAAAAGAACATTTTAATAATTTTTTATTATTTTTGGGCATTAACCCCAGCCCCAAGGGGAGTAGCAACTTTTGGGGAAAAAACCTCAAAAGTGTATACTCCACCAAGATGTTTTGTACCAAATTAGTTTAGATTTGGCCCAAAGGTCTTCAAGAAGAATACTTTATGATGGAGCATAAGATAGATGATGACAGCATTTTCCAATTACAAAAAGTGTTAAAATGGGCTTCCCCATACAGCACCCCATGACAAAACAAATAGCATTTTTTTGTTCCATCTGATTGCAGTGATCCTTAGGAAGCAACATACCAAAAAACAATATTCTTGTCACAGTCAATCGACGTATTATCAGATTTTATCAATTTTAATAAAATATATATTATATTATATTATCAGTACTAAAAATCATAAAGGTATGACACTTCCCAGATCAAAATTTTCAACAATCTCTAAAATAGCGAATACCTCATCAATCTCACTCAAATAGCTAACAAAATGTTGTGTAATCCGTGGAGCCACTGAGATTTCGAGCCCAAGATTGATGAAAGTTGACTTTTATTTGCATTTTTTTCACTTTTCAAAGGCTGAAATAAGACAATTTGCTATCGAAGAACGCTGTTATCCGGTAATTGAGCAATAAATGCCCACACCATATGTTCATTGGTCATCTACTTACAGCCACAACTGCAGGAAATTTAAGAGTCTGTTTATGTTTTACTCAAGACAACACAAGACGCCACAACAACTTAATTTCAATGAAAAAACATTTTAATCAATCGAAAAATGATGTCAAAACCAACAATGATGGTGTCATGGTAAAATGTCATTATCACATACAGATACTTAAAACTAGAGGGAACTGTTTTAGTGAAGTAAAACACATGTCTCCCCTTCAATTACTTCCATGCTTCCAACTTACAACTAACAAAGCTCAAACTAAAGGTCATCTGTCAAGATCATGGAAGTTCAAGATAGAATGTAACACATCAGCCTGCAAATATCATAAACCTAGTTGAACAATTCAATAATTTGACCTTGATGTCAAAGATCAAGGTCATCTGTCATCACAACAGTACATGACACAATGTTGTCTTATGTTGATACACCCACATGCCAAATATCATAAGCCTAGGTGAAAAGATAAAGAAAATTGAATAATTTGACCTTGAGGTCAATGGTCAAGGTAGGTCATGATGGTACATGACAAAAATCATATGCCTAGGTCAAAAGATTTTTTTAAAAATAGGCCGATGAAATCGTCAGATGTGTACCCATATGCGCAACTAGTAGAAAGCTGTATGACGGAGGGCCACCACGGATGCCGACATTATGTACACCATACAAGGTATGGGTACATATAGAAATGGATTGGAGGAGTGTCTAATTTGATGGATAAAGGGTTAATATCTCCGGATCAAATTATCAGATTTACATAAAAAACTATACAGCACAGCACACCAGTAACCTGAATAAATATATAAAGTAACATGACAATCGGATTGATATTTTTTGAGTTATCTCATGCAAAGGGATTGGAGGAATTTTCAATTTGAAGGATAAAGGGTTAATATCTCGGGATCAAATTATCCGATTTACACCAAAAACTATACAGCTTGGCACATCAGTAACCTAAACACAAATATAAAGTAACTTGACAATCCAAGCAATATTTTTCAAGTTATCGAATTCCAAAGGGATTGGAGGAATTTTCAATTTGAAGGATAAAGGGTTAATATCTCAGGATAAAATTATCAGATTTACACCAAAAACTATACAGCTCGGCACATCAGTAACCTGAACACAAATATAAAGTAACTTGACAATCCAAGCAACATTTTTCAAGTTATCGAATGCCAAAGGGATTGGAGAAATTTTCAATTTGAAGGATAAAGGGCTAATATCTCAGGATCAAATTATCAGATTTACACCAAAAACTATACAGCTTGGCAAATCAGTAACCTGAACACAAATATAAAGTAACTAGACAATCCAAGCAATAATTTTCAAGTTATTGAATGCCAAAGGGATTGGAGGAATTTTCAATTTGAAGGATAAAGGGTTAATATCTCAGGATCAAATTATCCGATTTACACCAAAAACTATACAGCTTGGCACATCAGTAACCTGAACACAAATATAAAGTAACTTGACAATCCAAGTAATATTTTTTAAGTTATCGAATGCCAAAGGGATTGGAGAAATTTTCAATTTGAAGGATAAAGGGTTAATATCTCAGGATCAAATTATCAGATTTACACCAAAAACTATACAGCTCGGCACATCAGTAACCTGAACACAAATATAAAGTAACTTGACAATCCAAGCAATATTTTTCAAGTTATCGAATGCCAAAGAAATGGATACGGACGCCGGATGGACAGACAGATGGACGGACAGACAGACAGATGGATGGACAGATGGACAGATGGATGGACAAAGGTTGGACGAACGACGGATGGTCACCCCGGATGCCGGCATTATGTGTACCATACATAGTATGGGTACACATAAAAAGTCAATAATGTGACCTTGAGGCCAAAGGTCAAAGGTCAAATGTCGATCATGATGGTATGTGACACATCATCTCATGGTGAAACACCCACATGCCTAATATCATAAATCGAGGTGAAAAGGCAAAACATTTCTGGCAAAAGATTTCTGGCCTGGACAAGCTTACTTGTCAAAAAATCAGTAATTTGATCTTGAGGTTAAAGGTAAATGTCATACATGGGTCATGAAGATACAAGACACATCATCTTATGGTGATACACTTGCATGTCAAATATCATAAACCAAGATGAAAAGGTAAATAAGTTCTTGCCCAGACAAGTTTACTTGCCAAAAAATCAGTAATTTGAGCTTGAGGTCAAAGGTCAATGTCATATGTGGGTCATGATGGTACATCGTCTCATGGTGATACATCCACATGCCAAATATCATAAGCCAAGGTCAAAAGATAAAAAAAATCAATAATTTGACCTTGAGGTCAAGGTCAAGATCATATGTGGGTCATGATAGTACACGACACATCGTCTCATGGTGATGCATCCACATGCCTAATATCATAAGCCAAGGTGAAAAAGTAAACAAGTTCTTGCCCGGATAAGCTTACTTGCCAAAATATCAGTCATTTGACCTTCAGGTCAAAGGTCAATGTCATATGTGGATCATGATGGCACGCGACACGTCATCTCATGATAATAGACCCACATGCCAAATATCATAAGCCAAGGTGAAAATATAAATAGGTTGTGGCCCAGACAACCTTACTTGCCAAAAAACCAGTAATTTGACCTTGAGGTCAAACACCAAGGTCACATATGGATCATGATGGTACGCGATACATCGTCTCAAGGTGATACAAACACATGCTAAATATCTTAAGTCTAGGTCAAAAAATAAAAAAGTTCTGGCCACGACACGGTTGTATGAGAAGAAAAAGAATAACAAGAACAAAGAGAAAAAGAAGAATTTGGGGTAAAACAATAGGTCTCCCTTTGGTGAAGGGGAGACATAATTAACATTACTAGTCATGCTATTAATATTTTATCTGTAAAGATGAAATGGTTAAGGGGTTTTCTTGATCGATTAATCATGTGGGTTAACCTTGGTTAACCAATTAATCACTTGTCCAAATAGATAGCTGAATAACCTGATAACCTTTACCCAATGTAGCAAACAAAACTGACTAGGCCGATATACAAAAATCTCCATTCAAATTTATTATGTTTTCAATTTCTGTCTCAAAAACATAGCATATGAGCCCTACTGGAACAATCTCACTGAGCTTGTTCCAATGAGTGTCATAAGCTATGTTTTTGAGACAAAAATTGAAAATGTTCAGTAATTCATCAATTTATTTTGCAAGTATTGTTTGCTACATGCAATGGGTAAAGGGTAAGAATGACTATTTACAGTCACTGATACAGGATGATGTCATGCAAGTAAACAAGTATGTCAGCAAGTAACATGCAAGCTTTACTCTGTCTCATATAAGTGATGTGAGTCAGTGTGACAATGTCTGTCTGTTTTGGAGCAAGTTTGTTCCTTTGTTAACCCATATAATACAGTAGTTCAAAAGTAATGGTTAATCGATCAATTACTTTTTGGATCGATCAAGATGTTGATCATTGATTAATCGATTAATCAGTTAACCGTTTCAGCTCTATTTAACTGACAGGTTGCAGGGAGGGGAGGGATGGGCGTGTTTCATCCACATGCAAACTACAGAAAATCCTCAACCTAACCTGATACTCTGAAATTCACTTAGTTTCCATTGCCATAGTTAATTTACACCATAAATACATGTAGTTTACGTGGAAAGTGAAAACTTGGAGGGGGTGCAGTGAGAAGTTTTGTCCGTTAACCCCACCTCCCACCACCCCTCATGCATCAAATTCTGACAGTGATACTTCTAAAACTCTTGGACAAAGATTATCAGAAACCAGAACAATGTGGTGAGATCATAATACAGTACAAGCTTATAAAAGAGATATCCAATTAAGTGGGCTCCACTGTACCACAATGAAAGCCCAACATTCTGTGAATATAGACCCAAATAGTGCTTTGTTCACAGTAGTGCTGAAATGGTTGGCCCATTTTTGTAACCGGCTAACCGTCAGACATAACCAAATTTCAACCAGATAACCATTAATTTTAACTGCTGGTATTATTGCATTGTCTATGATGCAAAATCAGTAAGGAATGTCGAGAAAACAGTTCAAACACTGCCACCTGACTTTCGCAGCATGTGTGCAAACGAACACCATCGAGTGCCAACAGGAATCATCAACGTGCAAACGATCATCAACAATTTATATGACTGCAATGGTCCCACATAATAGTGATGATACATCATAACTGTGGTCACCCTGCATAGCTCGGTCACAAAAACGGGCCTTGCATGCAGTGCACGGCATGCAGCACACCTGAAACAAAAATTGCAAATGCAATTTGTTCCCACGGGCACGTATTTGAAGTGAGGTACAAATGTCATTGATATTAGTTAAGAATTTTCCAACCAGTTAGTAAATTGTAGTTAGGCATAGTTATTTGTTAACTGTATTAGCAAAGAGCCTCTTACCTTCAGTGGCTTGACTATGATATGATCAAAGAGTGAATATATAATCCTAGCTAGATTTTAAAAAAGGTTTTTTATGACATACGTTCATACATTTAAACAGTTCAATAAAATCAAAACATGTTTTTTTCTGAAATATGTTTTAAAGTACCAAACAGTCAATTTATTTTGAATGCACCATTACACACACTGAGGGATTTTTTCAGCATTATAATTTGCAATCAACAACACCTCATCAAAGAGAAGAATGTCAAATTTGTCTGTAGAAAGCAATGTTTCACTGACAGGCATGTGATCACTGCAGCCCATGCAGAAAACAACCTGCAGTGCACTCGACTGTTATTATTTATTTATTTATTGGTGTTTAACCCTTTACCCAACACAGACGATATCAAAATTTGTTCTTTTAAATATCATTTTTGGAAATTTTTCAAAAAATTTCTACAAAACCATATCATGTGACCCCTCGTTGGAACGAGCTCCAACAAGGGATCACATGATATGGTTTCGTTGAATTTTTTTGAAAAATAATATTTTTTCAACTGCTGAATTTGCATATTACGCAGGCGGATGCGGCCGATTCGTTGGGTAAAGGGTTAAGGTTTCTGCACAATGTCTAATCATGACCGTGACAGTTTTATGGGTGGAGGAAGCCGGAGTACCTGGAGAGAACCACGAGCAACGGCGAGCAACTGTCAGCTCCCCAACATACTGACTCCACAGAAGCAGGGTTAGCACTGGTTGAAGACAGGTGCACCATCGACGTGCAGTACGCCTTAGTACACAATGCCACCATGCCCCCACGTGGGCAATGGGGGTGAAGTGTCTTGCCCAAGGACACAACGCGGTTGCCGCAGGTGGAATTCGAACCGAGGACCTCTCGGCTTGCAGCCTGCACCTCTACCAACTGAGCCACCGCGCCCCCCACTCAACTGTTGGCAGTTTGATAGAAAGTAAGACATTTATCTGTGACCTGACATCCCAAGCAACCAAAATAACTGTTCTTTCAACATTCCAACACTTTAACTCTTTTATGTTACATCGACTACACATCACTGTAAATCAAAAAATGTTTGGTAGCTTTGACAATGCTTGTGTCGCCAAAAGAATCATAACGTCTCGCGTACAAATGCTATTTATTTTCCCAACGGCATCCCGTCAACTATAGGTATAGTGGCTATCCGGTTGACAGCTTTTTCAACTGGTTATACCAATAACCAGTTGCAAACCTGTTATCCGGTTAACCATTTCAGCACTAATTCACAGAGAATGACTTTATGAGATTGCATTGCAGAGTAAACAATAATATATGACTTCCCAATTATTTGTTTATTTATTTATTTATTTGTGCTTAGCACCAAATCAGAATTTAATGTTATATTGTGGCGATAAAATGGTTACAACAAGTATAAAGTAAAGATTAACCAATCATTTACAGCATATATGTATGCATTGTCCACTTCAGAGGAGGACCACTCGAGGCGTTGGTTACCAAGTCCTACAGTTGAAACTAGAAGTTCTGTCACGAACTGTGCGCTTATCTAGGCTTAATTGCGCGCAAATGCCATATCGAATGGCATCCAAAGCACGGTAGGTTCTGCTGGTTACTAATAGCAAAGACAGGCAATGTTTCTGCCAATGGACCTCCGTGCACAGGTCATATGTACAGAATTTGATAGCCTTAGTATGGTCATAACGCGCAGATCGACATGCTATTTGTGCGTATTTCACGACAGAACTTCTAGTTTTAACTGTATTTTACCAGTAAAGCAGAGCTTGTTTACCACAGCGAAAACACTACACTTTCTGGGTTCCCATGGGGGAATTCTCAGTCAAATCTTCCAAAACAATTACTGATGTACTCATTATATCAGAGTTACCAGATTCAATCATTTTAACAACCAATAACAATTACAAGAGAGATCCTACAATGTCCAACATTTTCCTTCCTTGTAAGTTATGACCCTTCACTTTATTTCTTGTGAGGCTAACAGAGGGGCTGCAATAAGTTGAGGCTTATCCACACAAGAATATTATCTCTTATAATTCTGTATTTACATTTTTTTTTTGTTAATTGGTGTTTAAAGTTACTTTCAGCACCTTTAGCTATATCATGCCAACAATAACTATAAAGTCAAGTTAACAAATTGTGTATACCAATTGTCCAATTTAGAGGACTTCCATCCTGGGCATTTGTTACCGGGTCCTATTTTACCACTGATACATAACTTGTGTACCCATTTCCCTCTGTGGATAAGTCCAACACTTGGCATGCAAGTAATTTCTTGGAAAGCCCTCACTGGGAATCTAACTTCTGCAGATATGATGAAGTCTCCTGGGTCATTATAATTTACATTAGGTACCGGTCACAGCTGTAAAAAATCTCTACATAAAATCATCTGGATGCCTCCAAAAACATTTTGTTGATTCACTCTTATCTCCTTACAAATTGTGTCTATTTGTTGAAAAAGATTCAGAGAAAGCATAGATATTTTGTCAATAATAACATCTGCAGACAAAATCCTCTCTTTTATATCACAATTCTCATCAAACTTGATATTCTGTATCAAAAATCCGTCAGAAGGTCTGCCACCCTGGCAAACCAAAACGAAAAATCTGTGCACAGTCACTGAACCATGAGGCAAACTGGTGCTTGCCACACCTGTTGCGTCGAGTGTATAAACGTTTTTGTTCATATGTGTTAGAACAATGTTGATTTTATTGAGGTAAAATGTTTTTCCCACACCAGCTTGTCAAGTTATTATAATGTGAAGGCCTTTTCAGCAGTAATTTTGATTTCCGAAAGCGACATATTCGAATGAACTTTAGTTTACACTGACCACGTTTTTAATGTTTACTAGGAATTATATTTAGAGTAAAAAATAATGTGTTGAATTTCATATTGACCTGGCAATGAACATGCGGAGTAGCATTCACTGTTCGGTTATCCAACTATCTCAATTCAGTCAATAAAAAGTGAAAATAATGTGAATAGAAGTCAACTTTTGACAATCTTGGGCTCAAAATCTCAGTCCTGGAAATGAGATGGGTGCAAGAGCAATTGCTCCTGTCAGCACCCATGCTTTCTATTTTACAGGAGCTCAAAAATGCACTTGTTCAAAAATATTGTGGATCACTAATATACTGTGAGGGCATATAAATGTGTGTTGTTTTGAGAAAGCAGCACCCTGTGGCCAGTGCAAGTTACTATCATAATTCAGCAATTCCTATAATACATGTACATTTAAGGTTTCTGATGTTTGGTGACAGTATTCTATCAAAACTTTGTATATACTAAAATTTGACAGGAGCAATTTACTCCCATTTCTGATTTCATGGGAGATTAAAACTCCACCCCTCAATTCTGTTCATTTCCAGCACTGAAATCTCAATGGCTCCATGAAATACACAACATTTTGTTGTTTATATGAGCATGATCGATGAGGTATTTGCTATTTCAGAGATTGTGGAAACTTTCGCTCTGGGAAGTGTCATACCTTTACTTTTTTTAGTATTTTATATATTTTATTAAAAGTGATAAAATCTGATAATACATTGATTGCCTGTGATTCTGGTCTGTGCACTTTTTGAAATATGAACGTTTGAATTTTTTTCCATTTTTAGCTCCTGGGATTCCCACAGGGGCTGCAAAAATTTTTTCAGCCATCAATCAAGTACGTATGACCAGACATGTTAACTCTCCCAGAATGCCCAGGAAAATCACAAAATTTTAGTGTAGTTCCCGGCCTCCCAGACGGGAATCAGTTTTGGACCAAAAATCCCGGAAAATAACAGTTGAATATTTCTCTCCCATTGTAACTTATGTAAAATGTTCTTCGTAATCGGAAATTCATGATCAATGTGCGAGTGTCGAAGTGAAAATAGGTTACTTACTTTAAAAAAAATGAAAACTCCACCTTCAATGCAGTTTTTTGGTAAATAAAATATATGAAAAAGAACTAAATAATATATATTTATTTATCCATAGAATAGCTTTAATCCTCATCCCTTTTCCAAATCAAAATGAAAACAACACCTTGATCTCAACTATTTAACACAGTTTAAAAATAGGTTAGAGTTGCTTAGGATGCCGAAAAATTATGACTGCATATTTATACACAATGCAGTGCTGGAAATGAACAAAATTGACGGTTGCAGTTTTAAGCTCCCATGAAATCAGAGACGAGAGTAATTTGCACCCGTAAAATGTTAGTATATGAATTTTTGAGGGAATACTGTCACCAAACACCAGAAATCTTAACCCTTTGAACCTGAGAGGTGGCTTTTCCGGCCAGGAGCATGATACGTCATAACGTCATTAAATAGGATGGCTGTTCAGTAAATGTGTGGGGTAGACCAATCAGTACTTTCAACATGCAGCCCCGAGGCTGCACATTAAAAATATTGATTGGTCTTCCCCAAATAATGAATGTGGGCTCTTCTAATTGCTGTCATTGAACTGCATGGCAGATACCACTAGAGTCCAAGGGGTTAAATGTATAAGGAATTGCGGAATTATGACAGTAACTTGCCACTGGCCACAGTGTACTGCTTTCTCAAAACAACACACATTTATATGCCCTCACAGTATTTTAGTGCTCCACAATATTTTTCAACGAGTGCATTTTTTAGCTCCCGTAAAATAGAAATCATGGGTGCTGAAGAGAGCAATTGTACTCGCACAGTCTCACTTCCAGGACTGACAATGGACTTACTTTCTAACACTACATTTATTCCGTTGAGCTGACTACAGAACTGTTAACTGTTGGCCGTCTGTACCCAGAAAATTTCTAATGGAATTAAAAAAATGAAAGTGTCAATGACACTGTAGCTCAACTTGTCAAGACAAAGACATGTACATGTATAGTATGTGACACAGCAATGACAAACATCTAGGTAATGACCTGATAACAAAGGTACGTATAAAGTATTGTAACGGTCTGTACATGAATACTGACCGTTGCCTGTAACAAATGTATAGGTAAAGTATTGTAAAGGTGGGTGACAGTCAGATGCTGAACTAGAAAAAATCTTTGAGTCCCAGAGTGGGTCTGACTGAACCCCAAAATATTTGTTCTCATAGCACAGTGATAACAAAGGCACCCCAAAACACACTCGTTCCTGTCCCAAGGTGAAAACAAAAGTACTCAAGAAGTTTTGTGAAGATCAGTTCATAAATACGAGCTGTATAGAACTTGTGACAAAAAACTGATTGGACCTAATTTCGGTACAAAATGGCCACTGGCAGCCATCTTGAATTTTGGACCGTACCCAGAAACACTCATTCTCATCCCAAGGAGATAACAAAGGTACCCAAGAAGTTTTGTGGAGATCGGTTCATAAATACAGCCTCTACCCTGAGCCGTATTGACATGTGTGCTTACATTGTGTAAGTAGCACTGAATAAATCAAAGTTCATCTAATTTGCATAATTTCAGCACGAAAAAAAACCCCTTACAATATGTAATGTATTCCATGTTACTAAACATTCATACAAAAATTTATTCAAATCAGAACTTTCATACAGAAGTTCTATACAAAAGACTGATTGCACTTATTTTGGTACAAAATGGCTGCTGGTGGCCATCTTGAATTTCGGACCACACCAAAAAACACTCGCTCTCATCCCACGGTGATAACAAAGGTACTCAAGAAGTTTCGTAAAGATTGGTTCATAAATATGGCCTCTAGTCTGAGCTGTATAGAAGATGTGTACAAAAAACTGATTAGACCTAATTTCGGTACAAAATGGCCACTGGCAGCCATCTTGAATTTTATACCACACCCAGAAACACTCGTTCTCGTCCCAAGGTGATAACAAAGGTACCCAAGACATTTCGTGAAGATCAGTTCATAAATACAGACTCTAGTCTGAGCCGTATTGACATGTGTACTTACTGTAAGTCGCACTGAAAAAATCAAAGTTCATCTAATTTGCATAATTTCTGCACGAGAAAAAAACCCGTATTATATGTGATGCATCCCATGGTACTAAACATTCACACAAAATAATTATTCAAATCAGGGCTTTCATATGGAAGTTCTGTGCAAAAATCTGATTGCACCTAATTTTGTACAAAATGGCTGCCATCGGCCATCTTGAATTTCGGACCGGACCCAAAAACACTCGTTCTCGTCCCACGGTGATACCAAAGGTACCCAAGAAGTTTCGTAAAGATCGGTTCATAAATACGGCCTCTAGCCCGAGCCGTATTGGCATTTGCACTTACAGTGCTGAAAGTAACCCCAAAAAACATCAAAATTAGTCTAATTTGCACAATTTACGTACGAGAAAAAAACCCGTATTATAGGTGATGTATCCCATGGTACTAAACATTCATACAAAAAATTATTCAAATCAGAGCTTTCATATGGAAGTTCTGTACAAAAAACAGATTTCTGCATCGTCGGTACAAAATGGCAGCTGGCAGCCATCTTGAATTTCGGACCACACCCAAAAACACTCGTTCTCGTCCCACGGTCATAACAAAGGTACCCAAGAAGTTTTGTAAAGATCGGTTCATAAATACGGCCTCTAGCCCGAGCCATAGCAGCTTGGCACTTACAGCTCTGAAAGTAACACTAAATAAATCAAAGTCAGTCTAATTTGCATAATTTACGCACGAGAAAAAAACCCGTATTATATGTGATGTATCCCATGGTACTAAACATTTATACAAAACTTTATTCAAATCAGAACTTTCATACAGAAGTTCTGTACAAAAAACTGATTTTTGCATCATCGGTACAAAATGGCCACTGGCAGCCATCTTGAATTTCGGACCACATCTAAAAACACTCGTTCCCGTCCCAGGGTCATAACAAAGGTACACAATAAGTTTCGTAAAGATCGGTTCATAAATACGACCTCTAGCCCGAGCCATAGTCAATTGTTGACGTACGGACAGACGGACAGACGGCCAGACGGACGGACGGACAGACGGACGACGGGCCATGACAATAGCTCAAATTTGACTCCGTCAAAGTTGAGCTAAAAATGCTTCAATGATGAAAAGAAAAGGTTTGTGCAGGGCACAAGCGTCCACACATGCGAGAAGGATTTTGATAAAGATACTTTCCAAGTACTAATCTTCTTGCAGTAACCGAACATTAGAACATTTTTTCCTGATAACATAACATTTTCAGACTTGGGAAATTATTAGCTCAGAAGACTTTGATAAAAGCAAACCGCAGGTGGTGGTGCTCTGTGGATGTGTGAGAGCGGGAGTCATGAAGAAGAAGATGGCCGGGGGGGGGGGGGGGGGGGATTTTCCCTGAAAATCACCCTCAGGTTCCCTGAAAAATTATTCTGCAGGGTAACATGTCTGCATATGACCCAATTATACTATATGTCAAATTTGGTTCAAATCAGCCCATCAGTTTTTGAAATACAAATTTGGGGTGGAGCCAAAATGGGTATGATCCCAGAGAGAGCCCAAATATTGACCTACCAAAATGCCTTGAACAAACTTTAATCTTCACCACCAAATGTAGTTTCATTCCAAATATCAAAGCATTCTCTGTGGTGGTTCATGAGAAGATTTTTGAAGATTTTTAGGCTTTTGGGGCAATAACCCCAGCATGAAGATGGCAGAAGCTTCATTTGAACAAAGTAGAAAGGGTATACTCCAAATATGGACTGTGCTATATATGAATGAATTTGACCAGTGGTTTTAAAGAAGAAGAAAAGTTTCAAATTAATTGATGGAATACAAGAAAGGTGATGACTCAGCATTTTCCCATTGGCAACAGTATTAAAATGGGCTTCCCCAGACAGCACCCATGACAAGACCATAGCAATTTTTTCATTCATTTGATTCTACTGGACCTAAGGATGCTGCATACCAAAAAACAATATTCTGGTCAGTGCAGTTTTTGAAATATGGGCATTTGTATTTTTTCTATTTTTTTTTATTTCCTGGGGTTCTCACTGTGCTGTGAAAACATTTTTTCAGGCATCAATCAAGTTCTTATGACTCAATTATACTACATGTCAAATTTGGTTCAAATCAGCCCATTGGTTCTTGAAATACAAATTTTGGGTGGAGCCCAAAATGGCCATGCCTCCACAGAAAGCCAAAATATTGACCCACAAACTTCCCTTGACCAAACCTTTATCTTTACCACCAAAGGAAATTCCATACCAACTATCAAGGCATTCTCTCTGGTGGTTTATAAGAAGAAGATTTTTAAAGATTTTTAGGCTTTTGAGGCATTAATTACAGCCCGAAGATTGCAGCGGCTTCATTTGAACAAAGTAGAAAGGGTATACTCCCAAGAAGGTCTGTGCAATATATGTTTGAATTTAGCCCAGTGATTTTGAAGAAGAAGACAAGTTTCAAAAGTTAACGGATGATGTACAATGAATGCCAAGTGATGGCAATTCCACTGATTTTCAGTCAGGTGAGCTAAAAATAGAGTATACTTCTGAGATAGGGTCTTCCACTGTAGTGCAAGCAAGACTGTGTAAATAATTATACAGTTTGAGCTGGGATCTTGTATAGTACAGTCATCAAGGACTGGTCATAATCCACACATGGGCAATGATGTCCATGCATGCATTTTCCAGGTAATAAATATCGTCGCCAGCAAAATTTTATCCACTATCAGGGCTTTCAAAAAATGAGGGTACCACAGGGAAAGCCAACATTTTCCTCTCTCCTTTTTCATATTCAGTCCACGACAGCTGTACTGTACAAGTTGTAGGACCTGAGTTAGGCAGCTGAATGAAGGGAGGTACAATAACCAGTAGCTGAAATTCCAGTGGAGAATAGCTAATTTTATGATTTTGATATTTATGTGCTATTCTCTGCTGGAAGTTTAAACACGCTTTTCAATGCAGTCATTCGTTTCAGTACAAACGGTTTCAACGTGTTAAAAGTACTAAATACCTGCCTTGACAATGTAATTACGATTCCAATTTGAAGCGGGCCATCCGTTCTACAATTCTGGATAAAATGACTGCTGAACATGGTGCATTTCATGCCTAAAAGACAATTACAATCAAAGAACCCCCTGCTTTTTCTCACAAAACAAAACTGGGGAATACCCGACAGTTGAGACGTTTTTGTTTTGCATGTTCTGAAAATAATCAAAGTATGAAACTCGACAATTTGAAATGGACTGAAATTTCCTTATTATCTCACGCAACAAAATGGAAAAATTTTCAAGCCTTGTATTCCTAAATATTTGAAGACATTCGGGAGTAACTTTTATACCCCAAAAATATGATTCTTCTTAATCATTTACATAAACATTAAAATATGTCATAAAAAGATGAATGTAAATGTTGGATAAGCAAGCTCTTAGTGTGACACAGTCAGGAATTCAGACCCAGGGTTTATTCTTTATGCCAACTTACGGGGACCCTTTCGAAAGTGTGTGGTGGCAGGGGGGGGGGGGGGGGGGTTCTACAAGGGCAGAAGGTACGAACAGTGATGGGAGATTGGGGGAGGGGCCTACAAGAAAAGTTTCAAATCTGCTATTAAATAGAGCCTTCTTGTGGCTTTTGAGATGAAAATTCACGTTATCTCTTGGCCATTAAATGACGTTTTAAGCAGCATGTTTCAAATTTGAAAATTCATCAGTGGTTATCTAGTAACACAGAGTTATAGCTTCTGGCTGCACAATTCTTCAAGTTATAACTTTATGACATCAAGTTTATTACAATAGTGCTTGATGAAAAGGTTTGTATCAACCGCAATTGTAATAAGTTTATATTACAGTGGAGCCCACTTAATTGGATATATCTTAATTGTATATCCCTGTTAATTGAATATAATTTTCCAACA
Organism: Pictodentalium vernedei; assembly: GCA_031216915.1. Taxonomy (NCBI): domain Eukaryota; kingdom Metazoa; phylum Mollusca; class Scaphopoda; order Dentaliida; family Dentaliidae; genus Pictodentalium; species Pictodentalium vernedei. Next base: position 161,660,160 of record CM062288.1, on the reverse strand, counting down.
CAAAACCATTTACCATGCTCACAGCACAAATTTGACCTGTTAATTGAATACAGGTTATAGACTAAACTCCTGTTAATTGAATAAAAAATCTTGTAACATGTCCAAAAAATACCCCGACTCTTCCCAGTTTTCCTTTGGTTATAGACCAATTTGCCCTCAGTACATCCAATACAGGCATTTAATCTATTATAACTTGTTTGACAGAGCTCATGGAGCTCTGTCAAATAAAATATAATAGAATAAATCTTAAGTTTATCTCTAGAATACAGGAAAGTGATACAATCCCTGTTAATTGAATACTCCTGTTAATTGAATAATTTTCATTGGCAAAGTGGCTATTCAATTAACAGGGTTCCACCAGGGACGTAGCCAGGGGGTTTACAACAATGGGGGGGGGGGGGGGGTGTAGATCTATAAAAATTCCAACTATAGTTGAATACTTAGAGCGATTGTACTGGTGAATTTTGGGTCATTCTGAGGACACTTCCAAGAAATTTAATTGACTGCAGCTAAATATCTAGATAATTTGAGGTTTTAAGAACTCAAGGATAACCAGGGCCTTCTCACCTGAGAACTGCAGAGGAATTAGCAGCCAGTATTATCATTTTTATTATTAAGCAAAAGCCATAAACCACTGTCAGATAACCTTAAGTAAGACATCAAATACTGGGACCAAATCTTCACAGGAAAATCGTCCCAAGGCCAAAAAAGACAAGGCCGAATATCACGAGGCTGAATCTTCCCTCTGTTACAACAATGGTTCGAATTTACAACTGCTGGAATTTTTGCTTGAAAAATTTCCAAATATCTTGATTTTTGGACATATATTGTGGGGGGAGGGTAGAGACACCTCACCCCCATCCCCTGTAGCTACGTACCTGTATATTACAAAAACGGTTAAATGAAATATGTGTCCTAAGAAGTGTTGTTATAAACTTATTACACTAGCGGATGTATTTGCCTGTGGAAAGGTATCCTTCTGAAGACCAGACCTCCCTCCCCTTCCCATCATAGCTTTTGGTGCCCCAGGTTCCTTTATCTTTCCGTTTGATCTTCTTTTTCTCAAGTATTCCTCACTCAGCCCTGGTAATTCACCCTCAGCAATCAGCAGTGCTGAGGAAAATGCCGGGGAAACAAAAAATATCCACTGCAAAAATACAGCCGAGGATGGCTTCTTCAGACAGCCTTGTGGTAGCAGAAATTGCACAATTTACAGGTAACACTAGGAATCAAACCATGTCGGTTGCACTACGCTGTATTGCTAATCTTACAATTTAAAATACAAGTTGTAGCATAACCACTAGAAACTATGTGTTCAGCTTCTATGTTGATAACACCAGAATCTGACATCAGTTTCTAGAAAGCTCTCACAGAGCTTTCCAAAAACTGATGTCAGAGTCTGGTGTTATCAACATAGAAGCAGTGAGATATTTAGTTTGTGGTTATGCTGCATCTTATTTTCACTCATACTATACATATGGAGAATGTCACCTGCTTACTTCCAAGGTGTTTTTTAACATTCACATGGTTTATGATGTATCTCAAACTATTTTCACATTACTTGAACGTTTTCATCTCACCACATACTACATATACATAGCAATTGAGACTATGCCCTGTCCCCTAATGATTTTACACAATCGAACAGGCTTCATAGCAATTGCTGTAGAAGCACTGGTTTTCCACAGCAATATTTTTGCTGAGGAAAGAAGGACGAATTACCAGGACTGCTCACTACATCCTTCCCGTTCCACCCTGTGATTTATAGTCCGGAAAATTCAATAATGTTGCAAACAGGCTTGGTGCTGATGTCAACGAAAATTGTGATAATTTTCGCCCCCAGCACTCTAGGATTTTTTGTCAAATCGTTATTATGAGTCCCTTTTTATTCTTGTGATAATCAATTGGACTAGAAACACACAGGTTAGACTTTGCAACAAAACCATTCAGAGCATCGAACGAATGATGTGTGCTATAGTGCTGAAACGATTAGCTATTTTCGAAAGTCGACTAGTGGCCAGTAGTAATCGACTTAAAGTCGACTAGTCGGCCTGTTTTGCTACAAAAGTTAAAAAATTTATAGTAATTTATATATTTTTTATACTTACCAATGACCCAGACTTAGCTGGTGCTAACTCCAACAAAAACCAGGGCCAAACACAAATTTTGCCCCCCAATCCCCAAAATTTGCATCCAAAACAAAAAGAAATCATGTCCTAAAGGACCTCCATAGTACGTCTCTACTGCGCATGCGCAGTGACGCAGTCGTCCCGAAATTGGCGCCAAATATCATTCTTACTGGCAGTGCCTGGTCAGCGCTATGTACTCAGCGGGGAGGCAAGAGTTCCCAACTCAGGGAGGGCCATCCCCGTCTGGGTCATTGGTAAGTATAAAAAATATATAAATTACTATAAATTTTTTAACATTTTTATACTGTACCAATGACCCAGACTTAGCTGAATAGTAAACAGGCTGGAGGGCCTAGGACATAGAGGAAAATCCAATAAGCTCAATTATATAATAAAGAGGTAACCCCTTAAGGAGAAAAGGAGTATTAGGCTTTACATGTATCTTTCTTATTTAATATTAAATTAGAAAGATACACTACCCTTAATAATTGAGCACAATAACATTCATGTTCTCTATTAACATCCAGTATAACCCTTATACTAATTATTTTTAAAGCAAGCCAATAAATAAAGTAGTCCAGAGAATTGAGACTCTTTATAATCATTTAAAAGTGTCCGTGTATTGTATATTAAAGCCCGTTTGACACTTGACATATACAAATGCTTCACACCGAGCTACACTTTAAAAATAAGACATGAATGAAATTAAACATTAATATTACACTTTAAAACCATCCCGGAAGCGACTCAGAAATACTGTCTTGGAGGAGGCATTCCCTTGCTTTTCACTATAAAGCAGGTGACCTAAGGGAACACCCGCCCCCCCCCCCCCCTTCCCCTTGCCCTGGGTCAAATAGCCCAGAGCGAAGAGGGCAGCCGGATGGAGTCACTGCCGGAACAGAAAGCCTGCATAACTATAGTTGCAACTGTTTAGTGGACGACATTCTGAGCAACAGATAACGGACCTAAACAATGCAGGTCTCCAGAAATGGACTCAATATTTCTGAGATAAAAATTAGTAAATGTGGATGGCTGAGACCAATAAGCAGCCTTCATTAAATCTGTAATAGCAACACTATTAGCATAAGCCCAGGAAGTAGAAAGAGCTCTTACTTCATGAGCAGAAATCTTAAGCACAGACTGCTGAGAAGAAGATAAATCTTCATACGCAGTACGGATAGTTAACTGAATCCATCTAGCAATAGAATGGACTGAAATGTCCTTTCTATTAGGCATCAAAGACAGAAAGAAACGTTTCCGTCCCTTTCTGATGAACTGAGATCTCTGTTTATAGATACGTAGTGCTCTAACAGGACAGAGTAAAGGCCTACGCCCGTCTGAAGACGGAAGAGCCTTAATAACAATAGGTTCTGGATATTTATTAGGAGCCTGATTCTTAGCTAAAAAACCCACATTATTAGTGAAGGTGATAGTGTTCCCAACACTACGATAATGAGAATCATCCACCGATAGTGCATGAAGCTCACTGACTCTTCTGGCAGAAGAGAAAGCTAAGAGAAAAGCTGTCTTATAAGATAAGAATTTGAAATCTACTGTCCCAAGAGGTTCAAATGGCTTTTCCTTCAATTTAAGGAGAACCCAAGCTAAATTCCACTTAGGAATTAATCTAAGAGTTCTGGGTCTATTTATCGAAAAGTTTCTAACCAATTTCGATAAAGAGACATTAGATCCAATTTGTAAACTATCATGATGTGCATAGGTATCAGATAACATAGATCTACAACCCTTTATAGTAACAGGCTGCAGTTTGATTTCGTCAAACAAGTATACTAGAAAGTTTGCAATGTCTGGTATAGAGGGATCAAATATATCTACAGAATGATCCCTACACCAACGACGGAAAACCTTCCACTTAGCCGCATAGTTTAGCGAAGAGGAGGTCCTCCTACAGTTAGAAATCGCGTCCACTGCTCGTCCTGTAAAGTGCTTGCCATGCAAGAAGGACTGCACAACGGAAAAACGTGAAGGTTGAGACCTTGCGGGTTGTGATGGAGTTGGCGCGATTTCCCCTGCGAAAGAAGATCCTTTCGTGGAGGAAGCTTCCGCGGTAGGTCCCACAACAGACACCTGAGTAGATTTATCCACGGTCTCTGTGGCGACAGAGATGCTACCAACAGAATCTTGCATTGAGATTGTTTTATCTTTAGCAATACTTGTTGAATTAACGGCGCTGGAGGATACGCATATCCTATCATTCCGTCCCAAGGGATCGACAGAGCGTCTACTGCAAATGCTCTTGGATCCGGACACGGAGACACATACGTCTGCAACTGATTGTTGAGATGTGTCGCAAATAAGTCTATCATTGGCCGTTCCCATTGGTAGCAAATCTGATTGAATACTTGTTTGTTGAGAGTCCACTCCGACGGCAACAAGCGACCCTTTCGTGAAAGGGAGTCTGCTAGCACATTCAGACGACCCGGTATGTGACGGACCGAAAGAAGAACGTGATGTTCCAACGCAAACAGAAGGATTCTTTCCGTTAGATTGAACAACGGAACTGAATGAGTGCCTCCCTGATTCCGTATATACGCCACTACTGTCGTATTGTCGGATAGGATTTGGACATGAGCATCGTGAATAATGTCCATCCAGTGACGTAACGCAAGCCAAATTGACATCATTTCCTTGATGTTTATGTGCTTGCACAGGAATTGCGGATCCCAAAGACCCTGGCATCTCGAATCCGTTGGGATTAATGATGCACCCCAACCTGTTTGACTGGCATCCGTCATAATGGTAAAACTCGGATCCGGCAACTGCAGCGGAACTCCTTGAGTTAACCACTGAATGTTTGCCCAAGTCTGAATCTCTTGTTTCACTTGATCTGACAAGAGAACGTCTACATCGAGCGAATGAATTTTCACACTCCAATTCTGAGTCAGGAAAATTTGAAGAGGACGTGTGCGTAGCCGTCCCATCGGAATGAGATCCGCGGCGGCTCCGCACAGACCTATCAGTCTCATAAATTCTCTCGCCGTGACTTTGTCTGCATTCAGACAATAGCGAGCGTAACAACTGACTAATTTCGCTCTGGTTAACGGCAGACGAACGAGATTGTTGTGCGTCTCGAAGCTCATTCCCAGATGAGTGAATGACTTGGACGGCACCAGATCCGACTTCTCCTCGTTTACTATGAAACCGAGACGTCGGAGCAATAGAAGAAGATTCTGAACATCGTTCTGAAGCGTTAACTCGTTGCCGTACCTCTGAAGAATGTCGTCCAGGTAGGCCGACGTTACCGCAGACGAATGAGCTCGGAAGTAGATCATTACCGAGTTCATTACCCGAGTGAAAGCCCAGGGTGCTAGATTCAATCCGAAGCACATGGCCCGGAACTGATACACCACTCCTAGGACTGCGAAGCGTAGATACTTTCGGAATGTCGGATGTACCATGACGTGAAAGTACGCATCTTTGAGATCTATGCTCGTTGCATAATCGTTCACCCGAATACTCGCTCTGACCGATCGAATCGTCTCCATATAAAACTTCGGAGCGACGATCAGCTTGTTTATCCAGCTCAAATCTATGACTGGACGGAACGAGCCGTCTGGTTTCGGAACCAGAAACAGATGGCTGTAGAATCCCAGCGATTCCTGGTTTTCTACGACCTCTACCGCGTTCTTCATTAAAAGAGACTGCACCTCTGATAACAGAGCGTCTCTTTTCTGAGGATTTGACGGAAGATGAGTCCACTTTGGACTTCGAGTTAATGGAGGCTTTCGTTTGAAGGATATCTTTAGACCTTCCGAAGTCACTCCTCTCACCCACGGGTCGTCCGTAATCGACGCCCACTCTTGTGAAAAACTCGACAACCTTCCGCCAACCGGAACGCGATAGAGGTTTAAGCCATCACCTCCTGGATCTGCGAGGCCTGCGGTAGGAGAAACCACGTCTTCCACGACCCGCACCTCGCCTCGTCGACCTCGGGGCGTCCGACCGATTGTCCCGGCTTGAAGGACGTCCCGAACGAGAGTCGCTATCCTGACGGTCTCTCGAATAAGACCAAGAGGACGCACCGGAACCTCTATAGGAACCTCTCTTGGGCGCATTAGACCCAGAAGTGCCCGCCTTATTCGTGTCTGCTGTATCCGACCTTTTAGGAGCGGATCTGAACAACAGAGAATCACTAGCTTTCTTTTTAATATTATCATAAATAGCGGAAAGCTTGCCGTCAAAGAGAAGTTCTCCTGAGACCGAAGCGACTCTAAGAGAGTTCTTCACCTTAGAATCCACTAGTGTGGATGTAGCCAGGGCTGCGTCACGTCTAACCAACTCCAGATTTGCCACTGAAAGGGCGGAGTTACACGTGGAATAAGCTACTGCCCTTGAAAGAAGTCTTAAAGAGGATTGTATATCCTGAAACTCTTCCCCTTGAAGGCGCAGTGATAACGCCTTAGTAAGGTGATCTGCGTAAGATAAGGCATCTAAATTGGCTCTGTTAGACGCAATAGCTGTTTCCAACACTGCGGTTGGAATAGAAGCTGACGACGGTAATGATAGCTCTAAGTCTTCCGCCTCGTCGTCCATACGCAGAGCAACTCTCGGTATACCCTGTCCTGCCGTGTCGAATTTATTCCTTGCATTAATGAAAGGCAGGTTGAGAGTATTTGCGGACAAGAAACCTGCTTTCCCCGTCCTGGAAGCAAGTTTAAAAATAGCGTCGTTCAATAATTCAAATGTTCTTGCAACATTATTGGACTGCGACGGAAACTCGGGAGCGATGTCCCTGAACCGCTCAAAAAATTCAGAGTCCAATGACGCTATAATTCTCTTGTCCGGAAGCGCAGCAGTCTGGCCCGACGGAACAACTTGAGGAAGAAAGTGCCGGATGAAGTCCACGGCAGCTTTATGTTGTTCCGAAAGGGATAGCTCCAATTCATCCGTATCCCTTTCACCATCCGGTCGGACCTCCCGATGTTCCCGGTCGTCCGCCCCCGATGCTTCGGCGGAGCGTACCGACCCAGCGCCGTCGGATAATTCTCGATCCGACACCGTTTCTGTCGGCTGCTGGGATGCTGCGATAAGCTGTGCTATCTGCACTAGAATGTCCGACGTCGAGACCTGCGGAGGCGCGGTCTTTCGCTGCTTCGCCGAGGGCAGCTCCGCATCAGATGGCTCCCGCATACTTTTCCTATGCGAACGTCCGGAGTCCATCGGTCTCGAATCCCTGGCTGCCGGATGGTGTGACCTGGTCGCCGAAGAATCCTTCATCGGCGAAGCTGGCAAAATATCGGAGGTCACGCAGCCAAGGTGCGGTCGTGTGCGCCGACGAGAAGAGGAAGCCTTAACAGTCTCTGCGGACTGCTTATACAACGGAGCGTCCCGAGCGACGGACGTATGCTCCGCTAAAGACACATTTTGTACCACAACATCTGGTCCCAGATGTTGTTGTATGAGAGAGGGGCCTCTCTCGCTCGCGGCCCGGCTGGACCTGGACGAGCTAGGAACCGGACTAAAAGGCTTCCTCCGTTCTCGTTTACTATCCGCCGTCACTGGGTGTGCATCTATTATGTTTATAGTGCTCGCATCACCCAAAATTTCCTCTTGGACCGCATCGGACGAACCCGGCTGCCGAACCATTCGGTGAATGGACGCTACACCGGGCGAGCTAGCGGATGACATTTGTCTAATCTCCATGAGCACTTTTGCCGCTAGCTCTGAATTCATTTGTGACGACGGACGCACACTTGAAGAAGATAACATGGAAACATCACCCTGTTCTGGTTCCTCTGAAATAGAAACTGAGAGAGTAGAGTGACCTTGTGGAGAAAGAGCCGGCATCGCTCTTTCTCCAGAAACAACATATCGTGACACACGTTTCCAATGTTTCTCATCCCAATGTTCACATATAGGACAGGGATTAATGCGAGAACACTGACTACAATTAATACAATGATCATGAAAGTCAGAGGAAGATTTCTTCCTATTACAATTTGAACAATGTCCCTTCATAGTGAAAGAACAACAATAAGTCCTAGTTACTCGCAAAAACCCCTGACACAAAGATACATAATAACATGATCCATTAATAAATGAAAAAACAATTGCAAAACAAAATAATTTTGAAAAAATATTTTTTCAGAGAAGCCCAAGTTGCTGAAAAGTAACGTTGAGCCCCGATGGATCCGATGGCAAAGTGTGGACAAAAATTTTAAATTTATATAAAATAATTAATGAGACACTTTCGGATAATATAAATGTATCTTATAATGAGATAAACTACCACAAAGGCAAACAGCCCCCCTCAAAAAAGGCTGTTGCCAATGAAAACAAACAGTGTAAACACACTAGAAAACATGACTCCAGGCACTGAAAAAACTGGCCCGGAATCAGTCATCAATTACACTCTATCTGATGCAAAACAGAGACTCCCAGGGGAGAATCTGCAGAACATCAGATGGAAGATGCAGAACACAAACGTTATACACCCATGGGTGAAAACGTAACTATGGGGAAAATAACAGAAAACATTGTGTAACCAAGCAACTCTCCCAGGAAATTTTAGAAATAAAACTTCTCAAAAATATGCCAAAAGCATGGGAGAATTGCAAGGGGGGACTTTAGAAGGCTAGGGGAGAGGAAACACTGAATAAGCAGTGCAACAATTAGCAAGAATGACAACAAGAGGCCCATGCCTCGAAAATAGGCAACTTAACATAATTTCAACAAAAAATTTTAAGTACAGCCCTGATTATTTTTTGCCACTTCTTTTTTCCTCTCCTCCTTCTATCCTCCTTAGAATCACATTTTCTCCAAAAATTACGTGTCTGGCATCCTTTAAACTGAGATTTACAAGCACAAAGATCAGTGAGATGTTGACTGATGAAGGGCCAAACAGAGAATGATATTTGGCGCCAATTTCGGGACGACTGCGTCACTGCGCATGCGCAGTAGAGACGTACTATGGAGGTCCTTTAGGACATGATTTCTTTTTGTTTTGGATGCAAATTTTGGGGATTGGGGGGCAAAATTTGTGTTTGGCCCTGGTTTTTGTTGGAGTTAGCACCAGCTAAGTCTGGGTCATTGGTACAGTATAAAAATATACAAGATTACTTTTGCCTAGGGTAAAGCCATGTATAAGTCGCACACCCATTTTCAAATATATGCAGTCAACAAGAATTAGTTGCAAGTTACATTTTGCCAATTTGGGATGCAACAGAAATAGTTTTCACAAGTTATCACATGGTGAATAAGATAAAAGAATAAAGGAAAATTATTATTAAAGATTTAAAAAATACTCGAATTTATTGGTTTTTCGTTGTTTGTTTATCACCCCAATGTCTTCATCCCTATCAAGAAAATTCAACACTCGTTTGTGACTGAAACTTCATAGTTTCAGAATGAGAGCACCATTTGTGCCGTAACCTGCGCAGTTGTTGTGTTTATGTTGGTTTTTCCTGAACGTGAGAACGTTCCGGAAAAAGCAATAAAAATACAACAAATGCGCAGGTTACAGCGCAAATTGTTTTCAAATTGTTGTCCTACATAAGCATTGTTGGTCCTATTGAAACTGACTTTACCTGGTGCACGTGTGCGTAATTTATAACCGAACAAATTCCAGGTAAAAAAGTGTGACTTACTGTATACATGGACATAAACGGTACCAAGTGTTAAAACAAATGCATAGTTGTTCAGTGAAACACTACAACTTATTTCGACATGTACTGTAATTTGCAACTTGGCAAGTGATCTGATTTGAAGTTTTGTTGACATGTCATCCCCCAACCACCTCTGATCTGCGTCCATGCTTGAATGCATGATAAATGCCAGGTATATTTCTTAGTTGTGGAGAAATTTATGAGATCAAAAACTCTCAAAACAAAGACAGAAGGGGATATATTGATATTCATTTCTTAGAAAATTATCCCTACTATTTTGAAATGTTTCATTCACATGGGGCAGTTCAAGAGTTATTTTTAGGCTTTATGTTAATTTGTGCAAAGCGTCACAGACCATGTGGTTCACCTCTGTCTCTCTTCAGAAATGAAATCCACATTGTGCATTTTGAGTTTCCTGTCACTTTGGCGGTTTCAATTAAAAATAATTTTTCAAATACTTCACGTATGTTATTAAAACTTAGGCACAGTACATGTATGTACTATGTAGATATGTCATAAATACATATCTGTGAAATACGGTGCCAAAACACAGTCTAGTTTTGATATACCAATTCTTCAAATAAAAAAAGATTATAAATTTCACTGAATGACAGAGAATGGAGCATGTGACTGAAGACTTCCAATCAGATGATGTGGATATAAATCATTTGGCGCCAGAATAAAATACACAATTTAACTGGCTGAATTCCTGTGTTATTTTCACTCACATCGCCACATTAGGAAAGAATTATGTTAAATAGGCTTGTTTAGGTAATTCATATTCATGAAGATAGGTCATAGATAAGTGGAGTTTTTTGACTTGATAGTAAGTTCTCGTAGCTGTAACGGAAGCCGAATAAATCTTTGGTGATACATCGCTAATTGAATGAATTTGACAATATTTAACGTTATTCGCAAAATGCGATCCCTGATTATGAATTGCATCGCTAAATAGGCGATTTGTATCGCAAAATGCAAAGCGAACACGGTTATTTTAAGGCCTGGCCAATACGGGGATATAATGTAACAAATTAGATTGAACATGAGCGCGAGAGTGAAAATAAACCTTTAAACAAATACAGAAGCAAGTGCCAGAATTGTAAATTTTCGTGAGTTGGGTAAAAATGAACAACAGATTTTGCCTCAGTTTTCTGAAAAGTTAAAAAATTTATAGTAATTTATATATTTTTTATACTTACCAATGACCCAGACATAGCTGGTGCTAACTCTTAAAATATAGGGCCAAACACAAATTTTGCCCCCCAATCCCCAAAATTTGCATCTAAAACTAAAGAAAACATGTCCTGAAAGGCCCTCCACACTTCGCCCCTACTGCGCATGCGCAGTGTCAAGGACGTTCCGAAATTGGCGCCAATAATCATTCTAATAACCAGTGCCTGGTAAGCGCTATGTACTCAGCGGGGAGGCAAGAGTTCCCAACTCCTGGGAGGGCCATCCCCGTCTGGGTCATTGGTAAGTATAAAAAATATATAAATTACTATAAATTTTTTAACATTTTTATACTGTACCAATGACCCAGACATAGCTGAATAGTAAAAAGGCTGGAGGGCCAAGGACATAGAGCAAAATGGAATACGCTCAATAAAATAAAATAGAGTCATCCCCTGTAGGGAAAAAGAAGTAATAGGCCTTACATGTATCTTTCTTATTTATGATAAATTAGAAAGATATAACACCTTCCAAAATTGAGCTTCATACATCCATGTACTCTATTAATATCCAATATAAACCTTATACTAATAATTTTTAAAGTAAGCCAATAAATAAAGTAAGTCTAGAGAATAGAGACTCTTATACTCCTAAAAGTGTCTGAGGATTGCATAATCATGTCCGTTGACATATGCAATATTCAAAAGCTATACTTTAAAAACTAAGACTTGAATGAATTTTAAAAACCTAAACTTCTCACTAAACAACCATCCCAATAACAGCTCAGAATTACTAACTCCGGAGGAGGTATCCCCTTGTTTTCATAGTAAAACAGGTGACCCAAGGGAACACCCTCCCCCTCCCCCCTTTTTCTTGCCCTGGGTCAAATAGCCCAGAGCGAAGAGGGCAGCCGAACGGAGACACTGCCGAAACAGACAGCCTACCTAGCTATAGTAGCAACTGTTAAGTGAATGACATTCTGAGCAGTAGATAATAGACCTAACAATAGAGGCCTCCAGAAATGGACTCGATATTTCTAAGATAAAATTCATGAATGTGGATGGCTGAGCGTAATGAGCGGCCTTCAAAAATCTATAATAGCGACACTATTAATGTAAGCCCAAGAAGTAGAAGAACTCTTACTTCATGAGCCGAAATCTTAAGCACAACTGCTAAGTCAATGATATACCATAAGCAGTACCGATAGTTAATAGAATCCATTAACAATAAAATGGAGCGTAACGTCCTTCTACTAGACATCAAAGACAGAAGAAGCTTACGCCCTTTGTAATAAACAGATATCTGTTTATAAATACATAAACTGTACCCGGAAAGAGTAAAGGCCTATGCCCATACGAAGACGGAAGGACCTTAAAATAATAGGTTCCGGATAATAGGAGCCTAACTCTTATGCAACAATCCAACCTAAATAGTAACGGAAGTATTGATTCCGAAACTATGAAAGTGAAAATCATCCATCGATAGTGCATGAAACTCACTGACTCTACAGTAAAAGAGAAACCAACAGAATTACTGTCTAAAAGGTCAGAATTTGAAAACTACTGTTTCCAGAGACTCAAATGAATACTTAGCTAAATAAGAACCGAAGTTAAAATCCGTATAGGAATTTAATCTAAAGATTCTAAGTCTATTTATCAAAAAGTTACTAACTGACTTAGATAAAGAGACAAAAGACTCAATTGTAAACTATCGTAGAGTGCATAGGTATGAGGTAACATAAACCTATAACCTAAATAATAACAGGCTGCAGTAGATCTTGTGAAACAAGTATACTAAAAAATAGCAATGAGTAGTATGGAGGGATCAACAATATGAACATAATGATCCCTACACCACGACGGAAGAGCCTCCACTTTAGCCGCATAGAATAGCGAAGAAGAGGATCTCCTATAGTAAGAAATCGCGTCCAAAGCTCGTCCAGTACAGTGCTTACAATGCAATACGGACCACACAACGGAATACATGAAGGTTGCGACCTTGCTGGTTGTGATAAAGATGACACGATTTACCCAGTGAAAAAGATCCTCACATAGAGGAAGATTTCACGTTAAGACCCACAGTAGACAAGAGAGTAAATTACTAATGATCTCTGTGAAGATAGAGATGCTATCAACAGAAATGTATTGTGGTTGTTTATCTTAGCAATACCTGCTAAAACAACAGCGCCGGAGGATACGCGTATCCTATCATTCCGTCCTATAGATCAATAGAGCGTTAACAATATTAGCTCAGAGATCTGGACAAGCCAACACATACGTCTGCAATTGATTAGCAAGCTGTGTCATAAATAAATCATCATTGGGCACTCCCATAGATAGCAAATCTGATTGAATACTTGTTTGTTGAGAGTCCATTCTGACAGCAACAAGCGACCCGTAAGAGAACGGGAGTCCGATAAAACAATCAGACGACCCGGAATATGACGGACCAAAACTGAACTTGGTGTACTATAACCAACAGACGGATTCTTTCCATTAAATTGAATAACGGAAACGAAAGAGTGCCTCCCTGGTTCCGGAGATACGCCACTACTGTCGAATTAAAGGACAGGAATTTGGGCATGCGTTTCTGAATAATGTTCATGCAATGACATAAAGCAAGCCTAAAAAACATTATTCCGCGGAAGTTAAACTGATTGCTAAAAGACTGCGGAACCCAAAGACCCTGGCACTTCGAATCCGTAGGGATCAGTATTATATCCCAATCTGTTTGACTGGCAACCGTCATAACAGCCACACTCGGGTTCGGCAACTGCGGCGGCACTCTCTGAGTCAACCACCGAATGTTTGCCCCAGTCTGAATCTCTTGTAACACTAGATAGACAAGAGAACGTGTAAATCGAGCAATTCATGGATTGCCGAAAAGTTGCCGTCGAAGAGAAGCTCCTCCGAGAACGAAGCGACTCTGAGAGAGTTCTTAACCTTACTATCCACGCGTGTGGATGTAGCTAGGGCTGCGTCACGTCTAACTAACTCCAATCAGCCACTGAAGGGCGGAGTTATACGTGAACAAACTACTGCCCTCAAAAGAAATTACATTGAGAATAATATCCCGTAAATCTTTTCTTGAAGACGTAATGATAACGCCTCAGTAAGGCGGATTACGTATAATAAAGCGTCTAAGTTAAGTCTACTATACATAATGTCGTTCCCAACATTGAAATTGGAAAAGACATAAACGGCGAAAAAGAATATATGCAGTCTTTAATCACACCGTCTAGACGCATATGAACTCTCGGTATGCCCTGCTCTGCCAAAATAAACTATTTGTATAAATGATAAAATGGCAGAAATGAGCAACGCGGACAAGAAACTAAACTATCATGCTTAGTAGCAGGCTTGTATATATATATATATAGCGTCGAAAAATAAAACACATGTTGTAATGACAATATTGGACTGCGTCGGTAAGTCAGGGACAATGTCCCTGAACCGATCGAAAAATCCGAGTCCAATGACGCTTTAAGTCTCTTATCCAAGATCGCAGCAATGAAGTCCGAAATAATAATCACTGGAAGATAATGCCAGAAGATATGAAAGGCATCTTCCGATACTACTAAAGGGAAAACTCGAAATCTTTCGAATCCCTTTCGCCATCCTGTCGGACCCTATAAAGCGTTCGGTCGTCCGTAGCTGATGCAACCGCGGCCCGCACCGACCCAGCGCCGTCGGATAATTCCTGATTCGACCGAGAAACTGTCAATTGCTGGGATGCTGCGAAACAACTGTGCTAACTCGGATAGCACGTCCGTCACTGAGGCCTGAGGAGAAGCGGTCTTACGATGCATTGCCGCTGGAAGCTCCGTGATCGTTACCCCGTGCATACTACCAATATGCGAGCGAACGGAGTGTATAGGCCTCGTGTCCCTTGGCTACCGGATGGCGCGACCTATTCGCCGTGGAATCACTGAATGCCGAAACTGATCGGATACTCGAGGTCACGTAGCCAATGTGCGGTCGTGTGCCCTGCTGTGAGGATGAGGAAGCATTAAAGACAGTCTCTCGGACTGTCAATATAACGGAGCGTCCCGACCAACGGACATATGCTCCGAATGTAAAATATCTGAACCACAACATGCGGTCCCCTATGTTGTTGGGCGAGAGAGGGACCTCTCTCGCTCACAGCCCGGACAGACCTGGACAAGCCAGGAACCGGACTAACAGGCTTCCTCCGATCTGTCCTCAATCTGCCGTCACTGGGTGAGTACTAAAGCAATTAAAGTGCTCGCATCACCCAAATCTCCTTCCTAGACCGCAACGGACGAACCCGGCAGCCGAACCATTCGATGAATGTACGCTACACCGGGTGAGCTAGCGAATGTCACTCCGTAGGTGATAGACATATTCCATGAGCACTTATTGCCGCTAACTCTTCATTAACTATGACGACAGAGGCACACTTTGAAAGACATCTCCATAACTCTTCGAACAAGAAACCAGAAATGCTTGGTTAGCAAGCATAAAATAATAATATATATAGCGTCGTTCAATAATTCGAAAGTTTGTGTGACATTATTGGACTATGTCGGAACTGAGGGATGATGTCCCTGAACCGAACCGAAAATTTCTAAGTCCACCGACGCTATCAGTTTCTTATCCAGCATCGCAGCATTCTGGTCCGACGAAAGAAGCTGTAGAAGACCAAGTCAGATGACATACACAACAGCATATGTTGTTCCGAAAGGGAAAGCTCGAAATCCTCCGAATCCCTTTCGGTATCCCGTCGGACCGGATGAAACTTTCGGACGTCCGTACCCGCTTCCGCGGAGCGTCCCGACCCAGCATCGTCGGATAAAATATATGCGACAGATTCAGTTGATGCTGGGATGCTGCGATAAACTGAGCTATTAAGGCAAGCACGTCCGTTCCCGAGGCCCGTGCAGTAGCGGTCTTATGATGCATTGCCGCCGGAAGCTCCGTGTACGTTGACTCCCGCACACTTCCTATGCAAACGTCCGGAGTCTGCAGGCCTCGTGTCCCTGGCTACCGGATGGTGTGACCTGGTCGCCGAAGAATCCTTGATTGGCGAAGCTGGTAATATATAGGCGGTCACGCAGCCAAGGTGCGGTCGTGTGCGCTGACGAGAAGAGGAAGCCTTAGCAGTCTCAGCGGACTGCCTATACAACGGAGCATCCCGAGCGACGGACGTATGCTCCGCTTGCGACACATTTTGTACCACAACATCTGGGGCCAGATGTTGTTGAACGAGAGATGGGCCTCTCTCGCTTGCCGTCCGGATGGACCGGAACGAGCTATGAACCGGACTAAAAGGCTTCCTGCGTTCTCCCTCCGATCCGCCGTCACTGGGTGTGCATTAGGTTAATTTATAGTGCTCGCATCACCCCAAAATTCCTTCTAGACCGCAACGGACGAACCCGGCTGCCGAACCATTCGGTGAATGGACGCTACACCGGGCGAGCTAGCGGACGTCAAAGGCCGTCGAACCTACTAGGGTCCTCTTAGGCAATTGGCGTATTTACATGAGCACTTTTCCGTTAGCCCTTCATTAATTGTGACGACGGAGGCACACTGTTGGAAGACATCACAGATACATCACCCTAATCTTGATCATCTGAAATAGAAATTGATAAAGTAGAGTGACCCTGCGGGAAAAGGACCGGAGTGTCCAAATCCCCAACAACATACCGTGACATACGCTTCCCATATTGTCATCGAAATCATACGATACAGAACAGGAGTTAATGCGAGTACACTGACCACATATAGAATGATAATAAAGTCAGAGGAAGACTTCCTCTTAAAACAATTGATCAATATCCTTTCAATGTGAAAAGAAAACAAGTCCTGGTACTCGCACTAACCCCTGGCAATCAAAATACATAATAATAATATGATCCATTAATATAGAAAAAATAATTGAAATCAAAATATTTTGAAAAAATATTTTTTCAGAACAGCCCAAGTTTCTGAAAAGTAACGTTGAGCCCCAATGGATCCCAAGCCTAAGTGTGGACAAAAATTTTAAAAATATTTTAAACAATTTATTCAACACTTACGAACAATAATAATGTATCTAGTTATGATTAAAATAACATCAAGATATTATTTTTTAGAAATCCCCCCCTCACACAGAGGGCTGTTGTAAATGTAAACAATGAGTGTAAAAACACTAAAATAAGACTCCAGGCACCCAGGCCCGAAATCAGTTACCAAAAATATACTATCTGATGCAAAACAGAGACTTCCAGGGAAGAAACTGCAGAACATCAGATGGTAGATGCAGAACACAACGCCTAACCACCCGTAGGTGAAGACGTAAACATGGGGAAAGAACAGAATTCATTCTGTTATTCAGCTAAAACTCCCAATAAAATTTAGTAATAATAATTACAAAAACTATGCCAAAAGCATGGGAGAATAGCAAGGGGGAACTTAAAGGACAGGGAGAGAGGAAAACACTTAAAAACACAGTGTAACTAAATAATCAGAATGACAACAAAATGGCTGCTGCCTTGAAAATAGGTAACTTAACATAATTTCATTAAAAAATTTTAAGTTACAGCCCTGATAATATTCTGTCACACATTCTTTTCCTCTCCTCCTTCTCTATCCTCCTTAGAATCACCATTTCACTAATATTTATGTGTCTGGCATCATTTAAACTGAGATTTATAAGCACAAAGATCAGTCAGATGTTAACTGATGAAGGGCCAAACTTAGAATGATTAATGGCGCCAATTTCGGAACGTCCTTGACACTGCGCATGCGCAGTAGGGGCGAAGTGTGGAGGGCCTTTCAGGACATGTTTTCTTTAGTTTTACATGCAAATTTTGGGGATTGGGGGGCAAAATTTGTGTTTGGTCCTATATTTTAAGAGTTAGCACCAGCTATGTCTGGGTCATTGGTACAGTATAAAAATATAGGATTCTGCCGACTTTATTGTCAGTTGTGGCCAATCAGAGTATAGTATGTCTGCTGCTTATACCTAACAATGATCTCCGTAATGAAGGTGCCGACTAGTAGAATGGCGAATTTCTGCGTTGACTTTTTTAGTAATCGAGTCGTGGTAGAATAGTCGAACAATCGTTTCAGCACTAGTGTGCTATTCTCAGCTGTGCAATTTTTTATTAACACCTCCCTATATTCTCATTGAGTGAGCTTCCATTTTTAAGTGGTTGCATGTGATGAAGGTGAGGGGGGGGGGGGGGAAACACGTGTCAAAGGGTTTTAACCATTGATTCTTCGATAATGCACGCTGCTGAACTGTTTCGTTTTGCTCTGCAGTCCTTACCCGATTTTTCAGTCAATCACAGAATTCCTTGATGATGGAATTGATCTAAAAAAAACTCTTGTGCCAACGGGATTAATAAAAAAGTTTAAAAATTTATAGTAATTTATATATTTTTTTATACTTACCAATGACCCAGACTTAGCTGGTGCTAACTCTAACAAAACCAGGGCCAAACACAAATTTTGCCCCCCAATCCCCAAAATTTGCATCCAAAACAAAAAGAAATCATGTCCTAAAGGACCTCCATACTACGCCTCTACTGCGCATGCGCAGTGACGCAGAAGTCCCGAAATTGGCGCCAATTATCATTCTTACTGGCAGTGCCTGGTCAGCGCTATGTACTCAGCGGGGAGGCAAGAGTTCCCAACTCCAGGGAGGGCCATCCCCGTCTGGGTCATTGGTAAGTATAAAAAAATATATAAATTACTATAAATTTTTTAACATTTTTATACTGTACCAATGACCCAGACTTAGCTGAATAGTAAACAGGCTGGAGGGCCTAGGACATAGAGGAAAATCCAATAAGCTCAACTATATAGTAAAGAGGTAACCCCTTAAGGAGAAAAGGAGTATTAGGCTTTACATGTATCTTTCTTATTTAATATTAAATTAGAAAGATACACTACCCTTAATAATTGAGCACAATAACATTCATGTTCTCTATTAACATCCAGTATAACCCTTATACTAATTATTTTTAAAGCAAGCCAATAAATAAAGTAGTCCAGAGAATTGAGACTCTTTATAGTCATTTAAAAGTGTCCGAGTATTGTATATTAAAGCCCGTTTGACACTTGACATATACAAATGCTTCACACCGAGCTACACTTTAAAAATAAGACATGAATGAATTTAAACATTAATATTACACTTTAAAACCATCCCGGAAGCGACTCAGAAATACTGACTTGGAGGAGGCATTCCCTTGCTTTTCACTATAAAGCAGGTGAACTAAGGGAACACCCGCCCCCCCCCCCCCCCCCCTTCCCCTTGCCCTGGGTCAAATAGCCCAGAGCGAAGAGGGCAGCCGGACGGAGTCACTGCCGGAACAGAAAGCCTGCATAACTATAGTTGCAACTGTTTAGTGGATGACATTCTGAGCAACAGATAACGGACCTAAACAATGCAGGTCTCCAGAAATGGACTCAATATTTCTGAGATAAAAATTCGTAAATGTGGATGGCTGAGACCAATAAGCAGCCTTCATTAAATCTGTAATAGCAACACTATTAGCATAAGCCCAGGAAGTAGAAAGAGCTCTTACTTCATGAGCAGAAATCTTAAGCACAGACCGCTGAGAAGAAGATAAATCTTCATAAGCAGTACGGATAGTTAACTGAATCCATCTAGCAATAGAATGGACTGAAATGTCCTTTCTATTAGGCATCAAAGACAGAAAGAAACGTTTCCGTCCCTTTCTGATAAACTGAGATCTCTGTTTATAGATACGTAGTGCTCTAACAGGACAGAGTAAAGGCCTACGCCCGTCTGAAGATGGAAGAGCCTTAATAACAATAGGTTCCGGATATTTATTAGGAGCCTGATTCTTAGCTAAAAAACCCACATTAGTAGTGAAGGTGATAGTGTTCCCAACACTACGATAATGAGAATCATCCACCGATAGTGCATGAAGCTCACTGACTCTTCTAGCAGAAGAGAAAGCTAAGAGAAAAGCTGTCTTATAAGATAAGAATTTGAAATCTACTGTCCCAAGAGGTTCAAATGGCTTTTCCTTCAATTTAAGGAGAACCCAAGCTAAATTCCACTTAGGAATTAATCTAAGAGTTCTGGGTCTATTTATCGAAAAGTTTCTAACCAACTTCGATAAAGAGACATTAGATCCAATTTGTAAACTATCATGATGTGCATAGGTATCAGATAACATAGATCTATAACCCTTTATAGTAACAGGCTGCAGTTTGATTTCGTCAAACAAGTATACTAGAAAGTTTGCAATGTCTGGTATAGAGGGATCGAATATATCTACAGAATGATCCCTACACCAACGACGAAAAACCTTCCACTTAGCCGCATAGTTTAGCGAAGAGGAGGTCCTCCTACAGTTAGAAATCGCGTCCACTGCTCGTCCTGTAAAGTGCTTGCCATGCAAGAAGGACCGCACAACAGAAAAACGTGAAGGTTGAGACCTTGCGGGTTGTGATGGAGTTGGCGCGATTTCCCCTGCGAAAGAAGATCCTCCCGTGGAGGAAGCTTCCGCGGTAGGTCCCACAACAGACACCTGAGTAGATTTATCCACGGTCTCTGTGGCGACAGAGATGCTACCAACAGAATCTTGCATTGAGATTGTTTTATCTTTAGCAATACTTGTTGAATTAACAGCGCTGGAGGATACGCATATCCTATCATTCCGTCCCAAGGGATCGACAGAGCGTCTACTGCAAATGCTCTTGGATCCGGACACGGAGACACATACGTCTGCAACTGATTGTTGAGATGTGTCGCAAATAAGTCTATCATTGGCAGTTCCCATTGGTAGCAAATCTGATTGAATACTTGTTTGTTGAGAGTCCACTCCGACGGCAACAAGCGACCCCTTCGTGAAAGGGAGTCTGCTAGCACATTCAGACGACCCGGTATGTGACGGACCGAAAGAAGAACGTGATGTTCTAACGCAAACAGAAGGATTCTTTCCGTTAGATTGAACAACGGAACTGAATGAGTGCCTCCCTGATTCCGTATATACGCCACTACTGTCGTATTGTCGGATAGGATTTGGACATGAGCATCGTGAATAATGTCCATCCAGTGACGTAACGCAAGCCAAATTGACATCATTTCCTTGATGTTTATGTGCTTGCACAGGAATTGCGGATCCCAAAGACCCTGGCATCTCGAATCCGTTGGGATTAATGATGCACCCCAACCTGTTTGACTGGCATCCGTCATAACGGTAAAACTCGGATCCGGCAACTGCAGCGGAACTCCTTGAGTTAACCACTGAATGTTTGCCCAAGTCTGAATCTCTTGTTTCACTTGATCTGACAAGAGAACGTCTACATCGAGCGAATGAATTTTCACACTCCAATTCTGAGTCAGGAAAATTTGAAGAGGACGTGTGCGTAACCGCCCCATCGGAATGAGATCCGCGGCGGCTCCGCACAGACCTATCAGTCTCATAAATTCTCTCGCCGTGACTTTGTCTGCGTGCAGACAATAGCGAGCGTAACAACTGACTAATTTCGCTCTGGTTAACGGCAGACGAACGAGATTGTTGTGCGTCTCGAAGCTCATTCCCAGATGAGTGAATGACTTGGACGGCACCAGATCCGACTTCTCCTCGTTTACTATAAAACCGAGATGTCGGAGCAATAGAAGAAGATTCTGAACATCGTTCTGAAGCGTTAACTCGTTGCCGTACCTCTGAAGAATGTCGTCCAGGTAGGCCGACGTTACCACAGACGAATGAGCTCGGAAGTAGATCATTACCGAGTTCATTACCCGAGTGAAAGCCCAGGGTGCTAGATTCAATCCGAAGCACATCGCCCGGAATTGATACACCACTCCTAGGACTGCGAAGCGTAGATACTTTCGGAATGTCAGATGTACCATGACGTGAAAGTACGCATCTTTGAGATCTATGCTCGTTGCATAATCGTTCACCCGAATACTCGCTCTGACCGATCGAATCGTCTCCATATAAAACTTCGGAGCGACGATCAGCTTGTTTATCCAGCTCAAATCTATGACTGGACGGAACGAGCCGTCTGGTTTCGGAACCAGAAACAGATGGCTGTAGAATCCCGGAGATTCCTGGTTTTCTACGACCTCTACCGCGTTCTTCATTAAAAGAGACTGCACCTCTGATAACAGAGTGTCTCTTTTCTGTGGATTTGACGGAAGATGAGTCCACTTTGGACTTCGAGTTAATGGAGGCTTTCGTTTGAAGGATATCTTTAGACCTTCCGAAGTCACTCCTCTCACCCAAGGGTCGTCCGTAATCGACGCCCACTCTTGTGAAAAGCTCGACAACCTTCCGCCAACCGGAACGCGATAGAGGTTTAAGCCATCACCTCCTGGACCTGCGAGGTCTGCGGTAGGAGAAACCACGTCTTCCACGACCCGCACCTCGCCTCGTCGACCTCGGGGCATCCGACCAATTGTCCCGGCCTGAAGGACGTCCCGAACGAGAGTCGCTATCCTGACAGTCTCTCGAATAAGACCAAGAGGACGCACCGGAACCTCTATAGGAACCTCTCTTGGGCGCATTAGACCCTGAAGTGCCTGTCTTATTCGTGTCTGCTGTATCCGACTTCTTAGGAGCAGATCTGAACAACAGAGAATCATTAGCTTTCTTTTTAATTTTATCATAAATAGCGGAAAGCTTGCCGTCAAAGAGAAGTTCTCCTGAGACCGAAGCGACTCTAAGAGAGTTCTTCACCTTAGAATCCACTAGTGTGGATGTAGCTAGGGCTGCGTCACGTCTAACCAACTCCAGATTTGCCACTGAAAGGGCGGAGTTACACGTGGAATAAGCTACTGCCCTTGAAAGAAGTCTTAAAGAGGATTGTATATCCTGAAACTCTTTCCCCTGAAGGCACAGTGATAACGCCTTAGTAAGGTGATCTGCGTAAGATAAGGCATCTAAATTGGCTCTGTTGACGCAATAGCTGTTTCCAACACCGCGGTTGGAATAGAAGCTGACGACGGTAATGATAGCTCTAAGTCTTCCGCCTCGTCGTCCATACGCAGAGGAACTCTCGGTATACCCTGTCCTGCCGTATCGAATTTATTCCTTGCATTAATGAAAGGCAGGTTGAGAGTATTAGCGGACAAGAAACCTACTTTCCCCGTCCTGGAAGCAAGTTTAAATATAGCGTCGTTCAATAATTCAAATGTTCTTGCAACATTATTGGACTGCGATGGAAACTCGGGAGCGATGTCCCTGAACCGCTCAAAAAATTCAGAGTCCAATGACGCTATAATTCTCTTGTCCGCAAGCGCAGCAGTCTGGCCCGACGGAACAACTTGAGGGAGAAAGTGCCGGATGAAGTCCACGGCAGCTTTATGTTGTTCCGAAAGGGATAGCTCCAAGTCATCCGTATCCCTTTCACCATCCGGTCGGACCTCATGATGTTCCCGGTCGTCCGCCCCCGATGCTTCGGCGGAGCGTACCGACCCAGCGCCGTCGGATAATTATCGATCCGACACCGTTTCTGTCGGCTGCTGGGATGCTGCGATAAGCTGTGCTATCTGCACAAGAATGTCCGGCGTCGAGACCTGCGGAGGCGCAGTCTTTCGCTGCTTCGCCGAGGGCAGCTCCGCATCAGATGGCTCCCGCATACTTTTCCCATGCGAACGTCCAGAGTCCATCGGTCTCGAATCCCTGGCTGCCGGATGGTGTGACCTGGTCGCCGAAGAATCCTTCATCGGCGAAGCTGGTAATATATCGGCGGTCACGCAGCCAAGGTGCGGTCGTGTGCGCTGACGAGAAGAGGAAGCCTTAACAGTCTCTGCTGACTGCTTATACAACGGAGCGTCCCGAGCGATGGACGTATGCTCCGCTAAAGACACATTTTGTACCACAACATCTGGTCCCAGATGTTGTTGTACGAGAGAGGGGCCTCTCTCGCTCGCGGCCCGGCTGGACCTGGACGAGCTAGGAACCGGACTCAAAGGCTTCCTCCGTTCTCGCTTACTATCCGCCGTCACTGGGTGTGCATCTATTATGTTTATAGTGCTCGCATCACCCAAAATTTCCTCTTGGACCGCATCGGACGAACCCGGCTGCCGAACCATTCGGTGAATGGACGCTACACCGGGCGAGCTAGCGGACGACATTTGTCTAATCTCCATGAGCACTTTTGCCGCTAGCTCTGAATTCATTTGTGACGACGGACGCACACTTGAAGAAGATAACATGGAAACATCACCCTGTTCTGGTTCCTCTGAAATAGAAACTGAGAGAGTAGAGTGACCTTGCGGAGAAAGAGCCGGAATCGCTCCTTCTCCAGAAACAACATATCGTGACACACGTTTCCAATGTTTCTCATCCCAATGTTCACATATAGGACAGGGATTAATGCGAGAACACTGACTACAATTAATACAATGATCATGAAAGTCAGAGGAAGATTTCTTCCTATTACAATTTGAACAACGTCCCTTCATTGTGAAAGAACAACAATAAGTCCTAGTTACTCGCAAAAACCCCTGACACAAAGATACATAATAACATGATCCATTAATAAATGAAAAAACAATTACAAAACAAAATAATTTTGAAAAAATGCCGCTCAGGATCACAGATCCAATGTCGAGTTGTGACCTTGACCTTTGACCTGGCGAGTCCAAGGTCAATAGAGTTCTTCCTAGCACCAAGGCCAACACACCTATGAAGTTTCATGACTCTAGGTTGAACCACTATCAAGTTCTCATCCGGAAACCAATTGTTGCGATATACTATGTTCAAGGTCACTGTGACCTTGACCTTTGACCTGGTGAGTCCAACATCAATAGGGTTCTTCCCCGCACCAAGGCCAACACGCCTGTAAAGTTTCATGGCTCTAGGTTGAACCACTATCAAGTTATCATCCGGAAACCAATTGTTGCGATATACTATGTTCAAGGTCACTGTGACCTTGACCTTTGACCTGGTGAGTCCAAAATCAATAGGGTTCTTCCCCTCACCAAGGCCAATCTACCTATGAAGTTTCATGAATGTGAGTTGAACCATTATCAAGTTATCATTCGGAAACCAATTGTTTAAGATTTACTATGTTCAAGGTCACTGTGACCTTGACCTTCGACGTAGCATGTCCAAAATCAATAGGGTTCTTCCTCCCACCAAGACCAACCTACGTATGAAGTTTAATGAATGTGAGTTGAACCACTATCAAGTTATCATCCGGAAACCAATTGTTTACGCCCGCCCGCCCGCCCGCCCGCCCGCCCGCCATTCACCAAACTATAAGTCGTGTTTGACTTCGTCACAACTCGACTAAAAATATTTTTTCAGCAAAGCCCAAGTTGCTGAAAAGTAACGTAGAGCCCCGATGGATCCGATGGCAAAGCGTGGTCAAAAATTTTAAATTTATATTAAATAATTAATGAGACACTTTCGGATAATATAAATGTATCTTATAGTGAGATAAACTACAGCAAAGGCAAACAGCCCCCCTCAAAAAAGGCTGTTGCCAATGAAAACAAACAGTGTAAAAACACCAGAAAACATGACTCCAGGCACTGAAAAAACTGGCCCGGAATCAGTCATCAATTGCACTCTATCTGATGCAAAACAGAGACTCCCAGGGGAGAATCTGTAGAACATCAGATGGAAGATGCAGAACACAAACGTTATACACCCATGGGTGAAAACTTAACTATGGGGAAAATAACAGAAAACATTCTGTAACCAAGCAACTCTCCCAGGAAATTTTAGAAATGAAATTTCTCAAAAATATGCCAAAAGCATGGGAGAATTGAAAGGGGGGACTTTAGAAGGCTAGGGGAGAGGAAACACTGAATAAGCAGTGCAACAATTAGCAAGAATGACAACAAGAGGCCCATGCCTCGAAAATAGGCAACTTAACATAATTTCATCAAAAAATTTTAAGTACAGCCCTGATTATTTTTTGTCACTTCTTTTTCCTCTCCTCCTTCTATCCTCCTTAGAATCACATTTTCTCCAAAAATTACGTGTCTGGCATCCTTTAAACTGAGATTTACAAGCACAAAGATCAGTGAGATGTTGACTGATGAAGGGCCAAACAGAGAATGATAATTGGCGCCAATTTCGGGACGTCTGCGTCACTGCGCATGCGCAGTAGAGGCGTAGTATGGAGGTCCTTTAGGACATGATTTCTTTTTGTTTTGGATGCAAATTTTGGGGATTGGGGGGCAAAATTTGTGTTTGGCCCTGGTTTTGTTAGAGTTAGCACCAGCTAAGTCTGGGTCATTGGTACAGTATAAAAATAGTAAATTTCCTGATATTTTGAATGTTTTACATTTAGCCACAAGTAGTTCTCCGGAAATATTATTGTACATGTATTATCAGTACTGGTATAAATACGGTAGCATACTTCCAGGAACCAGTGGTGCCTGCTGTCAACTCTTGGTCTTGTAAGACTTTGACCTAGGGCCTCACCCCCTACCATCAGCCCTTTGAGGGCCGATGGTAGGGGAAGTGAAGCCCTAGGTCACAGTCTTACAAAGACTAGTCAACTCTGACTTGATTTCATATACATGTATTTTTGTGTTCTATACCTCCCAACCTTCATTTTGGTGTATTATTTGTGCATATGAAATTTGAATTTGAGGAATATCAGAGGTGAAAATTTCAAAATAAACAAAATAGCACCTCAAATTGCTAATATCGCGGCATTGGGTGGTCTGACGCCTAGTGACCGGTTGTACTTAATACAGCAAGTCCCTAAGTCCCCTCGGATACAAAATACAGCAAGTCCCTCAAAACGCACCGCTACTAGCATCAAAAATTAAAAATTAGAGACTTTATCATAGAACTGCATGTTGACTATTTATTTTTGTTTTTATTTGTTTGTTTTTTTCAAATTTAAAAGCAGTAAATGCTTGACCATCTTTTGTTATTTTGAACAGCAGCTCCGGTGATCTCTGAGTCGCGTGTGTGTAAAATAAAAGTACAACTTTTTAAAGAGATGCTTTTGAAATGCTATCTGAATATGTTTTTTTGATCCTTCCTTGTTTTATTTTTTATTTCTTTTTTTTTGTTTAATTGATCATGTTTAAAGAAGGTCTGCCGGCTTGAGCACTCTAATATTTTACCTGTTCAAAACAAGCTAGTGCTTAAGTTCTGTCTGGCTTTCATCCACAATTAAATCTCTCTGCTCCGACCCTGGCTGCTAAAAGTGCAGAGAAATAAATAAATAAGTAAATAAATAGTTTAAGCAAAACTAGTCGTCGCATGTCGTAACGGATCAAACAAACACCGAATAGCAAGCTTGCTAGAAAATAATTTACGAAAATCATCATTGAGAACCATGCTTTGAAAATTACAATTTCAGTAAATAATGTAATAAATAATTATGAACAACGAAACTGCCAACCCGAATTTCCAAAGTGTTTGTTTATAAACAGTCAAAAAAGTTCCGAATTTATCAATGAAAATGCTGGATATATACTTAATAATTGCACATAATAAACAAATTTGACAGTCCTTTGAAAATTAAAGCCGGAGGTTAAATTTTGTGAGTGCTTTACATGATAAATGATGTGTTTTAAAGGGACTTGCTGTAATTAGTACATGAGGGGACTTGAGGACTTAGCAACTTATTAGGGACTTGCTGTATTTAGTACGACCCTAAGGCTCAGTGACGGTGATAATTAAACCCGAAAATGTTTTTCAGGGCCTACCATGTAGGCTCGGACATTATTACAAAATGCAAGGCCTGTTATCAGCACCTTTTGACGGTTTTAGTCGATAAATAGTAGGGACCGCTATTACTTGTGCGATGACGATAGTTGATATACGGTAAAGGCCAAGAATAGAGGATCACGCGTTTTTAAAAAAAATAAAACATTTTTCACAACTTTTTTGAGTTTATCATTCTAAGACATGTTTTACACAAAATTAGCCCAAAACACCTATACCCACTCACAAAAATCATCACTTTTAACCCTTTTTTATACTCCGTTAACTTTATTCTCCGAACAATTTCAACAACAAAACCTGCGGTAAACAGGTGCGTGATTCTTTGGTTTTTTCCGCTATCGTGTATACTCCAATTGATCGGAGGATACGAGGGTGTAATTACAATGGGAGAATTCAGTATGTTTTTATGTTTTATTTTAACCATTTTCTGTCGTCTGCCTGTTCTTTGCAAAAATGAATATTTTTCAGTTTTTTAGTATCGTTAATGACCAGGATAAATTGAAAGACTGGCTTCGTTTCGACAACCTACTGGCTTCAAATGTATATTGTGGATCTTGCCAAAATAACAATGAACAGAGAGAGTGTGTTAAAATACGAGACAATACCACTATAGACGGTGAAATTTTCCGCTGCAGAACCTGCCGAAAAAAATATTCAGTTCGCAGGAAAAGTTTTTTTTTCAATTCAAAATTATCTATAAGAGAAATAATAACATGTTTGTACTTTTTCTCATGTAAAATCCAAATTAATCAAGTGCAATTAATGACTGGAATATCAAAAAATTCCTTAATAGACTGGTACTGTTTTTTTTGTGATTTATGCACAACCTACTGTCTTAAAAACTTCACTGTGTTGGGGATATTGTTGAAATTGATGAAACTAAAGTGGGTGGGAAAAGGAAATATGGGAGAGGGAGAAATTATAGTGGCATGGATATATGGATTTTCACTATGTATGAAAGGAGGAGGAAGATTTTCAACTGTCGGGTTGTTAAACGAAGGAATAGAAAAACACTTTTACCAATAATAAAATCTGCTATTGCACCCGGATCAATAATTTTTTCTGACCAGTGGCCAGCGTATTCGTGTTTGAAAAATGAAGGATACCACCACCAAACGGTTAATCACTCAATTGAATTCGTTTCTGATGAAGGAGTACACATAAACACTATTGAAAGAATGCACAGGGAAATGAAAGCATATTTGAAAATTATGAGGGGAACAAGTGAAGGGAATTTGGGGGCTTTCTTGGACGAATTCATCATGAGGAAGATGGCATCGGAGAAAGGATACAAATTTTACACATTACTCCTGAAAACAATTAAAGATGAATACAAAGTTAACGATTTTTAAGTTTCCCGTTTCTCTTTCCGTTGTTGTTCATTCGTCGTTAAAGTTTATTCAAGTATTTATGTTATTATTGTTCGCCTACAACTGGATTCTTTCAGATTTATTTTAGGTAAGTACTTATAGCGCGCGCAAAAGCAGCCCGAAGGGCTGCTTTGAAGCAAGCGTAATAGACAACTTGTACGTGAAATTGGAAAAACCAAGGAATGCTATGCCATCCAATCTAAACCGGAAACCGGAAGTAAAAACATGGGGAACCCCAGCTCTCGTTTTCAGAAGCGAACAATCGAATGACGCCCCCTAAAAAGCGAACAGTGTAATGCGAGATTTCTCCTTAGATCATTCCATGCAGACTGTGAATAATTTATTGAACATGCTTTTCAAAATTAAAGTTTTTCCAAACAAACTCAACTGTCGTTTGCTTTGCTGACTAAATGACAGAAATTGTCAAAAAGCTAAATGTTCCCATATATGCACATTGGATTTCATCGTCTGCTGGCTGGCTGTTGGGATTCCGCTGTTGTTCGATTCTGCGGAGTATTCTGTCACGTGATTTATCTGTTTTGCATTTGCATGTGCAAAACGCTGTTCACTTCAAACCAACACTGCGTGTTATTGGAACAAAGTTGCCAAATGAAAAGCATCAACAACACGTCCATTTGTTTTAACTTAAAAGTACGCTCAGGTCGGATTGTGGCAAAGGTCGTTTTCATTCAGTTATTACGAACCTAAGATGCTGAAGTGACATACTGTCTGACAAACGTCCACGAATTACCATTTCCAAAACAGAAGTTCCGTTCCACAATGTATGCACCCCAGAGAAACAAAAACAATAAATTTTCGACAATACGTTTCGAGGCCAATTTTTATATTGCAGGTCTGATATGTTTTTAGGGGGAAATAAATCTACAAGACAGCATGTACATGCATTAGTTCACAACGCAAAATGTTTTGTTGGATGACCCCTTAAACACTGTTTTAAATTTTGTTAAGTTTATGTCATTATAGTTTGAAAAACACTGTGAATTGTGCGCGCTTCTTGGTTTTACCAAAGTTCATATTAAATACTGTGACGAATCCACTATCCCCAACCCAACACAAGTCTAGATTCAATTTCTCCCTCCCAAAAACAGTTCGATCAGCCGAGGCGGTGCGGTTTCTAAAACCACATCACCCCAGATGGTCGAACTATTTTATAAGAGATATTTAACATTTGCGTTTCCGACCGGGCTTTAAAATAAGGAAAAGGGATCGCAGTTATAATGGGTAGGTCGGAGCCCCACATAAAGTTCTCGGGTAGATGACCCACCTTTAGACTGAAATTAAAAACTACAAACCATCAAGATGTAGCAAGGTAACAATAATTCAACACTAAGAAATGTTATGGTATAATTTATTGAATGAAATTAAACATTATTACATATCCAAAAAGCGTTTGTTTCACTATCTTAAATTGGGCTGAAATTCGGAGGCTAGAGGAAAAAAAATATCAAGAATCCGATAAACAAGGCCCTTTTTATTATGTCCAGGCCACCCAGATTTTCTAATATAATATTAGGAGACTACTATTCTCCCATAGAGGACGTACCAATGACCAAAGGGAACTGTCATAAGAAGCTTCCACCCTCGAAGAACCAGAGTTCGTCGAGTGTGAAGTCTTCCAATATAAATGAGGAGTCACCTTCGTTCCTCCATAGATGTTATCTCCCAATAGTAATGATCAGGACTACACAGGTAAGAAGCTTTCACCCTCGAAGAACCAGAGTTCGTCGAGTGTGAAGTCTTCCAAATATAAATGAGGAATCACCTACATTCCTCCATAGATGTCATCTCCCAATAGTAATGGTCAGGACTACACAGGTAAGAAGCCTTCACCCTCGAAAAACCAAAGTTCGTCGAGTGTGAAGTCTTCCACATATAAATAAGGAGTCACCTCTGCTCCTCCATAGGTGTCATACCAAATATTAATAATCAGGCCTCAATCAAGTAAGAAGCTTTCACCCTCGAAGAACCAGAGTTCGTCGAGTGTGAAGTCTTCCAAATATAAATGAGGAGTCACCGCTGCTCCTCCATAGGTGTCATACCAAATATCAATAATCAGGCCTCAATCAAGTAAGAAGCTTTCACCCTCGAAGAACCAGAGTTCGTCGAGTGTGAAGTCTTCCAATATAAATGAGGAGTTACCGCTGCTCCTCCATAGGTGTCATACCAAATATCAATAATCAGGCCTCAATCAAGTAAGAAGCTTTCACCCTCGAAGAACCAGAGTTCGTCGAGTGTGAAGTCTTCCAAATATAAATGAGGAATCACCTACATTCCTCCATAGATGTCATCTCCCAATAGTAATGGTCAGGACTACACAGGTAAGAAGCTTTCACCCTCGAAGAGCCAAAGTTCGTCGAGTGTGAAGTCTTCCACATATAAATAAGGAGTCACCGCTGCTCCTCCATAGGTGTCATACCAAATATTAATAATCAGGCCTCAATCAAGTAAGAAGCTTTCACCCTCGAAGAACCAGAGTTCGTCGAGTGTGAAGTCTTCCAAATATAAATGAGGAGTCACCGCTGCTCCTCCATAGGTGTCATATCAAATATCAATAATCAGGCCTCAATCAAGTAAGAAGCTTTCACCCTCGAAGAACCAAAGTTCGTCGAGTGTGAAGTCTTCCACATATAACTAAGGAGTCACCTCCGCGCTGCCATCTCTGACACCCCGCACACTCGGTGACTACCCAACAAGAAGAACTCACACTCGACAAAAGTTTGTCGAAGGCGAAATTCTTCAAAAAAATATTCCCGGAGTTCCAGAGAAAAAAAAACCACTCTAAAACTTACTTAACTCTGATTCCATTGATCCGACAAACGGAGAAAAAAGAATACCAAATAAATTCCTAAATAACTATCCCGGTCTCACCAATGGCACAGAGAATTCGGTGTTTAGTTTCTCATTCCGGAACTCCAAGGAATTACTATTTAAACTCACGACCAGCCGGCTCTTCCCAAACCTTCCAGAGAAAAGCTAAACAACCTACCCCAGTGAAATCCTATCTCGAACTGACTTTTTCGACGGTCCAGATCACCCACTTCAATTCATACACAACACGAAAAAATCATGCAACCTCTGAAATCTTGTATCGATTCAGGAAATCGCTGGTGTGTGCATTTCCCTCAGTGAAACTTGACAACAATTCAATCAACCGTTACTAGATCTCGTGCTACCTGACACTCTAATCACTGGTGGAGACAACCACCACAGAGAGAGCAAATAAGTAATATGGAATTAACCCCTGTTGGACGACAAACCCCCGACTCCATTTATCAAAAAACAGCACAATACATTATCTAACTAGAATACAGCGACCAACAAATTAGGTCAGTTTGGGATGGATACGGGTTAGCTAACCCGTACCCATCCTAAACTGACCCTAGTAGCCTACGCAAAGAAGGCAATGATTAGAATACGGCGACCAATGCATTAGGGTCCGTTTAGGATGGGTATGGGTTAGCTAACCCATACCCGTCCTAAACTGATCCTAGCATGCAAAGAAGGTAATGATTGCTCCCCTGTGACGTCACATCTAAACATCCACAGCTCCATTTCAGAACGCAATCAGAAATTCATTTTGTTTCAAAAACCCGTCACAGAGAAAAGGGTTCAAAGTGATGATTTTTGTGAGTGGGTATCGGTGTTTAGGGCTAATATTGTGTAAAACATGTCTTAGAATGATAAGTAACTCAAAAAAGTTGTGAAATATGTTTTATTTTCTTAAAAAACGCGCGGTCCTCTTTTCTTGGCCTTTACCCGATATACAGATTTGATGTGATGTCGAAAATACTGAAATTGGTTGTACCGGTATTTCGACATTTCTTTACCGCATAACTTCTGCACGGTTAAAGACAACGCATGCCGTTGAGGACAA
Organism: Pictodentalium vernedei; assembly: GCA_031216915.1. Taxonomy (NCBI): domain Eukaryota; kingdom Metazoa; phylum Mollusca; class Scaphopoda; order Dentaliida; family Dentaliidae; genus Pictodentalium; species Pictodentalium vernedei. The sequence continues at coordinate 161,627,332 of CM062288.1, read as the reverse complement.
TACTATAATAATACAGTGGTTGTTGTGCCGAATCAATCATTTTGATGAATTAAAACCAATAAATAACAGCTGAAACAAGCAGAAAATATTTCACAACGCTGGTTGTTGTTGATAGTGCACGTACTGTGTTCCATTTGGGGAGAGTAGAGAAAGAACTTGGTGTAAAGACGTCGATCAGTAATCATTGAATGTGGATATGTCCAACTGTAAAAATTCCCACAAGGCCCACGTTGTCTCCAGAACAAACAATCACCCCACCTGTTCTCAACAAAGTGACCAACTGGAATTAGATTAGTCTGGTCCCTCTTAATACCGGGGATCCCGTCAAACACAGGAGGTCCCTTAAAATACATGAAAATAAAAGTTTTGCTATTGACTTTTAATGACTTCTCATCTCTAAATCTATACATTATCCAAAAGTACAAAGAATTACAATATTTAGTGTGAATTCCCACACTCATTCAAGCCCGTAGACGAATAATGAAAAAGTATTAAAAAATAATAATTCACATTAATGTTGCTTTAAATGATATTACACTATGCATACAAATATATAATATGAACTTAGGTGAAACCTAGAAGCGCGTCACAGAGTGTCTTTAGGTCAGCGGACTGAAAGTCAGGGTGACCTATAGTGATTACTAGGTGTCCGGCATCCGCCATTTGTGGTCTATGAACACAGCGGCAGCACGATTCACCCAAAACGACCCAAAACTAACCCCAAACGGACCCAAAACGAACCAAAACGGACCCAAAACAAACCCAAAACGGACCTAAAACGAATCCCACCTGACCCCAAACGACTTTGAAACGAGAAAACAGTTGAAAATAAAAAGTGTGAATATAAAACGGTTTTGTCCGTTACGTTGGGTAAAGGGTTAAACATCCCCATCAACTAGTCACTCCTTTCCTCTACTCCACTCCACAGCATCGAGTGACAAACCCATTTCTGTATCATCACATCAGAACCCCGTTGCTATTGGGTCTCATCAAAGCCACGGATCCCATTTCAGTATATAGATGGGCATAACTAACCCCAAGTTCTGATGGAAATCTCGGGGAGGTGGAAAAAATTGGGGCCCGGAAGAGTACTTGGAGCTGTTTGTTTCTTACTTCTGTAGTAGGGAAAAGAAAAAATGGAGCACTTGGGGATTATTTAAAACATGCAAGAGGAGAGTTGTATACGAACCGGTGGGGGGGGGGGGAGGGGCTGAGTAAAAAAGAAACGGGGTAGTTGGGGTCGTTAGGTTTGGGGAACGCTGAAATTGTTGAAATCACAAACACAAACTTTGTGTAACCCTACATGCCGAGCATGATTTCATCTCGTCAGCATGTAACACTAACATGGGCTTAGCCATTTGCTGACTTAACTAAAAGGGTCCAGAAACCATTAGGGATATATTTATAAAGATAAATTTTTTTAGGGATTTATTTGTCGATTATCACCATTTACTGGTAAAATTCATGCGTGTTTACGTTTTCGAGAGGGGTGGGGGAGGCATGAACATGCGAATATATATTCAAAATGGACGCTGTAGGACCCCCCCCCCCCCCAACAACAACAACAAAAGTGTGTCTTTTTTCCTAATATAGCAAGACTTGGATATAGCCCCCCCCCCCCTTCCCCACCAATTAAGTAAACACACACAGGAAGTTGGTTTATAACCTTTTACCTGACCCAAAAATAAGCAGCGTGATGGAAATCGGTTCCAAATTCCAATGACATCCATCTTGGCATTGTGTCTTCAAGAAACCTTCAAGATATTCCAGACTTTCCAAACAATGCGAAGTGACCGTGGTACCATTCGATCGTGGTACTATTTGACCAATCCCCGTTTACAGTGCTATCAAATAAATTTGTTCACTTTTTACCTATATTGTCATATTTTCGTCCTCCCATGTGGCGCGTTATCTCTCGTTAACGAGAGGTAACTCGTTAACAAGATATAACGTACCGTCAGGTACTAGTCATTGACCAAAGTCGGGTCCATTTCAGTTCCATTGTGGGTCCGTTTTGAATAGTTTTGGGTCCGTTTTGGGGTCGTTTTGGGTCGTTTTGGGTCCGTTTTGGGTCATTTTGGGTCGTTTTGGGTCCGTTTTCGGTCGTTTTGGGTCATTCGTGCGGCCCGAACACAGTGTTCGTGACTTCTCCTCCAAAAAGGCAAGATCGATTTCATTTACATTTTGGATTTTTATTTGTTCTGACATCGCGATTTGATTTTCTTCAAATCAGCTTCCCCCGCCCACAGGGTTGTGTGGGGAAAATGTTCCTAAATTTTACAAAAATCTTCTTATGAACTGATGGATGCAATGGCTTAACGTTCGGCACTGAGCTTCCGTTTGAGGGGCAGAATCAAGTTCACTCAAACGAAGTTCGTAGGGCAATATTCGCCTTTGTAATGGGAGGGGCAATATATTTTTATCCCACCCCAAAATTCCATTTTCTGAACCGCTAAGCCTATTTGAACCAAAGTTGGTATGTGATGTTATTGAGTTATAAGTACTCGATTCACGTAAAAATGAACTCTAGGAGCTAAAAATAGAAATATATCCAAACTTCCATATTTCCTGAACCAGAGAGCAGAGAACAGTTGTTTTGGAGGAAGTATCCTTAGGATCAGCATGGAATAGCAAAGGGTTGGCATCGGTTGTGTCATAGTAAACTGTGAGAGGAATCGAAAAATCGCTGTGTCATATTTGTAAAAAAATTCAGACGCCCAAATCTTAATTAATGAGAAGTATTATTTAAAGAATATCGTTACGTGGAGTCAGATTCGAGTTTGTTCAAATGAAGTCACTTAGATATTTGGGCTCCATATGGGGGCCCAAATTTTAACTTAGTGCAATATGATGAACAATCTTTAAAAATTTTCTTCAGATGCATCGGCCAGAATCCTTTGATATTTGGAACACCACATCCTTAGGGGGTCAGATCTAAGTTTCTTCAGCCTAGCCCCTGGATTAATATTTTGGCTCCTTATTGGGGCCCGAAGTTTAACTTAGTCAAGTATGAGGAATAATGTTTAAAACGTTTCTTCTCCAGACCCACAACTCAGAACTTTTGATATATATGGTATACACAATCCTTACATGGTTCAAATTCAAGTTTGTTCAAATCAATACCACCGGTTAACATCTGGCATCTCCATGAAGCCAGAATTTTAACGTAGAGCATCATGGAAAATAATCTTTAAAAATCCTCTTCTTCAAACCACCAGTCAGAATCTTTTGATATTTGGGTTACAGCATCATTACGGCAGTCAAATTGAAGTATGTTCAAATCAATTCCCTCGATTAATATTTGGACTCCTTATTAGAGCCCAGATTATTACTTTCTGCAACGAGGGAATATATCTTTAAAAACCTGCTTCTCACGAAACCCTCAAACAGAATCTTTTGCTATATGGAAAACGCCCTCATAAGGGGAGTCAAATTCAGTTTTTAAAAATCAAGCCCCTGGGTTAATATTTGGGGTACCTATTGCAGTCCGAATTTTAACATGGTCCAATATGAGGAAGACCGTTAAAATCTTCTTCTCTAGAACCACTAGTCAGAAAGTTTTGATATATGGTATACACCACAAATAGCGAGTCAGATTCAAGTTTGCTAAATTCAAATTTCTGGGTTAATGTTTGGGCACCCCCTTGGAGTTCGAATTTTAACTTGTCCACTGTGAAGAATGACCTTAACAGATCTGCTTCTTAAAATACACTAGTCAGAATCTTTTTGATATTTGATATACAGCATCCTTAGAGGGGTTAGATTCAATTTGTTCAAATAATGTACCTGGGTTGAGATTTGTGTTCCCCATGGAGGCCCAAATCTTAACTTAGTGCTTTATTGGAAATATTTTCAAAATCTTCTTCTCCAGAACCACAAGTCAGAATCTTTTGATACTCGGTATATAATTTCCTTTGCTGGGCTAATTTCAAGTTTGTTCAAATGAAGTTCATGGGATAATACTTGGGCTTTCTATGGAAGTCCTAATTTTAACTTGCTGCAAAAGAGGAATATTCTTTAAAATTTTCTTTAGAATCACCATTCAGAATGACAGATTCGATAAACAAAAGATATACGATGTTTTTTTCTATTTCGGTTTAACAATAGTGTATTCAGTTACATTAATCATCGTGAAAACGTGGGCAGTAATTGATTTACCCGAAAGAAATAAGAGAATACACAAGGATTTAAATATGAAGAGGCAACTCTCTGGGCAGTTCACCTGAAAGTCGATCCGAGTTTCTAACCCTGAGGTAAGTACCATTAGTACAGAATCGCATACTTACAATCAACGATGATAGTTAGGAGTAGGTATATAAGGCGGATTCTCGACCACTTGTACACGATTTTCGTACATGTACACGTACATCAATGTACACCTCCATAGGATTTAGTGTTAAAATTTTGTACGGGTACACGATTTGTCGTTTTTTTATGGTGGTACAGAATCCGCAAGCGGATTCTGTACCACCGGATTCTATATACACGTCGCTCAAGAGTATGAAATTTTAAGGAAAAAAAGGTGTACTGTCTGATACAGAATCCGCAAATGGGTTTCCCACATAGGATTCAGTGTTAAAATCGTGAGCAAAAAACGTGTTGCGGATTCTGTACCAGCATCAAAAAGTGGTTTGCAGATTCTGGACATTCCGTATCTGTACACGATTTTAACACTGAATCCCTATGGAGGCGTACACGGAAACCCATTTGCGGATTCTACATCAGAAATCGACTTATGTACGACACATGGAAAAGAGGTGGTACTGAACCCGCAAACCACTTTTTGATGCCCAAAAGCTTGAAGAGCTTGAAATAAGTAATCACCCAATCATTTCACGTTCCTAACGCTAATTAACCAATCAGATTGCTTGATTCTCATAAACTTAATCATACAAAGTTATCTCTACTCGTCGTGGGGGTGGGGGTCACGCCCATCATAAAAAGGTGAATCGCGTTTAATAACGTGGATATAATGGCTAGAGCAATGTATACCAAAACCAAAAGCTTGAAGAGCTTAAAATAAGTAATCACCCAATCACTTCACGTTCCTAACACTAATTAACCAATCAGATTGCTTGATTCTCATAAACTTAATCATACAAAGTTATCTCCCCTCGTCGTGGGGGTGGGGGTCACGCCCATCATAAAAATCGAAATTTCGAGAAGGTGGTCACGTGACCTATCAAATTGAAGGTCTCGACGAGTGGATTAAGAAGATCGTAATTTTAACCCTCGTCGTGGGGTGGGGTCACGACCAGAACCGAAAAACGACTTCCTTTTTACATATCCAGGCATGTGAGGTATTAATATGAAGGGCTCGATGAATACATTACAAAAATTACGTTTTTCATTTTATGTGGGGGTGGGGTCACGCCCATCATAAAAATCGAAGTTTCGAGAAGGTGGTCACGTGACCTATCAAATTGAAGGTCTCGACGAGTGGATTAAGAAGATCGTAATTTAACCCTCGTCGTGGGGTGGGGGTCACGACCAGAACCGAAAAACGACTTCCTTTTTACATATCCAGGCATGTGAGGTATTAATATGAAGGGCTCGATGAATACATTACAAAAATTACGTTTTTCATTTTATGTGGGGGTGGGGTCACGCCCATCATAAAAATCGAAGTTTCGAGAAGGTGGTCACGTGACCTATCAAATTGAAGGTCTCGACGAGTGGATTAAGAAGATCGTAATTTAACCCTCGTCGTGGGGTGGGGGTCACGACCAGAACCGGAAAACGACTTCCTTTTTACATATCCAGGCATGTGAGGTATTAATATGAAGGGCTCGATGAATACATTACAAAATGACGTTTTTCATTTTATGTGGGGGTGGGGGTCACGCTCATCATAAAAATCGAAAGTTTCGAGAAGGTGGTCACGTGACCTATCAAATTGAAGGTCTCGATGAGTGGATTAAGAAGATCGTAATTTTAACCCTCGTCGTGGGGTGGGGTCACGACCAGAGCCGAAAAACGTCTTCTGTTTTACAAATCCAAAATCCAGGCATGTGAGGTATTAATATGAAGGGCTCGATGAATACATTACAAAAATGACGTTTTTCATTTTTTGTGGGGGTGGGGGTCACGCCCATCATAAAAATCGAAAGTTTCGAGAAGGTGGTCACGTGACCTATCAAATTGAAGGTCTCGACGAGTGGATTAAGAAGATCGTAATTTTAACCCTCGTCGTGGGGTGGGGTCACGACCAGAGCCGAAAAACGTCGTTCTTTATACAAAGCCAGGCATGTGAGGTACTGATATGAAGGCTCGATGAATACATTACGAAAATGACATTTTTCATTTTATGTAGGGGTGGGGTCACGACCAGAGACGAAAAACGTCTTCCTTTTTATAAATCCAAGCATGTGAGGTACTGATATGAAGGGCTTGATGAATACATTACAAAAATGACATTTTCCACCATCGCCGTGGGGATGGGGTTAACACCGATCAGAAAATCAAAAGTTTCGAGAAGATAGTCGTGTGACCTATCAAATTAAAGCTATCGACAAGGATATTATGAAAATCATAATCTTTCCCTTCTTTAAACGGTGGAGTTGAGACCATCTTGAAATCGAAAGTATTAAGAAAAGGTAGTTATGGAACATATTAAATTGAAAAAACAACAAGTTGAATCTGATGCATCATTCATTTTTGATATCTGTGTTAAAAACGTGAAGTATGTTTTCAAAAAAATATATGATTGTTATGCAAATTAGAGATGCACTCGCTTATTAACAAGTCACGCCTTAAGATGTTTCCTTCAATAATAAATCTGTTTACTGAACCATAGATTTGTCAATAAAAAATTATAAGTTGATCTTCTAACGTTTCTACATATTGAGGATAGCCTATTTCACCATTTCCGAAAAAAGTGTCAATCCAAACTATTTTTTTTTTTAGGAAACAATGCCCACGTCGAGCTAACATTACAAACTAAACCAGTATAATCTTGACTAAATTCAAATAAAAACCATTTGTCACGTGTTAGAAAAGATTTGTAAACAGTCTAAACGCACGTGTGGAAAAGTTGTTTTGTTTTGGTTTTTACAACAGGAGTTAAAATATTTTAAGATAGGTGGCGTTATATAAATACAGCAACAACAAAAAAGCAGTGTTTACAATGTGTCAGCATATGACTGAATGAAAATGAGAAAAAGCTCTTTCTCTAACCAGTTGATAGCGAAGCATTACATCAGTTGTCGCGATATTTGATGTCATCCAACAGCAGCCAAGACATTAAGCTTTTACGTCGACATACCACTTGTCCAAAACAATTCTCTTTTAACCCTAAACGGGTGAAATACATCTCGGTAACGACTCCCTTTTTTTCTTGATCAGACACAGTTGTTGGTGGAAAGTTGACTGGAGGGTCACCACACTAATCATACAATACGATACTGGAACTGCACTACCTCTTGAATATTACAAATTTACGATTTGTATTGTCTTCAACACAAATCGTAAATTCCTTCCTGCATCACCATACTTAAACTATACCGCATCGAATTTGACATCGTCATCATCCCCTTGCTAGATAAACTTGAACTCGGCATCCGAATGGTGTTGTGAAATGAGCCTATAGGGTTAATTAAGCTCGCAAGCTCGATAAGAGCTCGAGCTCTTGAGGTTTTATTTTGAGGATTCAGTGGACTCATGTTTATTCAATGAGCCTGATAACGTTTGGTAAGGAAACACAAAATTCCAGAGCTGGTGAGACCTCACAGAACTGCCAGTTATCACAACGTTTATAGTCTGATCTTACGATCTCTGATCGATAAATTTTCCCTAACATTCCGTAACAATGGTCGATAATAGAAATTAGTATAGAAAATCGTGTGAATTGTTCTCTGAAAATTGCATTCGCTTGTGCAGTATTTCTGATTTTTTACAGATTGCGTTCAGGGTTCAGTAAAAAAAAAAAAAAAACCTTGTCAAATGGTTAGGTTCAAGGGAAGTAACTCTGCAACAACTCATCCACCAAATGGTTAGGTTCAAAGGAAGTGACTCTGACATCCATAGGTAGAGGTTTATTATGAGGTCATCAGAGGTCATAATACAGGTTAGGTTCATGGAAGTAACTCCGTTCATCCGTAGGTAGAGGTTTATTATGAGTATATTAGAGGTGATGATAGAGGTTAGGTTCAAGGGAAGTAACTTTGTAACAACTCATCCGTCAAACGGTTATGTTCGAGGGAAGTAACTCTGTAACACCTCGTCCATAAGTAGAGGTTTATTATGAGGTCCTCAGGAGTCATGATGCAGGTTAGGTTCATCAAATGATTAGGTTCGAGGGAAGTAACTATGTAACAACTCATTCATCCAAACAAAATTAAAATTCGATGCACCATACTAGGAAGTGCTTGAAAAAAAACAACATTTTTAGGTTAGGTTCGAGGGAAGTAACTCTAACAACTCATCCGTTCAAATAAAAAAATTAAAATTCGATTCACCATATTAAGAAGTGCTTGAAAAAACCTCCAGGTTTTAGGTTATGTTCAAGGAAGTAACTCTGTAACAACTCATACGTTCAAATGGTTAGGTTCGAGAGAAGTAACTCTGTATAACAACTCATCCGAGGTTTATTATGAGGTCATCAGGGGTCATGATACGGGTTAGGTTCAAGGGAGGTAACTCTGTCATCCATAGGTTCAAGGAAGTAACACTATAACACCAAGGTTTATTATTAGGTCATCAGGAGTCATGATACAGGTGGGGTTTAACTTATGAAGTAATGCTACCATCCGTAGATTCGGGGAAGTAACTCTCAACTCACCCGTCAAATGATTAGGTTCAAGGGAAGTAATTCTGTAACAACTCATCTGTAGGTTCGAGAGAAGTAACTCTATCATTCATAGGTTCAAGTGAAGTAACACTGTAACACCTATGTTATTATTAGGTCATCAGGTGTCATGATACAGGTGAGGTTTAAGTGAAGTAACTCTATCATCCATAGGTTCGAGAGAAGTAGCTTTGTAGCACCAAGGTTTACTATGAAGTCGTCAGGGTAGGTTCGAGGGAAGTAATAACTCATCCCAGGTTTATTATGAGGTCATCAGGGGTTACGATACGGGTTAGGTTCGAGGACAAAGTAACAGGTTCGAGGGAAGTAACTCTGTAACACCAAGGTTTATTATGAAGTCATCAGGGTAGAATCGGGGGAAGTAACTTTGTATAAACACCCATCCAAGGTTTATGATGAGATCATCAGGGATTACGATACGGGTTAGGTTCAAGGAAAATGTAACTCTGGACAAAACAAATAAATATCATAATGTATAATTCGTTGCAGTTTTTTGTTCCTTTTCTATAAAAAAAATTATATATTAAAAAACTGATAATAGAAAAAATTAGTAAGACCATACAAAATTGATTGTCTGTTTCTCAAACCATTTTTTCCAAAAAAGCATGCGGGCGGGAGGTCTTTTTGGTTTTTTTTCTTTTTATTTTCTCCCCGAGAGGTTGTTGGTGGTAATTCGACCCCCGTCCTTTTTTTTTTCTCGTATTAATTCAATTTTTTTTTTCCACGTCAAGGAACATAAAAAATTGTTTAATTAAAAAAAAAAAAAATTTTTTTTTTAATTCCTTCAAAAAAAAAAAAAAAAAAAAAATTTTTTTTTTTTGAAAGAATTAAAACATAAGGAATATAAAAAAAATTGCACGTTAAGGAACATAAAAAATTGATTAATTTCATCAAAAAAAAAAATGTTTACACGCGTGAAAAATTATGACACAGGACGAAACGCCTCGTGGGTGAAGCGTCTCAGGATGAAACGTCTCTGAGAACAAATCAAATGTCGAAGTGCCAACTTTCACAGATTTATTTTACCAAAAAAAAAAAAAAAAAATCCTTTCACAACCTACCTAATAAAATCGTGAATCACAATTTTTCCCTCATTATATTCAAAATTATCACAACTCATTTGAACGGGTAGTTCATCCATAAATCATATTTTGGGAAATCTGAAAATGAAATACAAAACGAATGTTTGCGTGTTTTTATTAACCAATTCGACCGCACATACCTACCAATATGCGATTTATTTTCAACTATGTCTGTTACTTTTATATCAAGCAACGGTTACTATTCGTTACCCAATTATCCTGCTTCTCAAATGCATTTATTTAAATTAACTGGGAAACTCGTAACGGTTTCAAATAACAGGACACAAATTCCCAATGACAGTCATTTACAATACAAATGTTACTAAAATAAATGCCAGGAGACTGTGTTCTATTCATCATAGAACCTGACTTTGCAGACTTTTCTGAAGGTTGGTGCGAATCAAACGTGGTGCGAATCGACCACTCCCCTTTGTGACTGTTTGTTGTCCGACTGAAAGACACCTTCCTTCTTGCTCTCATTATGACTTACCTTTTACAAAATAAAACACTTTCTGTCGTGAATATTGCTGAAACCCACCCACTTTATTAAAGTATGATGTAGAAAAACTTGAAGTGTTAATCTAAAAAAAAGAATTCGTCAACTCATCGATATCGTTTTACCGAAATGAGCACAATATCTCATGGTTTTTTTAAAGATTTTTTGATGACATAAAAAGGTTGCATGCGCAGCAAAAATAACCATGCGCGCGAGCCTGAAAAGCATACGTTCTTTTTATGGTCTAATTTAATTAATAATACATCAATATTTAAAAAAAAAAATCAGTTTTTAACTGATAGTAGTGTTGTTGTTATGAGAGATAGGTTAGGGTTTTATTACGAGTACATCAAGGTGGACAGCTCTATTCCATTCCCTCACTCGAGTCCCTTTGCGTGAAGACTTCTTTTTTAAATTCAATTCAAGAGGTGTTAACCTCATCGAGATTTGGAAACGGTTTTATAACTTCACGAAATATACATTTCTCTTGCTGTTTGCTTAATTTTTTATATCAAAATAATGACTAAGAGTTTGTTGAACCTAGAAACGTCTTTTAGATTTTCTCCTTGATAAAATGCGAAACACGATATCAAACGCAGTTTATCTTTCTTGCTTCTCGCGTTTTCGAGTTGTAAGAATCGTTTGCTTTTGACCAATCTGTCTTGAAAATTGAATATGTGTTTGGTAAGCAGATCGAACGATTTTTTCATCTTTTTTTTTTTTTTACCCTCCAGAGGAACTTCGAATTCTCCTCTTTCACTCACGAAAACCCATTGATCATTTCCAGGTCCGATCCAGGTGAGCAATATACTGTAACACATCGCACTATCGTAAGGACAATGCTGCTTTTTGTAAGGATTTTATAACCTACATTAGTTAGGGGATACGGGCCCTCTAGAATTTCAAATTCTCGACATTATCCCTATCTTTTTTACACTGTAGAGTAATAAGACCTAATCTCTGAGACTCTGACAGATTTTACCAGAGATAAAACGCTCAGGTTGGGATACTGTCACTTCATGTTCTAATGATACTGAAACGGGAGTTGTCTGTCTGAATACTACTATGGAAAACTTTGATTATAACCCTCAACTAAATTGTCCAACACAAACAAAAAATATATATTTCCTGTACATCTCTCTAACTGCTGGCCCCCCTCCCCTCCCTTTGCTTCCCTAATCCCTCCCCTCCCCTTCCCTAATTCCCCCTCCCTATACTTCCCTACCCCCATCCCCTCCCCTTCCTCCCCTTCCCCAATCCCCTCCATCTTCCCTACCCCCTCCCTCCCCCTTCCCTACCCCCTCCCCCTTCCCTACCCCCTCTCCTCCCTCCCTTAATCCCCTTCACCACCACCACTCCCTACCCCCTCCCCTTCCTTAATCCCCCTTCCCTAATCAGCTCCCTCCCCTAATCACCTCCCTTCTCCCTCCCCTCCCCTTCCCTACCCCCTCTCCTCTCCTCCCCTCCCCTAATCCCCTTCACCACCACTCCCTAACTCCCTCCCATTCCTTAATCCCCCTTCCCTAATCCCCCTCCCTCCCCTAACCCCTCCCTATCCCCCTCCCCAGGCCGGCGGTTAGAGAGATGTACAGAAAATATATACTTTTTTTTGTGTTGGACAATTTAGTTGAGGGTTATAATCACAGTTTTCCATAGTAGTATTCAGAGAGAGAACTCCCGTTTCAGTATCCTTAGAACATGAAGTGGTAGTATCTCAACCCGAGCGTTTTATCTCTGATAAAATCTGTCAGAGTCTTAGAGATTAAGTCTTATTACTCTACAGTGTAAAAAAGATAGGGATAATGTCGAGAATTTGAAAATTCTAGAGGGCCCGTATCCCCTACCTAATGTAGGTTATAAAATCCTTACAAAAAGCAGCATTGTCCTTACGATAGCGCGAAGTGTTACAGTATATTGCTCACCTGGATCGGACCTGGAAATGATCAAGGGGTTTTCGTGAGCGAAAGAGGAGAATTCGAAGTTCCTCTGGAGGGTAAAAAAAAAAGATGAAAAAATCGTTCGATCTGCTTACCAAACACATATTCAATTTTCAAGACAGATTGGTCAAAAGCAAACGATTCTTACAACTCGAAAACGTGAGAAGCAAAAAAGATAAGCTGCGTTTGACATCGTGTTTCGCGTTTTATCAAGGAGAAAATCTAAAAGACGTTTCTAGGTTCAACAAACTCTTAGTCATTATTTTGATATAAAAAATTAAGCAAACAGCAAGAGAAATGTATATTTCGTGAAGTTATAAAACCGTTTCCAAATCTCGATGAGGTTAACACCTCTTGAATTGAATTAAAAAAAGAAGTCTTCACGCAAAGGGACTCGAGTGAGGGAATGGAATAGAGCTGTCCACCTTGATGTACTCGTAATAAAACCCTAACCTATCTCACATAACAACAACACTACAATCAGTTAAAAACTGATTTTTTAAAAAAAATATTGATGTATTATTAATTAAATTAGACCATAAAAAAGAACGTCTGTTTTTCAGGCTCGCGCGCATGGTTATTTTTGCTGCGCATGCAACCTTTTTATGTCATCAAAAAATCTTTAAAAAAACCATGAGATATTGTGCTCATTTCGGTAAATCGATATCGATGAGTTGACGAATTCTTTTTTTTAAATTAACACTTCAAGCTTTTTCTACATCATACTTTAATAAAGTGGGTGGGTTTCAGCAATATTCACGACAGAAAGTGTTTTATTTTGTAAAAGGTAAGTCATAATGAGAGCAAGAAGGAAGGTGTCTTTCAGTCTGACAACAAACAGTCACAAAGGGGAGTGGTCGATTCGCTCCACGTTTGATTCACACCAACCTTCAGAAAAGTCTGCAAAGTCAGGTTCTATGTTGAATGGAACACAGTCGCCTGGCATTTATTTTAGTAACATTTGTATTGTAAATGACTGTCATTGGGAATTTGTGTCCTGTTATTTGAAACCGTTACGAGTTTCCCAGTTAATTTAAATAAATGCATTTGAGAAGCAGGATAATTGGATAACTAATAATAACCGTTGCCTGATATAAAGGTAACAGACATAGTCGAAAATAAATCGCATATTGGTAGGTATGTGCGATCGAATTGGTTAATAAAAACACGCAAACATTCGTTTTGTATTTCATTTTCAGATTTCCAAACATATGATTTATGGATGAACTACCCGTTCAAATGGGTTGTGATAATTTTGAATATAATGAGGGAAAAATTGTGATTCACGATTTTATTAGGTAGGTTGTGAAAGGATTTTTTTTTTTTGGTAAAATAAATCTGTGAAAGTTGGCACTTCGACATTTGATTTGTTCTCAGAGACGTTTCATCCTGAGACGCTTCACCCACGAGGCGTTTCGTCCTGTGTCATAATTTTTCACGTGTGTAATTTTTTTTTTTTGATGAAATTGATCAATTTTTTATGTTCTTTAACGTGCAATTTTTTTATGTTCCTTATGTTTTAATTCCTTCAAAAAAAAAAGATTTTTTTTTTTTTTTTTTGAAGGAATTAAAAAGAAAAATTTTTTTTTTTTAATTAAACAATTTTTTATGTTCCTTAACTTGAAAAAAAAAAAATTCAATTAATACGAGAAAAAAAAGGACGGGGGTCGAATTACCACCAACAACCTCTCGGGGAGAAAATAAAAAGAAAAAAAACAAAAAGACCTCCCGCCCGCATGCTTTTTTGGAAAAAATGGTTTGAGAAACAGACAATCAATTTTGTATGGTCTTACTAATTTTTTCTATTATCAATTTTTTAATATATAATTTTTTTTTTATTGAAAAGGAACAAAAAACTGCAACGAATTATACATTATGATATTTATTTGTTTTGTCCAGAGTTACTTTTTCCTCGAACCTAACCCGTATCGTAATCCCTGATGATCTCATCATAAACCTTGGATGGGTTGTTATACAGAGTTACTTCCCTCGATTCTACCCTGATGATTTCATAATAAACCTTGGTGTTACAGAGTTACTTCCCTCGAACCTGTTACTTTGTCCTCGAACCTAACCCGTATCGTAACCCCTGATGACCTCATAATAAACCTGGGATGAGTTATTACTTCCCTCGAACCTACCCTGACGACTTCATAGTAAACCTTGGTGCTACAAAGCTACTTCTCTCGAACCTATGGATGATAGAGTTACTTCACTTAAACCTCACCTGTATCATGACACCTGATGACCTAATAATAACATAGGTGTTACAGTGTTACTTCCCTTGAACCTATGAATGATAGAGTTAATTCTCTCGAACCTACGGATGAGTTGTTACAGAATTACTTCCCTTGAACCTAATCATTTGACGGGTGAGTTGAGAGTTACTTCCCCGAATCTACGGATGGTAGCGTTACTTCCCTTAAACCCCACCTGTCTCATGACTCCTGATGACCTAATAATAAACCTTGGTGTTATAGTGTTACTTCCTTGAACCTATGGATGACAGAGTTACCTCCCTTGAACCTAACCCGTGTCATGACCCCTGATGACCTCATAATAAACCTCGGATGAGTTGTTATACAGAGTTACTTCTCTCGAACCTAACCATTTGAACGTACGAGTTGTTACAGAGTTACTTCCTTGAACATAACCTAAAACCTGGAGGTTTTTTCAAGCACTTCTTAATATGGTGAATCGAATTTTAATTTTTTTGTTTGAACGGATGAGTTGTTAGAGTTACTTCCCTCGAACCTAACCTAAAAATGTTGTTTTTTTTCAAGCACTTCTTAGTATGGTGCATCGAATTTTATTTTAATTTTGTTTGGATGAATGAGTTGTTACATAGTTACTTCCCTCGAACCTAATCATTTGATGAACCTAACCTGCATCCTGACTCCTGAGGACCTCATAATAAACCTCTACTTATGGACGAGGTGTTACAGAGTTACTTCCCTCGAACATAACCGTTTGACGGAAGAGTTGTTACAAAGTTACTTCCCTTGAACCTAACCTCTATCATCACCTCTGATATACTCATAATAAACCTCTACTTTGGGATGAGTTGTTACCGAGTTACTTCCCTTGAACCTAACCTGTATCACGACCCTTGATGATCTCATAATAAACCTCTACCTACGGATGAACGGAGTTACGTCCATGAACCTAACCTGTATTATGACCTCTGATGACCTCATAATAAACCTCTACCTATGGATGTCAGAGTCACTTCCTTTGAACCTAACCATTTGGTGGATGAGTTGTTGCGGAGTTACTTCCCTTGAACCTAACCATTTGACAAGGTTTTTTTTTTACTGAACCCTGAACGCAATCTGTAAAAAATCAGAAATACTGCACAAGTGAATGCAATTTTCAGAGAACAATTCACACGATTTTCTATACTAATTTCTATTATCGACCATTGTTACGGAATGTTAGGGAAAATTTATCGATCAGAGATCGCAAGATCGGACTATAAACGTTGTGATAACTGGCAGTTCTGTGAGGTCTCACCAGCTCTGGAATTTTGTGTTTCCTTACCAATTCCTTACTTATCAGGCTCATTGAATAAACATGAGTCCACTGAATCCTCAAAACAAAACCTCAAGTGCTCGAGCTCTTATCGAGCTTGCGAGCTTAATTAACCCTATAGGGTCATTTCGCAACACCATTTGGATGACAAGTTCAAGTTTATCTAGCAAGGGGATGATGACGATGTCAAATTCGATGCGGTATAGTATAAGTATGGTGATGCGGGAAGGAATTTACGATTTGTGTTGAAGACAATACAAATCGTAAATTTGTAATATTCAAGAGGTAGTGAAGTTCCAATATCGTATTGTATGATTAGTGTGGTGACGTTAGAATACGGCGACAATCGTAGTTAGAAAATGAGTCGTTTTCGTTCGATATATTTGATTTGTTTTGAACGACCCTCCAGTCAACTTTCCACCAACAACTGTGTCTGATCAAGAAAAAAAGGGAGTCGTTACCAAGATTTATTTCACCCGTTTAGGGTTAAAAGAGAATTGTTTTGGACAAGTGGTATGTCGACGTAAAAAGCTTAATGTCTTGCCTGCTGTTGGATGACATCAAATATCGCGACAACTGATGTAATGCTTCGCTATCAAGTGGTTAGAAAAATAGCTTTTTCTCATTTTCATTCAGTCATACGCTGACACATTGTAAACACTGTTTTCTGTTGTTGCTGTATTTATATAACGCCACCTATCTTAAAATATTTTAACTCCTGTTGTAAAAAACAAATCAAAACAACTTTTCCACACGTGCGTTTAGACTGTTTACAAATCTTTTCTAACACGTGACAAATGGTTTTTATTTGAATTTAGTCAAGATTATACTGGTTTAGTTTGTAATGTTAGCTCGACGTGGGCATTGTTTCCTAAAAAAAAAATAGTTTGGATTGACACTTTTTTCGGAAATGGTGAAATAGGCTATCCTCAATATGTAGAAATGTTAGAAGATCAACTTATAATTTTTTATTGACAAATCTATGGTTCAGTAAACAGATTTATTATTGAAGGAAACATCTTAAGGCGTGACTTGTTAATAAGCGAGTGCATCTCTAATTTGCATAACAATCATATATTTTTTGAAAACATACTTCACGTTTTTAACACAGATATCAAAAATGAATGATGCATCAGATTCAACTTGTTGTTTTTTCAATTTAATATGTTCCATAACTACCTTTTCTTAATACTTTCGATTTCAAGATGGTCTCAACTCCACCGTTATAAGAAGGGAAAGATTATGATTTTCATAATATCCTTGTCGATAGCTTTAATTTGATAGGTCACACGACTATCTTCTCGAAACTTTTGATTTTCTGATCGGTGTTAACCCCATCCCCACGGCGACGGTGGAAAATGTCATTTTTGTAATGTATTCATCAAGCCCTTCATATCAGTACCTCACATGCTTGAATTTGTAAAAAGGAAGACGTTTTTCGTCCATGGTCGTGACCCCACCCCCACATAAAATGAAAAATGTCATTTTTGTATTGTATTCATCGAGCCTTCATATCAGTACCTCACATGCCTGGCTTTGTATAAAGAACGACGTTTTTCGGCTCTGGTCGTGACCCCACCCCACGACGAGGGTTAAAATTACGATCTTCTTAATCCACTCGTCGAGACCTTCAATTTGATAGGTCACGTGACCACCTTCTCGAAACTTTCGATTTTTATGATGGGCGTGACCCCCACCCCCACATAAAATAAAAAACGTCATTTTGTAATGTATTCACCGAGCCCTTCATATAAATACCTCACATGCCTGGATATGTAAAAAAGAAGTCGTTTTTTGGCTCTGGTCGTAACCCCACCCCACGACGAGGGTTAAAATTACGATATTCTTAATCCACTCGTCGAGACCTTCAATTTGATAGGTCACGTGACCACCTTCTCGAAACTTTGATTTTTATGATGGGCGTGACCCCCACCCCCACGACGAGGGGAGATAACTTTGTATGATTAAGTTTATGAGAATCAAGCAATCTGATTGGTTAATTAGCGTTAGGAACGTGAAGTGATTGGGTGATTACTTATTTCAAGCTCTTCGGGCTTTTGGTTTTGGTATACATTGCTCTAGCCATTATATCCGCGTTATTAAACGCGATTCACCTTTTTATGACGGGCGTGACCCCCACCCCCACGACGAGGGGAGATAACTTTGTATGATTAAGTTTATGAGAATCAAGCAATCTGATTGGTTAATTAGCGTTAGGAACGTGAAATGATTGGGTGATTACTTATTTCAAGCTCTTCAAGCTTTTGGGCATCAAAAAGTGGTTTGCGGGTTCAGTACCACCTCTTTTCCATGTGTCGTACATAAGTCGATTTCTGATGTAGAATCCGCAAATGGGTTTCCGTGTACGCCTCCATAGGGATTCAGTGTTAAAATCGTGTACAGATACGGATGGTCCAGAATCCGCAACACGTTTTTTGCTCACGATTTTAACACTGAATCCTATGGGGGAAACCCATTTGCGGATTCTGTATCAGACAGTACACCTTTTTTTCCTTAAAATTTCATACACTTGAGCGACGTGTATATAGAATCCAGTGGTACAGAATCCGCTTGCGGATTCTGTACCACCATAAAAAACGACAAATCGTGTACCCGTACACGATTTTAACACTAAATCCTATGGAGGTGTACATCGATGTACGTGTACATGTACGAAAATCGTGTACAAGTGGTCGAGAATCCGCCTTATATACCTACTGTTAGGAATTGGGTGACTTGCTGGCGGCGCTTATTGCAGTATCGCCATATCATTAGTTTTAAAATTTATTGCTATCGAAAGTACGATCCTTTGACTCATCTCAGAAATCTAAAGGATCACTGGACGTAGGGATATTACCAGGGGTTCACCATTGCAGGGGTCATAATCTCTTTGTCTATGAATCGCCGACGCGGGATCCAGAAGAACATGAAGTTTTGGACTGCGACATACTTAAAAAGCTACATGACAGTAGGGGTAACCATTTGAAGCAGGCATGTATAAACCTGGAAATTAATTAAGCACCTCCTGAAATGTTTCATGACAGTGAAGTTGCTGTTACTGATTATTATGTTCTAATGATTGCTATGTCTTGCAGTGCATTTCATCAAGTGAAACATGATGTTTCTGGTTGATAGCGCACCCCAAACACACCCCCTCGCCCATGTGAAGGATGCTTCCTACGAATGTCGCAAAACACACTGTCATCCACATGCAATATTTGGGTATAAAACAAGAAAGTCTGTCACTTCTTTTATCAATAAATGTTGACATGGCAAGGAGGAGACTATCAGAGGCACTAAAATGGCAAATCGTTGGCATGCATGCAACGGGCATGTCAATCAACTTGGTTACAGTCATTCTGGCATCAGCAGACTTGTCCGAAAACATCAACAAACCAACGATGTCAAGAACCGACCAAGGCCTGGAGAACCTCACAAATCCTCTCTTCGAGAAGATCGGAGCCCGGGACGCATCGTTAGGCATGAACCCTTTGCTTCAAGTGGGGTTTTGAAACACCTTCGGCTCCCCAAACGGCGATTGTGCAACAGAACTGTCCGAACCCGTCTCAAAGTACTGGATATGAGGTCCAGAAGGGTCATCAAGCGTCCAGCTCTGTCCGATCAGCATCAAAGACGACGTTTGGAGTGGTGTATGACACAACAACATTGGAGTCTCAGGACGTGTGGGAGAGCCCATTGGTCAGACAAGAGTAGGTTCCTGCTTCACGTCACAGATGGTCGCACGAGAGTATGGAGGCATAGAAATACTGCAGATGTCCCAAGGGACATTAGCCCTACTGTTTCTTATGGTGGAGGATAAGTAATGATCTGTGAATGCCTCTCTCATGATTGTAAACTTGATATAGTAACTGTACGTGGAAATCTCAGTGGTCATCGGTACATCCGGGACATTCTCAGTCCGGTTGTCGTGCCTCATTTTGACAACCACCCGTTGGCTACCCGCCATGTATTCATGGACGACAATGCAATGCCGCATCGTTCCTATGCTGTGAGTGCATTCCTTCAGAACAAAGCTATTTCAACACTACCTTGGCCTGCAATGAATCCCGATTTGAATCCCTTATAACACATCTTGGACTTTCTTGGACGTCGTGTGTAAGCAAGGGATCCGCCTGTACAGAATTTGGCCAAATTGGAAGCTGCATTGCATGAGGAGTGGCAGCAGTGTTGCTTCTGGATCATATCAGAAGGCTCACTGGTAGCATTAGGAGGAGGGTTCAGGCTGTCATCCGGGCACGTAGTGGATAAACTCACTACTGGCGTCAAACACTGCTGTCGTGTCCAGGAGATCACAAGTTAATTTTTTTGACTGTATTGTTTCACCATGGACCGTTCCAGCACTATACTTGTCGACAGAACATTTTTCCATCAAAAATATGAGTAACAGATATGTGTAATTAGCGCCATTAAAATACTGCATATCTTTTTCATTTTGTTGTCGTTCATTTGTCAATAGACCATTCTTTCCGTAAACAATCACTTTTGCCCATCTGAAAGAGAGCACGAAAGTAATGACAGTTCCTATTAACACTACTGCGAAAAAAACATGGGGAGCACAATTAAGTTCCAGGTGTATATAATGTTGTGTGCATTGAAAGGTTTGGCCATCGACAAAGAGAAGACACGATGGATGGGTTTAGTGGCTGAGTATTAAATCAGTCATACATCCTTATAAGGCTGTAGGACTGAATTAATGCTGAACCTTTCCCAAAGTTCAAAATCGAATCACAAGTCCATTTCCATAGACAACAGAATGTTGAAAGGGTTACATAGTTCAAGTAATCAGAAAATTGTAGAGACAGGAGAAAGCCGAGTATAAGCTCCCAGTTTGATGCTGAATCCATTGCCTTAAGAATTGGTTGTTTGTATTGTTTAATTCGTACTTTATACCCTAGACATAATTAAAAGTTTAAACTAAAAACGTAAAGGTGTTTCATCGAGGAGCTCATAAACGTTGCCATTTACATGGCGGGACGTTGTATTATATGGGAGACTGATTTCAATGAGTTATTTCCTGCTTTATTTTATATCCCAACTCCGCACATTTTGCGAACGCCATAACTTGAAAAAAGTGAATCGGATTTTCACGAAATTTGTTGAAGGCAATCAAATTTTCACGAAACTTGCTGTCGGCATACATTGTGGGAAAATCTCGAGCAAGAACGAAATTCACCAAATTTCCCTCAGCTTTGCTTGAGTTATGCTCCCGTTTTGTTGGAAATTTGGTGTTTGTGGGATAATAATTTTGTGAACGCGATAATTTGATATATACCAAATTTCCTCAGCTTTTGTTGGCGTTATATCCATTTTGGTGGAAATCTGGTGTTTCTCTGAAGTAGTATGTAGTGTGGTTTTGAGCACACAGCTGGGGGGCCACGGTGGGGGGGGGGGGGGGGGGGGGGGGGGGGCACGGGATTGACGTCATGTCACATGTCACACTAACGCCATGTTTGGTTGTCACAGTAGACTGCGTGATCAGCCATGTTGTTACGTCATTACCATAGCAATACGTGTTTTCGACATGATTTACTAGCTCGGATTTCTTCGGAATCCTCTGCTGTGCCTATCCGGGGCTATTGTATAGATATTACATCCATTCCTTGGCCTATTCTGTCTTTGATATGACTTCCCCGACCTTCCTATAAACTATTCTGACTTCCCTAGATGGGGAACAGGACGATTCGCCCCCGTGGACGATTCGTCCCCTGGATGATTCGCTCTGATGGATGATTCGCCCCCGTTTTTTTGGACGATTCGCCCCGCCCCATTTTATTTTTAATAAAAATAACAAAAAAATCTGCTTTGTTTTTTTTTATTTCATCACTGAAAACAAACAATTACATTTCTAAAACAAACAAGATCTACATACAAACGCATACAAAGTTCGACGTTGTAAATGTGATCGGAATCGAACTGAAAAATGATTGTGAATTAATACTAAAACAATAACATTATTGGCCCAATGGTTGTTGATGGACCAGAAATACCAGAGAAAGTCATGTTAATACTATTATTACAACAACCGGAAAGAGGGTGCGGGCATTAACGAAAAATATTTCATTAACGCCTGTGACCCGGAGAAAACAACTTACTTGTCAATTTAATTGAAAAGTTAAGCACTGAAAACACTGAACATCCCTCAAGCCCAGATTGATATTATTTTGCAGTAATTTATTGGAATGCACGACTCAGTGCTTCACAGTAAATTACTACAAAATAACATCGAACTAAAAAATGATCGTGTTTTACACTAAATGTTAAGCACTGAAAAGACTTATCATCACTCATGCCCCAGCTTGATATTATTTTACAGTAATTTATTGGAAAGCATAGGGCTTAGTGCTTCACAGAAAATTACTACAAAATAATATTGAGCTGAAAAATGATCGTGATTTACACTAAAAGTTAAGCACTTAAAAGACTTATCATCACTCATGCCCCAGCTTGATATTATTTTGCAGTAATTTATTGGAAAGCATGGGGCTCAGTGCTTCACAGTAAATTACTACAAAATAATATCGAACTGAAAAATGATCATGATTTACACTAAAAGTTAAGCACTGAAAAACACCAAAACTAGGGGCGAATCGTCCACGGGGGCGAATCGTCTAGTAACCCCTAGATGAGTTTGTGTGCTAGTGCACAATATGTACACATCATTTGTCGCGTATAGGCACATACAAAATGTTCCGATATGTGCTTGTGTACAATGTGCACACAACACATTCTGCTCTACGACTCATCACGGTATTTGAGGATACCTGTGGCATGGCTCCTATAAGTTCCTAGTCCCTATATGGCTCCTAGCTCCTATACAGCTCCTATATAGCTCCTGCATAACTCATAGTAGGTCCGCCATTGCCCTCCACCACGACTTAAGACATCTATCCTTTGATCAACCTCCGTTGTAATCACCACTACTATAGTAGATAGGGGGTTTTGGGTCACATATCAACCACTTGCTATCATAGACACCAAGACGGCGGATAAATGGTCGACGGAAACCCATATCACCCTTACAACACACGCTGCATATTCGCGCTGACGTGAATAGTGGAAAAGTGCAGATTCTGGCTCATCCTCCTACGGCGAGCCAGCAATTCTGGTGAACCAGAAAAAGTGAGTTATTTTTAGAAAAAATTGAAATTTTCCGGAAAAAAAAAAAGATTTTCTCGGAAAATGTTTTTTTTTAAAAAAATAATTCAACTGTTCAAATTCGAGGATTTTCTGGCTGGAGAATTTAAAAAATTCCGGGTTTTAAAAATTCACTTTTTTTACAAATTTAACACTAATTTTCCACAGGGGGTGAATTTTTGCTGCAACGAAAAATGCGGAAAAGACCGTGTCTGGGTGAAAAGAAAATTCGATCCGGATTTCCACTGGAAAAGACGACGTTTGGGTAGGGGTGAATTTTTAAGTGAGCCAGAAAAGACGGTAGAATTTCGTCGTCGTTCGAGTGTTATAACTCGATGGAAAATGATCTGATTGGAGGAGCATCGCGATCGAAAAATGTCTGTGTGTGTGCATTTGTGTGTATATATAATTATGTGTTGTGAGACGAACGATGGATAAGATTGTTTTTGTCATTAAAGAAAAAAAAACTGTCAAAGTTGTTGTTTTGTTTTTTTCTACATATATATAAGAAGAAGAAACAAAAACAAAAAATATTTTTTTTGCAATTAATAATTATTATCATTTAAAAAAAACAAAAACACAGAGTTTAAATATTTTCATAAAAAAAATTAAAAAATAATCATGAAATTGAGAGCACCTGAAGAAAAAAAATCCACTTTCAAATTAAAGAGGGTCAAAAGATACCCCAAGTTTGACAGTAAAATTTACAAGTTAGAATATCACGATCCCGTTCAATTGAAAGATGTGGAATGTTGTGGTTTGACGGACAAATTCGACAAACATGTTCTGCCTTTGAAGTTGACCGAGACCGATCTGGATTTGATGTACGAATTCCAAGACGATTTATTAAGCATTCTCTCAGTCGATGTGGAAGGTTTCGATCCAGACAGCGTGTCCACTATGTTTTATGGAGGAAAATATTTCAGAGTGTTTCTGAAACGTTAGTTCGCAGATTGAATCAGACCTAAGGAAAACAACAACTGATGTTTGAGACCAGGAATGTAGTGTTTCGATGGGTGTATCAAAAGGGAAATGATTTCAAAATTAATATTCAAGTCGTGGCTTCGACATTGCACGAAAGTCCGTTGTAGATGGATTTTTAATTGACAAAGTAAGATTTTGCTCGGAAGAAACTTCAAATCCCCATTCAATTTTTTTTTCTCGAAAAAACAAAATATTTTTTAGGGTTAATATTTTACGAATTGGTGACAGAAAAATAATTTTATCAGTCGTTTGTTTTAACATCAAGAGATAATATTCATAAACTGATTCGGAAAGAGAAAATTTCAAACACGTTTGAATTTTGTTCATGCTATTAGTAACCGAATAATATTTATGAATTGATGGCAGAAAAATAATTTTTCTCAATCGTTCGTTTGCCGTCAAGAGTTAATATTCATAAACTGATTCGGAGAGAAAAAAATTCATACACCTTTCTATTTTATTCATGCTATTAAAGTACTGTAGTATCGCTAAATTGAAAGTTGTATTAAACAGAGTGTGAATAATGCGCCATCACAATCTTATAAATAAAATGTTTGCATAAAATCAATGAGGCAGGTGTTTGTGAAATGTATATTATGATTGCCACGTGTCGAGCATTATTCTTCAGTGAATTTGAAAGTTGAATGAATTTTCTCACTATTACCGTGAGTAAAAATAAATGGTGACCTGGTTTTCTTCTACTGGATTGCATGCAAACATTTTGTATTTGAGTTACATAAAATTGAATTGTGCTTGAAAAAAAACAAATTCATGTTCTGAAAAAAAAATTGAATTTGTCTAGACAAAATAAAAAAAAATTATATCTATATATTTAAATAAGAAGTTAAAAAAAAAATTCACAAATCCATTTTTGTTTACAACCCTCCCCCCCCCCCCCCACCAAAACTCAAAAATAATATATATTAAAAAAAATTTTAAAATATATAAAAAGTTTTAACATATAAAATGCCAATAACAAAAACGACCAACGTGGCAAAGTTATGTTTCTCTACTGTACCCCTGTTGAAACAGTACTGTAGAAATTTAGGAATTTAAAATCGCGACGGTGGTAAAAAGACCAAAAGAGAATTGATTGACCTTCTGTTTGCTGAGACTTATGAACAAATGCTGGTTAATTTACAGGCCAAAGTGCGTCAGTCTTCAAATTTTAAAGGCGTCAAATGCATGAAGAAAGTTATGATGAGAAGATGAAACAACCTCAATGTATGGAAACTAAGAAGAAGAACAAGACTATTAAACAAAAAGTTGAAAAGAAGAACAAGACTGTTAAACGAAAAGTTGAACTGCAGGTTTCGGAAGGGACTGAAAGTAAAAAAATTATAAGTGATGTGGTCTAAGATGATGATTCATCAGAAAACAAAATGCCCGATGAAATCTTGGGAGCGTTGAAGAAAAACGAGGGAATCGGAGCGATAAAAGCAATAGTGATCAGGGCAGTTAGAAAATCGTTGGTTCCAATTGAACGTGAAGAAGCCATTAAAGGATATTTTAAAACTTTCGACATGATTTCCAGTTTCACAGATTTCCAGCTGATTTCCAGTTTCACAAATCTTGATCCTGAATTGCTCATGGACCGGGCAGAGGGCAGAGGGTGGAGTGTTGGATGTGTTTTGAAAAGAACTAGATAAGGGTTTAAAAATAAAAATGATCCTGCATTGTCTGATGAAAAAGGTCGATGTGAAAACGGGTGAGAGTGTGGTGCAAGATGCTTATTTTCATTCTAAAATGGAAACTGTGATTGAAATCAATGAATTATTTGATGTTTACTATGTGATGAAAGACAAGATATTGGAATCTATAGCTAATTTTCATAAGAGGGGAAGTGGTTGGATGTTCGAGAAGATATTGAATCTCGAGATTCAATGGACAGATATGATCCTTTGACAACGTCTTCCTATATTGAATTGCCTCATTTCCTATATAATTAAAAAAGCTGTGGTCAACGTAAAAGATAGAGAGGATAGCGAGTGTTTCAAATGGGTGATCACATCGGCCTTCTATCCTTGAGAAAAGAATGGCGATAGAGTTTCTAAGTATATGGAGACTTGTGAAAATCTCAATTTTATGGGAATGCTTTTCCTGATAGGATTGAAAGACGTCAAGCATTTCAAAAAGTTAAAAGTTTATCCTCTCAGACTGACATCGCACAAAGAGAGAGAAAATATTGTTCATTTGTTGTTAATTTCAAAGGATGACTATCAACATTATTGCTGGATTAAAGACTTGAGTAGATTGTAGTCTCAGCAGACTTCTAAACATAAGGGCGAGATATTTTTCTATCTCAACTGCATGAATTCGTTCCATCGTAAAAAATCGTTGATGCATCATCAGGAATATTGCAACGAAAAGTCGAACGTTACCATCGAAATCCCTAAAGCTAACACTCACATGTTTTTTTACAACTACAAAAGAAGATTGAGGCCGTCATTCATCATCTATGCCGATTTCGAATGTTTCACCATGAAAATAAATTCTTATCAGCCCGATGAGCATGGGAGTTACAACAAAAAACTTCAGAAGTACATACCTTCGGGCTATTGTTATTATGTGAAATGTTCTTTCGACGATGGAGAATCGTTAGGTCCATTCGTCTACACTAAACGTTCAGATGACAACGACGTGGCTAAAAAATTTGTGGAAGAGTTAGAATAAAAAATACAAGAATTAGACAACAAATTTAAAAAATCCAAAGGTATGATCATCACGCTACAGCAACAGTGAAAATTCGAGAAAACCACCGAATGTCATATCTGTAGACAACCGTTCGATAATAATTGTGAAAATAATACAAAAGTTAGAGATCACGATCACTACACCGGTCTATTTTGCGGCGCTGCTCACAACAAATGTAATTTAAGATTTCGAGAAGCTGAATTCTAACCGGTGTTATTTCACAATCTCTCAGGCTACGACAGTCAACTGTTCGTGAAAAATATGGGTGTCAGCGAGGGAGAATTGAGCTGCATCACGGAAAACGACAAAAAATACATTTCGTCCACTAAATGGAAGGTTGTCGATAAAAAGATAGTAGTCGATGGATCGATTCCTATCCATAGAGTGATACATTTCATCGACAGTTATAAATTCAAGTCGGCCAGTCTGGAAAAATTAGTCGACAGGTTGAATAGGGAGAAATTTAAAATCACGAGTGAACATTTGGACGATCGACGAGAATTGGTTGACATCATGTTGAGGAAAGGCATTTACCCTTATGTTTACATGGGTGATCTTGAGAAATTTGATGACGTCGTTCTACCTCCTAAAGATTTTTATTCGAAATTAACCCAGTCTCACATTTTGACAACGATTACAAACACGTGCAAAAAGTGTGGAGATTATTCGACATGAAATCCATGAGAGAATATCACAACCTCTATTTGAAAAATGACATACTTCTCTTGGCCGATGTGTTTTTTGATCGGTTTGTCGTCAATATTATAAACTATATCCGGCTTGGTATTTCACTGCACCCAGACTCACTTGGGATGCTCTCTTTAAACTAGCTGAGGTTCGATTGGAATTATTAACAGACATAGACATGTTGCTCATGTTTGAAAAAGCCATGAGGGGTGGCGTCTCTATGAATTCCACCAGATATGCTAAAGCTAATAATTATCACATGGGAAAAGATTTCGATTTGGGAAAAAAATACATGCAGTATTGGTATGCTAATAATTTATATAGCTGGGCTATGAGTCATCCTTTACCGATCAGAAATTTCAAATGGGTCGAAACGTTGGAAGGAAAACAAAAATGGTGACATTATCCTTGTATTTTAGAGGTTGATTTGGACTATCCAACAATGTTACATGATCTACACAACAACTATCTGCTGGCTCCTGAATGAATAGAAGTGAAGGTGTTGAAAAACTCGTTCCTAATTTAAATTGCAAACGCAAGTAGGTGGTCTATTGCGAAAATCTGAAACATTACATCGATCGTGGAATAATATTGATCAACGTGCATCAAATCATTTGATTCGATGAGGAGCCTTGGTGAAAAAGTACATCGATTTCAACACGAATTTAAGAATGCAGGCCAAGAGCGACTTGGAAAAAGATTTCTTCAAACTCATGAACAATTGCTTGTACGGGAAATCTCTGGAAAACATTAGGAATAGAACCGACGTTTGACCTGTCACGTCTGAAGAGAGGTCTAGAAAATTAATTGCAAAACCTAATTATCAGTATAGAATCATATTCGACAAAAATCTAGTGGATGTGCACATGCAAAAGACACATCTGAAGTTTGATAAACCGTGTTATCTTAGAGTGATCATTTTAGACATCAGCAAGCAGTTGATGTACAAGTTTCACTGTGATTATATCAAAGCAAATTTCGGTTCAAGAGCTAAACAATTATTCACCGACACGGACAGTCTGGCTTACGGAGATAGAGACTGGAGACGTCTAATGAGGACATAGCACCAGACGTGGACAGATGGTTCGACACAAGTAATTATCCTGATGATCATCCATCTAAGATTCCAAAGGGTGTCAATAAAAAGGTGTTTGGTAATTTAAAGATGAGAGCAGTGGAAAACAGATCACCGAATTCGAAGGTTTGAAACCAAAATTGTACGCTTATCTTCTCGATGGTGAAGAGATCAAGAGATGTAAAGGCGTTCAAGTGTGTTTGACGAATAAAAGCATCAATTTCGACGAGTATAAAGAATGTCTTTTCAAAGGTTCGAAGGTGTATAAAAAGATAACTGCAATTCAAAGCGAAAAGCATGAGATGTACACCAAAGAAATCAATAAGATTGCATTGATGGCCAACGACAATAAGAGAATTATATGCGAGGATAAAATACACACTTTTGCACTTGGACATTATTCCCTGAAATTTCTACAATAACAAGCTTGAAAGAATGTGTTATATCAAAATATTGCAATTTAAAAAAAAGATTCAAATTTTTAAATTAAAAAAAAGAATAGAAAGAAAATAATAAATAAAGCAAAAACAAAATAAAAACAAAACATATTTATGAATAAGAAGCAAATAAAACACATATTCATTGAAGGTGTCGTCTTACCCAATGAACCCCTATCAAAACTTGATCTGTTCAAAGTGGCAAAAGAGTTAAAAATCAAACATTTTCGAGGTGTGTTTTCTAGTGTTGTTTTACCGAGAAAAAAAGACGAGGACCAGAGCGAGTTTTTTGCGGTCACCTGTGTCTCTACGTTCTCAAGAGATGATCAGAAGGAGATCACTTTCAGGATATTCTCACTGATTTAGATTAAAAACAAAAATGTTTTTTTAATATATATATATAGAGAGAGATGTATATATTAAATTTATTTTTATAATAAAATTATTTTTATAATAAACATTTTTTGTAATAAAATTTTTTTAGTTGTTTATATTTAAATAATAATAAAAAAGAAAACTTATAATATTCCTAATTAAAAAAAAAATAAAAAATACAAAAACAAAACATGACAGTCAATAAATTTGGTTGTGCTGATGATAATGAAGGTCCCTCTAGAAAGAAAAGAAGAGTTACAGTCGAAGTTATTGATGGTAACATTGCCAAATTAGACAAACAATATGTTCGGAGATTCGAACCTCGACAAGAACATTTAAACTTAAACAGTAAGGAAATCTAAATCTTCCCGAACCGATCGATTCGTCGGATGCCACGACTAAAAAAAAAAATAACGGAGACGAAAATTTCCAGCAGATGATGAGAGATAATACTTGAATAAAGATATGACGGACGATCTCGACTTAAAATTTAAATGAGTGGTGAATGTAGCAGATCCCAGAGATTCGACCGATGTTGCCACTAAAAGATATGCGGACGACGCTCACTCGAGATTCAGTAAACATCTGAGAGATCGCTACATTCGTAAAGTGATGCAGTCTGAATTGAATGCGAATTCTAACAAGATAATCAATGTACCCAATCCCACAAATCTTACCATGCAGAGACCAAACATTACGTAGACTTGGAATTGAGAAAGAATAACGTCAACGAGTTACTAATGAAATCGGATCTGGATGCGGGATTAAACAAGATATTTAATCTGTCTCAGATTGACAATGATGACGAAGACTTGACAGCGCTCATCAAAGGTTACGTTGATTCTGCCCTACTAGATTCTCAATCCTATCTCAAATCTAAAGTCGACAAATTGTATCTGAACAAATATCCGGAGGAACCATGGAGGTTGGCATCGACATGGCTGGTTACAGTCTATTCAGTCTCGATGATGAAGCGGAATTCGCTTCCAGCGTGATCAGCAGACAATACTTGGACGAAAATACAGTCTGGAGAAAGGGTGATATCCTGGAAGGCAAACTCGACATAGGAGGACACGCACTAACGAATCTGCCAGATGCCACCCACATGTCGGATGTCTGCACTCTGATCTCTGTTGTGGAAAAGATAATCAATGCCAGACAATTGATCACCGTCTGGGCCGAGGAGAGCAGTGCATTAGATGTGGAAAAAGCCAAATGGTCCTTCAGAAACGGAGGTAACAGACAGCTGCACGGTCTGATAGGATATCCCATGCCGGCGGAAGGCGATATCATTCGAATGAGTCTGACTTCTATGGACTTGACCAATAGAGTGGTCGTCAATCTTGTGGTGAACGGTCTGGAAACCAACAAGAGGTACAGCGTCGAAAAGAAGAAAGAACAACACTCGATCACCATCTTCAGTATGCCTCTCAAGGTGCTGGTGGGGGACACGATTAATTTCAAGACGAAAACCGATAATCACGAGGCTGCTACTTCAGTAATCTCTCTGTTGATCGAACTCGAACCTCTGAACAAACAGTGAAAACAAAAAAAAATTGAAATAGTCACTTTTTTACATATAAAAAAACAATTATAAAAAACAAACAAAGAAAACCCCCAAAACAATGAACAATGACAAAAAATTGATACAATATTTCAAAGAAGAGAAGACTAAGTGATCGACAATACTTTCATAAAGAAATATGCGTTCGAAAAATCATGCGAAAACGCATTTTATAAAATGAAACATCTGGAAACCATGCACACAGGTCAAGGAAATTTAATGTTCGTGAAGAGAGCTCCGCAATCTTCCGTCAAACGTTCCAAGTGAAAGATTGCAGAAACCAAATGTGAAGAGGAAAGAGATCAAGGGGTTTTCGTGAGCGAAAAAGGATAATTTGAAGTTCCTCTGGAACGTAAAAATGGTGAAAAATTGTTTGATCCATTTTCCAAACACATATTCGATTTTCAAGACAGATTAGTCAAACACAAACAATCCTGACAACCCGAAAACGTGAGAAGCAAGAAAGATAAATTGCGTTTGATATCGTGTTTCGCATCTTATCAAGGAGAAAATGTAAAAGACGTTTCTAGGTTCAACAAACTCTTACGGTTATTATTTTTGTTTAAAAAATTGAGCAAACAGCAAGAGAAATATATATTTTGTAAAGTAATAAACCGTTTCAAAATCTGCTAACTATTATATTTTGAGTTATATTTTTTTTTTCAATTATTATTATTATTTCATCAAACGATGGAATTTTTTGTCCGATCCGATCCTGAACCTGCCACAATACCATCTACCCGGTCCCTCAGATCCTCCACCTTCGCCCCCGGAAAGCCCAAGACGCTTCGACAAGAACTATTGGGACCACAAACCACATTGTCAATCCAACATACACTGCTACTCCCCGCTACAACTAATTTTCTTCTTCTGCTCCAAGTTCCTATATCGTCTGTAACATCTGCGACTCGCCTCGTTTTGCATGCCTCTGGCCCCTCTTTCTCTTCACCACCCTCCTCACCCATTCTGTCCTATCAACATCAGCAACCACCTCCCCCCTCAATGTCCCCTCACTCTCGTTCCCAAGGGTATCAGAATCTAAAACACTGAACCCGTTCTCTAAAGACTGCCTAGCAACCTTGGCAGTCTTAGCCGACTCTGGCTTCCTGACTCTACGCAGCCCTGTCCTGGCGCAACTTTCCAAATTTTATTACTTGATCCCTCCCTCCTCCCTATTACAACCCCACATCAAGCATTCTTCCCCCACGTTTTCCTGCCTCCCAGTTTCCTCCTTGAATCCACAACGACCTTCCACCCATCTTCCACCTCACCATCATAGGTAACCTTCAACGGTGTGATTCCAGATACACCAGCCCTCCCCGGCAGCTTCGCAGTTCCCCGCTCGAATCCAACACACTTCTCTAACAACTCAAAAATATCTCTGCAGTTCACACACACCCCGCTGCTGTCCATTGGTTGACCACCACCATACCTCATATCACACTGTCTGCAAGCCTCTGTATCCTCAGTCCCCCCACCTGGACCTGCACCCCTCGATTCACCTCCCCTGACCCCCTGTAGTGACCATACTTACCCCCGTCCGTCGAGCACTTACCATTCATGTTTACAAATATAATATACAGGGCTTAATGACCGAAATCGGCAAAAAACAAAACACACGGAAAAAGGCAACTAGCGAAGAGAAAATCCAAACTCGGGAAAACCTATTAGCTAAACTTCCTTATTTTACCCTAAAATCCTCCCCTAACACACATACAAACTAAATATATAAATACCCTATCCTACA
Source organism: Pictodentalium vernedei (assembly GCA_031216915.1). Lineage (NCBI taxonomy): Eukaryota > Metazoa > Mollusca > Scaphopoda > Dentaliida > Dentaliidae > Pictodentalium > Pictodentalium vernedei. The sequence goes on along the minus strand of CM062288.1, from coordinate 161,594,762 downwards.
AATAAAGTAATGAAAAAGAAATACTTATAAACAACTCTGGAAAACAGTCTTTGAATTTTCTTCGTGAGTAGTAATCACTTTGTCTCAGTTAATATTAAGTGGCCTACTTCACACATTGAATCAGCAGCCATCCAACTTAATAAGATTATGACATATCGAGATCCTGGTCCTCTCATATTCAAAGTGTTAAAGACAACACATGGATCAAAATGTGTTAGGTTTTTTCCCCAATTCTTAAAAAAATCAACCCACTTAAACAATATCATATCATTTGAGCCCTCGTTGGAATCGACGAGCCGGTTCCAATGAGGGGTCTCACGTGATATGGTTTTGTTGAATTTTTTCTGCACAATTCGTTCATTACGCGACGGGTGCAGTCGATTCGTTAGACCTAACTAGGTGGAACCGAGGCGTGCTGTTATCTACTCGCAAAGAGTAAAATTTACAGGTGCGATGGCGCGGAAGAGCAATATTGTTTTGTTTTTTTTAAGCAAAGTCCGCCTTGGATCGAGATTCAGAAAAAGAAACCAAAAGAAAAAAAAAACAAGACAAAACAAAACAAAAAGGGAAAAAAGACAATGCGATTAGTATAGCCAAGCTTAGACTCCAACATAATTAACTTATCGTCACTACGTGGGCTTGAAGTTAATTTCAAATCAATTGAATGAAGTTTTCTGGTGGTCGGAAATTACAAAAATATTTTATATTGGTCAGCTCATCAGCGACAGTAATGACTATTTCTATTTTGAAACGCGGACAAACAAATCGTGTTCCCTGTTACAAAAGAAGAATGACTTAATCTGATATGACAGTTCTGATGAACACAAGATATTCGATGAAATATTTGTTCTGTTTTTGAATAAAAACAGTGTAAAAACTTAAATTAACAATTGTGACAAAGGAGGGTTCTAATTGATTTACCTAGAATAAGTTAGATAAAATAAATCCACACATTTTAATCTGGAGGGAAAACTACTTGTGGCCAGTTGGCGTGCGAGTCTCTACGAAGTTTCTGTCTTTGTGGTAAGTACTACTAGTACATGACAAAATACGTACAATCTGGGAAAATATACCTCCGGAATCTACAGGAGAAAGGCAAATAAGAAAAGTATCTTCAGTCAGTTTAGGCTCATATTTCATTAAAACCCATATCCTGAGAGATCGGTGCAGTCATTCCCCGTGAACTCTAGACGCAAAGGATCCCCAAATCATGATGATCATCAGTTACATTTGAGACCACTCCAGTGTCTCAAGATATGAGTAATTGAAATCTGGACTCAAAATCTGATTTTTCTTATTTGCCACACCCGCGTGAACTCTATATGAGCCACTCTGCTGGGTGTTTATGAAATCGAGCCCAGATATTGATAACATAGCCATTAGTGACCTTTGATACAGTTCCATGCTCTCGGGAAATGCCATCGGATGGCAAATTGAAAAATCGCGCATGCTTTGGTGGTGAAACGCGCATGCTTTGGTGGTGAAACAAGAATCTATCCCAATAATTGCTCCGGTAACTTGTATCTGCCTTTTTCAAAAGTGTATTAGTCAAGCTCGGGGCATATTAATCGAACTGACTTATGTATGAATGGAGCAGACTTTCAATTTTGAAAATCGAAGGCGCGCTGTATGTATACTCCTCGCTAACATTTGGAATGAAACTCGATCTGGGTGGAGGCGGGACGCGCTGTTGTCTACTCGCAAAAAGTAGAAATTGTAGATGAGATGGTGCGCAAAAGCGACAGTTTGCCTCAAAATCGAAATACTGAATGGAGGCAGAAATCAAGACTCCGGGCAAACTCTTGGGCCCTGTTTATGTGACAAGATTTACCAACGTGGACATTTCTGTCGTGGAACAAATAAATTTACCCCAGGACACTACCAGCTGACAAACGTGGCGTATTCAGACGGGTCTATATATATATATGAAGCTGGATAGGCAAATTGTACTCATCCAAAATAAGAGACGCCATTTTTAATATTCTCGAGGAAGATGAATGTTCATTTTTTTCAGGTACCCTCATCAGCTATGTATTTCAAGATGATGACCCGCTTTTCTATGGACCCTCCCTTCCCAGCCATGTATTTTGTGACGCTTGGCGGGGGTTAGGCCCTGTCATCCCAAGATATATTCAAATTGCTCAACCACTCTCTGGGCAACGTAATTCAAAACCCCAGCTTTGCTGGATCTGGTTCTCTGAAAAGATGGAAACCATAAACCACATCAGTAACGGGTCAGGCTTTTTTGCAGTATGGGTTGTTGATCATAGTTAGGGCGCCCGGTTTGGTGTTTTGGATAATTCCAACAACACCCAGCATGGCCTTTTCAATTGGATTTCTTTACAGACTTGTCTTCAACCACCCGGTCTCCTTCTAAACTTCACTTGTTTGTTTTCCACAGCAATGTTTATCATATACCAACGATATATTTCAGACGAGAAGTATGTCTAAAATGGTGCTATCACCTTTGGATCGTGATCCAGCGCAAGGCGTGAGCATCCTCGGTGCTGTATTTGGAGTTCGGGGTTGAGATTTGGGGCGAACAAAGAACATGTGGACCCGCTAGTATTTTTATTAGCTTCCGAAGCCATATTTTCTCACATTTAAACAACGTGTACAAATTATGACTGGATTTATGATTTATGATTTATTGGTGTTTAAGGTCACATACAATTATGACTGGAATATCCTTCCGGTGTGAATCATGACGTAGAATATCACAAAGCATCTTCGTCCTCATCAGAAATGCCAAGGAGGGAAATTCCTTAATATGACTAAAACTACCACCCCAAGTGACTTACCCACGTTAATCAAATAATTTGCCTCTGGTCCGGATGTGAGTTTTTGTTCACATGGGCCGGGGGTGGGGTGGGGGTGGGGGTCGTTGTCAACAGATTTTTTCAGGAAAGTAAGATGGGGTGGTCGGGGCGGCCAGAAATATTTTTTTCCATGGTCTATTTTCCCTTTTCATTATTTTTAATGCATCCACATAAATTGATTTTGTCACTTTATTTGCATTGTTCATTCCATGAATCATTAGTCACTTTTTTCAACCAGTTAGAACTTTTTGAGCTTTTTATTTATTATCAAACCAAGGGTACATATATATTCAGACTCATTATCCTTAACCCTTTACCTAACATGAAAAGCAGACGACTCTTCCAAACAAAAAAAACAAAAAAAAATTCTTGAATAATCTTTTTCATTTTTTGTCTCCACGAGCTCGATCCAATGAGGGGTCATAACCTATGTTTTTGAGACAAAAGATGAAAAAATAATGTAAATTCATTGGCGTTTTTGAGAATAGCGCTGGCCGGTTTTGACCGTTACGTTGGGTAAAAGGTTAATCGACACTCCTCATTTGAGACATGGTCATGCGTTGACATGAACCAAAGACAGGTCAGTGGCTGTGTACTCAAAATTATTGAAAGTCATTGATTGGTAGTGAACTGATAACAGATTTGTTCTTCAAACTGATTTCTGCCACACCTATTGTTTTTTCACCACCAATTTATGAAATAAAATAATAAAATTGTAAGATAAATCACTCTATAACTTGCATGTGCAAGCTGAAGAAAACTTTCAAGAATGAAAAGGTGTTCTCAGTCAAATGTACTAAATAAAACAGAAGTCATTCAACCACAGAATGTTGGAGAACAATAGAAGTATTAATGCATTTTTATAATCAGACGCTCTAATTGTTTAAGTAGCAAAAAAAAGTTGTCAAAAATATTTAGTGGCACACTACCCGAGCAACCTGATTAACACATTGGTCTATTTTGGAATCTCATATCCATGTTTATTGGTTTACGTTACGGCATACATAATACAGAAAACATATTAACATGGATGCAAGTAGACAACTCTTTTGTTCGATATTTGAAAGTTAGGATTTTTCAAATAAAAAATTGTTTTTCAAAATCCGACCCTCTGTCATCATTTGATTAACCTTGCCCCGTGATCCAAACTGTAAATCGTCAATGCTGTGAGGATATGGGTATATACAAACTTGCAGAAAACTCACCATATTTTGCCAACGTTTTTCAATACTCATCCTGTGAAGACTGTGGACAAATAATACTGGGGAAAACAGTATTCATATAGAGACCACCCTTGTCAACATTTTAAAGCTGCATTGTTTCCCGAGTATGGGGGACTGCACGGTATTCGAAACTGAATACCGGTATCGGTGTTCAAAAAAATACCACGGTGTACCTGTATATTGAAAGACTGTTCAGATATCTGGACATACGTACCATAATCGCGACTTGATCCTTCACAATCGGAACAAATCAGTACGTCTTGATGATACAGTTCGAATAACTCTTCACCCGACGCAGACGATATCAAAATTTACCCTTTTAAATATTGGATTATCGGGTCAGGGGCCACATGATATGGTTTTGTTGAATTTTTTTTTTAAATAATATTTGTTCAACTACACAATTTGTGTATTACCCGGGAGGATGCGGCCATTTCGTTAGGTACAGGGTTAATATTATTCGTTCGGGACTACAGTTAAAAAACACGGAACATCTTGAAAACTGAACTGTGGGTAAATAAATAATGACGATAAACCGATATTTTTGCAATTACACCGGTATGCAATCGATACTGGTTTGAATACCGGTATGAATCGGTTTATCGATGTACCGTGCAGCTCTACGAGTGTGACTGTGAATATCCATCAAAGAGGGGTGGGTGGGTGTGTGTCAGAAATTGGCCGTAAAAACTGGCGAACTGAACAAAAATTGGGGGAAATGGGTGGGTGGTGGTCTAAGATGTCGATAGTTAAAAATCATCATACGTTCCTGAAGATTTTTTTTTACCCCCCCCCCCCCCCCCGACGTGGGTATAAATTTGTCTCCAGAGTTTTTGCGATTACATAACGTGATTTAACACCGTGGTATATTTCACTCGCATTCGGCGGCAGCCAAAGTTATAACTCATTTTGGACGCCAAGGTCTAATGCGTGTCAATTTGAGTCTCTAATGGGTCACCAGAAGAAATTCAAAGAATACTGTTCGCACTGCAAGTTCCCCACTTCCCATCTGGACTATTCATGTAGAGCAGGGCAAACTCTGCATAACAGTGTATTTTGAAAGGAAACAGAAAGAGAAACCTATTTCCTCGGGGAGATGCAGTACCTTTCGTGGGAGGAGCCACTCCCGCAATGGCCACCACACAAAGGGGACGGAGGCCCTGGAAAAGAAAGAGAAAAAGAAGGGTTCCTCCTCCTGAATGTGATGCCAGTCGACTGACGGAGTTCTTGGAGCAGGAGAAGAGGGTGCAATAAATGATTTGTTCCACAACATGATCACATTATTTTATATTGAGTATTGTTCTGTTCGGTCGTAGTTACTGGATACATCGTCAAAAGCAACGGTTTTCTAAAAGAATACACCTGATTATTTTTTTAAACAGAAGTGGAGCAGGCTTTCATTTACAAGCGGATCGACTCCATGCAGCGTTGAATTATTTAGTCATTCCGCATTTTTATTTAAAACAAATGGCTTCACTATCGAATGGAGTCGATCCGATTTGAAATGAAGTTTTTTTCCAAGAAAGCATGTGATAAAAGTGAGGTATCAGCCCTATCAACCAGGTTCGTTATTAAAATGTTTATTGCTGCAGTTTCGAAGCTACAAAAGGCAACAATTCGATTAGTTTCAATCAATAGCTAGAAAATTAGTTCATATCTCAGTTTATACCGCTGGAAGTTGTGAGGCGAAAAATGCACTCAACACAACAGTGTCTTAACCCTTTACCTAACACGAAAAGCAGACGACACTTGCAAATAAAATTCTTGAAGCACTATTTTTTTTTATTTTTTGAGTCAAAAACATAGCTATGACCCCTCATTGGAACGAGCTCGCTGAGCTCGTTCCAATGAGGGATCATAAGCTATGCTTTTGTGACAAAAAATTAAAAAGTAATAAAAATTGAATGGTGAATTTTGTGAATAGCGCTGGCCGGTTTTCGCCGTTACGTTGGATAGAGGGTTAATAATCGGGGGTACTGTCTTAGAAAAAACATTTCTTTTGATGATGTATTCATTAACTGTGATTCGATTCGAAGTTCGATTCGAAATTCAATTCGTTTTATCCAGTTCGATTCAATATTTCGATTCGATCAAAATCGGCAATTCGCAGGTCTCTTCCTGAGCACCACCAAGGAAAAGGAAGAAACAAAATCCGAATCGACGATAGGGCCCCACCTTCAATACCTGCTGCGGCCAAACATTTTTGCAACATCTAAACAACACCGTCACTGGGGTCAAAATGGGTTGAACATCGGCGCATTGACACACCACTTGATTTTGAAAGAAAACCTGCCGCATTTCAACAGTCTGTTCCCGCAAAGATTGGTGACCCATCCAGGAAAGGATTAACTGAAATCAAATTCTTCTGATTGTATGCAAATCTCTTAACAGCTTGGTATCACCCTTTATCTATTGACTAAAGTGAATTTTTTGATTTGATTGGTTGACAGATACGTGGCATGAGACCATATTCATTGAAACCCACGATACGTCCGCCCAGCCACTGACAAATTTCCCATACCCAGTGGAAGCCTCGCTCCGAAATCTACAAATTGTCCATACCCCGTAGAAGACGCGTCATTCCAGTTTTACAGTGTAGATGTATTATATTTTAATTTTTTATCTCCAAAATATAGCTCATGACCCCTTATTGGAATGAGCTTGTCGAGTACCCTCCAATGTGGGGTTCATAAGCTATGTTTTTGAGACAAAAAAGAAATTCAATAATTTTTTTTATACTAGTCATATCGGCATATTTTCACAAAAACTCTTTTGCACAAAAATTCCACAGAAACCTGTATGGTTCAACAATGGAAGATAAAAGATCTCATGCTGTGTGTGTTCACACATGAAATAGATTGTAATTCTAAAACGGAAAGTCAATAGATAAATTCGGCCTCATGGGATATGGCTGGCTTCGGGTAGGTAAAAACCCGTACCACGTGATCAGACACGGGGTAACTAATAATACCAACTGTTTATTAAAGAGGCATATTCCATCCTGAAATTTATGATCAGAAGCTGAAATTCGGCATTCAGAAAACCTGTGAAAATTGAAAACAGCGTTGAAAGAGCTTTTTGATTGCTGCACCTACTCAGGGGAGCCACGAAGATGAGGTGGGATGTAAACCCAATCTGTTTCGATTGTTTCGAAATATTCCAGCTACAACATCGAGGCATGCCTTCGATGCAGTTGGAATATTTGTCGATGGGGATTGCAGTTAAAAACAAAACTAGGAAATGTGGGTGAGAAGAAATACATGCAGAAGTGGTGATACATGGACTTCCTCGTTTTTTTTGTTTAATCAGCAAGCACTGTACTCACATTCTGAGGCCTCAACGTCTCCAAATGGACCAGAGATCTCTATTTGCATGAGACCGACTGCAAAATGTGACATAAGTCAAAAAGCTAATCTGGTCCTGCAAGAAAGTGAACAATTGCCAGTGAGAGCGAATTTATATATAAGACCCTAATCCAGAAGAAAATGTTCTCACTGAAAAATAGTTTGAAAGGGTGGGTGATGGTGGGGGGGGGGGTGTCAACCCCCACACCCCCATAGTTACTTCACTGTACCTACTCTATAGAACTCGCCTCCAGTTAGTCTGAAAAAACTTCCCATCTATAGCTTCATTTAAAAGGAGTCTTAACATCCCCTTTAAGAGGTGCCCTGTAAAAATGGCACAGGAAAAAATGGCACACTTTTTTGACTTAATAGGAAAAAATGGCAACCAAAAATGCTTTTTTAGGGGGGTGGGGCGGAAAAAATGGCATACTTCTACAGTTACCTAGGAAAACATGGCACTGGGGAAAATGGCTCACTTTATCATTATTTATTTGTTTTTTCAAAGAATAGTGTAATATTAAATTGGGTATGAAAGCAGTATCAGTATTTGTTCCCCAATATTCTTTTAATAATAATAAATATTGTTTTATAAACACTGCCATATGGTGCCTTAAGCTTAGTGTTTGAGTTGGCTTGTATGGAAGCTTAAAGTATTGTGCAACACAATTACTGTTATTTATTATTAATTGAATATAAGTTATAGTGTAAAGTCCTGTTAATTGAATAAAAAATCTTGTAACCTGTCGAGAAATTACCCTGACTCGTCCCAGTTTTCCGTTGTTTATAGACCTATTTGGCCTCAGTACATCCAATACAGGCATTTGATCTATTATACCTTGTTCGACAGAGCTCATGGAGATCTGTCAAACAAGATATAATAGAATAAATGCTAAGTTTATCTCCAGAATACAGGAAAGTGACACAATCCCTGTTAATTGAATACTCATGTTAATTGAATATTTTTTATGGCAAAGTGGCTATTCAATTAGCAGGTTCCACTGTACCATTTTGTGTTGGTAATTCCAACTCCTGACATCATTTCTTGGAAACTACCAAAAACTTGTAAATATGTAAATTTCTGATCTTAGGAAAATTAAAATTAGAAAATATGTATTAGTGCTTTGTTTTAAAACCCACAAAAACATGTGATTTGATGATGGATTAGATTTGTGCTATTTTGTGCTATTGTTTCACCTCTTTCTTCCAGAAATAATCAAAAAGTTGTCAATTTTATGTTTTTATATTTAAGTGGCATGTACCATTTTTTCCTACCAATTGTGCCATTTTTTCTAAGGTGATTAGGGAAGTGTGCAATTTTTTCCTGTGCCGTTTTTTCCTCCCATGCGTGCCATTTTATTCCTAGGGTGTCAAAAAGTGTGCCATTTTTTCCTGTGCCATTCTTTCCTACATCCCCTTTAAGATGCTTTCTAATATGAAACAACAGTTCACTACAAGATATCTTCAGAACAATCAGTATTAAAACTTTATTGTTTAATCATATTCTCCAGGAAAAGAGTGCTTTTGTGAATTTTAGGCATACAGATTATTATATTTTTTATTTTTAACTGAGTCTGGCTAATTAATGATTTTGAAGACGAACTCCTGCATAGCGGTGAGGGTGTCCCAGCTGGGTGCCTGAATATATGAGAAGAAATGGAGGCGCGAACTGAATGAGAACAAAAGCAAGCTTATACCCGTGGAAGAGGTTATAGGTGCACCTCAAGCTCTCAAGCGAACAGTCGAACTCTGTGAGGAATTCGACGCTGTTATGGCCTATGTCCCGTCTATCCCTTAAACATTTCATCGCCTCTGTTTCAGGCATGTCAACCGGTACCTGTACCGATACCGTTCCCCCGGTTTCCTCATGCTCCAAACGACACCGATACTGAAGCTTTTGCCCTGCCGGTACCGGGACAAAATTATTTTATGGGGAAATTCCTAACTGAACGAGGGTAAAAGGACTAATTATTCGTCCCCTGAGTTCCAAAGTGTTCTATGTGCCATTACTGGCACATAGATGAAACGCAAAAATTGTAGATAAAATGAAGTCATATACAAAGCGATTCTTGGGCACTGATAAAATGGGAACACCTCATTGTGCCACATGGTATTGTTTTCAGGTATTGACTGTTAGTTAAGCTAACAATAGGCATTAATTTATATTCAGTTTTAAATAACTGTTAACTTTTAACTGGGGAACACCTCACTGTGTCATCCGGTATAGACTAACAAAATAACTGTAAAGGTGACTTCCCGTTTGTCCCACTTTCTTAATTCAGGTAGTTAAAACGTAAAAAAAAGTGGGACAATCGGGAAGTTTTAATTACTTGTTAGGCGGTTCGATGAAAGGTTTTGATTTATAGTTTATTTCACATTAGTGAGTGTTTTATTTGCTGAAAATTAGACGTGCATAGAATAAAAAAATCTTGAAATAATTAGCACAATTTTAACTAGTTGTTTAAAGATATTATTATTCTGTGCACCCATAATTTTCAGCAAATAAAACACTCAGAAATGTGAAAGTATTATTTATATTATCCAGAAACAACTAGCAAAGTTTCAGCTCGTGGACGCGTGTAGTATGTATTAATTATATTATCTAGAAACAACTAGCAAAATTTCATCTTGTGGACCACTGGGTACAACCCGGTGGTCCACGAGCTGAAACTTTGCTAGTTGTTTCAGATAAATAATACTTAATACACGCGTCCACGAGCTAAAACTTTGCTGGTTGTTTCAAGATATTATTCTGTGCACCCATAATTTTCACAAATAAAACACTCAGTAATGTGAAAGCATTATTTATATTATGTTGAATATCAATAATAAATTATACATTCATTCATTCAATATTTAACCTTCTAAATGTAACAGATCGGAAGCATGGTCTGCATATTGTAAAATGTCTGTCTCTCCATTCAAAAGTCTTTGCTTGAGAGTATTAAGCCTACTGTCAGTATTTCTTACTTTCGTTTTTTCGGTGCAGGGAGGCCACCTGCCGCAAGCTGCATCTGCGAGACTTCATTGAATGATTGGATGGCTTTTAGGTGGTCTATAAGGCTGTATATATTTGGATGAGCAGTTTGGATCTGCTTTTTTATTTTGCTGTGCCATCCTTCTAAATGATTTGTGGTCCTGGGCCCCTCTGTGTGGAAATGATTCCATGAAGTTGTTTCGCCTTCAACCCATTGGGTAGTTACATAGTTAGTAAATGGTGTGGCATTAACAGTGGAATCCGACATTCCAAACTCGTCTAGTGCAAAAAAACACACGTCTTCAACAAGTTCCTCCGGCACTAATGGCAAAACGGCAGCCCTGCGTACAAGTCTGCGAACTTCCTCATCTTCTTTATATTCAGTTTGTAAGCCGGTGCTTTGTGACTTGCGCCATAAACACTGAGTATAATGGAAAAAGCACCCTTTGATGTTCACACCAGAGAATTCATTTCTAGCTGCATTTCGTACCGCTATTTCAAAGTCAAAAAACATCACTGAAGGGTGTAAATTAAGCTCTCTGGCGACACAAGCTTCTTTTAGGAGATGAAAAACTTCCTGTAAATGACCTCACTTTTTCCAGGAAGAAGGGCATATACAAGTGGATACATATGGCCATCAACAAAACCATGCAGTGTGTATAACTGAAAACATAAGGTTTGGCACGTATAAAATGTTCCATCACCATTGACAGTGTCCGTTGCTACTATTTGCTGAAGATTTTTATCCGTCGCAAATATCAATATCTTATCATCAGTAGCATTCACAAGTAGAAATCGTTCCCCTGTTGACGTTTCAGCCCATTCTTCCTTTAAGTCCAGTTCTGACACTGTTTTGGGTATTTTTGGAATCAACTTTGACCGTTGGCGGTATAGCGCACTGTGACACGGCTGTAGTGTGGGTAGTTTTTCCACCGGGTTCTGAACATCGTCATTCCAGTCAGTTGTTCGAAGCTTTGAAAGTTCTTGTCTATACACTTGGGATACGGGTGTTGCTTCATCCCTACACCGTTTTTTAATATTAATTAAAGTCTTTCTCACACTAATATCTGTGTTGTTCGCTTCGTGGTTATGCTGATGATTGAACCCAACTAGTATTTGATTATGTGTACGCAGTGTTGCAGGACACGTTCTTACAGCACATCTCCAATATACTTTATCTTGTCTTCGATTTTTGACCATATAACAGTAATTGTTGAACACAAGGTTTTGTCCACCACGTTTATTCTCGATGAACTCAATTTGAATCTGTACACTTGCCATGTCGACGATACGATTGTAAAATGAAATTGTGAAACATTTCTGCTAAATGTCAAATACTTATACCAAAAACTTAAAACGATTGACCGAATGTTGTGTATAATTCACCGGTTAAAATTAATCATTTTAAAAAACAATTCTGTGATAAATGTTCATTAATAAATGATCACCATATCAGGTGAACGTGCGTTCAGATTATAATAAAGACTAATATAATAAAGACTATAACATGTTGTTTTAAGCAACGTGGGACAACCAGGAAATCTATCCCGAGGTGTGAAAATCCAGAAGTGGGACAAACGGGATTGAACCACTGTTATATGAAGATGAAGTTTATTGTTATTATCATTCTATAATTTATAATAACATATATAACATATTTTATACAGTGTTTTATATTAATAAAATATATTAATTTATAATAACATATATATGTAAAAATAACAATAAATTTAATAAAATATTTATAACCAACCAAGTGCGAAATAGTATCAGTGTATTCGATGGCAGTTTTTTGTTCACTCAAGAGTTCATGTTTTGCCTTCTCAATCTTGTCGTCAATACTCCGATATTTTCTGCGTTTTGGTGGAAGTCTCCCACCACCTTGTATTTGGAACAATGTTGCCTCTGTGAAGTCTTGTTTGTAGAGTTTGTTTCTTGAGTGTAGATTTCTGTTTGTTAACCCTTTACACAACGAATCGGCAACATCCGCCAGCGTAATATGCAAATTCAGCAGCTGAAAAAATATTATTTTTCACAAAATTTCAACAAAACCATATCATATGACCCCTCTTTGGAATGAGCTCGTCTAGCTCATTCCAATGATGGGTCACATGGTATGGTTTGGTTGAAACTTTTTGGAAATTTTAAAAAACAATTTTAAAATAATAAATTTGATATCGTCTGCGTTGGGTAAAGGTCTAACGGCTGTCTTTGAGAGGTCGTGGTTATGGGTTTTGTTGATTGAAGGGTAGATAAAAGTCTTATGTATTCATTTTGCCTGCACAGAATCTTTTGTCGCGACTCGACTCGTTTTGGAGAGGCATAGCTACTCGTGACGCAAGAGCTCTCATAGCTAAATGTCGCCAAAAACGAGTCTCGTTGCGATAAAAGATTCTGTGTAAGCCCAATGTGAACATAACACATATTTATTGGCATGCCTTTAGAAACTGCATGTACTGTAAGTATGAAGGCATCTCTCTGAAGACCACAGGCCTGAGTTGGTGCGGGTATGTGAGAGGGTGTCCCATTTCCGTCGGTGGGGGTCTGGGGGATCCCCCACAGGAAACATTTTGATATTTGGACGCACTGGGGGCGATATATGAGCGTTTCTACAACACCTGAAGTGGTCTTCAAAGGCCCCCAGATTTTATCTTCAGCAATTTGATGTTTGATTTTGGAAGGTTCGTGGGAAAAGTGTGTGGGTGGGTGGGGGGTGGGGGGGACTCCCCAAATCCCCTATGATGCCGCCACTGCTGTAAGAAGAATAGAACATACATCCCCCAAAACGTAATCTCGTTGCGAAAAAAGATTCCGTACAAGCACAATGTGTACATAACACATATTTCTTGCTCAGCCTTTAGAAATTACATATACTGTAAGTAGACCAGGATATTACATGTGGAGTGGGGCGCCGTCTTGAGTGGGACGCGATCTTGCCTAACCTCGGATCCACATTTATTCATTTCTGGCAATCATATTTGCCGTCTATACATTTTTTAACCTTTTCTTGGAAACTCACGAAGCCAACCGCGGCCATAGAAGCTGAGATGCTCACAAAAACATCCCATTGGCTACTATTTAAAACAAGCCAATAGGAGAATGGGGAAAATTCGCCAAATCTATGGACGCGTAAAAACTTCTTTAGATGTGAAGTGATGGCCAAAAAGTGTATAAACGGCAAATGTGATTGTCAGAAATGAATAAATGTGGATCCGAGATTAGTAATTGATAAAGGTATACTGTTAATGTTTGAATCTGCCCTCCATAGACAGTGGAATTGTCGCTCGAAACCCGGTTTCCACTGTGCACTTTCTTGTCCGACTAAATGTTTTTCGGCCTTTTCTGCGACTTCTCCCAGTTATCATGAACACCCAAGAACACCCAACGGTCGTGTAATACACCACTGTAAAGCTTTTTCATTCACCTTTCTACTGACACTGGGTACTACTGGATACGTTATGTGAATCAAATTTGAGGGGGTGTAACGAAGATGAGTACTATCGTTTTCGAAAAGCGAGTTGTGTACCTTGTTAATATTTATATACCATTATGGGGGCACTTCAACATCGATACAAAAATGCCATCAAATATCATTGTTCTTTCAATTTCACAGCTTGAGCCGAGTACCTGTGTGCTGATACTGTCAAAAACGCATGGAATCTGAAACTGTAAAAATCGACAAAGAGTCCGGGTGAGAATTATAGCCCCTTCCCCCACTTCAGACTATAAAATTTGCTCTAAATCCACAAGTCATCAATTAATTACGATTTTTTACATCTTCGTTGTTGTACAAATGCATCAATTCATTTTCCAGCGAACTTTGCTGAACCTTCGTTAGATTTACCAGCCAGATACACCGGAGGATGATGCGGAAGTCTGAGTCTACCGAGTTCTGAACGGAGAAAATTTAAAGAACACGTCGTAGCAACAACTACAGCGAAAAGTTTGTTGCCTGCTTTCGTCGAAAATGGATATGACAGAATCTGAAATCGAGACGCCAATTTTCACTACTCCCAGTGAGCATACTCTTGAATTACTACCGGGACAGGTATATAATAAAAACGTTCATCAGTACCGTGAAGGGCACTCGACTCTCTCGCCATCGTCGCGTCATCATCAATCGCACATGTGGCTTCAGAGTGTGATGATGGATTGATTGCTCGCTCACTATGGCTAATTTGGATATGCCGATACAGCTTAAGACAGCCATGTCAGCTCTAGGTGCCGATCTGTTGTCCTCTCAACTGGATTCTCCATGTGAAAGACAAGAGCGTCCACCTGACCATGGAATATGATGCAGATATTACCACCCTCAGGGAGAGGTAGCATCTTTAGAAAAAGGACCTCCTCTCACACTGGTCCTCACCCGAGGGAGTCCGGATCGTCTGAGAAGAAGAAAAAGTCCATTCCCCAAGTGTAGGGATGCCCGACGCCTGAAGACCTGGCTTGAGAGGAGAAGTACTGAGCCAGAAGAACAGGAGGTTGTAAGAGAGACACCACACTCCCCTCCCACGCTATCCCCAGAGAGGTCGGAAGGCAGGGAGATGGAGGAATCGGAAGGAGATGGGGTTCACTCAATCCAATCCTGGATCTCTGGCCAGCTCCGACCAATCAAATCACTGCTCCACGGACGAGGATGACAACAACCAGTGCTTACTAAAAGCCGAATTCATCGAATCCCTTGAACAGCTCGCCATTGCCCTTTACGGCACTTGACCTCATCAGAACCAAAAGTCAGTACATCCAATACGCGAAGAGCGGGTGCAGAGACGAAGATCAACGACTACTTCTAAAAAAAAATACTCCAACAAAGAATTCGAAGCACAGAAGATTCGTAATCAGGGCTTCCATCGCCACATAAGAAAGATACTTGCACCTCCACCTAAAAAGAAAAAAAAGGAAACAACAGACGCCGCTAAACCTGGCCTCGGCCCTCTTTGCTCATTTTCCACGCCCAGACATAACGGAAAAATATTATACAGTTACAGAGGGTCGAAAGGGGCTTGCCCCACAAGGTCCCTGCGCCCCGTCGGTGCACTAAAAACTCTTGGTTTCGAGATTCAATGAAGGGTTTTGTATAGCATCTCGTTGATGACCTTCACCAAGCAATATCGTGCTTGTCGTACTACGCCGACTCATGCGGTATTACTTGGTTAAAAGCCCTCAACTTGCTTTGACACAGCACACTAGAACACTTCACTGTACTAATAATCTGTACGAACAATACCTCCACTGGGTAGCAGAATATTAAAAATGAGACGTGCGCTGTATACCGTTCGCTATCATTTGATGTGAAGCGCGCCGAGTCCCAGCATTGGCAATTTTTTTTTCAAGAAAAACATCCGACACCTTCACACAGTTCTCTCAACTGGTGCATAGGAAGTAGGGATTCCAAAATTATTACCCAATTCCTCGAATGAGCTTTTAGCAGCAACATTCAAATTTATTTGAGTTTGGTATAATTCATGAAGCGCAACTTTATTTATTTATTTATTTATTTATTTATTTATTTATTTATTTATTTATTTATTGGTGTTTAAGGTCACATACTTATGCACAATGGCTAATCTTGACCGTGACAGTTTTACGGTGGAGGACACCGGAATACTCGGAGAAAACCATCGAACAACGACGAGCAAAAGGTCAGCTCCTCAACATTCTGTTCAAGCTACGGTCAAGCAGGGTTACAGCTGTTGAAGACATGTGCACCATCGACGTGCAGTAGTACACGGCGTCATCGTGACCCCATGTATGTAACCGGGATAAAGTGCCTTGCCCATGGTTACAACGCGGGTCGTCCCGGATGGGAATCTAACTGCAACTTCAATTGAGCAATCGTAAATCTATCAGGTGATTCTCCTTGAATTACATGAGTGAAAAGGCAGTGAGTAGCATAAATGGCCTTTGAAGTTTGTCGAATTATGCTGTTTACGTTCCATTTTGATTCTTTTTTTTTTTTTGCAGCAAAGACCGCCTTGGATCGGATTCAGAAAAAAATAACCGAAATAAAGAAACACACACAAACACACACACACACAATGCGATTAGTAGAGCCAAGCTTCTACTCAAACATAATTAACCCTTTACCTACCACGAAAAGCAGACGACACTTGCTAATCGCCAATTAATTTTCATTATGTGTGTCTAAAACATAGCTTATGACCCCTCATTGGAACGAGCTCACCGAGCTCGTTCCAAAGAGGTGCCATAAGCTATGTTTTTGCAACAAAAAATAATGAAAATTGAATAGTGATTTCTGTGAATAGCGCTGGCCGGTTGTTGCCGTTGCGTTGCATTGGGTAAAGGGTTAACATATCGTCAGTGCATGGGATTGACGTTAATTTTATATTAATTGAGCCAGGTTTTCTGGTGGTAGGAAATTACAAAAATATGTTCTATTGTTCAGCTCATCAGCGGGACTGATGACTATTTAGTATTTTGAAACGCGGACAAACAAATCGTGTTCTCTGTCACAAAAGAAGAATGACTTCACCTGATATGACAGTTCCGATGAACACAAGATATTCGATGAAATATTTGATCTGTTTTTTTTTTTGTTTAACAACAGTATAGAAAGTTAAATTAATCATTGTGACAAAGGAGGGTTCTAATTGATTTACCTTGAATAAGTTGGATAAAATAAATCTGGAGAGAAAACTATTTGTGGTCAGTTGGCGTGCGATTCTCTTCGAAGTTTCTGACCTTGTGGTAAGTACTTCTAATACATGACAAAATACTTACAGTCTGGGAAAATACACATCCGGAATTCACGGGAGGTTGGCAAATAAGAAAAGCCTGTTGAGGCCCTTATTTCATTAAAACCCAGAGGCCGATCCTGAGAGATCAGTATGGTCATCCCCCGTGCTTTCCGGGTGGCAAATAGCGCATTTCGTTGAAAAATCGCGCATGCGTTGGCGGTAAAAGGCAAATGAAGAATCTATCCCAATAACTGCTCGGGAAACTTGTATCAGTCTGGTTCCAAAGGGTATCAGTCGAGTTCGGGGGCATACGAACCGGGCAGACTAATGTATCGATGGGGCAGACTTTCGATTCTGAAAATGGGAGGCGCGCTGTTTTCTGCTCGTTAACATTTGAAGTGAAGCACGCTGTTGTTGAGTCCGGCATAATTCGTGGTGTATTGTTCACGCATTTCGTGCTCGCGTTGTATTATTTGGCCTATTTCCCACGAACATATTTTAATCCTTTACAAAAAACACATGATATCATTTTTTTGTTATTTTAAATGTTTTCTCCAACTTCTAAATAGAATTTCAACAAAACCATACCATGTGCCCCCTCATTGGAACGAGCTCGTTCTAATCAGGCGGCCACACAATATAGTTTTGTTGAAATTTAAAAAAAAAAACCCTTTATTCTGCACAATTTGGATATTACACGGCGGATAGAGCCGATTTGGTACGTAAAGGCTAATCCCTCGCTAGATGGAAGGGAGTCAAGTTGTTGTCGACTAGCAAAAAGTATAAAAGAAATTGCAGGTGGGATGGCGCGCAAGAGCGACAGCGCGCCTGGAACTTGGAAGACTGAATGGAGGCAGAAAGCAAGAGTCCGGGCAAACTCTTGGGCCCTGTTTAACCCTTTACCCAACGCAGACGATATGCAAATTTATTATTTTAAATATCATTTTTTCAAATTTTTCAAAAACTTTCAACAAAACCATATCATGTGACCCCTCGTTGGAACGAGCTCGGTGAGCTCGTTCCAAAGAGGTATCACATGATATGGTTTTGTTGAATTTTTTTTTAAAATAATATTTTTTCAACGGCTGAATTTGCATATTACGCGTGCGGATGCGGACGATTCGATGGGTAAAGGGTCAAGATTCACCAGCGTAGGAATTTCAGTTGTGATGGCAAATACAATTACCCCCGCTACCGGCTGACAAACGTGGGGTATTCAAACAGACGGGTTTATTTACATTTTTGAGGTAGACAAATCGTACTCATCCAAATATAATAGACGCCATTTTCAATATTCTCGAAGATGTTCATTTTTTCAGGTATCCTCATCAGTTATGTATTTCAAGATGATGGCCCGCTTGAGGATTTTCAAGAGTTCACCAACGTTCCCAATTCTGGCGGCTATTCTATAGACCAGCTAGCATAGCGGGCGGGTCTGATACCATAACGCGGGCGGGCGGGCGGGCGGGCGGTCGAGCGGGCTATGATTTTTCTGGTCGTTCTATTTTATTTTTTTTTATTTCGTTTTTATTAGCTTCCGAAGCATATTTTCTCACTTTCAAACAACGTGCACGAGTTATGACTTGAATATTCTTCCGGTATGAATCATAACGTAGAATGGCATCGGACCGCTCACATCAAAAATACCAGCGGGGTAAATTCGTTCTATATGACTAAAACTAACACCCCAAGTGATATACCGACGTTAGTAAAATAATTTTCCTCTGGCCCGGAGGTGATTTTTTGATCACAAGACGTGGGTAGGGGGATTTGTTTCCAAGAACGTATGGTGGATGGTGGTCGAAGCTGCCAGAAATAAATTTTTTGCATGGTCTAAATATATTTCCTCTCATTCTTTTAATGATGTTATAGGCTTTTAAGGAGGACCATTCCTATTCACCCAATATTGTTTCCAGTTCAGGTGTGAAAATCCTCAGCATCAATGATCGGCCGATATAGTTTTGTTCTAATTAGTTTTTCTAATTGGGCGGTTTATACGGGGTATTGACAAATTTTGTATACAGGGTGAATTCACTTTATTGTTATTCAGACTTTGATAAATGAAAATAAGAGAAAAGTAATACCCGTGGACCGTAGGGTAGATGAGTCCCGAAGTTGGAGGGTAGGTAAATTTTCTTTTGGTGAATGGGAAAGCAAGTATATAACATTGTGGGAGGCGTGAGAATATAAATTCTTGGGACTGAACTTATGTGTCACAGATAGAAGCACATAAAGAAACCACACCGGCAACCATAACACAAAAGGGAAAATAATACACACTCCGTTAAAATGTCTGGGAAGGAACAGCTTTAACCCTTTACCTAACATGAAAAGCAGACGACACTTGCAAAAATAATTCTTGAAAAACTAATTTTTTTCATTTTTTGTCTCAAAAACATAGGTTATGACCCCTCGTTGAACGAGCTCGACGAGCTCGTTCCAACGAGGGGTCATAACCTATGTTTTTGAGACAAAAAATGAAAAAAATAGTGAAAATTAATTGGCGATTTTTGAGAATAGCGTTGGCCGGTTTTGGCCGTTACGTTAGGTAAAGGGTTAACAAGCTGTTCATTGGAAAAATACTCTTTGGTGGCGTTACCAAGTATATCTTATAGAACGGACTTTTATTATACGCTAAACGATAGATTATCGAAGAAATTGTGGAAAGGTAGAAATCGTATCCCCATTGTGATGAGATGGAAATTTTCACTTATCAATCAAAATGGCGGCTTTCAAAGCATCACTTCAAGGTGAATACGAGTCAAATTATCACTGGAAATGATCAATTTGTTCTAAAAACGTATAATGAAAAGAAAAAATCTGATGTTTTTGAGTAGATACCGATATTTCCAGCAACAATTCAACACGTATTCACCTTGAATTGATGCATGAAACCCGCTAATCCAAACAAGGCCTGAAAGTCCGTAAAATAAGGTATTGGTTTGGTACGTTCTTTCAACGGACGTACCAAACCGAAAACTTATATTACAGACTTTTAGGCCATGTTTGGACGAGAAACTCGTCAAGTGAATCAGATTGCAAGACGCTATCTGTTCCGAGTATCGATCAAATCACTTTCGCGTATCAATGATTCAGTGCACTGTTTACTTTATGCATCAGTTCATGGTTGAAAGGAGTGGAATTATCAGATTCTTATAAAAAGCGTATAATAAAAAGAAAATCTAGAGTTTTTGAGAGGATACCGAAAATTATCTCACTTGCGACCGAGGTAAATGGTAATTTTCGCTCGCGCAAGCGTTCGCGAAAAATAAACATTTCTATCGATCACCCATGAGATAATTTTCGGTATCAAATCCTCTATAATAATAACACTTCGGCCGGCCGCTGATTTGTCGCGGTGGCCGCTGATATATCCTCTATGTATCCACTTGAAGCAAACGGTAGTAAGGAACCCGGAGATCACTTTACCTGATAAACCTTCCATAAACATGGTGGTGTGAGACGGCATTTAACTATGGATGGAATTCCTACTTTCAGACTGGACGAACAAGGCAGGTTAGGGAGTTAAGAGGGAATTATTCTATTGAGACAAGAGATCTAGAAGGTGGAGTAATGGGGAGCATTTCATTTTAGAATGCTTTAAATATTCGCATAACAGAATAAGATTCCTTGAAAAAATGAATGGAAGAATGGAATGAAAGCAAGAGAGATAAGTGGATGAGGGAGGATATGAGGGGTAGAGTCATTAACATAGTTGGGGAGATTGAGAAAGCGCCAGTGGGTGAAAACAGTTTGTGTTGAATGTTGGGAGGTTAGGAGGGATAGTGAGGGATTGATGGTAATATTCACTTGCGTTGTGAAAAATGCAGAAGCATCTTTTATTTCATTTCCCAGGAAGCTCGAACCACATCTTGTGTGTTCTTAGAGCATTGGAATAACATATTTGGAATAAACATCGTAGTCATAGGCTAATGTCTGATATACGGTCTTGGAAGCGGAGTTGTGGGTGGGGGTGGGGCATTGTGTCCGCTCTCGTCCGCGCTCAGAATTGACAATAAGAAATTAAACATTATTAGTCAAGAAATTGAAAAGAATATAGGTAAAGGGTTAACCCTTTACCCAACGTAACGGCCAAAACCGGCCAGCGCTATTCTCAAAAATCGCCAATTAATTTTCAAAATATTTTCATTTTTTGTCTCAAAAACATAGGTTATGACCCCTCGTTGGAACGAGCTCGTCGAGCTCGTTCCAACGAGGTATCGTCATAACCTATGTTTTTGAGACAAAAAATGAAAAAATTTAGTTATTCAAGAATTTTTTTTGCAAGTGTCGTCTGCTTTTCATGTTAGGTAAAGGGTTAAGTCGCATACTGTCAAAAATGTTTAGTGGTACACAACCTGATTAATACATTGGTCTATTTTTGAATCGCATGGCCCATGTTTAACAAGAATATAAACAGACAACTCTTTTGTTCAGTTCTGAAAGTTAGAATTTTTCAAATAAAATTGTTTTTCAACATCCGATCAACTGTCATTTGATTGACATTGCCCTATGATTCAAACTGTAAATCATCAATGCTGTCAGGATATGGGTATATACAAACTTGCAGACAACTCACCATATTTTGCTGACGTTTTTCAATACAACACGCTCATCAGGTTTCCGTGAAGACTGTGGACAAATAATACATGAGAAAACGATATAGATAAAGACCCCCCCCCCCCCCCCCCCCCTGTCATCATTTTTAAACTGTCGTGAATACCAAGTATTGCTTCGAATATCCATCAAAAGGGGTAGGTGTCAGAAATGGGCTGAAAACAAGAAAAAAAAACGGCCGAAAATGGAAAAACATGGGGGAAAGGGGTGGGTAGGTGGTTTAAAGTTAAAAATCATCATACGTTTCTGGGAATTTCGTGGGTTTAAATTTGCCTCCAAGTTTTTGCGTTTACATGACGTGATTTGCAACTGTGATATATTTTACCACCGTGGTAAAATTTGCCTGCGTTGGTGTTTTGTGTCATAGAAACGGGCTCTTGCCATCTTATTAATGGACGTCCCACCCAGGTGTCTCACTCACCACATACGTATTTGAATATGTAGGGGGTAAAGGAAAAAATAAATCGCATTAGGCCACGATGTTTAAACGTACTCAACGAATGCATCCAAATGTTCGACGTACTTTGAACTAGTTTCAATAAAATAGTTGAAGAAATATACTACTTAAAGTTTGCTAAGCACCAAATATTTGACACATCATTGTGAAATTTGCTTGTGACATATTTGCGATATTTTTGGTGGATATGATTGAGGAATGTATTGAGATGGTCGCCAGTGTTTACATTAACTCTCTTGACAGGTAGACTTTTCGTGACAGTCATGGAAAGCATGTACCCCTTGATTTTCATGGTGTTTTCGTGTACTGTCTACATGTATATGACATGTGTAGGGTATTCAGTCTTCATTTCAACACAAACCCTTGTGATTTAATGATTGAATATGGCAAATGCCAATGTAAGAAGACATTTGTCTGAAGCAGAAATGTGGCGGGTAATAGGGATGGTGGAGCAAGGAGCTACCCATCGTCAGGTTGGCGAAGCCCTTGGTGTGCACCATACGGTTATCACCAGAGTCTGGGCAAGTTTTCAGCAGTATGGCACACCAGTAAGACGGCATGGTGGTGGCAGAGACAAGGCAATATCTGCAGCTGAAGACCGGTTTTTGATCATTCAGGCCCGCAGGAACCGCTTTTCCACAGCAACCCAGCTTCGCAGTGATCTTCAGAATGAATCCGGGGTAAATGTTTCGACGCAGACTATCCGGGCAAGGTTGCACGAAGGTGGTCTCCGATCGAGAAGACCATGTATTCGCATTCCGCTGTCTCAGAACAACCACCAGGCACGATATGAATGGGCCATGGACCACGTTGGATGGGCCAGAGAAGATTGACGACGACCTGTCCTTTTTACAGATGAATCAAGGTACTGCCTAGACCACACAGATAGGCGTTCTATGGTATGGAGAAGACCAGGAGAGCGATTCCATGCACCCAATATTGCTGAGCATGACCGCTATGGTGGAAGGTCAATCATGGTCTGGGGCGACATCAGCTGTGATGGACGTACAGAGCTCTGTGTCCTTGAACGTGGTACATTGATTGCACAACGGTATATTAATGAGATCCTGGATGTCCACTCAGATTGTATGCAGGTGCAGTGGGTGATAGATTTATTCTGATTGACAATAATGCCCGTCCTAATGCTGCCCATGCTGTCGGGGAGTAAGACAGACGGAGGGGATTGAGCGTATGGACTGGTCAGCAAGATCCCCTGACCTCAATCCAATCGAACATGTCTGGAATGAGTTGCAGCTTGCAATTTCAGCCCGTCCAGTCCAGCCAAGAAGTGTCCAGGAGCTTGGTGCCATGCTGGTCCAAGAATAGAACAGCATCACACAAAGGACCACCAGGAACCTGATTGGGAGCATCAGAAGTTGTTATCAAGCTGTAATTAACAGTAATGGGTCTCATACTCGATATTGAAGCCATACCAGTTCGCTCGGTCAACTTTTTGTCATATTGAAAAATTTCCTCTTTTACCAATAATATCCATTTTCCATGGTTACCGTATTCAAAAAATAAAAAATAATATCAAACACAAATAAATTCTTAATTTCTGTACTTAAATCATTAAAGATATA
Organism: Pictodentalium vernedei; assembly: GCA_031216915.1. Taxonomy (NCBI): domain Eukaryota; kingdom Metazoa; phylum Mollusca; class Scaphopoda; order Dentaliida; family Dentaliidae; genus Pictodentalium; species Pictodentalium vernedei. Next base: position 161,571,047 of record CM062288.1, on the reverse strand, counting down.
AGTAAATAAGAAATATATACACTTTTCATTACAATATTTCAACTAAAACGTAAAACAGGTAGTTGGTCGTACTTGGTGCTTAACAAACTTTGAGTAGTATAAATTTAAAGAATATGTGAGGAATTTGCATGGAAGTAACCCACCAATGACCAAACACTGGTTTTGAACCTTTATTATTTAAGACCAAAGAAAATTAATCATTTTTTCGTCCCGCGTTCGTCTTATTTATTTTCGAGGCAAAATTCAGCATCTACAAAACTATCATAGGGTGTGATTTTAGCAGTATCACTTCGCGATTTGCGATTCAATATGTCGTTACATTGATACAGTATTGTTATTTAGTGATCTAACTTTGTTCATTAAAAATTGCTTTATTACAAATTATTGGAGAGTGCCAACAGGCACAAATTTGTATAAAACTATTATTTACGTTTGACTGAATATGAAACATGGGTAAGGAAAATGTTGGCTTTTGCACTGGTACCTAGGGCTGCACGGTATATCGATAAACCGATATATAGCGGTATTCAAACCACTATCGATTGAATACCGGTGTAATTACAAAAATATCGGTTTATCGTCATTATTTATTTACCCACAATTTGATTTTCAAGATGTCTTCGAGTTTTTTAATTGTAGCCCCGAATGAATAATATTATCCCTTTATCCAAGGAATCGTCTGCTTGTGCCCTCGTAATATACAAATTCAGCAGTTGAAAAAATAATTTTCAAAAATTTCAACAAAACTATATCATGTGACCCCTCGTTCCAATGAGGGGTGACATGATATAGTTTTGTTGAAATCTGGGGAAAATCTGAAAAACTAATTTTGAAAATAATAAATTTTGATATCGCCTGCATTGGATAAAGATTTTTCGAACCGCATCATCAAGGCATGCTAATTGTTTCCGACTGTGATGTCTCGAGTCCCGATTGTGGTACTTGTGTTCATATGTCTGAACAGTTTTCGATATACCGGAATACCGCGGTATTTATTTGAATGCCGATACCGGTATTCAGTTTTGAATATCGTGCAGCCCTACTGGTACCCTCATGTTTTGTTTTTTTTAAATGGTCTGATTGGGAGCGCGGTGGCGTCGCGGTAACCGGTTCTCGTCAGATCACCGAAGTTAAGCAACATCGAGCGCGGTTGGTAATTGGATGGGTGACCATTTCAGTGACTGATTTGCGCTCCCGCGTTGTGTCCTTGGGCAAGGGATTTAACTGCGCCTGCCTACATGGGGACGCGATGACGCTGTGTACTTAGGCGTACTGCACGTTGAAGGTGCGCATGTCTTCAACCAATCTAACCCTGCCTATGCCGCGGTGCAGAGTTCACAGTTGCGATGTTGGGGAGCGGACAGCTGCTCCTCGTTGTTCGGTGGTTCTCTCCGGGTACTACGGCTTCCTCCACCCATAAAACTGGCACCGACATGATATGAGCCCAGCTGTTAATGTTTCGTTAAACCTAATTAAAAAATGGTCTAATTCTGGCTTCTAGCACTCAACCAGTTAAAATACTCCTTATGATTTGTAATCTTCATTTTAGTTCTATATTGATTTTGTGTTATTTGATCACTTTTACAAAAAAAATAATCAGTAAAATCAATATGGAAGCTCTAGTATTTAATTTTAGGATCCCACAAGTGGATTTTAGGCATCGGAGGCCATTCCATCGGGAATAAAAATTAAATATAAAAACCGCCCTACCTCATTCGTTTTAAAAACAAATTGCCTGAGAAACAATTATTTAATTTTGTTTGGCCTAACCGAATACGGTACATTTAGGCAAATTTTAGTGTAATAATCAGCAATGATAAATATTCACATTCACCCACCTATTCAGGAGCGTGGCGAAGATGAGGAAATGGGGGTGGGGGTGGGGGGGGGGGGGAGGTAGAGTCCCCATTAGTCCAGACTGCGATGACCCAAGTCCCGACTGATGACATATCTATTTCAACTACCTCATCTGTTTATTTATTTACTGGGGTTTAATAACACTTTCAACAGCAAGGGTCACCTCGTGTCGGACAGTTATACGGATGGAGGAAGCCGTAGAGAACCGCCGGACAACGGCGGGCAACTGTCAGACTCCCCAAAATACTAACTCCACACAAGCAGGGTTAGCATTGGTTGAAGACAAGCGCACCAAGACAGTGTCGCCGAGCACCCAAGTGGGCAGTCAGGGTTGTGTGCCTTGCCTAAGGACACGACGCACTTGCCCCTAGTGGGGATTGAAACTTTCGGTTTGAAGTCTAATGCCGTAACCGCTGACACTGAGCCACCGCGCTCCGGTTACACCATCAAGGCATGCAAACGTCTTTTCAGAGAACGATACACGCATGTGAATGGGTTAATAGATATGGCACGAGTGCAAGCGGGAAAGGGTAGAACGAGAAGCCAGAGGCCTCGAGTTTTATCCTTCCGCGATGGCACAAGTGCCATATCGATTAACCCATTCTCAAGCGTGTGTCGATCTGTGTTCATTACACGCCTTCACGTCTTTAAAAACAATTATCACACGGACACTCAACAATTCATTTGACAACTATCAACAAAAGGAACACATTTTATCGCCAACCAAATCTGTGAGGGGAATCCGTGTCACTTTTTCGTTCCCTGAGTTCCAATGTGTTCTATGTGTCTAATGACACATAGAATACATTGAAACTCAGGGGACGATTTTCAGCTATCACTAGCGATTCAAATTGTAATTGCGTTGCACAATTTGTAGAAAAGTCCAGTGAAATTTCGCTTCTATTTAAAAGTAGTCCATCAACGATTTCCGTTCCGCACATATGTGCGGAACATATTTTTATTTTCCGTACGGTTTAGTATTGCTGTGGATGGGGATTACATTGAACACGCTTGTAATAAAAGGTATGTGGTTATGATGTAGTTTGAACGTCAGATTTGATGAAAAATTCATCTTACTTTAAATCGAGAAATCTTTTGTCAACTTTACAAAGGGGAACTTGGGGGAAGTTTGGCCAAATTATACTCATTTCTGTGGGACGACATTTCGTACCCCGGACAGGAATACCCTCACCATCATAAAAGCAATTTATCAGAGGATACTGCAGTCTATGTTTGTCAGACTGGGCTGCTAGAAGTTCGGTTTTGATACTGTCGATCTCCATTTGTGAGTCACCATCAAAATTGACGCAAACATATGGTTTCGCTTACAAATCCTGAGTAAAATATGTTGGTTTGTCGTACGTTGCACATAGTATTGAGGAAAGACAGAGTTTCCATCCTCGAAATATAAAGACCACTATTTTCGGAATCCCATCATCAATTTTACATTGGCTTTCATTTTCGTTAACTCGAAATATCTGTCAGTTGATGAATAGTCTACTTTAGAAGGTCCCAGTGTTTACGCTGGGCCGAAACTGTTTTGTTCAATTTATTAATCAATCTGGATATTTTAGTGCCAAAGAGTGTTTTGATGCTCAAACGCGAATAGTGGGGGCAAGATATTTTCGCTGTCTGATTTAAGTGGACGTCCAACCTACTTTGGTCAAATTTCATGCAATTTTCTTTCAAGTCTAAAAAAGGCCCAAAATGAATAACCCCAATAAATTATATACCAAAATACTTCGAATGAAACATAGAACATGTGGAAACTGAAATTGGCCATGGAACTCCTGTCATGTGTAAATAGCACCACCTGAAAGTCTGCTATGGCATAAATAAGAGAACAAATTTTTCACAATAAAATACCTCAAAATAAAATAACAGCTGCATTCTATAAACATTGAAGTACATACTCGAAGAAATCTTTTCCTAATTCATGAAAGTAATAAAGATTGAGACCAAATGTTATAAGTGGAGTGCTCACTGATTGAAGGCAGACATTTTCTTTTGTTTATGTTTTGATTTGGGGAGTTCAACAAAGGTCAACTTGAAGGAGTCCAGCAGAAGAAGTATGGAAGGACAAAAGAGTGTCTACCAATATAAAGATGTGTGTGTTACTGTGGTGGTTTGGAAAGAAACTATGATATTCTCCTATGTGGAATGCACTGCAAAGTCATACATTACAGTTGAATAAATATATTTACAAACCCCTTGCACTGTAACCCCTTTTATACCATGCATCAATTTGATAGTGATTAAATTGTTAAATTTGTCTGGTTTATCAATAAGTATAATAGCTTTGTTTACTCTTGGACACCAATACACTCATGATATCTGTTGGAGAAGAAATAAGGGAAACTGTAACATGTCACTGCAATAAACCATCTAATGTACTTAAAAGTACATTGTTATTCAAAACACATCAAATCAACCTTACATAACCATTATTGCATGTACTTTCCCCAAGGCGGCTTATTGGCATATTGAGATCAGAAGGGCACATCCAGAGGGTCTCACGTATTTTTTTCAAGAACGCAGCACTCAAAGCAATCACCAAAAGGTGACAAGTGAGCTCCATTTGACACAAAAACATTCCCGGAAGGGGGGTGGTGGGGGGGGGGGGGGGGCTCTCTTCCTTGTATGACTCTACCTCCGGCACTCAAGGCATATGCCTTTTTTTCTCAAAGTTTAACTCTTTTTTCTTTTTGAAGATCCTGACCACACATGTTCCAAACACTATCAGACAGGTTACCCTCCAAATAAGTGTATCTGCAAAAATCATGTTACATTGCAAAACATTCTGTTTCGACTTTTAGTTCTGGACCTTTCATGCTTCTTACTTCCAACTATAACACTTAATTTATCGATTAATGGGTCAATAGAAAATTCCTGCCATAATCAACATTTTGAGTTCCATAAGCCTTCAATACAGCTCCGATAAAAGTGTCAAACATCAGATTGGTGGCTTTATACAGAATATTCATTAGGTTGTTGCTTGATAAGTAATAGGAACAAAATCTTCACCAGAAAATTCTGTAGCAATACAATTGAGGGTATTAGCAGGCACTTTCCAACAAATTGTAACAAATCAACTAGTTATAAACAAAATTTTCTAACTGAAAAGAGTGAAAAAGTACCACAACTCTGAAAAAATGTGGGAAGAAACACATGCTACAGCAGCTACACAGGCATTGTTTCCCCATGATGCTCGATCACAACACCAAATATCCTTCAAATTTGAGTAGCGATGGTTGAGATACAAGGGAGAATGTTGGTACATGTAATGATGAATGGGTAAGACTAAGATTAAGAGGACACAGGTCACCACTGCACGGCCCAAGATGCACCTTTGAGTTTCCACCTTCCAAGTCTGGGGCATAATAATCGCAACACACCCACCTTATCAATTCATAATTTCAGTAAAATAAAAGAAATTATCAATTTTAATTAATTAATAGATGATGGGAAATATTTGGCTTCCTTCGCCTTCTCGTACTATTTAATTACCACAAACAATATCAGTTTGATGCCGACAAACGAAACTGAACGCATGTGGTATGGTTAAAAAGTAACTCGGCATGGATAATGAAGAAATTGCGAATATTTAGTGTATTTCATTTGTTGAAAAGCCAATTGCAGCTAACATTGACCGTGCATTCGATAATTCGTTTCGGTTTTGACCACACGGCCACGCTGACACTCAGTGACAGCGGTTATGTTTATTGTGATATGCAAATTGGGGGATGGTTTCCGGTGAAGGAGATTTGTCACATTTGTCAGTGTAAAACGATGACAAAAGACACTGATCGACGCTTGTGTTAGTATGGTTGGTTGCAAGAAAAAACTGAATTCTCAGCATCGTCCAAGCGCTCCTTATTTAAAAGCGCGAATGCATCATTTTCTACCCATCTTCAATCGGTCCTTTGCAGACATCAAAGACAGCCGCGACAAATTCTATGGTTACTAGGAAGTAAATAACTTTGCAACATCGGGGGAAATCAACACGCTCAATATAGTTCTAGGTCACTTGGAACATACTTCGTGAAAAAGTGATTTCCGAAGCATTCTGCTTACTTTGTTATGAATATTGCCTTATTTTATGTGTATTGTCCAGATTTTATTCACTCGGTTATTTTTTTACAAGTGGTTCATGTTGTCTTTCTAGTGCGCAATAATTCAGATTTTTTGTCAACAAAAAAGTTCAGACGGCCTGTAAACACGAGAAGGAATTTCGAGCCATATTTTGCAGTTATGACATTAACAGCTCAAGTATTTGCTGTCACCTGTTTGCAAATCCGCTCATACATTGTCTCGAACAAATAAAGGGCGTGATCACGTCCTTGCATTCTTACGATTGCCCAAATTGAGTATTTCTGCAAGAACCACATCGTAATCACATGGCCGGAATAAACATCATTGAAACATGGCCACATCCGGAACATCCAAAATTTGTGTTGGTGTTATTACATTCAAACATCAAAACCCACCAGAGTGTTATCAAAAAAATGCTTTCTCCGAGTCTGTAGTATGTTATCATTATATTGAGGACAAGGCTTTCGAATTACCGATTATTTTGTGATTTTACCGGTTCGTTACTTACGCCATTGGCAAATTAATCTTCTTCAAAATCATAAAATTCACTTTTTTCATGAAAAAAATTATATGTACCTTTTCTATGCACTTTACTCATTATTTTGATACATAGTTTGCCTTTCCTTACTTCTCTTATCTGTTCCTGATGCATTGGGAAACAAATTGACCAAAGTTAGGTTGGACGACCCCTTAAATAAATAGATCGATTTTTGAAAAGTGAACTGACAATTATAACAGGAAAGAACGGATATTTAGGCACGTAAAAAATCCGATAGAACTCTGACGATAGAATCCTCGGTAGACGAAATTAATGAATGGTTTTGCGCGCCAAAGGCGCGCGGGGACGGTTTGGGGACAAGCCTGCTTTGATGTTTTGAAGTTTTCCGTAGACACAACCATGGAAGGAGAAAGCAGAGGAGGAAGAATCGAGGGAGTAGGCTTTTGTGTTCTTGTTCCGATTAGTTGTTGTCCTTCCTCGAGTGAGGACCAGTGCAAGAGGGGGGGGGGGGGGGGGTCTTCTCGATAAAGGTGCTACCTCTCCTGAGGATGATGGGATCTTCAGGCAAGTATAATCTGCCAATATTTGTCGTGATGTCTTTTAGTCCGTCATTAGCAAGTATAGTCTGCCTCGGGCTGATCTTGGAGAGGAAGAGCAGTTTTCGAATTCTGCGGGTAGGCAACCAGTCAAGCAACTTTCACAACGAACGACCGCTTTCGGGGTGCCACCAAAAGGAAGACGCGAACTTCTCTGGTCCGGGGACTGGTCTGCTTGTTAACCTATTGGACGGGTACCTGAATGCGCATAAGTAGCGTTTACAAAAAGGGGCAAGGACCAACGCTCAACTCCTCGTAGGTGGTCGACCACCTCTGGGAGTGGAGTGAAGGATGATCAGAATCCATAACGGTTTCTAAATATCCATAGTGGTTATAATAAATCCGTAACGATTATTGGGAAAAGAGAGGAAAAAAAGGGGAAAAAACTCCACAAAAAAACAAAAAAAAAACTCTCATCGAAGTTTTGTCGTGTCTTCAGGCAAGTATAGACTGCTAGTTGTTTGTCATTTCATGTTAGAGCTGTCCTTGTCAAGCAAATATAGCCTGCCCTATGCTCATCTGATGGTAATTTCCGTTGTCGGTGCTGTTACTCCGAAGTCACTTGGGCGGTCTGGCTGTTGATGGGTCGGGCGTGATCAGTTGTTCTTGTTTCGTCCGCGGTGGTCCGTGCTGTATCTTTGGTGTATCTGAAAGTGAAAAAGTGTATGCGTGAGTTGCGACCCCCCCCCCCCCGCCTCCCCCACACACTATCCCATCTAACTGTTGACCCTCTTATTTACTGGAGACCATTCATTGAATACCCATCGAAAGCAGCCAGCTACAATTGCGTATCACACCCAAAGGTGCATTTGCTGCTTCCGATTTGAGCTGTTTTTATTTAACGTGGCCCGTCCACCCATGGCCCTTCCTTTTTAGATCGGTTTGGAGAGTAATTCGATGGAGGCAGCTTATGATTTTCGCAGAGACGCACCGAAACGTACCACTGCCTGGTTCCACCTTAGGCTTTTCTTAATTGCGAGGCTAATATTCTGGAGCCTTTTTTTTAAAAAAAAGTTCTGGCACCAGAGCCGTCCCGAACTGGATTTCGCAGAATCGCGCCGGAGCGTACCACTGCCTAGTTCCATCGTAGATTTCTTTTTTTAATCGCGAGGCTATTATTCTGGTGTATGCGTGATTAGCCCCCCATGGCATTTCCCTGGGTGATTTGTGATACGGCGCATGTTGGAGGTCACCGGTGGTTGGAGATTATAGACGTTATTTGGGGAAGCAGCCTGCAATCATTGCACGCCACACTAATAGGTGGAATTGTTGCTTCCACGGCCCGTTGTCCTTATTTATTGAGGGTCAGAATAAGGGCCAGGGAGCAGTGGAGAGCAGCCCGCAATCGTTGCTCGCCGGTGTAATTGCGGCTTCCGATGCTTCACGGTCCTCGAACAGTTGAGTTTGGCATTGGGTTTGTTTATTGGATCGTAGTACGATGGCGGCAGCCTCTGGATTTCGGAGAGTTGCGCCGGGGCGTATCACAGTAGATGTTTCTTAATTGCGAGGCTATTATTCTGGGGTCTTATCGGTAAAGCATTGGCACTAGGGCCGTCCCGGTAGGCGAAAAGGGCGGTTGCCTAAGTTTTATGCATGCCAGTGATTCCATTATGCCAATCTGATTGCTCTGGCTACGTACTGTCGTCGCATTAAGATAATACCAGATTAATGGACTAATTGCTGTTAATCCGCTGAATTTAGCGCATCGAGGGTCTTTACAAAAGGGTGTATTTAGTTGGATAAATACTTGATACCATGGTGAGTCACTCGCGACGGTATGAAGTATTTAAATAAATGCTGCCTTTTGTAAAGTTGATAACCTACAAAGTCTTAATACACCTCTGTTCTTTGAAATCCCCATCTACAGCAACACCAAACCATGTGGAAAATGAAAATCAGTTCCGCACACATATGCCGAACGGAAATTGTTGGCGGTGTGTTTTTAAATAGAAGCGTAATTTCACTGGAATTTTCTACAAATTGTGCACCGTAATTACCATTTGAATCGCTAACGAAAGCTAGCGATTCAAATGGTAATTGCGGTGCACGATTTGTAGAGAGTGGTGGCCGAGTGGATAAGTGCGCTGGTCTCTCATGCCAGAGGCCCGGGATCGATCCCCGGTGAGGGAAAGTTCTCGAGGTGTCCGAACATCAATTGTGGGGGTTGATGCTATCACAGCGTACCGTCCTATCGGGTGGGAACGTAAAATGGCTATCCTCTGTGCGGAGAAAGACACACTGCATGCAGGCTAAAGATCCCCTCGTAGTATTCGAGAAGAGCTAGGCCATGAAGTTGCCGCTATGAAGGTCATCCCACACACGCCTACGCCATTGGGCCAAGGAGAGGCGTTAATATAAGTTGCATAACTTATTCGCCAATCCTTGTAAAACAAATAAGATTAAATAAAAATAGTAACACGGTTCCTCTCGCAAATTTGGTTGGCGAGAAAATGTGTTCTTTTTTGTTGATAGTTCTTCCCCCGAGTTCCAACGTATTCTATGTTCCTACTGGCAAATAAAACACACTGAAACTCAGGGGACGAGTTGACAAATGAATTGCTGAGTGTCCTTCTAATAACTACTTTTATAAACACACTGTTTATTTGATTTTTCAGCAAACCTGTTTCCTGAAAGAAAATGATAAAAGCGGTGGTATTAAATCTACTGACATGCATCATCTACAGTATCACTAAGGGTGTAATATTAGGAGGTATAAACGACCAAATGGATATTGGTCTCACAAACAAAGACATAACCAAAACACAATGGTCTCCACTCCACCAAAGAACAGTAGAGCCGGAAACTTCAGTAATGAATGATCAAGGTGAATTTGGAGGTGGGCTCTCACTAAAATGGGACAGATTAGTGAAGACGTTAGACATTTGCGTCAGGGAGGGGAAAGCCGATTCGTGCAGTACACAATATGCGTGTTCGTGTAAAAACGAATGCGTGTTGTATAATAACTGTTGCTACGACAGTAAACCAGTAACACTACCCAACGAAAGGATGAAGCAGATAAATGAAATCGCCGCTTTCTTAGAATGCTTGTATGTCGGAGACTGGTACATGTTGATAGCCACATGCCCTCCAAAGTGGGAAGATGTAATAATTAAAAACAAATGTGAAGTTTACGATCCCCGCTTCATTTTTAGAGTTCCAGTGTACAATTTGGACCTAGAAATCTCTTTCAAGAATATATACTGCGCTGTCTGCCATGGCTTCAGTTTACATCATATTAATTCCTGGAAACTAAATTTCAGGTCCTGCGCATTCGATTATAACAATGACAGCTACAGCACATGGATAGAATTCTTACAGAAACAGTTTACTAAACAGCCTCGTTGCAAAATATCTGTTGAACCTGAAAAATACATGGAACAACATCGATGCTTTGAAGATGGTTTGCAGAGATACTCTTGCGATGGTTATAACTTCCAAAACGAAACACTTGCAGCTAATATATTTGAATACACGACACAATCTCGTGCTAACAAGTTGAGATCCAGCATGACAAATTCGTCGAATCTGAAATCTACAGAGTGGATATCGAATATAACCGAAATGCAAATCAGAGAAATGTGTAAGAGATATGTGAATGTTATCTTTACCCCAGGGCGTCGAACATTTACATATTACAGAAATTACGCTTGCGCGTGGTGCCTGCACTTATCAAAAAACAATTGCGTGACGTTTCTTGAACTCAACCGAGATGTTTATGGTCTCAGCATATTGATAAATTTCAACGCAGTCCTGCGTGCGCATTCTGCAAAAGTCAAATCTCGATGTAAAGAGGATGAAGTGGTCGACGAGTTGTTTGTAAGTAAAGCATAACGACCAATCCTTTGATGGAGATCTAGGGTAGGACAAATTAATTCACTTCACTACAGGTTTTAGGTGGGAATCCGGGATGGGTGGTGCAAACACTGGTTGATGTTGGTGACCCTTAATCATATGTAGTCCCTTGAGTGCTTCCATTTGCATTGACATTTTGACATTTTAAGATGTCATCTTATTGCACTCAAGGGACGATATCCTCTGGTATTTCTTATAGCTATTATTTTCTGAGTAGGGTGGCCATGTGCCCATAATAAACTGGGTGTCTTCCCACTAGACCAATTCCCTTTAGCCAATTCCCAAAAGACCAATTGCTCTTATACCAACTACATACTGTTATTGATTAAGGGTTGATTAAGGATAATTAGGAAAACATTTATTTATAAAAATCTGCCCAACATCTCTAAAATATCGACAAGCCAGAAAATGAGCAGACTATCATCTGAAAAATGAGGTCTCCAGAGGGTGAATTTCGTGGTGATGCCCTGCACAGCAGGGTAGCATCACTAAATTTACCCTCTGTGAACCTCAACCTGAATCAAGGTCTTAAACATAAACAGAAAGAGGTACCCAGAGGATAAGCTGGCCCATTGAATGGGATAGCATCAGCAAATTCACCCTCTGGGGACCTCATTCTGCAAATGACAGACTGCTTATTTTCAGGCTTGAATGTCATTAACATTAAATACATTTATAAATATTTATAAATATATCAAATTATTGATATAGAATTATTTTTAAAGTAGAAGACACCAGTTGGTCTGGGGGAATTGGTCTTTTGGGAATTGGCCTCGTGGGAATTTGTCTAAAGGGAATTGGTCTAGTGGGAATGAACCATAAACTGAATAGAGAAGAATATACATCTGCACAAACAGGAATAACAATGGTTTCAAGATAGGGTGCAGTCAGATATCGAAATGTTATATTGTTTTTTGTTTTTATTATCATTCAGTCGTTTTTTCCATCACTCTTGCAGAGAATTATAATAACTGTCGCCAACCAGCACCCTTCACTTCTAACTATAGTCTCGAGGGTATTCTAGTTCGAGAAAGGGATAGGGCTTCAAATAAGACGTGCTGCTTCCTGTCCAATACCTTTATTCCACGATGTGATGTAAACTTTGCAATGCGACAAGCACTTCTCCACATTCTGTGGTTCTCGCGGGATTTTCGATTCATTATTTAATAATAAGCCTCTATACGACACATTAAACAATAGTTATAGATTGCCACTTCAGTCCCCAACATACAAAAAAGATGAGACACACTCTGATGACTATCCATAATATCAGCATTCTAAAATGATGTATTTTTTATTATTACCCTTTTAAAATTATACAAGCTTCCTGATTGGTCAGAAACCAATGCATCCAGTACGGTACATTTAACTCCAACGGGGTGTAAAAAGCGCGTATGAGAATATCTCGTGACAGCTAAAAGGAGTGTACATACATTCTATGATATACTTCGCTGATTTCCTCTCAACCATCGCCTCAAACCTTTTCGTCAGTAATAATAAACATTCTGACTCACAAACAAAATTAGAACAATATTGTTTCATGGGAATATTCCGTAAACTTGAAACAAAACATGTGTTCATTCCCCCAATGTTCGATTTTACTGCCGAGAAGAGGGATTCTGTTGTGGTGTTTCTAACTACAGATCTGTTGTGGTTTCGAGAAATACGCAACCTATCTTTATGAATTGTCTCTCCAGTGAAACGCATTAAAGTTCTCGTACAAGTTTGAATATAGTGTCCGGATTCTCCAAGATACACAATACACCGTTGCATCGAATAAAATACTTTTAAAGTCATCTTGTGTCCCACAATAATAACGACGCGTCATTTCCCGATGTCCTTGAAATGAAGACTCCCAAATGTTTGAATCCAATCAAAGGTAAATAACTCCAAATCGCTCTTGTTCAATAATAAAGAAAGATATATTTCTTTCAGTTTCTCTAATTATTACTTTTATCAAGGTTTTCGTTCCGGAACACCGTTTGGGGATTATATAAGAAAATAAAACTCGACACAGTCACTGAAGGGAAAGAGAAATAAATTCTGCTGTTAGCCTCAGGAAATACAATACAGATGGGTAGTACAGACTACTGCTTAAAAAACATGTAACTAAAAGTGTTCCAACGTTATATTTGCATTTCCAAAATAAATTTAGCCATTCGTTTTTCTGTTCGCAAGACCTAATTTTTAGGGCACTACAGTTCACATCTATTCTTCCAATCTGACACATCACTTGGATATTCTTTCTGGTTGGTGCATTTTTTTTTAGTTTTCAGATTTCAACCTATAACCACAATAACGTCAAATTTACGGTTTTTCCTTCATCATTCAATATCAGCTCAAAAATCAAGCACACCGTAACAACCACAGAGTAAAAATCAACCAGTCGGCTAATATTAACCAGTGATGTAATTAAAATTAACCAGTAGTGTAATAGTCAATTCGTCGGATAATATTAACCAGTGATATAGTTAAAATTAACCAGTAGTGTAATACTCAACCAGTCGGGTAATATTAATCAGTGATATAATTAAAATTAACCAGTATTGTAATAATCAACCAGTCGGGTAATATTAACCAGTGATATAATTAAAATTACCCAGTAGTGTAATAATCAACCAGTCGGGTAATATTAACCAGTGAAAAAATTAAAATTAACCAGTGGTGTAATAATCAACCAGTCGGGTAATATTAACTGGTGATATAATTAAAATTAACCAGTAGTGTAATACTCAACCAGTCGGGTAATATTAATCAAAAATATAATTAAAATTAACCAGTAGAGTAATAATCAACCAGTCGGGTAATATTAACCAGTGATATAATTAAAATTAACCAGTAGTGTAATAATCAACCAGTCGGGTAATATTAACCAGTGATATAACTAAAATTAACCAGTAATGTAATAATCAACCAGTCGGGTAATATTAATCAATAATATAATTAAAATTAACCAGTAGAGTAATAATCAACCAGTCGGGTAATATTAACCAGCGATATAATTAAAATTAACTAGTAGTGTAATAATCAACCAGTCGGGTAATATTAACCAGCGATATAATTAAAATTAACTAGTAGTGTAATAATCAACCAGTCGGGTAATATTAAACAGTGATATAATTAAAATTAACCAGTAGTGTAATAATCAACCAGTCGGGTAATATTAACCAATGATATAATTAAAATTAACCAGTAGTGTAATAATCAACCAAACGGGTAATATTAACCAGTGATATAATTAAAATTAACCAGTAGTGTAATAATCAACCAAACGGGTAATATTAACCAGTGAAAAAATTAAAATTAACCAGTGGTGTAATAATCAACCAGTCGGGTAATAATAATCAATAATTTAATTAAATTTAACCAGTAGTGTAATACTCAACCAGTCGGGTAATATTAATCAATAATATAATTGAAATTAACCAGTAGAGTATTAATCAACCCGGCGGGTAATATTAACTAGTGATTAATTAAAATTGACCACTAGTGTAATAATCAACCCGTCGGGTAATATTAACTAGTGATATAATTAAATTAACCAGTAGTGTAATACTCAACCAGTCGGGTAATATTAATCAGTGATATAATTAAAATTAACCAGTGGTGTAATAATCAACCAGTCGGGTAATATTAACTAGTGATATAATTAACATTAACCAATAGTGTAATACCCAACCAGTCGGGTAATATTAATCAGTGATATAATTAAAATTAACCAGTAGTGTAATAGTCAACCAGTGTAATAATCAATTTAATTATATCACTGGTTAATATTACCACTGATATAATTAAAATTAACCAGTAGTGTAATAATCAACCAGTCGGGCAATATTAATCAGTGTTTTAATCAAAATTACCCAGTAGTGTTACAATCAACCAGTCGGGTACTATTAACCAGTGAAAACATTAAAATTAACCAGTGGTGTAATAGTCAACCAGTGGAATAATCAATTTAATCATATCACTGGTTAAGATTACCACTGATATTAATAAAATTAACCAGTAGTGTAATAATCAACCAGTAATGTAAAAACAAACCAATCAGTAGTGTAATAACTGGTTCGATTTGCTGGCTGCTCCACTTTTAAAAATTCTCGATCTGCCAGCAAGCTAATTAACCCTTTACCTAACGCAGACGATATCAAAATTTATTATATTAAATATCATTTTTTCAAATTTTTCAAAAAATTTCTACAAAACCATATCGTGTGACCCCTCGTTGGAACGAGCTCGTTCCATCGAGGGGCCACATGATATGGTTTTGTTGAAATTTTTGGAAAAATAATATTTTTTCAACTGCTGAATTTGTATATTACGCGGGCGGATACGGCCGATTCGTTGAGTAAAAGTGTTAAAGGTTTCTTAAAGGCTTCACGCTCTATCCAAGTGCTTCATACCATCTATGGATTTCGCCGGTGTGAAATAGAAATGGTTTTAGCGCGCCGAAGGTGCGCAGGGACGCTGTGGGGCAAGCCCCTTTCGACCCTCAGACCTCAGTGACTGTTTATGATCGGGAAGCTTCATGTCAAGGCGTGCTGAAGAAGGAAAGGGTTCGGGTGTCCATGGCTAGGGTATCAGCGGTGTTGGGTTGACTTCGTTGACTGACCCCGGGTGAGGACCAGTGTGAGAGGTTGGGTCCTCTCACAAAGGTACTACCTCTCCCCGAGGATGCTGGAGTGTTTTATTTTTCGGGCAAGTATAGTCTGCCACTTCGGAGCTGAATGAGGTAGCGATTGCGGGCCATCATTGGCAAGTATAGTCTGCCTCAGGCTGTCTTAACCGGTTTTCAGGTTTTGCAGCAGGACGTCTTTTTGGATAGATGACAACAACGACCCCTTTCGGGGACCACCAGTAGAAAGAAAGACCAGAACTTCCCTGGTTCGGGGGCAGGCATGCGTTGTAACCTATTTGGCTTACAAGGCCAAATAGGTTACAATGCAGGTCTGCCCCCGAACCAGGGAAGTTCGTCTGTATGGATTTGACTTAATACAATTTATGGGAGACTGCCTGCAGGCACTCTCTCATATATTGAAACAAGTCAAAAACAAATTAAAAAATTTTGACGCCCAAGAATAATTTAGCACTCTGTCAGTTATTGCATGAATATATACACACACGGAGGGCCTGGTCATGCTCGCCCTTTGTTTCACAGAAAGTAAATATTAAAAAATAAAATCCGCCCTTCCATTCAAATTTAAAATAAATTCCGATAATAATGTAGTATTGAATTTTATGGCCTTGTGTCTGTATATTTTAATGAAACCGTTACCAATGAAGTTTCTTCGTATTATTTATTGGACTTATTTGAAGTAGGCTATAACAATAATTTGTCTTAAACTTCCACAACAAATGTTGTTTTCGCAATCAACATGCATCACTGGCTCCTTCTTAGAGAACAATAGGAACCAACAAATCAAGAACCCCCTTAACTCTTTGAACTCTGGTGGTTTCTTCCATATCAGTTCAATGGCAGCAATTGGAAGAGTCCATATTCATTATTGGAGGTAGACCAATCAATATTTTCAACGTGCAGACCTAGGGCTGCACGTTGAAAATACTGATTGGTCTACCCCACACATCTATTGAACAGCCCTCCTATTTAATGACGTTATGAAGTATCATGTTCCTGGCGGAAAATCGACCGCTCGTGTTAAAAGGGTTAATAACCAGTGATGTAAAAAACTTAACTGTTAGTGTAATAAAAGTCTGAAAATCATTTTTTCAACGAAATTTCCAAACTTTTTCCAGTAGCTGAAATTCCAGTTTTGGTATAGCTCATCAATGAGTATTTGATAATAAGTCTGAATACGTTTTCGAGGCCAAATATCATTTGTTTGGTGCAGTATTCAATACCGGAACGCCTCCATTTAAGTAACATGAACATATGAGCATTTATACTCCCATAAAAAGATATCTGAAAATATGCTGGAGACCTGGATAATTTTCAAAGGTTTCGGACGATCTGTTTCAACGTTCAAAAACATGGAAGTGCCGTCCTATTTTAATTAGTATTTTGTAGACTTCAAAAGTAAAAACAAATGTATTTTTACTCCTTCGATTTATCGCCATTTTTGACATTTGTATGTCACCTCATGTTTTGTTTTACTCATCGATATGAGGCTCCGATTTAGTGACAGGTAGTACTCTGCAGTCACAGTGCATGTAGCTATAAAACACTGTCAGCGTTCTGGTGGCTCTAGAGCGGAATATAACTATAAAACTTCACACACCGGCTGCTTCCTGGTGGCTACAGATCTCGGGTATATTTTCGCTCTTAGATTCAATCTTTATCCAGACAAGGTAAATTTACGTCTTTTTCGTTCTCTTTTTATACCAACCAAATTACTGAGCGCCCCTCCTCAAATTTTGTAAATATATTCTCTGATAAAATCAGTATCTAAAAATGTGTTGAAGATCTGGAAAATTTACGATTCCAGTTTAATAAATTTAATGTCCTAGTTTTTATCAACCTGACCAGTCGTCGCCTGAGTGCTAGAATGTTCTGTGTCCCATAGGGGACATAGAATATTCTAGCACTCAGGCGACGCAGTTCCTCAAAGGTACTTCAAAGTTATGTGATATAGAGTCAAGCAATATCGCGATTATTTTTAGCTCGAATCGATCTCCAATTGAATCAGACAAAACGTTCGAACCGAATCGAATCCTCATCCCAAATGTTACGCTTCTACCAGCGGCGGATTGAGCCAAAATAAGGGGCACGGACCCGGGCCCGGGCAAAAGTTTGATTTTTCGAACCAAAAGAACGTTGCTTCATTGAATCTGAGAGATCAATCACTGTTCACACAGAGGGCATTTTGGGCGGCATTTTTGTATCATCTTTGTCGCTTATTTGGCAAAAATGGTTGCGCCAAATGGGGCCCCTATCTCATCAGGCCGACCACACGGTTCGGCCCAATGGGAGAACATTTTGATTTTTTTTTAACAGAAAGAACGCTGTTTCTTAGCCTCAGATCGATCAGTGGCAGACTAGACTACTGGTATATCGAAATGCCCTCTATGTGGACTGCAAGTGCCAGTCAACATTGACAGCATTTCGACAAACCGACATTCTATGCACTGATTGCAATCAGATCCATTTCGCCTTTGGTCATTTGCACGAAACTCCATACGCCAGCAGGTTTTGGGTTGCGTTCATTTTGGGCGGGCAGGGGGGCGGGGGGCTGGGAGGCTCCCAATAAGGGAAGGGCCACCGGAAAATTTTCCGGTGCATCCTACGATCAATCCGCATCTGGATTCTACAGCCGTCATGCTTCTGGTACATATCTCCCACGTGAACCCATCATCACGATGCGCATATTGTACCAAAGAACCGTAATTGCAAGAAGATGTACCCATAACTTCTTTCTGGAATGTTGAGCAGATTCTTCATACGGTAACCGATGGTATTCCGTGAAGAAATTTCGCCTGTGATATTCCGTGAAGAAATTTCGCCTGAACCAGTGAATGGACCGGATGTTTAATATAATTTCATTAGAACCGTGTAGAACAGGATTCTGAGCTATTGATATTCACATTACTCGTGGCTATAGTTTTGAATGGATCACTAGCGCAATGAGTTTTGACTTTTTCTGGTCTCAATATAACAGTGGTGACAACTCATTCCACGGTTATCTTAGCAACGAGGCAACACTGATACGAAAATTTATACGAAAATTGACCTGGTATGACCATAGTGATCGAAGAAATAGCTATATATCGCCCCTTGAGTGAAACAAGGCACCGTTTGCAATGTTCTTTCCACTCAAGTGGTGATATATTGTTTAACCCTTTACCTAGCATGGAAAGCAGACGGCACCTGCAAAAAATTTCTTGAACAACTAATTTTTTTAATTTTTTTGTCACAAAAACATAGGTTATGATCCCTCGTTGGAACGAGCTCGTTCCAACGAGGGGCCATAACCTATGTTTTTGAGACAAAAAATGAAAAAATAATGAAAATTAATTGGCGGTTTTTGAGAATATCGAGAGTCGGTTTGGACCGTTCCGTTGGGTAAAGGGTTAAACGAGACATAACGCGATCTCCCCCATCGCTTCAAATGGCATCTTTAGGAATATGTCGACTAAATTTGTGTTATCTAGTTAAAATGGAGAGGACCAGTTTCGTTTCTCAAGAAACTGCAGAATTAGTTGTCATTTCCTGAAAGTCGACAATATAAAGAAATTTATCTACCCTTTACCAAAAAACGCAATCGCAAACAGTAATATCAGTAGCGATAAAAAATCGGCGATAAAAGTTCTTGTATTGCTATTCCGGTAGCGATAAAAGTCACACGACATCGCGAGAAAAGAAAGCACGCGCGCCTGACGAACTATTTCAGTGGTACTGGCAATCACAAGTCATTTCCTTCAAAAACTTATAATGCTGCAATGAATGATGCATCTAGTTTGCCTCAACATACATTCCACGTTGCAGTGAATTGCACGATCCATTACAAAAACAATCCACCATGCAAAACACCAAAACAAAAAAGATGGAAGTGAATCACAAAAAAATGAAAATTATAGCGAGAAAATTCTGAAAGGTAGCGCCAATCTCATTGTGATTTAATCGCTTCTAAAAATTATAAATGAAGTGACGTCATGTATTTAAAGCGACTCTTGCGCACTACAAAAATAATTCCCTAGTCCTTTCGCAAACCAGCCAAATGGCCTTGGGTGACCCCATGAAATGAATTGAATTTGGTTTGAAATATTGCTGGACGGAAAAAGCATACTTGTGTTGAGTTTAATTATTTGTTTTCACAATATACAATTTCATTCATGTTGAAGGAATTTACATGCAGTCGGGTTGAGAGAATTTGAAAATAGAGATATGTTATTTTGATCAGTGGAGTGTGGCATTTTGTTTGTTAACAGTTATTTTTCAGCAGTCAACACTGCAAAAAATATAGGTTCGCTTTAGAACCAAAACTGGTTCTAATCTCGTCCCTGAGATGGAACCAGTTCTGTTTAAACAGTATTTATTTCAAATCTAATACATTTATAAAGATTAACATTAAATATTAACAGAATTAAACATAAATTGAGGGGGTTTCAGCCGTAAGTTAAGAGCTTATACGAGGTTGTCTCAAATCATCATTAAGCAAAGGAGATATGAACAGTTGGCATATCGAACCAGTTTTGGTTCTATACAGAACCAAAACTGGTTCGATATGCCAACTGTTCATATCTCCTGTGTTTCAAAATGTTTGGCGACTGCGTTGAATACGCTCCAAGTTTAGTGCTGAATCTACTTCAGTTCATGTAATATTCTGTTAAAATTGAATGCTAATCTTGGTAAATTTATTTGATTTGAAATAAGTACTGTTTGAACAGAGCTGGTTCCATCTCAAGGACAAGATAAGAACCAGTTTTGGTTCGAAAGAGAACCTATATTTTTGCAGTGAAGGTTAACGGATTTTTGACTGAAGGGTAAATAAATGTGTTATGCGTCCATTGTGCTTGTTTCCAATCTTTTATTGCGACTTAGCTAGTTATTGGGGAGGTATAGTTACTTACGTCCCCCAAAACGACTCTCATTGCGATTAAAGATTCCAAACAAGCACAATGTGCATATAACACATACGTATGATATCCATAACTCCTGGGTTCTATTTTTTGCGAATAATCGCGATGGTTTCGAAACGAATGGAATCAGCGAAAAGATTCAAAACGGAAAAGAACCACGAACGTTCGCCGGACTCAAAGAGTTTCGTCCTTGCTGCAAATCGCAGAGAATCTCAACTCTATAGAAAATTCATATCACATAATGACACGGACATCTAAAAGTCATTTATGCGCAAAATAGGAAGATAGAAAAACAGTCTCCGTGCCGAAGGTATGCCGAGTTTCTGCGGCTTCTTGGGTCTCTACTGATTCGGCATTACAAATCGAAACGCAAAAGGTTTGCAAGGGTCGAACGATTCCACTCCATCCCCGTGAGCCTGACCTATAGGATCACGGTTCGAAGTTCTTAACTATGAGTGGGTTGACCGGGCTCGTTGATGTTCCGTTTGTACTGGTGGTGACTACTACATATACCCACGTCGTAATTAAGCAATCGAACTCAGTAATACGATTTTTGATTAACTATGTTTGTCAACGTGCAGACCTGTAGATTGTCCGAATATTGTATCACTCTTGACCTCGAAATATGTGAACAAGATATGTCGTTCCGTTGAACAAAATGAAAACAATTCGAATACTTTATTCAAACATGAAAGTTGCTGCCAGTTCGACTTGTCTGATGACCAAGCCTTGTTCTTGGGTATCCGAAACAACATTATTAATCATAGATACGTTTTATATAACTTACCTTCATTTACAGCTATCGCCAAAATGCGCTAGCAGGGAATCCCTAGAACCCTATTCTACCAGTTCACTTGTAGATATGTATTAATTCGAATTCTGTACAACACAGCCTTCATTTTGATGTATAATATGCATGTGCTATTCAGAGATAAAACAGATTTCATAATGAAAACATTTGCCTAAAATAAATATGATATCATTACGTGGATATAGCCTTAATTTGGGCCTGACAGCTTCGGGGATAAACACTATTCCGGAGTTATCGAAATTCTCTGTCCACTTTAGATGGCGTCTTCAGGTGATACTGACATGCTTTTGAGTATGTTCCTGGACAATCAAATCTCAATGCTTCGTGAAACATGTGTAAAAGAAAAGCCGTGCAATACTGTACTCGTATTCTGCTCCATGACATAAAATTATAAATCATTTTTTTTGCTTCTCATTTTCGTGCAGAGGAACAACCCGATGCTGCGTTCTGTTGATTACGCAGTGTTGCTGTTGCTTGAGTGTGATTGGAATATTCATTCCCGCCCCTGTTCCACCTTTTATCCAACACGAATAGAGCACGGCGGTTGTACAAAAATACAGAATAAATGAAAATATAAGAAATTAACTTGAAAAAATATAGATTATGACCATTCATCTTTGAACGAGCTTAACGTGAATGGGGCTCTTCGTTATTGCTGTTACTTTGGATAAAGGGCCAAATAAAGTGTATCCGCCTATGTTAATAGATACTAATAAAACTGTGTCATTCTCTGTTTCAGGACATCTGTCGTCAGTTAAAATGCAGTGAGTTTGACGTACCAAGTTATAACACATGTGTAAGTCCAATCGACTCAGTGAGACGAGCAGAAGTATACATGCAAGTGTATTTTCCGTGTAGTCCAGTTCCAAAGACACTAGCGAAAACACTGATAGAAAAGGAAATGTTGAAGATCTCTGGTTCTCCTGAGCATGTATGGATAGATAATAGACACACCGTTGTGTCGGCTTCTCGTCGTTTTAATGAAAGTGTGCACATTCAGATTCACTGCCATAAAAAGTGTATAAGAATTACGATCAAATCAGACATAACCTACCATAAACTCACCAAGATTGACGATAGCTTCTTTTCGCCGTATGTAATTGTTGGTGAAAATAACACATTCAGTCTTCGAAGAATCGACCGTGACGAAATATATTATTCTTCATGTCCTAGAGATAAACTACGAGCTCAGTTCAGGATCGATATACCGCTATCTTGTCCATCCATAACTCTAAACGCCGAAGAAGTGGCGATTTTGAAGAACAATGTCGTGAACTTCAATATGAATGAATTACTTAACATTAATTACACTTACTATATTTGTTATAAAACATATAATAACTTAACAAGAATTCTCAACCACTATATTGAAAACCAACACGATGACAACACATCTAATATTACAACACTGACACCTCGAGCAATTTTATCTAACACCTTGATAGCTTTTTCTGTGATTTCGTTATCAATCTGTGTTATTGTATATATAACGCACCCCAAACTGAAAACACTCCCATGTCGAATTTGTCTGAATATTATAGCTAACCTGTTGGTCTCATATACGTTTTTCATCATATCCAATATTGTAAACCAATACACACATATATGTCATGTGATTGCCATCATCTCGCACTATGTATGGGTGTGTGGCTTCACATGGTCAGCTGTGTATGGTTTCCACTTGGTAAGAGTCTTTTCGTCGTTATCACATTTAGAAAGTGGACATGAACAAAGTGCCAAGTTCAAGTGGCGGCTTTTGATATATGCTACGTTTGCATACACACTGCCTCTCCTTTTAACTTCAACATGTGTCACACTGAATGTAATGGGATTATACTCAATGGAATATGGAAGTCCAACGTGTTTTATAAACAATACACGTTCGCTCTTGTGGACATTTGGTTTTCCTGTTATGTGTTTTCTTTGTGTAAATTTGATATGTATTGTTCTAACTGCCAGGTTAATGTATGCTTTCAGATCCGGAGTGGCTCACGTAGGGCAGAAAACAAATCTTCTGAAAGCGGTTTTGAAAATGTCAATCTGCCTCTGTTTAACATGGCTATTTGGTATCGCTGCCGCGTTTACCAATGCAGAAGTATTGTGGTATATTCATGTTATTTCGAATAGTTCTACGGGCATATTGGTGTTTATGTCACATATTTTGTGTAGCCGTACTGTTATGCCCTGGCTGAAAAACAAAATTCTGTGTAGATAAAACTGAGGAAAGAAACGGAATGGTTCAGGTTTCCAGAGTTAATACTATAAGTTACATGGCGTGTAGATGGTTTATACACTTCCATACAAGGCAGTGAGAGTTCACATCATGCGAGGCGAAGCCGAACTTGATAAAACACCCAGAGCCCAGTATGGAACTCTATCCGCCAGCCACACGCCATGTAACATATTTATTATGTCGAAAGTCCATGTGAATCAAGGAATTAATAACTTTTCACCAGAAAAAAAGAACGACCGAACGTTTATTTTTAGAACAGCACCCCGCAGAACTACAACAGCGAAGTTCTGACACCAGTTCGTACCGTGGTGACGGTAAACAATCGTCGCTGTTTGAAGTGCGATATTTGCTTACAAAATAAAACGTATCGCTACAAGTATGTCCGAAAAAACCCTTACATACATTTACTGTCATTACCACCTAAAGGGTTAACAAAACACCTATATATTCCCAAAACTCAACAAAATCACTTTTAATCTACTAAGTAAACTGTTCGCTTCAGCATAAAAATTTATAGAATCGTAAAAACAGCAACTGGAACTTTTGAGACTACAAATAATATTTTCTCTCCATTTTTTAATATTTAATGTTTTAAATCAATAAATTCGGTATCTTGAAAATATTTTGGTACTTAAATAGAGGATATGGAATGAGTGTTTTTCTCATATAATATTTATGAAACGAGTCTAAGAATTTTCCGTTTGGGCGAGCCTCTGGCGAGCCCAAATGGAAAATTCGGACGAGTTTCATAAATATTATATGAGAATAACACTCATTTCATATTCTATTATTTATCATATGACACACACACGCACAAATTAGCCACTTAGTATGACTTTTTAACCCATTACCTAACTTGAGTTGCAGACGGCACTTGGATAAAACATCCTCGTATAACTAAAACTTTTCATTTTTTGCTTCCAAAACATAGGTTATGATCCCTCATTGGAACGAGCTCGTCGAGCTCGTTCCAATGAGGGGTCATAACCTATGTTTTGGAAGCAAAAAATGAAAATATAAAAAAAAATGAATGGCGTTTTTCTTGTAGGCAAAAGATTAATACAATATACCCCCCCCCCCCCAAATAGGACAGATAACGTAAATTCTCCCTACTGAAATTATGCAAATGTCATCCAGATGTATTTTGTTTAGCCAATCAAATTGTCCAGTTTTGAAATTGACCAATGAAAGCTCCCAACTCTAATTATGCAAATTATGAAAATGTGGTCCAGTTTTATTTTGTTCAGCCAATCAAATTGTCTAGTTTTGAAATTGACCAATGAAATTGACGGAAGGCTTTATTTATCACTGATTAATATGAAAACAAAATATCAAATGTTTTAAAGTGAATAAAACCAACGAGTCATATGATAAATTCTCTTATGTTGTTTTAATTCAAATTTTGAAATTGGAAATGCATCAAATTAGTAATGGCGGCTACTCACCCGAGGTCAGATAATATCAGGTGAGTTACCTGTTAAGACGGAAACCTTAGATGGTATTCCAACGTTCCGATTGGACAAACTGACTTTGAGGCATAATACTATAAAATGTTTGCGACAGGTCCGTGTTCTGCGGTGAGTTGTATCTAATGTAGCTTGTCTGTATTCAAGTCGTGAATAAGCCGTTGCACTGATGTATCCGAAAGCTACGCAAAGCGCCTATCGCAGGATTACAGAGGTTAAATTGATGTTCGAAATGATGGAGGAAAATTTATGTTCTTATCAGTGCTCAGTTGACAGACAGTGACTGTCGTCTGAACTCCAGTTCGAACGTAAACCTTGCCACCTTATCAATGCCCTATCCGCGTGGGACTTTTAGGATTCCTGAAGGTGCCTGTGGCTTACAACGCCAAAGGGTGATCAACGATAATTCACTGAAAAGATTATTTATTTACATGTACGAAGAAATATAATATGAAACAAATTATTCACAAAATTATCCATAAGAATACACTAATTACGCGGATAAAAGTTTATTCTTTAGGGACCTCGACGTCTCGTACAGCTAGCTGTGTCCGCTGGATTAACCTCACATCATCTTCATTTTCTCACGGTTTGAAAAACATACAAAGTGTCTATTCACTTCTCGTTGCTTCCTCCTCGCATGGTTAACTTCACAGTCATTCGGGCTTAACACATACAATGCTCTGCTTGTGTGACTATATCGGCGTTCTCACGGCTCAATCACAATTCAATCGGCGTCTACCACAGTTCACGATAACTTTGCGCCTTGCCTGGCTCTCACGGGGTTAAGTTATTCTTCGCCTTCAGATATATACTTAACAAAGCTTACATAAAAATATTCTGCAAAGTGTTCTTAACATCACCAATCCTCGTACCGCCTAAAACTATCTTATCTCGCGAGCTATTCAAGCGCTCACTCAAGCTCTTAATACGGTTTCTAGACCTCAACGTTACAGCTTTTACTTCTCTGGTTACTATGCCACTACGGTTCGCAATCGTTAACAAACTACTATCTGTTCCTTACAACCCTCACGGGTTTACGACAATACGCGGACTTTCAATCTCGGTGTCTATGACCCTCGGCGGCCATGGCTAAACTCAGACCTTTTCTGAGTGCCCTCATGCCAACTGCCCCTCAGAATTCTGCTTCACTCTTTATACAGTCGGAACGTTAAGTTTAAACATATTAATTCTGATTTAACGAGTGCTTTGTAATTCGATATGGATAGAGATATTAATGCGTATGTTGTTTGAGTTAAACTCGCTTGACATTTCGTGGACACTTTTATTATTATGAGCTCGTGTTCTGTGATGTCTGGCAACATATCTCGGAGCTCTCCTGGCTTGGTAAGATATGCCTCTTTTGAAGCAACTAGGCATTTTAATGATTGTCTGAAATGGCCAGAGCACGATTAAACTGTTTACGTTCAAATTACCCGTGAACAATCGCTAAATCAAATCCACAATGGACAGGATGATAAATTGGTTTAGTGTAACAATAAAGAGAAAATCGCTGCCATGTTCCCCACGTGTACGTCTGCTTCGAAAACGCGAAACAATATTCTAGCGAATTAGAGGTTAAGTTGACCGCATTATTTCTAATTGACCATTTACCAGAAAGCGTGACACAAGCAAATAAATATAATTTAATCGAAGGCTACCATAGATTTCGCCAGCAATCTTCGCCATATTACTGTGATTTGTGTTTTTTCGACAACTCTTAGGACTTGTGTATTCTTTAGTCCAAGTTAAATTACATAAAAAAATAATAAAGTTGTAATCCCAACTCTTGGCCTCAAATAGCGTGACAGCGCCATCTACAGTGTTCACGCTGTAGGATGCCAATGATGCCACTGCACTAAAACAATTCGTTTGGCATTTAAAATGTAGCAATTGGCACCAAATTTTGCACCGAAAATATAATTTTGGTTGGTCTCAAAGGCCGTGTGGTTTATTATTTCAGTGCTTCCTTTTCGCTAAAATCGTCGTCTGACGATACAGGAGAGACAGAATTCACTCCTGTTAAGTTTCCAAAAGGTAACAAATATATCCATGGCTCTTTGTTATAGATCAACTGAATTAATATTTTATCATTTAATTTGATTCTTATCTAAACATTTCATTGTTGCTTAATTTTTTTTATCTTGCTTAATCTTTTTGAAACCCTTCCAGGAAGATAATTAATTATTTGCTACTAGTTTATTTGGACTGAATAAACAGTGAGTAAATAATGATCATGAAATTATTTTTAAACTTTAATAATAGGGATTTATTTATTTATTTATTTATTTATTAGTTTCGGTTTTTTATTGTCAATATTTTTATCATTTGTGAGTTTTTTTCTTGCAGCCAAAATACTGAAAAGAGCCAGGTAATATTAAATTAAAATATCGTAATTCGTGTGCAACAAGGCGCCATCGAGAATGCCTTAGCATTGCAGATAGAGCCTTGTCACACTTAAGAAACGTTACACGAGTAATTGCTTTCCATTTACAAGTTGATTCCATTTGTCACCAAGCGTTTTCTTTTGGCACCCCAAAATTCATTTGACACTTACCAAAATTGAACAAAAACATTTGGGCCAGAGTGAAGACAAGCCGTCTACCTTTTGATTGTCGTAAACGGCTCGATTAGCTGTACTTTAACGAGTGGACAAAATATTTGTCCTCACTCTTTCCAATTGATCAACAAACTTCGCTGTTTGAAAGTTTCCGAAGAAGTTTCCTTGATTTAATATGTGAAGAGTTCTGATATTGTTACATTCAAGGGGCGATGTATGAATTACATGGTACTGATGAAGGGGGATTCGAATGTGCAATATTTTTGTATTATTGTCAATTGTACTTTATGGTAGAAAGAACAAATGTAATTCTTATTGATTTTATGTGTCATTTACCTAAAAACACAATCACAAACAGCAATATCTTACCTGCTACAAGTATCTGGGAATTTCATTGGTTCAAAGACGTCACATGCAGACTGCATATAAAACCATATACTGCCTGTCAACATCAATATACGCTGACAGCTATGGGTAATCTCCCCTTTGTTCATTGATTATTCAAAATGGCGGCAGCCGATAAACGCTTCAATGTGAAAGATTGAGTGTTGGAAGCCCATATTTGGTCTGAAGTGCAGGTTAGGCAACTTAAAAGGCTTCATATTCTGTGGATGTGTGTCATGTTACCTTCGAAATGAAACTGTTTGGTATGTATGAATTTGCCTTGTTACAATTTATGGGAGAGTGCCTGTAGGCACTCTCCCATAAATTGTAACAAGACAAAGACACGTGAACACATTGTGAGAATTCTCTCATTTAATTTTGATCGCTGTTGTTATTAGTTCTGTGCACCGATGCAGCAGTCGGCAAGATATATTCGTTACACAGTTTGTTGGTGTCCTAATATGGTATATATGGTGTCAGTTAATTCCATATTGGACTCGAGCTTCGCTCTCGTCCAATATGAAATTAACTGACACCATATATATCATATTAGGACACCAACAAACTGTGTAACTAATAATATCAGTTGCAATAAGAATTCGGCGATAAAAGATCCTGTATCGTTATTGCAATTGCAATACATGTCACATGGCGTCACGAAAAACGAACATACAGTACGTGGAGAGTGTATTATCACTAAATCACCCGCAAAGTGGAGATTTCACCGAGCATCAATTGCAAATTTGTTGCAAAGCAAAACCCTCACAAGGAAAGTTTCAGCCAATGGACCTCCGGGTTAAACCCGGAGGTCCATTGGCTGAAACATTGCTTATGTTGTTTGTCCATATGTACATAATTTGAAAGCGATACTTTGGATGATAACTCCACTCCACGGGTGATTTATTTACAATCCACTCTCCGCGTACTGTAGGTACGCTTGACGGACTATTTAAGTGGTACTGGACTACTGGTACTCAAAAGTCATTATCTTCAACAACTGATAATGTTGCAACGAACGATACCGCTAGTTTCCATGAAAGTTAATTCCATGGTGCAGTGAATTGCACGATCCTGTAAATAAACACTCCACCATGCCAAAGCCATTCCAAAAAATGAATACAGAAGAACATGAATATGAATCGCAATAATTGAAAGTTAGAGCCTGAAGATTTTCAAACGTAACGTCAATCTCATTGCGATTTGACAGATCCTTGCGCACGACGAAAATATAATTACCTACTTATTTTCGTAAACCACCGAATTATCCATTGAGTGACCCGATGAAATGAAGTGAATTTCGTTCGAAATATCATTGTCCGACAGAAAAAAAACATACTTGGGCTGAGGTTGATTATTTTTTTATCAACGCGTGCAATTCCAATCACGTGGCGTTGGATTTAGAGAACTGGAAACGTCCCTTTATTTTAAGCAGTTGTGCGTGACATTTTGTTTGTTAACAACAATTTCCGACAAGTGATGGTTAATATCATAAATATATGCCATTGATCCATGACGTAAATAAATGAAAGTGGATCTGTTACGTTGTTAGTTTAATTACCACCACAATTGACCCTTCTACAGTTATACTCTCCAGAACCGTGTATTGCACTTGTGCACTCTGAAATCCGTTGGGTTAAAAATCAACCTAAATCAACCGGGTTGAGTAAATATGAATCCACTTAGGTTCATATTCATTCAACCCAGTTGATTTGGGTTGATTTTTAACCCACCTGATTTTAGGATGTCAGTATTAAAATTATCAACTGAATGTGTGGAGTTAGTATGTTGGGGAGTCTGACAGTTGCTCGACATTGCTCGGTGATTCTCTGCGAGTACTCCAGCATCCGCCACCCGTAAAACTGTCAGACACGAGGTGACCCTGGCTGTCGAAATTGTCTTTAAACCCCGATAAATAAATAAATAAATAAATAAAAAAATAAATAAATATATAAATAAATAAATAAATAAATAAATAAATAAATAAATAAATAAATAAAATTTGCAAGGTCCATTACCATGTCTCTTGAAATTCTTTTGATTCATTTCAACGATCTCAGTCATAGACAGAAAATATAATACCGTCGCCTGGCATTCTAGAAAATTATCAACAGGGGTGCAACAACTTGCCAGCCCCAACCCACATTGCATAAGTGTGCAAATCCCCTCCTAAATTCAGCCTGCAATAAAAACAAACATGTTTTTTATAGGCGGGTAAATCATTTGAATATTTATTTGACGAATTTAACCAGGCAGGCATGATGAGTACCCTTTTGGGCTTTCGCATTTCAGAGTTTGGCGGCCATAAAGCCTCTCAGTGTACATTAGTTCTAAAAAGATCCCTTCAGTTACACCACCATCATTTTAAAGACAAAGTCAGCACGTGACGAGCTTCGTACTGTGACAAGCTCAAACGTATGATGCTGACTAGTCTTGCCTGTATGTACCTATGCAACAATGAATTTATTGATTCGAAGGAGAACATTTTGTTTATAATTATGCCATGACGTCACTGCCTTCAAATGTGGTTTCTCAACATTTGTTTTTTTATTCAAATAATGGATGAGACTGCTTTTTGGTGATTTTACGCGTTGATTCTGAACATCACCAATAATTATGCTTGATTTTCAGACGTGCTGATAATCTCCCGCCAAGAACAAATGTAGGTGGTCATTAGGCGTGCAGCACGTCTACGCGTCTTGAAAATTACTGGTCTGATTACGGAAATTATACCATTGTAGAAGAACTCAGGCCTGGAAATAACTCCCGAACGATCATTTATGTTAACCCATTACCTAAAAGCAGAAGACACTTGCAACACGAAAAGCAGAAGACACTTGCAAAAAAAATTCTTGAATAACTATTTTTTTAATTTTTTGTCTCAAAAACATAGGTTATGACCCCTCATTGGAACGAGCTCGATGAGCTCGTTCCAATGAGGGGTCATAACCTATGTTTTTGAGACAAAAGATAATAATGAAAATTAATAGGCGATATTTTAGACTAGCGTTGGCCGGTTTTTGCCGTTACGTTAGGTAAAGGTTAAGCATAGGTTTGTCAATTGTAAAATATGCGAACGAATTACAGGTTACGAGAATGTAATACAACCCAACTTCATCAAATTACGAATCTCGCATGTTTTACAAGAAGACTTTTCAATCTTTCAGAACTATCTCGACTCAAGAGTTGAGTACTGCACCCATCTATAAATTGAATGGCAAGCTATTTCCGTTTTAAAGAATTTCTGCCAAAATAAATAGCAATAACTAACGTGCGATCTAGTTTCGACGAGATCGCGCGTTAGTTGTTGATATTTATTCAGGTGGAAATCCCATAAAGCTTCACTGACGTAGTAAAACAGAGAAGGCGGAGAACCATCAAAGCACCCTTTTAACTATTGGTTACCATCATGCTATATATCGTAACCTGCCCACCGGTTACGATATAAACCCTCTATTTCCAGACCTGGGGGTTAATGTACTGGGGATGCGGTAGCCGAGAGCGTAACGCGTTGCGCTCGGAGCCCAAGGTTTGCGAGTTCGAACCCCAGCCGGGGAAGCGTAACGTAATGCAATACCGGCGTGGATTCAAAACCACACTGCTCCTCCATAGTGCCACGTTCGGGGATGGTGCTATGTTCGTCCTATCGGGTGAGGGCGTAAATGGCTCTCCCCTGTGCAGTAATTACTGTGCACGTTAAAGAACCCTACTGTGGCAAAAGAGCTGCAGCTCGGCAAAATTCCACCGATTCCCCCTTGTATATAGTGTATATAGTGTAGTTCATTACCTGTATAAAGAACCCCCGCAATGAATCGATGAATCAATCAGGGTCCTCCGAAAAATCAACGGAGGAGTGACTGTACAAGCGCATTGAATCGTGCAGCTACTGGAATAAAACGGGTGTAAGACGCGAACTGCAGCTTCAATCCAACGAAATATACCTGAGATGATTCTGGTGATGTGGGGTTCTCACAGGTTGCTCCCACGAAAAATTAACGGAGGCATTTCCAATAACATAACATAACATAACTGGGCTTGGAACGTACGATTTGTAAAAAGAAATCGCACTAATTCCTTAACATGACTGGTAAATGGTATCAACGATTTAATCACCCATCTAATCAAAACCAGCGAGTTCCATTCTGTCGCTCGAATTTGTACTGGTGTTCATTCATCCCCAACGTTGCCAACCAATGGAATGCCTTACCTCTGTCTGTCCGAGAGAACCCATCTTTTTGTAATTTTAGAAATTTCCTGAACATCGGTGATTCTATATTGACAATAAATCACGTGCAGCCGAAATATACCAATGTTGGTTGCGTTTGCATTGTAGTAATCTTGGCGCCCATTTATATGATAACCAATGTGGAGAACTCAAAACAACGGAGGATTTTCTTCTGTATTGCTCTCTCTACTCAAACATTCAAAATCATACAATCAACGCTCTACCTTTTACTGTCGATCTCTCTATACGTTAATGTATAGTTCAGAATTATTGAATAATGTCGAGAATCGTGAAGTTTTTGAGGTTGAACAGACGTTTATCAGGTTGAGTGGACGCCTTGACTGATGTGAGGCTTCGGGCCTACTCTACCTGTTGGGAAATTTGTGTAGCCTCAACCATATTCTTATATACCACTTAGCTTTTAACTGGCATGTCTGCTATTTGTAAACGCGGCTTTCTGATAAATATATTGTTCGAAAGAACGCATAATCTGTGTTCAAGATGGCTTATTAGTTTTTTGTCATCTCCTCCCCTATCCATTCCTTGTCTTACTGTTTCACTTTTTCTCCTTCATCACATTCTTATCTGGGACGTAGGACCCACCCCATCACACACACACACACACACACACACACACACACACACACACACACACACACATTTGCCTACTTCCACCTAGTGTGGCCAGAACAAATGTGCCAAGCAAAATGTCCAGATAAACAGTTATTTTCACAAATCCTCCTCATTCCACGACAAGCTTTATTTTCGTCCCACGTCTCGACTGCCTATCTATATTATATAATTAATAATATATCGCCAATGTCAAGCAGGAATTCCATCAGGCATCGTCCTAACATTGCGCCACTGGATTGAAAACTGTGAATTTTTTTGGATGGTGGCCTCGAAGGGGGTCGATCCTGGGTCTACGACACCCAATCGCCTGGTCATAAATGTTCTGCCACCACAACAACTGAGCCAACGCCACCCCCTTAAAAGGTTGCAGTTGACCCAGCCAGTGTGTTAGTTTACATTTACAACTCGCCCCGAGACCGATATTCGAGAACTGACAAATACTGAATTGTTGGAATTGTTTCCCGTGATGATTCGTAGTTGTCTACGAGTAGCCTGTATTTTATTGTGAGATTTATCCGTGAATCGATTGCCTTAGCATCCAATGCAACTGGAACAGATTACTGTTATAAGGGATTATTGTCCCAGCTTTTAAACACAGGAATCTCAATTTATTGAGATTCCTGTGTTTAAAAGCTGGGACCATAGACACATATAATTAATACAAGCGGGTGTTACCCAGCGTTGCACGGGAGAAAATGATTATATCAATATACCCTCAGATATGATCGATAGAAGGTCAAAGTTACCAATTTCAAGGTCAAGGTCACCCCGTACGGGCACTCCGATAAAGTCAAAATGATCGATGGATCAATATGCCCGCACATATGAAATTTTATCCCGATCGGCCCAGCCGTTTTTGAAATAAAAGGTCAACGTCACCAATTTCAAGGTTACGGTCACCCCACACGGGCATCCTGATATAGGCAAAATAATCAATGGGTCAATATACCCGCACATATGAATTTTTAGTCCGATCGGCCCAGCCGTTTTGGAAATAAAAGATCAAGGTCACCAATTTCAAGGTCAAGATTACCGCGAGCGGGCACGGCACCCACCCCATGTTACTCGCAGGGACGAATTACCCCCGTGTACAAAATTTGAGCAGACAGACAGACAGACAGACAGACAGACAGACAGAGACATTCACATTTATATATTAGATTATATATATTATCTTTATATTTTAGTTCAAACAGTCTCTTACAATGTTCAAAATTGACTCTAGCCTCCAATTGATGTAAATCCACCATTTATAAGCGAGACGACACCCAAAAGCTCACAAACTTACTTTCGAATCCCATCCTTACAATCCATGTCTTTATCCGTTGTACTTATTACATTGTATATAATTAATATAGATCAGTTGTATTGTTCCATGAGTTTGTTCCATATGAGGTGTTCGTGTAACATGTTTGTTTGAAATAAAAATATTGTTTAAACTAAACAGTAGTTGATTTTATCCTCAAATATGCCCTCGATGAACTCGCCCCGCGATGGACCCTAAACTATGCTTTACTGGCATAACTCAAAAAAGAGCCGGCGTTGTGCCAACTGATGCGTAGGTGTGAACATTTCATTAAGAGGAGGCATAAGCTGAGGATAAATAACGAATTGATGTTGGATAGGCGAGAGAAAGCTGCCCATCGAGTGTGGGGTTGTCAAACTATATACCAATGAATAATAATGGGTCAGTAAAAGTTTCAAAGAAATACAAAAGCAGGGATTTAAGATGTCTGCCCACGCATCTAAAAACGAATTAAATTAAGCACCGGGTTTTATTTTCCCTTTTCGGTTTTTATGTTTCTACTGTATATAGGGATTTAAAGTTGTTATTGGCCGACTGCTTTTTCTGGTGGTGGGGCGAGACAATATATGAGAGATGCACCCTCAGAAAAATCGATTTCTTGTTTATGACTGGAATGGACAGCAGGACAACGTCTTATCCAATGTACACACAGGCCTGAAAATAAGCAGTCTGAAATTTGCAGAATGAGGTCCCCAGAGGGTGAAATTGGTGATGCTATCCCATACAGTGGGCCAATGTATCCTCTGGGCGCCTCTTTCTGTTTAGTTTTGAGTCCCTGATTCAGATTAAGGTTCACAGAGAGTAAATTTAGTGATGCTAAATTTAGTGATTCTACCCTGCTTTGCAGGGTAACATCACTAAATTCACCCCATGGGGACCTCATTTTGCAGATGACAGTCTGCTTATTTTCTGGCTTGTGTACACAAATTAATAAAAGCTGCGATTTTTCTTGTTTATATTTAGGTTTAAGAAAGTTCACCATAACTCTGACCCAACCAAATCAGGCAAGTGCGGAGGCACAAGTGGATTTTTCACTATAAAATGTGAAGTGTCTAATGAGAAAAAATTCTCCATTTTACGGCGATTTTAAACCGCAATTCTTTGAAAGCTTCTTTAATATTTGAAAAATTCCAAAAAATGACGAAGAAATATACCAGCGATTGACAACATTGGGTGATTAAATTTCTAGCTGCATTATGGGAAAATTCATTGTATAAAATTTCAGTGCTTTGTCGTCAGTATGTGTTAACTGCTCAGGATATCAAAATTTACTATTTTATTATCGTTTTTCAAACTTTTCCAAAAACTATCAACAAAACAATATCATGTGACCCCTCATTGGAACGAGCTCGACGGGCTCGTTTCAAGGAGGGGTCACATTATATGGTTTTGATGAAGCGTTTTTAAAATATATTTTTTTTCAACTGCTTATTTTTTAAATTACGCGAGCGAATGCTGCGGTTAAAAGTTTAGCTTTCCAACGCTAACATTATCATTGGCTCTTAGAATCCCGGCGTCTTGAATGACATCGCAATATACAGTGCTGTCTTCAAGAACTATGCACGGATTTATTTTGTATTAGTGGCGGAGTCAGTAATAATTTCAACCTTCAGCCCCACGGAGACGTGAGATTAAAGGATTACTGATCCAACATACCATCTTTATGCTTATTCTGCAGTCAGTGCATCTTCTACTAATTTTGCCTTTACACAAACATATATTCTTGATGGATTTACAGAACAAACTTTTGTTCGCTTTTTTTCTGACTAACGTCGCCTTGACATGTTTGTTTCATTCATAGGGAAGAGATGAGAAAAACCTACATTATAAAAGCTTTTGTGTGTTGACACCATTTTTAAAGTCTGG
This sequence comes from Pictodentalium vernedei, assembly GCA_031216915.1. Taxonomy (NCBI): domain Eukaryota; kingdom Metazoa; phylum Mollusca; class Scaphopoda; order Dentaliida; family Dentaliidae; genus Pictodentalium; species Pictodentalium vernedei. The sequence continues at coordinate 161,535,139 of CM062288.1, read as the reverse complement.
TGCTATATTTTACATGCTGATGCTATTTTCGTTTGACTTCCCCGAATCTGTCCTATTTTTGCAATATTATATCAATGCAATCTCAATCGATTGGAGGGGGGGGGGGGGGGGGCGCAGTGGCGTTGCGGCAACCTGTTCTCGTCAGATCACCGAAGTTAAGCAACGTCGAGCCCGGTTAATCATATTGGATGGGTGACCGTCTTAGAAATCAATTCGGACTCCCGCGTTGTGTCCTTGGGCAAAGCACGAACCCCGATTGCCCACACGATTGGGGGCACGATGGCGCCGTGTACTAAGGGGCACTGCACGCCGATGGTACACATGTCTTCAACCAATCTAACCTTGCCTGTGCTGCAGTGCGGAGTTACAATGTTGGGGAGCTGGCAGCTGCTCGTCGTTGCTCAGTGGTTCTCTCCGGGTACTCCGGCTTCCTCCACCCGTAAAACTGTTACGGTCATGATTAGCAACACAAATAAATAAATCGATTGGAGTCTCAACCAGGTCGCACGTTAATCGAGAAAATGTGGTGTGTGGTGGTTCAGTGGTTACGGCATTGGACTTCAAACCGAAAGGTTCACATTTCGATCCTAGGCAGGTGTATCTGCATTGTGTCCTTGGGCAAGGCACTTAATCCCAACTGCCCACGTGCAGAAACGGTGGCGCTCTGTACTAAGGCATACTGCGCGTCGATGGTGCGCTTTTTTCAACCAATGCTTACTCGGCTTATAGGGAGTTAGTACGGTGGGGAGTCTGACAGTTGCTCGCAGCTGCTCGTTGGGTCTCTCCGAGTACTCAGGCTTCCTCCACCCGTAAAATTAGCCAACACCAGGTGAGCTTGGCTGTCGAAAGTGTCGTTAAATCCTGATAAAAACAGAAAAATATAGAAAATTACCACTTTTGCATTAACAGTATACTCTATACAATATCAATCAACTATCAGTCATAATTTCGTTTGAAACCAGTAAATATATCCAAGTTCGTGGAATTATGTGACACAGAACACACATTTCTCAAGTATCTGAGTGCAATCATGCCACCACTCGGAGACTCCAACTGAAACTCAATTTTCTTTTATTTCCGAGAAGGGGATAGGGTGTTATCCTCGCTTAAATAAATGGGATCTCCTGGAAATATGATGCTACGTCTGTTTTCTAATACAGTACAAGTCAAAGTAAGTTGTAGCATAATCGCAATAAAGTAAGTATACTGCTGCTCCTCCACCGAGAAGATCAGAAGCTGACATCATTTTTCTGAAAAGTTCTCAGTGAGAACTTTTCAGAAAATGATGTCAGCTTCTGGTCTTATCAGTGTAGAGCGCCTTAGTACACAGCGCCAACGTGGCCCCGCGTGGGCAATCGGGATTAAATGCTTTGCACAGGGACACAACGCGGTTACCTCTGCCGGGGATCGAAGATGAAGACAAGTACACCATCAACGTATAGTAAGTCTTAGAACACAGCGCCGCCGTTCCCTCAAGTGGGCAATCATAATTAAGTGCCTTATCCAAGGACACAATGCAGTTACCTCGGGCAGGGATCGAACCGTGGACACCTCGGTCAGGGATCGAACCGTGGCCCTTTCGGTTTGAAGTCCAATGCCGTAACCACTGAGCCACCACGCTCAGGGGCGTAGGAACGAAAAAATATTGGGGGGGGGGGGGGGTATAGGGTCTTGTGGCGCTGGTTGGGCAGATGCCGCAGATGCCGAAGGCATCAGCTGCGAGTGCCGCAGGCACGAGCTTGATGAGGGGGGTTTGGGGGGGTTCTCCCCCCAAGAAAATTTTCCAATTGAGGTATCAAATGGTGCATTCTGGTGGCTACAAGAGAGGTAACTCTACTAACTCAATTATATTTCGAATCAGTGCAGAAAGAAGGGAGATCACTGCGCGACGGAACTGGCGTTTGATCAATACGTTTCAAATAATCGCGCAACACGGCAACTTGTGGTGTTAGTGTGTTAGTTTTATAGTCAATGAACTGCTCATTGGGCTTAATCCATAATAGTTGGCATCGCGATCGACTATTTTATAAACGGAATGATTTTCCTTTTTCGTACAGTGCCCACATTGAATTCGAGTCTGGTCTGCATTTGTCAATGAGCAATAGGCTATATGTCTATAAGTTTTGGGAAATTTTTTTTTTGGGGGGGGGGGGGGGGGGGGGGGGTAAATACCCCCCTTACCCCCCCCCCCCCCCCCCCAACCCCCCCCCCCCCCCCCCCGGTTCCTACGCCACTGACCACGCTCCCGATATAAGGTTCAACAAACAAAACCGACTAGGCCTATATACAAAATTATTATGTCTCAAAGTTAGTTTGTCCAATCAAAATGCTGGAATACCTTCTAAAGATTCCACCGTATCGGGTTACTCACCTGATATTAATTAATATCAGGTGAGTAGCCGCCATTACTATTTTGATGTAATTCCCCTCACTTCGAATTTTCACAATCTGAATTAAAACAAAATAAGAGAATTTAGGTTCCGAAAATATTTTCAAGATACCGTATTTTGTGATTTAAAACATTAAATATGTAAAAAGATGGGCAGAAGATAATATTTGTAGTCTGAAAAGTTCTTTGTTTTACGACTCCTTCAGTCACTGTTTGGATCGGGTTTTTGTCAATTTTGAGGTGAATAGAAAATTTGTGTTGCCCCTCTGGAGTTATATATTTTAGGTAGTAACAACAGTAAATGTACGCAAGGGCCCAAGGGGCCTCCAGATTATGACGAGTTGGCAAGCAGCACTGATCTCAGTGGCAAGCAGCGATTCGTTTCATTTGTAAACAAGTGCGGCAATCGCCCTTCGCAAAGTGATGATTTGTTTACAATTACCATGGTTACACTTACCGGTGCCTGTTACTGTTCATGATTCTGCGCGGTACTATCAATAGTGGTTCCTGAAAAATAAATTCCGGGCCGTTGTTTGTTTATGGAGAAAATTATTAATCGCTTGATTTACATGGACTTTCGACATAATAAATATGTTACATGGCGTGTAGCTGGCTGATACATTTCCATACAAGGCTCTGAGTGTTCATATCAGGTTCGGCTTCGCCTCACCTGATATGAACACTCATCGCCTTGTATGGAAATGTATCAGCCAGCTGCACGCCATGTAACTTATAATCTAGATTCAAATTTATTTTGTTTTCAATTTTTTTGTCTCAAAAACATAGTTTATAACCCTTCATTGGAACGTGCTCGACGAGCTCGTTCCAATGAGGGGTTATAATCTATGTTTTTGAGACAAAAAATAAAAAAAATAATGAAAATTAATTGGCGATTTTTGAGAATAGCGATGGTCGGTTTTGAACGTTACGTTGGGTAAAGGGTTAAAACGTCATTTTCTTATTTTTAAATGGGTTTCAGCAGAGAGTAATGACAAAGGTTCAAACTGAATGGAAAAAAAAAAATTGTAAAAGTTTCTGTATTTTTATACCACTCAACAGGAAAATGCCTGAAGTTTGTAAGATGATGCGCCCATCCATGATAAAATTCGCTAACATTTCGAAATTTTAATTTTTATCTCAAACTCCCATACCATAAGTGTTAAAATTAATAAGAGTTTCAGGAAATTAAGAGGAGCTAACTTTCCTGTAAATCTCTTTCAATGACGAAAATTGCCAGCCATGGGTGAAGCGTTAAGACAGAAAGATGTTGATTGTTTGTAAATGCTATTGTGGACAGAAACCATCTTCTTTTTAGGGACACTGGAGTTAGGTTAGCCTACGAATCGTCTGCTGCAATGACACGCTTGCCAACTTGAAGGAGTGTGGGAACTACGAGACGCGTCATAGACCTCTTGGTGCAACATCTTTGGAAATATTTTTTACATGGTCAGAAAACTTCGCTGAGCGATCAATAATGGGTTTGGACAAGAGGGAAATAGACCACTGAGGTGACAGAGTTATTAGTTGAAATGTTCAAATAATAACGTGCCTGAAACTCTTTCATTACCTGAGCAAACAAACTCACAAAATTAATACTGCATAATGAAGGACTTTAAAAATCCTCTTCAATGACAATGTTCCAAGCGTTGCTATAATATAATAAATTACGACTTGTCTGCTTGGTTTGCAATTTCCATAGCGTGATGGTTCTAATTTCAGCCCTGTTGTGAAAATAGAGCTGAAAGGGGTTTCTTGATCGATTAATCACGTGAATTCACCTTGGTTAATCGATTAATCACTTGTCCAAATAGATATCTCAATAATTGCCATACCGTTGATGATTTACAGCATGAACTTTTTACCCAACGTAACAAAGAAAACCGACTAGGTCTATATACAAAAATCTCCATTCAAATTTATTATGTTTTCAATTTTTGTCTCAAAAACATAGCTTATGACACCTCATTGGAACGAGCTCAACGAGCTCGTTCCAATGAGGGTCATAAGCTATGTTTTTGAGGCAAAAATTGAAAATGTTTAGTAATTCATGAATTTATTTTGCGAGTATTGTCTGCTACCCGCAATGGGTAAAGGGTTAAGAATGACCATTTCAGCTACTGATACAGTATGATGAGCATGCAAGTAAACAGGTATGTCAGCAAGTAACTTGCATGCTTTACTCTGTCTCATATAACTGTTGTGAGTCAGTGTGACAATGTCTGCCTGTTTTGGAGCAAGTGTGTGCCTTTGTTAACCCATATAATACAGTGGTTCAAAAGTAACGGTCAATCGATCAATTACTTTTTGGATCGATCAAGATGTTGATCATTGATTAATGAATTAATCGGTTAACCGTTTCAGCTCTATTGTGAAACAGAGATAATAATTGGTACTTATGACACATGCACTCACACAGAGTCGATGATACAAACGGAGACCTACAGTTCCCGATATGGGCCTGTGGAGGCCCAGCATGTCCAATATGGAGTACCGGTTCGACGACTTCATGTGTATTTTATTTATTCGAATATACATTCCCAAGAGGTCATTAGATTTTTAATTAAGCCCGACTGAATACACTCTAAAATCATTTGGGTTAAAAATTAATCCAAATTAACTGTATTGAGTGAATATGAAATAAATTCACTCAAACCATTTGATTGGGGCAAAGTTTTAACCCAACTGATTTTTAAGTGTAATTTTTCCAACTGCTTCATCAAGATGTAGATGGAGTATTTTATCAGTCCGGACTTGAGCCATCACAGTAGGGACAGATTAGCCCCCCCCCCCCCCCCCCCCCCACCACCGGTGTACATCAAATGCATCATGCTAATTCTGGAATTGCAGATTAACTGGTTGAGGGTTGGATTATTTTTGGTGGTCTAAATTTGTTATTTAAAATATGTTTATCACAAATCATTGGAGAGTGCTTATAGGTACTCTCCAATAATTTATGGTAGAACAAACTTATATAAACAAAATATTATTTGCATTTGACTGAATAGGAAACATGAGCTAGGAAAATGATGGCTTTTTCTCTGGTACCTTCATTTTTAAAAAGCCCTGATAGTGGCTTCTAACACTAGGGCTGCACGATATTCAAAACTGAATACCGGTATCGGTATTCAAAAAAATATCGCGGTATACCGGTATATCGAAAATTGTTCAGATATATGAACACAAGTACCACAATCGACACTCCAGGCATCACAGTCGGAATGAATTAGCATGCTTTGATGATGCGGTTCGAAAAAACCTTTACCCAACGCAGACGATATCAGAATTCATTATTTTCAAAATTAGTTTATGAGATTTTCCCCAAAGATTTCAACAAAACTATATCATGTGACCCCTCACTGGAACGAGCTCAACGAGCTCGTTCCAATGAGGGGTCACATGATATAGTTTTGTTGAAATTTTTTAAAATTATTTTTTCAACTTCTGAATTTGTATATTACGAGGGCACAAGCAGGCGATTTCTTGGATAAAGGGATAATATTATTCATTCGTGGCTACAGTTAAAAAACTAAAGACATCCTGAGAATTAAATTGTGGGTAAATAAATAATGACGATAAACCGATATTTTTGTAATTACATCGGTATTCAATCGATATTGGTTTGAATACCGGTATATATCGGTTTATCGTTATTCCGTGCAGCCCTATCTAACACTCAACCAGTTAAGAAGACAAATAGTTGTTTATTACATGACTGCAAAACTCGGAGCCCTCACATCACAGCTAGTATGAAAGTGCCTTAACACCGATAAACTACAACAGCCGAGGAATCAGGCTTATTTGTAGTCAAGCTTTTGTAATTCCATTTACGTTAATGTTACGGACCAATCTGATACGTATGCCTCGAATCAGATTTGGAGAGTGGAGTTATTTTGACAGTGGGTTATGATTATTGTGGTTGGTTATGACACACCCCGTAAGTATCTATTTTTAAAACTTTCGTCTCATCGCCTTGGTTTTTGGAACGTCGAATACACTCATGCAGTGGTGGGATGTATGAAATCATTGTCAAAAAATAAACCCCTCCCCCTCCCACTTCTACTCCATATGATGGAACTATTAACGTTTAGCCATTTGCCTAACTTAACTGCCATAATCGACCAGCATTCACTGTTCACAAACAGTCTTTCAAATTTTATTACTTTTTTCAATTATTGCCTCGAAAACATAATCTAGACACCCTCATTGCAAGGAACTCGTTTGGCTCGTTCTCATGAGGGGACACAATGAAAATTTATAGTTATGCACGATATGTTGGGCAAGTATCCTCTGTTATTCGTGTTGGGTGAAGGGTTAAAATCAATTACTCGCCCCAGATGGACAACTCGTTTCCATTGCTTGTCCTCCAACAGGCAAATATGTATCGCCGCCATTGCAAACACGTTGTATATATCGGAAAGTCACTTGTTGTAAAAAGGCTTCCTGGAATATCTTTGATTGTTTACGTGTGGCTGGTTGTCAAGTTTCTGTTGATGTTAAGATAGCATTTGTATGATGTGTGTGGTTGAGTAGTGTTGTATGAACACCGACGTGACACGCAATAGAGTGATTAGACGTTCACGATGTGGCAGGATTGCGGCATTTTAACCCTTTCACTGCTACGCCCACTTTATCCATATATGGAGGACCTCTATGTACGCCTGTACACAAGGAAGTTTAATCAGATTTATGACATACTTGAAACTCTGTCATCTGATTAATTGTCGGAAAGGGCTCTCTGAGCCCTTTCCAACAATTAATCAAATAGTAGGTTTGATCTGCCCACACAAGAACGTATATATAATTATCATAAATTAGGCGACAGTGGTCGCTTTTCCCCGCGGGAACCCCGGGAAGTGAAGCAGTGCCTGTTCACTGCGGGAAACAGGCTCTGTTTTACTGGTAAAATAGGACCCAGTAACCAATTCTTGGGAGGTGCAAACCCTCTCTAAAATGGGCAACATGGCTTATTAACGCTCAACCCTGGTCTTGAGTTGATACTCATGTTGTGGTCATGATTAGCCATTGTGCAAAAATATGTGACCTTAAACACCTATAAATAAAAAAATAAATAATGGTCGCTTTCGGCAGCGAAAGTGTTAATCTGGTCGTTGGTTGGTATGTTACATTGAATTTGTTTTTATTTTAAGCTTATTCATTTTACAAGGATTGACGAACAAATTACGCAACTTATATTAACGCCTCTCCTTGGCCCCAATGGCGCAGACGTGTGGGATGACATTCGTAGCGGCAACTTCGTGACCTCGCTGTTCTCGAATACTACGACGGAATCTGCAGCCTGCACGGAGTATGTCTCTCTTCACACAGAGGACAGACATTTTACGTCCCCACCCAATAGGACGGTACGCTGTGACACCATCAACCCCACTATCGATAATGATAGAGAGTGTTTGGACACCTCGAGAACTTTTCCGACCGAGGATCGATCCCAGGGCCTCTGGCATGAGAGACCAGCGCACTTATACACTGGCCACCATGTTACATTTGTTCGCTAAGCAAAAGGGTTCAGAGTATTCGACAAATGAAATCTACAGGATAGATGACGCTTTTCATCAAGCTTTCGCGGCACCCGTCAAACCAAAACAGCGAAACGCGCACGCTGAACAGAAGACGAACGATACAACTGTCCTCTTTCCGTTGGTATTCTCTCAAAAATGTGTAGCAAAGCCCTTTAAAGTAATCCCAGGGCAATCTCGAATGCGATTGCAGAGAATAGGTTAGGTCAGGATACTAAATGGACTCAGATATCAAATGGCAATATATGGTCCTCTTTGAAGTTCTATTTTTTGTCTGGGTTTTGGATCACTCCCGATTTCTACAGCTACACCACGAAGGAAATACAAAACCAATTAAGCCGACAGCTTTTAGACAAAGTTCTCAAGCCACTAGTCAAATTAAGTAAGGAATTCGGCGCTGTTGGGACCTGGAACCAGTGTAGCTTTTAAATAATTAATCGTCTATATTTAGGTTCACTCGTCTGGAATATTTCAATTGGTCGGAAAAGCGAACCTAAATGAAATATTCAAGACGACTAAATGTACAAATACCATAAACATTCATTTTCTCTGAATCAACACAAGAAATGTCTCTGGATTGAGACTTGATTTAGCCGAATCTTTAATGACATTTTCAGTACCAACAGACATGTTTGGTTACAAACTAATTATGAATGATCACCACAGATGTATTTTTATGATTTCGCCGTGTAGTTTCACTAATTATATTAATATCTTAATGTTTTTAAGGCGACTGAAATACTTTTTGATTGGAATATCCAAAATAGGAACCGCGAAAAATAGTTGAACATCCTTGGGAGTAAAGGGACGTCACATTAAATCACCGGTATTATGCCTGCAAACTCCACGAAAAAATGGTTAACCCTTTACCTAACATGAAAAGCAGACGACACTTGCAAAAAAAATTCTTGAATAACTATTTTTTTGTCTCAAAAACATAGGTTATGACCCCTCGTTGGAACGAGCTCGACGAGCTCGTTCCAACGAGAGGTCATAACCTATGTTTTTGAGACAAAAAATGAAAATATTTTGAACTTTAATTGGCGATTTTTGAGAATAGCGCTGGCCCTTTTTGGCCGTTACGTTGGGTAAAGGGTTAAACAAAAGCCTACAACAGCGTCGAATTCCTAGCAGAATTAGGCTGTTGGCACCAAAGCTCGCTTTAAAACGACGTGCTACCAAGACGGTAGACAAGCAGTATATGGTCGGGTCACCGGTTCTACACCCGTAAAACTGTCCCAGACGGTGTGACTCTGGCTGTCGAAAGTGTAGTTAAAACCCAGTAAACACGCCTACCACAGCCTTCCAACATAGGTTCCATTTTCCCAGGATCTTGAGGCTAGACTGCAAATGAACACCAACATATTTCATACTGAGTCGGGTGTAAAATAATCTTGTGATTTGTGTAAAGGTACATTTTTTCTGTTTTCTTTGAAGAACAAGCATGTTTACTGTGTTTTCACAATGTTGATACATTAGCGGAGACATGAAATGAAATTGGAGTGGGATGCAGTGGGATTGGGTTGAGTCACCGATTATTCTTATCCATTTTGCCTCCGAACACAGCTTATGCCCCCTGATTGGAACGAGTCCGTTAAGCTCGTTCGACTGAAGTGTTTATAACCTGTGTTTCTGGTGCAAAACAATAATTCAGTTTAATTATTCTAGAATATTGGGGCAATTTTCGAATGTTATTCGTGCTAGTTCAAGAGTTAAATAATATTAATAATAATTAAAAGTTGATAAAAAGACGTCCATGCATAATCCTTTTCATCAAAAGTGTGCGTGTGGTGGTTGGGAAATCTGAGACGTTGGGGACAACCGCCACTGTGTTGATAGAATAAAGTTCTATTTTTTCTATTGGGGTTTAACGACACTTTCGTCAGCCACGGTAATCGCGTGTTGGTCAGTTTTGCGGATGGAGGAATCCGGAGTGCCCGGGGAGAACCATAGAGCATCTGTGAGCAACAGTCAGATCCCCAATGTACTAACTCAGCACAAGCAGGGTTAGCATTGTGTCCCTGAGTTCCGGTGGGAACTCAAGAGACGATTGGTTGAAGACAAGTTCACCTTCGACGTGCAGTGCGCCTTAGTACACAGCGCCAAAGTGCCCGCGTGGGCAATCGGGATTAAATGCCTTGCCCAGGGACACAACGCGGTTACCTCTGCCGGGGATCGAAGATGAAGACAAGTACACCATCAACGTGTTATAAGTCTTAGAACACAGCTCCACCGTTCCCCACGAAGGCAATCATAATTAAGTGCCTTATCCAAGGACACAATGCAGTTACCTCGGGCAGGAATCGAACCGTGGACACCTCGGTCGGGGATCGAACAGTGGACCTTTCGGTTTGAAGTCCAATGCCGTAACCACTCTGCCACCACGCTCCCGATATAAAGTTCACGTTCATGCGGTGGCAACCACAGAGTACTCAATTCTGGTGTCAATTCGGATATATACAAAATCGAACAGCTGATGAATCCTGGTTGGTGGTAAAAGTTTAACCCTTTACCCAACGTAACAGTCAAAACCGGCCAGCGCTATTCTCAAAAATCGCCAATTAATTTTCATTATTTTTTCCCCTCAAAAACATAGGTTATAACCCCTCGTTGGGTCATAACCTATGTTTTTGATACAAAAATGAAAAAAATGAGTTATTGACCCATTTTTTGCAAGTGTCGTCTGCTTTTCATGTTAGGTAAAGGGTTAATGCGTGCATAAGTGTAGTAAGTGTGATAAGGACGGTTGGTGACCCTGCAGAAAAATGAACTAAATATAAAACCTTTATTCTAGTAATGTAAACTAACAAACGAAACACAATTTTTCTCTCTGCAATCATCTGCTTTACAAAAAGGTGCATTAAGAAAACTATGTACATTCGAGATGAATGAACGGCTACATCAGTTTTCTTTTGTTCTGTTGGTGTATTTGCGTACAAATATATCAGCATAGTGTACAGTACAAGGTGAGAAAATCCGATATTTGGGCTGCACAAATATTTTCAAAAGACACTATTGTTTTTGTTTAAATAACATTGTTTTACGTTACTTTTAACTTTGACGTGGAGGTATGTGCAAGCATGAGCCACAAAGAATTTTTTTGTTATGGTGTTCATGCTGAATATCTGTAATTGTCGTTTAGCATGCCTTGACCTACCGTGGATTAAAATGTTTTAATTTTCATGTCCGAAGTTCTGATTTTCTTTCGCCTGGGGCGCTTGGCTTTGGCTGCGTGAATCAAGAAGTCGTGGGAGTAGTAGAAAGTTGTATTTGAGCTGGTTATAATTATACTCCGCCGACGTGCCGAAGATTACACTGACAGCGAATTCACACGAACTTGCTGTATTTATAAAACAATATTGGGTTGTCCACTTTCACTATTTTTTGGGAATACGAGTAACTCATTACAAGGGCAGAGTGGGGCACAGGATGGAGATTAATAGCTTTGCAGTGACCTGCGTCCCTGTACATAAAGCAACATTGAATCTTTACTCTGATCAGTTTACACGCAGGTCCTGACCTTAAATTTTAATTGGAAACCCCACACAAATTTTCTTTGTAATCAATTTGTCAGTCGCAAGAATACACTCCCACCAAAAGAGTTCTCCGCGGTTCCAAACTATCAGCCAGTCACCTGTTACGTCTGGCTGATTCAGCCAATGCCAGGAATGGATTATTTTCTTTGGCAGCGTCTGAACTCGACCTGATTACCAATTAAGTCAGTCCCTTTGTTTGTAATTGCAGTTAATCCCATCTAGATTACAGTACAGGTGAGCATCAGTGAATTCTTAATTTTTGGAAATGTTATCCTCCGCTGTCCCCAATGCTCTCCACCTGTCTGCTTTTGGCGTGGCGTCTCATCCGCCTATCGGCGTCTTATCCACCCATCTCCCTTTTCATGTACAAATCATACATATTTTTCACATAATCATATTTTATATTTTTCACTTTGTTTAAATTTTGTTGCTTTTCGACTTTGCTGCCGCATAGAAAACATCAATTATTAAATGGCAGCTTAGTCCACTTTCATTCTATTCAGTCTTCCATTGTCTTTTCTCCCAGTGCCTAATTTTATGTTGGTTAATAAAATTTGTTAACCCTTTACCTAACCTGAAAAGCAGACGACACTTGCAAAAATAATTCTTGAATAACTAATTTTTTTCATTTTTTGTCTCAAAAACATAGGTTATGACCCCTCGTTGGAACGAGCTCGACGAGCTCGTTCCAACGAGGGGTCATAACCTATGTTTTTGAGACAAAAAATGAAAACAATAATGAAAATGAATTGGCGATTTTTGAGAATAGCGCTGGCTGGTTTTGACCGTTACGTTACGTAAAGGGTTAAATGACTTCATCTATAATCGTTCTGTCGTTCCACATAGAAATCTAGGCTTTTCTTGGAGCCAAAACGCTACACACGAATCGAGCAATTGGACGCACCAGCGACATGTTGAAAATTGCAGTAACTCATTCTTCTTGTAACTGTGTTAGGGGTTCTAGGGAACACATGTCTGTCAACTGAAGCCAAAAGAATTTTACACTTTTAGTTATGATACAATGATGAATTAAAAAATTATTCTGTACAAAGGAATTTAAAAACTAGGACTCATTAACAGCCTTGAAGATGCAGGTTGAAAATATTGATTGGTTTACCCTCCACTTTCACTCAGCAGCCATCCCACTTAATTAAATTATGAAGAAAAAGTTTCTGGGTCGGAAAGGTGGCATCTCGAGTTCAAAAGGTTAACAGAAAATAATATGGTCCGAAGTTCTATTTTGTTGGAGTTTCCAGTTTACTTTTGCCCAAATTGTGCTTGGATTTTATTCTTGTCTTGCTTTTGCCATCTCTAATCTCCAGACTGAGACCACTCACCCTCAACCACCATATTGACGGCAAAAAAAAGCTAACTTCCAGATTCAACCAGGAAGATATTTGTTGTTTATAACATATCATATGTTGCGTGTTATACCTTGAAAAGTCCAATAGATCATCGAGGAATCAAACAATGGCCATATCTACTTTGTTTTTTCGCAAGATGTGAGTAAGCTAAAAGTAAAGCACAAGTAGTTTTGCTTGATTCAAACTATCTAAAAATATTTTTATTACACGCCTATTTAACCCGTTGAACCCTGGTGGTATCTTCCATACCAATTCAATGGCAGCAATTGGAAGAGACCATATTCATTTTATCTGGGGTAGACCCATCAATATTTTCAACGTGCAGCCTCGAGGCTGCACGTTGTAAATATTGATTGGTCTACCCCACACATTTACTGAACAGCCATCCTATTTGACGAATCATGTTTCTGTCCTGAAAACCGGCCGCTCGGGTTCAAAGGGTTAAAATTAAAGTTTGTTCACGACATTCCAGAATGTGTGATAAAAAGAAAGTTGTACTGCATAAGCGTATGATACAAATTTTTGTACTTTTTCAAACCAGAAGGAGAGCCAGTCATATTGCATGGATTCTCTTCTCCAAAGTGCAGACCAATCAGTTCCTGACGTTACATATGGCACATCAGTTTATTTGCAGCTGCTAGACAGGCTGAGAATAAGAATGTTTAAGATATGAGTGACGCAACTGCCTCGTTTGTAAGTAGAGACTAATTGTAAAAATCAGACTACAGGGTTGATCTGCGCATACCAGAAAGAACAGATAATCAACTTAAAATGTGTGACAGTAGTCGCTTTCGGCAGCGTAAGTGTTAATTAGATGATAGAGTTTCAAGTATGTCATAAATCCTATTAAACTTCCTCGCATACAGGCGTACATTGAGGTCCTCCATATATGGCAAAAGTGGGCGTGACAGTAAAAGGGTTAAACGTCTAGATTTGATACTTGGATTTGTGATACAAATGGAGGTCTGTTGTTCCCGATTCGGGCTGCTGGGGACCTAACATGATCACTTGGAAGTACAGGTACGGCACGCGGTGTACATTATTTATTTATTTATTTATTTATTTATGTTTAAGGTCACATATTTATGCACAATGGCTACTCATGACCGTGACAGTTTTACGGGTGGAGGAAGCCGGAGAACCCGGAGAGAACCACCGAGCAACGACGAGCAGCTGCCAGCTCCCCAACATCGTAACTCCGCACTGCAGTACAGACAGGGTTAGATTGGTTGGAGACATGCGCACCATCGACGTGCAGTACGCCTGAGTACACGGCGTCATCGAGCCCCCACGCGGGCAATGGAGATGAAGTGTCTTGCCCAAGGACACAACGCGGTTGCCGCAGGTGGGATTCGAACCGAGGACCTTTCGGTTTGCAGCCTGCACCTCTACCTACTGAGCCACCGCGCTCCCCCGCGGTGTACATTAATTTGGAAACTTTATCACGACAATTATATTATACAGTGGAGCCCACTTAATTGGATATCTCTTAACTGAATAACCCTGTTAACTGAATATAATTTCCCAACACAAAACCACTTACCATACCTTCAGTACAAATTTGACCTGTTAATTGAATATAAGTTATAGAGTAAACTCCTGTTAAATGAATAAATTTTTTTGTAACCTGTCGAAAAATTACAGTGACTCTCCCCAGTTTTCCTTTGTTTATAGACCTATTTGGCCTCAGTACATCCACTACAGGCATTTAATCTATTATATATTGTTTGACAGAGCTCATGGAGCTCTGTCAAACAAGATATAATAGAAGAAATGCTAAGTTTATCTCTAGAATACAGGAAAGTGACACAATCCCTGTTAATTGAATATTCCTGTTAACTGAATAATTTTCACTGGCAAAGTGGATATTCAATTAACAGGGTTCCACTGTATTTCATTTATTCACTAATAAACTCCCAAGAATCATTTGTCAACTATACTCCCGATCAACTAATTTACAGGTACATCAAAGCATGCCTTCGACGAAGGAGTTTTTTCGAAATGCAGCTGGAATATTAATCAGTCGGGGCTTGAGAAATCACAGTAACTGAGGTTCCTTATTTTACAACAATGAAACAAATATGTTCCAATACACAAGCCTATTTTCAAAGGAGCATATTTCTTTTATTTTATTCAACCCGATAAATTACAACCTGCTCCCTTATGAAAACAATCTTTTTTGAAAAAGAAATTGTCCGCTCAAATATTCAACCAGAAATTTAATATAAAATCTAATATAAAATGACAAATCTGATTTTCATAAATCTTGTTTACAATAAGGACGCTCAACAAGACTGTTGAATTTGCGGAAGGTGGGGCAAAAACGGGCCGCTTAGAGACAAAAACATTATTTTGAGGTTTTAACTCCGTAACATCAATTATGATCATCTATCATTTATTGGTTTACTTGTTTCATTCGGCTAAGATTCAACGAAGTGCAAAATGAATTTAGCAAATTATGTAGAATGTCTCCTTTTGCCTCACTATTGGAGAAAAAAAAAAGACCGGCATGTCCCGTTCTGCACCAACGGAAATAGAAACTGTAATTTGGATTTTCCTAAAGGGAAAATCTATTTGTTATTGCAATGATTATTTTTTTTTTTTTTTTTTTTTTTATTATTATTATTATTATTATTATTCTTCCACACTTTTATTTTCACTATTTCTCGAAAACGCTCTGAACGATTTTTTTTAAAGTTTTTGTACTCATAAAGGGTCATAAGTTGTATGCCCTCGCCATATTCCCATTTTTCTGAAAATGTTTTTGTTAACCCTTTAACAAAAATTGTCGGCAGCTCATATCTTTGGACTGGAAAGGGCGATTGACTTGAAATTTTCGCAGCCATGTCCGCAATATACCCCTCTATCAGCATATGGTACAAAAATGTATGTAGTTAACACCTTTCTGCCAAAACATTTTTCGAAACGAAAAAAAATTTCAAAATTTGACCATTTTTTAACTCAGTCTCGGGACATGGATATGCTGAACCATCCAAAATGACTTGGAAATGAAGACTCTATCACCGAATTGTGAAAACCATCGAAAAAATTTCGATTCGAATTTCCGACAATCCAAAACGGCCGCCGAAAAATCGTATTTTTATTTTCGGTTATTTATGCGTTTCAGGCCATTTGGAGACGAAAAAAATTTTTTTTTTGCACCAGAAAAATTTTCGGTTTGGACTTAGAAATTTTCGACCAAAAGTCGGAAATTTTTGTTACGACCGGGCTACTTTGCCGTCACAGTACTCAACAACGGAGATGATTTGGCAGCTACTAAGGTTAGAAATGTTGAAATCACAGTGTACATAAACAGTTATCGTCTTTTGGAATTTGAGTTGTTCTTCGTTTGGCTTCTGCTAGCAGTCAAACATGGCTTCGGGACACTGTAAGCAAAAATTGAAAAAAATTTTCTCGTGTTTTTTTTTACTTTATTATGTCTAGGTTCATTAGTTCTCATAAATGAAAACTATCAATGATGGCCATGAGTCCTAATAAATAAAACCATCAGTATTTGGGGCAAAATGTTTCTTGTTGGGCAAAAACGCCCAAAAACGCCCAAACATTCATAGGTCAATATCTCATGAAGGAAAAATGCTATCGACTTAATTCCTCGACAGACTTGTTAGAACTACTCTTGTCTAAAACAAACATAATCGGTATTTTTTTCCATTTTTTATGTTTTCTGCCAAAATTTTTCACAAAACGGAAAGTTATATCGAAAATCGGCCATATTGGATTGAAATATCAAGATTTAAATATAATGAGCCCTCTAAAAGGGATCCAAATTGAAGGCAGTAATACTGCTTTATAAGAAAAATCGAAAGAATTTCGTTTCGATTTTTCGTTAATCCAAAATGGCGGCCAAAAAATCGAAAATCTTTTTTTTCGTTTTTATGCGTTTCGTTCAATTTTGAGACAAAAAATTCTTTTTTTTTCTACACTGAAAATTTTCGGTCCGCTTCAGACTGAAATTTTTGACCAAATGTCCAAAATTTTTGTTACGACTGGGCTACTTTGGGATCAGAGTACACAATAACGGGGATGATTTGAAAGCTTCTGATGTTAGAAATGTTGAATTCACAGTGTACATGAACAGTTGTCATCTTTTGGAATTGGGGTTGTTCTTCGTTTGGCTTCTGCTAGCAGTCAAACATGGCTTCGGGACCCTGTGACCAAAAATTGAAAAAAAATTTCTTGTGTTTTTCTTTACTTTATTATGTCTAGATTCATTAGTTCTGATAAATAAAACTATCCGCATATTGCGGAAAATGTTTTTCCAGCCAAAACCGTCCAAAAACGCCCAAATATGCAGAAGCCGATATCTTTGGACTGGAAGAGGCGATTAACTTGAACTTTTCACGGGAATGACTGTAATACACTTCTCTATTAATCAAGGGCACAAAATGGTAGTTGATTAACGCCTTTCTGCCAAAACATTTCACGAAACCGAAAAAAATTCAAATTTTTATTTGGTATGGAGCTCTCTTAGGACTTGCTGAGTAGAACAGTCAGTAAAAACACAAAGGAAAATCCTGTGTATTGTTCCGAAGGTACAATCACTTCCTCTAGTTGATAACTGTGGCCCGTTTTGCCCTGTTGAAAGTTTCAAGTGGAAAATAGAAATCGTTGTGTGCAAATATTTGTGCGTGGGTATAACTTATGTAGGCCAATACACGTCTGCTGGCCTATGTTAACTGGTAAAGGCGGCGATGATCATACTCACGGTGCGTGTGTGCGTGTGTGTGTGTGTGTGTGGGGGGGGGGGGGGGTGGGAGTGGGGTGGTCAGTGTGAGGCCTGCATGATTTGACAACCTACATAATGTCATAAAATGTGTGTGTGTGTTATTTCTTTTGTGTGGTGGGGGGGGGGGGGGGTGATCACAGATAAATCAAACGACTTTTAAAATGTATCACATGTATGATAAGACTAAAACAGCCACCCACAGAAACGACATGGCCAACCCATAATAGCGTAATTTTAACACACGCTAGTAATATAAAAGGGGCTGGATGGGCACACTTGCGGACCTCGGATGGGGAACTCAGAAGTGACGTCATGCCACTTGACCTAGCGATAACATGTTGGGTTCTCATGGTAGCCTGCACGATCGGTCGTGTTGTGACGTCATTACCACTGTGATATGTGGAGTCGGTGGGTATGCGCAGTACGTGTTGATAGGGTGACACGTATTTCCGCCGGTCATTTGTACACTGGAGACCGCCATCTTGATGTCTTTGGGGTCGTTGGATTTCCAGATGACACAAAAGCCTCTACTAGGACAGGGGTGTGTTCAGTGGGTATGTTCTATTTAAGGGGAGTATATCTAATTATCACAAACAACCCGACAGTTACCTAAAATCAACAAAACAGCCAAAAATTACCGCAACGGCCTTTATTTGACTCAGATTCTCCCAAAATCCTTTTTATAAAGAGTAAATCTTAGTGCTAAAGGTCCCTAAAGGTTGTGTTCCATTGTATAATAGTATTACTAATCTTCACAAACAACCCGACAATGTCCCTAAATCTTCCAGAATTCGCGATTTTCTACCTCCCATGGCCTCTATTCTACCACTCTCATCTTACTTTCGTCGTACTGTAACCAGCGCGTTCTACACCTTCCATGCTGCTATCGAAAGGAAGGGGAACCAAGTAATCACGAGAACTTTATCTAAAAAGCTAGATTCCAGCCATAGTTTTTTGACGATGTGTAATTGTCTAGTGCTTTAGATTTTGAACTCGTGATTGCCAGGCGGGGTTGCCGAGGGTTCTTCTCCTGGCAGGGAATCAGACACTAGCATTCTAAATTCCTCTAAAACATGATTGTGTCCTTCGAAAAAACACAAACAGACACGTGCAAGTCTTCGTCTGAAGCCAACCACAGCACATTCGTCGCACTGTAACCAGCGCGTTCCACGCTTTCATGCTGCTGCCGAAAGAAAGGTGAACCAAGTAACCACGAGAACTTCATTTAAAAAGCTAGATTCCGTCTATGGTTATTTGACAGAGCACAATGGTATAGTGGTTTAGGTGTTGGACTCCTGTGTTGGACTCCTGATTGCCAGGCTGGGTTGCCGAGAGTTCGACTCCAGGCAGGGGATCAGAAACCAGCATTCTAAATTCCTCTAAAACATGACTATGTCCTTTGAAAAAACACACACTTCAGAGCAAGAAGTATTCCCCCTTCCACGACACTGAAATATTGAGTACGTTTTTCCCCATACTATTGTGTCCCGTTTTGCCCAAAGTGCAAAACAGTATGTAATTTAAGACTAGGGCTGTCACGATTTTTTAATTTAGGAATCGATAAATCGTCGCAAATAATCGATGATAATCGATTGATCGTACCTAGATGACCCCCTCTTCTTCTCTTTGAAGTCGATAAAAATGAAGTTCAAGTCAGTTGACCTACCTCGAATAAACAACGAAGACGATCCTCTTTTAGTTACATTCAAAGCTTTGATGTTCTGAACTTTTGAACCGTCAGTGTAATAATCAAGACAGGTCGGCAGTTGCGAACTTCGCAACTGCCGACTGGTCTTGATTATTACACTGACGGTTCAAAAGTTCAGAACATCAAAGCTTTGATGAATGTACCTTAAAGGCAAATGTTTCCCACAGCTTCTTGAGGTTTAACATCGATGTTCTTAACTCTTCACCTTTAGAAACAATATTTTTATCATCAAATTTTCTTTTAGTTATTAAATGTCTAAAACGGGATACAATTTACCGATTATTCGACAACGAAAAATACTAATCGATTTCACCGTGACCGATCAACACTCGATTAATCGATTACTCGTGACAGCCCTATTTAAGACCCCGCTTTTTTCTGCAAGCAGACGACAACATAGAGTCAACTATATACTAACTTAATACAAAGCCTTCATGCCACTGTAAAACGAATTGTCAGTGATAGATCATCAAAACAATATACAAAGAGCCAAATCAACAGGCATCAAATTGTGGCATTTTGTAAAATTACTTATACGAGTGTTGACTTTCTACTTTGTTGAGATGTCAGAGTTACCGCAGTTTTTACAAAATAAATCGAAGAGTTGCGCGTATTGTATTCGGCGTTTATAGTCGCGGTCCGTTTTACCCCGCGTCCCGCTTTGCATCGCCATCCCTTAGATGAGCTTGAAATTCTGAAAATTTAATCAGAAAAATATGAAAAATTACGGAATTTTCAGGAGAAATACGAACTTCATCAAAAATTACAAAACTGTCCCAGCTTGGTAAGTTGGTGTCCCGAACAGTTACTTGCCACCACTCGGCGGTTATCTATGGGAAGTCAACGCTCCTAGCACCAAAAATGTCTTGAACTCTATATCAACTCAGCTGTTGGATGTGTCATTGAACCCTAAAAAAACCCAAACACATTAAACCTTCAGCGAAATGCGCTCATTCCGTTATTCCCAAGACCACACTTGCACACTGTAGTCTGTGTACTTGTACACTGAGTGCAACACTTCAGGCTAATTGATGAGAGTGCCTTGGAATTTTGACATCTTTTTCCAATGTAATCCATAGTGTCATTTTATGTTCGTTCTGTAATAAATTCTTTTTTATTCTTCGGGAATTGTAAACATATTAGGTCACAGCCCATGTGATGGCTTTCAGTGCCCTCAGTTACATGCACCCGTCTGCTAACAAAGCGGACATGCTGGATTTTCTGTTTGATCTTAACAAGGTTCAACCAATGACATTCAAGGGATACCGTTGTGTGCTGTCAGATACCTTCTCTTGTAGCGGTAGTGTGAATATTGAGAATAATGAATTAATTAAAATTGAATAAGGATTTTACAAATAAAGGACCTAGATCTTTAAGACTTATCCATAAACTGAATTTTGCCCAGGATCCATTCCAGCTATGAAGAACCTCCTTTTGAATCTTTAAATACGGTTAATTTCCGCGTTTTCAGAACATAACGGTCTTCTGCTTTGCTCAGGTGACCGAAACAAATCATACCCTGAGTTCCAATGTGTTCTATGTGCCAGCACAGCCCGACTGTTACACCCTGACTGTATTGTCTTTTGGGGTATGTAGGCTTCTTGAAATACATGGTAGAACAATAGGCTAGGTGTTCAGGTGACGTTATTTGAATACCTCTGGTTCGCAGAGTATACCTGAGTACGTTTCATTAATTGAACAAAGGACAGGGTGTATAATAGGTACCAACCCAGCTGGAGGTATTCGTGAATTTGAACAACCTGACAGCGTACGACGAGTGACGCCGAGTCGCGTAGCGGCGAGTTGTCAATCCGTGGTGGCAGGTTGTTCGAATTCATGAATACCGACAGCAAAGTTTGCAACTGACTTTTGTTCAATCAATAACCCGCACGGACTTGGGTATTGTCAGTACGCTAGAGGTATTCAAGTGACTTCACTTTAACACTTGGTCTATTGTTCTATCAGGTACTTCAAGTTGGTTACTTTTTCCGAAAAGACAAAAAAGCCCGGGTGAAAAAGTCTGTTACCAACCTCGCTATCGGTATTTCAGGAAATTGAAGCATCATTCAACGTCCGGGGCAGGTTGTTCAAATTCATGAAATACTTCCAGCTTTGTTTCAAACTATTACATGTTTCTCAACCTTGGTGACAAAAGTAACTGTTGACCTCGAATGACCCAACTCGACGTGAGGAATCTCAGATTAAAATTGTTAATCGAACTCCAACTAATATCCAACATTCAGACAAATCCAGGTTCTCCATAGGCATTCTGGATTACCCGGGCTCCTGGGATACCAATAACATTGATTTTCCCGTCCGGGACGACCCGCGTTGTGTCCTTGGGCAAAACACTATCCCGGTTGCCTACATGGGGGCACGATGACGCCGTGTACTAAGGCGTACTGCACGTCGGTGGCGCACTTTTCTTCAACCTCTGCAACCCTGCTTGAGCGGAGTTTGAACAGAGTTAGAATGTTGAGGAGTTGACAGTTGCACATCGATGCTTGGTGGTTCTCTACGGGTACTTCGACTTCCCCCACCCGTAAAACTGTCACGGTCACGTTTTGCCATTGTACATAAGTATGTGACCTTAAACACCAATAAATAAATAACATTGATTTTAATAACCCCCCTAATTTGCGCACCGACTATTGCACACCGACTTCCAAAAATGCCAGTTTATCATTAAGTGCGAGAGTTGCAATTCATTATTCGAGCGCCATCTGAAAATGCCGTCTGCCACAGTGTGGTCAAAAGATATGGTTGTCGTCTGGTGCCAAATGATCGGTTTGTATAAACTGATAGGTGTTTTTAAAGGCTAGAAAGAAGTATCGGTAGGACTAGAGAGAATATTTAACAGCACACTGACCAGTAATACTGACAAACTTTAATATTCTGGAGTTCGTCAGTTTTAGCACTGGTACTTAAGGGAACCTTTATATTTAGTATTCTAGAGTATCCAAGAACCCAACCAGTATATTTGGCATTCTGGCAACCAGTATCACTTGGTATCGTGCAGTACCCAAAATGTTTTGTACCTTATAGCTCTTATCTTGGTACTCTGGATAACCAATACATTTGGTATTTTGGGGATATCAAATGTCGTGTAGTATTCTCTAGTATAAGTATTTGGGTACTCCTATGGTAATAAGTGGAACCTGGACTTATTTAGAGTGTTTGGCATGATGCGGAACAAACAATCGTGAATGTAGGAACATTGAAAATATTGATTGGCTTGTCACACATATTCACTAAGCAGAAAACGTACTTAATGAAATTATGAAGTGAAGGGGCTAAAACCCTTTACCTAACGAATCGCCCGCATCCACCCGCGTAATTTGTAAATTGAGCAGTTGAAAAGAAAGAGTTTTTCAAAATATTTCAACAAAACTATATCATGTAACCCCTCATTGGAACGAGCTCATCGAGCTCGTTGCAATGAGGGGTCACATGCTATGGTTTTGTTGAATCTTTAAAAAAAAAAAAAAAAAAATAGTAACTAAAATAATCATTTTTATATACTCTGCGTTGGGTAAAGGGTTAAATCCAGTATCCAGGTATTAAATCTCTATGTGCCGTGAATGTTGCCCGAGATAACTTATGATGTTTCAAGTTGGTTTTGGGTGGCTTTTGTTTGTGCGTAAGTGAAAGTCATGCTCTGTATATTGAAGATAATTGGAGATACTTGTGATTATAATGTTGGCAATACTGCTACTTTAACCGCACTGGTGGGCTAATAGTAAAGAATCTAGCTTCAGATAAACTTCCGACGCCTATTGTTAACGACTTTACCACCCATTAATAATTCTATACCTCTTTTTGTGCCCGTTTCACACATTCAGAACTTATGTCAAATGGAGTGGTTTCATTAGGAAATGCAGAGACCCGTTATTTCTTTCCCTTTCCCCAGACACGAAAGACAAACACATTCACGCTGTTTCAAGACAGCTTCAATTGATTATTCGTATCGCATCTGTTTCTCCACAAAACGGCGGAGTTCTTTTTTCGTCGTGGGATTGCAAACTATGTGGCTTTCTCCCACATCATGAAAGCAGTCTACATACACAGATTTATTTATTTATTTATTTGGTGTTTAAGGGCACATACTTATGTACAAGGGCTAATCGTGCCCGTGACAGTTTATGGGCGGAGGAAGCCGGAGTACCCGGAGAGAACCACTGAGCAACGACGAGCAGCTGTCAGCTCTCCAACATCGTAACTCTGAACTCTGCATCGCGGCACAGGCAGAGTTAGATTGGCTGAAGACATGCGCACCATCGACGTGCAGTACGCCCTAGTACACAGCGTCATCGTGCCCCCATGTAGGCAATCGGGGTTAAGTGCCTTTCCCAAGGACACAACGCGGGAACGCGAATCAGTCGCTGAAATGGTCACCTATCCAACTACTAACCGCGCTCGACGTTGCTTAACTTCAGTGATCTGACGAGAACCGGTTACCGCGACGCCACCGCGCCCCCACATGCATAGATGATCTCTTATGAGTTGCTATTTCACAAGAAATATCCATGCGGAGTTTACTACAATAGATCTGGGCGAAGGTTTACCGGGGCTCTGATCGATTTTTGTGAACGAGGTTCAGAAATTCCCTGATTCAAGACGAATTTGAGGTTATTTTTGTGGGTAATTTAAACCTTCACTTAACCCTTTACCTTACATGAAAAGCAGATTACACTTCGAAAAAAAATTCTTGAATAACTATGTTTTTCATTTTTTGTCTCAAAAACATAGGTTATGACCCCTCATTGGAACGAGCTCGACGAGCTCGTTCCAACGAGAGGTCATAACCTATGTTTTTGAGACAAAAAATGAAAAAATAATGAAAATTAATTGGCAACTTTTGAGAATAGCGCTGCCCTTTTTTGGCCGTAACGTTGGATAAAGGGTTAACGCAACGACTAAATCTGGCCAGCGCATTTCACAACACTCGCCATCCGAATTTTACTATTTTTTTTCAATTTATGCATAAAAACGTAGCTTATGCCCTCATTGGAACGAGCTCGTGTGGCTCGTGCCAATGAAAGGTCAAAAGATTTGTTTCGAGGCAAAAAAATGAAAATATTTGGTTATTCGGGATATGTTTTCTACAAATGTCGTCTGCTTTTTGTATCAGGTGGACAGTTAATGAAAAATAAGAGATAATTAGTTCATTCTCTTATTAGACGTGTTGTGAACCATATTTTCAGCAGTGAGCTATTTGATGGTGATTATGTGTTAAACAAGGTTTTATCTCAGAAATCCGGAAACTGTTTCAGAGGATCTAATATCTTTACGCCGCCTTTTTGCACCACAAAATATTATTTCGTAAACACTGCATTGTGAGAAATGTCCCTTCCATTTGGTATTTTAGTGTATATTGAGAGTGTGTTTTTATTCTGCACAGTAAAAGTTTGATTTTCGCTGGCGATGGGGGTGTTCACGAATTAGTGCTTTGCTTACATAGTTTGAAATGAATTTAGGAGTAAACCTTACTCCGATAAAAGACAAAGGCGTGTAGCCTGTTCTATGAATTTCCCATCTACAGCAACACTAAACCATGCGGAAAATGAAAATCCTTTCCGCACACATGTTGATTTCTCTAGCGATAGCTACAAATCGTCCCCCGAGTTCCAATGTGTTCTATGCGGCAGTAGGCAGATAGAACACATTGGAACCCAGGGGACGAAATAGTAACACGTGTTTCCATCGTAAATTTGGTTGGCGATAAAATGTGTTTATTTTTGCTGAGAGTTGTCAAATTGCTGAGTGTCCTTCTAATAACTGTTTTTTTTATAGACATGAAGGCATGTAATAAACACAGAACAACATGGGTGTGTGAATGGGTTAATCGATATGACATTTGTACCATCGCGGAAGGATAAACATCGTGGCCTGGGACCTCTCGTTCTATCCTTCCGCACTGGCACTCGTGCCATATCGATTAACCTATTGACATACGCGTGTCCTTCTGTGTATTTATTTGTGATCGTGGTGCTTAACCCTTTACCAACGAATTGGCCGCATCCGCCCGCGTAATATGCAAATTCTGCTGTTGAAAAAATATTATTTGTCAAAAAATTTCAACAAAACCATATCATGTGACCCCTCGTTGGAACGAGCTCGTCGAGCTCGTTCCAACGAGGGGTCACTTGATATGGTTTTGTTGAAATTGTTTGAAAAATTAAAAAAATGATGTTTAAAATAATAAATTTTCATATCGTCTGCGTTAGGTAAAGGGTTAAATATCGCAAGAGAAGAGTTACATCAAGGGATTGGATCACACGTGGGCGGCTGATCTGATGGACATGCATTTGCTTTCCAGTCACAACGGAGGCGTGGTCTTCATACTGACGGTCTTTGACGTGTTTTCCAAATGCATATGGATGAGACCGCTGAAAAAAAAAATCGGACTCGAGCATGACAGAAGCTCCCCAGAGAATCTTCGATTCTTTTTCTTCTCGAAAACCTGAGAAATTATGGGTGGACAAAGGTCAAGGATTCTACATTGTCCCCTTTCGTCAATTGATCAACATCCATTCCGCAAAAAATGGAGAGAAAGCGAGCGTGATCAAACGATGGAATAGAACCATGAAGAAAAGAATGTTCAAATATTTCACGGCCAGTTCGACCAAGAAATACTTAAACATTCTTTACGATCACCCGCGGTAGCTAGTGGTCCTCAAAACGAAAACAAAGTCCGTAGCAATCTCCATCCTGAGACAGTACTCCCCTAAAGTTGTCGTGGGCGATCGAGTGAGAATATATAGTTATAAAAACATTTCGAAAAAGACTACATGCCTAGATGGTCCGAAGAAATATTCATTATAGTTAGCGTTTTTTACACCGATCCCGCCACTAAGAGATAGAAGCAATGGATTTCAAAGAGGTCATGGGAAAGTTTTACGAACTACAATCGCAAAAACGATTTTTTGAGAAAAAAATGTGAAGAGTTTTTGCAGTCATATAATATAATAAGAAAGAAAGAAAAGAAAAGAAATAATTAAAAATAAAAAGAAATAAAATAAACTAAATGGACATATTAAACATAACGGAAGGTATAGTAAAAGACGAGAGTATCGAAGAATACAAAGTACACAAAATTAAACCCATGATGGGAACCAATCCCAGTAACACGGGAGAGATACGAATCAATATCGAGATACAAGATCTCGTCGTTCATCTCGGCAAGAATTATTCTTGGTACAAGGGTGATTGACAAAGGTGGCAGACCGAAGTGAATACGCTGACGATGACGTCATTACTCTGGCCAACAACGATATAATGCATCTATTCATTAACATAAGTTATTATGCCTCACGTTTGTAACATCAGCCGTGATTGGTTAATATGACACCTTCTAAAAGTCATAGTACTGGAGTTTTGGGGCGAAACACGGGTACTATCGGAACGTTTTCCCTGGAGACAAGAGAACGAAGAAAATGTAAGTGCCACTTTCATTGATCAGCGTCGATTGGAATTTCTCAACACCAAACGCTGGCTCCGTGTCCGTTTATCTTTTTTTCAACACCGGTAGACACAAACTTACCAACAAATATATCATCTTCAGTGGGTGTGTTTTCAATTTTAACTGCAAACAATAAATTCAAAAGAATCAGAAATATTACAAAAACACACTCACGTGTTGTTCACTACTTCAGTAAATTCTGAATATGAGTCTCAGTTATGATTTCAATCAATTATATTTCCACAACACAAGTTTAGTACTCCTCGACCTTACTAAATTGTTTCACTCCGCTTAATTCTATCAACTGTTGTCGTCCGAGAAACATGAATTCATATTCCATTAATTTAAATCACTTTTCACACAAGCATTAACAATGAATTATAACATGAACAGCATGATGCAGTTGTAAACATTGGCATTTGTTGATATAGAAATTCCCAAAGCGACGGCACTTGTGACAAGTCATTTTCGAAGAGACGTCATTCGTTCGAAATGACGTCATGTTTTTGGATTCGACTACATTGTTATTACAAGATTGATGACATGTTGCAGTTAACGCTTATCAATGAACGTTATTTTTTGTTCGGCATAATAAAATAATTAGAACGTTTCTTTTCATGTTCTATCGGTCGATAGTACCTGAGTTTGTGTGATTTCTGAAATAAAACCCTCAGCAGCTTCGCTGCTTCAGGTTTTATTTCAGAAATCACACAAACTCAGGCACTATCGACCGATAGAACATGAAAAGAGACGTTCTAATATTATAATATTTACTGTGCGGTCAAGAAATAGAATCCCTGTTTCGTCCCGACTATTCCAAATCTAGAGAACTCCATCAACTATGAGTGAAAGACACCACACACGAAGCGAGTGTCGACAACGCAGGTGCAGGAATGAGAGAAAAACACATCGAAAAGACCTCGGATCCCAAAGAAACATTTTCTCTCAGGATACTTTTAAAACACATTTTCAGATTCACCGAAGATTACGACAAGATCCTATACAGATTCAAAGACAATTTCACCGTAATGCGTAAGGAAGGTGATGACGTCATCATGAGAGCTGCAGATGTGGATGCTGGAAGAGTAAAACTTAGCAAAATATCATGGTTCCTGCCGCACATGAAGCCAGCCGACGTGGAAAAATCAAACTCTACAAGACCATCAAATCAAAAACTCTATTACCAGTGCGATTCAGAAAGAGACTGTGCGATACGGTGAACATTCTCGGAATAAGAACTCTCTGTTTTAGACTGACGGCGAAATCTTCCTCGGACCAACCATATTTCATAATAATAGGCTTTCAAACCGACAGGGATAGTTTGCAAGAAAAGAACCCGTCCATATCGATCATTTGAATGTGAGAAACATGCACACGATGATTAACGCCACGAGATATCCCGCAATGGATACTCCTGGTTCGAGAAGAAAGGCTTCTGTAGTATGTACAGCGATTCAGTGGCCTTCAGATCGAAATGTCATCGCACAGACGAATTGATAAGCAGTCAGAACATCAGTCCCACCGAATTCAAGATGCATTATCCCCTGTACGAGTATGATGTCAGCAACAGAGCGAGAGACTCAAGAATATGATCCGAGACATTCAGATCAAGATGCAGTGCTATCATTTTATTCGGATGAAAATAAAATGTCTGTCGTTAGGTAAATAAAAAAAAATAAAAAATAAAATATTTTATTAAATAAACAAAAGTAAAAAAACAGAATTATTGAATGAAAATTAAAACATTAGACCAAGAAAGTGAAGGGTGAGATGTGCACGTGCTCTGTATGTCCTTTCTTCTTCATCCAAAATGATCGTATTTGATCAACAAAGACACCACAAAAGTTGTAGCTTTAGACAAAATGGTCTCCCATCTCCACTCGGTGTGGTGAATACGTTACAAATAGAATACCGATTCCCTGGCTTCTCAATGTTCTACATTTCATTTAGTATGCCCTTCACCTCCGTGTTGGCTTTTGTCTCGTTCATGATGTTAGTAGAAGTCAAACACATATTCGAATGATCTTTCCTCCAATTGACATGGGATATCCTATCATGCCGTGCAGAGGCCAATTTCTGAAGGACCATTCTAATTTTCCAGAGTCTTATGCACCGCTCTTTTCGTTCCACATTGTAATCAACTGTCTCGTGTATCTTATTTCTTCCATGACCATGATCAGAGTGCAGGTATCAATCATGTGCACGGGGTCCAGTAGATTCGTGGTTCTATGACCTCCCATGTCTAACATACCTTCCGTCATGTCACCAGTCTTCCACAATCTAGCCCTTTACCCAACGCAGACGATATCAACAATTTTTTATTTTAAATATAATTTTTAAAAATCTTTCCAAATTTTTTAACAAAACCATATCATGTGACCCTTCATTGGAACGAGCTCAATGATCTCGTTCCAATGAGGGGGTCACATGATATGGTTTTGTTGAAATATTTTGAAAAATTTAATTTTTTCAACTGCTCAATTTGCATATTATGCGGGCGGATGCGGGCGATTCGTTAGGTAAAGGGTTAGTGTCGTGCATTCCTGAATCCATCATTCCTCCCGATTTTTTGTTCCGATATAATTGGTCCACATGCATTTCGAAATAGGTCTGAGCTTTTGACGGGGCAGAATCCACATAGCCATTATTGACCGTGGTCGATTTCAAATCTCTATCCCAGCTTTCTGATAGATTGACCATCTCTTTCAATCCAGCTTCCAAATCGAACTTCAACTCGTTCTTGGCCATTGCCGCGATTATATTTCATTCACTAGAGTCCACATATATCTTAGATGCAGCATCTCTGGGGTCCGTGGGTTCGGCTAAATTTGATATCTTAAGATCATTCGCATTCAATTCCGAATTCATGATCTTGTTGACATGACACTTTCACAGATGGTTACTGAAACGAGCATGGGAACCGTCTGCATAGCGTTTCGTCGGATCCACGGGATCGCCGACGTTCACCAGTAGTTTCGATTTCAAGTCTAAATCGATGTTCAAGATCCAAGCCACGCAATTATCTCTCCAGTGTCTCTCAAAATCCACATCTCTCCTATCTGCATAATTCTTAGTCGCAGCATAGCTGAGATCTACTGGGTTAGGAATATTACAAAGCTTATGAGAATTCATGTTCAACAGTTCTTGTCAAGGCTCCTGGCAAAATTATCATTCAAGCAAGTCTCAGATATTCCACCAACACCGTCGATGCTAGTCTTTCTCTTTTTCGCAGAACGTTCTACCGATCTCTTCATGGTTTGTTTTCCTCTCTTTTTTCTATAAAACAAAAGAAATAGAAATTGTATTATTTGTTTTAAATTTCTTTCTTTTTTTATTTATTTTATGTCCTTATCAATTTGCAGTGTCATGTACTCGTCTGACCCTTCTTGATTTTGAGGAATCCACTGCAGAATCATGGAGCAATGTTCATGTGCTAAGGTCCTTATTCGATCCGGTTGTATGATTCTCTTGTGATCACCAGCCGATAAGGCAATTTTATTCACTATTTCTCAATAGATGTCATGTTCATTGCTTTGAATCAAATTCACCTTTTTTGTAGATTGGCTTATATCCGAACAGACAGTGCTTGTACGAAACTTATATTGTTTCGAACAATGCACTTTTGAATTACTTTACATTTCGAGATGGCTTCTTTTCTTCTGTCGATTCTGAAGGCATACATCTTTGCTCACAACCCAATCCATTCAACGATTTCATCACCCACAGTTTCCAATTTGAATTTACCAGGCATTTTATTATTCTCTTTAAAAGAGATGGCTGAAGATTGATGGTCGAGGTTTCTCGTATCGAATCACTCCTTCATATCTTCTGCAATGTCCTCGTACACGCCTGCCATCTCTATCTTGTAAGCCGAACTGTCCATTTTGGTAAGCAACAATCTGGATTTCACAATTCTTTTCTTGAAGTAATCGCAATGAAAACGATACATCAATGTCTTTCTGAACCCCAGAATGCACATTCCCAAATACACCGGTTTGTCGAACGTCAATCAAGTCATATTCATGTACACGAAAACCGGACCACGCCATAAATTGTTCGGTGTCGGTACTTGGGCCTCACAACGTATTTTCTAGCGTGCCCTTCCTATGTCACGAGATGAATGTCGGTTCGTTTCCTCAAGTTTTCCCAAAGAAGAAATTATTCATCAATTCAAAGAAATGTTTTTCAATTTCCATTTAGGCCTGAGTTCTCAAACGCGTGTTGTGATCTATATATTTTTTCTTCCATTCATCCTCATCGAATCGGATGATGCAATGCATTTTCACCAATGCCATACCAACATCGAGATAGAGTTTCAGATTTTCGCAATATACAACGTAGTTGCACTTGTCTCGTAGATTCGGGATGAGCTTTTTCACACCACCTGCGATTCTTATATTCTCAGGAGCTAAAGGCATCCGTTGTGCAGGTCCTGCGGTGCAGATTCGTATTCCATAGCCACTTCAAAAACAACGGTAATGTCTCCAATTATTGATTTCTTCCGATTTAGTCACCCACTTGTAATTTCCCGTGGGCAAGGGTCGACACATGACCCAATTGTACAGGGTATTCACATTTTAAGAGATGATGCATTTGCTAGACTCCTCGGACCCGAAGTTTCTCATATAACAAGTGTTGACGGTCACGCATCTGTGAGACACGACTGATATGCCGCCTCTGACACCCATTCAAACATGAGAAACATGGTAACCTCGGGTAACAATTTTAATCTCAGTACAGTAAATTCAAACAGAGTGCCCCAAGCCAGTCCAGGAGTCCAGAAGTACCAAACAGGATCCAGATCATAATGCCTAGGACACACATCTCTGAAACTTTTCAAACACGTCTGCCAAGAGAAGGACGTCCATTTTAAAATACAGATCATGATAATCTCTCAGCGATTCCATGTTAACCATTTACCCAACGTAACGGCCAAAACCGGCCAGCGCTGTTCTCAAAAATCGCCAATTAATTTTCATTATTTTTTTCATTTTTTGTCTCAAAAACATAGGTTATGACCCCTCGTTGGAACGAGCTCGTCGAGCTCGTTCCAACGAGAGGTCATAACCTATGTTTTTGAGACAAAAAATGAAAAAAATTAGTTATTCAAGAATTATTTTTACAAGTGTCGTCTGCTTTCCACGTTAGGTAAAGGGTTAAATAACGTCCATCCTTTTTGAGTATGCTCGTAATCCTCATCTCAAATGTGCACGTTGTCGAGTCTCGAATAAAATTGTTCTTTGGGAGGTTGCGATGACTCTTCAAATATGTCCAAACCATCCACATGATTGTACGGATAGACACATTTTCACAAGAGACTGTTCCATTTATCTGGAAAATGTCGAGGCATGATGCAGAACTCATCCTTTTTCCAAATGTTTGGCCAGACCTTTTTAGCTGGAAGGTAAAACTTTGTAACTCTCTACGAAACGTACGTCTCGAATGATCGGCAATTTCATCATTTTTTTTTTTACCCACCGCCAACTTTTTCACGAACGAAATGTATTTCTCTTCATTGTTGGCAATACTCCAAATTTCGCATACGCTAAAACCTAGATTTTTAATGAACAGATGAGAATTGTAACCCGACAAATTATAAAAAAGTCCGGTAAAATGTCGCGTCTCGAAACATCTCATTATATTTATTGTGAGCGGTACAATAAATAGAGGCCCGTGGAATGGTCGTGCTCCCTGACTCTTTCGTACCCGGATGATGGTTTGTCTTCGAATGGCCCTCGACAAATGTGATATTCCAGAGCATTTGTATATTTTTTCATCTGTTCTTTCATCAATGGCTTCATCGGAACGTTTTTTTTTAAATAACTCGTACAACTTTCTGATTTCCGATCCCAAGTCGCGCATGCACATTTGAGCCACATCTTCCCCTTCCGATTACACGGCATACGCGATGTGGCACACGGAGAGACAATCGTCGATAAAATACTTGATATAAAACATTTCCCGTAAGCATGTGTTTTCGATATTTCTCCTAGTAATTGTCACCGTCGGGGTTCGGCTGACATGAACTCATCTCTTCTGTGAACGATTTAAAATCCGCGTACACGACGAAAGGCATTCTCGACCGTCTGTTGTGTTGCTTGAAATTCAATATGCTACCCATTTTTGGCATGACCATTTTCACGGATTGATGGACGCGACAATAGTCCTCGTATCTCTTTAACGAATCTTTGATGTGGAACGAATTCAAACAGTCGAAACAAAACAAAACAAACGACTCAGATTTTTAATCCAGCAATAATGTTGATTTTCTTCGTCGGAGACCATTCACTTCTTTTCTGCTGTCATTTCTGTGCGAACTGACTCCTAGCAGAAACATTCTACTCTCTTGGTCATATCCAAACACATTCCCGGCCAGGGTCGGGTTCCCTCTCTCGAAACGGTCGATGTCGCGCAACTCCGTCGGAAGCTCGATTCCAGACAAATCTAAACGTTCCACATCCTCTCGGTATTTCGGAACTCTATGAGCGTTTGCTTCCACTGGATTC
This sequence comes from Pictodentalium vernedei, assembly GCA_031216915.1. Lineage (NCBI taxonomy): Eukaryota > Metazoa > Mollusca > Scaphopoda > Dentaliida > Dentaliidae > Pictodentalium > Pictodentalium vernedei. Next base: position 161,501,893 of record CM062288.1, on the reverse strand, counting down.
AACGCAGAAAGCACCGCCCATTTGAAGCAATGATTATCTTCACGATTTACGACGCACACTATACCATTCTTCTTTACTAACAAATATGACAATTTCATGTGAGAAGACGTCCGTAAGGGATTGTATTTGTCCACGCGAATTTCTAAATTCAACACCCCTCGGAACGTCCAACTTCTACCGTTCATTTGAAAGGTAGCGATAGATTTCAATATCTCATCTTTCATCTTGGCGAAAATCGTTTACCCGTCCGATATCTTCACCATCGCCGCGACCGAAGAATAACTATTTTTATTTCCAAAATAAACCGAGCGGGGAAACCATTGAATTATTCCAATCCATAAACACGAAGAAAAACGAACAAAAACGCCACCCGTACACGGAAAGATGAAAGGCGAGATATCGTCACGGTCAGTGCGTCCGATATTCGCCGTATTCTTCGAGAGACGTCGAGTGGAAAATTGGTTTTACGCTTCCATTAACTCGAACAAAAATCCTCGACGGGACATTCATTTTCTCAATTCATTTCTGACCAATTTTTTAGCGGGTGGGAACAAATTTAATTGCACACGACACAAAAATTCTTCACGGACACACAAAAATACAGGCCGCTTTCACAAATGTTGTCATTCCCTATGGAGGTGTTAACCCTTTATTTAACGAATCGCCCGCATCCGACCGCGTAATATGAAAATTCAGCAGTTGAAAAAATATTATTTTTCAAAAAATTTCAACAAAACCATATCATGTGAGAGATTGCCTGAGAATCAAATCACTTTTCTTTTAGCCTTAACATGGGATTGTCTATAGAGAATTACAAGTTTTGAGAAATTGTATGGATTGGTCATTGGCCTGATGAAGTAGAAAATGGACACGAATTTTTAATGTGTGAATTGGGACTGGTATTGGAAATTCTACAGACATTTCCAAATTCAAGAAAAAAACCTAAGATTTTTAAAGGTCTGGACAAAATTAGGTGAATTGGAACACCACCTCACCCCTTCTCCTCCCAAGTGGGAATTTTCCAACTGCAACCTGTGAATATCCAACTGCTGGAGAAATCCGAATGAACCTTCCCACCTTGTGTTCGAAATATAAGTTTTGATAAGGCCTCGACAAAATTAGGTGAATTGGAAGCCCAATATACAACTTCTGGGGTGAAAAGGTTTTTCTCAAAGTCAGATGTTTGGTAGCCAGGGTTGGAGGTTGGGGTACAGACAGATATTCAGTGGGGGCACACCGAAACAAGACCTTCCAGCCACTTCCCTAAATCATTACTGTTCTTTTCTGTTGGTTCTAATTCTTTGTATCGTCTGCTCATCAACAGCCAATATTTTATTAAAAATAGTACACGTCGTGTCTAAAGGGTCATGCCATATGCATGTATGGAACATGACGTGTTTTCATTGTTTTGTAGATAATCGATACAACGGCATCTAAATTTCAAAGACATAAAAAACAGACATTAAATAAAGATTTCACTCGAACGCCTGAAGACAATCACGGAGACAAGAATACGAGCGTCCCGACTTCGAACAAACAACTCCCAAAGAAGAATGTTTGTTTACTTTTTGTTTCTGATTGAAGCCTTACTTATTTCGCGAGGTACGTATATTTCGTTTGGGTATTTTCGGTGTTTAATTTCCTTTATTACTTTCCAAAGGGTGATTTACTGGGATTTCCGGGTTTGATTATAAACGATAATTTCACAAGTGAATTATGCAATCAACAATTGTGTCATGTATCCGTGCGCACAAAACAAAGACGCTTTGCTGTGGGTGTAATGGGGATTTCATTGTTTTTGTATTTTTAACCCTTTACCTAACATGAAAAGCAGACTAAACTGGCAAAACAAATTCTTGAATAACTAATGTTTTCATTTTTTGTCTCAAAAACATAAGTTATGACCCCTCATTGGAACGAGCTCGACGAGCTCGTTCCAATGAGGGGTCATAACCTATGTTTAGAGACAAAAAATGAAAAAGTAATGAAAATTAATTGGCGATTTTTGAGAATAGCGCTGGTCGGTTTTGGCCGTTACGTTAGGTAAAGGGTTAAATAATATAATTATCGTTAATAATGAAAAGTAAAAAACAGAGTAATCGCTTGACTGGACTGGTTACGTGAAATAATTCATTCAAGGCGAGGGACTATATTGTAAAACACTCGTGCGCAATCGCGCACTCGTGTTTGCACAACGCCCCTCACCTCTCGTGAATTATTTCACGTAACCAGTCCAGGCAAACGATTACTCTCTATTTAGTTTCTAATGTAAATATATCTTGTTTATAGTATAGAATGTGGTGCTTAATATCACTTTCACAATCAAGGCATAACATGAGCGTATCCACGATTCTATAATAGAGGGGCTCAAGCTAGATTGAGGGAGGATGGAGACACGAACGTTGGAAAGCTGTTGTGAAGGAGGGAGTCGCCGGGCTCCCCTACTCCTAACTAAGGCCCTCCGGTCATACCACCGTTCATCCAATTCTGATAAGTGTGAGGGGCGGGTTGCGACCCATGGGATCTCGTTAGAACTAGAAACACGTCTATCAGGCCGAAGAACAAGAAAGTTTTCTTGCCTTTTAATGTACTGAGCTCTGGATAACGCGCCCCACGTCGCTCCCTGTCGCTTGAAAGCCGAATCTATCTTACACCGGAATACCAGTACCGTCTGTTGACAATAAACTATGGTTAAAATTCTGTGAGAAGCGTCTCAAAACTTTCAGTGTTATTTGTAGGAAATCTGTCTGCAGTCCAAAATCGTTTCCCACACTTTGGAGAGTGGATCAGTTTGTGATCACGCTGTGAGATCGTTTATAATCATCGATGAGGAAGATGGCTAACGTGTTTTCATGTGTATTAAAACAATAAACAAAAACACACCCTCTTTGTCCATTGAAGCTCAGGGAAAGCCGTTTTGGTCCATCCAAAACGAACATGATGGCAATGCTAGTAACCATTGTTACAGCACTGCAGACGCGCCTTGTTCCACTCATGGAACGATGTGACAAACCATACCAATCCTACTTTCATCTTTGGTCCATCCACGATCCTGGACAAATAATGCTGCCTATCACAATCTATCACAATTAGAAAAACACGCGCTTCAAAACAATGTTGGACCATCCCGTATTAGAAGAGTTTAATATAGAATGGTCCAACACTGTTCTGTGTTTTTCTAATTGTGATAGATTGTGATAGGCAGATAATCTATCACAATCTATCACAACTGGAAAACCAGTAATAAAAACAAAGGAACCCAACAGCATATTTGACATACATTTAAACTGTACAGGAAGAAGAAACTAACGAGTATCTTGCGAAAGAAATATTAAAAATATTACTTTTGTTTTAATTAAGTTAATAAAGAGGTGTTATTTAAAAAAAAAAATGAAGAGAAATTATTTATTGCACGTGACAAAATAAATAAATTTATATCCCAATATTTTTAATATAACTCCATAATTTTAATCATATCAAGAGTCATTTCTTTAATTTAACCCTTTACCTAACGAATCGCACGCATCCGCCCGCGTAATAAGCAAATTTAGCAGTTCAAAGAATACTATTTTTCAAAAAATTTCAACAAAAGCATATCATGTGACCTCTCGTTGGAACGAGCTCGTCAAGCTCGTTCCAACGAGGGGTTACATGATATGCTTTTGTTGAAATGTTTTGAAAATGTTTTAAAAATGATATTTAAATTAATAAATTTTGATATCGTCTGCGTTGGGTAAACGGGTTAAAAATCAGCAACATATCAATGCGGTGGTATTTCAGTACTTTGATTAGTAGAGTCAAGTAAAAGACAGTTGGTGATGTCTTGGAACTATGAAAAGAGTTGTAACTCGTATGTTTCTCTCGTTCGCCCCAGTGGGACCGAGAGCAGTGTTAAATTATAATAAAAAAATACATTTGGGAGAGGAGTGTGTGTTGTGCAAGATGAAAGTAGGATTGGTATGATTTGTCACATTGTTCCATGAGTGGAACAAGGCGCCGTCTGTAGTGCTGTAACATTGCAAATGTCGCCTTGTTCCTTTCAAGGGTCAATATATGATTAACTTTCTGATGCAGACAATTTTATGTTACACTGGTTTGGCCGCTGTGAGGGAGACACCTGGGTGAAATTCACAAGGACAATAAATTATCACTCAGCCCGCGACATTAGACTCGTCGAGAGTCAAAAAAGAGTGACAACAGATTTTAGCAACACTGGAGTAACAATACGGAAACAGCCAGTTGGACCCCCCCCCCCCCCCAAAAAAAAAAAGAAGAAGATTATGCTACCTTTTAATGTACTAAGCACTGGATAACGCATCCCACGTCGCTCCCTATCGCCTGAATGCCGAGCGTATGTCACACCGGAATAACAATCCCGTCCGTTGACAGTAAACTGTGGCCAAACGCCCGGGAAGGGCTTTTCAAAATTTTCCGTGTCACTTGAAAGAAATCTGCCGAACCTGATCATTACATTTTGAACTCTTGGAAACATTATTAACTCTTAAAAAGCAAAGCTAAGCGTTTTTAATAAACTGGGGACAAAAGTTTGGAATATTGGCATTTGCAACCAAACATTTTATACTGGCAACTTATAACAATGAAAATAAAATAACAAACTGAAGGATCAGACATTACTCCATGCGTTTGAACTGTTGACATCATCAAGCAGAGTGTGAAGGGTTCATTGAAGCAAGACTTGTGAGATGTGGGACAGTGGAAAAACTGAGAAATCGGCCCCTGAGTTCCAATGTGTTCTATGTGCCTACGGGCACATAGAACACATTGGAACTCAGGGGACGAAATGCAATCTTAGTGTGGCATATGCTTCGTAGTCTACAATATTGTGTCAACATGGTTAGGTTAACAGAAGGACAAAATGAGAACTAGTGAATCTTGAGACTAGAGAAGGATGGAAGCAAAAAGATCTCGCTTATGAATTCCATTGCACCATCTCCAAGAGGACAGTATGTAGACGAGTCCATGCATCAAATTAATGCTTCTATCCTCCTCTCGTCCCAAGACTCACAAGCTCTCAGTTTTGTCCTTCTGTTAACACAAAGATGTTGGCACAATATTGTAGACCACCAGGCCTACATTTTAAACTTTTGCAAAAAAATCAACAGAACCATATCATGTGACTCCCCCACCTCCCAAGCTCGACGAGCTCGTTCCAAAGAGGGGTCACATGATATGCTTTTGTTGAACGGCATCAAGTCATGTACTTTTATTTTCATTTTATTTCTATTTCAACTTTTATTTAAAGAAACCATAATTTTACTACAGAAGCGCATTCGTGACCCACTTGAAATAAAAAAAAAACAAAAAAAGAATTAGGAAGCAATTTTTGTGAACAGCGCTGGTCAGCTTCAGACGTTACGTTAGCTAAAAGGTTGAATTACACATTATGGGATAAATGTAGAATGTACCCATAGTAGCTTGGTGTACCAAATGTTCACCATGAGTGGTGAAGTGGTGTTAACCGCGAGCCTTTGGCGCGCGGTTAACACCACTTCACCACGCGTGGTGAATATTTGGAACACCCAGCTACTTTGGGTATATTTTATTTATACAATGATTTTGAATGTTGAATAAATCCGTTTTTGTTTCACATGAGCACCGGTGGACGGTACTTCCGCTGGCAATTTTATCGCCGAAATGAAATAGAAAACGAAACGCGCAAATTACGGGGCCTTTTTTTCATTTTAATAATATAATAACATACTATTTCGAATTATGGATGCTTTATTAACATGAGACAACGTATGTTTGTTGATTTTTGGTATCTTATGAGGTAAACTTATTTAAAAAACGTAATAAATAATTGGTGGTTTCATTTCTCTCTTCACGAGGCGACGAGAAATAAATTTAAACAAGTTTGAATTCAAGGCGAGGTCACCAAGGGTCAACTTGGACTGAGTTCTACTGTAGGTGTAAATTTTAACGGTGTCTTCCCATTTCATCAATTCCCATTTCATCAACTGCCTCTAAAATTATTTTCCCCATTTCATCAATTCCCACTTCATCAACAGATTTTTTTCAGGTGTGGTTTATAATTACATGTTATACATTTTAAAAATACAATTAGCCAGTTGATGAAAAATCAATATTTTGAGGGTTTATTGTATAACCACTTTCCAGACATTTCTCAGACGATCACACTTTAAATATTTTATTCAGAGCAACTGGATTACTACAAATAATAAGTGGGGAAAAGTAACATATAACATTTAAATATCTATCAGAATGTAACGTTTAAAGCACAATACTCTAGTAACATACTCACTATTACTTCAGAAAGCCTGTTGCCTTTCTAAATTAATTTGTCTCTTTAGAGTAACAAATTAGTTTAGAATGCCTAGTGGCATTCTAAACTAATTTGTTACTCAAAAGAGACAAATTACTTGAGAAGTACAACAGGTTTAATTTCTGTTTAATTTAATATTTTTTTTTTATAATTGGTAAAAAAATGCATTTACATAAGATTAAAACATATTTTCATTCTGTTGATGAAGTGGGAATTGATGAATGGGAAAATATAGTTTTAGAGGCAGTTGATGAAATGGGAATTGATGAAATGGCAATAAACCATTTTAACTATTGAAATCCATTGGTGGCGTGTTCACCGCGGTTGGTGTGTAAAGATAACATTTATGTCATAGACTTTTTATATATAGTAGAATAGGTAATCATGGTATAAAAAGAGTGTCAAATTCGTCACGATTTGATATGAAGTTGTGACTCATTAGATAGCTTCTATATACATTTCAAATCGATCTGGACAACTAATATTGTAATTAAAAAATCCCAAGTTGCAAGCTGCAGTAGCCAGTACACTCATTTCTCATTCAACTAGACTGGGTTCACCATTAACTCATCTGGGAAATATCGCACTATTTTTTCCATTCATCCGCGCTGACCGAGGGTGAGGGTAATCTGAATCCACTCACTGACAGTATGAGGTGGACTAAAAATTACACTTCTGCGTGCAAGTTATAGAACAGTCACAAACATTTTAAGTCCAGCTATCACAATGGTGGTATCTTAAGCGTACATAGCGCACCTGAAAACTGGTGGCCATCTTCGGGCGTTCTTCAAAAATGATTTTTCCATTGAGTTACAACCTACACTTGTTACAATTGTCATGAATACCCGCTGAAATGTTTTGTTTTTTGGCATCGAAGTGATTCCCAAGAAGACTTATCAATCCAACAATATAAAATTCGCCATCTTGACAGCCATCTTTTTATGGGGCCCACATCTCAATTTCCCCAAGGCTGTTCATCAGGATTTGTTTCGATTTGATTTGATTCAGTTCGATTCGATTCGTGCTGTAAGGGAAATTTGACAAGAGAAACTATGTCAAGGAGGTTCCGCTTCCGAATCTAGTATGATTCCATACTAGAATATCCCTCCCCCCTTTATATCGACTTGCCCAAACAGACATGTAGCCATTGAATACATATTGGTTATTAGCGCCATGTGGGTTTCCGAGGTGGTGCCTTGAAGTCGAGACCTTGTATCTGAGCATATATCGACGAGTCCGTTAGGACGTTAGGACGAGCCGATATATGACTCACAGGCGTGGTCGAAGTCAACACCAATTTATAGGATCTTCTCTTTTATGATCTTTTCTTGACTTGTTCACATAATGCCGGGACAGAGTGCAGTTTAAACTGCTTCTGTTTTGACAATCATTCAGCCTCTAACAGATTTTTCTTATGAACGACCATGACGTCATGGCATTGCGAATGCTCTGAGCATGACGTAATCCCCATTCAGTGTTCTACTTGTTTTATAACAGCTGAAGTTTCTAGTTGTGTTTCGGCTGTCTGTCTCTTTGTCTTGTTTTTATGTTTAACGCATGGTAGGCCTACATAAAAATACCACAGTGCCAAAAAATGATCTGGTCTAATTAATTTCGTTCAGTTGGTGACTTATGTATCATTTAATTACTGTCATCAAAAACATTGGCATCGGCATGTGTAATAACTCGATGTCCTTCTAATTTCCCATCTGATTGCAATGGCGGACAGGGACGTAACTAGAGAGTGATCAGTCAGATTTCTAGTTGGAGGTTGGAGCAAAGTTCGAACTGCGAGTCGGAAAAAAACGGTACGATGAATTCGAAAAACCAGACCGGTCAAAGATTCCAGTCGGAATTTCGGAGCATTTTGCCACCTGTTTGGAAAAGTCGGAGAAATTGGTCGAAAATTTGAAAATCACTTTGGCTCTCATCGAAAAAATTGTGATAGGATAAAATTATATTGGTATTATTGAGTTTCCAACTTTTGAAAGTTACATGACCGAATTTCCAACTTTTGAAAGTTACATGGCCGAATTTCCAACTTTTGAAATTTACATGACCAAATTTCCAACTTTTGAAATTTACATGACCGTATTTCCAACTTTTGAAAGTTACATGACCGAATTTCCAACTTTTGAAATTTTAGGTGGTAATCGGGGATGGTTTGGTGAAACACGCCTCCACCCCCTCTAGCTACGTCACTGAACTGACGACCTGGTAATATTATAATGTTGCGTTAACTCTCCTCCCTCATTCTCTCTCTCTCTCTCTCTCTCTCTCTCCACCCATCTGCTCTCTATCTCTCGGTCTCTCTCCCTCCCGCACGCTATATGTCTCTCGTTCTCTCCCGCCATCTCTCTCGCCCTATGTCTCTCTTTCTCAACTATTTCCGGAGAAAGTTGGGGGGCAGAGATCCCAATGCCCTGCTTCCTACCTCTATGTCTACAGGGATATAGGATTAAAATATTACTGATACTTCTTCCAGATTCGGTAATTAACCCATCGCACACTAATGTCCGAATATCAAAATTGTAATCTGCACATTTTTCCCATAATGCAACTAAGAATTTGACGTATTCAATCTTGTTGGACAGAGCTCATTGGGATCTGTCAAACAAGATTGGATACGTCAAACTTCTAGTTGCATTATAGGGAAAACGTGCTGCTTGAACATTCAGAATTTTGTCAATTAGTCTTTCGATTTGGAAAATGAGAGGCACACTCTCTACTCTTCGCTACTATTGGAAGTGACGCGGGTTTATTATTGAGTCCCGGTGTGACAGGAATGATAGTCCGTAGGAACGTTAGTCCCTCTGGACTATTATTCCGCGGAATTATAGTCCTAGGTCTAACATTTCTAGGGATAGTAGTCCTAGGTCTAACATTTCTAGGAATAGTAGTCCGCCGGACTACTATTCCTAGAAATGTTAGACCTAGGACTATAATTCCGCGGAATAATGGTCCAGAGGGACTAATTTTCCTACGGACTATCATTCCTGTCACACCGGCATCGGGAAATTTATTCAAGAAAAGATGGTTAATTTGTTGCACGACCATGGGAGCCAACCTTTTCTTCACGCAAAACTTCATGCACAAAGTGTTAATAATTTTATTCGACTTTGAAAGAAAGAGTGTGACTTCAGATTGAGCTCAAATGGAAATCGACCCAGAACTTTCCAGTATTGTGATTGAGGACAATTGATGGACACTTGTGGAAAGTAAGTGCGGATTATTTGTCGACAACTGAAACATAAATTATGAATACAGGCCTGGTTCGCGTAAAATAAAGCATTCTTTCAATCTACGCATTTCCTTGATTCAAATAAAAGCTACCATTACATTCTGAGGAGATGTGGATATCGACCGTTAACTCCTTCTGTATTGTTGCCGTTAATCTATTTGTTTCTGAGTTGTTTTTCCAGATCGTTTAAGAGTTACTATTCCGACAACGTTCCTTTCTTTCGTCTAACTAAACAGGGGTATAGTTGTATTGTTATAGAACAAGTCATTGACGCTTTCTACGCCATTGCATCTCAGAACAACTCCACCCTTCCTCCAAATCAGCAACGTAAAAAGAAAACGTGCACTTCCAGAAAATGTTCTGGGTTGTACTTTCCAACCATGTCGTGTTTGACTGCGAAACTGAATTATAACTTCCCAGGTTAGAAGAGTTATTCAATACAAATAAGTATGAGGACGAAGGAGAGAAGCACAAGCAAAAACCACCCCATCTCTCCCATCCCATCCCATCCCATCCCATCCCATCCCATCCCATACCCGTCCCTCCCTACCTACCTACCTACCTACCCACCCCACCCCACACTCCACCCGCCTCATCGATACGTATGCCAAATTTGGGAGTTCTGTCAAGCAATCTTTCAATTTGGAAAATGAGAGGCGCGCCCTATACTACACGCTACCATTTGAAGTGACGCGCGTTATTATTGAGTCCTGGCATCGGGAAATTTCTTCAAGAAAAATATCAACGAACATCACACCGTTCACTCCACTGATGCACAGTAAGTAGGGATTCCAAAAATATTATCCGATTTTTCGAATAAGCTTTTCGCGGCAATTATCAAATTTACTTTAGTTCCGAATAAGAAACGAAATTCAACTTCAATGGAGAAATCGTAAATCCATCAGGTGATTCTCCACGGATTGCATGTGTGAAAAGGCAGTTAGCAGCATTAATTGCCTTTGAAGTTTGTCGAATTTTGTTGTTTACGAACTAATTCTCGGAAAGTGAAGTCTGATAAGTTTGAAGTCTTGGATTGCTGCATCCCATAATTCATGATGTATTGTTTACATTGTTGTGCACGACTGTATTATTTTACCTACTTTCCTCGAACATATTTTAACCCTTTGAAGAAAACACATGGTATCAAAATTTTTTGTGTTATTTTTTTTTCCCAATTCTTAAAAACATCCCACAAAATCATACCATGTGAGTTTCTCCTATTGGAACGAGCTCGCTCCAATGGGAGGGACTCACATGATATATTTTTTTTAAACAAAATTTCTACCCCACAGTTTGTTTATTACGCGGCGAATGCAGCCAATTCGTTTGGTTAAAGGTTAATTGCTCGCAAGGTGGGACCGAGGCGCACTCTTTTCTACTTTCAAAAAGTAAAAATTGCAGGTGCGATGGCGCGCAAGAGCGATAGCTCGCCTCAAAATCGACAGACTGCTGTCAAGGCTTATAATTTACACCAGGGTTCACCTCCTACCACACACTTGAAATACTAGGCGCCAGTTGTTTTTTTAGAAATGCGGGGGAAAGACTTTCCATACAGAAACTTGTTTAACCCTTTACCCAACGTAACTGCAAAAACAGGACAGCGCTATTCTCATAAATCGCCAATTAATTTTCATTATTTGACAAGCTCGTTCCAACGAGGGGTCATAACCTATGATTTTGAGACAAAAAATGAAAAAAATGTTATTCAAGAATTTTTTTGGCAAGTGTCGTCTGCTTTTCATGATAGTTAAAGGGTTAAAATATTACGAAATTTGGAGGGCCCACGCCTTCGGTATTGGTGTCAAGGTTCCAGAATTCTCAACAGAAATTAGCAATGCAAAGCAAAGGAGCTCACTGTGAGATTTTACAAACATATGGTCTCGCTCACCCTTTCCTCGTCCATCATAAGTTACAGTCGTTGGCAAGCTTCGGCCACTGTACATTTGTCATTAATTCCTTATCCTTCTGCTACTTCCAACTCAGACAAATTATTTTTTTAAAATGTATGTTACGGTTCTCACGGTATAAGTTCCATAATTTGTGTCTGAAAAGCCAGCGGTTGATGTGTGAAAAATAATCTAGTTGACATCAGTGGAGTATTTTCAGTTGTGCGGAACAGCTCTGAAAATTGAAAGAGAATTTCCGAAAATGTGCAAAATAATAAAAACTTGCCATATGAGCTGTTGATAGTCAGGTGGTCCACATGATTTACTGGGGTGGAAAAGGAGTGGTGTGCAAAGGTCACTTCAGAATGACATAACATAATTTTGTAGGAGAAACGAACTGAGGGGTCCACATCATTTAAATTGAACAATTCCAATACCTTCCGCCCAAAGCTAATTCAGCAAGGCCCATCGACCTAGTATGCATCACAAATAATGATAATTTATAATTCAATAACTACTGAGAATGTTTGATGTGGAACACATTCGTATTATTATCTTGATAACTGCGGCGTCGTCAAAGTTGATCAATGGGATTTGCACCTGATTTTTCCCAAGTGTGATGGCTCAAGTCTTGACTGATAAATTCCAGTTACACCATCAAGGCATGCCTTCGACAAGGCATGCCTTGATGATGTAACTGGAATATTAGTCTGTTCGTATCATAAATCAAAACCTCAAGAGTTCTTTTGTGGAAAAATACACGAAGTAGTGATGACACATTGATTTTCCATTTTTTTTTATTCAGTTGGTCACATGGCGTACATAAAAGTGATTGTGAGGGCCTCAAGCAGCCCGAATCGCGTACCACAGACCTTCATTTCATTAACTGCGTGTGAAACATAACTCCAAGAATCAAATTCCATTAGAAAGTACATGATTACTAGCAGGAGAGAACCCAACATAAGACTCAAATCGAAAGCAGGAGCGACAATCCAGACGAGAAATGTCCCAATGGAAAACAAATTATTGGGAGTGAATGGCACACCCTCCCCTCTTAGTTATGCCTCTGTTTCATCATCTTCGTGATTCTGTTTTATGATTCGACACTGACTGGACTAGCACATTGGGAAAAAATACTGTGGCCGGACCGGACCGGATTCTCTCTCCGCATTAGAATCTCATCGGTCGAAAAAGAAACGCGAGGACACCCAATCTTTTTCGTTTGTTTTTCTTGTTGCGATCTTGATTTCATAGTCTTTTGTTTGTGAAATCTTGACACACTAATGCAAGTGTGTCGCGATAGAATCGTAATCTAATCGGCGAGGTCACAGTACTGATCTTGGTTATCGTTAAACTTGCGAAATTCTATTGCTGTCTTTTTTTGTAAAAGCGGCAAAATTATATCTAAAAAATGCAAAATGTACTAAATGCAGAAAATGTGTTTTTTTTAATTGTTGTTGGTATTTTCGTGCCTTTCAGTTTTTAGACTGTGAAATCACCGCGATATTTCAACAGTCGTTTAAAAACAACAAACGTGTTAACTGTGAAGATAAATAGCATATTACTGTTTTCAGCAATTAAAAAAAAATTCCATGCCGTAAGGATACGAACTTAATGAAGGACTGAATCTATGCTACTATTGATTCAGAAAAAATTGTCTTCCTCGAAAAGACTTGCATTTGGCCATTAACGATTCCTTTGGTTTAGGCAATCGTTTTGACCTAGGACAAGAACCCCGACATGCAGCTATAAGGAAGTCTCTCAAATAGTCAACAAACTACCTTGCAGTGCTGCATAAATACGCGGCCATGAATAGACCACCAATCACTGTCATAGCGCCTCAACATGGCACCATTGGGTCCTGTGACATGATATCACATGAGAACACCCATAAGAACACCCAATATTTCTCGTCCAGGCGCATGACATACTACAGCTCAGCAAAGAAAATAAGCACGTCGATACTTTGCTTCATTTCATCAACCACTCTCCCCAGTTAATGACTGCCTCTTTGGTCCTTCATTTTGTGTAACTGGTGTTCACGCCTTTGTCAAGTGATAGCTCCGACTATTCCAGGTGGATTATTGAAACTCAAAAAATACAACCTACGTAAAAATTGCAACTAAAACGTCAACTGTATACTCAAAGTGCATAAGGAATTTTATTACACGCCTGTTCTATGTAATCCCCATCTACAGCAATACTATACCGTGCGGAAAATTAAAATCTATTTCGCACATATGTGCGGAACGGAGCTCATTGACGGACTATTGTTAAACAGAAACGAAATTTCACTGGAATTTTCTACAAATCGTGCAACGCAATTACAGTTTGAATGGCTAGCGATAGCTGAAAATCGTCTCTTGAGTTCCAATGTGTTGTATGTGCCAGTGGCCACATAGAACACATTAGGACTCACGGGACGAAACAATAACACGGGTTCCCCTCGTAAATTTGGTCGGCAATAAAATGCGTTAATAGTTGTCAAATGAATTGCTAAGTGTCCTTCTAATAATTGTTTTTTTTTATAAACGTGAAGGCATGTAATAAACACAGAACGACATACGTGTGTGAATGGGTTAATCGATATGGCACTTGTGCCATCGCGGAAGGATAAAACTCGCGGACAGTGGAATTTTGTTCTATCCTTCCGCACTGGCACTCATTTCGTGTATAATCCGAAAGCCGGTTTCATCCATTTGTATATAAAACAACACACAAGGATGAAGATATTTCTGACTGTTTTTCACTGTTCAAAACACCGAGCTCTATAAGTTTCATTTCGGTGCACAGAGATTTGATGCTGAAGTAGTGTATTACATTACTACACTAGAACACTACTACTCACTTCAAGATTTAAAACTCGATATTATTGGACTTTAAGAATTGATGTTATTATCAGTCTGGTACGTGGCGACAATAGGTAGGTGTGTCTTACCAATCATCGTCCCACAATCCAGGCCAAAACGTTCAATCGTTAGATACCTCAAGCCACGAACCACGAACAGTTGGCTGACCTACATATTACGATCTAAAAGATCGAGCGATCTCATTGGTGCATCTATAGTCTACTGGATCGAATTAATGCGCGTGTAAATAGAACTATTTCAGAACCAAACCAAACCACGATGTCTGATTTTCCACTGAATTCAAAGGTAAACATTGATGATGCGGGTAGTGCTACGGGAATACAAAACATATCGGCGACAACAGGCTATGTTTACGAAGTGAATATTGATGTGATTGACTTTACTACAGTTTTGCCAACCGAATGACTGGCTCTGTGGTGCGTCTTACCGGCATTGTTCTTTGATGTTTAAATTTCGGTCTTTAGCCCTAACGATTTCGTTTTAATCACCCCCACCCCACCTGATCAACTGGCGGTTATATGATAAATAGAATATGATATTCTTGTTTTTGCAATGTGATATTTTATGAAACTCGTCGGAATTTTCAGTTTTGCCGAGTCATTGGCGAGGCAAAACGGAAAATTCCGAAGAGTTTCATAAATATCATATTGAAGAAAGAGGGAGCGCGGTGACTCAGTAGGTAGAGATGCAGAGTGATAGCCGAAAGGTCCTCAGTTCGAATCCCAACTGCGGCAACCGAGTTAAGTCCCTGGGCAAGACACTTAATCCCAACTGCCCACGTGGATGCAAGGTGACGTTGTGTACTAAGGGGTACTGCACGTCGGTGGTGCACTTGTCTTCAAACAATGCTAACTCTGCTTGAGTTGAGTATTTTGGGGAGTCTGACAGTTGCTCGCCATTGCTCGGTGATTTTCTCCGGATACCCCCGGCTTCCTTCATCTGTAAAACTGTCCAACTCAAGGTGACCCTGGCTGTCGAAAGTGTCGTTAAAACACAATAAATAAATGAATGAATAAATAAATAAATAAATAAATAAATAAATAAATAAATAAATAAATAAATAAATAAATAAATAAATAAATAAATAAATAAATTGAATTTCACATCCTCTATTTATCATTCTTATACATATATAAGAATAAAAACAACATATCATGCATATAAATTGTTAGAACTTCACAGTTCGATACCCATAATATGAAGGGAGCTCGGTGGCTCAGTGGTAGACTGTTGGACTTCTATGCTAGAGGTTCCGAGTTCGATCCCAGTCCGGGACGACCCGCGTTGTGTCCTTGGGCAAGGCACTTTATCCCGATTGCCTACATGGGGGCACGATGACGCCGTGTACTAAGGTGGACTGCACGTCGATGGTGCACATGTCTTCAACCGCTGTAACCCTGCTTGAGCGGAGCTTGAACAGAGTTAGAATGTTGAGGAGCGGACAGTTGCTCGTCGATGCTCAGTGGTTCTCTCCGGGTACTTCGGCTTCCTCCACCCGTAAAACTGTCACGGTCACGATTAGCCATTGTGCATAAGTATGAAACCTTATACACCAATAAGTAATATAAATAACCCATAATATAAAAAGTTGCCCCAGTGCCCTGAAAATAACATGTGTATTATTAGTTACCCCGTGTCTGATCACGTGGTACGGGTTTTTACCTACCCGAAGCCAGCCGTATCCCATGATATCATGGGATACGGCTAGCTTCGGGTAGGTAAAAACCCGTACCACGTGATCAGACACGGGGTAACGAATTTATCTATTGACTTTCCGTTTTAGAAGTACAATCTATTTCATGTGTGAACACACACAGCATTAGATCTTTTATCTTCCACTGTTGAGCCATACAGATTTCTGTGGAATTTTTGTGCAAAAGAGTTTTTGTGAAAATATGCCGATGTGACTAGTATAAAAAAAATTATTGAATTTCCTTTTTTCTTTTTTGTCTCAAAAACATAGCTTTTGAACCCCACATTGGAGGGTACTCGACAAGCTCATTCCAATAAGGGGTCATGAGCTATATTTTGGAGATAAAAAATTAAAATATAATACATGTACACTGTAAAACTGGAATGACGCGTCTTCTACGGGGTATGGACAATTTGTAGATTTCGGAACGAGGTTTCCACTGGGTATGGGAAATTTGTCAGTGGCTGGGCGGACGTATCGTGGGTTTCAATGAATATGGTCTCATACCACGCATCTATCAACCAATCAAATAAAAAAATTCACTTTAGTCAGTAGATAAATGTGTGTACACGATGATCACTTGGGGAAGATTGAGAACAATAGAGTTATGATGGTGAGTAGAGAGGCAAGGTCATGTACAGTGCCACTTTTATCTCGAGCTCTTGTATAAGGAAAATAATAACTAAAACACTGCCACAACTCTAAATAACAATAAAGTGGAAGAAGACGGTCATCACTCCAACTCTGTAACAAGATACCCGGAATCTGATCCCGATAGAGTCGGTGTGGTGGAAGTTGTGGAATGAAGGTGGCGATGATGTTACAAGGGCAAACACAGGTTGATTTGATTTAGACTAGCCAGAAGCATGCTTATGCCAGTTTACCAGGTGTCTCTTGTTGCCATTTGGATGAAACAGTAGGTCTGTGGGAAATGAGAAAGATTTTATTCTCAAGCAGTTTTTTTTCAAATTTTTTCAAAGTGATATTTAAACACCCGAATGAAATGAAGTAACTAGGGTTCTAGATGCTCCTGTTTGGGATTAATTCCGAAGTGCAGTCACCACAACTTAGCCCTTTGAACACGAAAGGCCACTTTTCCTGCCCCGGAAGATATGTCATAATTTCATTAAGTAGGACGGCTGCTAAGTGAATATGTGGGGTAGACGAATCAATATTTTCATCGTGCAGCCCGAAGGCTGCACGTTGAAAATATTAATTGGGCTACCCCCAAACAACGAATACGAACCCTTCCGAATGCTGCCATTGAACTAACATGGAAGATACCACCAGGGTTCAAAGAGTTAATCCTTTACCCAACGCACACGATATCAAAATTTGTTATGTTAATTTTTTTCACACTTTTAAAAAAAATAAACAAAACCATATCACGTGACCACTCATTGAACAGGTTCGGGGAGCTCGTTCCAGTGAAGGGTCGCATGATATGGTTTTATTGAATTCTTTTTTAACTGCTCAATTTGTAAATTACTCAGGCGAATGTTTTCGATTTGTTAGGTAAAGGGTTCATGGTTTCGTATTCCTTGGAAATATTTCATATTGTCTTGGATGTGAAATAAATGAGTTTATAGATTTGCCTTGCAACAATTTATGAACTCTCCGATAAACTGTAACAATACAAAGACATGTTGAAAGATTTTGATGTTTAAAATATTATACTCTACAAGATAATAAATAAGCAGGGTCACTCGGTCAAAATCAAGATCTACTCGTCGTGCAAGCTCCCAATCCACCAGTCTAATTCCGTAAGACATTCCACGTTGTTTTGACCTGGGACCAGTGTAGCTTTAAAATATAGCCCATCGCCCATGACTGGAATATTTCACTCGGTCGAAAAAGCGAACCTCCATTTCGCCTTTCCGACCAACGGATATGTTTCATCCGATTGAATGTGAAAAAATCGATAAATATTCTGTTTCTTTGAATCTGCGTAAGAAATGATTCTCAATCAAGACGCCATTTGATCAAATCTTTGATACCATTACCATTATGAAAGAAGTCTCACAACAGCTTAAGTCTCCCGATTACGCTGCGTAATCCCACTAATTGTGTTAATTCTTGATGTTGTCAAGGTGAATTAAATACCTATTGATTGGAATGTCTATAACTGGGGCAGAAAAGAATACCTGTTTATACCATGCTCGCTTATGTTACTACCTGTAAAAAAACCTGAATGTTAAGTTTTAGCTTTTAACCCAACTATTGGTGTAAGCTTCTACTGCGGTTAAAAAAAATTTACACCTAAAGACGGAAGTTCATCCAACTTAACCTTTGACGCAATTTGCCAACTTCGATACATTAACATTTCGCGATGTTTCATTCAAACATACGACATTTTGCGGTACTATCTACTGAACGTGAAATGAGTTATCAAGTTTAAAATACCAACAATTAAATATTTAAAATAAAATTTAAGCATTGTTAATAATAATCTGACTGAAAAAGCAAGGTAAATTCAATCAACTTTGACGATGTGTCCAGCTGTCAATCAAGCATTCACGTGCAGGCGGTAGTACTGCCCACCGGCGCAGAGGTAAACAAAACAAACCTGTGTGTTTGCGATAGTGTCTTTTTTCTCCATTTTAAGTGACAAAGTCGATTATTTATTAAGAGCATGGTATAAATGTAAATAGAACAAATAGATACTAGGACCGGTAATCAGATTTAAACCATTCGTAGAATAACGCTTTTCACCACTCGGCAAGACGAGCGGTTAAAACCCTCATCTCACTCGTGGTTTAAATCGGATTACCGGCCTTGGCACCTATTTATTCTATATATATTTTTGTAAGTAACGGAACATCGTATTACATCAAAGGTCATCTGCGCGCAAATGTCCACGAAGTTGGGTGAACAAGCAGTCCACAACAGGGTCGAATTCCGAACATAATTAGACTGGTGGCCGAGAGCTTTGATGTTATTATGAAACATCACGGGGGCAATAACATGTGAAATGGCATTATCATTATGAATGAATACTCACCACAACTGATGTCTTATGATTACGCCGCGTAGTCCCACTAATTGTGTTAATATCTTCACGTTTTCAAGGTGAATTAAATTTTTATTGATTGAAAATATATATATATCAGGAGAACGAAAGGATCTCTGTATATCTTTGAGAATAAAGAGACACCATAGTTCATCAACTGTAGCCTGCGCGCAAACTCACGAAAAGTGGATAAACAAACAGCCCGTAACCTTGTCGAATTCAGAATGAGACTGGTGGCCTGACAGCTTGCTCGTTGTTGTGAATGGACGAGGAGAATATTTTTCTAATCTTTTCTTCCAAAGCAAACGCACTGAAGGGATAAGCTTTGGTATATTAATGCTCAAATGACAAAATTAAATAACAATTGTGAACCAGAAACGCAATTTCAGGTGTTTATTTATTTGATTTTTTTTTTTGGGGGGGGGGGGGGGGGGGGTGGGGGTGTACTTTTTTTGTTCCGTCGTGTGCAAAATAAAAATGTTTCAATTCATCACATCAAACGTTTACCGCTTCACCAATTATAATAAGAACGATTTATTTATTTATTTATTTATTTATTTATTTATTTATTTATTTATTTATTTATTTATCAGTAAAACACAGCTTCTTTACCACAGGAAAAAAACACTACTTTACTTCCCGGGGTTCCCACAGGAAAACATGTACGACTTAGGAACTATCTCAGACTCTCAACCCTGATATCGCCGCGCCCAATTCTACCTTATGTAGAGGACCGATATTCAAGTTCGTATGTGAAGTAGTTTGACTAATTTTATAACACAGTTGTTACTCCATGGCCTGATGAATTGTCGAAATAACTAATGACTCACTGATATCAATACAACTGGATTGCTGAATGACCACATACAGAAAAGTATCTTGGGGGTGGGGGTGGGGGTGGAAGTTGCTATAATTAAACAATACTCAACAAAAAGGTTTTAAATATTCCAGACGCTTCCCTACACCTCACAACTGTCGATCAGTCTTTAACCCTTTACCTAACATGAAAAAAAGACGACATTAGCAAACAAAATTCTTGAATAACTATTTTTTTTCATTTTTTTTGTCTGAAAACATAGGTTATGACCGCTCTTTTCCAAAGAGGGGTCATAAGCTATGTTTTTATAGAAAAAAAATGGAAAAAATAATGAAAATTAATTGGCAATTTTTGTGAATAGCCTTGGCCGGTTTTGGACGTTACGTTGGGTAAAGGGTTAAAGAGTATACTTTGCTGCCTGTGAAAAATGAACATGTTGATGATGTGCCTGGGAATAAAATGGCAAGGCTAGACTATTTCGTAGTTTCGTCCGACCTACAGCAGTTTGTTAACAGGTCTGATATTCATATACGAAACAGATCGGACCACAATCCAATAAGTATCCGTCTTTCGTTTGTTAACCAGGTGAGAGGCAGGGGTTTTTGGAAATTCAACAATAGCCTTCTAAATTACCCAAAGTATGTAAATTTAGTGAAAACAACAATAATAGAAACAGTAAATCAATACAGCAAAAATAGCAATGTCGGTGGCAATAATAATAACAATGAACTCGGACTAACAATCAACGACCAACTGTTCTGGGAAACATTAAAAATCATGATTCGGGGCAAAACCATATCGTACTCTTGTCACTAAAAACATAATACGGAGAAGAGGAAAGAAGAAATTGAGACACAGTTACATGAGCTCAATATACAGCTAGATAGTGGAGACGTGACAATAAATGCCGATATTGAATCGCTGGAGAACGAATTGACAGAAATTAGAGAGAAAAAAAAAATAAAAGGTATGATACTGAGAACTAAAAGTAGGTGGGAAGTTGAGGGGGGAAAACCGACTAAATATTTTTGCAACCTTGAAAAAAGACATTACACAGAAAAAAAAATTACAAAACTAATAAAATAAGACGGATCAGAGACAACTGATCTGTCCGAAATTATCTGAGCAATGGATTTTTTACGAAAACCTTTACTCCTGGAAAAAAACGGTCCATATGGTTGTAATCCCAACGAAAATATTTTCTTTGACCCTAATAATCCATATTTGAATTTTCTTGTAGAAGATGAAAGTCAATCACTGGAAGAACCTCTAACAGCACACAAATGTCTAACTGTACTAAAAAGTATGAAAAACAACAAAAGCCCCGGCTCAGATGGCTTCACAGTGGAGTTTTACAAAATGTTTTGAAAAGATATTGGTCTTTTTTGCTTAATTCTTCAAATTACGGATATGGTTTAGAAGAACCCTCTATTACACAAAGGGGAAGTATTATCACTTGTCTTCCAAAACCAAACAAGCCTAAAATGTGTACGAAGGAGGCCGATTTCATTAATCAACGTTGACGAAAAAATAGGCTCGAGTGCGATTACAAACCATATGAAAACCCTGTTACCAAAATTAATATCGCAAACCCAGCTTGGTTTCATGAATAGAAGACATATTGGTGAATCAACTCGTTTAACATTCGACTTGATAACAAAGTGTGAGGATTTACCTGGAATACTTGTACAACTGGACTTTGTGAAAAGCTTTCGACTCGTTAGAATGGCCATTTATTGAGAAAACCTTGTCCTTTTGAAAGTTTGGCCCATCCATTCTCAAATGGTTTAAGACCTTTTATAACAATCTATTCAGTTGCGTTCTGAACAATGGTCACTGCTCAGAAAGATTTAATCTACAACGAGGTCTAAGGCAGGGCTACCCCCTGTCCCCTTACCTTTTTATTCTCTGTGCCGAGATTTTAAGTGCAGCCCTCAAATATAATCCCGATGTCAGAGGGATAATACTAAATAACTCGGAATATTTAATAAGCCAATAAGCAAATGATTTCTGACTTTTCCTTAGTGATGACCGAACCTCCTTAAACGTAGCCTTAGACATGGTAAATTTATTTGCTAGGTACTCTGGTCTTAAGGCTAACTTTAAAAAAAACACGAGTCATATGGATTGGATCGAAGCGGGGTTGTGGCTAGGAGATCCGCTCAAAGGAGCGACTGCTTTGGAATCATGGCAGCACTTTTGCAACACTAGGCATTGAATTCAACCTATTCAATGAAACTTTATACTGAATAATTACTTAACCAAAATACTAAATATCATGAAATTGTTAAATGATTAGTCTTTCAGGAATCTAACGTTAGTTGGAAAATCGGTGGTAATAAAAACACTCACCTTACCTAAATTACCACTGTCTGTCCGAGCTTCCGGATTCAAGTGAAGAGGTATTTAAAAAGATACAAAAAATATTTTACAACTTTATGTAGTCAGGTAAAAATGATAAAATTAAACGTGAAATATTAATCAATACCATAGAAAACGGTGGCCTTAAACTGTCCCACATAAAAAGCTACAGCTCTTCAATGAAAATGTCATGGATTAAAAAAACTGATAGACCCCAATGTTATAGCTCCTTGCAAAACTTTGGCCTTGGATGACCTGAAAGATACAGAGGGTTATAAGATTTGCTATTTAACTCTTTACCTAACCTGAAAAGCAGACGACACTTGCAAAAACAAATCTTGAATAACTATTTTTTTTCTATTTTTGTCTCAAATACAAAGGTTATGACCCCTTGTTGGAACGAGCTCGACGAGCTCGTTCCAACGAGGGGTCATAACCTATGTTTTTGAGACAAAAAATGAAAAAAATAATGAAAATTAATTGGCGATTTTTGAGAATAGCGCTGGCCGGTTTTGGCCGTTACGTTAGACAAAGGGTTAAACAAAGAAGGTTTACAAAAGATAGGGGAACACACAAACGACTTCTGGAAAAGCGTACTAAATGCGTGGTCGAAACTAAAATATAACGTTGCCACAACCCCGGAGAAACTTTTTTTTAAAACTATTTTTTATAATAATAATATAAAATTAACAGCAAACTCTTTTTTTAACAAAACTTGGTGCAAAAAGGGGATTTATTTTGTAAAAGATTTGCTAAGTGATAGCAAACAGGTCTTAACTTATCTTGAATTCTGCACAAAATATAATATCAAAACACCCTTTTACCGTCTACCAGGGAGTAAACAATTCATTACCAGACAACTGGAAGGAGGCGATTAAACAAGTCCCCAAATGTCAGACTGCCATTAATACAAATGTTGAATTGATAAAGGTGTGTCAAAAGTCTTGCAAGACCTTTTACACGATTTTTCTCGAGACGTCCGCGAAAGCACCACTAGATGCTCAAAGAATAGAACGAAACTTTAGATATCAATCTTCAGTCGGAAGACTGGGGATTGATATATAAAAGATCTTTTCATACATCTGACCATTCGTATCTGCAATCATTGCAGTTCAAACTTTTACAAGGAATTCTCTACACAAATTCCCGCCAACATAAATGAAACTATCCGAAACTGAGTTATGCACATTTTGCGACGAAACAAAAGAAACAGTTTTGGACCTGTTTTTTGACTGTTCGTTTTCAAAAACCATCTTACTGAATTTGTCTCAACAACTGAAAAATAAATGTAATATATCTTTTCCAGTTGCGGCAGAGCATGTTATATTGGGGTACGGTGACCAGAATGATCTGGCCCAATATGCGGACATAGACAGCCTATGTGGTTTGCTTTATAAAAAAATATATCTATTCTTGCAAAGTGAGAAAATGTCTCCCGTCTTTTCAAATATTCATCGAACAAGTAAAAAATTATCGCAGTTTAGATTTAATGTCCACTTACAATTATTCATTTAAGAAAACAAATGCAATACAAACCAAGTGGAATACATTAGAGGCTTTTTAAAGATGATTTCGAAGACGTCTTGAAGTGGTTCAGATAATTAACTAAAATAAAATAGGTATTAGCAGACATACTAGGCCGAATTTGCCTGTGAAAATAATTTGAATGGGAGACTCTTAAAAAATTATCAAACATTGAGTAGTGTTATCTTTTTCGATTTAATACGGTCACACTGATGCCAAATTTATTTTGCAACACTTTGTTTTTGTACTGGTCTTTGTAATTCTGCTATCCAATTTTTGTGCATCGTATGTCTTTGTATGCAAGTTTATATCTGAAATAAAAACATATGAAAAAGGAAAAAAAATGTTGATGATGTGCACATTTATAGTAGCAATGCAAATGGAATATTCACAACATATTTCAGTTATTGACAAAACACAAGTGCCGAGATCAGAAAGTTGATACAGTGTTATTTGATTTCGTGCTAGCGAAACATCACGGCGTTTGGTGAAATGGAAGATGTTACGCTGTGACAACAGTCACAGCGAACACCCACCACGTCCCCAAACGTCATAGTTTGGGAGGAGTTACACCGCCTTATGGTTGGGGAGTTGGGACTGTTTGAGCGGCGACGTTTTTCGCTGATGTTCCAGCAATCCAGTTGTAAAAAGAGCCGTGGAATAACCTCTCTGTGCTCTTTCCAAGAATCAATTAAATGATAGTGTTAATCTGCCTATGACAGAACATGCAGGTAACCACAATGATATTCTTGACAACAGCGTTGGAACTCACAATCGGCTGGATAAGGATTAAACAACGTTACTGTCTGATTGAAGCTGGATATGTAAAATACATTATAAAGCAGTTAGCAGGGGCGGAAGGTTCGACCACGGGATAACTGATGATCTTTTTATGATGGTGGACACTGGGTGGGAGCGTGATGGTTCTGAGAGCCCTCAAACATAATTATGTGGAGTCACACAAACATGTTTTGAATCGAGTGTATGCACTTCACTCGTAGGAGAGTGTTTTCAAAGTATCACAGTGCATTATACTTTAAGTATGACCGGGGAAGGCTATCGTGCATGTGATTTTGGAAGGAGTGAAACTGATAAGAAAAAAAACTGTCTAGTGATGATAGTAAATCTGACGCCAGCAGAAATGGCTTATCAAACTTATTCTTCATTTTTTGTGAACACATGATAATGCGATAGTGAACATTTTCCGATAATCTGCGGTCACTTTTTTCAGAAATTTTCATCTTTTATATTGTCGATCGAAAAGGGCATTACTTCTAGAGATGTAACGGTTAACTGATTAATCGATTAATCAATGATCAACATCTTGATCGATCCAAAAAGTAATTGATCGATTAACCGTTACTTTTGAACTACTGTATTATGTGGGTTAACAAAGGAACAAACTTGCTCCAAAACATCCAGACATTATCACACTGACTCACACCAATTATATGAGACAGAGTAAAGCATGCAAGTTACTTGCTGACATACTTGTTTACTTGCATGATCACCATACTGTATCAGTGACTGGAAATGGTCATTATTTATTTATTTATTGGTGTTTAAGGTCACATACTTATGCACAATGGCTAATCATGGCAGTGACAGTTTTACGGGTGGAGGAAGCCGGAGTACCCGAAGAGAACCACCGAGCAACGACGAGCAGCTGCCAGCTCCCCAATATCGTAACTCCACACTGCAGCACAGACAGGGTTAGATTGGTTGAAGACATGCGCACCATCGATTTGCAGTACGCCGTAGTACACGGCGTCATCGTGCCCCCATGTGGACAATCGGGGTTAAATTGCCTTGCCCAAGACACAACGTGGGAGTCTGAATCGATCGCTCAGACGGTCACCCATCCGAGGACTAACCGGGCTCGACGTTGCTCAACTTGAAATGGTCATTCTTAACCCTTTACCCATTGCGGGTAGCAGACGATACTTGCAAAATAAATTTATGAATTACTAAACATCTTCAATGTTTGTCTCAAAAACATAGCTTATGACCCCTCATTGGAACGAGCTCGACGAACTCGTTCCAATGAGGGGGTCATAAGCTATGTTTTTGAGACAAAAATTGAAAATATAATAAATATGAATGGAGATTTTTGTATATAGCCTAGTCAGTTTTGTCTGCTACGTTGGGTAAAGGGTTCATGCTGTAAATCATCAACGGTATGGCAATTATTCAGTTATCTATTTGGAAAGTGATTAATCGGTTAACCAAGGTCAATCCACGTGATTAATCGATCAAGAAAACCCCTTAACCGTTTCAGCTCTAATTATTTCAATTCAATGTCCGATATCGTACAGATTAATAAAATACATTCCGAAGAAGTGTGCTACATATTTATCCTATCCTTTTTGCCGGTGTTGAGATTTTGGAAGGCCTATTTCAAAAGTCGGGAAAATACTTGTACTTGTTTGTGTGCAAACGTCCTTCATTGTCAGTGCAGCTGTTGTTCTCAACTTAGTTTTAATGCAGTTATTTCTGGCATGTTTTGTATTCTTTTCAGCATCTGCTGTTTACTGTCCTGGCCTGCTGTACAAATTTGCAGAAAATATAAAATGCTATTGGTTCACTGATTCGGTAGAGACGGCGCTAAATGGACAGGTTCTTTGCGCTATGCATAATGGAAACTTAGGAACCATCGACAATGCTGACGTGTCAAGTTTCATAAAAGATAACCTCTCATTGTAAGTATCTATACTTAGTCTCACCCTTTACCTGAAAGCAAAATCTGACCAGTGCAATATTCACGAAAATCGCCATTCAATTTTTGTTGGCTGTATCTCAAAACACCGAAAAAATGAAAATCTGTACCGATGTGTTAACTCAAGAGAACAATAATCTTAAGGTTATAGTCTATATCTAATTAACATCGGGTATTTTGCCCGAAGAGTCTATAACCGTGGGGAATAAACATGGTTGTCTCTGGTATAATTCTCACTGACGTTTGAATGATTTGTAAAGCTTGAGAAACGCGTCTTTGTTTGCTCCCCAATTTATACCTCTGATTATCTTCAAAAAATTGATATGGATACCAATGATCTGTACGTATATACAGTACGTATGGAGTGCATTATCACTAAATTACCAGCAGAGTGACGATTCCACACAAGCAATAATTGCAAATTTCTTGCAAAGCATAACAAGCACAAGCAAAGTTCCAGCCAATGGACCTCCGGGTTATACCCGGAGGTCCATTGGCTGTAACATTGCTTGTATTTTTGTCCACTTGAACAAAATTTGAAAGTGATACGTTGAGTGATAACTCTATTCCCCGAGTGAATTTGTTACAATCCACTCTCCACGTACTGATATATATCTTATTATTATGTATCTTACACAACTCAGTGAACTCTGTTCACCGACCACGTAAAACCCACCGTCTGCATCTCTGATTTCTGAACGCAGAAACGTCCCACGAGTAGCCACTAATTAGATATAAACTATAATTACCATTAAAACAAACTTACCGAGGTGTGAATTTTAGTTTTTCGGCGTTTTGAGAACATATCTTTTTGTTAACCCTTTATCTAACACGAAAGGAAGACGACACTTGCAAACAAAATTCCTGAATTACTAAATTTCGTCATTGAGTCACAAACATAGATTAGGATCCCTCACTGGAAAGAGCTAAATGAGTTCGTTTCAAAGAGTATCATAAGCTAAGTTTTTGAGATAAAAATGAAATAATAATGAAAATAAAATGGCGATTTTTGTGAATAGTGCTGACGGTTTTGAGCGTTACATTAGGTTAAGGAATAATTTTTTCACTGTTCGCCCCCAAGACATGGCTTAAAAGGGCATCGGAAGCACCTGAGGCCGGGGGAGGACAGGGGTATAAAAGGACACTCGACTCTGGGTAAGTGTCTAGACCAAAATTTTACAAGGGACGACATTATAAGTTATCTCCTCCAACATGTATGGTATATGGAGATTTATACCTGGATGTCGGCTTTTAAACACCGAGTCGCAGGCGAAGTGTTTAAATGAGACACTGAGGTATTAAATCTCCATATACCATACATGTTGACAGAGATAACGTTTTTGTCCCGTTTGAAGCACAATAGAAACATGGTGGAGAAAAATTTGTGGACGCGTTTCTCAAGTTAGACCAACTTCGTCATTAACTGTTTTGTTTAGACAACAGATAGAGTTACATCCCTTGGGTCGTTAAGGAAACGAGTAAACAGTATTTTGTTTTCATATTGTCCCCTGAGTTCCAATGTGTTCTATGTGCCAACACAGGGGATGATATTTGCTCTTATATACTACTCAAAGTTTGCTAAGAACCAAATATTTGACACATCATTGTGAAATTTGCTTGTGACATGTTTGCGATATTTTTGGTGGATGTGATTGAGGAATCTATTGAGATGGTCCCCAGTGTTTTCATTAGCTCTCTTGACAGGCAGACTTTTCGTGACAGTCATGGAAAGCATGTACCCCTTGATTTTCATGATGTTTTCGTGTACTGTCTATATGTACATGACATGTGTAGGGTATTCAGTCTTCATTTCAACACAAACCCTTGTGATTTAATGATTGAATATGGCAAATGCAAATGTAAGAAGACAACTTTCTAAAGCAGAAATGTGGCGGGCTGTAGGGATGGTGGAGCAAGGGGCTACCCATCGTCAGGTTGGTGAAGCACTTGGTGTGCACCATACGATGATCACCAGAGCCTGAGCAAGATTTCAGCAGTATGGCACACCAGTAAGACGGCATGGTGGCGGCAGAGACAGGGCAACATCTGCAGCTGAAGACCGGATTTTGATCATTCAGGCCCGTAGGAACCGCTTTGCCACAGCAACCCAGCTTCGCAGTGACCTTCAGGATGCATCCGGGGTAAATGTTTCGACGCAGGTCATCCGGGCAAGGTTGTACGAAGGTGGTCTCCGATCGAGAAGACCATGTATTCGCATTTCGCTGTCCCAGAACCACCGCCAGGCACGATGTGAATGGGTCATGGACCACGTTGGATGGACCAGAGAAGATTGGCGACCTGTCCTTTTTACAGATGAGTCAAGGTACTGCCTAGACCACTTAGATAGGCATTCTAGGGTCTGGAGAAGACCAGGAGAGTGATTCCATGCAGCCAACATTGCTGAGCATGACCGCTATGATGGAGGGGTCAATCATGGTCTGGGGTGGCATCAGCAGGAATGGACGTACAGAGATCTGCGCCCTTGAACGTGGTGCATTGACTGCACAGCGGTATATTGATGAGATCCTGGATGTCCACGTCAGATTTTATGCAGGTGCAGTGGATGATAGATTAATTCTGATGGACGATAATGCCCGCCCTCATGTTGCCCATGCTGTCGGGGAGTACCGACAGAGGGAGTGGATTGAGCTGGCCAGCAAGATCCCCTGACCTCAATCCAATCGAACATGTCTAGAATGAGTTGCAGCTTGAAATTTTAGCCAGTCCAGTCCAGCCAAGAAGTGTCCAGAAGCTTGGTGCCATGTTGGTCCAAGAATGGAACAACATCCCAGAAAGGACCATCAGGAACCTGATTGGGAGCATGAGAAGGCGTTGTCAAGCTGTAATTAAAAGTAATGGGTGTCATACTCGATATTGAACCCATACCAGTTGGCTCTGTCAACTTTTTGGCAAATTGAAAAATTTCCTCTTTTACCAATAATATCCATTTTCTATGGTTATCGTATTCAAAAGCTAAAAAATAATGTCAAACACAAATAAAATCTTAATTTCTGTACTTAATCCATTAAAGATATAATTAAATAAAAAATATATACACTTTTCATAACAATATTCCAACCAAAACGTAAAACAGGTAGTTGGATATACTTGGTGCTTAGCAAACTTTGAGTAGCATATATATATAATTTTCTCAGTTACAGTTCCGGAAACGTAAATTCGTTTCCACTAATGCACATCTGCTGCCCCTTGCCCTGAACAAACTATATATGGTCAAACACTGGAAAGTGGAACTGAATTCTGGCACACCTCTTTTCCGCGTTTAAAAGTCTACAGAAATCACTCATGATCAACGTCTGCCGGTGTACTTTATATATTTAAAACTAAGAGGCATCACACTGGTAACTATTAGGTTAAAACAAAAATCCAGTGATACAGTAGAATCCTCTTAATTGAATATCCATTTTGCCAGTGAAAATTATTCAATTAACAGGAGTATACAATTAACAAGGATTTGGTCAGTTTCCTGTATTCTGGAGGTAAACTGAGCATTTATTCTATTATATATTGTTTGACAGAGCTCATAGAGCTCTGTCAAACAAGATATAATAGAATAAATGTCTGTATTGGATGTAGTGAGGCCAAAAAGGTTGATAAATAAGGGGAATTTGGTGCGTGTCACAGTAATTTTTTCGACATATTATAAAAATTTATATACAATTAACAGGAGTTTTCTCTACAACCCATATGCAATTAACAGATCAAATTTGTACTGAAGGTATGGTAAATGGTTTTGTGTTTGAAAATTATATTTAATTAACAGGGATATACAATTAAGAGATATCCAAGTAAGTGGGCTCCACAGTACTTACACTATTTGGGTACAGCGTTTACCATCTGAAACCATTTTAACAAAGCCATGTCATGCGACCGCTCATTGGAACGAGCTCGTTAAGCTCGTTCCAATGAGAGATTACGTGATATGGTTTCGTTGAAAGTTTTTGAAAATTTTGAAAAAATAATCAAATGGTTATGATGGGTTAGGTAAGACGGAAACGCGCGCGTTTAACCCTTTACCTAACGTAACGGCCAAAACCGGCCAGCGCTATTCTCAAAAATCGCCAATTAATTTTCATTATTTTTTTCATTTTTTGTCTCAAAAACATAGGTTATGACCTCTCGTTGGAACGAGCTCGACGAGCTCGTTCCAACGAGGGGTCATAACCTATGTTTTTGAGACAAAAAATGAAAAAAATTAGTTATTCAAGAATTATTTTTGCAAGTGTCGTCTGCTTTTCAAGTTAGGTAAAGGGTTAACTGCTCGTTTCTTACCCAGAGAACTCTACGTAAGGAGTCGATAAAGAATAAATGTTAAATATGTCTGTTGCCTTCAGAGATACTCATTCGTGTTGTGTTTTGTTTATAGGTCCGACCCTTGTCCAAACGATTTCGGATTTTGGAGTGGAATGAACTCAATCACAGACGGAAATGTATGGACGACTTGGTTAGGTGATTCTCTTTCATGGACCAACTGGCCAAAGTTTCACCCAGATTCTCGAGGCCCATGCGTTGGACTTTTTAAGGAAACAATGGCATGGGACAATGAAAAATGTTCACGCCCTAGACCCTAGAATGCCTATCTAAGTGGTCAAGGTACTGCCTAGACCACTTAGATAGGCATTCTAGGGTCTGGAGAAGACCAGGAGAGTGATTCCATGCAGCCAACATTGCTGAGCATGACCGCTATGATGGAGGGGTCAATCATGGTCTGGGGTGGCATCAGCAGGAATGGACGTACAGAGATCTGCGCCCTTGAACGTGGTGCATTGACTGCACAGCGGTATATTGATGAGATCCTGGATGTCCACGTCAGATTTTATGCAGGTGCAGTGGATGATAGATTAATTCTGATGGACGATAATGCCCGCCCTCATGTTGCCCATGCTGTCGGGGAGTACCGACAGAGGGAGTGGATTGAGCTGGCCAGCAAGATCCCCTGACCTCAATCCAATCGAACATGTCTAGAATGAGTTGCAGCTTGAAATTTTAGCCAGTCCAGTCCAGCCAAGAAGTGTCCAGAAGCTTGGTGCCATGTTGGTCCAAGAATGGAACAACATCCCAGAAAGGACCATCAGGAACCTGATTGGGAGCATGAGAAGGCGTTGTCAAGCTGTAATTAAAAGTAATGGGTGTCATACTCGATACTGAACCCATACCAGTTGGCTCTGTCAACTTTTTGGCAAATTGAAAAATTTCCTCTTTTACCAATAATATCCATTTTCTATGGTTATCGTATTCAAAAGCTAAAAAATAATGTCAAACACAAATAAAATCTTAATTTCTGTACTTAATCCATTAAAGATATAATTAAATAAAAAATATATACACTTTTCATAACAATATTCCAACCAAAACGTAAAACAGGTAGTTGGATATACTTGGTGCTTAGCAAACTTTGAGTAGCATATATATATAATTTTCTCAGTTACAGTTCCGGAAACGTAAATTCGTTTCCACTAATGCACATCTGCTGCCCCTTGCCCTGAACAAACTATATATGGTCAAACACTGGAAAGTGGAACTGAATTCTGGCACACCTCTTTTCCGCGTTTAAAAGTCTACAGAAATCACTCATGATCAACGTCTGCCGGTGTACTTTATATATTTAAAACTAAGAGGCATCACACTGGTAACTATTAGGTTAAAACAAAAATCCAGTGATACAGTAGAATCCTCTTAATTGAATATCCATTTTGCCAGTGAAAATTATTCAATTAACAGGAGTATACAATTAACAAGGATTTGGTCAGTTTCCTGTATTCTGGAGGTAAACTGAGCATTTATTCTATTATATATTGTTTGACAGAGCTCATAGAGCTCTGTCAAACAAGATATAATAGAATAAATGTCTGTATTGGATGTAGTGAGGCCAAAAAGGTTGATAAATAAGGGGAATTTGGTGCGTGTCACAGTAATTTTTTCGACATATTATAAAAATTTATATACAATTAACAGGAGTTTTCTCTACAACCCATATGCAATTAACAGATCAAATTTGTACTGAAGGTATGGTAAATGGTTTTGTGTTTGAAAATTATATTTAATTAACAGGGATATACAATTAAGAGATATCCAAGTAAGTGGGCTCCACAGTACTTACACTATTTGGGTACAGCGTTTACCATCTGAAACCATTTTAACAAAGCCATGTCATGCGACCGCTCATTGGAACGAGCTCGTTAAGCTCGTTCCAATGAGAGATTACGTGATATGGTTTCGTTGAAAGTTTTTGAAAATTTTGAAAAAATAATCAAATGGTTATGATGGGTTAGGTAAGACGGAAACGCGCGCGTTTAACCCTTTACCTAACGTAACGGCCAAAACCGGCCAGCGCTATTCTCAAAAATCGCCAATTAATTTTCATTATTTTTTTCATTTTTTGTCTCAAAAACATAGGTTATGACCTCTCGTTGGAACGAGCTCGACGAGCTCGTTCCAACGAGGGGTCATAACCTATGTTTTTGAGACAAAAAATGAAAAAAATTAGTTATTCAAGAATTATTTTTGCAAGTGTCGTCTGCTTTTCAAGTTAGGTAAAGGGTTAACTGCTCGTTTCTTACCCAGAGAACTCTACGTAAGGAGTCGATAAAGAATAAATGTTAAATATGTCTGTTGCCTTCAGAGATACTCATTCGTGTTGTGTTTTGTTTATAGGTCCGACCCTTGTCCAAACGATTTCGGATTTTGGAGTGGAATGAACTCAATCACAGACGGAAATGTATGGACGACTTGGTTAGGTGATTCTCTTTCATGGACCAACTGGCCAAAGTTTCACCCAGATTCTCGAGGCCCATGCGTTGGACTTTTTAAGGAAACAATGGCATGGGACAATGAAAAATGTTCACGCATACAGCACTGCGCCTTGTGTGAGAAAATAGGTAAGATTTTTCCTCTTTGTTATTTTAACAATAAATAAATAATAATAATACAAAAAAAACAATAATCGTTCTTTCTTTCTTTCTTAAAGTACCTCACCCCACCCTCACACCATCAACATTAACAAATTTTCAAAAAATTATGTTTTTTGAAAGTCCAAAATTCAAATGTTTAACTGGTTGAGGGCTAAATAATCTTTGGTGGTCTGAATTCATTATTCAAAATTTATACTGTTATAAATTATTGTAAAAATTGTAATAAAACAACTTTATATAAACAAAATATATATGAATTTGACTGAATATAAAACATGAGATCTGAAAATATTGCCTCTTGCTCTGGCACCCTCATCTTTTCGAATGCCTTGATAGTGGCTTCCGACATTCAGCCAGTTAAGGAATGTTTTCCAGCTGGTGACAGCAGCTTTTATAATCTACAAGCATTTTGTTAGCCTAATTATAAAACCTCATTTACATTGTTGTTGAAAGATTATGTATAAGGTTTTATAAGCAAGCTGACGATTTGAATTAGTTAACCCTTTACCTAACGTAACGGTTAAAACCGGCCAGCGCTATTCTCAAAAATCGCCAATTAATTTTCATTATTTTTTTCTTTTCATTTCTTGTCTCAAAAACACAGGTTATGACCCCTCGTTGGAACGAGCTCGTCGAGCTCGTTCCAACGAGGGGTCATAACCTATGTTTTTGAGACAAAAAATGAAAAAAATTAGTTATTCAAGAATTATTTTTGCAAGTGTCGTCTGCTTTTCAGGTTAGGTAAAGGGTTAAATTGACCATATCATCAAGCCTATCATCAAGGCTATGGGCCACTAGAGTTTTAAAGCCCAATTCCCACCTTCTCAAACCTTAACCACGGCAAAACACACCACAAGCACGAAAACCCACCCACCCAAACACGACCTACCTCACACCATACATCATCCCCTTTTTGTTGTATGGGCTACATGTGTTGTGCACATAAGCACATATTGGCACATCCAGCATGTGATGTGTGTACACATTGTGCACTATCACACAAGCACGTTCAATCAACCACCAGACCCATGTTCCGTGGAATCCCTTTCTAGTATCCGACTATACTTCTAGAATCCCCTTTTCATCATATGTGCCTATATGCGGCATGTTTTGTGTGCACATTGTGCATAAGTACAAATCCGCTCACCCAGTGTGTGCCAGTGTGCTGCATGAAATGCGTACACATTGTGACACAATGTGTATTAACACATAAGAACATCTTCGCATGATCAACATACAGTTTCTTGTGTATAAGGTACCGTAGCTTGCACGAGGTCTAGAAATTGTAGAGACTGGTAAGGCCTAGACGAATGGAGCAATCCGATTGCGCCTGTTAAAGACCCGACTTTGGGCAGAGTTGAGACAGGTCCCGGCGTAGCTAGGAAGTATGGAGTTGTTCTACAAGTCAATAGCAATGGTACAAAGCTGCGAGGGTGGTAGGAGACTATAATATTAAGGCAAATCATAGGGCAGAGAGTTGAAGACAAGATGGAATCCGGTAGTAAGACTACCTGGAGCTGTATAGGAGCTTGGAATCCCACTTACGGAATTCCACTATGGAATCCCTTCTCCAGAATCTCCGTAGAATCCTTTTTATCGAAATGAGTCAAAGAGCAGTGTGAGGAGTCACTCGTTCAAGCAACTGCTCGATAGCTCATTTGCTCGATAAGGTTCGAATCAACCGCGCAAGCAATAGTTGAATACAACTTTGATTGAGATATGAATTGGGACCCGTAGCGACAGTAGTGCACTAAGAGCCGTAGCAGTGCCACAATTTGGCAATGGTTGAGGCACTCTAGCTCAGGAAAGAATAGTGGTAGCCAATAGTAATGATACAAGGCGGCAATGGCGGGAGGCTGCAAGGCTGGTAGAACACCATACTAAAGGTGAATACAATGCATACTGAACATAGAACAGATGGTAGTGACTGTGGATAAGTCGGCAGCGGTAGTCTTGAAGCCATGAAGGGTATGGGGTGAATTAGAAGCCAGCAGCTGAATAGGATTAGGAGCCATAACTGTCACCGCATAAATATCCGACAGAATGTATTCTTCAAAAGGTAACCTGATCAGGTATGTGCCTATGTGCTACATGTCGTGTGTACACATTGTGCCCTAGAGCACAAACACATCTAGGAAAGTCAGAATTTATAGAGTTCGGGGAAGTCATAACATAGACAGGATAGACTAAGGAATGCAGAGAATAAAAAGTTTTGGTATAGACTAGGATAGGCAGAAGCAGGAGATTCGGAGGCAATCTGAACTTGTAAAACAATTGTCGGGTTGTTTGTAGTAATTCTGGATAATTAAATCGACTCTTATACAAAGAAACGCACTTTATAACACAACATGCTAGTTTTATAAGCCTCCGGATGATATTAGAAGCCTTTATGGTGCTACAGCACTTATATACTACTCAAAGTTTGCTAAGCACCAAATATTTGACACATCATTGTGAAATTTGCTTGTGACATATTTGAGATATTTTTGGTGGATATGATTGAGGAATGTATTGAGATGATCCCCAGTGTTTACATTAGCTCTCTTGACAGGCAGACTTTTCGTGACAGTCATGGAAACCATGTACCCCTTGATTTTTATGAGGTTTTCGTGTACTGTCTACATGTACATGACATGTGTAGGGTATTCAGTCTTCATTTCAACACAAACCCTTGTGATTTAATGATTCAATATGGCAAATGCAAATGTGAGAAGACATTTGTCTGAAGCAGAAATGTGGCGGGTTGTAGGGATGGTGGAACAAGGAGCTACCCATCGTCAGATTGGTGAAGCCCTTGGTGTGCACCATACCTTGATCACCAGAGCTTGGGCAAGATTTCAGAAGTATGGCTCACCAATAAGACGGCATGGTGGTGGCAGACACCGGGCAACATCTGCAGCTGAAGACCGTTTTTGATCATTCAGGCCCGTAGGAACCGCTTTGTCAGAGCAACCCAGCTTCG
Source organism: Pictodentalium vernedei (assembly GCA_031216915.1). Classification (NCBI taxonomy): domain Eukaryota; kingdom Metazoa; phylum Mollusca; class Scaphopoda; order Dentaliida; family Dentaliidae; genus Pictodentalium; species Pictodentalium vernedei. The sequence goes on along the minus strand of CM062288.1, from coordinate 161,465,580 downwards.
CAGTGACCTTCAGAATGCATCCGGGGTAAATGTTTCGACGCAGACTATCCGGGCAAGGTCACAAGAAGGTGGTCTCCGATCGAGAAGACCATGTGTTCTCATTCCTCTGTCCCAGAACCACCACCAGGCACGATATGAATGGGGCCATGGACTGCGTTGGATGGACCAGAGAAGATTGGCGACCTGTCCTTTTTGCAGATGAGTCAAGGTACTGCCTAGACCACACAGATAGGTGTTCCAGCTCATGGAGAAGATTAGGAGAGCGATTCCATGCAGCCAACATTGCTGAGCATGACCGTTATGGCGGAGGGTCATTCATGGTCTGGGCGGCATCAGCTGGGATGGACGTACAGAGCTCTGTGTCCTTGAACGTGGTATATTGACTGCACAACGGTATATTGATGAGATTCTGGATGCCCACGTTAGATTGTATGCAGGTGAGTGGGTGATAGATTCATTCTGATGGACGATAATGCCGTCCTCATGTTGCTCATGCTGTCGTGGAGTACCGACAGAGGGAGGTAATTGAGTGTATGGACTGGCCAGCAAGACTCCCTGATCTCAATCCAATCGAGCATGTCTGGAATGAGTTGCAGTGTGACTCCCAGGAGCTCTTTGGGTATAGGAGTTGGGAGACCTGATGGAACCCCAGCGACCAAAGGACCCCTAAGGCTGCTACTTCTTATTCGCAATATCCCTTTGGGTCGCCGGTTGTCCAATGATACATACAAATATGGCGAATAGTGAATCAGCGTTGTCACAGTCAGGATGACACCACCCCACGTTTGGGAAAAACACTCTATAAACACTTCAATGTGATGGGGAGCTCAAAAGCCAACAATGACTAAGAAAATAAAATACAAATCTCAACTAATACTAATTTATTCACAACAAACAAAATGAATGCATAAATCTATCTATCTATATATATATATGTATATATGACACAACAGCAAAATTTGGGACACATGAATATATATATCTATCTTTATGGCTCTCAGTCTCTAACTTTGTCTAAAGCTGAAATCTCTAAGAATCCAAGCTGGCATAAAATGAGCAACACGGTTGAGTAATCTCCCTTGATGTGTTCAACTCAATTTTACTACAAATTTCACTGCAGTTAATTCAACTTTGTGCTGCAATGAAGCTCAAACCAGTGAATTTCAACTTAACCCAACAAGTACTAGGCTCTTGCCCCTACAGAACAGTATCAAACAAAATAAGTTTCACACACAAGTAATATAATATAACCCCAATTACTAACTTAGAAAACTCTCAGTAAAAGTGTGTCCCTGTGCTCTCTGCACAACACAATGTTACCACAAATAAGTATTTGTCTTCTCAAATCTTGAACTCTAATTAACTCGTGCGACATGAGGACTTACGTCGGTAGCTGCGACTTAGCATGCACAGCGTTAAGGCCCAGACACCTCAGAGTGTACCTGTGCTACCTGAACGTCACTAACTGGTAATAAACTGCGTTTATGTGCGCTCTGTACAACACAGAAATATAATGTGTCGGTGCTATCTGCAGTCTGCACCATACTATAACCAGTATAATATGCACTTATAGACTTCAGTAACTCAAATTGTGTCTCTGTGCACTCTATGCACCACACAGTACTCCTGAACAATTACAAACACCAAAACCACAAATCATAACTCAATGAATCATAACACTTAATACCATTGACCCCAATGCTATAATTAAGCAGTTAAAACTCTTCAAACTCAGCATAAACGACACCCAATAATAAAACAAGTGGATTTCAAATATCTTTTATGCATACAGTACTACAGCACCAAACAATTCAGCTCTTATAATAACCAAGATATATAAAAATAAATGATTATAGCTATTCAAATCTTAATCAGCAATTATTTATTCTCACTACTTACTGTTACTAGTGGTATTCCCACCAGAACTGTCACACAACATGGACTGCTAGTGAATAATCACCTACAGTAATAGTTTATAATTCAGTGTGTTAGTGCTATCGCTCACACTTACTGATACTAGTGGTATCCCCAGCAGAACTGCCACACAACATGGACTGCTAGTGAAATAATCACCTACAGTAATTGTTTATAATTCAGTTTGGTAGTGCTATCGCTCACACTTACTGATACTAGTGGTATCCCCACCAGAACTGTCACACTACATGCTCTGCTAGTGAAATAATCACCTACAGTAATTGGTTATAACACAATTTGTTAGTGCTACTACACACAGTTGCTGATACTAGTGGTATCCCCACCAGAACTGTCACTCGACATGCACTGCTAGTGAAATAATCACCTACAGTAATTGTCCAACATACAGCTCTGTAAGTGCTTATGTTCACACTTACTGATACTAGTGGTATCCCCACCGGGGCTGTCAAACTACATGGACTGCTAGTGAAATAATCACCTACAGTAATTGTTTATAACACAATTTGTTAGTGCTAACACACACTTACTGATATTAGTGGTATCCCCATCAGAACTGTCACACAACATGGACTGCTAGTGAATAATCACCTACAGTAATTGTTTATAATTCAGTTTGTTAGTGCTATCGCCCACACTTACTGATACTAGTGGTATCCCCAGCAGAACTGCCACACAACATGGACTGCTAGTGAAATAATCACCTACAGTAATTGTCTGTAACACAATTTGTTAGTGCTAACACACACACTTGCTGATACTTGTGGTATCCCCACCAGAACTGTCACTCTACATTCACTGCTAGTGAAATAATCACCCACTGTAATTGTCTAACATACAGCTTTGTTAGTGCTTATGCTCACACGTACTGATACTAGTGGTATCCCCATCAGAACTACGACATAACATGCACTGCTAGTGAAATAATCCCCTACAGTAATTGTTTATAATTCAGTTTATTAGTGCTATCACCCACACTTACTGATACTGGTGGTATCCCCACCAGAACTGTCACACAACATGGACTGCTAGTGAAATAATCACCTACAGTAATTGTGTATAACGCAATTTGTTAGTATTATAGCACTCATTTGCTGATACTAGTAGTATCCCCACCAGAACTGTCACACAACGTGGACTGCTAGTGAAATAATCACCTGCAGTAATTGTTTATAATTCAGTTTATTAGTGTTATCGTCCACACTTACTGATACTAGTGGTATCCCCACCAGAACTGTCACATAACATGGACTGCTAGTGAAATAATCACCTACAGTAATTGTTTATAATTCAGTTTATTAGTGTCATCGTCCACACTTACTGATACTAGTGGTATCCCCACCAGAACTGTCACACAACATGGACTGCTAGTGAAATAATCACCTACAGTAATTGTTTATAATTCAGTTTATTAGTGTCATCGTCCACACTTACTGATACTAGTGGTATCCCCACCAGAACTGTCACACAACATGGACTGCTAGTGAAATAATCACCTACAGTAATTGTGTATAACGCAATTTGTTAGTATTATAGCACTCATTTGCTGATACTAGTAGTATCCCCACCAGAACTGTCACACAACGTGGACTGCTAGTGAAATAATCACCTGCAGTAATTGTTTATAATTCAGTTTATTAGTGTTATCGTCCACACTTACTGATACTAGTGGTATCCCCACCAGAACTGTCACACAACATGGACTGCTAGTGAAATAATCACCTACAGTAATTGTTTATAATTCAGTTTATTAGTGTCATCGTCCACACTTACTGATACTAGTGGCATCCCCACCAGAACTGTCACACAACATGGACTGCTAGTGAAATAATCACCTACAGTAATTGTTTATAATTCAGTTTATTAGTGTTATCGTCCACACTTACTGATACGAGTTGTATTCCCACCAGAACTGTCACATAACATGGACTGCTAGTGAAATAATCACCTACAGTAATTGTTTATAATTCAGTTTATTAGTATTATCGTCCACACTTACTGATACTAGTGGTATCCCCACCAGAACTGTCACATAACATGGACTGCTAGTGAAATAATCACCTACAGTAATTGTTTATAATTCAGTTTATTAGTATTATCGTCCACACTTACTGATACGAGTTGTATCCCCACCAGAACTGTCACATAACATGGACTGCTAGTGAAATAATCACCTACAGTAATTGTGTATAACGTAATTTGTTAGTATTATAGCACTCACTTGCTGATACTAGTAGTATCCCCACCAGAACTGTCACACAACGTGGACTGCTAGTGAAATAATCACCTACAGTATTTAGCAAACTTTTGTTAAGACTAATTTCAACACATACTGTTATAGTGGTATCCCCACACACAGCTTGGGTAATGCAGTTTATTCACTATAATAACTTATAGGTAATTTAATTTACCTAAGTAAATATACTTCTGTATATCACAAGACTATAATTCAATTTCATTCAACACTCCAAAATTAAATAACTTTGAAGAGTCAAATGAAATGCACAAATCAAAGCACAGTATCAATAACCAATATCACTTAATTCTGCATTGAATTAACTCTATATATTCAGCTAGGCAGTTTCCTCTCCTCTTAGAATGTTTTCACACCACTCTATACAGCTTCAACAGACTCTTAGAACACTTTTACACAGCTCTATACAGCTATAACAGACTGTTAGAATACTTTCACACAGCTCTATACAACTACTACAGACTCTTAGAATGCTCCAGAATCAAAACAGTCACTCCAAGGGTTCGAATTGCGCGGCACTTTTTATAGGGATGTATTTTCACAATTGTTTGTGTCACGTGATCAATCATGGGTGGAGCTTCGATAAAATCAATAATATCGACCCAAACCTTTTGATTAAATCACCCAAACATGCACATCTATTGATCTATATAACATGACTGGCATTTTAAATACGATATTTCTGTCGTAATGTATCATTTAACTTCAAACTGAATTTCAAATGAAACCCAAACGCAAGAACGACATTAATCATGCCAGAAACAGTTTCTCAAAATCAACTTCCAAAACTTAGAACGTTTTTCGAATAAAGCATAATGCGGTATTGCCAAACATTGACAGTTTCCCACTTTTCCCAGTTGATAGAAAGTGTCGCTGCAACATCTGTAAGTACAGATATTTCGTATTATCTATCGATGCAGCGGACAAAATAAAAAGGTGTTTCCTAATTTCGAGTTACTCCCAGCCAAATCTCCGCAGTGTTCTACGACGAAAATACGAGACGACTCGAATCGTTCGACGTCTAAATTGTCCCTAAACACTTATGTACTCGAGTCTACCCGTGTTACTAGTAATAATGATGAACGTTACTGTAGCTGTGAGTTAACACAGCTGAAAAAAAATATATACCTGGGCAAAAATACTTTTGGGTAATTACACCAAACATCACATTACCCCCCTGGTTTTTGTGTTCAGTGTCCCCATGAATACCCACAGCATAGAATACCGTTTTATTCTATGATATAGGATGCGAACAACTTTATACATGTAAATTAAACACTGGCAGTGACAATAAATCTGTGACTTGGTTTTGGTCATACTATTGTTCTATTCCATAAGCTAGAATAATATTTTTTTCAAGAACGCAGTACACAAAGCAATCCCCAAAAGGTGACAAGTGAGCTCAATTTGACACAAACAAATTCCCGGAAAGGGGGGGGGGGGGGGGGGCTCTCTTCCTTGAATGACTCTACTCCCGGCACTCAAGGCATATGCCTTTTTTCTCAAAGTTCAACTCTTTTTTTCTTTTTGAAGATCCTGGCCACACATTCCAAACACTATCAGACAGGTAACCCTCCAAATAAGTGTATCTGCAAAAATCATGTTACATTGCAAAACATTCTTTTTACACTTTTAGTTCTGGACCTTTCATGCTTCTTATTTCCAACTATAACACTTAATTTATCGATTAATGGGTGAATAGAAAAGTCCTGCCATAATCAACATTTTGAGTTCCATAAGCCTTCAAAACAGCTGCGATAAAAGTGTCAAACATCAGATTGGTGGCTTTATACAGAATATTCATTAGGTTGTTGCTTGATAAGTAATAGGAACAAAATCTTCACCAGAAAATTCTGTAGCAATACAATTGAGGGTATTAGCAGGCACTTTGCAACAAATTGTAACAAATCAACTAGTTATAAACAAAATTTTCTAACTCAAAAGAGTGAAAAAGTACCACGACTCTGAAAAAATGTGGGAAGAAACACATGCTACAGCAGCTACACAGGCATTGTTTCCCCGTGATGCTCGATCACAAAACCAAATATTCTTCAAATTGGAGTAGCAATGGTTGAGATACAAGGGAGAATGTTGGTACATGTAATGATGAATGGGTAAGACTAAGATTAAGAGGACAGAGGTCACCACTGCACGGCCCTAGATGCACCTTTGATTTTCCAACTTCCAGGTTGGGGCATAATAATCGCAACACACCCACCTTATCAATTCATAATTTCAGTAAAATAAAAGAAATTATCAATTTTAATTAATTAATAGATGATGGGACATATTTGGCTTCCTTTGCCTTCTCGTACTATTTAATTACCACAAACAATATCAGTTTGATGCCGACAAATAAAACTGAACGCATGTGGTATGGTTAAAAAGTAACTCGCCATGGATAATGAAGAAATTGCGAATATTTCGTGTATTTCATTTGTTTAAAAGCCAATTGCAGCTAATATTGACCGTGCATTTGATAATTCGTTTCGGTTTTGACAACACGGCCACGCTGACACTCAGTGACAGTGGTTATGTTTATTGTGATATGCAAATTGGGGGATGGTTTCCGGTGAAGGAGATTTGTCACATTTGTCAGTGTAAAACAATGACAAAAGACACTGATCGACGCTTGTGTTAGTATGATTGGTTGCAAGAAAAAACTGAATTCTCAGCATCGTCCAAGCGCACCTTATTTAAAAGCGCGAATGCATCATTTTCAACCCATCTCAATCGGTCCTTTGCAGACATCAACGACAGCCGCGACAAATTCCATGGTTACTAGGAAGTAAATAACTTTGCAACATCGGGGGAAATCAACACGCTCAATATAGTTCTAGGTCACTTGGAATATACTTCGTGAAAAAGTGATTTCCGAAGCATTCTGCTTACTTTGTTGTGAATATTGCCTTATTTTATGTGTATTGTCCCGATTTTATACACTCGGTTATTTTTTACAAGTGGTTCATGTTGTCTTTCTAGTGTGCAATAATTCAGATTTTTTGTCAACAAAAAAAGTTCAGACGGCCTGTAAACACGAGAGTGAATTTCGAACCATATTTGCAGTTATGACATTAACAGCTCAAGTATTTGCTGTCACCTGTTTGCAAATCCGCTCATCCATTGTCTCGAACAAATAAAGGGTGTGATCACGTCCTTGAATTCTTACGATTGCCCAAATTGAGTATTTCTGCAAGAACCACATCGTAATTACATGACCGGAATAAACATCATTGAAACATGGCCACATCCGGAACATCAAAAATTTATGTTGGAGTTATTACATTCAAACATCAAAACCCACCAGAGTGTGTGTCAAAAAAATGCTTTCTCCGAGTCTGTAGTATGTGATCATTATATTGAGGACAAGGCTTTCGATTTACCGATTATTTTGTGGTTTTACCGGTTCGTTACTTACGCCATTGGCAAATTAATCTTCTTCAAAATCATAAAATTCACTTTTTTTCATAAAAAAAATTATATGTACCTTTTCTATGCACTTTACTCATTATTTTGATACATAATTTGACTTTCCTTACTTCTCTTATCTGTTTCTTATGCATTGGGAAAAATGTCAACAAATTGACCAAAGTTAGGTTGGACGACCCCTTAATGACGTCGGTTGGAAGATCTAAATAGTTGATATGGAGTAGGACGGACAGGCTGTCGTAATAGATCCCGATTGTCACGAAGCAACCGATTGGTTTCACGACGTTCCCTATGTGTCTCTCGACTAATTTCCGCCAGAGATTCAACACTCTTCTTCAATTCTTCCAACACTGAAAGTATTTCCATCATATTTGAACATGAAAATGACGATGATGATGATGATGATGATGGTGATGATGATGATGATGAAAGAGCTGATGATGGTGGTGTGATCGGCTCATACACTGGGACGCACATTACTGGTGGCGTAACTGCCAGTTGGTCCCCAACAAGAGTGTCCACATTTTCATCCATTACCGGAGTGTTGATGATTGGAAAAACACTGTCACTGTTGAACAGGGAACATGTTTCCGGAAGTAATGCTGGTAGGATATTATCAGCACCATCATCCACATCTATAGATGGAATCACTAATTCTGGTGATTTCACACAGTTTGGTGTTCCCTCCAGTGTTACACTACTAGAGGCATGGGCGCAGATCTCTTCCCAAAAGTGGGGGGGGGGGGGGGGGACGGGCAGATGCCGAAGGCATTTGCAGCGAGTGCCGCAGGCACGAGCCGGCAGAGGGGGGTTTGGGGGGGGGGTTCTCCCCCCAAGAAAATTTTTAAATTGCGCTATCAAATGGTGCATTCTGGTGGCCTCTGGGGTATAATTTCTCTTAATTATTTAGTAGAAAAAATATGTTTTTCAACAGCCTGTTGTAATTTTGTCAAAATGCTTAACCATAATTGTTCCCGCTTTACCGAGCGTTCCCTGTTAGATTAACACAATTCAACTGTGCGGTTGATTAGCATAAGGGCCCAACAGATGGAGCGACGACGTATGTGTCGGGCCCGTTAATGGATTAACAGATCCAATAACAGCCCGACACATACGTCATCAACAAGTCGCGTGAATTGAATGAATTCGATCGATAAATTTCGTTTTCAAAATGTAAACAAAGCAGACGATACTGTCTTGCACATTTTCACGAGCTCAGTACCGGCCTATTACTCTCTCTGCATAAGAATTCTGTCTGCAACATTGATATTCCGATATCAAATAGTTATGCTGCTTATGCATTCGTGCAACCCACAGCTGTGTCTGGCTGAGAAACAACTTATTTGAAGGCGCAGTGTTGAACAACTGTTCGTTGAACGTTACGTCAGTCCAAACATGGATCCACAGACATAGTCCGTAATATAATTTTTGTGGTTGATACGGCTACAGTACAGGCCGTACCAGCCCCAAAATTATATTACGAACTGTGGGTCCAAGTTTGGACTAGTTGAACGTGTATGATGATGACCTGACTGATACTAAAGGGGTATGGGGTATCCAGATGCCGAAGGCATCTGGCGCGAGTACCGACGGCAAGAGCTTCTTGCGGGGGAGTGGGGAGGGTGGGTGGGTGGGTGGGGTTAACGCCACCCCCCCCCCCCCCGAGAAAATTTTTTGAAAAGGACAATCAAAGGAAGCATTCTGGTAGCTTTTGAAGCAAAAACCTCTTGCTTTTTTTAAATGACAAAAGTTGTTTTTTTAAAGAAAATGTTTCAAAAATCCCAACAGAACCCCATAACATTTTGGGGATGGTTCTCACACGGCTCACCTGCAGGCTGTGACACCATTCCTTCATGCTAAACAACAGTCAGGCCTTGTGGTGGATTCGTTGGCTTTATCATTACGCCAACGGTTGCCGTGGTCTTCTAAGCTGCCAATGGAATTGCTCAAAACTTTTGCACATTTGACTATAAAAATGAGCTGAAGTTTGTTTGCTCTGTAACAGGAGGAGGTAGTTTTCTACCCACTGTCGACACAGCAGCACGTTATTATACTGAGTGAAGCTGTAGGATTCCCAGTTACAACGTCACCGCATGCAAGCTGACGCAACACAGTGGAATTCCCAATGCAGATATTTGGGCCCAAAAGATAAGCTTTTACGCCGACAAAAAACCTACGTTGTGTTACTGTATGAGTCTAGTTACGACCGCCCCCCCCCCCCACCCCCGTATCCGTAGTTGATTGACTCTGTTTTATCCAAATTGGACTTAGTTGTGGATATTTAACATCGGTTGCTCCCAGCGTGGATAAACTGACGATGACACAAGAGCAAATTATTGGGGTGGCTGCAGTCACCCCCCCCCCCCCCCGGTTCCGACGGGCCTGGTTAACCCACAATGGGCTAACAAGCGATTCGCACGTGTTCTGAGTCTCCACGTCTCAAAATTATTCAAACAAAATTGATGAGAGGGTGCAGCAGTGGGGGAGCATAGTGGGGGACATGTCATACCATGTCCCCCCAGTGGTGGGGGGACATGGCATACCATGTCCCCACCTTGATGAGATCTGGGGGGACACGTCCCCCCGTCCACCCCCCCCCCCCCCCCATGATTTGCGCCCATAACTAGAGGAACACATCTCATTAGCGTAATGACTAGCTTGAACTTCTATGGATGGACAGACTGATGAGAGTCTGTGCTTCTCCCAGAGATGTCTTGATTCATCCTTCGTGAGACGAATCAAGTCATCATCTGAGAAACTTTAGACATTTGATGCAACTCGTTTGTAATCTTTAACATCAGCCTTCTGTATGTTCACTGCATAGAACGTTGGGTGCTTGAAGAAGTCCTTCTCCCTCAAACATCTAAAATTGCACAGTGAACAAAAGAATGGAGATGACTTCAAGGGTAGGTGAACTTTGTACAGGTGAGCAATAACCCTGTTCCGAGCCTCAATATAGTTGTTGCTTGTATATCTCAAGCATTTATATGCTCTCCCTCTCTCTGTTATGCTTGTGGAATTGACTTTAACCATAACTATAATGGAAGAGAGAGAAAAATATTTTGAGTGCTCTAGAAATTATTCAAACCTTCTTTCTAAACCACTTCAGGAAAAAAATCTGTGTCAACAAAGCAATTGTTTCAAAATTTCTTTATTCTTTTAAAGTACACAGAATAATAAACACATTTCTTTCGAAACACAAATGGGATATCAGCACATCTCCTACAACACCAGAATAATAAGCACATCCAATTAAGCACATGAATAATAAACACTGAAATAATTAATATTTCTTTTTCCCTAGATCAGTTCTGGATTTGAATTTTTTCAGGGCCTCGTTTCGCCGCTATGGAACTGTATCACCCACTTACGGTTTCAACGTGTAGTGTGAAATTACCTTCTGTGTCCCAGAATTATGTAACTGTATTCTGTAAGTAAGGTCATTTAATTTCAACAACACAACACACAAGGTCCAATAAACACAGGCGCCAATTTTCTACTTTCATCTTTTTTCGACTTTCTTTTAAACACCACACAGAATCACCAGCTTTATAGCAATGTAAACTAACTTTTGTGTCATAATGCTCCTTGTTGCGAACTTCAGCCTTTCCAAGATTCTCTCGAGCAATGTTGTGTGCATGTTGCATTCGCACTTTCAACTTTTCTACGTAGTGACCGTAACTACATATTTCTTCATTTGTACTAGTGCAACTCCCATACATAAGTTCAGTGGGTAATCGCACATCACGACTCATCATCAGTAAGAAAGGGGTAAAACCAGTTGACTCATGCTGTGTAGCTCTATAAGCTGCAGCTAGACAACCTAGGTTTAAATCCCAGTTTCTCTGTTCACCCTTTAAATTTGCCTTGATCATCCTTAATAAAGTCCTGTTAAACCTTTCAACTTGATCATTGCATTTAGGATTATATGCCGTTGTTCGAGACTTCCGTATTTCTAATAACTGGCACAGTTCTTGAAATATATCACTCTCATAATTCCTTCCCTGATCTGAATGTATCATGAGCGGACATCCAAATCTGGATATGACTTCATTTAGCAATTTATCAGCACAGGTTATAGCTGTCTGATCTGGCACAGGAAAAAATTCTATCCATTTTGTGAAATAATCTGTGAATAACAGAATGTATTTATTGCCTCTTTCTGTTTCGGGTAATGGACCAATATATCGGTCGATATTCTATCAAGTGGTGTGGCAACATTCATGGACCCAAGTGGTGCACATGGTGTTTTCAGTTGTGGTTCATTTTGCGGACAAATATCACACTTTGATACCCATATATTAATATCCTCTCGAATATCGTGCCAATAAAATTTCTGTAGTTTCTTCTCTCTGGTTTTCTTACTTCCTAAATGTCCCGAAAGTAAATTATTATCCCTAACATGCATGATTTCTTTCTTAGGAACAAGAAACTGAAGATATACTCCTGTCCCATTTTTCTTATAAAATTTCTTATATAGTAATCCATGTTCAACTTTAAGTGATTGCCATATATGCCAGTAGTACCCAATGGCTGGACTCATGGAAATAATTTCTGAATAATCTGGTTTTTCCTGTTTCTCGAATTTCTCAAAAATATATCCAATATCTGCATCATCCATCTGCATTTTTCTTTCCACCATATTTACATGTATCCCACATGGACATTGTCTCATTTTTGCCTTCTTTATCACTTGACCTAGTGGTCAGTTTCTGAAATTTATCCACACTTTTGCAAACATCTGCTTTATCAACTGTTTGCAGATTGCCAGAACTACTCATTGTTTCTGTTTGCCTTAAGCACTTCTTACAGGGACCACACTTAAGTAGTTCCAAATTATCTATTTCCGTACAATCACACTCTCTTGGTGTGAGGCATCGGGACATTGCATCGGTATTGCAATGTTTCTTTCCTGTCATATATTCTACATAAAAATTGTAACTTGATAGTATTTCAATCCACCTAGCTATTCTAGCTTTAGGTTATTTTAGTGTGAACAACCATACTATTGCTTGATGGTCTGTTCTCACTCGGAATCTTCTTCCCAACAAGTATTGTCGGTAGTACTCGGTAAAATATCTCATTGCTAATAGTTCTTTATCAGTGATGCAGTAATTTTTCTCTGACTTATTCATAGACTTACTGCCATAAGCAATAACTTTCTCATTTCAATCTTGTATCTGACTAAGTACAGCACCTACAGTATGATCACTTGCACCTGTATCTAGGATGAACTCACCATCCTCTAAGAGGTGTGACATCAAAGGTGGACTTGTTAACAATTTCTTCAACTGATCGAATGATATCGGACACCTCTGAGCTATGAGACCATACAAAAGTCTTATTTTTCTTCGTAAGCTCTACTAATGGTCTAGCTATTTCTGAAAAATTCTGCACCAAATGTCGGTAATATCCAGCAAGTCCCAAAAATCTTCTTACTTCAGATGCATTCCTAGGCTCTTTCATTTGCATTAATTTAACAGTAGTATCAGGATTTGGCTTTATGCCTTCCTCCCCTGCTACATGCCCTAGAAAAGTCACCTCATTCCTCAATAACTGGCACTTTGCTGGTTGAAGTTTAAGACCACTTAGTCTTATTCTCTCATGAACTTCTTCCAGTCGTTCAATGTGCTCTGTAAATGAGCTCCCAAATATAATTATATCATCTAAATATAGAATACATTTTGTCCATTGTAACCCTTGTAACGCTATTTCCATCACCCTCTCAAATGTTGATGGGCTATTGACCAACCCCATGGGCATAAAGGTATACTCAAAATGTCCGTATTTCATCACAAAAGCTGTTTTGGGTATATCGCACTCTTTCACAGGTATCTGGTGAAACCCAGAAGTAAGGTGAAGTGTCGAAAATAATGTTCCCCCAGCAACTGCATCCAAACAGTCCTGAATTCTTGGTAAAGGATATGCATCTTTCTTAGTTACCATATTAACCTTACGGTAATCCACGCATACTCTTAATTTTCCATTCTTCGTTCTCACAAGGACAATGGGGCTTGCTCATGGTGAATATGATTTTCGAATTATCCCCTTTCCTCCATCTGTAATATCATGTCCTTCTCTTCTTGAGCAAAAGCATGTGACACACCCCTTGGTGCTTGCTTTATTGGCGTAGCATCGCCAGTATCTATGGCATGGGTAGCTAGATGAGTTCGCCCAAGATCCATTTCATCCACTGAAAACTCATCTTCACACTTTTTCAAAGTAGAATCAATTATTTTGCACTCTTCTAGAGTTCTTTGTGATTCAACATCTTGGTACATTTTCTGCACATGACTTGCCAAACTGGAACCCAGTTTGTGCTTTTGGCCATGACGACTTTTAGTCTGAAAACTTTCTGACAGTTTATTTACTGTTTGTTTTGACTCCAACTGTACAGCTTTTGTCTTGAGCTATATTCTCCTTGTAGGATTAAAATTTTCCTTCAAGTCATGATCCTCACAATCTATTAACACATTTACACCTGAACACTCTTTAGCATGCCCAAGTACAGTATCCTGATTGAATTTAGTTTCTGTTGGATAAGGGTTAAATATTCTGACTTTTGCAGTCACATTTTCCTTTATACATGCTACACTTGCAGCCATAGTCAAAGGATATTTCTCTAGAAACCCTTCACTTGCTTCAATGATAATTTCATCACAATTGTCATCTTCAAATCTATCTACAAAAACATCAATTATTGTTTCACAATAACCTGATACAACATAATGATCAGCTGCTCATACTTTTCTCACTCTGTCTGGTATACCAACTTGAATGCATGGTATGGTGTGTCCTTCTATCTGTATAATACCCTTGCTTAGCAGTATGTCTGCTGGGCCAACACTCCCAATCTGGAGTATATCTATATCCAGCAATCCTTCATCCTCTATTTCGGCGACAAAAAGTTCCTTCTTCAACTTGAAAGAGCCTGACTGAATTCCAAATTACCCATCACCATATTCAACTATTGGAGAGCCACTTGCACTTTCAAGGCTGTGACCAACTAATTTCCTCAATTTAGGCCTTCTGTCAACCAGAATTCTATTAAAAACTCTCTCTGATATAATTGTTCTAGAAGCTCCTGTATCCGTAGTGAATATTACATTAACTCCCTGGATGGTTCCTTTTACATAAACACCATCCGAGGTTGGTACTTTTCTCCTAATCAATAATTTATTTACATCACTGAAATTTTCAGTGTCTGTACAAATTTTCTGACATTCATCAATATGGCCAGAATCCTCATGGACCAGCCCTTGGCCATCTGAGTTGATCCGTTCTAGTTTGATGGCCCAGAACAGCCTGGGGACTGAACCAGTCCATTGGTCTGTTCCCTTTTACCATTAAACACTTTGTTCATTCCTGGCTGAAAATTATCAGTTTCTCTTTAAGATCATCGGATTTTCTACGTTCCCAGTCGCTCACATCCTGAGTTTGCATATGAGCCCTTGGTTCAAATGGTTGCCTCGGTTGCAATTTGGTGGGTTTGTTGGGTTGACTAGGGTGCCTGGAAGGCATTCCAAGAGGCGGAGTATCTTGCACAGCATTCGGGCACTGATTTGCAAAATGGTTAGGCTGACCACATTTAAAACATGAAAAATTCCTAGAAATGCCCCTCGGCTGGCATTTTAGTAATATTCTCCTGTAGCATGGCAAGTGCATCGATCACCTTATCTAACTTTCCTGACATAGAATCCTGGATTTTATTCACCTCGGTTTCCTTCTTCGTGTTGCCATTGTTGTTAAAATTTTTCTTATTAACATTTCTCACCAAAGGTTTCCTTTTATGTAACTTATAATAATACTTTGGCGACTCGGAATCCTTATCTGAAGAACCTTCAGCCAAACGATTTACTCGTCAATTTCTCTTATCATAATAGTCATAATTAGCAGGTTTCTTCCTTGTCTCCAAAAATGACACAACATGTTGTACTGCTTCCTCAATTGAATCGGGCTCTTTATGAAATTCAATTTCAAAGTGAGATTTATCATCTGATAATCCATCTAAAAACCGTCTAAGCAAGTCTTCTTGCCTGGTTCTAGCATTTCTTTTTACATAACCCTTATCATACAGACGCTAAAGTTCTGAAGCAAAGTCTTCAGCTCTTTCTCCTGGTTTCAGTGTTTGATGACTAAATTTTGTACAATAACTTTTTCTAGTTTCTATGATGTGAATTCTACTCTCTAATTCTTTACATAACAGTTGATAATCTGAACGTACCCTCTTGGGTAGCTGTCCAAATGCAAAATCGCCAGCCATCCCATGTAATCTGGGTAACAGTTCATCTAATTTTTCATCAGAGCTCCACTTCCTACGCTCTGCAATTATGTCAAATCTATTTTTCCACATATCCTAATTTTCTTTTCCTGAGTAGGCTGGAATTTTTATGGTATCCATGCGCAGCTTATGCCGGCACCTGGAATAACTATTGTCATCGCTTAATGCATGAGATAACCTCTCGTCGGTGTCATCTGTAGATGCATCTGCATCACTAGATTCACTTGTGTTGAATCTGCTTGATCTCCTATAATTTATACGAATATGTTTTGGATTTGCAGTTCTACTATCAGCATTCCTAATAGTGTCTGCTCTATCACATTTACTCATGTTCCCCTTTGGAACTTCTGTAAGTTTCTCAATTAAGTCATGTACGCTAGCCATACTTTTAGCAAGGTCACCTCGAATTCCAGTTATGGTGGAGGATAAATTGAGTGTCATTATTATTATTATTATTTCTAAATAATCAACAGCACATGTCATTTATTTCTTGAACAATATGGTGCTTGGTGAGAATAGCGTACACTGATCGACACAAATATGTAATTATCAGTCCGCAGTGGTTCAGTGGTAGACTGTTGGACTTCTATGCAAGAGGTCCCGAGTTCAATCCCAGTCCGGGACGACCCGCGTTGTTTCCTTGGGCAAAGCACTTTATCCCGGTTGCCTACATGGGGGCACGATGACGCCGTGTACTAAGGCGTATTGTACGTCGATGGTGCACATGTCTTCAACCGCTGTGACCCTGCTTGAGCGGAGCTTGAATAGAGAATGTTGAGGAGCTGACAGTTGCTCGTCGATACTCGGTGGTTCTCTCAGGGTACTGCGGCTTCCTCGACCCGTAAAACTGTCACTGTCACGATTAGCCAATGTGCATAAGTATGTGACCTTAAATAATAAATAAATATATCAGTCCGTCAGTGGATATCGAAAAAGGCATATGATATGATATATTATATTATTGGAACTCAACTCAAGTTGGAGCGACCAAACGTTCTTCACTTAGACCACTCTATTCACTTAAAATACTCTCGTGTATTTATAAGTTAAATGAGAAGAGGGAACTGGTGAGCAAATGTAAATTACAGGTGGAAAGTTTTCGATTGTTCTTCGAGCGAGAGGCTTTGCTGAATACCGGTAACTGACTGGGTCTTATTGGAGATAAAAACTGTCAAAGAAATGTGCAAGGGCTGTCATTAGAGCTGAAACGGTTAAGGGGTTTTCTTGATCGATTAATCACGTGGATTAACCTTGGTTAACCGATTAATCACTTGTCCAAATAGAAATCTGAATAATTGCCATACCGTTGATGATTTACAGCATGAACCCTTTACCCAATGTAACAAACAAAACCGACTAGGCCTATATACAAAAATCTTCATTCAAATTTATTATGTTTTCAGTTTTGTCTCAAAAACATAGCTCATGACCCCTCATTGGAACGAGCTCGTTGAGCTCGTTCCAATGAGGGGTCATGAGCTATGTTTTTGAGACAAAAATTGAAAATGTTTAGTAATTTATGAGTTTATTTTGCACGTATCATCTGCTACCCGCAATGGGTAAAGGATTAAGAATGACCATTTCCAGCTATTGATACAGTATGATGATCATGCAAGTAAATTGCATGCTTTACTCTGTCTCATATAATTGATGTGAGTTAGTGTGACAATGTGTGCATGTTTGAGAGCAAGTTTGTTCCTTTCTTAACCCATGTAATACAGTAGTTCAAAAGTAATGCTTAATCGATCAATTACATTTTGGATCGATCAAGATGTTGATCATTCATTAATCGATTAATCGGTTAACCATTTCAGCTCTAGCTGCCATTAACAAATGTCACATTGTTGGTGTGATATTTGGTTAAGATTTTTTGGTTTGTTTATAAATTCTAATAACAGTTTGCGGACAAAGCATTAACCCTTTCAACCTCGACGCCCTCCATGGAATCATCTTATACACTACCGTGTACAGCGAAATGGGCGAGTCCATCCTGTATTTGTAAGGAGGTTCAGTAATAATTTAATCCTACAGCCTTACAGGCTGTAGATTAAATTATCACCCATTCTCCTGTCCAGTTACATGTTTATTGAGTTGTCCACTCATGGACTGCCAACTTTTCCTTTATGCAAAGATTTATCAATACCGTTTTGAGAGGGTTTACAACATAAACATTAGATATAAAATGAAGAAACATTCGGTACCAGTGGAAGTAAGTTGTATGTTGACCACAAGGTATTGGGCTTTAAACTCAGACACATAGCCAAAAACTTTAGATATCGTTAATAGGGCTATCACGATTAATCGATTGTCGATCGGTCACGCCGAAATCGATTAGTATTTTTCGTTGTCGAAGAATCGGCAAATTTTACCCCGTTTTAGACGTTTAACCCGTTACCTAACGTAACGGCCAAAACAGGCCAGCGCTATTCTCAAAAATCGCCAATTAAATTTCATTTTTTGTTTCAGTTTTTGTCTCAAAAACATAGGTTGACCCCTCGTTGGAACGAGCTCGTCGAGCTCGTTCCAACGAGGGGTCATAACATACGTTTTTGAGACAAAAATTGAAAAAAATAGTTATTCAAGAATTTTTTTTGCAAGTGTCGTCTGCTTTCCATGTTAGGTAACGGGTTAATAATTAAAAAAACTTTTGATGAAAAAACTTGTTTCTAAAGGTAAAAGGTCAAGAACGTCGACCTTAAAGCTCAAGAAGCTGTAAGAAGCATTTGTCTTTAAGGTACATTCAAAGCTTTGATGTTCTGATCTTTTGAACCGTCAGTGTAATAATCAAGACCGGTCGGCAGTTGCGAACTTGCGAAGTTCGCAACTGACGACCACTCTTGATTATTACACTGACGGTTCAAAAGTTCAGAATATCAAAGTTTTGAATATCCCTAAAAGAGGATCGTATTCGTTGTTTATCTGAGGTAGGTCAACTGACTTGAACTTCATTTTTAACGACTTCAAAGAGAGGGTCATATAGGTACGATTAATCGATTATTATCGATTATTTACGACGATTAATCGACTCCTAAATTCAAATATCGTGACAGCCCTAATCGTTAACCCGTTCCTAAGCTTAATCCGTGTTATAACGATGACCTAGTTTTACGTCTTTCGACCCTGACAATGAAATACTCTGATGTGAAACGCTATTGGAATGGCTGTCTGAGCCGCGTTCAACAATGCATCAGTTGCATCCCAACACACCATTCATGTGTAAAACTCACGAAACCATCGGTTGTAAACTCGAATTCTCATCTACGCCTTGATTTTGGCTGCAATGGAATATCAGAATTACAATTTCTGTTGATCTTTGTGAAATAGAGTTACTGAGAAAAATTCATGGTTCCTAAAAGACATGAAGTGACCTTCTTTTCGTGTAGCCGTGATTTCTATTTGTTGCGGGCCTAAAATCGCTGAACGTGAATGTAGCAAATGTATTCTTATTATTATCTGCAACTTATTTCAGTTGGAGCTGTCCATTCTGTTTCTATTTTTTAAATGCCAACGGACACAGGACACAAGATACATATGCAGGGTCTCAATCAGCTATTCCGCGCAAACCCCTATACATGCTTAACCTTTTACCTAACATAAAAAGCAGACGACACTTGCAACCAGAATTCTTGAATAACTATTTTTTCTTTTTTTTTTTTTGTCTAAAAACATAGGTTATGACCCCTCTTTGGAACGAGCTCGACTAGCTCGTTCGAAGGAGGGGTCATAACCTATGTTTTTTGGTCAAAAAATGAAGAAAAAAAATAATGAAAATTAATCGGCGATTTTTGTGAATAGCATTGGCCGGTTTTGGCCCTTACGTTTGGAAACGGTAAAATGGTGTTGGTGTTCATACACAAGGAAATTAGGTCAAGAAGTTTCAATCATAAAAAGAACAAATATACCAGGGCTTAATATTCATGCAAGAATTAGAAACGATCCTCGTAAATGAGTCTCGAAAGGGAAACATTGAGAATCAACTTTGATTCTCGGATAATGGCCATTTGATTCTTATCATAGATACGGAAAGTGTCTTTCCATCATTTTTTTTGCTCCCACATTGTGATCTAAAACTTTGACGGAGTAGTGATGTCAAGAGAAGTCTTGGCTGCCTAAAGAGGCTTCCAAGATTTCACTAGAAACCGCTGTCAGGGTACTGTTACTTCTATCATCAATACCACCAAAAGTCTGTATGTTTGAACCTGTGTTCTCCATGCACATGTAAGTTATTTATTTATTTTATAAGTTATCTCCGTCAACATGTATGGTATATGGAGATTTAATACCGGGAGGTCGGTTTTTTAACACCGAACCACAGGCGAGGTGTTTTAATGAGACATCCAGGCATTAAATCTCCATATACCATACATGATGACGGAGATAACATTTTTGTCCCGTTTCAAACATAATAGAAACATAGTGGAAATAAATTTGCGGGCGCCTTTCTCACGCTCCGCAGTTATTTTGTTTTTACAAACGCAGAAGACAACAAACCTACTTACATCCCTTGGGTCATTGAGGAAACGAGTTAACAGTAGTTTGTTGACATGTCGTCCCTTGAGTTTCAATGTGTTCTATGTGCCTACTGGCACATAGAACACATTGGAACTCAGCGGATGAATTATTTGCTCTTATTTTATTTTTGTCAAGTTGTTTCATTTTAATTATTCGACTATTAATTTTATAACGAAAAATTATGATCGAATTGTCGGAAATCTGATGATATTTGTGACTATTTTCAGTTTTTTTAGTTCGATTTTTACACCGAGGCGAGTGAATTCGAAAAACTTTCATTCAAAGCATATACCCGCGATGTTTCGCGAATGTTTCGCGAATGCGAAAAGCTTTCATTCAAACCATATACCCTCGATGTTTCACGTGCCCATATACACTGGATGTTGTACGCTCTCAAATACCTGGGATGTTGTGTACATCCTTTGCCGTGGCTATTTGTCCAAGGCATTATGACCAACCAAAAGACATAATTTATCGGGATATAGGGACAAATTTATTAATTTATTTTATTGGGGTTTAACTTTACAAAATCCATATCCAACTCTGCAAATGGGCCACTTGAATGAATGTTTAAAAAACAACAAGACGCATTCTTCTCAGGTATAAATCTCCACAGAAAAGAAAGTATAAACTAAAGAAACACAACACTAATGCCAAAGAATTGTCTCAGGATACAATATACTCTGACCTACGAAAAAAATAAGACTGGAAAAAATTCTTTTCACACTGAAAATACTGGAGGTGTTTTAGAAAATCTCATTCAGGAAAATACAGAGTCATCCACAAAAACTTATTTTGTGCATTTGGAACACATTTATAGCTTGCCAATAATTTGAACAAAAATTCCAATTAAAATCTGGCAAGATTTTAACCATACCAGTACAGATCTCAGTTGGAGTCCATACTAATACAAACGCCAATTGGTATATGAACCATTGTCCCTATATCCCGATACATTCGCTCTTTTGATTGGTCAGAATGCCTTGGACAAATAGCCATGGCAAAGGATGCACCCAACATCCAAGGTATATGAGAGCGTGCAACATCAAGGGTATAAGCGCGCGCGAAACATCGGGGGTATATGGTTTATTTATTTATTTATTTATTTATTTATTTATTTATTGATGTTTAAGGTCACATATTTATGCACAATGGCTAATCATGACCGTGACAGTTTTACGGGTGGAGGAAGCCGGAGTACCCGGAGAGAACCACCGAGCAACGACGAGCAGCTGCCAGCTCCCCAACATCGTAACTCCGCACTGCAGCACAGGCAGGGTTAGATTGGTTGAAGACATGCATACCATCGACGTGCAGCACGCCTTAGTTCACGGCGTCATCGTGCCCCCACGCGGGCAATGGAGATGAAGTGTTTTGCCCAAGGACACAACGCGGTGGGTATATGGTTTAAACGAAAGCTTTCCGATTTTGCTCGCCTCGAAATAATAATCGAACCAAAAAACCCGAAAATAGTCACAAATATCATCAGATTTCCGATATGTCAATCATAAAAATAAAATAAGAGCAAATAAGTCGTCTCCTGAATACCAATGTGTTCTGTGTGCCAGTGGGCACAAAGAACACATTGAAACTCAGGGGACGACATGTCAACAAAATACTGTTTACTCGTTTCCTTAACGACCCAAGGGATGTAACTCTATCTGTTGTCTTATGCGATTACAAAAACAAAACAATTATCACGAATTTGGTCCAAGTGATTGTGGAGCTGAGAAATATGTCCACAAATTTTTTCCACTATGCTTGTATTGTGTTTCAAACGGGACAAAAACGTTATCTCCGCCGACATGTATGGTATATAGAGATTTAATACCTGGATGTCTCATTTAAACACCTCGCCTGTGGCTCGGTGTTTAAATACCGGCATCCAGGTATTAAATCTCCATGTACCATTCATTTTGGCGGAGATAACTTATAATGGGATACTGAATCTTGCCAGTTTTGATTTTGTACAGATACATAAAAATATATAAATTTCTTTTAATCATTTTCTCCTTCATCTCAAATTTTCATGTCACACAGTGGAAGCTGTCTAATTACAAAAAAAACACCCATAAAGTGGAAGATCCATCACCAGAATGTGCATACATGGATATTGTATTACACCACACACAGGGTGATTTGGTACTTGTCCTCTAACGGGTAGATATAAATATATATTCAATATATTCTTGCCAGCTTTGTAGAAAGTTGAAGACTCAACAAGCTAATCTGCCGTTTATGGACTACCAGATAACTAACTATTCAGAGGTCCTTGAACTGCAGACTTGCTTGTTGCTTCACAAGGTTTTATTACCTGCCAGGTATGGCTAGTGTTTGATGTCCATGTGCTTTGTATAGCAGAGGCAAAATGTCAGCCAGAGGACGTCTGAGAGGAATCCATAAATCACTTGATGTACAGTACGAGTCGAAATAAGTTGCATAATAACCATATATATATATATCTTCAACTACCCCATTAATACGACATCATTTCCTGGAAAGCTCTCACAGAGAACTTTCCAGAAAATGTTTCCAGGTTCTTGTGCTATTGGTGAAGTGACTGTGGGATACTTAGTTTGTTGTGGTTATGCTACATCTTATTTTGATTCGTACCCTATTTGTAGACTTGAAGATATACTCCTACCTTTAACCATGTCTTTATGCTCATTTGAAACCTTTTTTCCCCAAACATTTCATATATAGCTATTAAATAAATAATTGTTCATTCACAGATAGTTTTATTAAAATTATCGGATTGTACCCATAGCCACATTTCAGTATTTCCCGATTGTAAAACAAATTTAAAGTAACACATTTTGACTTGCTGAAAGAATGTTCAATTGCAGTACTGTGATCTAAAAGGTGGCTGTACAGTACATTTTGTACTTTACAATTTAAGCCTTTACCTACAGACAACATTAAAACTGGAAATTTCAATTTAAATTTTTCGAACTTTTCCAATGTATGAGAAACTCAAACAGCAGTACCAGAAGGGTAAATTTCCACCACTCACGAGACAGATGTTTTTGCATATAAAAGCTACTTCACTTAAACAAATTAGTTTCCCTGAAGTAATATCCTTTCATGGATATTATAAGTTATCTCCGCCAACATGTATGGTATATGGGGATTTAATACCTAGATATCGGTTTTTAAACAACGAGCCGCAGGCGAGGTGTTTAAATGAGACTTCCAGGTATTAAATCTCCATATACCATACATGTTGGCGGAGATAACGTTTTTGTCCCGTTTGAAACACAATACAAACATAGTGGAAATAAATTTGTGAACATATTTCTCAGCTCCACAATCACTTGGACCAAATTCGTGATAATTATTTTGTTTTTGTAATCGCAGAAGATAACAGATAGAGTTACATCCCTTGGGTCGTTAAGGAAACGAGTAAACAGTATTTTGTTGACATATCGTCCCCTGAGTTAAAATATGTTCTATGTGCCTACTGGCACATAGAACACATTGGTACTCAGGAGACGAATTATTTGCTCTTATTTTATTTTTATGATTGAATTGTTGGAAATCTGATGATATTTGTGACTATTTTCAGGTTTTTTGGTTCGATTTTTATGTCGAGGCAAGCAAACGCGGAAAGCTTTCGTTTAAACCACATACCCCCGATGTTTCGCGCGCGCTTATACCCTGGATGTTGCACGCTCTCATATACCTTGAATGTTGGGCACACTCTTTGCCGTGGCTATTTGTTCAAGGCATTCTGACCAATCAAAAGGCCGAATTTTTCGGGATATAGGGACAATAAAAATTACATTTTGAATTTCTAGGCATTGGAAAAATGACTGCAATGGGAATGTCAATGCAATCAACTTTCTTATGTGCTGTGTATTAACCCCAAAACATGTAAAAAAAGTTAGAGAATACATTACATTACCAGTCAAAATAAATTGTAACGTAACTACAATAAATTAAGAATCCTGCTGCTTCAGCTTTACACTGATAATACAGAAATCGTACATTATTTTCTGGGAAGCTCTCTGTTGGAGATTCACAAAAAAGGATTTCCGTTGGTTGTTGTGTTATTTGTATACGAAACATTACATCTATAGTTTATACAGGTAGTGGTTATCCTTCAACTCATTATTACTTGTATTGTATATGGACAAAATAGTATTATTATTTTCTCTTTTTGGGGACCACGACTCCCCCCCCCCCCACCCCTTCCAGCTGGAACATCAGTGGATTATGCTTGAAAATATTTGTATTGATTGGTTGTTTGGATACCCTGGGTTTGAATTTCCACTTTCGCAGTCATAACAGTCATATTTGTGTCGTTTGAGTGATCTATCTTCCGTTTTGTCGGTCGCCAACAAAATACAAACATGATGCCGAGTCTGCCTACGCTTATGTGAAGGGGTCCATTGCGGTATTCATTTGACAAAATAAAATCTACATTATTTTGTTCTGTCGGTTAAATGAGGTGTTGAAAGTATGTTATTTTTTCAATCTCTGTTAGTATTAAATTGAAAACGCACATTTTCTCGTTTCAAAAGAAACATTTTGTTTGTTGCTGTCGAATGTATGACAGTCTGGACAGACAAGCTGATCGAAGTGTTTACCCGAAGCGGCCTCTGACCTCGCATATTAGTAACGTTAAACATGACGAATGGGAAACCACTTTATATGGCTCCAGAAATAAACTTTGACCCGTTTTGTGAAGAATTACCGAAAATGTTTTGAAAGTATTAAAAACCTTTATGAAACAATTTGCACGTGCGAATAATAACTGTATTTTCGCCTCATCTGTTTTAGTATTCCTTAAATGTCTGTTTTAGAAAATAATATTGCCTCGCTAAATTGATCATTTATAATTTCAGTACCTGAAGAAACAACTCTGTCGGAGACATCTACGGAGATTTTTACAACCACTGTATCTCATTCAACAGAACAATTGGAGTCGACATACAATATGGAACAGACTACTTCTGTGTCAAACACTGTGGTATCGAGCACAACAAACACATCAAATGTCACCACTCGCAGTCACCCAGCAGCAGAAACGACACAATCAGAACCACAGACATCAGTTTATTTCGCCACCTCGACATCTGAACAGACTACCTCTGCGTCGAACACTGCGGAACGAAACACAACACACACATTAAACACCACCACTCGCAGTTACCCAGCAGCGACAACAACACAATCCAAACAACAAACGGTATATTTAACCACCTCAACCGCCGAACAGACCAGAACTTTGCCAAACACTGTGGTGCCTGGCACAACGAACACATCAAAAGTCACCACTCGCAGTCACCCAGCAGCAGAAACGACACAATCGGAACCACAGACATCAGTTTATTTCGCCACCTCGACACCTGAACAGACAACTTCTGCGTCGAATACTACTGGACGAGACACAACAGACACATTAAACACCACCACTCGCAGTTACCCAGCAGCGACAACAACACAATCCAAACAACAAACGGTATATTTAACCACTTCAACCACCGAACAGACCACTTCTTTGTCAAACACTGTGGTTCCGGGCACAACAAGCACATTAAATGTCACCACAGGCAGTTCTCTAGCGTCAGAAGCAACACAAACAGAACTGCGTACATCAGCTTATTCCACCACCTCGACTCCTCTCCAACAACAAAGCGAAGAGCAGATCCAAGAAACATATTCTCCGAAAACATTAAACTTCTCGCAGACGTCATTTGCTGGTAGCAAAACAGCTGTGACCCATAGTTCGACTACCTTTCAGCAACATACTTCGACAACAACTGATGTTGTTCATGAAACGCTCCAGAACACAGAAACGCAGACTTCAGTACCTGAGAACATCGTCGCCTCAACACTGCAACCACTGTATTGTAGGAACAAAGGTAAAGTGCAAAGTTCTGTATTATAAAGGATGCGTATTGTTTTTGCGTGGCGCCCAAAGATTATCACAATGGGCACCAGAATTCCACGACCGGCCTTGCGAATAGTGGAAATACACAATTCCTCGCGCCAGCAAATGAAATAATCGTTAACATCCATGCAAGACACTATTTTTTTTAATTATGCACGTTTTGAAAACAATACAGGCCTATCCGATAGGGCCATCGATGAATCATTCAAACCTCAAATCATCTGATAGTTATCTATTCACTTCCCTTCTTCGTAGTCTAATTCTTTTATAACACGCCTGTTCTATGTAATCCCCATCTACAGCAACACTAGACCATGCGGAACATGGAAATCAGCACATTTTTAACCCTTTACCCAACGTAACGGCCAAAACCGGCCAGCGCTATTCTCAAAAATCGCCAATTAATTTTCATTATTTTTTTCATTTTTTGTCTCAAAAACATAGGTTATGACCCCTCGTTGGAACGAGCTCGTCGAGCTCGTTCCAACGAGGGGTCATAACCTATGTTTTTGAGACAAAAAATGAAAAAAATTAGTTATTCGAGAATTATTTTTGCAAGTGTCGTCTGCTTTCTACGTTAGGTAAAGGGTTAAATAGAAGCGAAATTTCGCTTGAATTTTCTACAAATTGTGCAACGCATTTACAATTTGAATCGCTAGCGATAGTTGAAAATCGTCCACTGAGTTCCAATGTGTTCTATGTCCCAGTAGGGACATAGAATACATTGGAACTCGGGGGGGGGGGGGGGGAATAATAAAAGGGTACCCCTCGCAAATGGTTGAAGATAAAATGTGTTGTTTTTGTTGATAGTTGTCAAATGAATTGCTGAGTGACTTTCAAAAAGTGTTTTTATGGACGTGAAGGCGTGTAATAAACACAGAACGACACGCGCGTGTGAATGATAATAATAACTCTTTGGCCGGCCGCTGATTTGTCGCGATTCTCGGATGAGAAGGCCGTGGTTACCCCTATACTCCCAACTGCCTCCCTATTCCCACGCTTCTTCTCTCCTCCCAACAATCGGAGACGAACTGCTTGATGACATCCCTTGTCCCATTCTTCCCAATCTCTCCGATTAGCATATTAACCCTCTCCTTTGAGTCTCCCACTAACCACATGTCCTTCATTCTCCCATCCCACTTCCCCATTATACTCCCAGTGAATCTTGTTTGTTTGTTGGTGGTTAACGTCACATATTTATGCACCATGGCTAATCGTGACACAACATGGAGATGAAGTCAAGTGTAGTCAATCGTTGATCTACATGTTGCCCATTTTAGAGGACTTTCACCCCAAGCATTGGTGACTGGGTCCTATTTTACTAGTAAAGCGGAACTGGTTTACCACAGTAAACAAGTGCTGCTTACTTCCCGGGGTTCCCACGGGGATCCCAGTGAATCTTATTCTTTTAGACTGGTATTTTGGGCATTCTAGAAGAAAGTATTCCAGGGTCTCCACCACGCCCAAATTACAGATCTGACACTCCTTTTCAAAGTTTTCCCCAATTTTTCTCCTCAGCTCCAGGGACCGCGACCTCAACTTGAACAACAGTGACTCCCAAAGGTTCCATCAAGGTACTCTTCAAAACCAGGCTTCTCTTTATCACGCAGGCCACCCAAAGACCTCTTTGACTTGACTCCCTCTCGCCAATTACGGTTACCATCCTCCATGACCCTTTCTCTGACGATTTTTTACCCTGGTTTGCCCCAACGTCTAGGTCCGAGATCTCCAATGAATAGTTCTCTAGTAGCTCCCTCACTTGAACCATCCACCTGTCTTGATATTTGAGTTGAAAATTCTCAGGAACATTACTTTACACCATCGGCTGTTGGGAGCATTTACCAAATAATTAAGATAACCGAGTTTCAGTAAGTCTATCCTGTCCTTGATCCTCATCCACCTAAGCTAACCCCTGATTGCTTCTAGTGCTGCGGCATTACTCGACCCCGTTAGCCATCGGCCTGCATCGTTCTGCAGGATTTCCAAGCTCTTTACAGCCGTCTGGTTTAGGGGGACCACTTCCGTACCGTATGTTATACTTGGCAGACCCACCATTTCCCAAATGGTTTACCCCACGAAAACCTTATTGAAACTGTTTCTCCCTATAAGTTTCATTTGGTTTAGGATTCGCTTCCCCTTCAGAATCAATTTATTTGTGTGGTTTCGGTAGATGCCTCTCCCTGTGATGTTTATATTTTTCCCCAGTCACCTCTCTCTCCTACACTAAGAAGTTTGCTGCTACCTTCTGGAATACAGAACTCCCCCACTCTCCACCTTCGAGTGGGGTCCATTTTGCAGCCCACAGGTATAACTTTGCTCTTGCTTTCATTAAGTTCGACTCTCCGTTTGCTCCCATATTTCCCAAAAATTCCCAGCATTATCGCTAGCTCGTCTTCGCTTTCTGACACTAGCACCATATCGTCTGCAAAAAGTAGCCCTGTGCCATTGCGGAAGGAGAAAACCTAAGGCCTTACACGCTGGCACTCGTGCCATATCGATAACCGATTCACACGCGTGTCGTTCTGTGAATTTCTTACTTTTTTTCTAGTCCTATTTATGTTTCCACAGTATCAAAAAGGTAACTCTGTCTGGTAACTGAACACGTAGCCCAAATGTACACCTACAAACGGTTACATAATTTTATTATTGTGTCACTTCACTATATTTCCTGCTTGGGAGATATCGAATTTCACAGTTTTTAGATTTTGTAGATACTTTACAGTCGGGTGTATATTAAATAGAGGATATTCACGAAAATTTGATGAATACCGAAAATATCTCGTGAGTGGCTACAAAGAAATATGAGGATCTTCACGAGCGAATTTTCTTTTTATTTAATGCTCTACGACTACAAACTCTCCAATTTGTGGCCTTTATTTGCCATTAAGGCGCAAAATTTATGTGCCGAACCGGCGTCCATACAAAAATTACAACAACCAAACTCCAACCATTGGAATGTGTGAATATCCGCACAAAAAGTAGTCCCGTCTTATTTCTCCCCTAACTTTACGATTTACCAAGGCTGGCGGATTGAAATAATCGCAATGTGTTTCGAAGAAATAGAACAATAACAAAACACACCACTTTCTTATTTTCAATAACAAGACACGTCATTTTATGTTTTTTGAACTCAATGCACTGAAGACGTGTGAAGTTGAACTGAAGAAATTTGAAAGTGCTTTCGGCTTTTCGCTGGAAGGTGAATGAGAAAGTCAAACTTTGAAACCGCTGATTTAATGAATTGATTTAGTCACTGTCACTATCAATTATTCGAATTCGTTTGTATTTGGGACTCTGGAATTCATTACTGATGTGCTGACTCGTTTAAAGTACATGTGATTCGTCATCCGAACCTACGATGAAATATCGATTTCTAAATATCATTTTGATATTTCGTTTTGCCGACCGACAGGGGAATATGACTTAATTTTTCAGCGTGAATTGATGCCTGAGCATTAAATAAAAACGTATATCTGAATACAGTAAGTATTGACTAAGCCCTAACTTCCTCGAACACATCGTGTACCGGGTGTACTTGGCACACTTATAATACAATGATAAAGAAAAGCAATGTTTTGAAGGCTACCTTGATTGCACCTTTCACAGCTGTTTAAGCTATAAGCTGTGGCCGTGATCGCTGCAGTATTGGGGAAAATTTGGGGAAGACAGTGAATAGGAGTGTCAAATGTGTAATTTAGGAGTAGTGAACAGCCCGGAACACTTTTTATTAGAATGTCCAAATACCAGTCTAACAGAATAAGATTCACTTGGAGTATATTGGGGATGTGGGATGGGGGAATAAAGGATATGTGGATATTTGGGTTACACAAAGGACAAGGTTAGTATGCTTATTGTTGGAGAAATTGAGAAGAATAGGGTACGGGGTGTCATTACACAGTTCGTTTCCGGGTTTTGGGAGGAGAGGAGATGCGTGGTGTAGGGAAGCATTTGGAATATATGGTTAAGCATATGGTTAATTGTGAGAACTACCACAAATTAGCGATCGTCCAAATTGTTATTGTAATTATCATCATTATGTCTATGTACAAAACTTTATATCCGACTCGAACTCTTGTTTCTAAGGCCATATTTCGGCGATTCAAAGTCGAATCGAGATAAAGGATTCGAGACAATCGTGCTACAGTTAAAACTAGAAGTCCTGTCATGAAATGCGCACAGCTAGCACGTCGGTCTGCGCGTTAATGTACGCGTTATGACCATAGTAAGGCTATCAAATTCTGTACATATGGCCTGTGCACAAGCAATGTTTCAGCCAATGGACCTCCGGGTGACCCGGAGGTCCATTGACAGAAACATTGCCTGTGTTTGCTATGAGTAACCAGGCGAACCTGCCGTGCTTTGGATGCCATTCGACATGGCAATTGCGCGTAATTCCTACGCGCAATTAAACCTAGATAAGCGCACAGTTCGTGACAGGACTTCTAGTTTTAACTGTACTCTGATGTATCATTTTGTACACAAACATAATGGTGATGCTTGATTTATCTTACAATTCTCAACTTTAAAACTATAACTTGATTAACTAGCATAATAATTTATTATTTTATTTTCAGTCTCATAAAACGAAGGTCGTTTAATTCAAAACAGTATGCAACTATCTTGAACGTTTCCTACCCCCGCATAAATTTGAGCGCTTTTGTTCAACATTCCGTGCACTGTAAATGCGTCGTGTTTCAGCTTGAATGTTTCCAAATGATTCTGATACGATGGGTGTCCATGTGTCATCGCGGATAAAGCGATTTTTCCTGGTATCGGCTTGTGAGAAAAAACATAAAGGAGACGCATGATCTCCACCCAACCTCCACCTCGAATCTGCCTATGGGTTCTCACTTTGTCCTGTATTCGTTTGTTTTTTTTATCTGTTGCATTTGGAATTATTATTAGAGAGTGGTGCTAGAGGTTCCGGGATCGATACCCGGCCGGGGAAAGTTCTCGAGGTGTCCGAACACTCTCTGTAAGAATCAATTGTGGGGCTGATATTGTCATAGCGTACCGTCCTGTCGGGCGGGGACGTAAAGTGGCTGTCCTCTGTGAGGAGAGACAGACACTCTCCGTAGAGGCTAAAGATCCCTTCTTTGTATTCGTGACGGCGAGGCAACGAAGCTGCCGCTACGAAGGTCATCCCACACACCTGCGCCATTGAGCCAAAGAGAGGCGTTAATATAAGTTGCATAACTTGATCGCCAATCCTTGTAAAACAAATAAGATTAAATGAAAAATTTAAAAAAAAATTGTTTCCAGTTGAAATAAACCGAAACCATTCGGTTTTGTCCGGAATTCACGCACACAATAACCGACAAGGTCCCAGCCACATTCCCCCACTACGAGTGAGTTATGGAGACTAGGTCTCTAATGAATTCAAATATTTTGCGCTCAGCTGCTTTAAATGGGTAAACGAGAAATTCAAGTCATAAAAGACTACGTTCAAGATTGTACTGCAGATGTTCATTTGGCCGAAAGCTCTCCCAGGAAACATGCGAAGCTTTCCTGTTAGTAAGCTTCAGCTCTGATTAATGAAAGGTGAATAAAAGTTTTTTCCTGATTTTTCTCCACAGGATTCGTCAAAAAGAACAACGAATTCTACAAAACGGGAAACTGTTCACCAAACAACACGGCAAAAATAACTTTGAAACAGAAACTTGCCAACATTGAGCGTAATCTCAGACTGGATAAAAGAACCCTGCAGAAGTTTCTTCGAAAATTTCGTTGTGACGTCGACAGCAGAACGTCTGTTATTGTCATTGGCGTCAGCTCAGTGGCCATTGTTTATATTTGTTTTATCACATTTATGCTGTGTGAGTTCAATATGTTCATGTCTAAACTTTCTGACGGGAGTGCAGACAATATTTGAAAAGAATGTCAACAAGACAAAACAGTAACAATTTGATCCACACGCATGCCAATGTATGTATTTTCAGGATGTTTTAGTTTGAGTCATTTCACCTGTACAAATATGATGCACTCAGGGGCGTTGCGAAGATTGCTGATTAGGAGGGGGGTATAAACCTGATTTGTACCGACTGTGATGGCTGATGTCTCGACTGACTAATATTCCAGCTACATCATCAAGACATGCCTTCGTCGAAGGCATGTCTTGATAATGCAGTTGGAATATTGGCCAGTCGGGGTTATAGTTAAATAATCTCAAGGCTCATTGAATATCCGGTACGAAAATGTATGTTACAAGCAATGGAGAACTGATATCTTAGAATTCTGACAAAAATGTCCCGACTAGAAAAATTATTCCGCTAGTACAAACAACAGTGGTCTGCAGCAAAAGAAGAAACTGGATCCACAAACTCGTCTCCTCGCCATCTTATGCCACAGTTATCGAACCAATGGACTAAGAATTATGTTGGTTCTAATACATATTTTCGGATACCATCAAACTCACTTACTCACCCGTAACAACATCAGCTCAATGTATCATTCGCGCTCCAAGAACCAGGATCACACAAAATATTGTCTGACCAAAGCATTAGCATCCACAATAAATGCATTCCTCGTTCCAGACAGATACCCAAAGACGTACGTCCTTTTGAAGCACTGCTGTGCAGCTGTATGCTATGTACTCGTTGGCACTGCACCGTACTTATTAAAACCAAGTATCAGTTCGTGTGACATAGAGACAAATCCAGGACCAGACCACCCACTACCGGTATATTCCCCCGACTTTTCCTCGACCTCATCCACCACTTCGGATGTAATTAGTAGCTGCAAGAGCCTTTCCTTCCTCCGCCTCAATATTCAAAGTCTAAAACCAAAAAATGACGTTCTTAGTTGTCAAGTTCTTCCTTTCGATTTCTGTGCTTTCACTGAGACATGACTAGACGAAGATGTACCCAACTCAGATATTGAATTGCCACATTCCCAGCCCCCACTGAGAAATGACAGGGAGATTTGAGGCGGAGGGGGTTGCAGTCTGCCTTAAAAACTGTCAATTTCAAACATCGTTATGGATTGAATATGAACACCTTTGAAAGTCTTTGGCTTCATTCATTGTCGAGAGCAGCTCTATTCTCCTCCGGCGTCATCTACCGTACACGCGCGCCACTAATGAAGTAGGAAACCTAATATCGATGTCACTGGGCAAAGCACTGGATGTTACTGTACCAAATATGATTGTAACCGGGGACGTCAAAGAAGACCAATGTAGACAAAATGGGACCCTCCAACAGATTCTCGCTGAGTACAATCTCACTCAAGTGGTTGACGAACCAACACATTTTACTGAGAGTCCAAACTCTTTAACTAATCGCATCATTGTAAATGACCAAATGCTTTCCGAATTTCGTTGAATAACATAGCCGCCGGCGGCCATCTTAGATTTGGCATATGAATTGTCAACAATTCCATTGACACACCCTACAAGCCACATCTCTCATCCGATCTTTCTCAAATTTCATATGTAGCGTTAGTGTGTTGTCTAGATGGGATCTATCGCATTTTTGTCTGAATTTCTTTGAAAAACATGGCCACCAGCAGCCATCTTGGGTTTGGCACACAAATTGTCAACAATTCCATTAATACACCCTACAGGTAGCATCCCTCGCCCGATCTTTTTCAAATTTCATATATATCTTTGGTGTGATGTTTTTTATCTAGATACTTGATTAAATGAGTTGGCATTACTGGAGCTTTCTATTTAGTTTCGTCCCTTCTTGGACAAGTTGAGCTGCAGTGTCATTGACACTTTCATCTTGCTACCATTTATTTGGAGTTTAAGGGAGATATTTATCGATGTAATGTTTAATAAGATGACAGTTTGTGCTTGGAACTATTTGAACGAGTGGTTATGAAATTCCAATTTTTATACATTTGTTTTTTCATTTTTCACAATTTTCACCCCAAAATTACACCTTTTCTGTGTGTTCAGTAAATGGGTTTTAAGTATAATATTTTACATGGTTATTTTGATATAAGTACCACAAAAATGATTGTTGTTTGGACGCTTGTAATGAGTACTGAGCAAATTCCAATTTTCGCTGATGTTTTTGAATTTTTCAATGTTTTCACCCCAAAATAACCATTTTCCCGTGATGGGATTAATGTGGATTTTTCACATGTTATTGTGCATACTTATTCCTGCCCCAAAACATTACAAACATTTGTATAGCAATTTCTTGGCGGTTGGGCAATAATTTGACTATTTTTATTTTCTCGTGAAGAAATAAGTCATCAAAAACATAATTTCCCGTTTGAGTAATTTTGGGGATTTTTAGTATGTTGGTTTTAGACATATATGCTTCGTTTAAAAGTAAAATCTTTTGTATAGCAATTTCTTGTGGATCAAGTATCAGATTGATTGGACTACTAATCGATGTATCCACTGCGTCTTCGGTCCTCGCGATTTTCGCCTCACATAAATAGTCTACTTCATGAGTGACTGCAGAGAACTGTAAAGCGGTGAGCATTGTTTCTTTTTTCTCCCTGAAATCTTTCTCTTTCTCTCCCCCATTCTCCCATTCCTCCCAATTGTCACTCACCTCGGCTTTACCGTTCAGTTTCTCTCTATTTTTTTTCTTTTTGCTTCGCTCTTTTATACAATATAAATTATTCAAGATGTCTACAAAAACTATTCAGCTTTCTAGCCATATTTATGTACTTATTTGTAAGCTGTACATGGAAACAGTTCACATAAGCTTTTAGCTTGCTACTGAATCCATTTTCTTTACTACAGCTGTTTATTATATTCTGATAATGTTGTATATATTTGATAATCATGTACAATCAGTTATGAAATAAATATTGCTCAGACTAAAGGTTGTGACATATTTAATACGTGGACAGAAAGAGTAAAAAAATGAACATTTACTACTCTGAATTTCTGACATATATTCGGTGTCATTCCAACAAGACGAATTCCAAGAAAACGAATTAGTAAATATCCCAACAAGACGATCCTAACAAGACGAATCACAACAAGACAAAATTTCTTTTTCTCATCAAATATGGGGGAAATTTACTTTAAAAAGAAGGTGTACATTACAATGTATGCTATTTGTTGTATTTTAGGGTTTTATTTTATGCATGTGTTTGGGAGTTTTGTTGATAAAAAGGATACAAAGAAACTAGAAAACAGCGTCTTGTAACAAAACGTGACGCCTTTGTTAACTGGTAGCGTGCTAAAGTTTTTTTTTTGGTTGTGAAAAGTGTGTTCACATATCATTGCCTTGTTACAATTAATGGGAGAGTGCCCATGGGCACTCTCCCATTAATTGTAATAGGGCAAATCCATCTAGCCTTAATAATATAATATAAAAAATTAACTAAAATAGCCCACATCCACAAAATATGAAGCCTTTTAGCTCTGGTACTCACACTTCATGATAAAGCCCCAAAATGGGCTTCCAGCACTCAACCAGTTAATTGAAATCTCTTTGTCTAAAACTAAGCCGTGTTAGAAGTTTATGATGTAAAATCTCAAAATAAATGGGTTGTATATTCATTTTAATTAAATTCCTCTTGTTGGGATTGGTCTTGGTGGTATGACCATTTTCGATATTCATCTTGTTGGGATTCGTCTTGATGGGAATAAACCACATGTTTAGCCGGAAACGAATGCAATGTTCGTCAGGTTCAAATTTAATAGCGAGGTGCAAGATAGTTTCTCAGTTGAACAGTTTGTCACTAAATCCAAACCTTTGTTTTACGATTGTACATTTAAAGATCAAGATAAAACGATACGTGAAGAGGTGGGCAATATACCGAAAAAACGAACTGACACGGAAATCATGGGAATACCGGAAAAACTAACTGAACCAATCATTGAATATGGAAACCTTTAATATTTTCAATTTTTTTTACATTCGCTATTTATAAGGTCTTGTTGATACTTGATAGCAGTTGAAAGGTTCATTTTCGTGTAAGAAGTGACTGATTTTCTTTCCAGTTTTTTAACCCTTGATGGCCTGGGCAATTGTTCTGAATTTCCACAAGACTACTACCTGTGAAAGTCCTGTTGTTTAGCAGTGACATCTAGTCAGGTCTTATCTGCCCGTTAAGGAAGCCAAGACCTGACCAGAAATCACTGCCCAGGTGATTTGACTATTATCAGCATCTCATAATGATGGCAAGTTAAGGGCATATGCTCCGAGATAGTAAAAGCCTGAAATAGGATTTTAACCCTTTACCCAACGAATCTCCCGCATCCACCCGCGTAACATGCAAATCCAGCATCTGAAAAAATATTATTTTTTGAAAACTTTCAACAAACCATATCATGTGACCCCTCTTTGTAACGAGCTCGTCGAGCTCGTTCCAAAGAGGGGTCACATGATATGGTTTTGTTGAATTTTTTTGAAAAAAATTAAAAAATGATATTTAAAATAATACATTTTGAAACTGTCTGCGTTGGGTAAAGGGTTAAAGGTTGAGGTGTCTTTCGAACAAGTCACAACATTACGGTAGATATGATTTGTGTTGGGGGGAGGGGGTCCAATGTTGAACTCACTATGTGTGGCGCTGTGGTAGAATGATAGAAGAACATCAAGCCGACAGGCCCATGATTCGATCCCCACCAGGGGTAGCTGCGTTGTGTCCTTGGGCAAGGCAGTTAATCCCGCGGGAGTGCGATAGTGCTGGGTACTAAGGCATACTGCGCATTGATGGTGCACTTGTCTTTAGCCAATGATAACCCTGCTTCAGCTCGACCCTGCTCGGAGTTTCATTCCGTGTGATCGGGCTTTCTCCATCTGTAAAACGGTTTGACACGAGGTGACCCTGGCTGCCAAAAAGTGGACAGAAAAATAAATAAGTTCCAGACGTATGAAAAATATGGTAGAGACCATAGGGAACATAATTGCCAAGGTAAATGCCCGGCTTGGGGGTGGAGGAGGGGCACATACAAAGTCGTTAAAACGAACATGTTTGTAGATCCGTTGCACGCTAAAATCAGTGTTGGGTTGAATATTAACATTAACCCGCATCGCATAGCGTGAGTAATTATGAACCCAAGCTAGGCGATGCCGGTTAATGTTCAACCAAGTTGATTTGGGTTGAGTGTACTAATAAAGTAAATAAAATTGACACACACGACATATCAGCTGAAGAGTTTTATTTTTTTTATTGACAGTATTAATAATCGTCATGGTAAACAATATGACCAAACATTTGTTCAATTTCACATTGGACCAAACAAAATACCGACAAAATTTAAGACCTACACTGGGCCCAAGTAAACGTTATACTAAAATATATTGTTTTAAACTGAACTATAAAGCTCTCCTTGATAAACTTGACAAACAATTGACTGCTTATGATAGTAATAATATGAACCCACAAAGCTAGTGCAACTTACTCTACAGATCTGCAGACCTGCACGTATAAAAATAAGAAGCAGTTATAACATGCTACATTGTTATCACACAATCTATACATCTGCGGCGTCAGAAAATGTTTAATGGTGGAAAAGGAGGGTACAGGGGCACCATGAATGGGGGAAGTGACCTTTTAGGATTGTAGCAGTACATTCAGGACGCGAGTTCCTAATTCATAATCAATGATATGAGTTTTTTAAGGAGTTTTGGGGGTAGGGGTGGAGATGTTCTCCAATAAAAAATTGAATTTGATCCAAAAGCCAAATGAGGAGGAAAATCGCCGATCAAATTCAGAAGACTGGTCTACAGGAGCATGAAAAACTTCTACATCCTATTCATACACCAAAGCAAACAATTCCTCATGATTTACTCGAGAGAACACTTGCATACCTTATCCAACCTGAGCTAAGTAAAGCTTATGGGGATAGTTTCATCGTATAAGACATATGTAGGACCGCACAGCTCCCGCAAAGCGAGCGAGTAGCATAAAATAATTTCATAACCCGAGTATTCATCTCAGGGTTGTGATCAGGAAACACCTTGTGGCTGTCCAGCTCTGACAGAGAAACCGAGGATGAGGACTCAGAAATTACTCTTGTCATAACAGTCACCGTTTTGACGGCAATTTTAGATTCAGGTGAACATCTATTGACATAAAATGGATTACTGAGGCTTCCAAAACACGAATTAAATATATTGGATCATTATTCTGGCGTTCTAAAATTAGAGAATCGAAGCGACAAATCGCGAAAGTCGACGAATTGGCAACAATCTTGGACGCCATTTTGAATGAGAAAAACCTACCCAAAGCAGATTTCAGTGGATTTTGGATATGTTATTCTGCGATTACATGCGCTTCGAATGACACCAACATCAGCTCGTTACCAATATGTTTCCGGTCGAACCTCTCAACACTGGACTAAATACAATCTTCACAAAAACATATCTAAAATTGTGTTACCTTCCTGGAAAATTATCATCAGTTATTGTCGAACTGAACAATGACGTCAACCGAGGTCAATGTCAGAAATATCTAAATGCGTTCGATTTTCACAAAAGTTTAGTATTTTGTTGAGCTCAAAAAATAAAAGAACACATGTTTTGCGATTTTTATTACTTTACGTCATTTCATGTTTTAACCCTTTACCCAACGTAACGACCAAAACCGGCGAGCAATATTCTAAAAAATCGCCGATCAATTTTCATTATTTTTTCATTTTTTGTTTCAAAAACATAAGTTATGAAACCCTCATTAGAAAGAGCTCGTCGAGCTCGTTCCAATGAGGGGGTCATAACCTATGTTTTTGAGACAAAAAATGAAAAAAATTAGAAATTCAAGAATTGTTTTTGCAAGTGATGTAAAGGGTAAAGGGTTAAAACATGAAGTGTCGTCTGCGTTTCATGTTAGGTAAAGGGTTAACCTGTTACCGTGAATGCCCTCCCATTTTATGATAGTCCAACCACAGAAACTGCAAGAGATACTGCATTCATATTTTACATACTCCTAAAGAAATACTGGAAATTATTCCGCGTCCCATTCGTAATCACATGGACATAATATATGCAACGCTATGATTTTAAACCCGAGAGAGGGCCAGAAAACTTTAAAATGAAGTTTTATGTATTGATTTTGAAATTAAGTCATATTTTTTTGTCCACATGATCTCGACACCTTCTCATCGAAAGTGACAAAAATAAGCCTTGGACTGCTTCGTTGAATTGTATCTGGAGATTCGCTTTGCGATCTTAAGTAACCCTCCCGCGCGCGGACTGTTCTTCCTCGAGGACCACTATAGTAGTTGGGGGTGGCATTATAGACCCAAGATCTGAAAAACTTATAGCCCCAAGAACTTATAGACCCAAGAACTTATAGACCCAAGATTTGTGAAACTTATAGACCCAAGAACTTATAGACCCAACATGTATGCACTGGTGGCACAGTGCATACATGTTGGGTCTATAAGTTCTTGGGTCTATAAGTTTCACAAATCTTGGGTCTATAAGTTCTTGGGTCTATAAGTTCTTGGGGCTATAAGTTTTTCAGATCTTGGGTCTATAATGCCACCGCATCATGCTTTTTTTATGGCCAGATCCTATAGTACATTTTTGCTTATAAGTTTTTTTCACTGGAGAATAAGGGAACTGTTTTTTTGTCTTTTTGAGATAACAAAGACTTGATTGTGTACATGAGAAGATCTCTTTCTAATAGTGTGGGTAGCCCTTAGAAGGGCTGCCACGAAGGCACATTTTGAAATCACACTCATTTGTGAGAGTAACAAATTATTGATAGGTTGGAATGACAAACAGAGATAATAAGAAATAGGATGAATGAGTTTAAGTTGTATCCTGATTTTTGTCAAGATAAAATTCAATAACTTGTATCCAGATTTTGTTGGAATTCTCATGAGAATTCACTTAAATCTGGATACAGGTTATTGGATTTAACTTCACATTTTTTATACCGTCTTTCTGGCTGCCAATTAAGATCAGGATACAAGTCAACTTTCTTCACCCGGTATTTCTCCAGTTTATAACTGCGGACAGCTAAGAACTGTCTTATCCCTGCCTTTCGCTCCAACTCATCAATAAGCTGCTGACCCCACTGTCGAGTGTATTTCTGAGGTCCACCACTTCTCCTCATATGACCGAAAATATCTTTAGCTAACTGGCGTCTTCGTGCTTTCTCTCTCTCTACTCTGATAGATTCTTCTTCTAATCGGCGGTTCCAATCAGCGTCAGACATTTCTCCGGACCTCCACATTCTGTATTCATTCATCTCTAGCGAGAACTTCATGTTGTCTCAAAATGAATTGTTTGGAATGCGTGTTAGATTTTATAGACAATGCGAGGATCGAAAATGCAGTGGAGAACGCTCACGCGACAAATCTGATCGAGTGCGGGAAAAATTGTTGACGTCGGACGGCTGTGATAGTAAACGTCTGTTATCAACAATTTTTTCCCGCACTCGATCAGAATTGTCGCGTGAACGTTCTCCAGTGCATTTTCGATCCTCGCAATGTCTATAAAAACACTGCTGGAGATATCATAATGTCATTTTTCTTATCATCAATCATGAGAGTTGAGCTATCCATCGAGGTAAAGATTCCATCACTAGAAGGTGAATGTGGGCCACGAGGAGTGAAGAAGGAGAGAGAGGAGTGCAATACTATTCCACCACAAGAGGTGAAGATGGAGAGAGAGGAGCGTAATACTATTCCAAGGAGTAATTTGCGAAGATTGGCAAGAAAAGCTGGGGTGAATAATATCTCACCATTGTCACTTGATGAAGCTGAAGAAGCCTTACACTGTTTTGTTCGAAAATTGATAAGAGATACCTATCATTATGCAACAATTAGGGGAAGAGGATCACAACATCTCGTTAATCAAAAGGATGTCAAGAGAGCCGCAAAGAGAAATGGAATAAAGTTGGTGAACTAAACATGATTTGTTTAGTAAAAAACGGCCCTTATAAGGGCCACCATATTCTTAAAAAGAGATATCACGTTTACACACTTGAGTGGCACATTTCAGTGCTACCACAATGGAATGAATTGAACTTTTTGTTCAATTGTAATTTCATTACTCAATTCAAAAGAGGTTAACCTCATAGCTCCCACACTAGATTTCCCTGTCATGGCATATTTTTTGTGTTTGCAAATTATTTTTGTTTTTACCTAAATGTTTTTGTGTGAAAACATTTAGGTAAAAAACAAAAATAATTTGCAAACATAAAAATATTTTTGTGTTTGCAAATTATTTTTCTGTCTTGCAAGTTTTTTTATTTTATAAGAAAAATATTTTTTGTGTTTGTAAAATGAATGTTATGAAAAAACTTTTTCATAACATTCATTTTACAAACACAAAAAATATTTTTCTGTTTGCAAATTATTTTCTGTCTTGCAAGTTTTTTATTTTATAAGAAAAATATTTTTTGTGTTTGTAAAATGAATGTTATGAAAAAAACTTTTTCATAACATTCATTTTACAAACACAAAAAATATTTTTTCTGTTTGCAAATTATTTTCTGTCTTGCAAGTTTTTTTATTTTATAAGAAAAATATTTTCGTGTTTGCAAATGAATGTTATGAAAACTTTTTCATAACATTCATTTACAAACACAAAAATATTTTTTGTGCTTGCAAAATAATGTTATGAAAAATGTTTTTTTTATTTTTAAAAAATCGTGAGTTGGAAAAAATTTTCCCCTGTTTAAATAACAACAAAATAATATTACCTTTTTTCAAAATCCGAAATTTTTATTCCATGAATATTTACAGATTTTGTAAATGTCTTTTATGAAAATGTCACTTTCAAAAACTGTTTTCAATGTTTCTTGGCAAGTTTTTCCATTTTAGAATTATTGTCTTTAGCTTTTCGTTTTCTTGTAACTTTCTTTGGTGGTTCCTCTTTCTCTGGAAATAATACTTCTAACTCATCATCGATTTCCATTTTTGTTTCTTTGGGTATATCCATATTATATAATAATGTATCATCATTATCATTAAACTCTGGTAACACAGGTTCTGCTAAGTCAACTTTCTCATTTATTTGGGGAGGTGGTGGTATTGGTATCATGCTCATCCCCTGTAAAGTTTGGTTGTCAATGTCTTTTTCATCAAGTTGTAAGTTGAAACCTGTAATCGGTAATTTATCTTCTGTATGCTTTATGTATTCTGACCATGGATAAACTTTTACCGGACCTCGTTGATCAACAGCTGGTGAACCCCATCTTGGTTGAGACACAGAGTTATTCGATAGCTTTCTCAATCTACATTCATTAATCCAATGTCCTCTCTCATTGCAATAAAAACATGGCCCTTTGTCTGAACATGTATTTGCCCAATGTCCTTTCTGATGACAAATGGAACAATTAGGTGTTGATATCAAATTATAAAGTTCATTCACAAGTCTTCTAACTTCTCCCCATTTAGATGGTTTATAGTAAA
Organism: Pictodentalium vernedei; assembly: GCA_031216915.1. Classification (NCBI taxonomy): domain Eukaryota; kingdom Metazoa; phylum Mollusca; class Scaphopoda; order Dentaliida; family Dentaliidae; genus Pictodentalium; species Pictodentalium vernedei. Next base: position 161,422,991 of record CM062288.1, on the reverse strand, counting down.
TACTTTTAGCATCACTTGCTTTTTCTAATCTTGGATCTGTAACTTTATCCATCTTTAACTTTTGGAGCATTTCAAAATTATGTCTTGTCTTCTTGAAGTCAAAAACCCAAGTGTGAAACATCTTAAGATTCTTCCTCCTTTTATACTTTTTTAATGTACATTTAATTGTACACTTAAATGTTCCATAACGTGCATTTGCACACAATTGTTTAAATATGCAATCATTTGGTTACAAACAGTTATGCTATCTCTTACACTCAATAATCTCTGGATACTATATTGCTGTTGTTAAATATTGACTGAAAGATACACTTAACAAATAAAAGCTATAAAATATTTTTACCATAGGAATTTTCCCATAGAGTGAATGGATTACATTTTATGACTTTTCAAATGTGTATAAGAAACATTTATTAACAGTATAATTCAGTGGGTATTAAATGTACATTTAAATGCACATTTAAATGTACATTAAAGGAAAGTATAAAAGGAGGAAGAATCTTAGGTTGATTCACGCTTGGGTTTTTGACTTCAAGAAGACAAGACATATTTTCAAAGCTAGAAGACGATAGAAGAAAAGATGAAGAGAGCCATTGAAGAATATAGTGAGACAGAGAGTGAAGTAGATAACAAAAAGCAGAGAGTAGAATCAGCAAGAGACTTATACACCATTCACCCACTTCTACAAAAACATCAAGAAAATTCCGTTCCAAATCCCATGTATGCAGAATAACATTCAAACAATTTAATCAAAAGAATCCATTTGACACCCTTGGAAAAGTATTTGACAGTTTGGTAGATGATATTAAAGAAGAATGTGGAGTAGAAGACAACGATCCAATGAGAATATCAGTTAACCACCCAGGATTAGAAATAGGTATATTTATTCCATTTACTAAGGCTTCAGGTATCACTGGTAACACCATATTAGATGAAATAGAAAAGGTTGTACAATCAAATGATAACTTTACTATCCATGATGGGCAATTATCTTTAGAAATAACACACACTTCTCTACCACAAGGGTCTGGGCGACATGCACCAATTTCATTTTCATCTGTTGATAAAATGGTGGGAAACAAGAAAAGTATTATTGAAATTAAAAATGTTAATGATTCAATGTGTCTCGCACGGGCCATTGTAGTGGGAAAGTGTCATGTTGATAGAGATAATTCTGAACTTTGGCAAAAGAAATGGAAAAATATTAGACGTTCTGATAGACCGACACAAGAGTTGGAAGCTAAGGCATTGATGAACAAAGCAGGTCTTGATTATAATATTCCTTGTGGATATGAAGAATATTATAAAATACAAGACCTGCTTTACCCAGAGTATGTCATCAAAATTCATCCACAGTATGCAAAAAGTGAATTTTTATTCAAACCTCCAGTTACCACCACTGATAGTAAAGTTATTCATATTTACCACCATGACCAGCATTTTGACACCATCACAACAATTACAGGGTTTTTAGGATGTTCATACTATTGTGAACTTTGCAGTAAAGGGAGTAATAACAGAGAACGTCACATGTGCCCTTTTGGTTGTATTTGCTATGCTCCAACAAAATGTATTCCTGAACATCCCACTACCTATTACACTTGCAATAGACAGTTTAGAAGTCCATCATGCTATAATAACCATATCACTAGAAAGGGGAAAGAAGAAAAAACAATTTGTCAATTAGTTCAAAAATGTAAACAGTGCAATTCATTAATATATCCAACAAAAGGAAAACATATCTGTGAAGGATTCAAAAAATGCAAATATTGTCAACAAGTAGTTAATTCTGATCACCAATGTTTTATTCCAAAATACACTTCACCCGAGGATGAAAAAATACCAAACATTCCATTTGTATTTTTTGATTTTGAAACCACACAAGACACAGGAGTTCATATCCCAAATTTCTGTGTTGCTCATCGTGCATGTGGGGAATGTATTTGCAAATCTATAGATCAAGAATGTATTTCCTGTGACAAATTTGGATATAGGCAATCAATATTTAAAGGGGAATCTACTTTATCAGATTTTTGTGATTGGCTTTTCAGTAAGGAACATAAAGGGACAACAGCTATTGCTCACAATTTAAGAGGTTTTGATGGACAGTTTATTTTAAGACACCTCATTGAAACTGGTACAACAACTCCTGATGTAATTATGAATGGGAACAAAATTCTTTCACTTAAAGCTTGTGGTATTAGACTTATAGATTCTTTAAATTTTCTTTCAATGAGATTGGCACAATTTCCCAAAACATTTGGCTTGACAGAATTAGCAAAAGGTTATTTCCCCCATTTGGCAAACACACAAGCTTATCAAAATTATATTGGCCCTTATTTAGATTCAAGATTGTATATGCCAGATTCAATGTCTCCATCAGATAGGGAGGATTTTATCAAGTGGTACAAACAAAAAATTACTAGTAATGCCAGTTTTGATTTTCAAAAAGAAATGGAATTATACTGTAAATCAGATGTAGATATTTTACGTAGGGGGTGTGGGGAATTCAGACAAAAATTTATAGATAGTGATGGCATAGATCCTTTGAGAGAAGCATTTACCTTAGCCGATGCATGTACAAAAGCTTGGAGAAAAAATTCACTTCCAGAAAACAAAATGGCAATCATTTCAGACATAGGTTACCCAGCTAAAGTCAAATACTCCATTAAAGCCATTAGATTTTTACAGACACTTGCACAGGAAGAAAACATACATATTCAACATGCACTTAATGGTGGGGAGGTTAAAATAGGGGGATATTATGTTGATGGGTTTCACAAAGACACAAATACAATCTTTGAATTTTATGGATGTATGTGGCATGGGTGCATAACATGTTACAAAGACAACAGACATGAGAAAAATCCAGTCAATTTGTTAAATTACCAAACTCTATACAACAATACACAGGAACGCATACACCATTTAAAATCATTAGGGTATAACATGAGAATAACATGGGAACATGAACTTGATGATTTTTGCAAATCAAATCCTGAAGTAAAATCAACATTAAATTCATTTTTTCCAAACATGGATCCTATTAAACCACGTGATGCATTATTTGGGGGGAGAACAAATGCCATTAAATTACATCATAAAATAGACCAAAACACAGGCAATGAAATAAAATACATAGATATCTGTTCACTCTATCCTTATGTCAATAAACACAGAGAATATCCAGTAGGTCATCCACATATACTTACAAAAGAAAACATAAACATGAATGCTATAAGACAGTACAGGGGACTTATCAAATGTAAAGTTTTACCACCACAATCTCTACACATGCCAGTATTACCAATTCATTGCAACAAGAAAATGGTTTTTACACTTTGCAATACATGTGCAGAACAAGAATTAGACAAATGTGAACACACACCAGATCAACGCACTATTACAGGTACATGGACATCTGTTGAACTTTTTAAAGCATTGGGGATGGGATACACATTACTTGACACTTATCAGATTTGGCATTGGGGAGAATGGTCTTCAGAAATTTACAAACATTATGTGAACAAATATTTAAAAATGAAACAAGAAGCCAGTGGATATCCAGATTGGGTGAAAACAGAAACAGACAGAGACACATTTAAGAAGGACTATGCACAAATTGAAAACATACGTTTGGAAAATATTGAAAAAAATCCAGGACAGAGATCATTTGCTAAAACCATGTTAAACTGTTTATGGGGGAAAAGTGCACAAAACAATTTAAAAACAAAAACAGAATACATACAAGACCCATCCAAATATTTTGACCTGATACAAGATAAAGACATCATTATTAAAAATGTTGAATTGTTTGATCATGATAAATGTATTTTAGTCAATTACACAAAATCTACAGATGTTTATGAACCTCACAAATCAGCTAATGTTGCAGTTGCCTCTTTTGTCACAGCTTATGCATGAATGGAATTATATAAAGTAATAGGACGTTTGGGTAGACGGGTATTATACTTTGACACAGACAGTTGTATTTACATCCATAACCCCTCACTTTGGAATCCACAAATTATAAACAGTAGGTTAGGTCAATGGACAGATGAACATCCAGATGCAAAAATTATTGAATATGTAGGTTTAGGTCCAAAAAATTATGGTTACAAATACATTAAAGATGGTCAAATACACACTTCATGTAAAGTTAAAGGAATCACATTAGACTACAATACATCACAGAAAGTCAATTTTGAATCCATGGTGGAATGTGTACAAGACAGACACAATTATAAACTGAACATTGAATACACACATAGAATTAAACGCAACAAGAACAGACAAGTCACAAGTGAAAGACAAACCAAAACATTCAGATCTGTGTACACAAAACGTTTTGTAGTGGATAAATATGATACAAGACCTTATGGGTTTAAGGTATAAAAATTACTCTTTAGAATTCTCATTTCAAGTTTGAACAAGAACAGACATGTCACAATTGAATTACAAACCAAAACATTCAGATCTGTGTACACAAACCATTTTGTAGTGGATAAATATGACACAAAACCTTATGGGCCTAAGGTATAAAAGAAGAAGAACCCTTCAGATTTCTCATTTCCACTTTGAACACTGAACAGGCAAGATGTCTCTACCACTCAATCCTACTTATCCTATATACTTGTCAGAGTTAAGAAGACTTTCGAGTTTTAGTATGACTACAAACCCTATTTTAAAATCCAAGAAAGAAGACTTAGCTAAAGCTGGATTTTTCTATATAGGAGATGGTAAAGTAAAATGTTTTGTATGTGGGCAAGGTTTAATGAATTGGGAAGAAAAAGATATTCCTTTGCAAGAACATGTTAAGTGGTCACCAAATTGTTCTTATATTCAACTGATAAGAAATTGTCAATTATACAATCCACCAACAAGTATGCAAACACCCCCAGATAAAATATTATCAGTGATGGATTATGGATTCACTTTAAATCAAATATTTTCAACAATGAAAAAATATGACAAGTGTTTAGATGATTTTCCAGATTCTAAGTCTTTATTTGCACTCATGGTGCTAAATGATCAAAGTACATCATTTAGTACCATAATTGCAAGACAAGCTGCAGGACAATTCAAAACTAAGTTAGATAAAATGTTTTCAGATAATGCAGGAAATGATTTTCCTGACCGTCCTGATGTATTTTGTGCATCAGGTAATATAGTACCTGATGGACAAAATACATCAGAAGAGACAAAAGAAACATCACTTTGATTTCAACCATGGAACCAGTAAGACGTATCTTAGACAACAAGATTACACGTAAGGCATTATTATATGCATTTCAATTGATCACTCCTGGTTATCTAACAATAACAAAAGAGTTTATTCATAATCAATTGGAAAAAGATGAAATGTATGGGGAATTTTGTAATGCATTACAAATCATGAATGCTTTTTACAAAGATAATATAGAAAATATTTGGACAAGAGTTGTGTGGGGTAATATAATTTATGATAAGGAAATCATTAATTACTTGTATAGACAATGTGTACCACAAATAGATAGAAGAATAGATTCTTCAGAAACTGTATTTGAGTTAAAAGCACCCTTAAAACGAATACCTACTAAAAGACATGAAGAAGGTATGGAATCAGAAAGTATATAAGTGAGTGATTTGACAACTCTTATTCACACACAAATACAATTATGGCATCAAGTGAATGTTTATTGTTTCAACACCCTTGTAATATCTTTATTTCGGGACCTAGTGGTTCAGGAAAAACAGAATTTGTCAAAAAGCTTATTGATATGAAACATGACTTATTTCAAATTCCCCCACAAAAAATCATTTGGTGTTATAAAGAATGGCAAAATACATATACTTTACTTAAAGAAAGTGAAGATATTAAATTCATAGATGGTATCCCTGATGATGAATATGAAATTGTCAGTGATGTCACTATTCCCCATCTTGTAGTTTTTGATGATATGTTAGGCGATAAAGATGAAGAAAAAATTAAATTATGGTTCACATGAAAAGGACATCATAGAAATGCAAGTGTCATTTACATTACACAAAATATGTTTCAACAATCTAAATCTAGTCGTACCATAAGTTTAAATGCACATTATATGATTTTATTTCAAAATACCAGAGATAAAGGACAAATTAAAGTATTGGCAAATCAAGTTCAATTACCACATTTAAATGCATGTTATCAAGATGCAACAAGTATTGATCATGGTTATTTATTAATTGATTATTTATCCTAGAACTCCTGAGTCTTTGAGATTAAGAACTGATATTTTTCATCCTTGGGTAACACAAAATGAACGTGGTCCCATCATTTATACAAAACTATAAATTCCCCATGTTCTAATGAGTTGATGTTAGTTAGTCAAAGTTTGTCAACGACTACACATCATCATGGTATCATTCATACAATCTTTGGAACAACTTGGTCAAGAAACAAGTCCATTTGCAAGACAAAAATTACTTAAGAAAGGTTTCAAGAAAATTTTAAAATGGTTTACATTAGCAAGTAGAATCATACTTAATAAGAAAATTAAATTGCCAAAACAAACTTTAACCTATATGGATAAACATAAACAAGATCTTGAACAACTTGCAAATCCCAGAGTTGATCTTGCAACAAAACGAAACATTATTTTAAAACCAGGAGGTGGTGGATTTTTTGGTGGTGTTATCATTCGTAATTTAATTCGATGGGATGGTCATAAGACAAGTAGATCATTCTATTCACCATTCAAAAAAACAAAGAGTAAGAAACAAAAGTCACCTAAAAGGAAACGAAAATCCCCTAAGAAAAGATCAAATAATTCATCAAGTTCTAGAGAGATAAAAAATCAACGAAAGGTAGGACCTAAATATATGTACACAAATTTTGAAATTGCACCTCATAGATCTCCATCTACAAAAACAAAAGCATTACTTGTGAAAAATCTTCAAAGACAAAGAAAAGTATCACCACTTAAGTTAACACGTGTAGTGTCAATAACAAAAGATGGTGTTAAAAATCATGAACCAATGTATTCTGTACAAAATACACAACATGTACCATTAAAAGAAAAGATTCCCACAATGGCACGTTTTACAGCTTTAAATACACCTAAACCTGTTAAAGGGATAAGGTCTTACTTTAAATAATATAAATAAGTTTGCACATATATAAATAGCATTACATTTTTATATTTGTTTCATTTAATCATTAGATTCTATAAGAGCAAGATGGTGAGACAAAATAAGAAACAAAAAATTCCTTTAGTTAAAAAATATGGTGGTATGTTAATAGGTTTAAGTCAAACTCCTCCAGCATTTCAAAAACAAATTATGAAAAATGCACCTAAAGAATTAATTAATTGTGTGTCAGAATGCTGTCATAATCTTTTAAAAGGCAACATACATCTAACAAAAAGTCAGAAACAAAAATTACATCCAAAGCGTCAACAACTACGAGCACTCGCTAGTAAATCAATAACTCTTAAAAAGAAAAAACAAATTTTAAATCAAAAAGGTGGTTTTTTACCATTACTTGGTTTACTTGGACCTGCTATAGGAGTTGCAACAAATCTTGCAAATAAATTAGTCGATAAAATATGAAAAAGATGGCTATTGTACCTTATCAAATGTTAGAAGATATGCAACGTTTTAGAAATGAAAAAGCTCAAAGACCGAGATTACCCCCTAACCCACAAGTTACAAATACTGCACAACTTCAAAATGATTTATCATCTGTGTTAGGAAATTCAGAGTTGTCCGAAAGTGAGAAAGAACAAAAGTATGGGGAAACTTTACAAAAATTTCAATTGTCACATAAGAAGGCATTACAACCAACATTGGTTCCATTGCCTGAGTCAGGAGAAAAATCATTATTTTTACGAGATCGTATTATAGAAAGTGTCCCTGTTACAATGAGACGTAAAGCAACTTCATTATTATCTGCTTTATCATCTCATCCACACATGAGTTGGAATGATCAGGGTGCATTAAGTTACGATGGAGAAGTCATAAAAGGTTCAAATATCATAGATTTAGTCAATGATGTTCTTAGACACCGAAAAGGTTTTAAACCGAGTGGATGGGAAATGTTTAGTCGTGGATTAAAAGATATAAATATCCCTCAAGATTTTGTTGGTAATCGTGAACGTTGGTTATGGATGAATAGACAACCTATACCCAAACCCAGTAAATATCAAAGTTCTCCAGAAGATAGTTGGTCTGAAACTCCTCAATCCTCCCCTCCAAAACGTAAAGTTCGTCGAGGTCATAGAGTGCAGTGGAGTGAAGACACACCAAAGTCAGCACTAAAGCATAAATTGACAAAACGTAGATTATCTGAAAAATGGGAGGCTTATTGAATGATTTATTAACTGAAATATATTACAATACAAAACATCCTGCTGGTTATGGTGGTATACAAAAATTGTACAAAGCAGCTCATAGTAAAGATAATTCCATCACAATTGATCAAGTGAAAAAATGGTTGAAAGGAGAAAGAACTTATACTTTACATAAACCCATCCGTAAAAAGTTTTCAAGACGTAAGACTATAGTGGGTGGTATTGATCATCAATGGCAGATTGATTTAGCAGACTTACAAAGTTTACAATCTTACAATGATCAATTTCATTATTTAGTTTGTGTTATTGATGTATTTTCCAAATATGCATGGGTAATACCCATTCACAATAAATCAGGAGAGACATTAACAAAATCTTTTCAGAGTATTTTGAAAACTTCTGGACGTAAACCTTTATCATTACAATCTGATAAAGGTTCTGAATTTAAAAATAAAGATGTACAAAAATTTTTAAAGAAACAAAACATTCATTTCTTCACAACAGAAAATCCTGAAACCAAAGCTAGTATTGTTGAACGTTTTCAACGTACATTGAAAACACGAATGTGGAAATATTTTACACACAAACGTACATTAAGGTACATTGATGTGTTGGAAAATTTAGTTGATGGATATAATCATAGTTTTCATCGAAGTATTCAGAGAACTCCTGCTTCAGTATCATTAGAAAATGAAGTAGAAGTATCTCAACATTTGTATGGTAAAAAAAAGTCTAAAAAGAAAAAAATACAATTTAAAGTTGGTGATATAGTACGTATTAATAAAACCAAACGTACATTTGAAAAAGGGTGTTTACCAAATTGGACAAAAGAGTTATTTAAAATTACTCATGTAAAACATACAATACCACCCACTTATAAACTTGAAGATATGGGTGGTGAAAATATACAAGGGACATTTTATCCACAAGAAATTCAAAGTATAAAAGATGATAAAAAATATATAATTGAATCAATTCTTAATAGACGGTCAAGACGTGTGGGAAAGAAAATTATTAAAGAACTTAAAGTACATTGGGAAGGTTATCCAAAGAAATTTGATAGTTGGATAGCAGAATCAGATTTGATATAAAAAGAATATGTCATTAAATGAAACTTCATTACCTAATGAAACCACAAGTGTTGATGTACAAAGTCAACAAAGTCAACAATTTAAAATTTGTGGAAATCGTGTTGCAAAAAATCAAGTCACTTATTTCACACAGATTATTATCATTTATGGTATTATAATTACTGCCATTGCACATTTGAGTTTACAAAGCCCTGATAAAGAATTGTGGTTAGTGTTATTAAGTAGTTCATTAGGATATATTCTTCCAAGTCCAGGTTTAAAATATTTGAAACAACCACAAGATAAGAAAAATGAATTCATTTTACGTAACACTTCTGAGTGATAGTTCTATGGATATGTTTTCAAATAATAGCCAATGTTGTTTTCAAACACAATTATCTAAACCCATTCATGTTGATAAAGAACATTGGGAAGTGGGATTAGTTGAAGTAATTTTACCTTCGGAAGCAAAAAATATTACAGATGAAGAATCTGTTTTTAAAATCATTGTGACAGATAGCAAAATATCAAATCGTATTAATAAAACGAATTTGAAACATACATTACACAAAGGTGTTGCTGTTGTTGAATTAAATATTTTATCAGGTGCATATTCAAATGGCGCTCATGTCATAGATGCAATGCAAACAGAAATTCAAGAAAAACTTGGAGACATATTTAAATCATTTGATGTATTATTTCATGTTGGATTTTCAACTCTCCAAGGGCGTGTAAAAATAGTAGGAAATAGTATTGGGAAAGTGGGTATTGAAATGTCAGAAAGTTTATTACAAAAAATGGGATGTAAAGACAATATTTTTCCTGTCATTTTTCCCAACACATCAAAAGGTGCATTTAAATATAATGTGGACTTAAATGTGGATTTCAATCAAATCTTTATTTATTCTGACATAGCAGATTATACATTTTTAGGTGATATTGAAGCACCTATTTTACGTGTGATTCCATTTGAATCACATAAAGAGTCTCTACATACTCATATAGAATTTGATAATGTACATTATGTACCAGTATCAAAATCTTATTTTGATCAGATTAGTATAAATATAAATGGGAACACTGGTAAACCCATTCAGTTTGCAAGTGGCAAGACAGTTGTCAAGTTGCATTTTAGACAGAGACATAAATTAAATTTGTAAAAAATGATGCCGGTGTATCAAGGTGTACCACGGCAATATGGATATGGATTAGGGTCTATTTTTCGCACAGCAATAAGAACAGCTGCACCATTTATAAAACCAATTGCAAAAAATGCATTGCAAACCTTAAAGAGAGATGGATTAAGACATGGTTTAGAAATAGCAAATGAATTGATAAAAAAACGTAAAGCACCTAAAGACATTTTATTAACTCATGGAAAAGATCTTTTGAAATCAGTTGGTGAATCTGCTTTAGGTATAAAAAGACAAAAACAAGAACGAAAACGTCAGTCTGTGGTTCGTTCTCGTAGAGGTAAGACACGTCAAAGACAAGCTTATTCAAAACGAAAATCAAGACCACTTGATATTTTTGATTGAAAAAAATCATGATGTTACATGGATCTTGCGAACGTTTTGGTAGTAGTTTTGATCCAGATAATGTATCACCAACATCAAGTGGTATAGAAAATATTGGTGAAATTGAACAATTTCCTATTGCATCTTTAAATAATTCTTCACCAATAGAATTTTTAATTCCAAGACAAACAACCAAGTGGTTAGATCTTGCAGCATCTACACTTGAAGTTCAATTTAAAATTACAAAACAAGATGGGAGTGTTTTGGGTGGAGATACACAAATTGCTCCTATCAATAATTTTTTTCATAGCATGTTCAGTAAAATTGATGTTACACTGAATGGCAATCTTATCACCACCAATACAGATCTTTATCCTTATAGAGCATATTTTGAGAATTTTCTTAGTTATTCAAAAGATGTGAAAAAAACACATCTAGCTGCTAGTGAGTTGTGGTATAGAGATACTCCTGGACACCTCACAGAAACAAGTAAAGCTTCGTCGAACAAAGGTTTGACTGAGCGAGCTAAAATAATTGGTGGTAGCAAAAATGTACAACTAAGAGGAAAACTGCATTTAGATCTGTTTGTGCAAGATAAGTATTTACCAAATGGAGTTGAGATGAGAATTAAATTGCATCGTGCTCCAACTAAATTTTGTTTGATTGGTAGTGAACATGGAAAAATAGAAATTCAAAAAGCCATATTCAGAATACCGGCATTGGATTTATTTCCAAAATTTGCGAATGATCTCAATGCACAAATAGATCGAACAAATTATAAAATGCCCATAAGACGTAGTGAAATTAAAACTTTTACTATTGGAAGTGGTCTTCGTTCAAAAATAGAAGACTATCTGTTTCATAAACAGACGCCAAAACGAATTATTCTTGGTTTAGTTAGTAATAGAGATATAAATGGAGATATTGGCAGTAATCCATTTAATTTTCAACATTTCGATTTGAATAAGTTGGAAATCACAATAGATGGGCATTCCATTAAAGCACGTCCCTTTGAACCGAATTTTGAAGGTGGACTTTTTCTAAATTCATATTTATCATTGTATGAAGCTATGGGCTATTTTGGACAAAATCAATCATTTAATTTATCTTTGCAGGATTATGCAAAAGGGTATACCCTTTGGGGTATTGATTTGACACCTGATCAGAGTAGTAGTGGGCCCTTGGCTCATCCAATAAAGTCTGGCAATCTTAGATTTGAACTTCAGTTTGCTCAAGCTCTTCCAGAGGTGATCAACGTTGTTGTGTATGCAGAATTTGATAGTGAGATAGAAATCAACAAATTCAGAGAAGTGATATTTGACTATTAAACAAGATGAGTCAGTGTGAACATTGCAAGATGTGTAAAGAAAAAATACAAACATTATTTCAAGAATGTGTAGTGATAGAACTGACAAAATCCATTCAACAGAAAATGAAAAATATCTGTGAAGAAGAAAATCGAACCAACACAACAACATTAATAGATATGAACATTGCAGAGTGTTTACAGAAAGTGTGTCCAGTGACTATACTATATAATCTACACAAGAGAGCAAGAAAAATAAACTTATTAGAATATTGTGATCATATAGACTTTGAAATAGACTGCCAAAAAGACATTCAAAAGTGGGCAGATTTAGTGAAAGAGACTGGTCATATTATACAGCATATCTTGATTAATGGCTCCGTGCCAGCCTTTTTCAAGGCTAAGAAGATGGAAACCATACAATTACAAACTATACTTGACAGTTCTCAAAGGTTATCATCCTTAAAAGGAAAAGTGTGTTCAAAAGACTTGTTACCAAAACGAAAACCTAAACACAGACAAGCATATATTGTGAACACAGATTCATCAAAAGAACCAGGAGAACATTGGATAGCAATATATTTTAAAGACAATCATTCTGCTATCTACTTTGATTCATATGGTTTACCACCATTAGATAAAGACATATACAATTTCATAGTGAAAAATACAGATTCCTGGACAATAAATACAATGAGACTACAAAGTGAATTTACTGTTGTGTGTGGAATGTACTGTATATTTGCTTTAGATCATCTTGCAAGAGGATATGATTTAGAGACAGTTCTTACTATCAAATTTGATCCAAGAAATTTTCAAGAGAATGATAGAGATGTTCGACGATGGTTTGAGCAAACTTATAGACATTATTTGAAATAACTGTAATAAATATCAGGTGTCAAAACAATCCCACAGAGGTAATTTTTTACATCTTTTAGTTTTTTAAGTTTTTTATTAAAAGTCAATCATCTATTATATAATTTTCGCCAGACATTTGTGTAACAGAGAGATAGGGTTTTTTAGTTATTTTTTATATTTGTTTCAAAATCAGATCACTTGAGTGATATCAGTTTTTATCTGACTCCCAAGATTGTTTTCAAAAAACAATCTTGGGTATCAAATAAAAAAACTAGCATAAAAAAGAATCTTGATGTAAATAGGTTTTCTCATGGATAGGCAAACTCAGATCTCGGTGTATATATGTTCAGATTTCATTTCAATATAATGATTCAACTTTAAATACAGTTTTGTTTTTTGTTAAAACCTCTGTGATAGTTTTGTCGAATTTGTTAGGTTAGTCCTATAATCCCTTTTTTATCACCGTGTCCCTATTATTTCCCAACAGTAAAAAAGAGTTAAGAGTCACTTCTCTTTTTCACTGTGAGTATTAGGCTTTAATATTGTATGCATACTTATCAAAAACTTTTATAGTGTAACCTGATATACAGTTTATACTGTAGAGATAATTTTGATTGCTAAACATACAATGAATACTATTCTTACTATAGAAAAAACAACTATCACAGAGAGTTCGACCACAACGCGAATCACTAAGTTTTTTTATTTTGTGCATGTGTTCTTGTGTTTTATTGTAAGCATAATTTCCTTATGCTCACAATAAAACACAAGAAGACACACAAAATTTCCCCATTTATAGAAGTTGTATACACAGGGTGGAGAGATGACAAAACCCAAAACCATATGGATAACCCCTAATATAAAATGATTTTAAATTAATATAGACATTGGGTCACACTCTAGAGAGGGAACTGTTTTTTGTCTTTTCATAACAAAGACTTGATTGTGTACATGAGAAGATCTCTTTCTAATAGTGTGGGTAGCCCTTAGAAGGGCCGTTTTTAAAAATCTTCAGTTCCGTAGAGAGCTGTTTGGTAAAGCCATCTCTGCTTCGGTGAAGAATTCACCTTCCCACACGCCTATGGTTGTTGCTAGCATCTCTTCATCTGTAAAGCAATCTTGTTCCCATGCATAGCTTCGTCCTACAAGAGCTTCCTCCTGCAAATGCACGGGGAGATCAAACCAGTGTTTAGGTCGATTCTTGTACTGGATCTCCCCGAACGGACGTGTGGCGGTTTTGACGAAAGGGTGGTCTTCAATCTTCTTAAGTTGTTCTTCCATCGAAAGTGTTGCCGACCACCACTTTCTCAAAGCCAAGGCGAATTCTTCATCGGCTCTCTGTTTCTTGGTTCTCTCATAACTCTCTATGGAACTGTAATTGATCTTCGTTGGCTCCATGTCTTTTTCCTCTCTGTCAAAAGATGATTTTCTTAGTCAGATGATGAAATGTATCCAAATCCTCAACTCACCTTCTTTTTATAGACAATCCGAGGATCGGAAATGCACTGGAGAACGCTCACGCGACATTTTTGATCGAGTGCGGGAAAATATTGTTGACATCGGACGGCTGTGATAGTAAACGTCTGTTATCAACAATATTTTCCCGCACTCGATCAAAAATGTCGCGTGAGTGTTCTCCAGTGCATTTCCGATCCTCGCATTGTCTATAAAATCTAACACACATTCCAGACAATTCATTTGATAAAAAGCAATCGTCTGTTCTGCATTCAATCATGGATGAATACAATATACTGGATGATTTTAACGATTTAATTCGTATTGACAACTCATTGATGACACAGCAGAGAATACCAAACCAAAAGGATACCATACCAAATAAGAGGGTGAATAATACTTTTTCACAAGATGAAAAAAATGAAACATTATTACAGAAAATCTTGGAGACTCTACAAGACATGAAATCATCTGACCAAAAGATCGTTCTCTCAGCTGATAAGATTACAGTTCCTATAGAATTCAAAGTGTCATCTCTTCCTTTAACAGTACCATATGAGTTGGCAGAACCGATACCTCAACCTAAGAGAAAAAGGGGACGTCAAGCACAGAAACAGTTAGTGACCACATCCACACAAACAGATACAGTAATTCAACAACCTATTCCAGAGGAAGAATCATCTGATGATATTGTTAAACCTAAAAAAAAAGAAACGGGTACGATTCGATGGTCTTGGGCGATACATGAAAAATATTGCTAACTGTTGAGTGACTTGCACTTCATCAAAACTAAAACAGCCCTTCTAAGGGCTACCCACACTATTAGAAAGAGATCTTCTCATGTACACAATCAAGTCTTTGTTATGAAAAGACAAAAAACAGTTCCCTTATCCTCCAGTGAAAAAAACTTATAAGCAAAAATGTACTATAGGATCTGGCCATAAAAAAGCATGATGCGGTGGCATTATAGACCCAAGATCTGAAAAACTTATAGCCCCAAGAACTTATAGACCCAAGAACTTATAGACCCAAGATTTGTGAAACTTATAGATCCAAGAACTTATAGACCCAACATGTATGCACTGTGCCACCAGTGCATACATGTTGGGTCTATAAGTTCTTGGGTCTATAAGTTTCACAAATCTTGGGTCTATAAGTTCTTGGGTCTATAAGTTCTTGGGGCTATAAGTTTTTCAGATCTTGGGTCTATAATGCCACCCCCAACTACTCACTATTCTTACCTTGTTCAATTTAAGCCGTGCGAAATTTATAATATACACCTGGAACTTAATTAAGCACCCCCTGAAATGTTTCATGACAGTGAAGTTGCTGTTACTGATTATTATGTGTTAATTATTGCTATGTCTTGCAGTACATTTCACCTAGTGAAACATGATGTTTCTGGTTGATAGTGTACCCCAACACATCCCCTCGTCCACGAGAAGCATGCCACGAATGTCACAAAAAGCACTATTATCCACATGCAATATCTGGATATAAAACAAGAAAATTTGTCACTTTATCAATAAATATTGACATAGCAAGGGGAAGACTGCCAGAGGATAAAGATGGTAAATCGTTGGCATGCATGCAACAGGCATGTCATTAAAAGCTATTGGAAGTCAACCTGGCTGTAGTCATTCTGTCATCAGCAGACTTGTCTGAAAACATCAACAAACCAACGATGTTAAGGCCCAACAAAGGCCTGGACAATCACGAAAGACCTCTCCTCGGGAAGATCGGATCTGGAACGTCTCGTTAGGCGTGAACCCTTTGCTTCAAGTGGGGTCTTGAAACGCCCTTGTCTCTCCAACAGGCATTTGTGCAAAACAACTGCCCGAAACCGTCTCAAAGCACTGGGTATGATGTCCAGATGGGTCATCAAGCATCCAGCTCTGTCCAATCAGCATCAAAGACGACGTTTGGAGAGGTGTATGACACGGCAACATTGGAATCTCAGGAAGAGGAGGAGAGCAATGGGATAATGCAAGCAGTTTACATAAATGCGTATTGCGTTATTCTCTGTGTCTGCTGAAATATCTACTCTTTATTGTTATAAAACATGAGTGGAAAGATTAATCAACAAAAATAAAGTCTGGAATGGTTTACACTTTCGCAATTAAATGTATACATGCTGTTCCGTATTCTTCTTGGACAAACTGACTTTCATCGATAAAATTACTCGCTACCATGACAATTTATGGTGAGCTCCAGTGATGAAGCGACATTACAACGGATTGGATGAGAAACGGCATGCTAAGTTAGGGTTTGAGAAGCACGAGGAATCTGAGCAATACTAAACTGACGCCAACTCAAGGTACCAGTTAAAGTTATTCTTAAAGTTATTCTTAAAGTTATTCTTAAATATGTACACTTCCATATTCTCTTTTAGACTTGTAGATTTACTTTGAATCTGGAAATATAAATTCGAAGTTTATGACAATTTACGTTCAGACTGCATTTCTCATCTTTCTTTGCTCTCGTTAATCATGATGGTATCTTCGATGTCAGTTCAAAGGTATCATTTTTTTCTTTTTGTTTTTTTAATGTGGTTTAACGACACTTTCGACAGTCTAGGTCACCTCATGTCGAAAAGTACGGGTAGAGGAAGCTGGACTATCAGGAGAGAACAGCCGAGCAGTTCGAGCAACTGTCAGGAAACCAATGTACTAACGCAGCACAAGCAAGGTTATCATTGCTTGCAGACCAGTGCCCAATCGACGAGCAGGAGTCTGAGAACACAGCGCCACCGTGTCCCCACGAAAGGTATCAATTGAAAGACTACATATTCGTTAGTTGGGATAGACAAAACAAATTTTCAAGCCTTTGGGCTGCACGTTGAAAATATTGATTGCGCTACCTCACAACTTCACTTACCAACCATCTTTGTGTTGAAATTAAACGCATTATAATCCTTAACCAGGAATCAGGTTTCAAGGAGATAAACGTCGAGTACAGGAAATGAATAACAAATAAGAGAACAAAAGATTTTCTGCTGGCTCTATACAATATTATGATGGTTTAGCCTCGCCATGGTTACTGTGTTGTGCCATTGGGCAAGACGATTACCTACGTTGGGGCACACTGGCGTTGTGTACTAAATCGTACTGCACGTCAGGGATGCACTTGTCTTCAACTACTGCTAACTGTGCATGCGCAGAGTTAGTACGTTGGGGAGTCTGACAGTTGCTCGGTGGTTCTCTCCGGGCACACCTGTTTCCTCTACCCGTAAATCTGTTCAACACTAGGTGACTCTCGCTGTCACTAGTGTACATATGTAATATCTCACCTCAATCTTATGACATTTTTGTTGAGTTTAAGTCATCGTGTGTTAGTCTGCCTAGATCTATACAATGCCAACAGTCGGAATGCCCCCCCCCCCCCCCTCCTGTTTATTCATATTTTAAAATGTCAGCAACAATAGGAATTCTATTATTTATTAATCAATGCAGCTTCTAAAGCAGTATATAGATGAATTTAAGATAACACAGCGATCTGACACACCAGATATACGTTGTCGGTAATTTCATATTGGGTAAGAGCAACGCTTTCGACCAGATTGGACTTTACTAACACCGGATATGGCATATTAGATCACTATTAACCCTTTACCGAACGAATCGCCCGCATCCGCCCGCGTAATATACAAATTGAGCAGTTTAAAAAATTAAATTTTTCAAAATATTTTAACAAAACCATATCACATGACCCCTCATTGGAACGAGCTCCTTGAGCTCGTTCCAGTGAGGGGTCACATGATATGGTTTTGTTGATTTTGTTGAAAAAATTTTAAAAAATTATATTTAAAATAATAATTTTTTATATCGTCTCCCATGGGTAAAGGGTTAAACATTATATCTAACAATATCTACATTTAGATTCTGTAAATCAGTTTGAATTTGAAGACAAGATATGAAACATATCAGTTCATGAGCTCCTTGAAAGTGCAAGAACGCATAATGGGAATAAGAAGGTTGAACACACGGAGGCTCCCAGGCTGAAAGCGAAGTTCTAACTTTGTCAGGCGCACTTGATATTTCCAGGATTAGAAGTACAAGATCATAATAACCCACATCCTCCATGTATTTTGGATTGTTATTATACGCTAAACGATAGATTATCGTAGAAATTGCGGAAAGATAGAAATAGTATTCCCCCACTGTGAAGATATAGAAATGTTCTCTTTCACGGTAGCAATCAAAATGGCGGCTTTCAAAGCATCACTTCAAGGTGAATACGAGTCAAATTATCACTGGAAATGATACATTTGTTCTAAAAAACGTATGGAAAGTAAATCTAGTGTTTTTGAGTGGATTCCGATCATTTCCAGCAATATAATTCAACACGTATTCACCTTGAATTGATGCATGAAACCCACTAGTCCATACATGGCCTGAAAGTCCGTAATATAAGTTTTTGATTTGGTACGTCCTTTCAAAGGACGTACCAAACCAAAAACTTATATTACGGACTTTCAGGCCATGTTCAGACTAGAAACCCGCCAGCTGAATCAGACTGCAAGACGATATCTGTTCCAAGTATCGATCAAATCACTTCCGCGTTTCAATGATTCATTTACTTTCATGCATCAATTCAAGGTTGAAACGAGTGGAATTATCAGATTCTTATAAAAAGCGTATAATAAAAAGAAAATCTAGTGTTTTTGAGTGGATACCGAAAATTATCTCACTTGTGACCGAGACAAATGGTTACTTTCGCGAGCGCTTTCTGGGAGAGTTAAATTAATACCAATAATAACTCCTCTTCTTATTTGTCTTGGATAGAGTAATGTAGAGGTTCGGACTATCTGTCGCTTTATTACTTTTATAAACGACCGTTCGCTGAGTTTCTACAGCCCCGATAGTTAGAATTGTAAAGCCTTGTACTTTCGAAACGACCATGAGCATAAATCGGATGGAATTTTATGTCGTTTGCTTACTTTCTTATTCGACAAGAGTAGTATGTCATGTTCCCCTACAGGGGCCATTGGCAGGACCCCGGTGCAGGACCCCGGAAGTGACGTCATGTCACGTAACGTAGTGGCGCCATGTTGTGTTGTCATGGTAACCCGCGTGAGCGGCCATGTTGTGACGTCATCTCCATAGTGATACGTGGTGTGAGTGCGCATGCGCAGCGCGTGTTGTTAGGGTGATACGTGTTTCCGTCGTCCATTTTGTATACTGGAGGTCGCCATCTTGTTTCTATGGTAGCACGAGATTGCTATGTTACCCAATTGTTCTGCAATGGGACGGGGTATGTTCGGAGGGTGTGTTCGATTGTAGAAGAGTAAATCTAATTACCACAAACCACCCGACAATCCTTCCAAATCACCAAAATCCACCCGAAATCACCGAAATTTACTTTATTTCTCCATTTTATCGGCTTAGCGGTAGTGCTATAGTACCGAGAGGGTATCGGGGGTGCATTCGACTGAAGTGGAGTAATTTTCTGGTTCGGATTTTCCCAGAATCCTCATTTAATTACCCAAATAAACCCGTCAAGTTGTATTATTTCGAATTCTTTAAGAATCCCTTTTTTTGATCCCATGACGTGTTATTTCCCTATTAAGAATAGCACGTAGTGCTATAGGACAAATTTACCCAGAAATCCTCTGCTTCTACTTGGAACTATATTTTTATAAATCCCTACGCTCTATTTTTAGTAACATCCTTAACTGACCCCCTAACTAATTGTTAGGGTCTATATTTAGCAATTTCTTTAAATGACCCCCCCTAACTACATGATTTTAAATAATAAAATTAATGAGGATCAAGATGTTTTTACACTGACCAATCAGAGCGAAGTTAATCCACCAATCAGATTTCTGGATTCCCATTGTGTTTCTTTCCCATTACTTTCTATACTAATTTTCTAAATTTCCCAACTTTAACCTATAATCCTATAGGAAACAAACACAAACACCCATCGAGAATGAAAATATCGATGAAAAAACGTTGTGACGTCGTGACGTTTTCAAAAACGTCCGTCACGTCTAAATAAATTCCGGAGAAGAATAACGTCGCGTCATTCTGTTTCGATCCTTCGAACTGAACACATCGCTAGAGAGTTTTCTATAGCAATTTTGCCTTTGCAAAACTTTTATGAAGATGGAGTCTGAAGCTGCTACTGCCGTTACCAGAACTGATGTCTACGCCTGTGAAGAGTGTGGGAAGACCTTTACGGACCGTCGGAACCGAAACCGCCATGTGCGTACCAAGCACGCCACCGGAGAGAAAAAGACCCACGATTGTAACAACTGCAACAAGACCTTTACGAGGAAAGAGTATCTCCTTGACCATCTGAAGAAATGTTTGGAGACATATACATGTATGGAATGCGGCCAGGAGTTCAACCAACTACTCCATTTTAATCGACACAAGAGCGTTGCACACCGACCAGTTCCTGTACCATCTAAAAGGAAGACTGATGAACCGAAGAGAGGACCACCTAAACAACCACGGACCACGACGACCACCCATTATGATGTTGACCCAATTGAGTTTGAAAAGAATATGATGTCCGAAGAAGTGCCAGATGAGATGTTCACCGTGTACGAAGATAACTGGAGTTCTATTAGAACTCGCCACATGATGAACAGAAGAGCCCAAGACCAATATAACTACCGGATCAACGATGTGAACCTGAAGATGATGACTGATGAATTGATGACTACCATATTTCTGCCACAACAGCTAAGATTTAAAATTAATCTGAGTTTTGGTTTCATCCTGCGACACAAAGAAACGAATGAACTGAAGTATTACCATCCATCACAAAACAACGCCCGGGTACTTGATGTTCCACAACTTGTATGCTGCCAAGAAGACTTTGAAGGATTCCTTGATGATGTCATGAAAGAAGATATCCTGGAATGGGCCAAATTAAAACGACCCAACACCAAATGGCTTTTGGAGAGAGTTACGAACGTCACATTTTATGTGAATAAGCTGAAAGACCACCCAATTAGAATGGCAGAAGATCTTCCTGACTACATTCTCCAGAACAAAGCAGTAAATGCTTTGGTGAAAGATAAACATCACCAGTTTACCTACGAAGACAACCTGTGCATGTTCCGCTGTTTAGCTTTATGGAGTGGTTCCACAACAGACAACCTCAACTATACAACAGATGCCATGTACAACAAGTATACAGAGAAGCCAAAGAATGAAT
This sequence comes from Pictodentalium vernedei, assembly GCA_031216915.1. Lineage (NCBI taxonomy): Eukaryota > Metazoa > Mollusca > Scaphopoda > Dentaliida > Dentaliidae > Pictodentalium > Pictodentalium vernedei. Next base: position 161,401,303 of record CM062288.1, on the reverse strand, counting down.
TCCGTGGAGTAACTTTAGCCGAATTACCTGACTTGGAGAAATGTTTTGAAGTAAATATCCAAGTATATGAACTTGTCAAGAATGTTGATGACCAAATTGTTGCCAAATTAGTACAGAGATCTCACAGAAAGTATGAAGATACCATGTATGTGAACGTTTACAAGAACCATTTTAGCTACATCATCGATATAGACCAATACTGCAAATCCTTTGAATGCCGCAAATGCGGCAAATTATGGCACACTGTGAAAAAATTAAATCGTCACGAAAAAACATGTACGGATGAAGTCAATTACCAGTATGTTGGCGGTGTATACCATCCATCCCAGTCCATATTTGATCTGTTAGAAGACGAAGGTATAGAAGTATCTGAAGAGAAGAAGTTTTATCCATACCGTGCAACGTTTGATTTTGAAAGTTACTTTGTCAAATCCAGTCTACCTGCTGACAGTGATAAACTGATATGGGAAGCAGAACACCGACCATTGAGTGTTAGCATATGTAGTAATGTTCCAGAATACCAAGAACCGAAATGTTTTATTACAAATGGAAATTCTCAAGAACTTGTTGAAGAAATGATGACATACCTCACAGCTATTTCATCTCATTGCCACCAACTGATGCAGACCTATCATGTTTGGACCTTGTTTAAACTCAGACAGAAAATTGATGAAACGCTGGAAGCGGAAGCCAGAGCTACTGGAGAAGATACATCCAAGATGCACCCTTTACAAAAATTGGAGAAGAAATTTCAAGGCTACCTGCAAAAGATGCCCATCATCGGATTCAACTCTGGAAAATATGATATGAATGTAGTCAAGCGTGAACTGATGACATACCTGAAGAGACAGAATCCACTCAAGTTTGCAGTGAAGAAATCGAATAACTACATGTGCGTCTCGGCAGAATCTTTCAAGTTTGTTGATATTTGCAACTACCTCGCTCCAGGATTCAGCTATGAAAAGTTTTTGAAAGCATTTGGCTGCTCCGTTACGAAGGGATTTTTACCATATGAATGGATCGACAGCGTGAACAAATTGGATCAAGACCACCTACCAGACCATGAAGCCTTCTACAGTTCTCTCAAGATAGAAAATATATCCAATGAAGAATACCAGTACTGCCAGCATGTATGGAACGACCTGGAGATGACAACTTTCCGTGATTTTCTGATCTGGTATAATAACCGAGATGTAAAACCATTCCTTGAAGCAGTTGACAAGCAGTTTACTTTCTACCAAGAACGCCACATCGACATGTTTAAAGATGGTATCAGTGTTCCGGGCCTCACGTTGAAACACCTGTTCCAGACCATGAATGATGACACTTACTTCACATTATTTAACCAGAAAAACAAAGACCTGCATCACTTGGTGAAAGATAATATCGTTGGTGGACCTTCAATTATCTTCAACCGATACCACGAGAAAGATGTTACCAGAATCAGAGAAACAAAATATGGCAAAGAAGCAAAACCATGTGGAAGTATTATAGGCTTTGATGCGAATGCATTATATCTTTGGTGCCTAATGCAAGAGATGCCAACGGGTTGGAGTATTAGACGTCGTGAAGAAAACCAGTTTAAACCAGAACATCCAATGAAGTATGGTAAAATGGCTGAACAATGGTTAGAGTTTTTATCCATGAGAGATGACATCCACATCAGACATCAGTTTAACGGAGCTGAAAAAATGATTGGTCGAAGACAGTTGTCTGTTGATGGTTGGTGCAAAGAGACACAGACTGTATACCAATTCCATGGCTGCTTCTGGCACGGACATACCTGCATGAAAGATAAGAATGGCCTTCCTATCATCCATAATGAAGTCAGAGATAAACCGATGAAAGAACTGCTACAAGACACCCGTACCAATGGAAAGTACATCACCGATTTGGGCTATAAACTTATTGAAATCTGGGAGTGTGAGTGAAGAGAGATGAAGGAGACCGATGCCACACTCAAAGCCTTCCTTAAAGAGAACTTTTCAGACAAAATAGATGGTGCGATGACAGAGGAAGGAATACTGAACAAAGTGAAGTCCGGTGAACTGTTTGGTTTAGTCGAATGTGATATACATGTACCAGATCACCTGAAAGAGTACTTTGAAGAGATGACACCTATCTTCAAGAATACAGATATTTCCATAGATGATATTGGTGAACACATGAAGGCCTTTGCCGAGAAGAATGGAATCATGAAGAAACCCCGTAGAAGTTTGATCGGAAGCTATGGAGCGGAGAAAATGTTGTTTGCAACCCCCTTACTGCAGTGGTACCTCCAGCATGGTATTGAAGTTGATCACGGCTATCAAGTTATCCAATTTTAACTAAGAAGATGTTTTGAAAAATTTGGAGATGAAGTATCTGAAGCAAGAAGACAAGGAGATGTTGACCCCGACAAGTCGATCGTTGCCGACACCATGAAGCTGTTGGAAAATTCTGGATATGGCAAAACCGTCACCAACAAAGAGAAGCATCGACGTGTGTGCTATTGCGATGACGAAGAAGTTACCAAAGCTGTAAATGGCATGTCCTTCAGAGCCTTGAATCCATTAGATGAAACATTATATGAAGTCGAACTCAACAAGAAGACTATCAAGTTGGATCTGCCACTTCACATCGGATTCTTTGTTTACCAGTATGCGAAACTCCGGATGCTTCAGTTCTATTCTGATGTCATCGATACTTTTATCAACCGCCAATATTTCGAATATGCTGAAATGGACACAGATTCTGCATATATATGTACTTCGTCACCATCCATAGATGAATTGGTGAAACCAGAGAAGAGAGTAGAATTTTACAATGAGAATCACAAGTGGTTTCCATCAGAATGTTGTAATTTCCACAGAGATGATTATGTGAAAACCAAATTAGAAGGCAAAGAATGGCTGTCACCCGCATGCTGCCAAGAAAGAAAGCGTTTTGACAGGAGAACTCCAGGCTTGTTTAAGGTAGAATGGCAAGGAACTGGTATTGCTGGACTGTGTAGTAAAACATATTATTGTTTCGGTGCCACCAATAAATTCAGTTGTAAGGGAATCAGCAAACGCCACAATGATTTGACGAAAGACAGATATTTGCAAGTTTTGAAGACTCAACAAAGTGGATCTGGCATCAACCGAGGATTTGTGATGAATGACAACACTATGTATACCTACCAGCAGAGCAGAGATGGACTATCATATTTCTACCCAAAACGAAGAGTTTTAGAAGATGGAGTTAGCACCATACCACTAGAGATTTAAAGAAGAAACAATTGAGTGAGTGTCATATTTTTCTACAACCTGAACCAAGTCTAGTTCTATTTAGTTGACCAAAAAAATTCCTAAAAAAAACCGAAATGGTTTTTAGGTGGTCTACTCAATCATATTAGGCTCATCAAATTTTTAAAGTCCTTTATGGCATTCTCTTAAGTCCTTTATGGCAGTCCTCATAAAGTCCTATATGGCATTCTCTAAAGTCCTTTATGGCAGTTTTTCTCTAAAGTCCTTAATGGCAGTCCTCATAAAGTCCTATATGGCATTCTCTAAAGTCCTTTACGGCAGTCCTCATGAAGTCCTTTATGGCATTCTCTAAAGTCCTTTATGGCAGTCCTCATAAAGTCCTACATGGCACGTTTTTCACAAAGTAAAAAGTCCTACATGGCAAGTTTTTCACAAAGTAAAAAGTCCTTTATGGCAGTCCTCATAAAGTCCGATATGGCAAGTTTTTCTCTCAAAGTAAAAAGTCCTTTATGGCAGTCCTCATAAAGTCCTATATGGCAAGTTTTTCTCTCAAAGTAAAAAGTCCTACATGGCATTCTCTAAAGTCCTTTATGGCAGTCCTCATAAAGTCCTTTATGGCATTCTCTAAAGTCCTTTATGGCAGTCCTCATAAAGTCCTATATGGCAGTCTTCAAAAAAAAATTCTAAATGGCAAGTCTTACAAGGCAATACATTTTTCTAGTGTAAAGATTTTTCAATTTTTTTTTATTTATTCTAATACAGAGAGTTTTTTCATCATTATCATCATCATCATCATGTTCCTGATATACTTTAGGCTAACCCTATTGGAAGTGGAGGATACTTCTTTACTTTCATTCAAAACTTAGTTTCATTCAAAAGTTTTTAGTTCAATTTATTTTTAAAAAATGTTGATTCATGGTATCTTTTAGGTTACACCTATTGGAACCAGATGATACTTCTTTACTTTTCAGTTTCATTCAAAACTTTTTAGTTTCATTCAAAACTTTTTAGTTCCATTTATTTTTAAAACATGTTGATTCATGGTATCTTTTAGGTTACACCTATTGGAACCAGATGATACTTCTTTACTTTTTAGTTTCATTTAATTTTTTTTTTAAAGTTGATTCCTGGTGTCTTTTAGGCTACCCCTATTGTATAACCAAAGGAATAAATCATCATCATCATCATTACTAAGAAATTCTCTGTTGTGAATATTTAAAAGAAATGAGAAATTTTTTATGATAGAAAAACTAAATTGCTAAGTTGGACATGTTGTTTTCGTTTTCTTTTTTGATGAACAAAAAAAAAAATTCCCTCAAAGAGGATACGAACTGTAGGGGGTGGGAATGCACTCGAGCTATTTGACTTATCTCCATTGGACAGAGGTTTGTAGCTTGACCTGTCCCAAGCCAGTATAAAATGCAGAGGGCCATATCCTACAGTTTAAGGATCAAGATTGCAGTTTGATGGCCAAACTGACCAATCAGATCGAAGTTAATCAACCAATCAAATTTCTGTATTCTCAATGTGTTTCTTTCCCATTACTTTCTATACTAATTTTCTAAATTTTCCAACTTTAACCTATAATCCTATAGGAAACAAACACAAACCCCAACCAAGAATCAAAAACTCAATCAAAATTTGTTAAACTGGTGTGATTTTTTCAATCACGTCCGTCAAAGATATATAAGATTAGGCAAAGCATAGACTTGGCATCATTCATGATCGAACCATTGACCAGAGAAGATGTTCCGAATTGGCACCAAGCAGACTTATGCTAACGTCACCCAGTACCAGGGTGAACTGAAGATTCATCTCAGAAGATACTTTGAGGGAAAAGACCAGAAACCTTATCCTACGAAGACTGGTATTGCTCTATCTTTAGAAGAATGGAATGCCTTGAAATCTCAAATAGAAGAAGTAGATGCAGCCATCAAAACCTAACAAACAACTTTAACTGAAGACACTAAACCTACTAACCATGAAGACTTCAAAAAACCAAATCAAGAACCACCTTTGAAGAAGAAGATCACAGTGTGAATAACCCAACCACGACCATTGATCGTTGATGAAATTGATAGTGAACTCAGGCAAGTTCGCTTGCAGCATGAACTTTGCTTGGCATATGCTCATTATGTCGAAGAGAACATTGACGCTGTAATGAAAGAAAAATGCTATGGATGTACAGTCGATCACCCAAATCAAATTCAGCATAATGTATGCCTAATGATGTCTGAAGAAGGGAAGATTATAACATGTTTTAGTGACGCGCTTGAAAGAGTTAACAAGAATGATGTTCATCTACTGTGGCACCATAATACTTCTGGAATGAATCCACCACCAGTACAGAAAGAATATGAAGATATGTTCGAGAAACCTCTCACAAATGAACAGAGACGTTGTATTATGGATTTGGTGATTAATTTATGACCATCAAGAAACCTGTTACAATTGGATTCTAATTGAAGATGTAAATAGATGTTGTAAATAGATGATTTTTATAAAAAAAAGAAAAAAAAGAAGAAAAAAAGTATAAAATGAAGAAACAAGAAAAAAAGGTGGTAATGACGCTTAAGTTATTTGATGTTTATCTTCTTGACAAATATCAAACAAACTTAACCTGTCCCCAGCCAGTAAGTCAGAGGGCCACCAATTTTAAATATATTTTGGATGACGGTTCATATTGACCACCTCTCCAAAAGGTATAAAAGGGGAGTAGTCCCCACATTCAGTGGGGGCCACCTCCCCAAAAGGTATAAAAGGGAAGTAGTACCCACATAGAACAACAAAGATGGATCCTCGTTGGAAGCATCCATTCACTTGTTTATTGTGTGGTCCCACGGGTAGGGGTAAATCATCCTTTGTAAATCGGGTTATTCAAAACATTCAAAATATTATATCACCTGTCCCAAGTCACATCATTTGGTGTTATAGTGAATGGCAACCATTATACAATACTCTACCCCAAGTAGAATTCGTAGAGGGTCTCCCTCAAGAATTAAAATCTGATAGTTTAGTCATATTGGATGATCTGATGCTCGATGCAGATGTTCGAGTGTCTAGATTATTTACTAAAGGTAGTCATCACCGTAACATTAGTGTGATCTACATTGTTCAAAATTTATTCGATAAAAATAAAGTCCATAGGACTGTAGCTCTCAATAGTCATTACATGATCTTGTTTAAAAATCCTAGGGATCGTTCTCAGATCTCACACTTGGCAGCACAGATGTATCCTGGTCATTCCAAGTTTCTGAGAGAAGTTTTTGAAGATGCCACTTCGACACCATATGGTTACCTTTTAATAGATCTCAAACAAGATACTCCTGAACACATGAGATTAAGAAGTCAAATTTTTCCTGGGGAAACCCAATATGTGTACCCCCGAAAAGTATAAAAGGGGAGCAACAAGTCTGACTCGAGTCAGAAGCATGTCTGACCGTCTCAAGCGCAACATCGCTCTTCTCAAGGTTCTTATTAAATCGAAACCCACACTCGTCAAATCCATACTAAAACATGCAGACAAAGAATTCATAACTTGTTTGTGTGACTGTGCCTCGAATATACTGAAGGGAGCAGTACCTCTGACCAAAGCTCAGAGAACCAAACTCATTCGTCAGAAACAACTAGTGAGGGCAGTGGCAAACAAAGGTACCTCTGACAAAAAGAGGAGACAAATCTTGCAGAAAGGGGGATTCTTGTGGGCATTGCTACCTCCTGTACTATTGGGTGCTGTTAAAAGTATATTTGGATGATGGAATATGCAAAGAAGATGGCTTTGGTAGAACCAAGGTTATTGGAACGTCTACAAGAGACTCCAAGACAACCGAATGAACTGGCTGTTTCATCACTGGATAGAGAAATGAGAGATATTCTCGATGCCTCTTTTCTTTCGGCTGATGAAAAGATGACTCAATATAATCAAATTTTACAAAGATACTTGACATTTCAACGAAAGGTAATGGCTCCTCGACCAATTAAAGTCGAATTCGAGAAAGATAATAAAGACGAAGACATTCTCGATTCTGTACCTATGACAATGAAGAGAAAGGGAAAGTTGTTGTTGAATCGTATTAGAAGTGACCCAAATATATCTTGGAATGAGAAGGGTGAATTAGTCTTCAAAGATCAAACAGTGGTAGGGTCGAATGTAACAGATCTTCTAAACGATTTACTTAGAAGACGAAAATCTTTCCAACCAAAGGGATGGGAAATGTTGGCCGAAGCTTTGAGAGATAGTAACATACCCCAAGAATTAATTGGTCATAAAGAACGTTGGGATTTTATGAAACAGGCACCTATAAAGTCGGAACCAAAACAACCAAAGAAAACAGAAACGCCAAAGTGGACCGAAAAAAAGGTATAAATAGAGTTGACACTTGAACAAGGCAGTCATGGAAGCATTGTACTATGATTTGAAGTGCCTGGTAGTTTTGGTGGTGTAGACGCTCTTCGTAGAGCGTCCAAGAAAAAAACCAAACAAGTTGTAAAATGGTTAGAGACTCAAGACACATACACTCTTCACAAACCTGTTCGTCGTACATTTCCTAGAAGAAAAGTAATAGTTAGTGGTATGGATGCACAATGGCAAGCTGACTTGGTAGATGTTTCAAACATAAGTAAATTCAACAAAAACATAAAATTTTTGTTGACATGTATAGATGTGTTTAGTAAATATGCTTGGGTGATACCATTACAAAACAAACTTGGTGATTCCATCGTGAAAGCTTTTAGTAAAATTTTCAAACAAGGTCGTAAACCAGAAAAATTACAAACTGATCAAGGCAAAGAATTTCTAAACAGAAAATTTCAGAATTTTCTCAAAGATCACAAAGTCGACTTTTTCAATACACAAAATGTGGAAACAAAATGTTCCATAGTAGAAAGATTCAATAGAACTTTGAAAACCAAAATGTGGAAATATTTTACCAAGAACAATACACTAACTTTTCCACTTCAAAACTTGGTGAAATCATATAATCATTCTCATCATCGCAGTACAGCTATGGCCCCCATCGCCGTGAACTTTGAAAATCAAGAAGAGGTTTGGCAAAGGTTGTATGGACAACCCACAAAACACAAGACACCAAAGTACAAAGTAGGAGACAGAGTGAGAATCAATAAAGTTAAGAAAACTTTTGAGAAAGGTTATTTGCCCAATTGGACCAAAGAGTTATTCACAGTAGTAGCCATCAAGAAAGGACATCCAGTCACATACATCTTACAAGATGATAATGGAGAAATACTGAAAGGGTCATTCTACACTGAAGAGCTTCAGCGAGTTTCACATAAAACTATTTACAAAATCGAACACGTACTCAAGAAACGTGGTCGAGGTAAGAAAAGGGAATTGTTCGTAAAGTGGTTGGGATACCCAACTTCGTTCAATTCGTGGATCAAACAGAGTCAGTTCACCTATAAAAGGAAGTGAACCTCTGAAGTTTCTTCAAAATGGAAGAAGGATCGAACGGTTCTTGGCCTCTGTTTGGTAAAAGAATTCCAAGGAGCGAGATCACTTATTTTTCACAAATAATCATTTTGTATATCATCATCATTACCAGTGTCGTTAATCTCACTCTCGAAAACACAGACAGCAAGTTGTGGACTGCTCTCTTGAGTAGTAGCATAGGATATTTGTTACCAAATCCAACCATTAAGAAAAAGTAATGTTTTATTTGACTCTACCAAGTAATAGTTCTATGAACGTGTTTCCAGAAAACACGTTGACTACGTACACCACTCAATTATCACAACCAGTGAATCTCACGGGAGAATGGGAAGTAGGTCTGGCAGAGATTCAGTATCCAAATACTTGGTTCAATATTCGTGCAGAAGAAGCTTTCGTTACAGTGTTCCGGTCTTCGAAAAAGAATTACCGACTTACTCTCAAGGAAGGTCGTTATTCGGATCCCATTGATGTGATACGAGCTACCAATGGTGTTAAAGAATTACTCTTGCCTCGTCACGATAAGGTAGCTTTTGAACTGGATGAAGTGACTGGTAAAGTTCGTATCACGGTACGTGATGGAGTCGTGGTCACACTGAGCCCTACTCTTCAAAATATTTTGGGATTTAATGAGTGTGTTTTTAAATCAGGAACTTACAATTCTTCCAGAGTTGCCGATGTCAACCAAGGATTTTATTCACTCTATGTATATTGTGACTTGGTTCGTGACCAAGTCGTAGGAGATACAAGAATACCACTTCTTCGTATCGTACCCGTGCGTGGGAAATATGGGGATAGCATCTCTAAAACATTTGAGAATGTGTATTATGTACCAGTAGAACGAAAAAAATTCAGTACCGTCCAGGTGTATATAAGGGGTGACACAGGAGCCATAGTACCATTCGAGTTCGGGAAAGTGACAGAGACACTTCATTTCAGAAATCGTAGATCTCTTCATTTCACATAAACATGACTTACTGTTGTAAGTCCAAATTATACGAAGAATATTACACGAAACAAGCTGGGAACGGTCTACCGGCTTTTTCTGGAGCTCAAATACAGAGAGGATATGGTTTGGGAAGTATATTGGGAGGACTGAAGAATATGGTGTTACCTTTATTGAAAACTACATCCAGGACCGTGGGAAAACAGTTATTGAGAAAAGGAGCAGCCTTTGCCGAAGATGTCATTGAAGAGAAAAATGTAAAAAAGGCAGCAATCAAAAGAGTCAAAGAGGCTGGTGCAGGAGCTTGGAATGAAGTGGTTGGTGGTTCAAAACCACCCGGTAGGAAAAGTATAAAAAGGCCCGCACCACGCAAAACTAGCAAATCGACAAAAAGAAGGAGAACTGTTCAGACCCAAGACCATCTCGGTGCATGATGTCTCTCATTAATGAAAAATCTTGTGAGTGTGTCAACAGCGAACTCGACTTGTTTTCCATACCACCAACACAGACTAGTGTGGAACATGGGCAATGGGTAGAACACGGGCCTTTGGCGACTATAGGAAACAGTGGTCCAATAGAAGTCCACATTGCAGGATTAGGAGATGATTATTTGAATTTGGCACAGACATACTTGTATGTTAAAGCAACGGTTGTAGATTCCAATGGGGCCTCAATTGCACCCGATGCCAAAGTGGGCCCAGTCAATTTATGGATGCATTCCTTATTTAATCAAATCGATATCAGCTTGAATGAAAAACTGGTATCTCCTTCCAACAACACTTATCATTACAGAGCTTTCATAGAAACTTTGTTGAGTTACGGACCAGCTGCCAAGAAGTCACAACTGACTAATGCATTATGGTACAAGGATACGGCCGGACACATGGAAGATTTAACAGATGATAACAAGGGATTTCTTCTTCGAAAGAAATTTATAGAGAAAAGTAAAATCGTGGACATGACTGGAAGATTACATTTGGACATGTTTTTCCAAACTCGTTACTTGCTGAATGGAGTTAATGTTCATGTTAAAATGAATAGAGCCAAAGATGCTTTCGCATTGATGGCCGATACCGCTACATACAAGATCAAAATTCTAGATGTATCCATGTTTGTACGCAAAGAGAGACTCCAATCATTCGTGAGAATGGCTTACGAGAAAGCACCAACAAAAGCAACTGCAAAATATCCTATCGACCGTGTGGAAACCAAGGTGTTTTCAGTGCCGAAAGGAAATCTGAGCATTACACAAGAAAACTTATTTTTAGGCCAACTACCTAAACGCATCGTAGTGGGATGTGTAGACAACGATGTTTTCAATGGAAACTTTTCAAAGAATCCATATAATTTCAAGAACTACAAAATCAATTACTTGGCATTGTATGTGGATGGGCAGCAGATTCCAGCCAAACCATCACAACCTAGATTCGAACAACAAGAAGTGGCGAGATGTTATGCAACTCTGTTCCAAGGAACTGGACAAATGTATGAGAATGAAGGAAACCACATCAGCCGAGAAGAGTACATAAATGGATACACCCTATTCGTATTCGACCTGACTCCAGATCTATCACATGGACAACACTTCGATCTGGTGAAGAGAGGAAACTTGAGACTAGAAGTCCATTTCGAAAACCCATTACCAACCACAATCAACGTACCGGTGTATGCAGAATTCCAGAACATCATAGAAGTGGATAAGAATAGACAAGTAATCTTCGATTACTCAACATGAACACGTTGCAGTTAGAGAATGCACTTCGATCAGATAGTTGTTTGAAGAGAATATGTTTGGGTGTATTTTCAAGAAACAAATTACCAAGAAGATTACCAGATCACAGACCAGTGGCTTTGATAGCCAACACGGATCCAGACCACAGAAAAGGAGAACATTGGGTGGCTCTCTTTGTGAGTCACCACAACGTAGAATACTTTGATTCCTATGGATTACCACCACAACACAGACCATTCGAGAATTTCCTGAAGAAGAATTCCAGATATTGGAAGTATAATACAAAACGCCTTCAAGGACCATTACCAGTGTGTGGACAATACTGTTTGTTTTACTTGAAACATCGCTGTCGCGGTGTACCGATGGAAACCATATCCAACATGTTTACCACTGATCTAATGGATAATGATGTGTTGGTTAATGACGTCATAGAGGAAACCAGCCACTAGATGTCGCTGCATTGAAGGAAAACTATAAAAACTGGTGCACTTGGTGTTCAGCTCATTTGTGTTTTGACAGCCAAAGAAGAATGATGTCTACTAATGTGACCGTCTTCAAACTTAACAACGATTTACAGATTCAACTGTTCAAGAACGACGTTGGGTTCCAGTTTACCACCAGAGATTGGGAACAAGTGACCAAAGCAGTGGATATTGCAAAGAAGAGAAGTCTTGAAATAGGAGAACCCAAACCAAAAAGAGAAAGAAAACCAAAGAAGAATGAAGATAAAAAGGATTGAAGGATGTTCACTATTCCATGTTTGATCAGGATGGCACTGAATGATTATCAATCAAGAAACCAAGAAACAAGAAATCCAAGAGACTTTGTAGAGAGAATGAGCGTTTCATTCGAAACGTATTTTAGTGATGTTCCGCCACCAGTACTGGAGCAGTTATTACGTGGAGAAGAAAAAATAAGAAAGACACCAGAACAAAGACCACCAAAACACATCAAGTATGCATTGGAGGAAAATCGTCTCAAGACATTTCAATTCATGTTACAAAGTGAAAGTGTGAAAACTCCGAATGAACTGACAAAAGCTGGATTCTTTTATTTGGGGACAGGAGACAGAACTCAATGTTTTCATTGTGGTATTATTGTTCGTTTCTGGGAAACAGAAGATGATGTTATAGAAGAACACAGAAAATATTCTCCAGACTGTTATTACATTCATAATTTACCACCTGAATTCATGGACGTTGAAAAAGAAGAAATGGCCATCAGAGAAGAAGAAGAAATGGACACATCACTTCAAGAAGAAGATTCACGGAGGACAAAATGTAGTGTGTGTTTATTAGCTGAAGCCAATGTCGCTCCGCGACCATGTAACCATTTGTGCCTGTGCAAAGACTGCTGTAAACCACTCAGAAGATGTCCAATCTGCAGAAAGACTGTTTATGAATATCTGACAATCTACATACCATAAAAAGATGTATTTTTGTTGTTGAATAAAAGAAATTTAAATTCATATTTAGTGTTATTATTTTTTTAACTTTCCATCGAAGTACAAAGAAAAATCAAAATGAGGGATAGTAAATTAGACCTCGTACGACACATCTGTTGGGTAGATCCTCATATGAGTATATGGTGGAACTTAGCTTCATGGCCTTCATGTACACATATGGGTCCTACTTATAATTTTAATAATGGATTCTGGGTAAATTTGTCCTATGGCACTACGTGCTATTCTTAATAGGGAAATAACACGTCATGGGATCCAAAAAAAGGGATTCTTAAAGAATTCGAAATAATACAACTTGACGGGTTTATTTGGGTAATTAAATGAGGATTCTGGGAAAATCCGAACCAGAAAATTACTCCACTTCAGTCGAATGCACCCCCGATACCCTCTCGGTACTATAGCACTACCGCTAAGCCGATAAAATGGGGAAATAAAGTCAATTTCGGTGATTTCGGGTGGATTTTGGTGATTTGGAAGGATTGTCGGGTTGTTTGTGGTAATTAGATTTACTCTTCTACAATCGAACACACCCTCCGAACATACCCCGTCCCATTGCAGAACAATTGGGTAACATAGCAATCACGTGCTACCATAGAAACCAAGATGGCGACCTCCAGTATACAAAATGGACGACGGAAACACGTATCACCCTAACAACACGCGCTGCGCATGCGCACTCACACCACGTATCACTATGGAGATGACGTCACAACATGGCCGCTCACGCGGGTTACCATGACAACACAACATGGCGCCACTACGTTACGTGACATGACGTCACTTCTGGGGTCCTGCACCGGGGTCCTGCCAATGGCCCCTGTAGGGGAACATGACATACTACTGACAAGCGATGAGATCGGTTGATAACGAATGCCGAATAAGGAACTGGAAATAAGTAACGGTTGTCACGTTCCCCAATTATAGCTAGTCGAGGGAGAAGTAAGGCAATGTTATAGAAATGTTATAGAAACGGAAGCCCGTAAAAGTTTTTGTAACATATGCTTATAGTATAATAATTAGTTGTGGAAGGTTGGAGCAGCAGCGGGAAAAGCAGCAGTACTGAGAATCGCGTTAATCATTCAATAGAAATGTACGCGGTGGTCCAGAAACCATGGTTTCTACTGACTATTTGCATTTTTATTGCCTCAGGTGAAGACTTGAGAGGCGAGAGGTAACTTAAGCTTTACAGGGAGAAGCAATAGTTTCGTGGTATGTTACCAATGTTTCTCACTCTTTGTTACGATACACAACAATACCAAGGGTGGTGGTACAATTTTACTACTTAGCAGTTTACTATCTGCGGTTTGACTGGAAAGTCACTGTATAGAATGATGTAGAACTGCTACAATTGTAGGTATTGAAGTGGAAGCCATACACAGAACGACACGCGTGTGTGAATGGGTTAATCGATATGACACGAGTGCCAGTGCGGAAGGATAGAACGAGAGACCGCAGTCCTCAAGTTTTATCTTTCCGCGATGGCACAAGGGCAATACCGATTAACACATTCACACACGCGTGTCGTTCTGTGTTTATTACACGTCTTCATGTCTATAAAAAACAATTATTAGAAGGACACTTGATCGCAATTCATTTGACAACTATCAACAATAGGAACGCATATTATCGCCAACCACATTTGCGAGGGAAACCCGTGTTACTATTTCGTCCCCTGAGTTCCAATGTGTTCTATGTGCCTACTGGCACATAGAACACAATACAACACATGGGACGATTTTTACCTATCACTAACGATTCGAATTGTAATTGCGGTGTACGATTTGTAGAAAATTCCAGTGAAATTTCGCTTCTCTATAAAAAATAGTCCGTCAACGATTTCCGTTCCGCACAAATGTGCGGTACAGATTTTCATTTTCCGCATGGTTTAGTGTTGCTGTAGATGGGGATTTCACAGAACAGGCGTGTAATAAAAAAAGTAGTTAAAAGTAGTAGTGGGTGTTCAGCAAATGGTTGTTGTTGTGGTAGTGTTTTGTGTATAATCCAGGAGTGCAGCTGCAGAAGCTGAAAGCTATGAAACGACCGTGACTATTGGGTGCAGTAATAATACCGGTACCAAATGAAATGCATGGAAGTTAGCGTATCATTCTACACCACAAGCTCACCGTGTTTGTTTTTTCTTGAATATAACGGGTGATGCACATTACGGTGGGTGATGTTATTTTCAAGGTAAAATGCGTCGGTGACTTCCCCGCAATAGAGCTGGGTTCTCAAGTTCCGGTTTTACGAAAACCACAAAAGCTCAGCAAATGTGGGCCGAACGATTCTACCATGTTTGTGCTTAACCTTATCAGACGAGCTTACTATTTATTTATTATTTATTTACTATGGTTTAACGACACATTAACAGCCAAGGTCATATAATGTCAGTGACAGTTTTACGAGTGGAGTAAGCCGGAGTACCCGGAGAGAACCACCGAGCAACAATGAGCAGCGGTCAGCTCTCCAACATCGTAACTCTGAATTCTGCACCGTGGCACAGGCAGGGTTAGATTGGTTGAAGACATGTTCACCATAGACGTGCAGTGTGCCTTAGTACACAGCATAATCGTGCCCCCATGTAGGCAATCGGGGTTAAGTGCCTTGCCCAAGGACACAACGCGGGAGCACGAATCAGTCGCTGAAATGGTCACCCATCCAACTACTAACCGCACTCGACGTTGCTTAACTTCGGTGATCTGACGAGAACGGGTTACCGCGACGCCACCGCGCCCCAGACGAGCTTACTGGGAGGAAACTAGACCAGTGGCGCCTTTGGAAAACGCAAGTACAGGAAGCTAGAACTATCACTTGTTTTCTGAAAGGCCAAGTATTTTATTCATATGGCAACCAAATCTCCGCATGGTCCAGTACATGAACCCAGTGTACACCGTAGTTTTATTAAAGCTTTAACCCTTTACCCAACGCAGACGGTTTCAAAATTTATTATTTTAAATATCATTTTTTAAATTTGTTCAAAAAATTTCAAAAAAACCATATCATGTGACCCCTATTTGGAACGAGCTCGACGAGCTCGTTCCAAAGAGGGATCATATGATATGGTTTTGTTGAAATTTTTCGAAAAATAATATTTTTTCAGCTGCTGAATTTGCATATTACGCGGACGGGTGCGGGCGATTCGTTGGGTAGAGGGTTAACATTCAAATTACACAAAGCTATCGCTTGGACTTTAACACTAGTCCACCAGAATGAGTTTGGATATTTTCTGTTTTCAATATTCTAGTGCTGACAGATCATGCTCGCAGTAACTTATCAACGCGACTAGTACAGTTACTAGATTCGAACGAGAAACTATCAGGTAACACCAAGGTTGATGAAGACAAAGCCATATATAGTCCCTTGAGTGGAACAAGGCTTCATCTGCAATGCTTTAGCATTGCAGATGATGCCTTTTTACACTCAAGGCGCGAACCATTTGCAAACTAGAAGTAACTGCATACAGGATGAGTTGCCATCTTCAGAAAGTCGACAATACAGAAAGGTATAAATTCCAAAACGTTCCGGGATTTGAATTTTTCGAATAATCGAGATGGTTTCGAAATGAATCGAATAAGAGAAAAGATTCGAAACCTAATTGAATCTCGAACCTTCACCGGGCCCTAAGAGACGCCCTTTCTTAAAATGGCGGTGAAGGCCTCGAAAATTATGATTTGACGGATTTTTTTCCGTGACCAATTGTCCACTAATCTTGAAATAATTAACACTTCATTTATAGAACTCGGTCAATTTAATTTGATCAGGCAGCGAAGAAACACCCCCACCTCCCATTTGCACTTTGGCATAGGCACTTTGTTTAGCACTAAAAACCCGAGAATGGCTCAAATGGACCAGCGTGAACACTGCTTGTTTGCCATAATAAACATGCACTGATCCACTTCGCGGTGTTCCCATAGGGAAGTTAATTGATTTATTGATTTGTTTAAACCGTGGTGAAATCAAAGCTCCGTTAATCAACAAAACATTAGTGAAAACTCGAGTTTAAATATAAAACCGCCAGACAATACGTTTGATCATTATTATTATTATTATTATCGTGACATTCTTTATGGTAATGTGTGTGTGTTGTACCTTTGTTCTATTTCCATTGTGGCTGGAAGTAATCGATCATTCCACCGCAACTGAGGATCATCTTTACAGTTTCGCACTATTACACAGGTGCAAAAATTCTAAACTAAGGGCATCGGTTGAAACTAATGGCATATAAATTGGAGATGTATTTTTAGTATCAGATAAAAGATAACATAAGGCTATTTGTAGGACAAGAGAATTTGTAGTTTTAGAGTTGGAGTCTGATGCATAGGGGAGAATTACCGGCAAAATTATGGGAAACAGTGGCTTCGAAAAATTGACTATTTTTTAAAATGTAATATTTACACCGAGCTGTTATCATGCATGTGCCACGCTATTTGAGGCCAAGAGTTGGGATTACAACTTTATTATTTTTTTATGTTATTTAACTTGGACTAAAGTATACCCAAGTCCTAAGATTGGTGGAAAAAACCCCCACAAATCACAGTAATGTGGCGAAGATTGCTGGCGAAATCTATGGTAGCCCTCGATTAAATAATATTTATTTGCTTGTGTCATGCTATCTGGTTAAATGGTCAATTACAAATAATGCGGTCAACTTAACATCTATGTAAGTGGGGGGAGGGCAGGCACCACGAGCAAGTCGGAAGCAACCGTGGGAGTCCCAATATGGTTACAATGTGCTGCGCATAGAACTTGTGGCTGAGTTATGTGTATTCCGCCAGGACTAGTTCTCGTGTTTATTCCAGCATACGACTCATTTCAAAAACTGGAGTCTGATAAGTGCTGTTTGTCGTGTAATTCAGTTTATTTAGGTCAAATCGTGATTCGACATGCTAGCTATGTATGATTCATAGCTTCATCCATTCATCTGGGTGAGTCATTGTTGACATTAGAGTGTATCCGTCTGACGACAGTTAGGTAATTCAGACTAACGTTGGTGATACGATAAATGAGTTAGAATGTATCGGCGACCTTTATACAATTGATGGTCGGTTAACTGTGATATAGGCGTCGAGTGCACCTGTGATTCACAGTGAAGAAAAGAAGCACGTGTTGTTTGGCTGATACGATGTACATCAGGGACCGTGATACAATTAGTGGTCCATTAACCGTAATATAGGCATCAAATGCGCCTGTAATTTCTCGGTTAATTATCGTATGGGCGCTTGTGTTTATTCCACTAAGCGACACAGCCTATCTTACGACGGCGTGTAATATGTTTTATTTGTGACATCGTATCAGTATTTGGCATGCGTAATAAGGCACATTTGTGGAGGCATGCTGAATTGTTGAATGCAGGTGCTTTTAATTCAGACTAACGTTGGTGATACGATAGATGCGTTAGAATGGATCGGCGACCTTTTTTCAATTGGGTGGTCGGTTAACTATGATGTAGGCGTCAAGTGCACCTGTGATTCACAGTGAAGAGGAAGAGCACACGTTATTTGGCTGACACGATGTATATCGGGGACCTTGATATAATTGCTGGTCCATTAACCGTGATATAGGCGTTAGGTGCGCCTGTGATTTCTCGAGTAATTGTTGTATGGGCGCTTGTGTTTATTCCACTAAGCGACTCAGCCTATATTATGGAGGCATGTAACAAGACGACGCCAAGGCTGTAATTGTTTCCAATAAATGGATGCTGCCCTTTTAGGACGGAATAATGTTTTGCATATAAGATCGTATCAGTTTCCAGCATAGTATATGACCATTCTAGCCTGGATTGTTATTGTTTCCAATAAATTGACGCTGCCCTATTATTGGGCCGATACAATGTTTTGTATATAAAATCGTACCAGTTTTCAACATGGACTAGGACCTTTTAAACGGCCTATCAGTATGAGCTAGCTGCACCATTGGAGAAATGCGCTTCTGAATTATTAGGCTCATACCATTATTTGAGTAAGTAACTGTCATCAAACAGGGGGATATTGTCCCATGACGGAAAGCGACTGAACTTTTCTATACATTTGTGCTTTCTGAGCTTGTGGAGCTTGGAGCTCGCGATAAAAGAGCTGATTTCAGTATAGTACATTGAAATTCGTATGTGCTTCGGTATAACATTTGTTTTGCCTGAAGCCTATTGGTACTTGTCCGGAATTTAATCCGCTATGCCTGACTAGTTTCAACCTTTACGGTTTTATCAAAGAAACAAATACCTCAAGACTTCAATTTGTGTAAGTCTGAGACTACCGATTCTTGGTCGGTAATGTATTGTGGTATATAGGAAATATAGGTCGCTATGGGTGAGCGCCACTTGATACCAATTCGTTGAATGTTACAGCTTTCAGACATGGCTGAGACTTGAATTTGAACACTGCTGTTTTTCAGGTTCTGGGCAATATATTATCAACTGTTTATTGTAATTTCATATATTGCTATTTCAAGGAAATATGATTGATTTTCGGGAGGCGTTGCCTCGACCGTTAATTATGTTTCACACCTTATTCTGTTCGTGTCTGAGGACCAGGTGTTTGTGCAAGACTGAGTGTGTTTTGTTTGCACTCGATTGTTTATGCCTTTTAATGGCTTGTTTGAAACAGCTCTAATTGGAGAACTGAAGTGACTGTCGCACTTTATTGACTTGACTGTCGCTTATGTATGCACTTTAGTGTTTGTGCATTCGTGGCTCATTTGAGTTCGTTCTAATTGGAGAACTATAGCCATTCTAGCAGTCTTTTAGGTCGACTGTCTGAGACGCTCAGTGACTTGTATGTCGCTCTCAGAAGTTTCAAAGCTTGCAGGAAATACACAGAACACTGTGTATAACACGGGCTTGTGGTGTGAAACTCCGATTCAGTTTCTAAATCGACCGACAGGCTCTGCTGTCTGGGATAGAAACCGTCGAGCGATGAAGCTTGCAAGCAGGCTGGAGGTACACAGGCTGTGTACGACACGGGCTTGTGGTGGAAGCTTCAGGGTTTGGCAAGCTGGCGGGCAATAACACACATTAATGCGTTAGCACTGGCTTGTGGTAGGCAAACCCCTGTTGGCTATGTGTAAAGTCTGCAAGCAGGCTGGGGGTATACAGAAAATTCTATATACAACACTGGCTTGTGGTAATGAGACTTTACGGTTTCGAAGCTGGCAGGCAATGTCACATAAATGTGTATTGCACGGGCTTGTGGTAGCGAAACCTGTGATAGCCAACACACTGAACATAAATAAATACAATACAATAGTGTAAAACGCGAGAGTGAAATAGCGATTAAATCAATCGAAAAATGCGAATGTGCAGTCGCGATACCTGGTGTTTGATACAAACGAATCTCAGTGGTTTCGTATTCACGTGTGTGAAATCATAATCGTGCATTGAGAATCAAATTTGTGGAAACTTCAACAGTGTTATCGGTTGATTAAAGATGGCGTCCGAGCTGTACGTGTAGTATACGTGGAAATCTAATTATTTAGGGGTGGTATTAAAATATAATACTAAATTTTACATTACACAAAGGACATTGTCTATGCAAGCACGGAAGGCTATGTATGGTTTATTTAATGTTTTTCGGGATGGATCCTTTGATATATGCACTAAATTGAGTTTGTTCAACACATATGTCGGATCTGTATTAACCCTTTACCTAACGTGAAAAGCAGACGACACTTGCAAAAATAATTCTTGAATAACTAATTTTTTTCATTTTTTGTCTCAAAAACATAGGTTATGACCCCTCGTTGGAACGAGCTCGTTCCAACGAGGGGTCATAACCTATGTTTTTGAGACAAAAAATAATGAAAATTAATTGGCGATTTTTGAGAATAGCGCTGGCCGGTTTTGGCAGTTACGTTAGGTAAAGGGTTAAATTATGCATGCGAAATATGGGGCTCCATGGGGCTGATAATATTGAAAAAATTCATCTCGAGTACTGTAAACGTATCCTAGGTACGCACAGTAAAACTACCAATATAATGGTTTATTGTGAACTAGGTAGATATCCTTTGCGTGTGACGAGAAAGTTAAACATTTTAAAATTCTGAAGTAAGTTGCTGAATACGAAAAATATAATTTTACGGGGAACGTATGAACAAATGTTACATGAGCTAGATGTGAATGACAGATATACGGGGTGGCTGGGAAATGTCAGATCTCTACTTAACGAGCTCGGATTTTGCCACGTTTGGCAGGAACAAAATGTTGGTGATGAAAATAAGTTCATAAATTTGATAAAACAGGGATTGATGGATCAGTATTTGCAGCATGTCAGGTCGGTCATACGCGATAAACCCAAATGTAACCTCTATAAGCATATCTTTGAAAATTTTGGAATCCAAAACTATCTTTCTAAAGATCTGCCATTTAACTTAAGATGTTTTATAACTAGGTTGCGGATTTCATCACACAAATTAAATATTGAGGTGGGGAGATATGTGGGAAGTGCAAGAAATACTAGGTTGTGCAAATTATGTAATAATGGCTATGTGGAAGACGAATTTCATTTTTTGTTAGAATGTGGTGGATTAAGTGATATAAGGACTAAATTTATTGGGCCCTACTATTGGAAAAGACCGAGTATGTATAAACTAGTTGAGCTGCTAAAATTGGACAGTAGGAAAAAATTAATAAATCTGTGTAATTATATAGCAACTGCCTTAAAGGCGCGGGGTCATCTATTAGTTAGGCCGACCTCATGATTCATAGACCCGATTCCCTGCTCTCGGGTATTGGATCTTGCCTGTGCACCATGAGAGCGACCATATCATGTATGTCCTGTACTCCTGTTCATGTTGGCTGATAGCATATGAATCTTGGTAGGGTTTTCAGTCACAGACCAACTAATTTTCAGTGGGACAAGTTAGGGAAATTTAGAGAATTTCAGGGTTTCGTGCATATCGGCGCATGCGCCACTCATATATATTTTGTTTTGTTTCCACTTACGGGCGAAAGCCCACTGAGTTTTGATTCAGAAAAGTGAATAAAGTTTATTGTATAAACATGTACACTTTCAACATTTCGAATTAAAACACGTATGAGCCTATTGTCGCAAATCTATTGTCTAACGACAAAAGTGGCATGACGGGAGACACATAGGGCCGGATCAAAAATTCAAAACCGTCATGCACATCTAGTAACCCTACCTGAACAAATGAACATACTTTAAACGTTTCGATTTAAACTCCTTAGGAGCCTTTTACCGGAAACTAATTCTCTAACGACAAATGTGGTGCTACGGGTGCTACATGAGGCCAAATTAAAAATCCAAAGCCTTTATACACATCTAGACATCCTACTGGAACGTATGAACACACTTTCAGCGTTTCAAATTAAAAACCCCTAGGAGCCTCTCGCCGGAAACCGATTCTGTAACGACAAAAGTGGCGCTACAGGTGCCACACGTGGCTGAATAAAAATCTGAAACATTTATTCATATCTAAAGACTCTACTGCTTTACTGGGGCATATGAACACTTTCAACGTTTCGAATTGAACCCCCAATAAGCCTTCCATCGGAAACCGCATTTCTAATGACATCAGTGGTTCTACGGACGCCACACGGGGCCAAATAAAAATCTGAACCCTTTATGCACATCTAGACGCTCTACCAGAACACATGAACACACTTTCAACGTTTCAAATTAAAACCCCTAGGAGCCTTTCATCGGAACTGATTTTCTAACAATAAAAGTGATTCCTCTGGAACCAATTGGGGCCAAATAAAAATTCCGAAACCTTTATGTACATCTACAGATGCTACTTGAACACCTCAGCATAATTTAAACCTTTACCCAACGAATCGGCCGCATTCGCAGGCGTAGTATGCAAATTTAGCAGTTGAAAAAATATTATTTTTCAAAAAAATTCAACAAGCTCGTTCCAACGAGGGGTCACATGATATGGTTTTGTTGAATTTTTTTTAAAAATATTTTTTCAACTGCTGAATTTGCATATTACGCGGGACGAGCTCGTTCCAACGAGGGGTCACATGATATGGTTTTGTTGAACTTTTTTGAAAATTTTCAAAAAATGATATTTAAAATAATAAATTTTGATATGTCTGCGTTGGGTAAAGGCTTCAATCTTTCGAATTACATACATGGTGATATAAAGTTCGGACGTACGGACGGGACGGGGCGGACAGAACAGACGAAACGGACGGGACGAGCGGGACAGTCGGGACGGACGGAAATCACCACAATATCCCCGCTATTTTAAAAAAAATGCGGTGATAAAAATATATAGCAATTGGAGGCCTCTATCTGATTAATGCCGCGTTGTGTCATTGGGCAAGACACTTCACCCCCATTGCCCACGTGGGGGCACGGTGACACTGTGTACTAAGGCGTACTGTACGTCGATGGTGCACCTGTCTCCAACCAATGCTAACCCTGCTTGTGTGGAGTTGGTATGTTGGGGAGCTGACAGTTGCTCGCCGTTGCTCGGTGGTTCTCTCCGGGTACTCCGGCTTCCTCCACCCGTAAAACTGTCACGGTCATGGTTAGCCATTGTGCAGAAATATGTGACCTTAAACACCAATAAATAAATAAATACATCTGATTAATGTTGATGTAAAAATCGGCTCTTCCGCAATTTCTAACCGCATAAAAACTGTTCTTCCAAAGTTACTTTTAGACACTCAACTTGGTTTTAAGAAATGATACACCAGATAATCTATTAGGCAGACATTTGACTTAATTACAAAATGCAAAAAGCTCAACGTCCCTGGGATTTTTGTTCCAAAAGATTTTGAAAAAAGCGTTCGATTCGGTGGAAGGTTATGACCTTTCCTTGGCCCGTCAATGATAAGGTTGTTTCAAATTTTCTATAACAACTGTTTCAGTCGCATTTTAAACAGCAGTCATTGTTCAGATACTTTCAGTATATCATTGAGCTCTGTCAAACAAGATATAATTTTCTAAATTCTCGGTTGTATTGTGGGAAAAATTTGCTGCTGAAAACTTTAGTATTTTGACATCAGAGTGCAGAGAGTTAAAATTAATTTGGGTGAAAAAACTCTTGGATCCTCCGTTATTGGTTCCCGGGAAAGGGAAACCCTATTGTGAATGATTTTGAGCTTTTGACTCTTTTAACTCCTTGCATGCTGCTGGTGGATATTCCTGCCCAGGGCAGGCTTTCTCTTGCCACTGAATAAAGTATAGTTTGGGCACATTTAATCAAATTTTACCTCTGTAAATTGCATGGTGTTTTCCACATTGATTCCCGGAGATACATTTTCATGAATTTTGCATCAAATCAAGTCATGGTTGCTTTATAGCTGCCATGACTAGATTTGATGAAAAATATTATAAAATACCCAGCGGGTTAAGAGTTAAACTTTAGCGTATGCACAAGCAAGAATGACAGAGAATTTGAACGTATATAAGGAATGATCCTTTGTTTCTGAGTTATGAACCCCAAAAACAAAGGCCAAATATAGTGTAATTGGGCTACGCCCATTTGCACCGTTTGGCCTTTGTTTTGGGGGGTTCATAACTCAAGAAATAGACAGAAACAAACGATCATTTCTTATAATTAAACATGAGGGGGAATAAATTTAAACACTCTCTTGAGGGGAAATGGACCTGGGAGAGGAACGACAGAAAATCAATAATCGACTACATCCTCACAGATATTAATTTATGGAGGGAGGTGATAGGGGTAGAAGTGGATGATGAGGGTAAAATGGAGGTGGATAGTGACCACAACTTGATTACAGTGACGATCAGGGCCAAAACTCTAGTAAAAAGCAAAGGAAGCTCTAAGGAGATTTGGGAACTCAAAAAAGATGCTGACTGGGCGAAGTTCAATGAAAAACTAAAACCAAAGCTTGCAACCGTACCCAAGAGGGGCAGTGCCCAGAAGATGGCCGACGTCATAGTTGCGAGCCTGGTGGAGGCAGGAAAGGAAAGTGTAGGAAAGGTCAGGGTGCCAACACGGGAATTTGGGTACAGAGTGAATGAAGAACTGAAAAGGGCCATAAAGGGGAGAAAAGCGAAATGTGCTGCATACAGGAGAAGTAGAAAACTTAAGGGGGCGGAAAGCAATGAGGCCACAGTTGCTAAGGAAGAATACCACCAAGCGCGAAATAAAGTAAATAAGATTAAAGACGATAATCGGAGAGTACGAAATAGCAGTCCTATTAGGACGATAAGAACGACGGGGGGGGGGGGGGGGGGGGGGGGGGTTGAGTTCGAACGTATTTTGGAAATGGGTGAATAAACGTAACAAAGGAAGCAACCCACAGAGTATTAAAGTAGATGGCAGAGTTACAGACGAGCAAGACCAAGTCGCATCTGAACTAGTCAAGCACTGGGAAAAGGTAAACGATAAGCGATGGGGCATGGGGAGCCCACCAGAGTGTCCGAATCAAGTCGAGGAAAACCTATCGAAGTTCGTGTGCAGCGAAATTAAAACGGAGGAGGTGCGAAAGGTGATATCAAAATTAAGGGATGGAAAAGCGGGAGGAGTGGATGAAATTCCTAACGAGTTTATCAAAAAAGGGGGAGAGGAACTCGTGGAAAGCCTAACTGCCCTATTCAACCCAGCCATAGAAAATCAAGAGGTCCCAAAGGAGTGGAGAGAAAGCAAAGTGACATTTATTCACAAAAAGAGGGAGAAAGACGTTTTGGATAACTATCGAGGGATCTCTGTCAGTAGCAACATTGGAAAGGTTTTCTGTATAGTCCTGTATGGGAGACTAGAGGAGGTGATTGAAGAGAAGGGTTTTTTGGGAGAAATCCAGAATGGCTTCAGGAAGGGAAGGAGAGTTACTGACCATCTTTTCACAATATCCCAAATGATAGAATCCGCGAAAGCAAAAAAGAAAAAGATGTTTATGGCCTTTTTGGATATCAAAAAGGCATACGATAGAGTATGGAGGGAAGGTATGTGGCGCAAGCTGGAGGCCATGGGCTTAGTAGGCGAGTTTGTTGGAATTATGAAAGCATTATATAAGGATGTACAGAGTGAACTTAGCCTGGGAAACATTACAACAAAGCGTGTGCCTATGGAGATAGGCCTAAAACAGGGGTGTAACCTTTCGCCAATCCTGTTTGCATTGTACATCAAAGGTTTAGGAGATGAACTCCTGCGTAGCGAGGAGGGGGTAGCAGTTGGGGACTTGAAGATCCCAGGGCTATTTTTTGCAGACGATATGGTTCTAGTGTCAGAAAGCGAAGAGGGGCTAACGAAAATGCTGGGAATTGTTGGGAAATATGGGAGCAAATGGAGACTCGAACTTAATGAAAGCAAGAGCAAAGTTATACCTGTGGGCCGCAAAGTGGACCCCACTCGAAGGTGGAGAGTGGGTGAGTTCTGCATTGCGGAAGGGAGCAGCAAACTTCTCAGTGTAGGAGAGACAGGTGATTACGAGTATTTGGGGGTAAATATAAACATTACAGGAAGAGGCATCTACCGAAACCACACAAATAAATTGATTCTGAAGGGGAAGCGAATCCTTAACCAAATGAAACTTATAGGGAGAAACAGTTTCAACAAGGTTTCGGTGGGGAAAACCATTTGGGAAATGGTGGGGCTACCAAGTATAACATACGGTACGGAAGTGGTACCCCTAAACCAGGCGGCCGTAAAGAGCTTGGAAATCCTGCAGAACGATGCAGGCCGATGGATAACGGGCTCGAGTAATGCCGCAGCGCTAGAAGCAATCAGGGGTGAGCTTGGGTGGATGAGGATCAAGGACAGGATAGACCTGTTGAAACTCGGTTATCTTAATTATTTGGTAAATCTCCCCGACGGCCGATGGTGTAAAGTAATGTTCCTGAGAATTTTCAACTCAAATATCAAAACGGGATGGATGGTCCAAGTGAGGGAGCTAGTAGAGAACTACTCATTGGAGATCCCGGACCTGGACGTTGGGGCAAACCATGGTAAAAAAATCGTCAGAGAAAGGGTCATGGCGGATTGTAACCGTAATTGGCGAGAGGGAGTCAAATCAAAGAGGTCTTTGGGTGGCCTGTGTGATAAAGAGAAGCCAGGTTTTGAATAGTACCTTGATGGCACCTTTGGGGGTCACTGTTGTTCAAGCTGAGGTCGCGATCCCTGGAGTTGAGGGAAAAAATTGGGAAAGACGGTGAAAGGGAGTGCCAGATGTGTAACTTGGGCATGGTGGAGACCCTGGGACACTTTCTTGTAGAATGCCCAAAGTATCAGTCTAAAAGAATGAGATTCACTGGGAGTATAATGGGGAAGTGGGATGGGAGAATGAAGGACATGTGGTTAGGGGGAGACTCAAAGGAGAGGGTTAATATGCTAATCGGAGAGATTGGGAAGAATGGGGCAAGGGATGTCATCAAGCAGTTCGTTTCCGAGTGTTGGGAGGAGAGGAGAAGCGTGGGAATAGGGAGGCAGTTGGGAGTACAGGGGTAACCGTGGCCTTCTCGTCCGAGAACCGCGACAAATCAGCGGCTGGCCAAAGTGTTATTATTATTATCTATACTTTGCGGAATTAAAATAAAAACCAGGTCGCAACACGCTTCCTAGTGATAACTGAATAAAAAGGCATAGTTTTCTAAAATTCTTTTTGAAATAACGATACATTTCGCTGAACATGTTCTTGTGTCATTAAAAATGTTATTGACCAGTGAATTGCGTAAGTTAAAAGGAACTTCATAGGTCATACCCACACAAAACTTCAATCTCCTTTTCCACCTGACGTTAGGGTGTTGTCATTCAAATCAACACTGAATTAAATTTAATTCTGATTTTGACCATTTCCTGAGAAACTGAAAACACAGCTTGGAAATGTGGAGTTCGATATGAACCCAGATGACATGAAGTTGGTTGAACTTTGTCTCAGAAAGAGTTCATTCAGGCTATTTGGAAATTGAAAAGTTTTGTTGGCGTGAATTTCGTTTGTGGATTATTATGACCGACAATTTTTTACGTTTGATTTGGGTAAAACGATGAATGAAGACGATCATTTATTGAATATAAACAAACTGAACATGGAATAAAAAGCATGATAAGGATTTCGTTGTTATCAAATTTTATTTTGAAGGTCTTTTTAATATGATGAGATATATATTAATTACTTTTCATGTTGAAACAATATGAGTGTGCAGGCGTTCTTTTCCATTCACCCTCTGCAACGTAATCTTTAAGACAGACATTGGGGTATGGTTTAGGGCGGCCTAAATGCGTTTTTTCGGTTCATTATGTTATGAAAAGAAAAAAGAGAAATACTTTACCCAATCATTTTGCCTGAAAATGCATGAACAGAAAAAAAGGTTTAATTATACAAACTTATTTTCGAATGACGTACTGATTACTTGGTCACTGTTGGATAGTAAAAACGACACAACATCAACGGAAGTATATGAAGAAAGAGAGGATCCCCAATGGGTAGTGATTTCATATAGAATTTATATATCAAGAAAATGAAAATCGACCTGAGAAGAGGTTTATTGAGACTCCAATCGATTTTAGTAAACAAGATCCAGATATTTCATGTCACGTCGTGACGAATTTGAGATTTGTTTTGTCACATAATGTGGAATTTAACCTTTAGCTAGTCTAAAGGCCGGACCAGCACTGTTCACAAAAATCGCCATCCAAATTTTATTATTTTTCTTCATTTTTTGCCTTGAAAATTGAAAAAAAAGCTATGTTTTCATAAGCTATGTTTTCGAGACACAAAACATTCAGTTATTCGGGAAATGTTTTCTGTAAATTTCGTCTGCTATTTGTATCTGGTAGACAGTTAATAAAAAATACGAGAAGATTAAATCAATTCTACTTCTGAAACCAACTCACCCACAACATTACCACGTCAACGTTGACTTGTGACGTCATTCCTGTATTAAACGTGTTGTGAAGGATATTTTCCGTAATGTACTATTTATTGTAATTATTTGATAACTGGTTTTCTTCAATGATTATATCAAATCAAAATTAAAAAAAGAAAGATTGGTGTGAAAAGGGTATGTATTTCGTCAAAGATTTATTGATGAGAAGAGTTTCCTAACCTCTCCAGACTTCTCCGCGAAATACGATATCAAGGCTGCTTTTACAGTTTACCAGGGTTGCCTTATCGCAATTTCCAAACTCTGGAAAATTGAGGTACAGGATCCTGTGGTATCCACGGAAAGCGAAGCAGAGCTTGTTTACTGTGGTAAACAAGCTCTATTTTACTGGTAAGTGTCACCAGTACCTAGGATATTCATTTATTTATTTAATGGGGTTTAGCGACACTTTTGACAGCCTGGGTCACCTCGTGGTGAACAGTTTGCCGGGTGGAGGAAGCCGGAATACCCGGAGAGAACCACAGAGCAATTGTCAGGCTCCCCAACATACTAACTCTACAGAAACAGGGTTAGCATCGATTGAAGACAAGTGCACAACCGACGTGCAGTACGCCTTAGTACATAACACCACCGTAACCCCACGTGGGCAATGGAGGTGAAGTATCTTGCCCAAGGACACAACGTGGTTGCCGCAGGTGGGATTCGAACCGAGGACCTCTCCTTTTACAGCCTGCTCCTCTACGTACTGAGTCACCGAGCCCCCAGTGCCTTGGGTAGAAGTCCTCTAAAATATGCAACATGGGTATAAACGATTGGCTGGATTTGACTTTATATCTTTGCTGCAGTCACGACTAGTCATTGTGCAGAAATATGACACCTTAAAACCAATAAATAATATATTGTAAAGGAACAAAAGAAGATGCTCTCAGCTATAGACCAAAAAATCGATGTGTTATTGTGCCCTCAGAAAGTATGTAGACCGCGTTGTGTCCTTGGGCAAAACATTGCACCCCATTGCTCACGTGAGGGCACGGTGACGTTGTGTACTAAGGCGTACTGCACATCGATGGTGCACTTGTCATCAAGCAATGCTAACCCTGCATTGTGTGGAGTTAGTATGTTGGGGAGCCTGACAGTTGCTCGGTGGTTCTCTCCGGGTACTCCGGCTTCCTCAAACCGTAAAACTGTCCGACACGAGGTGACCTTGGCTGTCGAAAGTATCGTTAAACCCAATAAATAAATAAATAAATAAATAAATAAATAAATAAATAAATAAAAGTATGTCGAACATTCTATTGTAAATTTATAGAATTGTCAACTGCGCCACCCTCTAATTCTCAAAATAAATGGAATGAGATTCTACACACAAACCTCCAGTCTGTTGACGAGAATACTGTACAGAAGCCCATCCTTATCGACAGATGACACATATCTCCAAAGTTAACAATTTAAAATCCTTCACAGTAGTACTAAAATGGTTAACAGGATAACCGGTTTGAAACCGGTTACCTACCTAACCGATTTGGAAAAACGTCAACCGGTTATCCGAAATATCGATAGTGGTAACCATTCCACGGTTAAAACGTAGTAAATCTGTCACTTCTCCTTTGGGATAGATACTCCTCGAGCCGCGTTGTACATATTGAGAAATAATCGACTTTGGCTTCAAGACTTCGTTAATGTTCGGCAATTTCTGTGAGTACTGAGTTACCACAGAAACTATTCCGTAGAATGTATACAAACGAAAGTTGTCGAGTACTCGACAACGTTCGTTTGTATACACATTACGGAATAGTTTCCGAGAATACTGCTTTCCAATTCCTATAGTTTTGATCCCAGATTTGGTGAAATAATGGCTACGGATAACCGGATATTAACCGGTTATAGCTCTCGGTTAGTCGATTGTGGAAATGAGCCAACCGTTTCAGCCCTACTTCACGGGATTTTATCCACTAATTCTAAGCTTTTTAAAAGCAAACTCTCTGAAACAGAACTATGTACTTTTTGCTGAAATACAAGGAAGACAATATTACATCTGTTTTTTAATATAAAAAGTATTCCACTGAACATCTTGAAATACAGTTCCAAAACACAATTCTCACTAACAGGTAAATATGTGATTGGGGGTTATCGTAATGCCCATTCGCAAAAAGCAAAACAACAATATATAATCATAAACAAAAAGTTTATTCCAGCAAAGTTAGAAAGCGTTTCATCAAGCAGCCAAATAATTATAGAAACCTTGAGCTAGGCCAGCCGAATCACGATGTTTCGTTCGAATCGAGTCTCGAATCGAATCAGGGAAATTCGAATGTTGGATCGAATCCACTTTCCAACTGTTGCGGTATTACGTCTGTCTTACTCGCGCTATCTATCTTCCATGTGAACCCAGTATCAATATGCGGACTGGTTCGACTATTTATTACACGCCTGTTCTTTGAAATTCCCGTCTCCAACAAAACTAAACCATGCGAAAAATGAAAATCCGTTCCGCATACATGCGCGGAACGGAAATCGTTGACGGACTATTTTTAAATAGAAGCGAAATTTCACTGGAATTTTCTACAAATTGTGCACCGCAATCACAATTTGATTCACTGGCGATAGCTAAAAATCGCCCCTGAGTCCCAATGTGTTCTATGTGCCAGCAGGCACATAGAACTCATTGGAACTCAGGTGACGAAATAATAACACGGGATCCCCTCGAAAATTTGGTTGGCCATAAAATGTGTTCTTTTTGTTGACAGTTGGCAATTGAATTGCTGAGTGTCCTTCTAATACTTGTTTTTATAAACGGGAAGGCGTGTAATAAACACAGAACGACCTGCGCGGATGGGTTAATCGATATGGAACTTGTACCATCGCGGAAGGATAAAACAAGAGGCTACAGGCGGAACGGAAATCGTTGAGGCCACCTGTGCGAAACGGAAATCGTTGACGGACTATTTTTAAATAGAAGCGAAATTTCACTGGAATTTTCTGCAATTCGTGCACCGCAATTACAATTTGAATCGCTAGCGATAGCTGAAAATCGTCACCGGAGTTCCGATGTGTTCTATGTACCAATAGGTACATAGAACACATTGAAACTCAGGAGATGAAATAGTAACACGAGTTCCCCTCGCAAATTTGTTTGGCGATAAAATATGATGTTTTTGTTGACAGTTGTCAAATGAATTGCTGAGTGTCCTTCTAATAATTATTTTTTTTTATAAACGGGAAAGCGTGTAATAAACACAGAACGACCTACGCGTGTGAATGGGTTAATCGACATGGCACTTGCGCCATCGCGAAAGGATAAAACTCGAGGCCTGTGGCCTCTCGATTGATCCTTCCGCGCCGGCACTAGTGACATATCGATTAACCCATTCACACGCGCGTGTTCTATGTATTTATGCCATCGAACCGCAAGTACAAGTTGATAGATCTGTCTCTTGTTTCTGAAAGGTTAATTGATTTATTCATTTAGCAACCAAATTTCTGAGACGATCAGTACACGAACCCGGTATACATTGTACTTTCAATAACGCTTTGACATTCCAATTACTCAAAGCTACCGCTATTGACGGTGGTATATTTTCTGTTCTCAATATTCTAGAGCTGACAACTGACGCTCGCAGTTATCTTGTCCACAGGATTAGCAATGGGTCAACATTCAACGGGAAATTACCGGGTATCATCAAGGTGAATGAAGAAAAAGTCGTATATCGCTTTAGCATTGCAGATGGCGCCTTGTTCCATTTCAAGGAGTGATAGATGTCGAAACTGGACGTAATTGCCTGCAGGATGAGTTGCCATCTTCAGAAACTCGACAATACAGAAATGTATGAAATTCAAAATTTTCAGGGATTTTGAATTCTTTAAAATAATCGAGAGGGCATCGAATCGAATCGAGTCAGTACAAAGATTCGAAACCGAATCGAATCTCGAACATTCGCCGTTCCTAACCTGTCTTCAGTTCATGTCTACGTACTGTTATTCAACTAGTATTGTAAAAAAATTAAAAGAACGATGGAACTTGGTAAAGTATTTGTTCAGTGCTTAAACAATAAGACGTACACATGAACTTTGATGAGGTTGGGGACAGAACGGCAGTCTACGTCACAAGCTTGGTTAACTGTACGAAAAAGAAAGAAAGGTGTTAACAGCAGCAAGGGAGGCATTCACTAGTAGGGTTCTGTGATTATTAAAAAAGTGGACAGAGAAGTTCGACCGGATCGCGACAGTAATGGCGGAATTTTCTGTATGCGTTCCAACCAACAACAGCTTAGAATATCACCTGTCGAAATATAAATGTGAAAACATTCCATTCCAAGTGCCATTTTCCTTTGTTTTTCCTTCTTCTGCCTCCATCTCGATGTAATTTCTTTCTGAAAATCTCAACCTACTGTATAATTTGTTGCGATCTGTTGGGGAAAAACAAGCGTTGAACATATGGTCCACGCAATGGTCCATGCCGAATTTATTTTTTTTATTATTTATTTATTGGTGTTTAAGGTCACATATTTCTGCACAATGACTAATTATGACCACGGCCATGCCGAAATGTCTACACGCAATATAATTGGTTGCCATCTGAATGAACATCTAAACTTTTCAGAAATAAGTTACAAGTTCATCTAATTGTGATTGCTGTTCGGCGGGACCAGATAGGCTGATACGCATATTGATTCTGGTTCATATAGGAGGTATACTGAGCTTGTATGATGGCCATAGTATTGTGACATTCCGAAAGTGGACTCGGTTTCGAACTTTTGATTCGATTCGAAGTTCGATTCAAGCGAAAAATGGGGATTTACCGTGCTCAAGATGACAGTAGTGTGTTTGAGATGAATTCGGCAGGAAAAAGAGTCAAATATATTACTTTACTTTTGATACACGTTTGGGAAATCATACTAAATGAACGTCATAACATTTATGTGTTCCGTGAAATACTATCCGTCAGCAGTTAAGTGCTGTGATTAATTCATTATTGAAATGGAATATGTCATTTACGTAATGCAAAGTACCGCTTCGTTTGTCGATTTTTCCATCTTTTTTATGAAAATCATCAATTTTTATACAGAACCCTGGTATTACTGCACAGCATCCCAGAAATATAATTTAGGGACTTTCTGTTTAAATCTACATTCGACATGAAGTTTGTTTGTCTGTTTATCGATGTTTTAGGTCACGTTCAACATTGTGAAGATATGGTGGTGGAGGGATAATCACGGTTAATTACCCCCCCCCCCCCCCACTGTCGACAACTCCTATTGTTTCATATCCGCTGTTATCCAAAAGAACGACCGACATATACAGTAGCTGATCATGATTATAAAGAATGTCTAGGCTTTCTTAGAAGAAGGACAAAACATTGTTTTACATGATAAGCAGTTGTTCTAATACAAATATTCATCAATACTTGACAATCTAAGTTATCTCGGGCAACATCCAGGGAACATGAAGATTTAATACCTGGATGTCGGTTTTCAACCATGGATGTTGCCCGCGATAACGATTTTGTCCCGCCTCCTAACACAGAAATAATGCCGAGATGTAAAATATGATCCCACATTAAGACTCAGGCGGCAAAGTTTAAACCTCACACTGAGCCTCAGGTTTTCAACCAAACAGCGAAACAAACATCACAGCAAAACTATAAATAGACCGAGTCTATTTCCGAATCGTTCTTTATAAACCAGGTCACACATGGACAAGTTTTAATTTTTTGTTTTAAACAATTCAAATTCAGTATCAAAGTCTTTCTCTGACAAATACTTTCTAAAAAGCCGTGCGGCAGTATTATTTGATTTGACGGTGGATTTAAGCGTGAGTTCAATCCGTTTGCGAACGATGTCTCCATCGGAGTGACAAGCGAAGCGAGAGATTGACATTTTGTATTCTGCTCAAGCGATATCGAAGATAAACAGATGAGTTGCTCCCCTTGATGTTCTCACCCCGCAAAGCGCAAAACTATATTTGCGAACCAGATTCAATCTGTTCAGTTCTCATCGAATACGACAGCCAACAAGGTCTTCTACTCATATGGCTGCAACGGTGTTTTTTAATTTGTATTAGTATTCACTACAATACGACAATAAGTTGGATATAACTTACCAGTTCTGATAGGAGTTTCTGCAATCGATGTGACCCAGTCGGGGTCAAAGGTTATTTTTATCACCTGGATGTTTCTCGAGTGACAAACGGGGAACAACGGCGCGCGTTCTTATCACCCGCATGTTCGAAGATAGCCGATACCATGGCTATTTGTTTCGGTCACGTTGACCAATCAGAAGACGCGATGCATACTGATACAGGGACAAGAGATTTTACCTCGAGTTTCTACTGAACCGTCCGGGCTGTTGTATTCGATCAGTTATCTCGAACGATAATTTCCCGATAAAAGGTTCTCATTTTCACTTTTTGATTCTCCCAAGGTGATAAAATTATTTCATGTTTTTTTTTCAAATAAAACAAGAGTTTAATGTAAGTAGTATGTTCTGTCAGACAATATATTCGATCTAACTTAATGTGCACATTACGGAACTGCACTATTCGCTAATTATCGCCAAGCGTCTCTGTTACAAATGTATTTTTCTCTCTTATTGGAAGTTATGTCCGATACTAAACTACAATTTTAATGTTCATTATTTGTTATTTGACCATCTATATCCGTTAAATATGTAATAATTATTGTTTGAATTTCAAATTTAGATATTTATAAGTAAAGGACACTGCAATGACTTAAAGTCCCGGCAAACATCTGAGGCTATTTTACGACCGCAACACAAGTTTAAGTCAAGTTTGGCCAATTGTTTATTATTATGATATCCACAAGGCTCTTAAGACACTAGTCAAATTCTGTAAGGAATTCGACACTTTCATGTATGACCAGGAACCAGTCCAGTCCTTAAAAGGTCCATCGCTGGTGCATAGGTTCAATCGGATGAAATATTTCACTTGATCGGACAAGCGAACCTACGATTCGCTATTCCTACCAACTGAAATGTTCAATCCGAGTGAATCTAAAAACACCACAAACATTCTTCTCCTTTGAATCAAGGCAAAAAAATGTTTCTCAACCGAGACGTGATTTGACTTAATCTACAATGACTTTATCAGTACTATAGACATGTCCTTTAATTAATTAATTTATTGGGACTTAATGACACCATTGACAGCCAGGGTCACCTCGTGTCGGTCAGTTTTACGCGTGGAGGAAGCCGAAGTACCAGGAGAGAATAACCGAGAAACGGCGAGCAACTGCCAGACTCCCCAAGTACTAACTCCACACAAGCAGGGTTACCATTGGTTGAAGACAAGTGCACCATCGACATGCAGTGCGCCTTAGTACACAGCGCCTCCGTGCACCCAAAATATTTAGGAATGAGCGACATCTGTAGATTTTTACTTAGATTTTTCTACGCCGCGTAGTGTAGTTGTATAAGTCTCTGAGGTCACATATTTCTACACAATGGCTAACCGTGACCGCAACATGGATATAAAGTCAAGTCCAGCCAATCGTTTATACCCATGTTGCCGGGAGCGAGGTTGTTTATACCCCCTTTTGCCCATTTTAGAGGCCTTCTACAACAGGCATTGACCACAGGGTCCTATTTTAGCAGTAAAACAAAGCTAGTTGACCACCGTAAACAAGTACTGCATCACTAGCCGGGGTTCCCATGGGGCCTCGTAGATCAGTCACTTGTATTAATATCTTTATGTTTTCAGGCAAACAAAATAACTTTTGATTCCAATATCTATAACATGAGCATGGAAGAATAACAAGATCTTTGTGAATAAAGGGATGTCACATTAAACCAACGGTAGTTTGAGCGCAAATTCCACGAAAAATGGATCCACAAATAACCCGTAAAAGCGTCGAATTCATACGAGAACTGAACTTGTGGGGTGAAGAGCTTTTTCAGGGTTAGCCAATCGTTTATTAATATGATACCCAATTCCAATCGTACACTGTCGGGTCATTTTTTACGTAAAGGCACTTACACAATAAATGTGATGCGAGCGTTTGAATGAAGTAGCAATTGTCAACGTTTCACCCACTTTGTGACCTTTACATGATGCGATGCCTCTAATATGACCCTCACTGTACCTCAAATACAAATACTAACTTGAATGAGTCCAATTTATTCTTTATTTATTGGTGTTTAAGGTCACATATTTTTGCACAATGGCTAATCATGACCAGAACATGAGTATCAACTCAAGACCAGGGGAGAGCGTTAATAAGCCATGTTGTCCATTTTAGAGAAGGTTTGCACCTCTCAAGCATTGGTGACTGGGTCCTATTTTACCACTAAAAGAGAGCCTGTGTACCGCTGTGAACAGGCACTGCCTCACTTCCCGGGGTTCCTGAGGGGAATGGGTCCAGTCTACAGACTTAAATATAAAATCACCGAAAATAATTTGGAAGCAACGAGTCAAATTTAAATTCAGTGATTATTTATTCCGCATGAAAATAAACAAGAGCTACGCCAGGATCAATAACGACCTGTGTCCCCATAAGTTGGTAGACGTTATTGCACGCAAACCAAAATAAAAGGCCCAATTTTATTCTCATAAGCTGAAGCGACAAAGTTTGAACGCTCCAGCAAAGGACAGCAACTCTGGTGGAAATGGGAGGGCTGAGTTATAATTGAATAACAATGTGAATGCCCGTATGTGTATGTTACAGACCAAATTAGAAAACTCTAGGTCAATTTATATTAACCCTTTACCCAACGTAACGGCCAAAACCGGCCAGCGCTATTCTCAAAAATCGCCAATTAATTTTCAAAATATTTTCATTTTTTGTCTCAAAAACATAGGTTATGACCCCTCGTTGGAACGAGCTCGTCGAGCTCGTTCCAACGAGGGGTCATAACCTATGTTTTTGAGACAAAAAATGAAAAAATTTAGTTATTCAAGAATTTTTTTTGCAAGTGTCGTCTACTTTTCATGTTAGGTAAAGGGTTAAAGTTATTGCACGGACACAACAAACAGACAAATTTTAGACAAACAAAGGAATGCAACCCTGGTGAAAAGGAGCGGACGTGGGTGAAATTCGATGTCTCCCTCTATTCCCATGTGCTGATGCAAAAAACCAAGCTTGGAGATTGAAGGTCAAATCATTCTTAAGTCATTGCACGGAAACCAACAAACGGCTCGATTTTGTACAAACAACGGGCCGTAACTCTGACGGAATTGGGTGGACGGAGTTAAAATGCATAACCAGCCTGTATTTTTATATGTTAATGCTACGAACCAAATTTAAAAACTCAAGATCAAATCAAACTAATCTTAAAAAAGGAAATCAACAATCGGCCCAATTTTGTATAAACTCTGGTAAAAAATGGACGGGCGGGATTGTAATTCAATAACAACCTGTACTCCCATATGTTAATGCTACAAACCAAATTTGAAAACTCTTGGACAAACCATGCCCAGGTTATTCAGCGAAAACCAAAATGTTTACCAACGGAGGAAAGGCCGTCTAGACGGACGGACCAAAAATATAACGCGTCCCGCGTTCAGCGGGCATTTAAAAAACAAAGCCAAAAGATTGTGTCGAAGTTACAAAATAAGAAGAAAAATCATTATTACTTTATCGCAACTCTCGCTTCTCATCTTGTTTAAAAGCCTTAAAACGAGAACCTGGCTACCACTGCAAACAATAAGGGACAAGGATTAACACCAAACAATAATGTCTGATTTTCCTAAACAATTGGGTTTTTTCCAGTCAACACTCGAAGTCTCTTTGATTTTGCATGTGAATGTTTTTAGCAAGCAATTCTTTACTTGATCCTCTATATAGTCCATCTGTGCCACAAGGCGCCATCTACAATGCTAAAGCATACATTGTGGTATTCACGAGGCGATATCTTATAATGTCCTGTGTTTGCCTCCATTCGTATTTGAGATCTTGGCATTTGGAAGGCACGCAGAGGCGGCGGAAGCTCGATAAAAGTGGAGGGGCACATATTTTCAAGGCTACCATGGTTCAGGCCAATGGGAGAAAAAGTTACAATCGTATATCGGTAAATGTAGCGTGACACACTGTATTATCTCGTTTAGATAAATACGCTGCGGCGTAGTCACTGCCCCGTCCATTTCTTGTACTTCAATCATCTTCCAACCCGAAGGCTAGCCTTCGGGTTGGAAGATGGTAGAAGTGGAAGAGACGGACTGAAGCGACCGAAGGTGGGATTCATTGGCAAAATGTTGTTTGGATTTGCAAATAATATATTACACGAATGCTGTATATTAGCACGTTTGCATGCGCCCATTTTATCTCATGGTATAACCACGCAACATGTCTGTGGAAAAAAGTGGAGGGGCACGTGTCCCCCTGTGCCCTCCTGGTTCCACAGCCTCTGAAAGCACGCCACGTAGATTTCTTCATTCTGAAACTATTTTTACATTTGTAGAAATAAATGGACTCAACGACTAGCTAGTGTGCAAGCAGGAAGAATGTTAACGGACTCATTTACATCTAGGATATCTACACCTGCTCTTCATTTGCTCTCAGATCCCGATGTGGGTTTTCTTCGAAGAACTTTGTGGTTTCTAGTTTTTGTAGCTGCCATGAGCTTTACAGGTTGGAATATATCTCGACAAATCAGAAGATATGTTCGAGGTGATATGGATACAAGCATTAAAATTGTACCCGAGACTACCCTCGCTTTCCCCCCTATAACGGTGTGTCCAGAACCGCCTATTCCATTTTCGCTGAATATCACAGGTTTGGAGAAGACTGCGTTTTTTGGGAATGATGAACTTGATTACGAAATCGTGACAACATTTTTCGGTTTGTGCGTACAGTACAACCCACATGGTAATATATCGTCAACGACTTGGGGAAAATATTCAAATGCTGTATTAACGCTTGGAACCTATAAAGTCAAGAAGGTGTTTGGCGAGCGAGGGGTTACTCAATTTGATATTTATATTCGATCAGCAGCACACAACCCAGCGACGTTTGTTTACTCTGAGTTACCTATCCGAGTTGAGGTTCATCGGTATCGTGAAACGGAGATTGCATTGAAAACAACAGTCATGAAAAACAACGATGCTGAATTATCAGGATGCAAATCCCGAACAACCGAGGATCTTAGTCACCAGCGCACATCTCGATCTGCGTTTAGGAACAAAACAAACTGGATACAATCCAATGATAATACAATTCAAGGACGAGCTTATAGTCAAAGCGACTGTCTGTGGTCTTGTCTCCAAATGTTTCTAAAAGAGAGGTGTGACTGCAGAGAGTTTTATGAAATTTCCAGTTGGACAATTCCAATATGTTCGATGGTTAATGGGCAATGTGTATTTAGCCCAGCATTTCTTGAACTCAATGCATTTATGTCATCAACTATTGGAGAAGTTTCTCTCGGCGTGGCTTTACAGCGCTCTGGTTGTAGACAAAAATGTCCAGTGGCGTGTGAAGAAATAACCTACTCTAAGAGTGTGCTAACGGGCAGGTTGAATATCGGAAACCTTTATGTCTTCTTCGAAAATTTCGATGTAACATATATAGAGACAAGCGAAGCATACGACGTCTACCAAATGATCAGTGACATTGGAGGTGCTTTAGGCTTGTTCCTTGGAGCAACAATTCTGTCATTTTTGGATGTAGTCGATTACATTCTGGTATTGCTATTGCGCAGAGCAAGATGTGTTAAAAAAACCCAGTCAACAGAAGTAGAAATGGTCGATACTATTTCGTAAATAAACGTAAAAAAATGTTTACTGGTGTTTATGAAAAATGTATATGTTGATTATGTTCATTTTGCCCCCCCCCCCCCCCCCCGGGTGGAACGTGGAGCAAGGCACCATCTGCAATGCAAAAGCATTGCCGATAGTGCATACTCCTCAATACGTCTTGAATAATAAGTCAATATCTCAGTTATTATTGACAAAAAGTGCACATATTGGGTAGTTTATACGATGTTTAATACTAGTTTTCGTGCTATGTTACGTAATCAGTGATACCAGCCACGACGAAGCAGCTTCCTCGTAATCAAATGTCGCTATGGGAGGCATTACAGTAGTGATTTTTATATTCAGTAAAATCCTCTTTGGAAATTTTTTTTTATAGCACTGGGAATTTGGGTGGTGTTTGAGGTTAGTTACATAACTAGGACGCTTCAACCATTTCGATGGATCTCATAGGAACCTCATGTGACATCATTCCGCGGTGTATTGTTGTATTGTGGGTGTCAAGTGTTACCGTGGTAACCCACATCAGCGTATATGTTGTGGCGTCATCACCATGACTATTTGTGGAGTCAAGAGAGCATGCACAGTTCGTATTTGAGCAATACGTGTTGTGGCCGTCTATTTTATATGATAGACGCCGTCGTTTTGGTTTTTATGACGGCACGTGGTTAGTATGAAAGAATGAAGTTGGGTGTGTTCGAAGTTTGTTCAATTGAATGCGAATGTATCCAATTACCGAAAACTACCTGACAAGTACCACGAATTACCCAAAATGGCCTTTCCAGACCGCCAACTAAAGTAGCACGTAGTAAGAGGTTAACCTCAATGACAATATGATACCTCTTTCAACCTAAGTGTGCAATGCATCTTTAGAAATCATTATTTATTGACATTTTACTTTTGAAACATAACATAGCCCGAGATCTGAAGACAGATCTACTATTGTGTCATCAGTTTTTTTTTTGTTTTTGTTTTTAAATATCCACTCCTGTATTATTTATTTATTGGTGTTTAAGGTCACATATTTCTGCACAATTGCTAATCATGACCAAGTTTAGTCAATCGTTTATACCAATGTTGCCCATTTAGAGGACTTCCACCACAAACACTGGTGACTGGGTCCTATTTTACCAGTAAAACAGAGCTTGTTTACCACAGTAAACAAGCCGTGCTTCACTTCCCTGAGTTCACACAAAGCATTATGATATATGATATGATATGCTACATGTTTATTCACCACTGTACTAAAAGAGTACGTTTTCAAATGTACATATATATTTATACAATATTCATGTTCATAATAACACTAACAAATACAAATATACAATCATCCAATACAATATGTGTACTGGCAGTGAAAGGCATAGCCAGACTGACTGTCTTCCTGCCTTCCCCTATAGGAGAGGAATAAGAAATCGAAGGAAGAGGGATGGAAAGGAAGAGAAAAAAAGAGAAAAAAAAACGCATATGTAACATTGTTCATTTCAGTGTTTCATTCACATCATTTATAACAACAGACCGTGACAACATCCGCGAGTACCTGTACGGGTGGGTGCATACGATAGCTGACTTTAAGAAGAAGCGGGCTCAGTTAACACGACCTCACCCCATCGCCAATAAATAATTTCTATAATACGTGTTCAGTGTGTACATATATACGATTTCAGTACGTATATATGCGCGCGCGCGCGCACGCACGCACGCACGCACGCACGCACGCACGCACACGCACACACACATATATATATATAGTTTCGCTAGGCGGTTGGTGCCGCAGGAAACTCTCTCGGCGTGAGTTCGAACCCCCGCCATGCCAATGTATATATATGAATTATACCATGTAATGCAGATGAAATCTGTGAGAATCAATCTCTTTTTCAAATTTCCTGCTTACGGTACAGAATACATATATAAATATATAATCAGCAAAGGCCAACCCACAAGGCCCTGTAGGATGAGCTATTCGGACGATTATAGTTTGTCAGTACAACCAGATAAATATGTTTTGGCCATCTAGGAAGGATCACAATGGCTGTGAGTTGAGATTGCACGAGGTAACACAGTCCGAGCAATAATGATTTGAACATTAGCCGTTATTCAAATAGAAGGAAATGAAATGAGCTGTCAACTTTTTCTTGAATTCCGTCCTATTAGTTAGTTCACGAAAATCATTTTCTAATTCATTCCATAATTTTGGGAGTGCAAAAACTGGGAAGTTATCAAGTGTTGTATTTCTATTCTGTTACAGCGAATGAGACCTGTCTGACGCGTATTTCGTTATTCACAGTAGAGAACAGATCTACAAAGGATACTGGAAGGTTCCCATTGTGCCAATCAAACACAAACAAACCAACATATAATTTATATAAATCCTCTATCTTCAATATATTGTCTTTGAGAAATTTTCTTATTATACCTACCACTATTGTTTACTACAGGCTTGCACTACAGTAGAAGACCCTAACTCGGAATATATACTCTCTATTTTGGTCTTTCCCAAACGATTTGGGAAAGAAAAATGGTGCAAAAGCACCAAGAAAAAATAAGCCCAAACTGGGTCGAGCGCTACCGGCGCACAACCAGTTGGGGACGCCCTTCTCCGGCATCCAGTGCGCAGGCAGTAACTAATGAATCATTCTTTTGAATCCGCCAACATTGCAGTTATGTTATCAGCGGGGAGGAAGGATTCTTACCCGAATAAGAAGACGGGAGGGCCTCCATGTTAACAATTGTGGAAGGTATAATAAGAAAGGAAATTTACTATAAAATATAAATTTCTTATCAACCTTCCTTACAATTGTTTCCTGAGTAGACAATAGGATGGATGGAATCACATAACCCCCACATAACCCAATTGCACTGGAACCGTGGACAGAGGAAGCGGCCCATAGGCCCATCAAACCATAGCATCACAGTCATTAGTAAAAATACCGCGAGAGATGAGGTGTATGGTTCTGCGCGACGCACAGACAGAAGGGGCAGTAAACAGCACAGAGCTGGAACTGACCTTGTAAGAAGCCTAATGGCTAGGGTGGACAACAGCCTGAGCAGAAGAAAGAGGGCCCATAGTAAAAGGGTCCTCAGACTGTTCCTGCAACTGACGCAGATAGGTGGAGAACGTAGTATTTCTCCGGTAGGCTGCCTGCATAACATCCGACAACTTGACGGAGTTAGTATAAGCCCAAGAGGTAGACAATGCACGCACCTCGTGGACAAAAATACGATAGGTAATTCAATCGTCAGTCGCTAGACGAGCCTAAGCGTGGATTGGGAAGAGATCTTCTGTCGACCAGGAAAAAGAGACAGAAAAAATCGTTTCCTGCCTTTCCTAATGAACTGCGTCCGATTGAGATAAATGCGAATTGCACGAACCGGACAGAGCAAAGGGCGGTTACCCTAAGCAGAAGGAAGAGCCCTGATGCAGATAGGAGGTGGAGTAGTTTCTGGTATCTGATTCTTGGCCAGAAAGGAGCAATCAGTGGTAAACGTAACACTGTTGGGAGAGCTCCTGAAAAAAGGCCGGGTCAACCGAGAGGGCGTGAAGCCCATCAACCCGTCTGGCTGAAGCAAAAGCCACCAGAAAAGCCGTCTTGTATGTGAGAAAACGCATATCCACCTGGGATAAAGGTTCGAACGGCGCCCCCCCCCCACCCCCCCCAAGCAAACCAGCACCCAAGAAAGATTCCATCTTGGGGTAAGATGCAAAGTCATAGGCCTTTTCAGGGAAACGTGCCGAAC
This sequence comes from Pictodentalium vernedei, assembly GCA_031216915.1. Lineage (NCBI taxonomy): Eukaryota > Metazoa > Mollusca > Scaphopoda > Dentaliida > Dentaliidae > Pictodentalium > Pictodentalium vernedei. The sequence goes on along the minus strand of CM062288.1, from coordinate 161,357,306 downwards.
AAGCTTGGAGAGGTATGGATTAGTGCCGATACGACGCTGTCCCACTTACGAAAAGGTCTCCGAAAGCATGCACCTGTAACCTTTGATGGATACAGGCTGGAGACCCCGAGAATCAAACAAATATACTCGAAACTCCACAATCTGAAATCGAAGGATTGACATAATCAACAAAGTGATCGGCACACCATCGAAAGAAGACCTCCCACTTAGCCGCATAGGCTAAACCAGTGGAGTGCCTCCTTGAAGAAGAAATGCACTCCACTGCTCGTCTCGATAAAACCTCTACGGATGAGACAGGACCTGACAAAAGATATGCGTGAAGGCACAATTAAGTCGGGTCGACGTGAAACCTCTTCGGGTGACCTTGGCAAAGAAGGTCGCGACGTACAGGAAGACGTGCCGGACATGCCGCCAACAGAGAGCGGAGCTGATTGATTCACACCCACCGAGGCGACAGTGGAGAGAACAGAATAATTCGACAACTGTAGGTTCGTATCTTGGTTAGAACCTGAGGCAGAATCGGAACCGTCGGGAAGGCGTAGCCGACAAGACCGTTCCAATCGATTGACAGAGCGTCCACGGCGAAAGCCAGAGGATCTGGACACGGGGACACGAAAGTGTCCACCTGATGGTTCCAACGAGTTGCAAAGAGATCGATGTGGGGACGACCCCAGAGGTCGCAAAGCGACTAGAACACCGCCCTGTGGAGCACCCACTCGGTGGAAATGACCCTGCCCCGTCGGGACAGTGAGTCGGCTAGGACGTTCAGACGACCGGGAATGTGACGAACCACCACTCCGCCGTTGACATCCTGAGCAAGCAGTAGCAGATCCCGAGTCAATTCGTACATGGGAACCGAGTGCGTGCAGCCCTGGTTCCGAATGTAAGCAACCACTCTTGAATTGTCGGACAACAGAACCTGGCGATTCGAAATGGGGGGGGGGGGGGGGGGGGGGATCCACTACCGGAAATTCAGAAGAATAGCAATTAGCTCTTTCTGGTTGATGTGAAGAGCTGCTTGATCCTTGTCCCATGCCCCGTGAATGGAAAGACCTAGAGGATCCAGCGTCGCACCCCATCCGAGATCGCTGGCGTCTGCCGTCAGAACACGATCGGACGTGGGTAAGACCAAGGGAACTCCCTGCATCATCCACTGAACATCCGTTCAGGGGAGAAGGTGACGATGACGAGACTCCGGTAACTGAAGCACCAGATCCAAAGGATCTACATTTGGCCTCCAACGACTGAGCGAAAGTGTTGGAAAGGTCTGACATGCAACCGACCTAGAGGAATGAGATCCGTCACCGAACCGCAGAGACCGAGCAGCCTGAGAAGACTCCGAGCTGTCGCGGACATGGACTGGGACAGAGTCAGGGCAAAAGCTGAAAGAATCACAGAACTTGCCCGGGGAACCGCCACCGTATTCAGCTAAGTACGGAAGGCCATCCCTAGATGACAAAACAACTGAGAAGGGATCAGGTCCGACTTCTCCTCGTTGACTCTGAACCCTAGCGATGTGAGCCGGCTCAACAGTGTGTCGAAATCTGACTCCAGAAAGGCAGCATTGGAATGCCTCTGGAGGATATCGTCTAGGTATGCCGAAGTAGTCACCCTGGACTGTGTGCGATGTAAGGCTAACACATGCGACATCAATCGGGTGAAGGCCCAAGGAGCCAGATTGAGGCCGACAGGCATGGCCTTGAACTGGAAAACTCGCCCCAGAAAAGCGAACCTGATATACTTTCGTGATGTCCGATGAATTGGAACGTGAAAGTAAGCGTCTTGCAGGTCGATGCTGGAAGCGAAAACTCCCTGGTGAATGGAGCGGCGAACCGACCTGAAAGTCTCCATGCTGAACTTAGGAGCAATGGTGGACTGGTTCAGGATACTCAGATCGATAATCGGTCGGAGTCGGCCGTCCTCCTTTGGCACCAGGAACAGGCGGGAATAAAATCCCACTGAATGAATGTTCTTGACTACCTCGATCGACCCCTTTGACAGGAGATTGTCCATCTCCGTGATCAAAAGTTCCCAACGTGTAACGTCTAAAGGAACTTGTGTTGAAAGAGGCACTCTCGACAGAGTTGGATGCCTCAACCTGGGACGAGTCGAGGTGAGGGCCTTCATTTCGAGCCTCGAGAGGAGAAACCACCTCCTCTACTGTATGAAGAAACCCGAGTCTTCCCTCTAGCCTGCCGACGCTTACCCTAACCCCGCGAGTAAGTAGAAGCGGTGGCAGGAGGATCAGCCCTTGGCTTCGCAGAGGAAGCAGAAGGGCGCTTGTTAGGCTTTGGACGGCCCCTGCCTCCAATAGAAGGCTGATCAAGCTGACGAAGCAGCAGCCGATCTATGGAATGAGGGAGGACGTCATCCCGGATCGTCGCCACGGAACCATGGGATAATTGCGGACCAGCCGAAGAAGCAGATCGAAGAGCAGCCCGCTGCCCCTCAGGAAGGGAACGGCGTGTGTCCAACACAGCATCCCTGCGAACTAATTCTAAGTATTTGTGCACGATGGTCCGGCTATTTGGAGTATATTTTCTGTAAAGGAATTAAGAGTCATTAAGATTATTTTGGTCTACAATAATGGCTTTCCAATCGGTTTCCCTAATCAGATTATTAAACTTTTCAAAGTCGGTCGTATTATAATTCCAAATCATCCGAATTAGTGACGGAACGGTTAACGTTAATAAATGAATACGTCGCTATATGATCAGTCAGTCCAAATTCAATAGTACCTGCACCAACAGAAGAGAGAATATCACTTACAATGATCGGATCTAACATTGACTCGCAGTCTGGTGTGATACGGGTCGGTGCTGCTATGACATTGACAAGATTTAATTTGGCTATAATGATCTGGGGCCGACCTTTGATTTTAGAAGATCACAATTTAGGTCGCCTGTCATAACAATCGATGGGCTAATACAGAGTGCTTCTTAACTTTATCTCCCAAAACGTCCCAGTAATCGCTACAACAGAAGTCACGAGATTTTTCACGGGTGGAGGAAGCCGGAGTACCCGGAGAGAACCAACGAGCAAGGGCGAGCAACTGTCAGCTCCCCAACATACCAACTCCACACAAGCAGGGTTAGCATTGGTTGAAGACAGGTGCACCATCGACGTGCAGTACGCCTTAGTACACAGCGTCACCGTGCCCCCACGTGGGCAATGGGGGTGAAGTGTCTCGCCCAAGGACACAACGCGGTTGCCGCAGGTGGGATTCGAACCCGAGATTTGAATATGCACTGTGAAGAACCCAAATCCCACGGCACCCACTCCACCCTTTGCCCCAGCAACTTTGGCCAGAGTTACTTGCATTTAATAACAGTAGGAACCTGCTACCCACATTGCTTTTGTGCAAGTGAACATCCGGTCGAATATGATGATTGCAGTTATAAATGACCATCCTGGAATCAAAATTACTGAATGTCTGGTAAGGTAGACCTATATGGTTGTGGCAGGGCAGTAGAGGCTATTGAGGAAGACGTTTACGCGGGTGGTACAAATAGAAGAGGGATAATGCCTGCCACTCAGAGCAGAGTATACCCGCCCCAGGTCCCGGAATACTCTCCATCATAATCCCAACACACCCACACATGTTGGCTGTGTACGGCATAGGGGCCATTGGCAGCATTGATGAAGGCGTACGATGTGTCATAAGTAGCCGAACGCACTGCTGGAGTAAAGAGAAAAAACAAAAATCAAACTTAGAATTTTATTACAATACGGGCCTGGAAAAGTGTAATTTGCATCTAATTTTTTAAAACTTTTATTACATTATGGGTACCTAACATTTATTACACGTTATTACATTTATTACATTATGGGTCGTTTTTTATTACATTATGGGTTCGTATTACATTATGGGTCGTTTTTGTATTACATTATGGGTAGGTATTGCATTATGGGCATTTATTACATTACGGGTCGTAACAGTCGTCGGTATAAAAAGTTAAAAAATTTATAGTAATTTATATATTTTTTATACTTACCAATGACCCAGACTTAGCTGGTGCTAACTCTAACAAAACCAGGGCCAAACACAAATTTTGCCCCCCAATCCCCAAAATTTGCATCCAAAACCAAAAGAAATCATGTCCTAAAGGACCTCCATACTACGCCTCTACTGCGCATGCGCAGTGACGCAGTCGTCCCGAAATTGGCGCCAAATATCATTCTTACTGGCAGTGCCTGGTCAGCGCTATGTACTCAGCGGGGAGGCAAGAGTTCCCAACTCCAGGGAGGGCCATCCCCGTCTGGGTCATTGGTAAGTATAAAAAATATATAAATTACTATAAATTTTTTAACATTTTTATACTGTACCAATGACCCAGACTTAGCTGAATAGTAAACAGGCTGGAGGGCCTAGGACATAGAGGAAAATCCAATAAGCTCAACTATATAGTAAAGAGGTAACCCCTTAAGGAGAAAAGGAGTATTAGGCTTTACATGTATCTTTCTTATTTAATATTAAATTAGAAAGATACACTACCCTTAATAATTGAGCACAATAACATTCATGTTCTCTATTAACATCCAGTATAACCCTTATACTAATTATTTTTAAAGCAAGCCAATAAATAAAGTAGTCCAGAGAATTGAGACTCTTTATAGTCATTTAAAAGTGTCCGAGTATTGTATATTAAAGCCCGTTTGACACTTGACATATACAAATGCTTCACACCGAGCTACACTTTAAAAATAAGACATGAATGAATTTAAACATTAATATTACACTTTAAAACCATCCCGGAAGCGACTCAGAAATACTGACTTGGAGGAGGCATTCCCTTGCTTTTCACTATAAAGCAGGTGACCTAAGGGAACACCCGCCCCCCCCCCCCCTTCCCCTTGTCCTGGGTCAAATAGCCCAGAGCGAAGAGGGCAGCCGGACGGAGTCACTGCCGGAACAGAAAGCCTGCATAACTATAGTTGCAACTGTTTAGTGGACGACATTCTGAGCAACAGATAACGGACCTAAACAATGCAGGTCTCCAGAAATGGACTCAATATTTCTGAGATAAAAATTCGTAAATGTGGATGGCTGAGACCAATAAGCAGCCTTCATTAAATCTGTAATAGCAACACTATTAGCATAAGCCCAGGAAGTAGAAAGAGCTCTTACTTCATGAGAAGAAATCTTAAGCACAGACTGCTGAGAAGAAGATAAATCTTCATAAGCAGTACGGATAGTTAACTGAATCCATCTAGCAATAGAATGGACTGAAATGTCCTTTCTATTAGGCATCAAAGACAGAAAGAAACGTTTCCGTCCCTTTCTGATAAACTGAGATCTCTGTTTATAGATACGTAGTGCTCTAACAGGACAGAGTAAAGGCCTACGCCCGTCTGAAGACGGAAGAGCCTTAATAACAATAGGTTCCGGATATTTATTAGGAGCCTGATTCTTAGCTAAAAAACCCACATTAGTAGTGAAGGTGATAGTGTTCCCAACACTACGATAATGAGAATCATCCACCGATAGTGCATGAAGCTCACTGACTCTTCTGGCAGAAGAGAAAGCTAAGAGAAAAGCTGTCTTATAAGATAAGAATTTGAAATCTACTGTCCCAAGAGGTTCAAATGGCTTTTCCTTCAATTTAAGGAGAACCCAAGCTAAATTCCACTTAGGAATTAATCTAAGAGTTCTGGGTCTATTTATCGAAAAGTTTCTAACCAACTTCGATAAAGAGACATTAGATCCAATTTGTAAACTATCATGATGTGCATAGGTATCAGATAACATAGATCTATAACCCTTTATAGTAACAGGCTGCAGTTTGATTTCGTCAAACAAGTATACTAGAAAGTTGGCAATGTCTGGTATAGAGGGATCAAATATATCTACAGAATGATCCCTACACCAACGACGAAAAACCTTCCACTTAGCCGCATAGTTTAGCGAAGAGGAGGTCCTCCTACAGTTAGAAATCGCGTCCACTGCTCGTCCTGTAAAGTGCTTGCCATGCAAGAAGGACCGCACAACGGAAAAACGTGAAGGTTGAGACCTTGCGGGTTGTGATGGAGTTGGCGCGATTTCCCCTGCGAAAGAAGATCCTCTCGTGGAGGAAGCTTCCGCGTTAGGTCCCACAACAGACACCTGAGTAGATTTATCCACGGTCTCTGTGGCGACAGAGATGCTACCAACAGAATCTTGCATTGAGATTGTTTTATCTTTAGCAATACTTGTTGAATTAACGGCGCTGGAGGATACGCATATCCTATCATTCCGTCCCAAGGGATCGACAGAGCGTCTACTGCAAATGCTCTTGGATCCGGACACGGAGACACATACGTCTGCAACTGATTGTTGAGATGTGTCGCAAATAAGTCTATCATTGGCCGTTCCCATTGGTAGCAAATCTGATTGAATACTTGTTTGTTGAGAGTCCACTCCGACGGCAACAAACGACCCTTTCGTGAAAGGGAGTCTGCTAGCACATTCAGACGACCCGGTATGTGACGGACCGAAAGAAGAACGTGATGTTCTAACGCAAACAGAAGGATTCTTTCCGTTAGATTGAACAACGGAACTGAATGAGTGCCTCCCTGATTCCGTATATACGCCACTACTGTCGTATTGTCGGATAGGATTTGGACATGAGCATCGTGAATAATGTCCATCCAGTGACGTAACGCAAGCCAAATTGACATCATTTCCTTGATGTTTATGTGCTTGCACAGGAATTGCGGATCCCAAAGACCCTGGCATCTCGAATCCGTTGGGATTAATGATGCACCCCAACCTGTTTGACTGGCATCCGTCATAACGGTAAAACTCGGATCCGGCAACTGCAGCGGAACTCCTTGAGTTAACCACTGAATGTTTGCCCAAGTCTGAATCTCTTGTTTCACTTGATCTGACAAGAGAACGTCTACATCGAGCGAATGAATTTTCACACTCCAATTCTGAGTCAGGAAAATTTGAAGAGGACGTGTGCGTAACCGCCCCATCGGAATGAGATCCGCGGCGGCTCCGCACAGACCTATCAGTCTCATAAATTCTCTCGCCGTGACTTTGTCTGCGTGCAGACAATAGCAAGCGTAACAACTGACTAATTTCGCTCTGGTTAACGGCAGACGAACGAGATTGTTGTGCGTCTCGAAGCTCATTCCCAGATGAGTGAATGACTTGGACGGCACCAGATCCGACTTCTCCTCGTTTACTATAAAACCGAGACGTCGGAGCAATAGAAGAAGATTCTGAACATCGTTCTGAAGCGTTAACTCGTTGCCGTACCTCTGAAGAATGTCGTCCAGGTAGGCCGACGAGCTCGGAAGTAGATCATTACCGAGTTCATTACCCGAGTGAAAGCCCAGGGTGCTAGATTCAATCCGAAGCACATCGCCCGGAATTGATACACCACTCCAAGGACTGCGAAGCGTAGATACTTTCGGAATGTCGGATGTACCATGACGTGAAAGTACGCATCTTTGAGATCTATGCTCGTACTCGCTCTGACCGATCGAATCGTCTCCATATAAAACTTCGGAGCGACGATCAGCTTGTTTATCCAGCTCAAATCTATGACTGGACGGAACGAGCCGTCTGGTTTCGGAACCAGAAACAGATGGCTGTAGAATCCCAGAGATTCCTGGTTTTCTACGACCTCTACCGCGTTCTTCATTAAAAGAGACTGCACCTCTGATAACAGAGCGTCTCTTTTCTGTGGATTTGACGGAAGATGAGTCCACTTTGGACTTCGAGTTAATGGAGGCTTTCGTTTGAAGGATATCTTCAGACCTTCCGAAGTCACTCCTCTCACCCAAGGGTCGTCCGTAATCGACGCCCACTCTTGTGAAAAACTCGACAACCTTCCGCCAACCGGAACGCGATAGAGGTTTAAGCCATCACCTCCTGGATCTGCGAGGCCTGCGGTAGGAGAAACCACGTCTTCCACGACCCGCACCTCGCCTCGTCGACCTCGGGGCGTCCGACCGATTGTCCCGGCCTGAAGGACGTCCCGAACGAGAGTCGCTATCCTGACGGTCTCTCGAATAAGACCAAGAGGACGCACCGGAACCTCTATAGGAACCTCTCTTGGGCGCATTAGACCCAGAAGTGCCCGTCTTATTCGTGTCTGCTGTATCCGACTTCTTAGGAGCAGATCTGAACAACAGAGAATCATTAGCTTTCTTTTTAATTTTATCATAAATAGCGGAAAGCTTGCCGTCAAAGAGAAGTTTTCCTGAGACCGAAGCGACTCTAAGAGAGTTCTTCACCTTAGAATCCACTAGTGTGGATGTAGCTAGGGCTGCGTCACGTCTAACCAACTCCAGATTTGCCACTGAAAGGGCGGAGTTACACGTGGAATAAGCTACTGCCCTTGAAAGAAGTCTTAAAGAAGATTGTATATCCTGAAACTCTTCCCCTTGAAGGCGCAGTGATAACGCCTTAGTAAGGTGATCTGCGTAAGATAAGGCATCTAAATTGGCTCTGTTAGACGCAATAGCTGTTTCCAACACCGCGGTTGGAATAGAAGCTGACGACGGTAATGATAGCTCTAAGTCTTCCGCCTCGTCGTCCATACGCAGAGGAACTCTCGGTATACCCTGTCCTGCCGTATCGAATTTATTCCTTGCATTAATGAAAGGCAGGTTGAGAGTATTAGCGGACAAGAAACCTGCTTTCCCCGTCCTGGAAGCAAGTTTAAATATAGCGTCGTTCAATAATTCAAATGTTCTAGCAACATTATTGGACTGCGACGGAAACTCGGGAGCGATGTCCCTGAACCGCTCAAAAAATTCAGAGTACAATGACGCTATAATTCTCTTGTCCGGAAGCGCAGCAGTCTGGCCCGACGGAACAACTTGAGGGAGAAAGTGCCGGATGAAGTCCACGGCAGCTTTATGTTGTTCCGAAAGGGATAGCTCCAAGTCATCCGTATCCCTTTCACCATCCGGTCGGACCTCATGATGTTCCCGGTCGTCCGCCCCCGATGCTTCGGCGGAGCGTACCGACCCAGCGCCGTCGGATAATTCTCGATCCGACACCGTTTCTGTCGGCTGCTGGGATGCTGCGATAAGCTGTGCTATCTGCACAAGAATGTCCGGCGTCGAGACCTGCGGAGGCGCAGTCTTTCTCTGCTTCGCCGAGGGCACCTCCGCATCAGATGGCTCCCGCATACTTTTCCTATGCGAACGTCCAGAGTCCATCGGTCTCGAATCCCTGGCTGCCGGATGGTGTGACCTGGTCGCCGAAGAATCCTTCATCGGCGAAGCTGGTAATATATCGGCGGTCACGCAGCCAAGGTGCGGTCGTGTGCGCTGACGAGAAGAGGAAGCCTTAACAGTCTCTGCGGACTGCTTATACAACGGAGCGTCCCGAGCGACGGACGTATGCTCCGCTAAAGACACATTTTGTACCACAACATCTGGTCCCAGATGTTGTTGTACGAGAGAGGGACCTCTCTCGCTCGCGGCCCGGCTGGACCTGGACGAGCTAGGAACCGGACTAAAAGGCTTCCTCCGTTCACGCTTACTATCCGCCGTCACTGGGTGTGCATCTATTATGTTTATAGTGCTCGCATCACCCAAAATTTCCTCTTGGACCGCATCGGACGAACCCGGCTGCCGAACCATTCGGTGAATGGACGCTACACCGGGCGAGCTAGCGGACGACATTTGTCTAATCTCCATGAGCACTTTTGCCACTAGCTCTGAATTCATTTGTGACGACGGACGCACACTTGAAGAAGATAACATGGAAACATCACCCTGTTCTGGTTCCTCTGAAATAGAAACTGAGAGAGTAGAGTGACCTTGCGGAGAAAGAGCCGGCATCGCTCTTTCTCCAGAAACAACATATCGTGACACACGTTTCCAATGTTTCTCATCCCAATGTTCACATATAGGACAGGGATTAATGCGAGAACACTGACTACAATTAATATAATGATCATGAAAGTCAGAGGAAGATTTCTTCCTATTACAATTTGAACAACGTCCCTTCATTGTGAAAGAACAACAATAAGTCCTAGTTACTCGCAAAAACCCCTGACACAAAGATACATAATAACATGATCCATTAATAAATGAAAAAACAATTGCAAAACAAAATAATTTTGAATAAATATTTTTTCAGCGAAGCCCAAGTTGCTGAAAAGTAACGTTGAGCCCCGATGGATCCGATGGCAAAGTGTGGTCAAAAATTTTAAATTTATATAAAATAATTAATGAGACACTTTCGGATAATATAAATGTATCTTATAGTGAGATAAACTACAGCAAAGGCAAACAGCCCCCCTCAAAAAAGGCTGTTGCCAATGAAAACAAACAGTGTAAAAACACCAGAAAACATGACTCCAGGCACTGAAAAAACTGGCCCGGAATCAGTTATCAATTACACTCTATCTGATGCAAAACAGAGACTCCCAGGGGAGAATCTGTAGAACATCAGATGGAAGATGCAGAACACAAACGTTATACACCCATGGGTGAAAACGTAACTATGGGGAAAATAACAGAAAACATTCTGTAACCAAGCAACTCTCCCAGGAAATTTTAGAAATGAAATTTCTCAAAAATATGCCAAAACCATGGGAGAATTGCAAGGGGGGACTTTAGAAGGCTAGGGGAGAGGAAACACTGAATAAGCAGTGCAACAATTAGCAAGAATGACAACAAGAGGCCCATGCCTCGAAAATAGGCAACTTAACATAATTTCATCAAAAAATTTTAAGTACAGCCCTGATTATTTTTTGTCACTTCTTTTTCCTCTCCTCCTTCTATCCTCCTTAGAATCACATTTTCTCCAAAAATTACGTGTCTGGCATCCTTTAAACTGAGATTTACAAGCACAAAGATCAGTGAGATGTTGACTGATGAAGGGCCAAACAGAGAATGATATTTGGCGCCAATTTCGGGACGACTGCGTCACTGCGCATGCGCAGTAGAGGCGTAGTATGGAGGTCCTTTAGGACATGATTTCTTTTGGTTTTGGATGCAAATTTTGGGGATTGGGGGGCAAAATTTGTGTTTGGCCCTGGTTTTGTTAGAGTTAGCACCAGCTAAGTCTGGGTCATTGGTACAGTATAAAAATATTTAAATTCCAGGGTCCCAAAACTCCCATTTCCATGCATCTGAGTGGATATTTTGAGATTTTTCAGGAGATGTATTTGAAAGAGATCACACTTTGAGAGCCGTTAAAAAACGCCGGTAAAGCATACAGGTGAGGTCTGTTTATCAGCTTTGGTCGTAACGACCAAAGCTAATAAATAGACCTCACCTGTATGCTTTACCAGACGTTTACGGCAATTATACTGTCTGTGTATTATCTTGTCTGGGGGTGGATTTGGTACTTGTATGTCTGTAAGATTACGATCTATTTCAGGTAAGCGATTTTCTAACAGGCTGAATACATTTTAGCGTTTGCTGCCACTTACTGCACAAAATGATCAGAAATCCATCGAAACTTAACCAGTACGAGAGAAACACAGCTGGCGAAAAAATGGGGGAGGCTCTGGATCTGCCCCTTGTTTCACCAGTCATTGGTTGTGTTAAAATATATGCATACAAAAAAACATGGCCAGACAAAAAAGTGGAGGGGCCGAAGGCCCCCCACCACACCCTCCACCGGCCCTGTACCCTACAGAAATATGTCTTAAGTTTGTGAAATGATGCGTCATCGATGATACAAATTCGCTAATACTTCGAAACTTCAATTTTTATATGAAATTCCCATAGCTTTAGTGTTAAATTTACTGACACCTTCAGGAAAGTAAGGGGGCTAATATTCCTGTAAATCAATTCCAGTGACGGAAATTGTCAGCAATGGAGTTTCGCGCTTTGAATGACATGACGCCATCTTTGGGGAAGCAAAATTAGTTGTCACGATTTCGTCGAGGTTAAACATTTTTTCAAACACACACAATATCAAAGTTTATTATTTTAATTGTTGCATTTTAACATTTTTCAAAAACATTCAACAACACCATATCATGTGACCCCCTCATTGGAACGTGCTCTACGTCTAAGATCTCCTTGGAATAAGGGATCACATGGTATGGCTTTGTTGATATTTTGAAAAAAATAGTTTTTTCCATCTTTCAGTTTGTATATTACACGGGCGCTTGCGGCCGATTCGTTAGGTAAAGGGTTTTACAACCCAGTTATATAGAGATCAGTGACGCATGCATAGACATCAGCTATTGTAACTGAAGACTATACAGCGACAGAGATAATAAAAAAAGATCAGAAGTGGAGAATAACGTCAAAATTTAACAGATACTGAAAACAAAAATTTGATTCAGATATGTTTATTTGAAAAAAAAAAGTTTTAATATTTATCACAGTTAGCTGATGAGTATTGCGTACATTCAGAGTCATTCGTTGCTTCGGAATATTTAGGGACTTTGTCTAAACGAGCGCCTGAAAAATAAAACATAAAATCTTTAAAAAATATGGTTTGATGTATACATACGCTAGAGTCCCAGTAGTAGTCTGCTTTTAACCCTTTACCCAACGTAACGACCAAAAACCGACCAGCGCTATTCACAAAAATCGCCAATTAATTTTCATTATTTTTTCATTTTTTGTCTCCAAAACATAGGTTGTGACCCCTCATTGGAACGAGCTCGATGAGCTCGTTCCAATGAGGTGTCATAACCTATGTTTTGGAGACAAAAATGAAAATAATTATTTATTAATGAATTTTGTTTGCAAGTGTCGTCTGCTTTTCAGGATAGGTAAAGGGTTAACCAAAAATTCTTAGTGTGCAATATATACTCAGTTTTGCAGCACCGTCGACAGTTGAATGCTTGTGTCTATTTGTTTATTGGGGTTTAACGGCACATTGAACAGCCGCCGGGGGGAGGGGGGGTCATGTCGTGTCGGACAGTTTTAGTGGTGGAATAAGAAGTAGTACTAGGAGAGAATGTCGGACTCTCTAACTCATTAGTTATGCACAACTATCGTTAGAATTCGTCAACGTGCTGTATTCCTTTAGACTGCGATAGGTCACTGACTTGGACAACTGACATTCAAAGGCTTGACCAAAGACACAACGATGATGACGCGCGTCAGGATCGAATCTACAACCTTCCAGTATGAAGCCCAAAATTGTTACCAATGATCCACGATTCTCCCGAAAAGCATGTGAACTTCCAGCAATAATCGTGTAGATTAGAAGCGCCCTTGCATCAAATACAGAAATGTTTTTATCCCTTCGATATCGTAAGACCGATTTTTCGACCCAAGGCATAATTTCGTCCCATTTTTGTCTTATTATAAGGGGTCTATACACGGGGCACTTATGATAAAATAATAAGTGCAGTCTGCAGCCAGACGGCTGCAGAGTGCAGTTATTATTTTATCCTCCCTGTATATTGATATTGTCTGACCCATCTCTCTCCAAGTGTTCACAAAGGCGATACCATTCCAGAAAACTAGGGTTCAAAGGATTAAGAGCCACTAGTTCAGGAGCACACATAAATGAACGTATGAATGTGAGGAAAATTTGTCAGAGGTGATATGGCATCGATACACGGTGGGTGCATGGTAAATGAGGAGAACCAACTGGATTTTTAAATGCTAAAAAGGGACCAAATGGGTATAGAAGATCCATGTTATGCTTCTACACTCGACATACTCCACAACATGATCTAACATTGCATGCTACTCTCAGCAATCAAATAATAAGAAAACGCAGAACGTGAATAAATATAGGTTATTACCACAATGTGGGTTTCCGAGATGATGAATTTAAATAGAGACCTCGTATACATACTAACGCGTCCGCTAGGCCGAGTCGATATATGACCACGAGTCGAGGTCAAGACTTCAATATACCATGTTAGAAACCCACGTGGTGGTAATAACTCATTTATCTTACAATATTCCTCCCTTCCTTGATTTGTTCGCATATATTTTAACAATAGTTCAGTGTCTATGAATTGCTTTTTAATGAATGAAACTTGTGACGTCATGGTATTACGTTCTTGAGCTGTGGATGTCGTAATCCGTATTCATTGTGCCATTTGTTTTATAATAGATGAAGATTGTAGAAGTGTTTCAGCTTTCTGTTTCTTTATTTTATGTTTAAGGTTGAATGCATGTTATGCCAGAATAGAAATATCATCATGGCAAAATGATCTAGTATAGTTTACTTCGTTGAATTGTCGATTTATTTATTATTTAATTATTTTATCAAAATGGGAGCCTCGACATGCAATAATTTTTCGATAAATGCAAGTAAAGACGTCCTCTTTCTGTTCTGAATCGAATGGTCACACGCGCACAATACAGATTTCTATTTTGTCGAACTGTTTTTAATAAATTGGGGAAAATACGTTCTAACAATAAAATTTATGTTTAATCTTCTAACACTGTTTTCTTTCTTTTCCCGTTTCAAAATTATAGCATGTTATCCACCCATTAAACAGAAAACCAAACAAGATAAAAATAGTAACAAAATAAATTCGACGGATTCACAAGTCTGAGACGATGAGACTACATAGAGAGTAATGGTTTGACTTGACTGGTTACGTGAAATAATTCATGAGAGGTGAGGGACGTTGTACAAACACGAGGGCGCGAATGCGCACGAGTGTTTTCCAATATAGTCCCTCGCATCGAATACATTATTTCACGTAACCAGTCCAGTCAAGCGATTACTCTATTTATTACTTTTCATTATTAACGATAAATTATATTATTTAACCCTTTACCTAACGTAACGGCCAAAACTGGCAAACGCTATTCTCAAAAATCGCCAATTAATTTTCAATATTTTTTTCATTTTTTGTCTCTAAAACATATGAGGGGTCATAACCTATGTTTTAGAGACAAAAAGTTAAAAAATTTATAGTAATTTATATATTTTTTATACTTACCAATGACCCAGACATAGCTGGTGCTAACTCTTAAAATATAGGGCCAAACACAAATTTTGCCCCCCAATCCCCAAAATTTGCATCTAAAACTAAAGAAAACATGTCCTGAGAGGCCCTCCACACTTCGCCCCTACTGCGCATGCGCAGTGTCAAGGACGTTCCGAAATTGGCGCCATTTATCATTCTAATAACCAGTGCCTGGTAAGCGCTATGTACTCAGCGGGGAGGCAAGAGTTCCCAACTCCTGGGAGGGCCATCCCCGTCTGGGTCATTGGTAAGTATAAAAAATATATAAATTACTATAAATTTTTTAACATTTTTATACTGTACCAATGACCCAGACATAGCTGAATAGTAAAAAGGCTGGAGGGCCAAGGACATAGAGCAAAATGGAATACGCTCAATAAAATAAAATAGAGTCATCCCCTGTAGGGAAAAGAAGTAATAGGCCTTACATGTATCTTTCTTATTTATGATAAATTAGAAAGATACAACACCTTCCAAAAATTGAGCTTCATACATCCATGTACTCTATTAATATCCAATAATCCTTATACTAATAATTTTTAAAGTAAGCCAATAATAAAGTAAGTCTAGAGAATAGAGACTCTTATACTCCTAAAAGTGTGTGAGAATTGCATAATCATGTCCGTTGACATATGCAATATTCAAAAGCTATACTTTAAAAACTAAGACTTGAATGAATTTTATAAACCTAAACTTCTCACTAAACAACCATCCCAATAACAGCTCAGAATTACTAACTCCGGAGGAGGTATCCCCTTGTTTTCATAGTAAAAACAGGTGACCCAAGGGAACACCCTCCCCCCCCCCCCCCCTTTTTCTTGCCCTGGGTCAAATAGCCCAGAGCGAAGAGGGCAGCCGAACGGAGACACTGCCGAAACAGACAGCCTACCTAGCTATAGTAGCAACTGTTAAGTGAATGACATTCTGAGCAGTAGATAATAGACCTAACAATAGAGGCCTCCAGAAATGGACTCGATATTTCTGAGATAAAATTCATGAATGGATGGCTGAGCGCAATGAGCAGCCTTCAAAAATCTATAATAGAACACTATTAATGTAAGCCCAAGAAGTAGAAGAACTCTTACTTCATGAGCCGAAATCTTAAGCACAACTGCTAAGCCAATGATATACCATAAGCAGTACGCTAGTTAATAGAATCCATTAACAATAAAATGGAGCGTAACGTCCTTCTACTAGACATCAAAGACAGAAGAAGCTTACGCCCTTGTAATAAACAGATATCTGTTTATAAATACATAGACTGTACCCGGAAAGAGTAAAGGCCTATGCCCATACGAAGACGGAAGGACCTTAAAATAATAGGTTCCGGATAATAGGAGCCTAACTCTTATGCAACAATCCAACCTAAATAGTAACGGAAGTATTGATTCCGAAACTATGAAAGTGAAAATCATCCATCGATAGTGCATGAAACTCACTGACTCTACAGTAAAAGAGAAACCAACAGAATTACTGTCTAAAAGGTCAGAATTTGAAAACTACTGTTTCCAGAGGCTCAAATGATTACTTAGCTAAATAAGAACCTGAAGTTAAAATCCGTATAGGAATTTAATCTAAAGATTCTAAGTCTATTTATCAAAAAGTTACTAACTGACTTAGATAAAGAGACAAAAGACTCAATTGTAAACTATCGTAGAGTGCATAGGTATGAGGTAACATAAACCTATAACCTAAATAACAACAGGCTGCAGTAGATCTTGTGAAACAAGTATACTAAAAAATAGCAATGAGTAGTATGGAGGGATCAACCATATGAACATAATGATCCCTACACCACGACGGAAGAGCCTCCACTTTAGTCGCATAGAATAGCGAAGAAGAGGATCTCCTATAGTAAGAAATCGCGTCCAAAGCTCGTCCAGTACAGTGCTTACAATGCAATACGGACCACACAACGGAATACATGAAGGTTGCGACCTTGCTGGTTGTGATAAAGATGACACGATTTACCCAGTGAAAAAAGATCCTCACATAGAGGAAGATTTCACGTTAAGATCCACAGTAGACAAGAGAGTAAATTACTCATGATCTCTGTGAAGATAGAGATGCTATCAACAGAAATGTATTGTGGTTGTTTATCTTAGCAATACCTGCTAAAAACAACAGCGCCGGAGGATACGCGTATCCTATCATTCTGTCCTATAGATCAATAGAGCGTTAACAGTATTAGCTCAGAGATCTGGACAAGCCAACACATACGTCTGCAATTGATTAGGCAGCTGTGTCATAAAAAAAAACATCATTGGGCGCTCCCATAGATAGCAAATCTGATTGAATACTTGTTTGTTGAGAGTCCATTCTGACAGCAACAAGCGACCCGTAAGAGAACGGGAGTGCGATAAAACAATCAGACGACCCAGAATATGACGGACCAAAACTGAACTTGGTGTACTATAACCAACAGACGGATTCTTTCCATTAAATTGAATAACGGAAACGAAAGAGTGCCTCCCTGGTTCCGGAGATACGCCACTACTGTCGAATTAAAGGACAGGAATTTGGGCATGCGTTTCTGAATAATGTTCATGCAATGACATAAAGCAAGCCTAAAAAACATTATTCCGCGGAAGTTAACAGATAGCTAAAAGACTGCGGAACCCAAAGACCCTGGCACTTCGAATCCGTAGGGATCAGTATATATCCCAATCTGTTTGACTGGCAACCGTCATAACAGCCACACTCGGGTCTGGCAACTGCGGCGGCACTCTCTGAGTCAATCACCGAATGTTTGCCCCAGTCTGAATCTCTTGTAACACTAGATAGACAAGAGAATGTATAAATCAAGCATTCATGGATTGCCGGAAGTTGCCGTCGAAGAGAAGCTCCTCCGAGAACGAAGCGACTCTGAGAGAGTTCTTAACCTACTATCCACGCGTGGATGTAGCTAGGGCTGCCTCACGTCTAACGAACTCCAATCAGCCACTGAAGGGCGGAGTTATACGTGAACAAACTACTGCCCTCAAAAGAAATTACATTGAGAATAATATCCCGTAAATCTTTTCTTGAAGACGTAATGATAACGCCTCAGTAAGGCGGATTACGTATAATAAAGCGTCTAAGTTAAGTCTAATATACATAATGTCGTTCCCAACATTGAAATTGGAAAAGACATAAACGGTGAAAAAGAATATATGCCGTCTTTAATCACACCGTCTAGACGCATATGAACTCTCGGTATGCCCTGCTCTGCCAAAATAAACTATATGTAAAAAAAGATAAAATGGCAGAAATGAGCCACGCGGACAAGAAACTAAACTATCATGCTTAGTAGCCGTCTTGTATATATATATAAATATATAGCGTCGAAAAATAAAACACATGTTGTAATGACAATATTGGACTGCGTCGGTAAGTCAGGGACAAAGTCCCTGTACCGATCGAAAAATCCGAGTCCAATGACGCTATAAGTCTCTTATCCAAGATCGCAGCAATGAAGTCCGAAAAATAATCACTGGAAGAAAAGCCAGAAGATATGAAAGGCATCTTCCGATACTACTAAAGGGAAAAACTCGAAATCTTTCGAATCCCTTTCGCCATCCTGTCGGACCCTATAAAGCGTTCGGTCGTCCGTAGCTTGATGCAACCGCGGACCGCACCGACCCAGCGCCGTCGGATAATTCCTGATTCGACCGAGAAACCGTCAATTGCTGGGATGCTGCGAAACAACTGTGCTAACTCGGATAGCACGTCCGTCACTGAGGCCTGAGGAGCAGCGGTCTTACGATGCATTGCCGCAGGAAGCTCCGAGATCGTTACCCCGTGCATACTTCCAATATGCGAACGAACGGAGTGTATAGGCCTCGTGTCCCTTGGCTACCGGATGGCGCGACCTATTCGCTGTGGAATCACTGAATGCCGAAACTGATCGGATACTCGAGGTCACGTAGCCAATGTGCGGTCGTGTGCCCTGCTGTGAGGATGAGGAAGCATTAAAGACAGTCTCTCGGACTGTCAATATAACGGAGCGTCCCGAGCAACGGACATATGCTCCGAATGTAAAATATCTGAACCACAACATGCGGTCCCCTATGTTGTTGGCTTCCTCCGATCTGTCCTCAATCTGCCGTCACTGGGTGAGTACTAAAGTAATTAAAGTGCTCGCATCACCCAAATCTCCTTCCTAGACCGCAACGGACGAACCCGGCAGCCGAACCATTCGATGAATGTACGCTACACCGGGTGAGCTAGCGAATGTCACTCCGTAAGCGATAGACATATTCCATGAGCACTTATTGCCGCTAACTCTTCATTAACTATGACGACAGAGGCACACTTTTGAAAGACATGTCCATAACTCTTCGAACAAGAAACCAGAAATGCTTGGATAGCAAGCATAAAATAATAATATATATAGCGTCGTTCAATAATTCGAAAGTTTGTGTGACATTATTGGACTATGTCGGAACTGAGGGACGATGTCCCTGAACCGAACCAAAAATTTCTAAGTCCACCGACGCTATCAGTTTCTTATCCGGCATCGCAGCATATGTTGTTCCGAAGGGGAAAGCTTGAAATCCACCGAATCCCTTTCGGTATCCCGTCGGACCGGATGAAACTTTCGGACGTCCGTACCCGCTTCCGCGGAGCGTCCCGACCCAGCATCGTCGGATAAAATATATGCGACAGATTCAGTTGATGCTGGGATGCTGCGATAAACTGTGCTATTAAGGAAAGCACGTCCGTTCCCGAGGCCTGTGCAGTAGCGGACTTACGATGCATTGCCGCTGGAAGCTCCGTGTACGTTGACTCCCGCATACTTCCTATGCGAACGTCCGGAGTCTGCAGGCCTCGAGTCCCCGGCTACCGACCCAGCGCTGTCGGATAATTCTCGATCCGACACCGTTTCTGTCGGCTGCTGGGATGCTGCGATAAGCTGTGCTATGTGCACAAGAATGTCCGGCGTCGAGACCTGCGGAGGCGCAGTCTATCGCTGCTTCGCCGAGGGCAGCTCCGCATCAGATGGCTCCCGCATACTTTTCCTATGCGAACGTCCGGAGTCCATCGGTCTCGAATCCCTGGCTGCCGGATGGTGTGACCTGGTCGCCGAAGCTGGTAATATATCGGCGGTCACGCAGCCAAGGTGCGGTCGTGTGCGCTGACGAGAAGAGGAAGCCTTAGCAGTCTCAGCGGACTGCCTATACAACGGAGCGTCCCGAGCGACGGACGTATGCTCCGCTAACGACACATTTGTACCACAACATCTGGGGCCAGATGTTGTTGAACGAGAGAGGGGCCTCTCTCGCTTGCCGTCCGGATGGACCGGAACGAGCTATGAACCGGACTAAAAGGCTTCCTCCGTTCTCCCTCCGATCCGCCGTCACTGGGTGTGCATTAAGTTAATTTTATAGTGCTCGCATCACCCCAAAATTCCTTCTAGACCGCAACGGACGAACCCGGCTGCCGAACCATTCGGTGAATGGACGCTACACCGGGCGAGCTAGCGGACGTCAAAGGCCGTCGAACCTACTAGGGTCCTCTTAGGCAATTGGCGTATTACATGAGCACTTTTCCGCTAGCCCTTCATTAATTGTGACGACGGAGGCACACTGTTGGAAGACATCACAGATACATCACCCTAATCTTGATCGTCTGAAATAGAAATTGATAAAGTAGAGTGACCCTGCGGGGAAAGGACCGGAGTGTCCAAATCCCCAACAACATACCGTGACATACGCTTCCCATATTGTCATCGAAATCATACGATACAGAACCGGAGTTAATGCGAGTACACTGACCACATATAGAATGATAATAAGGTCAGAGGAAGACTTCCTCTTAAAACAATTGATCAATACCCTTTCAATGTGAAAAGAAAACAAGTCCTGGTACTCGCACTAACCCCTGGCAATCAAAATACATAATAATAATATGATCCATTAATATAGAAAAAATAATTGAAATCAAAATATTTTGAAAAAATATTTTTTCAGAACAGCCCAAGTTTCTGAAAAGTAACGTTGAGCCCCAATGGATCCCAAGCCTAAGTGTGGACAAAAATTTTAAAAATATTTTAAACAATTTATTCAACACTTACGAACAATAATAATGTATCTAGTTATGATTGAAATAACATAAAGATATTATTATTTAGAAATCCCCCCCTCACACAGAGGGCTGTTGTAAATGTAAACAATGAGTGTAAAAACACTAAAATAAGACTCCAGGCACCCAGGCCCGAAATCAGTTACCAAAAATACACCATCTGATGCAAAACAGAGACTTCCAGGGAAGAAACTGCAGAACATCAGATGGTAGATGCAGAACACAACGCCTAACCACCCGTAGGTGAAGACGTAAACATGGGGAAAGAACAGAATTCATTCTGTTATTCAGCTAAACTCCCAAGAAATTTTAGTAATAATAATTACAGAAATTATGCCAAAAGCATGGGAGAATAGCAAGGGGGAACTTAAAGGACAGGGAGAGAGGAAAAACACTTGTAAAAACAGTGTAACTAAATAATCAGAATGACAACAAAATGGCTGCTGCCTTGAAAATAGGTAACTTAACATAATTTCATTAAAAAATTTTAAGTTACAGCCCTGATAATATTCTGTCACACATTCTTTTCCTCTCCTCCTTTTCTATCCTCCTTAGAATCACCATTTCACTAATATTTATGTGTCTGGCATCATTTAAACTGAGATTTAAAAGCACAAAGATCAGTCAGATGTTAACTGATGAAGGGCCAAACTTAGAATGATAAATGGCGCCAATTTCGGAACGTCCTTGACACTGCGCATGCGCAGTAGGGGCGAAGTGTGGAGGGCCTCTCAGGACATGTTTTCTTTAGTTTTAGATGCAAATTTTGGGGATTGGGGGGCAAAATTTGTGTTTGGCCCTATATTTTAAGAGTTAGCACCAGCTATGTCTGGGTCATTGGTACAGTATAAAAATATGAAAATAATAGCTATTCAAGAATTTTTTTGGCAAGTATCGTCTGCTTTTCATATTAGATAAAGGGTTAAAAAAAACAAAAAACATTGAAGTCCCCATTACATCCATGGCAAAGCGTCTTCGTTTGCGCGTACGGATACATGACAATTGTTGATTGCATAATTCACTTGTGAAGTTATCGTTTATAACCAAACCTGGAAATACCAGTAAATCACACTTTGGAAAGTAATAAAATATGCCTTGAAAGACTGTGTGTGTTATATTTTATGCTACTTTATGGTTAACGTAACTTTTTGAGAATCTACAGCTACACCATGGCGCAACCCAAGTATAAAGTCATTTTTTTTGCTAATATGCTATACCCTTGCAGCTCAAATTAGAGTCACACCAAAGGCGTTGAGTACCGGGTCCACTTATGACTTATACATGGTTCACTTTTCCGACCAACTGAAATACCCCAGATGACTGTATCTAAAAATACTATAAACATTCAATTTTAATCAAGGCACGAAACGTTCCTCAATCGAGACTTGATTCGATAGAACAGAATTTTAATGGCATTACCAATACCTACAGAGATGATTCTGTACTGGCTGAGGGCTACACTATTTTGGGTGGTCTGAATTTGCTATTCAAAGTTTGTTTTATTACAAATTATTGGAGAGTGCCCACGGGCACTCTCCAATAATTTGTAATAGAACAGATCTACATAAACAAAACATTGCTTGCGTTTGACTATGAAACATGAGCAAGAAAAACATTGGTTTTTGCTCTGGCAACCTCATTTTTTTAAAGCCCTCACAGTGGCTCCTAGCAGTCAACCAGTTAAACAATTATTATTATTATGAATGGAGACTCTTCGGAGCCGAAGTTTATGTTTACATGAGTTCCACCAATTTGTTAATATGTTGTTTGAACGATGAATTAGATACTTACTGATTGGAATATGTAGAACCGGAATATGAAAGAATATATGTATATCTTTGAGAGTAAAATGACATCACATTATATCAACGGTAGTCTGCGCGCAAAGTCCATTAAAGTGAGTAAACAAATAGCCCATAGCAGTGTCAGATTCTCAACACTATTCGCCTGGTGTCCCGGGAGCTTAATTGTTGTCCGTAATTAAGCGTTGTCCCACCTTCCGAGGTTCCCATAGGGAAGACTGAGCCTGTTACAACATCCGATTTAATAGTCCCATAAGGTTACTGTCACAAATGTGGAAAAAATCTAAATGTTGCAATCGACAGATGTTGTATTTTTTTTCTCATTTGAAAGGAGGTTGTGTCCGTTGTTTGTAACTTGTACTATGAATGGGAAGGAACAGACACTTTTAGCGAGTGGATCCCATTTAGAGAGTGGATCACATAGGGGGAGATTCCCCTGAACGAATAACTCGGTCTTTGTAAAACAACATAAGTAGCCAGTAGCCACAAGCAAATCTTTACTTTATGGGCATAAACCCTTATGTCAAGATGAGAAGATTGCGCTTGTATTTCTTGCTTTTACACAGAATATTCGTTAGTCTTATTGTGGACACTCACTGCACGGGTGTTTTAGTGTAACCCACTCCCCATATACCGTATTGATTAAATTAACAGCTCACCGGTTATGAGGTTATGTAGGTTGCAGTAATTTGTTCCGTAATCTAATACAGCGTACCACGTTTCTGAGGTGGAATGACCCTGTAAATAAAACAGTAGAAAAAGCATTGCATGGTACCTCATCATATTTTATAAATTCTTTGAGAAACTATTCCACATTATATGGTAAAAAAGTTCCAAACTGCAGAAAAAGACATAAGTAAGACGTTTGAGTTGCGCACGCATCACAGAGTCGAAAAGATTGAACCCTAATGGACAAGGCTTTGCTTTTTCAAAACTGCATTCCTGAAGTGGAACATCGTATACAACCCTCACTATCAAAGGAACAATTTATTTATTTATTATTTGCTGAAGTTTAAGGTCGCTTTCTGCATCTATGGTTATCTCTTGTCCACGACACGGATATGAAGTCAACTTTAGCCAATCGTTGAAGCATACGCGTTCGCTTTAGAAGACTTACACCCCAGGCGTTGTCCTATTTTACTAATACCGCAGAATTTGCCAATCACAGAAAACATGTAGTGTTCCACTTCCCGGGGCTGATTGTATGTGGCTACGAGGTACCGCCATTACATCACGTAATCGATGGAGTTATAGCAACTTTCACCTCGAAAAGTGTTTCAGTTTTGTTTTGTGTCAGCTGTCATTTTGAGTCCATGCTTTTACGTTTTTAAAGTTTGTTTTGTCGTTCAGTTCTCAGAAGTGGAACTGAGAAGACTAGGCCTACCTGTTTTTTAGTTAACGGCTCGAGCTTAGTGCGTCATTTAACCCTTTACCCAACGAATCGCCCGCATCCACCCGCGTAATATGCAAATTCAGCAGTTGAAAAAATATTATTTTTTAAAAAATTTCAACAAAACCATATCATGTGACCTCTCGTTGGAACGAGCTCGTTCCAACGAGGGGTCACATGATATGGTTTTGTTGAATTTTTTTGAAAAAATGCTATTTAAAATAATAAATTTTGATATCGTCTGCGTTGGGTAAAGAGGAACGGCGATCTACCTCTTGCATGTTGCACTTTCATGCAACAGGGAAGTCTACAGTCAATCTTATAACTTGACTTCGTGAAAACGGGCGAGAGTCTCCCGTCTCAGTTGACACTATCATGGTCCATCGAGTCAGGTATTTGGGGACTTTTGAGTCTATAGTCTAAATTGTGTTAACACAGGGGCGAACCCTGGTCGGTCGGGTGGGCACAGCTACCTTAACGATGTTATGCAAACAGGCCATGGGATCACCAAAACGCCACTCCTGCGACGTTAGTTATTTTCAATGTACCTTCAGAAAATCAAACCACTAGGTTTTTATCAGAAAATAATTATCCATTTGGTAAAGGAATGTGAAGAGTGACTGGCCATTGTCGTATCAGGACTAAAACCCAGGACTAGGGTCTGGATGCTGCTATAACATATACAGACATCAGCCATGAGTCGAGTATGGTAAAGTCTTGAAGGGTCTCTAGTGAATTATATTCTTTGCTATGTAAAAATTACTTTGATCCCTAAAAGTGAGAACATTCGGCCCAAAATGTGGGAACTTTCGGCCCAAACACGGGCCGAAAGTTCCACAAAAATACCCGGGGCCGAATGTTCCCGAGGCCGAAAAGACCCTGACCCAGTGCAATAAACAGACGATAGCATCAATTTTCAGTGATATCAGATTTTTCATTTTTAACTTTTTTTTTATTTATTGCAGTCATTCGAAAAATCTATCTACCCAGTTACTCCCAAACAGTTTGTCTTCTTTTTATATTATTTGTGCCGTGATGTTTTAGTCACAACTAAACCATTCAAACGATGGAAATACGCAGTGATGTTAATCTAAACTTACTGTGTAATGCGCGTCACATCCGAAGAGATATTCTGTTTTTTTCGATCGTGACATTTAATTAGACAACTTACGTTTTGACCAAAGAAAAGTTACGTTTTAACCCTTTACCTAACCTGAAAAGCAGACGACACTTGCAAAAATAATTGTTGAATAACTAATTTTTTTCATTTTTTGTCTCAAAAACATAGGTTATGACCCCTCGTTGGAACGAGCTCGACGAGCTCGTTCCAACGAGGGGTCATAACCTATGTTTTTGAGACAAAAAATGAAAAAATAATGAAAATTAATTGGCGATTTGTGAAAATAGCGCTGGCCGGTTTTGGCCGTTACGTTAGGTAAAGGGTTAACCACCAAGGTTCTACATTTTGACCAATAGAAATAACAATAATAAGTCTTGAGACTAACAGAATGTTATGTTTTGACACCAAAAACGTAACGTTCTGACCAAACAAGTATCGTTTTTATCAAAATGAATTACGTTTTAACAAAAATAAAATATTACATTCTGGTGTGGTTACGTTTTGACCAGACACCAATAACGAATACAAGATTCGATAGCATTGTGGAGAGAAAATCGGGCAGAGAAATCTGACAAGGGAAACGTACCATCAAGTTTTTACAGGCGTATTTCCAGCGCTGCATTTTCTGTCTGTGACGATAGATGGAAGACATTTATCATTAGCGTTTTAGAAGACGTAGCATTGTACCAGAAGATAAATTGCCACGATTTTTTAAATGCTAATAATTTACTTCTCTCCACAACAACATTCATGTCAGTTTGTTTGTTTGTTTATTGGGGTTTACTGACACTTTCAAAAGCCAAGCTCAGTCGGACAGAATTGCGGATTGAATAAGCCGGGGTACCAGGAGAGAACTACCGAGCAGCGACGAGGACTTTCCAACTTTCTAGCCCGGCACAAGCAAAGAAAACAGCGGTTGAGGGCAAGTGCACCACTGATGCGCTGTGCGACTAAGTGCACAGCGCCACCGTGTTCTCAGTGACAAAGTACATAGCGCACTTTCTGCTGGTCGAATTTATATAAGTTTATTTCTATTTTCTGTCAGTGACATTAAGTGAAAGAAATTAATCATCAGCGTTTTAAAGGACGTGGCAATTTCCTTGTAGGTAAATTGTCAAGACTTTAAAAATACTAATGATTTGTTTTATACACATGGGAACAAAATACCTTTCTCTGTACTACAATTGTAAATGTTTCAAAGAATGGTTCCAGATCGCGGCACGGTCGAAAAGGGCGTGGACACTTTTGTGATCACAATACTTGTTATTGGGTTTTAACGACACTTTCGACAGCCACGATCACCTCGTTTCGGGCTGTTTTACGGGTGGAGGAAGACTATCATCAGAGGACCATCGAGGAGCGGCGAGCAACTGTCATGACTCCTCAACGTACTTACTCCGCACAAACAGGGTTAGAACTGAGTCAACCATCGACGTCCAGTACGCCTTGGTACACGACATCACCGTGCCCTCACGTGGGCAGTGGGGATTACGTTCCTTGACAATGGACAAAACGCAGTTACTCATGGTGGGGATCAAACCGTGGACGTTCCGGTTTGAAGTTCAATGCCGTAACCAATGAGCCACCACGCTCCGATCACAATACTGCAGTTACAAGAAAGTAAAGTCTGTCTGTATTTACTCAGAAGTTACAAATTTTACATGAGACTTGAAACGTATAACTGGATTGCCAAAATTATAACGGTAATATTGCATTTCACTCACTGTTTTATTAACTGGTAGAGTGCTAAATTATTTTTGGTCATCAAACTTTGTTCACATGTCATTGTCTTGTTATAATTTAGGGGAGAGTGTCTATAGGCACTCTCCCCTAAATTATAACAAGGGAAAGCCTTACACATTAATTTTTTTTTTGTATTAGGGTTTAACGACACATTAACAGCCAGGATCATATCATGTCGGTGACATTTTTGCGGGTGGAGGAAGTCGGAGTACCCGGAGAGAACCACCGAGCAACGACGAGCAACTGTCAGCTCTCCAACATCGTAACTCTGCACCGCGGCACATGCAGGGTTAGATTGGTTGAAGACATGCGCACCATCGACGTACAGTACGCCTTAGTACACAGCGTCATCGTGCCCCCATGTAGACAGTCGGGGTTAAGAGCCTTGCCCAAGGACACAACGCGGCAGCACGAATCAGTCGCTGAAATGGTCACCCATCCAACTACTAACCGCGCTCGACGTTGCTTAACTTCGGTGATCTGACGAGAACCGGTTACCGCGACGCCACCGCGCCCCCACACATTAAATAATTTCACTTAAAAGATAATGTGATGCATATCTACAGAATATTAAGCCTTTAAGACTTGGTACCTGCACTTCCGAACAAAGCCCAAATATGGGCTTGCAGCACTTTACCAGTTAAATAGAAACTAAAGTCACGAGAAAGGATGGGTTAACGGGTGTTACCACAAAGACGAGTCAGTTGTAAAATTACGACATTCGTACTTATTAACTGGTAGAGTGCTAAATTATTTTTGGTCATCTAAATTTGTCCACGGCTCTTTGCCTTGTTACAATTTATGGGAGAGTGCCATTAGGCACTCTCCCATAAATAGTAACAAGGCAAATCCTCACAGACTAAATAATTTCAATTCAAAAATAATATGAAGCACATCCACAGGTTACGAAGCTATTAAGTTGTGGCACCTGCTCTTCAGAACAAAGCCCAAATGTGGGCTTCCGGCACTCTACTAGTTAATAATGATTCAGGTTTGTTGAATAATACATAAGACAGAACGCGATGTGTGTTTGAGTCGGTGGGTGATTTACATAACTAGTAACGAGTTGGAATGGCGTAGTCATATTTCGCGTTGTGTCCTTGGGCAAGACACTTCACCCCGATTGCCTACATGGGGGCACGATGACGCTGTGTACAGAGGCGTAGTGCACGTCGATGGTGCGCATGTCTTCAACCAATCTAACCCTGCCTGTGCTGCGGTGCAGAGTTCAGAGTTACGATGTTGGGGAGCTGACAGCTGCTCGTCGTTGCTCGGTGGTTCTCTCCGGGTACTCCGGCTTCCTCCACCCGTAAAACTGTCACGGTCACGATTAGCCATTGTGCATAAGTATGTGACCTTAAACACCAATAAATAATAATAATAAATATAGTCATATTTCCCTAGAGCCGTAGGCTCGAGCAAAATATGACTACGCCATTCCAACGAGTAATGTAAAACACCCACCGATTAAAACACACATCGCGTTCTGTGTTCATTACACATCCCATGCATTAGAATTCGTTTAAATGCACAAATTTTAATTTCGAAGTTTAAATCCAAAGGGGAAGAGTACGTTTGTTTTGTCTGAAGCTGTACTGATCAAATGGATAGATAAATTGTCAAAACAACCTTTTGGGAACCAGTCTAAATTACATTCGTTATCTTTTCTATTGGGCGTGTTTGTTGAAATTGGTATCGCGGTTTCTCTTCTGCTTGTGTCCATTCACGCCTAACCATTTGGTGGTTATTACTTTTAGTAAAAATGTAAGAACAAATTTGGACAGATTTGCAAACCAGCTGGGAGAAACGTTTTAAAAAGTTCGAAGCATGTCAGGATGTCCGAAGATTTACCGAAATAAAGTTGACCAATTTAGATTTAACGGGATTCTCAGACGAGGCGGCCTGGGGACTGGGTTAATGTTGTGGTTGGAAATAATTGGGTTTTTTTAATATTATCTCATCTTTAGTTAACTAATTTTTTGTGAACCGACATATTTTGCTTTGTACGTTTTCATTTTCACACTACGCGACAGACGATCGATAATTGTATAATGAAATTTGGAAACTTTTCGAAGCGTAACTAATGACTCGACGGGAAAGGAACTAGTTTAAACGGTGCTGGGGAAAAGTTCCGGCTTGTACATCACTAGTTGAATACAGAAACGTTTATGTCATAGCGGCGAGTCCGTTAAATACAAGGGTTTAAAGTTTAATGGATGTGTAATAAAAATCTTACCTTCACTTGACAGTTGGCTTCTGCTGATGTTAGCGTAAATGTCAGATCATCTACATAATGTTTCTTCGGGGTGGTGTGCGTACCCTTAATTACCATACCAGTGGAGCTTGTCAACTAAAAATAAATTGATTTAAACATTTTTAGTGGGGTTTAACATTTCCGACAGTCAGGGTCACCTTGAGTCGGATAGTTTTGGGAACTAAACACAAACCGGCAGAGAGAGCGTCTCTAAATAGACTCAGAAACATGACTATTTTGCCTACTCGTCGCGTATTTATATGGTTTTTTTTTTTTGGGGGGGGGGGCAACGAACAGGAATCCACAGCAGAAAATTGTCCCCCTCGTGGACTTGCACGGATGGTCTATAAGATGATTCTTTACCCTTTGAACCCTGGTGGTATCATCCATGTTAGTTCAAAGACAGCGATTGGAAGAGTCCATATTCATTATTTAGGGAAGACCAATTAATATTTTCAACGTGCAGACTTGGGGCTGCACGTTGAAGATAATGATTGTCTTTCCCACACATTTGATTTGCAGCCATTCTACTTAATAAAATTATAACGTATCATGTTCCTGGCCGGAAAAGCAACCGCTCGGGTTCAAAGGGTTAAGTCCTCGGATCAATTTATTTATTTATTGGTGTTTAAGGTCACATATATCTGCACAATGGCTAATCATGACCGTGACAGTTTTATGGGTGGAGGAAGCCGGAGTACCCGGAGAGAACCACCGAGCAACGGCGAGCAACTGTCAGCTTCCCAACATACCAACTCCACACAAGCAGGGTTAGCATTGGTTAAAGACAGGTGCACCATCGACGTGCAGTACGCCTTAGTACACAGCGTCACCGTGCCCCCACGTGGGCAATGGGGGTGAAGTGTCTTGCCCAAGGACACAACGCAGTTGCCGCAGGTGGGATTCGAACCGAGGACCTAGACTCTATTTCTCGGAACTCTATTTGTCAGAATTCTGTCCAAATGCTTAATTTTGTCCCCTCCCCCCTCCCCCAGGAGGAGACTTTCTGTCTAGGCCAGTGGTAGTTATGATAAAAATATGATGAAGTTATAAATACAGAATTATTTGAAATCTCCATCATTTACCCAGCATTACCACAGGTCCAGACATGCTGAACAGATAACAGGATGGACATGACTGAAAGATAAAAAAAAACCCAGTTACAATCGGGCTATTGCTTACTCCAAACAGCAGAAATCCTTAAACAGCTTGTTGAGCATAAAATGGGATTTATTTACATCGAAGAGTGATAGATGAATATCATTATTGGGTGCAATACGTATAAGGACACAAGGATCCATATTGGATTAAGACTGGTTACCTCTTCTGAAACCATTGCATATCCCAAATGCTATAATTAGATTAACCCTTTGCTAACATGAAAAGCAGACGACACTTGCAAACAAAATTCTTGAATAACTAATTTTTTTCATTTTTTGTCTCAAAAACATAGGTTGTGACCCTTCTTTGGAACGAGCTCGACGAACTCGTTCCAAAGAGGGGTCACAACCTCTGTTTTTGAGACAAAAAATAAAAAAATGTAATGAAAATTAACTGGCGATTTTTGAGAATAGCGCTGGCCTGTTTTGTCCGTTACGTTGGGTAACGGGTTAAGAGGACAAAACTATAAATGCGTCCAGAGGTAACATGAGACGATTTATATAAAGATTACGCATCACTAATTATTGTATGGAATGATCTCATGACCTCTAAACCAATATGCAAATATACAATACACCAAACATTTCATTTATTGCGAGAAAGGCTCACAGGCTAAATGTCAGTTATATAACATACTGGGCAACAGACAGGGGCCTAAACATCTTATATCACCTGCCACAATTTCTTGACTACTCAGGTAGAAAGAAGTGAATTTAGAAGTTTGCACCCAGTAAGTAGCCTTCATAATACCGGATAAAGCAAGAGAATTTGCAAATATATGATAAAGCTCTAACCTCATAAGAGATCATATTCACTGTACTATCCCTATCGGATAAATTACGGTAAGTGATAAGAATAGTAGACTGAATCCATCTAGAAAGGGAATGAACTGAAATATCCTTTCTGCCAAGAATGAGAGAAAAAAGAGCCTATTTCTTCATTTCCTTATGAAACTAGACAACTTCGAAACTAGAAACTCTAAGAGCCCTCTCTGGGCAAAGTGGGGTTCTGGTATTATTAACAGGTGGTAAAGTGTGAATAATTATAGGAACAGGTTATCTGGTGTCTGATTCTCAGCTAAAAAAGCAGTAGTAAGGGTGATTACTACGATAATGTGAATCCTCAATAGACAGAGCATGCAGGAAATTCACAAACTCTTTTAGCTGAAGCAAAGGCAAGCAAGAATATTGTGTTTTGAATGTCAAAAATGTAAACTCCACAGAATCTAAAGGCTCAAGTGGAGCTTCTTGGAGTTTTAGCAAGACGCGGGCTAGATTCCACTTAGGAATTAGACTTAAAGTTTTTGGCTTTTTAGTTCTTTGGTAACTCTGATAAAGATTGAATCGAACCTATATGAATACGGACTTCATGAGCATAGTTTAAAGAGGAGGTCCTCCTCAAAGGCGGCGGAACCGGGGGGTGGGTGGTGGTGGTGGTGGGGAGGGGCTTCAGCCCCTTAACTTTTCTTGCCGGGCCATGTTTTTTTGTATGCATATATTTTAACACAACAAATGACTGGTGAAACAAGGGGCGGATCCAGAGCCTCCCCCCCCCCCCCCCCCCCACATTTTCTCCAGCTATGTTTCTCTCGTACTGGTTCAGTTTCGATGGATTTCGGATCATTTTTTGCAGTAAGTGGCAGCAAACGCTAAAATGTATACAGTCTGTTAAAAAATTGGTTAAATGAAGTAGATCGTAATCTTACAGACATACAAGTACCAAATCAACCCCAAGACAAGATAATCCACAGGCAGTATAATTGCTGTAAAAGTCTGGTAAAGCATATAGATGGGGTCTTATCAGGTTTGGTCGTTACGACCAAAACTGATAAAAAAAACCTCACCTGTATGCTTTACCGACGTTTTTTAACGGCTCTCAAAGTGTGAAATCTTTCAAATACATCTCCCTGAAAAATTTCAAAATATCCACTCAGATGCATGGAAATGGGGTTTTTGGGACCCTGGAATTTCAATTTTTCATACCGACGACCATCCATCGCCTGATCCAGCACCCCCTCCCCCCCCCCCCCCCCCCCCCCCCCCCCCCCACTCACACTTTGAATATCGTTTCGCCATCCCTGCTCCTTGAAGCAGAAATGCAGTCCATTGCTCTTCTGGAAAAATGTTTACGTCGTGTTTTCTAAAGCACTTTGTAGCTCCTTGGGAACAATATCCAGAAAGAACTGCTCAGTGAAAACCATCGCTTAAATGTGTTTCTTTGACAGAGATGAATCGCTATCCTACAAGAACATTGCGTGATGAACCTTGATCTCTCTCATCCGAACGTTTCGATCGGGAATCAGAGAATATGAATCCGTTTCCGTAGAGTAATATTGCTCTGAAAGTGCATTTTGCGTAGTGAAATATGCGAGAGCAATTCTAAAGATTTTTTTGAAAGCTTATCCCGACTCGGAATTCGGATGTAACGGACGATCATGATGTCTAGATGAAGATCTTCGTGGAGATGTTGGAAGACGACGTTTGAGTGAATGGCGATGTGAAGAAGAATAGGTGCCGAAGTGTGTTGAATCTCTAATCGTACCATGTGAAGTACGGCTATTCGATTTGTGACGATGTCTGTGTGGTAAACGATTACGTCCACGGTCGGACTTTTTATCCGACGAATGTCTATGGCGTCTATGATGATCCATGGATTGCGTGTCCTCTGGATGGAGTGCTGTTAAAGACGTAGTGGCGAAGGTGAGTCTTGTGATTCGGGACGACCTACTTAACAGTAATGCCCGTGAAACACCGGGATATTACGTTTTATCTCCAGCGTGGATGAACGTATTCAGGGTTGCCGCAGCCATACCTATGCAGG
This sequence comes from Pictodentalium vernedei, assembly GCA_031216915.1. NCBI lineage: Eukaryota > Metazoa > Mollusca > Scaphopoda > Dentaliida > Dentaliidae > Pictodentalium > Pictodentalium vernedei. The sequence continues at coordinate 161,324,092 of CM062288.1, read as the reverse complement.
ATAGCCCATCCCTTCATCAGGCCTGGCATTCTTAAAAATGCAGGGGGGCAAAAAATAGCTCTCCTCGCATGGCCAAGGGGAGCGATTAGCTCTTCTCAAGCTTACAAAAGCTTAAAGTGAAGTTGTACTATTAATGAATTCTGCCTAGTGAGCTTTGCACATTTTATTTGGTGCTGCTAACCATGTAGTCTCTGTGAGACGGCTACACTACCCCATCCCACACCTCAGGGTCTTGGTAAGACCCGAAGGTGTGGGAGGGGCAGCGTGGCCATATTGCAGAGACCACTAACATAGAGATCTGAAAAACTGAGGATTTTAGGAATTGGCTGTTGTGGTAATCATTATTTTCTAAGGCTAGGAGGGCTATTTTTCGCCCTCTTCAATTTTTAAGGCGAGCAGTAGGCGAGCGAATAAATCGCGCTCCTAAAAATGCCAGGCCTGCTTCAGTGAGCTGGCATCAGTCAAAGTAAAGCAGTCCTCGATCCCGAGATTGCTGCTGATGACGTATTCTTGCTAAGCATCTACAATGCCAGCACTCCTTCAACTGATGCAGCCTCCGAGGAAACATTAATAAAACATATTTTGTTGATGACTGGTGATCGTTCTGGGATTGACCCGAAAAAGGATGACACAAGATCTAATCAATTAAATCATAATTTTCCAAGGTCAGCCCTAACAAATCACTGTCTGCCTCCTTCTTGATGGTGACGTATCTTCTGGAAACATGATCCTTCTCCTTGATCCAACATTTGAAGCCAGGAAAACAAAAATTTCAGAGAGCTAAGAAACAGAGCTTGTTCACACCAGGCCGAACAAAAGAATGTTTATTGGTGGGAATTGAGGACACGCCCTGGCTCAGCGCATGCGCAGAAAATTAAGTGTTTGGACTGAATTCTGACGAATGGACTGCCAGCATATCTGGGCCATTGGTAATGGTGTATAAATTCACTTTCATGATCAATACATCCAATCATTTATCTATTTATTGGTGTTTGAGGCAGGCCTGGCGTTTTCAGGAGAGCGATTTATTCGCTCGCCTTAAAAAAATTGAGGAGGGCGAAAAATAGCCCTCCTAGCCTTAGAAAATAATGATTACAACAACAGCCTATTCCTAAAACCCACAGTTTTTCAGATATCTGCTATGTTAGTGGTCTCTGCAATATGGCCACACTGCCTCTTCCACACACCCAGGCCTTACCAAGGCCCGGAGGTGTGGGAGGGCAGTGTAACCTTCACACAGAGATACATGTACCTGGTGAGCAGCACAAAATAAAATGTACAAAGCCCACTAGGCATAATTCATTAATAGTACAACTTCATTTTGCCACTTTTAGCTTTTGTAAGCTCGAGGAGAGCTAATCGCTCCCCTAGGACGTGTGAGGAGAGCGATTTTCAGCCCTCCTGCATTTTTAAGAATGCCAGACCTGTTAAGGTCACATACTTCTGCACAATGGCTAATCATGACCACAACATGGGGATAAAGTCAAGGTCAGTCAATCGTTTATACCCCATGTTGCCTATTTTAGAGGACTCGTACCTCAATCATTAGTGACTGGGTTCTGGTGACCACAGTAAACAAGCACTGGTTCACTTACCGGGGTTCCCGCGGGAGGGGGGGGGGGGCGGGGAGGGGTGCATTCTATCAGAAGCATTATCAAGGAAGAATACACTTTGGTCACGTTTTCAGAACAAAAAAGGTGTGTGTGTGTGGTGGGGGGGGGGGGGGTGTTTATGGCTGTATGGCGACTTAAGGGTTAAGTTTTCCGAGAAGGTGTACGTTGTTGCATCAGCAGCAGATATGCATCTATGCCGTTGAAAATATCACAACGCCAGATGCATTTGTGCCACTGTAAAATACGGAAACAGTATAGTACAATTAGTGAGAACTCTAATATAATATTTGTCATGTTCAGTCAATGCGGGTAACACACCTCAACAAACTGTTTGATGACCATAAGATCATTATTAACGCAAACATACCACGCACCGTTTCCACTTTCCACCTCTTAAATTGCCGCTCATATATGATTCCTCATTTTTCAACTTTTCTTTCCAGAAGATAATACAAAAAAAACAGCCAATCTGGCTATGTTATCTCCTTGTGTATGCATTTATTGGTGTTTAAGGTCATATATTTCTGCACAATGGCTAATCGTGACCGCAGCATGGATATAAAGTCAAGTCCAGCCAATCGTCTATACCTGTGGGAAGGGCTTCCTCCCCAGGCACTGGTGACCGGGTACTTTTTTACCAGTAAAACAGAGCTGGTTTACCATACGTAAACAAGAACTGATTAACTTCCTGGTGTTCCCATGGGGAATGTTATCTTCTTACAATATACAAGTTAGCTACTCTATTGGAAAGAATATCAAAATGTCATTGTATTGTCTCATGGGCCTTGTAAATTCAAAATTCAGTTCGAAACCTTATGAAACAGATTAATTGTCCTAGTAACACAATACATGGAGGTTGGGATTTTCACCCACGCATGCATTAACCTTTTGAATCCTGGCGGTATCAATCCTGGTGGTATCGTCCATGCGAGTTAATGGCAGCAATTAGAAGAGTCAATGTTCATCATTTGGGGATAAACCAATTAATATTTTCAACGTCCAGCCTTGGGGCTGCACGTTGAAAATATCGGCTGATCTACCCCGCACATTCACTTAACAGCCATTCTACGTAATGAAATTATGAAGTATTGTGTCCCTTGTCCGGAAAATGTGTTCTATCGGTTCAAAGGGTTAACAAGAAAAATATAAGAAAAACATTTGATTTGAAGATGCACATCCAAGTGGATATTTTGGTTGTATTTCATGCAGTCCCAACACCAAGACGACAGCAACGCAGGTACCACCCTGATAAACACAAAGGATATGTTTGTACGCCGATATACGGAGCTATTACCTGTATCGAATTTTCACTCAATGTGAGCTTTTTTTTTTAAATGACGCCCTCCCTTTCCCGCCCAACACCCGCAGTCATTTCGAAACGAACAAAGAGCAGAAATCGAAAGTGACGATGTCTATGTTCTACCTTACTGGAATCATGAATTTAATGAACATCAGAATTATCTGTTCATTGCATTCGGATTCTAGCACCAACGTCTCCTGAATTACATATTATTTCTTGTACCACAACAGCACAACGAATTGCACACTACTTCAACAACTAGCGATGGAAAATATACCGAAAAACAGAACCGATACCGTTAAATGAAGATAACAAAAAACCGAGCCGAACCAATCACTGAAGATCGAAAGCTTCTGTATTTTCAAATTTTCCAACATTCATTTGTTGTGGCTTGATAGTAGTTAAGGCTTGCACTTCATCGCACCAGAAATTTTTAATTTTTGAGAGTAGACAACAGTGCGTGCGCCTCGGTTCCACCAAGCAAGAATTAACCTTATCTAACGAATCGGTTGCATCCGCTGCGCAATATACGAATTGAGCAGTGGCAAAACATTCAACCAAAACATATTATGTCACCCCTCAGTGGATCGAGTTCGTTCCAATGAGGGGTCACATATGGTTTTGTCGAAATTGTTTTAAGAATTGGGAGGGGGGCGGACAATCTGTAAAGGGTTAAAATCTGTTCACGGAAAATAGTACAAATAATACAATACATGCAGGAAAATGTGAACAATATAAGTTATCTCCGCCAACATGTTTGGTATATGGAGATTTAATACCTGGATGTTGGTTTTTAAACACCAAGCCGCAGGCGAGGTGTTCAAATGAGACGTCCAGGTATTAAATCTCCATATTCCATACATGTTGGCGGAGATAACGTTTTTGTCCCGTTCGAAACACAATACAAACCTAGTGGAAATAAATTTGTGGACATATTTCTCAGCTCCATAATCACTTGGACCAAGTTATTATTTTGTTTTTATAATCGCAAAAGACAACAGATAGAGTTACATCCCTTGGGTCGTTAAGGAAACGAGTAAACAGTATTTTGTTGACATATCGTCCCCGGAGGTCCAATGTGTTCTATGTGCGTACTTGCACATAGAACACATTGGTACACAGGGAACGAATTATTTGCTCTTATTTTATTTTTATGATTGAATTGTCGGAAATCTGATGACATTTGTGACTATTTTCAGTTTTTTTGGTTCCATTTTTATGCCGAGACGAGCAAACGCGGAAAGCTTTCGTTTCAATCATATACCCCCGATGTTTCACGTGCGCTTATTCCCTGGATGTTATACGCTCTCATATACCTTGGATGTTGGGCGCACCCTTTGTCATGGCCAGTTGTCCAAGGCATTCTGACCAATCAAAAGACAGAATTTATCGGTATATAGGGACAATACACCATGATTTATAAGCTGTAGCATTCCAAGACTTCAATCCTGTCAAACTTCACTTTCCGAGAATTGGTACGTAACAACATCAATTCGACAATCTTCAAAGGCCAGTCACGGAACTCGCTGTCTTTTCGCGCATGCATTCCGTGGAAAATCACCTGATTGACTTTGCTCATTGAAGTTGCATTTCATGTATTGCACCGAACTCAAATAAATTTTATCATGCTGAAAAAAGCTTATTCGAAAAGTCCAGTAATATCTTTAGAATTTATATTTATTTATTTATCTATTTATTTTTATTTCTTTATTTATCGGACAGGTGTACATGAGAAAGAAGCCGGAATGCCCGGAGGGAACCACCGAGCAACAGCGAGTAATGTCCTCAACGTACTAACTCCTCACAAGCAGGCTTTACATTAGTTGAAGGCAAGGGTACTATCGACGTGCAGTACACCTTAGTACACAGCCCCACGTGCCCACAAATGGGCAATCGGAATAAGGTGTCTTGCCCAAGGACACAACGCCGTTGCCCCTGCTGGGGTTCGAACATCAGACCTTTCGGTTTGAAGTCCAATGCCATAACCAATGAGCCACCGCACTCCTTAGGAATCCATACATCTTCACACCACACCCGAGGAGTGAAACTTGTGCAGATGTTCGCCGATGTTTTTCTTCAAAACATTTTCCAGATGCCGGGACTCACCAACAGCGGCAGCGGTAGCGAGCACTATACGGGGTGACTCTAATGTTCAAAATCGAAAGAATGACAGCGTGCATCATGTTATAAATACTATTAACTATCTAGTATAAACTCCTCTACTTATGAGTAGTTGTATTTTAACCCTTTACCCAACGCAGACGATATCAAAATTTATTATTTTAAATATCATTTTTTCAAATTTTTCAAAACATTTCAACAAAACCATATCATGTGAACCCTCGTTGGAACGAGCTCGACGAGCTCGTTCCAACGAGGGGTCACATGACATGGTTTTGTTGAAATCTTTTGAAAAATAATATTTTTTCAACTGCTGAATTTGCATATTACGCGGGCGGATGCGTCCGATTCGTTGGGTAAAGGGTTAAGGCTTTTTCCTCTGGAAAAGACTCTCGTTTTTCTACGGATGATTATTATTTTTTATTTTTTATTTTTTATTTTTTTTTAGGGGGGGGGGGGGGTCCACACATTTTGTCCGTACGTTTCAGAAGCCATTTTCGAACCGATTTTCACACAATTTTTCACACGCATAGGAGGGCACAAAATCTAAAAATGTACCGAAGTGGAATTTACGATTTCGCCCTTCTTTGCAAGAATTGGCAAAATAGTGTCAAAATTAGGGCTTACCGTCACTTTCTCGGATCGTGTCTTGTGGATTTTTACGTAACTTCTTTTATTGGAAGTGGACTTCACCGACGATCATTTTTGTAAGTAATAATAGTAATAAGAGTATTCAAAAACCCAAGCGTTCGCCCGTTTTGGGATGGCTAAATGTAGATACCCCATTAAAAGTTTAAAAATGCATGCTTTCTGTGGATTTCTCTGAACACAGAGCTTCAAGAAAAATTGACAATTCGCAGGTCTTAGTGTGACACTACAAGCTGCATGGACAGAATATTCCGGCGAGCGTTTGTTAACCCTCCACGGTCTGCTAAATGTCAAAATTTTGATAAAATGGGCTGTTTTCGGGCCCCAACAGCATCCAATGGATATGTCGCAGATAAACATAGCCTCTTTTATCGGACCCAGAATGAATGGGAGATGATTTTTGTAAGTAGTGAGGGTATTCAAAGAAAACAAGTCTTAACCCTGTTTTGAGAGATAACAGGAGACAGCCCTTAAAATATTAAAATTCACACGTTCCGTGGGTTTCTTCAAGTGGTTCTGACGGATTTTCCAGAAAAAATATAATCTTGTGAAGAATTATTCTGACAAGCGTTCATTAACTCTCCAGAATCTACCAAACCTCAAACTTTTAGATAAATTTAAGATATAATGGGCTGCTTTCAAATAGCCACAGCTCTCAGTGGGGATGTGGCAAACAAACATAACAACACCCTTTGTCGGATGTTGACTTCTCGGACGCCGATATTGATATTGACCCTCTCCATCAATAAAGATATTAATCTAAACTCTAAACTTTCTGAGGTCTCGTTTCCTTCAAAAAGTAGTACTTCCGGGTTATTAAATATCTCATGGAGTTGAGAATGTAAGTCCTTTTTTGATTTTATGATGGTGTATGTCTAGTAAATTGTGACCATCAGAGTTGATATGCTCCCCTAAAAGTACTGTTGGAGGGGTTGAAAGTGGTGTACAGTTGTATGCATTTTGGGTAGATGTCAAGTTCACGTAGGCTTGTTGAATATGTAACCAAGACCATACTGTGGGCTGATTTTTCACATGTCAGAAACGGGACCATTTTTCAGTACTTTCTCTGGCGTGTCTTCTTGAACTAGAGGGGGTATCAGTACCCCGTGGCTCACCAACACGTGGCCAGTGTAAAGGGGTGGCTGGAGTAAAAAAAAAAGTTCAAAACTTGCACACAAAAGTCAAAAATTAAAGAAAATAAGCAGCTAAAGGGTTAAATAATATAATAACCCCTAAGAAGCATGCTAACATAAAATAGGAAGCATGGCAATATGCTACAAGGTAAGTCTCCACTTTGAAAAGAAGAAAGACAAACCTCAAAACCTGCACATAAAGGTAAAAAAAGTATCACATTTGTTTCAAAGGGTTAAAATTTAGAAAAATACCCTGAAAATATTACAATAACCAGCCTGGCAATATGCCAGTGAGATAAAACTCCCCTTAAAAAAATATCAAAATCTGCACACAAAAGTACAAAACCTGCACAGAAAAGTCCAAAATTAAAGTAAATAAGCAGCTAAAGGGTTAAATAATATAAAAATAGCCCAAGAAGCAACGTAACATAAAACAGGAACCATGGCAATATGCTACAAGGTAAGTCACCACTTGGAAGAAAAGAAAGACAAACCTCAAAACCTGCACATAAAAGTAAAAAAAAGTATCACATTTGTTTCAAGGGGTTAAAATTGAGAAAAATACCCTGTCACAGTAACCACAATGGCAATATTCCAGTAAGGTGAAAGTCTACTTGAACAATATCCACTTGGAAGAAAAGAAAGACAAACCTCAAAACCTGCACATAAAAGTATCACATTTGTTTCAAAGGGTTAAAATTTAGAAAAATACCCTGAAAATGTTACAGTAACCACCATGGCAATATGCCAGTGAGGTAAAACTCCACTTAAAAAAAAATATCAAAACCTGCACACAAAAGTACAAAACCTGCACACAAAAGTACAAAACCTGCACGCAAAAGTCCAAAATTAAAGTAAATAAGCAGCTAAAGGGTTAAATAATATAATAATAGCCCCAAGAAGCATCCTAACATAAAATAGGAACCATGACAATATGCTACAAGGTAAGTCGCCACTTGAAAGAGAAGAAAGACAAACCTCAAAACCTGCACATAAAAGTAAAAAAAACATCAAAACCTGCCCACAAACGTCAAAATAAGTCCAAAATTTGATTCGAAGGGTTAAAATTAAGACGAAATACCCTGGAAAAGAGTTAAATGTTATCGTGAACCCCCACAGCAATATGCAAAGAAGAAAACATTTTTTTTAAAAGCACAAAAATCCAAACCTGTGAACAAAAGAAGTCCAAAATTGAAGTAATTAAGCAGGAAAAGGGTTAAAAAAATACAACGTAGCCCTAAGATGCATGTTTACATACAATAGAAAGCATGGACATATGCTACAAGGTAAATCTACACTTGGAAGAAAGGAAAAAAAACCCCATGAAAACCTGCACGCAAACATCAAAATAAGTCTAAAAATCTATTCAAAGGGTTAAAAAAAATTTAAAAATGCACTGGAAAGATATCAACGTTATAATAACCACCACTGCAATATGCAGTGAGGTCAACCTCACTTGAAATTGTTTTTTTTATCACAACCTGTACATAAAAGTAAGAAGCTGTAAGCCTAAGTCCAAAAGCTGTACATAAAAGTCCAAAATTGAAGTAAATCAGCAGGAAAAGGGTTAAATAATACAAACATAGCCCTAAGATGCATGTATACATACAATAGAAAGCATGGACATATGCTGCAAGGTAAATCTCCACTTGGAAGAAAGGAAAAAAAACATCAAAACCTGCACGCAAACATCAAAATAAGTCTAAAATTTGATTCAAAGGGTTAAAATTAAGACAAAATACCCTGGAAAAGAGTTAATGTTATAGTGAACCACAATAGCAATATGCAGAAACTCTACACTTGGAAGAAAGGAAAAAAAAACCCATGAAAACCTGCACGCAAACGTCAAAATAAGTCTAAAAATCTATTCAAGGGGTTAAAAAAATTTTAAAAATGCACTGGAAAGATATCAATGTTATAATAACCACCACTGCAATATGCAGTGAGGTCAACCTCACTTGAAATTGTTTTTTTTATCACAACCTGTACATAAAAGTAAGAAGCTGTAAGCCTAAGTCCAAAAGCTGTACATAAAAGTCCAAAATTGAAGTAATTCAGAAGGAAAAGGGTTAAATAATACAAACATAGCCCTAAGATGCATGTTTACATACAACAGAAAGCATGGACATATGCTGCAAGGTAAATCTCCACTTGGAAGAAAGGAAAAAAAAAACATCAAAACCTGCACGCAAACATCAAAATAAGTCTAAAATTTGATTCAAAGGGTTAAAATTACGACAAAATACCCTGGAAAGAAGTTAAATGTTATAGTGAACCACTATAGCAATATGCAGAAACTAAAAAAAATTTAAAAAGCCAAAAAATCAAAACTTGTACAGAAGTTCAAAATATTTGAGAGCGGACACCGACGCCGACGCTGACGCCGACGCCGACATGAGGGCTATGCCATGGGCTCACACAACTAACGTTGGTGAGCCAAAAATGATGAAGAAAATCACATTTTCTTCTTGATTAGTATTGAGTTGCTGATGCTGGAAAACAACTGGGTGAACAATGAAAAATTCCGATAACACGGTTTTCTCGCAGTACAAACACGAAATTGGGTGATTTTTGCCCTCTAATGAGTGAATGTTGACAATTTTACATGTTATTTCAAGCAATTAACTGGGTCAAGTGTATAGGAATGATGAATTAAGGGTTATATATTGTAATATAATCTGCTGGGTAGCCTAAAAAGAGACCGTTTGGAAAATGTATAACTCTGTGCGCATTGGGTGTAAGGGAGATAACTCAATAGATATTCCCACCTTTCTCAGGACATCAATAAAGGTATTTTAGTGATCCAGTTAAAAACAATTAGTCATCTTTAATAACTGTGGAGTACTGAATTATTTTGGTCATCAAAATTGGTTTCCATGTTTTTTGCTTTGTTACAATTCATGGGAAAGTGCCTATGGGCACTCTCTCACAAAGTGTAACAAGGCAAATCAATAGACTAAAGAAGTTTCTTCCAAAGATATTATGAAACAAACAGAGTATGAAGCCTTTATGCTGCAGAACCTGCAGTTCAAAATAAGGTCCAAATATGGGATTCCAGCACTCAACCAGTTAATTATGCAGATATGCATCTGTTCGGGTAAGGCATGGTTGTAAAATAAAGTCTCCATTGATACGCTGACTGACGGACAATCTCCCTTTGTTCTCATTCACTGATATGAACGAGTACTGACAAGACGTCTATTATGGATTAGCTTAATCCTCTAAGTAGTGTCACTGAACTTCAACGAATCATTTGGATCTGATTTGATTTTTAACCACATTTTACAACACTTTGTAAAATTGATTCCAACGCACAATATGCTATACTTCTGCAGTAGATTGCAGTCCTGCCGTTTTGGTGACGATGACTGGAATAAGTTTTCAGCCGCAATTCGCTGACGTAATGCCACAGAACAGTAACCAACAGAATTATCTCATGCTGAACTTCGAAACGTGGGAATTTTTTTTCTTTCTTGTGGCTGTGTTGCATGTGTTTCTTTACATTTTTCACATTACCGTGGTCGGTTAACCCTTTGAATCTGGTGCCATCTTCCATGTCATTTCAATGGCAGCAGTTGGAATAGTCCATATTCGTTACTTGGGGGTAGACCAATTAATATTTTCAACGTGCAGCCGTTGGGCTGCACGTTGTAAATATTGATTGGTCTACACCACACATTCACTTAGCACCCATCCATTACTTAATGAAATTATGACGTTTTATGATCCAGAGTCTGCAAAGGCCTGTCGGGTTTAGAGGGTTAATCCTCTTCATTTCCATAACGTGCGTATGTTTTTTTTCTGTCATTACTTACAAAGCTGATTACGTTCAGAAGATGCAGTCATACGTACAGTTTGACAGATATTTAGGATTTAAGTTGTTCTCTGATCTATTCTTAGCACATAGCGGGTAAAGTTACCAGTGCCGACATTTCTGCCTTTGAGACTTCCTCCCTTCTGAAAATAGGTATTGACGTCACGATTCTTATATCCCACGGAATATATGGTCTACCGCCCAGATCGAATAGTTTTTGTTAACAGTGGTAATGTCTGATTTTCTTGTGGGCGGGAGGGGTTTTTGTTTTTATTGGGGTTTAACGACACTTTCTGCAGCCATGTCATGTCTGACTGTCTTACGGTTGGAGGAAGTTGGAGTACCCAGAGAAAACCCCCGAGTAGCGACGAGCAACGGTCAGACTCCCCTCTAACTCTGCACAAGCAGGGTTAGCATTGGTTTAACGCAAGTGCACGATCGAAATGCAGTACGACTCCACAGCTCCACCGTGCCCAAACATGAGGAGGGTCGGGGTGCTCCCAACTAAATATCTAATGGAAACAATGGCGGACTTGAAATGCAAAACAAAGCGTTTTCGAAACACCAGCAATACATCATTGATTTGCTTATATGACCTTGTGTGCATCAAGCCGCCACCTGCAATGATAAAACAATGATAAAGCATTACAGGTGACGCCCTGATGCACTCAAGGTGCGATAAAAGATGACATACTCGTGCATCAGTACGCCTGATTTCATTCTTGTAGGAATTATGAGGATAACAGCTCTCCAACCCCCACTCCCCGACAAAGAGTGAATAATGGCAATGCGACACGACCACAGAAGGATGCCACGAACCGCTGACAATACATTAGACATATGCAATTTTGCAGTTCGATGACATTTATTTTGAGGGTCCACCATCCCACTTTGGCGATTCAGCATTTGGTCTTGGAAAGTACCCCTCCCAAGGAACATCCACCCCTGCTCAACTAAAAATATTGCTCGGAAAGATAAAGAAGAACTGCGTTTTTCAACACAATAAACTACTTATGTACCTTATAATTGCATTTCTCGCCGCCAGCTTTGCAACCAGCAGGACCGTTCCATGTTGCGAACTGTCTGACAATCCTCGATTTAACTTCGTCACAACTGATGCCAAACGTCCTGCAAAGCAAATAGAGGAGACTACTCAATGTTTATTGACGACACAAACACAAATTCGTGATTTCTTTTTCAAATAGCAGTTAATTTAGTTAAGGTCTCTCGGTAGTAACGGCAATAGACAAGAAAAAAAACTGAATCAGGCACCAGGTCTTGCAATGCAGGAATGATTCCTATCACATTTCAGCTAATGCCATATTTATTTATTTATTTATTTATTTATTTATTTATTTATTTATTTATTTATTTATTTATTTATTTATTTATTTATTTATTTATTTATTTATTTACTTATTTATTGGTGTTTAAGGTCACATACTTATGCACAATGGCTAATCATGACCGTGACAGTTTTACGGGTGGAGGAAGACGGAGTACCCGGAGAGAACCACCAAGCAACGACGAGCAGCTGCCAGCTCCCCAACATCGTAACTCCGCACCGCAGCACAGGCAGGGTTAGATTGGTTGAAGACATTGCTTAACTTCGGTGAACTGACGAGAACCGGTTACCGCAACGCCACCGCGCACCCAGCTGATGCCATATCTATAGTGTTCAAATGCAATGCCGAATCTGTAGCGCTCAATTACACGATTCAAGATTAAAAATCACCTGAAGAAAAATTCTTTTTGTGGTAGTTTAATTCGTAGACCAAACGATTCTTGGGTATAATTTATTTATTTATTGGGGTTTTAATGACACTTTCGACAGGCAGGCTCATCTCGTGTCGGACAGTTTGACAGATGGAGGAAGCCGAAGTACCAGGAAGGAACCACCGAACAGCGGTGAGCAACTATCAGACACCCAACGTACTAACTCCGCACAAGCAAGGTGAGAAGAAGAAAGTTGAAGAAAAATGTTCCATCGACGTGCAGTACGCCCTAGTACACAGCTCCACCGTACCCCACGTGGACAATCGGAATTAGATTCCTTGCCCAAGGACACAACGAAGTTACTCTGGGCGGGGATCGAACCAAGGAACTTTCATTTGAAGTCCAATGCCGTAGGCAATGAGCTACCGCTCTCCCGATTCTGGGATATTTGCCGGATCTATCCCACGGTACACTCTAAAATCAGTTAGGTAAAGCACAGGCCTGGCAATCTAGAATAGAAAATCAAGGAGTGTAAAAAAGTTGCACTCCTCAGATTGCTTGGGAGTGCAATTGCACCTGAAATTTTCTTGGCAAAAACTTGTATCTGTTTTGGTTATATTCACTTGAAGGTATTAATATTGTGACTGAAAAATTGTACTATATACATTCAGCAACATGGTGGAAAACGTAGCACACACACATCTCATTATTCAAAATGTTGCATTCAATTCTTATGTGACTGTCTTCTACACTCAAAATCTATCGAAATGCGACACAGAATGGGTCATGAATTATTGTGAATCTAGGCAACATTGACAAATCGTCCCCTGAGTTCCAATGTGTTCTCAGTGCCAGTAGGCACAGAGAACACATTGGAACTCAGTAAGGAGACGAAATGATAATAGATTTTAAAGCAGTCCCAAACAGGTCTGGCATTCCAGAAAATCAAGGGGTGCAAAAAATTGCCCTCAATTTTTTCCAGGCGTGCAGCACTCCTGCGCTCCTCAAGAATGCCAGGCCTTAAAACATCAACCGAAATCACGTGGGTTGAGTGAATATGGACCTAATTGGGTTCTTATTCATTCAACCCAGTCGATTTTGGGTAATTTTTAACCAAACTAATTTTAGAGTGTTGCCAAGTCTAAAATCTGGATAACAACAAATCAGAAACAAATTTCTATATCTAAGCAGGGCTAGCGTCTGATATAATTCAAATATATATTCAGAAAGAGTTGAAAAGGGGCTATACATCTTTGATTTTGTAAAACTAATAGTACTCAAACTGCTATGGCGATGTGATACATATACACCCAAAGGGCCATGTTTGTGAATACGGGACATTATACCATTTCAAAAGATGAACGCAAAAACGCATATGAATCTTACAGAAAGGCGCGTTGTGTAGTAATGTTTTCTTGAAAATAATTCGTTTCCTGTGTTACATTCTAGGTGGTATGTTGGACAAAGTATCTTTTTAATGTATCACGAACTCGAACGTGATCGCTTCGGCGAAATTCTTGGCTGACATGTATCGTCATACCGTTGAGCACGATGGGCGTCATATGTACTGTCATGACCGGCCATATTGTGACGCATTACTCTCGTGATGCGTGCCGTAACTGAACATCCACAGTACATGCCATCAGGGTGACATATAAATGGATAGGTAAATTGTGGTACGTGTTCTCGACTGCAGGTATACATTCACTCCTGAAGTTCAACTTCAACATGGAACAGCTTCACACTCCAGCCATGTCGGACTCTGCTGTTGGCAGGTACTGCTGCCGCCATAACGCCCCTGACCCCTCACCCACACACACACACACTTGATACTACAACATCAGCACAGTTTCAGTTTCAGTTTTTTTCTTATCGATCTTTATCAAAGTTTATTAAGAACTGTGGAAGGACATGTGATAATGTTTTAGACAAAATTTCAAAGAACATAAAATTTCGCATGAGTCTGTGGGACAGCGATCAAGTTATTTTACCCTCAATTTGATCATTTACTTACCACAATGTTTATGTGTACTACATACGGCCAAAATCCACCGAAAAGAAAGAGATGCGGTGACAATGTTGGAACCGATGAACGAACGAACGGACGTACATACAGACCGACAGCCAGAAAAAGTGATGATTCGGATGTGCGTCCCTAATTCTCACCGGGTACGGCCAGCAATGATGGTAGTATACCATTTTCATGCTTACTTGTTTATTAACTCGGGCTTCACAATTTCAACAGCCAGGGTCACATCGTGTCAGATAGCTTTACGGATGGAAGTAGCCCGAGTACCTGGAGAGAACAAACGAGCAACTATCAAACTCGCAAACTTAACTCCCTTCACTCTGATGTCAAAATAACCAAATTTCAAGTAGCCATTTTCCCCATAATGCAACTGGGAATTTAACCAATTCAATCTTGTTTGACAGAGCTCAATGAGCTCTGTCAAACAAGATTGAATTGGTTAAATTTCTAGTTTGCTTTATGGGAAAAATTTGCACCCAGAACTTTAGATATTTTGACATCAGTGTGGTGGGAGTTAATAACCCACGCAGGGTTAGCAGGGGTTGAAGGCAAATGCACCATCGATGTGCCGCATACCTTAGTACTCATTGCCACTGTCCCCTCGAACTACGTGGGCAACCTGGAATAGGTATCTTGTATAACAGAAAACCAACACTGGAGTTGGGCAATATACCGAAAAACGGAACAGATACCGATATCATGAGGATATCGAATAACCGAACCGAACCGAACCGAATCGAACCGAACAAATTATTGAACATCGAAACTGTCTGTATAGATAGCAGTTGAAGCGTTCATTTTCACGATTTTTGTTCAGTTCTGTTAACCGTTTAGGGACGGAGCAATTGTACTCAGTTCCAACTAGACTATAGCCTGTACATATCCAGTTGCTTAGCTGTGATTGCTAGTCACCCAGGTGATTTGTCCATTGTCAGCAATACCTAACGGGCACATGCTAAGAGATCGCAAAAGCAAGAAATGGGACTTTAAAGGTTATGGTATATTTGGAACAAGTCACAAAATTACTGCAAATATGATTTGCCTTGGCCAATGCTGAGCTCATTGGCAGTGGCCTGTGATAGAATGATACAAGAACCCAGCCTGTATTTTTCATCTCCTGCTGTGAATTCCCCGTTTGTGATATCAGCACATCTCAATCAATTGTGATGTTCTCCAAACTCTGGCATGCGCAGGTTAACACTATCATTTAAATAATTGTTGAAAAGAACTTACATGGGTTTTCCAAAAATTGATAAGATTTTGAAGTGTTAAACGTTTTATCAATTTTATTCAACTTCCCTACAAGCAAACATATATACGGAGTCAAAAAAGAAAGTATAATAGAAACAAATATGAAAAAATAGCATAAAGGGTGAAATATAATAGTTCTAATGTTGCAGGTTTGTGGACAGGAAATCGTGCAAAGAGTTCACTGACATGTTGTTCACCCACCCGTATACAATTTTGCTACGGATTTCAAAATAGCACGTGCTACCCGATAATGTCATATTGAATGGGTGACAGACGATTTTCTTTGTGTTATGTTGTGCTAGAAAGCTTGGGTTATTGAGAAAACACGCTAGTTTTTGTCTTCCGACATGGTAAAAAATGCCAAGGTTAACCGAAAATCAGAGGTTGCGTGCCATTGGTATGCATGAGACTGGGGTACCTCCAGATGAGCTCGCTGCTGAATTCGGAGACACTGTGGTCACTATTTGCCGTCTCATTAGAAGGAAAAGAACCACTGGATCTACTGCCGACAGACCGCGTTCAGGTCGACCAAGAGTTACAACCCCTGCACAAGACCGGTACCTCAGGGCGTCTCACTTGCGGGATCACTTCCTTCTGGCGACGAGGACAGCAGCAATTACTCCTGGAAGAACTAACAATAGAATCAGTGCACAAACTGTCCGCAACAGACTCGCTGAACACATCATCCGAAGTAGGCGTCCATACCGCGGACCAATGCTTACCCAACGTCATCGTACCGTCAGAATGGAATGGGTACGTCAGCGTGTTCGCTGGATTCTGCAGCGTTGGAGCAGTTCACTTTAGTGATGAATCACGATTTTGTCTACGGCGCGCTGATGGTAGGGCAAGAGTGTATCGCCGACGAGGAGAACGGTTTTCTGCTGCTTGAGTGCGGGAATGCGCCCGTTTCGGCGGGGGAAATGTAATGTTTTGGGCAGGAATTTCCTTGCACCATCGAACGCAGTTGATCTTCATCGATGGTAATCTGAATGGACAGCGATATAGGGACGAAATAATTCTTAACGCTGTTGTTGTCCCGTTGTTCAACTCTAACGTCGGATTGCAGTTATTCCAGTAAGACAATGCCCGATGTCACGTGGCGCGTATCTGTCGTGACTTTCTTGAGGAGCAGAGCATCGAACTTCTTCCCTGGCCCCCCACTTTCGCCAGATTTGTCGCCAATCGAGCATCTTTGGGATCAATTGGACCGTCGGGTACGACTTCATGATCTTCAGACGTTAGGCGATTTACGTAATGTTCTAAAGCAGGGGTGGAACGCAATACCATAGGGTGACACCCAGAGCCTTATCAGGTCCATGCGCCGTTGATGTCTTGCCATCCAAGAGGCAAACTGTGGACATACACGCTATTGACTGCATGTCTGAACTTTTCATTTCACCTTATGTCTGAATTGTGACGTCCTGACGTGACGCTGGCAACAGTAAGAACATGAAATTATCAAATTCATACATCTAGACTCGAAATATGAATTTACAATAATCTATGTGGGATTAAAATCGATAATACTAAAAACATTGCTCCTCAAAGTTTATTATACTTTCTTTTTTAACTCAGTGTATATTTTGGTCCTCAACAATGCAACCAGTTCAACCGGGAATTATATCCCTTCAAAAAGTACCGACGATCTGAAGTTGCCATTTCAAGATCTTTCAAGGACCTTCGAGATACATATAAAGACATTTTCAATTATTAGTCATCGGAAGATTGCATGTTCTACAAAATCACGAAATGCACCATTTATATTGCAAATGGTATAGCAGGTATTCGAATGGTTCTCCTGAAATATTATTATATTATCAGTTCTGGTACGAATATGGTAGCAGACTTCCGGGAACCGGTGGTGCCAGCTGTCAACTCTATGAGTTGATTACCTATGTTTATATTTAATCTGAATTTTAGGGATATCAGAGGTGGGAAATTGGGAATTTCAAAATAAACAAAATTCTATCTATCACTTATATAGCACCTTAAAGTGCAAGATAAGGGAAATTTCTTTACTTTGAAATTCCCACCTCTGATAGTCCATGACTTCAAATTAAATGTACACAACAATATACATTCAAATCACAAAGTTGACAACAGGTACCAATGGTCCCCGAAAGTCTGCTACCGTATTCTCTCGACCTGTAACATTGTTGCCGTGAACAACCCTCAGCAGTTGGTGGCATTATAGACGCTGTACTCTCGGGTGCCTAATAAAAGTACAGGGCAAAATAATAGTACAGGCTGGGGAATTTCCTGAATATTAATAATAGTATAGGGTCGAATAATAGTATAGGGTGGACAATTCCAAGATGTGAGCCAGCTGCAATGCTCAGAGCCATTTTTATAATGGTCCCCGAAAGTCTGCTACCTTATTCTCTCGATCTGTAACATTGTTGCCGTGAACAACCCTCAGCAGTTGGTGGCATTATAGACGCTGTACTCTCGGGTGCCTAATAATAGTACAGGGCAAAATAATAGTACAGGCTGGGGAATTTCCTGAACATCAATAATAGTATAGGGTCGAATAATAGTATAGGGTGGACAATTCCAAGATGTGAGCCAGCTGCAATGCTCAGAGTCATTTTTATAAAACAGACGTCTGATGCTCTTGAAGTGGTGAAGGGCTAAATTTCTTTCGGTTATCATAATTTTCAAATGGATTTGACTTGTTGCAATTTATGGAGAGAGCACTCTCCCATAAATTGCACCATGGCAAAACAGCGATGGTATGAAGCACATCCACTGGGTAATATGTCTTAAAGTTAAGGTAGAAGTACTTCAGAATAAAGCCCAAATATATGCTTCCAGCTCTCTACCAATTAACATTTCCATTGCATCCTGTGTTTGTTTGTATGTAACATGTACCTTACTAGTTTGTTTTGGTGAACTTCTTGAGATAAGCGGCCGCTCTGCACATTCGATTACTAAAAATTAATAATCATACAGGGTCAAATAAGGATCATACAGGCGTGAATTTTGATCAAAAAAGAATAATCATACATGTATGATTATTAGGCACTCAAGAGTAGTGAAGCATGGCGGATGTTTCGATCACTCTGGGGTGGAAGCTGGGCTGAGATGCTCCGTGGGTGAATCTCAAAAAACGTGAGAGTAGTGTGACGGTCGAGGTATGGGAGTCATTTACCAACCAGCCTGGGTCCGGAACTCTTATTCCCGTGGTAAATCGGTCGCTTTGTGTGCTAGAGGTTGACCGTTCGAGTTTTGGCTCCCGCTCTGCTCTCTCAATCTATTATACTTTCAAGGTGCCATGACTCTTGTTTGAATTTCCCAGAATTGGGCAATTAATCACAACCGCTATTTTGATGTCTCATGTGTGTATATGCCATTGAAATTTGTGTAATATCAGACTTGGGAATTTCAAAAGTAAACTAGGCCTAGTTTTTCTTACTTATAGAGCACTTTATCTGGATAAAGCCTCGATGCTCAAGTTCTTCATTAGTGAGGGACATTAACTTACACCGTTCAGTGTTTGGAATTTTTAGCTTTGTTTTTTGGATATCTGAAGCATATTTGGCCAGGTGTTGTTCTCTTGAAAATGAAATATCTGAATATCGGTTCTGTTGCTAATACGACAGCACGATCCCAGGAATCCTTGCTACCTGCTATTTAGGGGCTATATAAGTAATGGAATTTTGTTTTTGAAAATTCTCACCTCTGATATTCCTTCAATTCAAATTAAATATACAAAAAATGTACATCAAAATGAAGGTTGGGATGTATAGAACCCGAAACACATGTGTAATCAACTCATCGAGTCGACTGTAGGCACCACTGGTTCCTGGAAGTCTGCTGCCGTATTCAAAATAAACACAATTTCATTACTTATATAGCCCCTTAACTCTGAGTTGAACACACAATTATCGTGTTATGTGCACCCCAAACTTCCTTTTGATGTTTTCTGTGTGTATATTTTATTGAAAGTTATGGAATATCAGACTTGGGAATTTCAAAGTATACTAATTTTCCTTATTTATATAGCACCTTAAACGGGAACTGAAATACCCATTCAGAGGGTGATACGTTATAGCCATATTTCATACTCGTGTAATCGTGTCCATGTTTTCAGATATCCTGGAAGATGAACCAGGACATACGACTGATGTTCTGGAATCGTGAAATACACAGAGTTCCATTACAGTTTTCTTTCGCTTATTAAGGGCCTAAAAAAGTAATGAAATTTTGTTTATTTTGAACATTCTCACCTCTGATATTCCTTCAATTCAAATTAAATATACACAAAATGTACATCAAAATGAAGGTTGGGATGTATAGAACACGAAACACGTGTGTAATCAACTCACAGAGTCGACTGTAGGCACCACTGGTTCCTGGAAGTCTGCTGTCGTATTCGTACCAGAACTGATAATTTAATAATATTTCCCGAAAACAACCTGAGGCCAAATGTGCTTGAAAAAATCCAAGAACAAAGCCAGGGTATCAAAATTCTTCAAAACACGGTGACAGAGCTACATGGGGGTAAATTCCAAAGCCTTTGCTTCTGCTTACGTTTGAATATACTTTCGATTTCCGGTCAACGTCATCGGACGGAAAAAGCATGTAAAACATCGCCATCTAAAATCAAATAATCAAAAAGATCTCCTTCATACAGTATACTGTTATTAGATAGAGATTGCACAGTTGCCATATTCAATGCAAGGTGTCATGATACCTGTTGAAATTTCTTAGATTTACGACTTTGTTTTTCGATGGAAATTCGTGGTATCGAGTGATTTGCTCATGTCTGTCGAGCATGGAAACCATCTTCAATAAAAAATACAGACAGTTTTGTCCTTTTCCAAAATGCAGTCATATCGCTGCACTCGAAAGTGTTTCGAATGCCTAGCTTTGTTATTGAATATCTGAATCACATTCGGCCACGAGTTGTTCTTGCGAAATATTATTTTATTATCAGTTCTGGTACGAATACGATAGCAGACTTCCAGGAACCAGTGGTACCTGCTGTCAACTCTCTGAGTTGATTACATATGTGTGTCGTATTCTATACATCCAAACCTTCATTTTGATGTATAAGTTGTGTATATATAATCTGAATTCAAGGGCCTATATAAGTAATGGAATTTTGTTTATTTTGAAATTCTCACCTCTGATATTCCTTCAAGGGCCTATATAAGTTATGAAATTTTGTTTATTTTGAAAATTCTCACCTCCGATATTCCTTCAATTCAAATTAAATATACACAAAATGTACATCAAAATGAAGGTGGGGATGTATAGAATACGAAACACAGGTGTAATCAACTCATAGAGTCGACTGTTGGCACCACTGGTTCCTGGAAGTCTGCTGTCGTATTCGCGCCAGAACTGATAATTTAATAATATTTCACGAAGACAACTTGTGGCCAAATGTGCTTTACATATCCAAGAACAAAGCTAGGGGATAAAAATTCTTCAAAATACGGCGACAGAGCTGCATTGGGGAAAATTCCCAAGCCTTTGCTTTTGTTTTCGTATGAGTATACTTTCGATTTCCGGTTGACGTCATCGGACAGAAAAAGCATGTAAAAACAACACCGTCTAAAATCAAATAATGAAAAAGATCGCCTTCATACAGTATACTGTTATTAGAAAGAGATTGCAAAGTTGCCATATTCAATGCAAGGTATCATGATACCTGTTGAAATTTCTAAGAATTACGATTTTGTTTTTCGATGGAAATTTGTGATAACGAGTGATTTGCGCATGTCTATCGAGCATGGAAACCTTCTTCAATAAAAAATGCTGACAGTGTTGTCTTTTTCCAAAATACAGTCCTATCGCTGTATTCGAAAGTGTTTTGAATGCCTAGCTTTGTTCTTGGATATATGAAGCACACTTGGCCACAAGTTGTTCAGATGAAATATTATTTTATTATCAGGTCTGGTGCGAATACGGTAGCAGACTTCCAGGAACCAATGGTGCCTACAGTCGACTCTATGAGTTGATTGCATATGTGTTTCGTGTTCTATATATCCCAACCTTCATTTTGATGTATAATTTGTGTATATTTAATCTGAATTTAAGGAACATGAGAGATGAGAATTTCAAAATAAACAAAATTCCATTACTTATATAGGCCCTTAAGGAATATCCGAGGTGAGAATTTCAAAATAAACAACATTTCATTACCCATATATGCCCTTATTTATTTATTGGTGTTTATGGTCACATATCCCTGTACAATGGCTAACCATGACCGTGACAGTTTTACGGGTGGAGGAAGCCGGAGTACCCGGAGAGAACCACCGAGCAACGGCAAGCAACTGTCAGCTCCCCAACATACCAACTCCACACAAGCAGGGTTAGCATTGGTTGAAGACAGGTGCACCATCGACGTGCAGTACGCCTTAGTACACAGCGTCACCGTGCCCCCACGTGGGCAATGGGGGGGGGGGGGGGGTGAAGTGTCTTGCTCAAGGACACAACCCGGTTGCCGCAGGTAGGATTCGAACCGAGGACCTCTCGGCTTGCAGCCTGCACCTCTACCAACTGAGCCACCGCGCCCCATATAGGCCCTTAATAGTACTTGCAATTCAATTATTATTACAAAACCACGACGTTACACCGCCACTGCAATGGAAAGGGTTATGCTGGGTTAAAATCCGTGTCAATAACCTTTGTTTTTCTAACTCTTAACTCACTGAGCATTTTTAAGATATTTACATCGAATCTTGTCATGGCTGCTGTGAAGCAGCCATGACTAGATTTGTCGAAAAATCCATCAAAATTTCACTCAACAAATCAATATAACGAATATTGTAACAATCGGATCAATTGACAGGGTTACAAATAATCAAATGTGTCCAAATTTGACTTATTTCAGTGAGAAAATAAATCCTTTCCTGGGCTGGAATATCCGTCAGCAGCATACAAGGAGTCGGTTGCGGAGCTAGGCTTCTCAGATAAGGGGTCGGGGAGCAATACTCAGGAGGGACATGCCATAGTCCGAGTGGGTGGTCGCTCTGGGAGGGGGTGCCCCACTCCCTAGAGTGAGGGTCCGGTGTCTCTCCCTCGGGAATATTTTGAAAAATCTAATGCGCTGAGAGTGAATCTGGGGTAAAATATTTGCTTCCAGCTGGAGGTAATTATCTGTGCCAGGAATGAACGTTCCCCAAAACCAAACACTGCACATGTATCAGTGCTTTTGCCTCGATCTAAGTGCAACATGTGATAGATGGGTGAAAATAGTTGAAATGGTGTTTGAATTGGGGGCCCACCTGGATGATTTTTGGGCTCCACCCCCTCGCCCTCCTCTCACCTAGCTCCCCGACCACCCCCCCCCCCCACAGCTCCGACACTGCAAGGAACCACCATATAAACAATTATTACTTACCAATTTATCGTACACGAGGCATGGAATTTGAAACCCCAGCAGCACTCTGCAAGTCCCAGAAGAAGACAAACCAACACAGTTTTCATATTGTCGAAGAAATATCCACAGGCTTTACTTTCGGTGTTCACAATGACGCACGATAATTTTGAACCCCACAGACCGTGTTCACGTTACGCTCGACTGTCGGTCAAGAACAACATTAAACACCAATTCGCTCGTGTTTCGTTATTCGACATCCGAGATTCAATGCGGTTGTCTCGCTTGAATCAATGGCATTTGTTTGGGATGTGTGCAAAAAAATGACGAGCATAATCTGAAGGGGCCTTTTTTTGTTTTGAAATTATTTTTTGGTACCTATCATATTATTTTGATGTTTACCTGTTGAAATCACCCAACAAGATGGTTTTTGATAAAGCAAAAGCAAAACAACGCGGTGGAAAATTTCTATTAGGAAAACGGAACTGGTATCTAATATGCACATGATGATTTCAAGTGCAACGAAAGACTGAATGCCCGGAACAGAAGGCCGTATGATTCATGTTCACGAGATTCGTATGTGTATAACGCTCTTGTGTTATTATTTGCGAACAAAAACGTTTAATGAAAGCGGACACCACTGTTGAAATTTTATCTGTCTGCGTATAATGCCATTGTGTTATTATTGCAAACAAAAAACGTTTAATGAGACCGGAGACGACCGTTGAAATTTTATCTGTCTGTTTGCTCGTCCACCTGTCTGTCTGTAAATCCGCGGGGCAGTCAGTCTGTCGTCAGGCCGTCTGTCCTCTCCCGTGGTTTCGGTTAGTTTCATTTGTTTGTTTGTTTACTGGCGTTTAACCCTTTACCTAACATGAAAAGCAGACGACACTTGCAAAAAAAATCTTGAATAACTAATTTTTTTCATTTTTTGTCTCAAAAACATAGGTTATGACCCCTCGTTGGAACGAGCTCGACGAGCTCGTTCCAACGAGGGGTCATAACCTATGTTTTTGAGACAAAAAATGAAAAAAATAATGAAAATTAATTGGCGATTTTGAGAAAAGCGCTGGCCGGTTTTGGCCGTTACGTTGGGTAAAGGGTTAACGACACATTCAACAGTCAGGGTCACATCGTGATGGACAGTTTTGCGGGTTGAGGAGACGGAAAGAACTGCCAAACAGCGACGAGTAACTGTCAGACTCACACACCTACTCACTCAGCATAAGGAGAGTTAGCAGCAGTTAAAATTAAGTGCACCATCGACTTGCAGTACGTCTCGGTGCCAACGTGCCCTCACTTAGGCAATCGGAATAAATTGTCTTACTCAAGGACACAGGCCTGGCAATCTAGAAAATCAAGGAGTGCAAAACAATTGCTGTTCTCAGTTTGCTTGGGAGTGCAATTGCACCTGGAATTTTCAATGCAAAACCTTGTATGCTATTTTGGTTATATTCACTTAAGGGTATTAACATTGTGACTGAAAAATTGCACTACATTCAGCTACATAGTGGGAAAAATTGACACACACATCTCATTATTCAAAATGTTGCATTCAATTCTTATGTGACTGTCTTCTACACTCAAAATGTTTCAAAATGCAACACAGAATGGGTCATGAATTATTGCGAATCAAAGCAGCATTGACCAATCGTTCCTGAGTTCCAATGTGTTCTCTGTGTCTGTAGGCACAGAGAACACATTGGAACTCAGGAGACGAAATGATAATAGATTTTAAAGGCAGTCCCAAACAGGTCTGGCATTCCAGAAAATCAAGGAGTGAAAAAAAATTGCCCTCCTCAATTGTTTCGAGGCATGCGGTAGGCGTGCAGCACTCCCCAAGAATGCCAGGCCTGAGGACACAACGCACGTACCGCCGGTCAATAAGTAATGAATTTGACTTGAAACATCAAGATATTAACAAATAGGTGGAATTACGCGATGTAATCATAACGGCTGTGGCGAGTGATTCCAAACGGTTATGTCATTCAAAAAATCCTGCAAATCAGTTCTCGAGTCAACAACATTCGATTCGTTGATTCAAAGAAAATGAATATGTATGCTATTTTTAGATTCAGTCATCTGAAATATATCAGTTGGTCGGAAAAGCGAACTCTAGGTTTGCTTTTCCGACCAACTGATATAGTCCATACGACTGAATCTAAAGATAGGCGAAGGACTGTTTATCTGCTAGGCTTGATC